>CM053784.1:29506111-30786111 GCA_028749045.1 Cupressus sempervirens
GATGAAGATAGTCTTATAGCTAAATTCCAACCTCAATATATGGTTTTGCTCACAATATTTTGATTTTGTTTTCATCTTGGCTATTTTTGTTAAACTAAAGTTGTTTGATTTTGTGGCTCCCCCAAATCCATCCTGGGGACATGTGATCCTCAAACTAAATATCGGTCTTTCACATATAATAGTGACTTTGAAACATGTTTAGAGAATGGTTTATCTAACATTCAAATTTTAACCCTTTCACCAACTAATATAAATTTTTATAAAGCTGCTATTTCTCAATTTGCTATCCTTGGATTCCTTTTTAAAATATTGGTAATTCTCTCATTGTTAATTTAAATCAATAACAATTATTAATCAGAATGTTATTAATAAACATCATTAACTAATAATATATAATTAAAATCCTTTTAATAAACATTATAAAATGATAATAATATTACAAAAAATTATTAAAACAAAATAATATAAAATAATCATGTAACAATAATAATAATACTCATTAATACATTAATCGTTCAATACATTAATATCTCTTTAATATCTGCTATTATTGGGAGTTGGTACTCCCCGGATTCTAATCAAGGATATGCAATAATTATCTCTATTTTACTAACCATTAACACATTTGCTGGTTTCTTGTGTTGCTCTCTGATTAGGGACCCAATAGCCTTTCTTATAGAAATATGTCGAGATACACCAAAAGGATATTGACATTGTTTTTTGACTCCCATTATGATGTAATAATTTGGGGTATGCCCCTTTATCAATGTATAATATAGGACTTTGGTCCCAAGCAAGATTGAAGATTTTCTTCCCCCATTCTTTCCTACCAATGCCCATCAGAATGATGGATTCTTTGTACATTTAAAATTCAATTAATAAAATTAATCAAGGCTATGACCATTTACCAATCAAAAAATAAAAAATAAAAAATAAAAACTCTCTCATTAATTTAAATATTAATAGGATTAAACAATAGAATTTTTATTTATTAAGGTATGTATGTATGTATGTGTGTGCGTGTGTGTATATGTATATTATGTTGGTCTATGTTGGGAGCTATAATGAGAGAAATAATTTACATTTGAGATTTTATTTATAAATTAAAGATATACTAAATGGTTCTTGTAGGTTAGTGTCATGATGTGAAATTGCAGCAATGTTAATTATTGTTACAACTTGAGCAATATAGTGTTTGGAATTCTCATGATTAAGTAGATTTAATTTAAAAGATAGATGTAGAAGATGTATATGTTTAACTTCTTTCAATTATTTTTGTTGAATATTTAATCTTGCATGGTTTTAAATATCTTGTTAAAGATAATTATATAAAATATTTAATATTTTAATTGTATTTATTTTATTCTAAATAATTTTATAAGAGATATGGTGTAAGATCTTATAACACAAGGATAAGTTGTGAGCCTCTTATCTGTCCAAGGTCTTTAGTTCACTAGTTACCATGACTATCACCCTCTATTTTATGGCTATCAACCTCTATATTATCAATTCTAGTCCATACTCCCATGTTTGAATCTTATCTTTGTGCAGGCCCACCGTCTAAATTTATGATTTAAAACACTTCTCCAATTGTAAAACTTGTAGCAACATAAGGTGCAAGAGCCAATGGGGAAGAAGCTTCCATTTTTCTTTGTCAATGTCATAAGTTGTTGCATCTCTTGTGTTAGCCTATATTTTCACTTGGTTTGAAATCCTAAAATTTTGTTGCTAAAATCTCTAGTGCTTGTCAGGTAAGTAGTTAGGGTTTATAATTTTCATGAGCAATATTTCCCTGAACAAATCCTAGTTCATAATTTGTTCCCTGGATTCCACTACAAATCCAAGTGGTTTTTACATTTGTAAGACATGTGTATATGATGCAAGTTTCAACCTATTCAAATAGCTTATATTCAAGGAGGTATAGACAACAACAAACTACAATTGTATATATTATTGATAACTTTACTTTATGTCAATTCTACACTTTTTTTTGTTGTGAACGTTATTGTATTTCTAAATCATTTTCAAGCCCTAATTTATTATATCCTAACTTCAAACTCAAACCGTTATCTAAGTTCTCAAACTAGATCTAATGTTACAATCTTAACTAAAAACTCAAATCCTTATCTATCTAGAAATGACACCCTTTAATCTAACACAAACTCTAATGTAAGATTTCAGGTAATTGAAAACTCAAACCCTTTTTAATCTAAATGAAATCCTAATCTAACCCTAATCTAACTCATTGAACCCTTTAAGTCAAACCTAGGTACTAATCTTTAATTCCTAAAGTTTTGAAAACTCAAGAACTCCCTTTAACTCTAACTCTCATATGTATGTGAATATATAAATTTTATTGATATGTATGATACAAATTATTTAGACATGTGATGTACGTAATTACACATATTTTTTTAATTTAAATAAGAAATTGTGTGTACTAGACTTAGCTTGAGACATTTGTACATGTTTTATGTATGTATTATATACAATTTACAAATTTTAGATAAATTAGCTCCATCAAATGTTGTACAAATATGACATCACACGATCAAGTTTCTCATCATCTTGCTATGACTCCTGCTACAGTTCCTACTGTAGCTCTTGTTGTGGTTCCTACTACAACACTTGATGCAGCTCCTATTGCAACAGTTGATGTAGTTCCCATTATGACTCCTCATGCAATTCATCCCATTGTTCATGGCGGGGCTCGTGCTATGGATCGTGGTGGGGCTCATATTATGCCTCATTGTAGGGCTCATCGTGGGGCTCATGTTGTGGCTTCTGGTGTAGCTCCAGGTGGTGTGCGACTCCTATTAAAGGTTAGGTTGCACTTGCAGCTCCTACTAGAGGTCCTATTGAAACACCTCCACACATTGATATCTATGCATTATTTTCATTTTTAGAGCAGGAGGTTGCTATATTATAGTAGTCTATATTGTCCTCTAATGATGGTCTATACAGAGACATATGTGCTACTATATGTAGGAGTTTATAGGATTCGACTGCTAGATTTAGAGCTCACCATTCATTTACTCCTGACATATTAGCTAACATATCTAGGGAGCTTAGGGATGAGATTTCAAGAGATGCATCTTTTGCTAACATCAAGAGGGTGACCCCCAAAGATTTCATCAAATATGATCTCTTTCCATCATATGAGGGTGCATAGGGTAGGGTGAGAGGTTACCAAGTCACATGATGCATAGATCTTGTTATTACTAGCATGATCTATCCTCATTTTTTAGCCACACAAGGTCATTATCCTAATAACAACCAGATACACCTTTATTTTGCACAATAGTTGTACACTAAGTTCTACATAGGGCTCAACATGAATTACTTAGACATTTCATATTATTGTGGACAAGAGCATGGTCATATCATAGATCGTGACTAGTATCATAGTGCATAGTGTCTACCACCTCTAGATATGAGATAGTTCATTGGATAGAGACTGCCTCTAGTGACTCCAACACTAGTGCCTATTGCAGATAGAGTTATCATTGCTTCCTAGAGGGAAGCAATTGACACTATTGGACACATTGCATCTGTGGTTGCCAATATCACATCTGATTCTCTTGGTCATTATATTCATGTAGTTGATGGAGTCGACCATCTTCAAAGGCATCTAGTAGCACTTTAGGCACCTCCTCTGATGAGGCATATAGAGTTGTTGGACTACCAGTACTAGGAAATGTTCGTGATCTTTCAAGATAGTACATGCATATGGATTTAGCGCTGTATTTTTTGGAGAATTTGTTGTAGAGTATCAGTTATATTTCTAATACACAGGGGATGCTAGTTCACTTAGTGATCAGTGCCATTAGATACAATCAGAGTTCCATAGTTCCACAAGCACAAGCCACACCAGTGACAAACGATACACCTATGCATAGCTCACATCATTCTATTCTAGGCTCATGATAGTCTATAGATGACTTAGGCATATGAGTTGGAGATATTAGGATCATAGCTGAGGGCCTTGAATATTTTGGTGAGCAATTGCAAGGGCTATCTGAGATTGATACTAGTCTAAGCATGGGATTTTCATTGTTCATGGAAATGTTATTCTAACCTAGCAGCACTGATTCTACACCATTACCCAGCCAGTTACACAATCCACTTCACTCATCATTACTAGTAGTTGGAGATTGTGGCGTCGAGGGTGGTTCAGTAAGTGTCAGAGTTTTAGGAGATGACGCTAGACTATTAAGACACACTGATGTTTCAGAAAGTAGAGGTGCATTGATAGATGTTACGATGGAGTTTATTGATCATCCTCCACCTCTAGAGACCCAAGTACACACACACACACACACACACACACACACACACACACACACACACACATATATATAGACCCAAGTATATATATATATATATATATATATATATATATATATATATATATATATATATATATATATAATATTTTTTATATTTAAATATATGAAATTTAAAAAATCAGTTCAGATAGATATTTAATTTAAGAACTATAATAAATCATGCAAGCACAGGTTGCTGAGCACATGATTACATCTAGTGTTGGGTCAAGGCATGTACATGAGAGAGATGATTCTATTGAGGCACCCAGTAGTACTAAGGTACAAGTTTTAAATATTTTGTAAATTTATTTATGTTTCAAGCTAGATATATGCACTTGTGTTTAATTTGAATGTACACACATGTATATATATGTTTACATAGAACTCTAATGTACATATATATTTATTTGTGTGTGTGTGTATTTGCAAGGCTCAGTTGATGCACCTCAGCCATATGATGTATAGGAGACTCAATCAAAGGGTCATTCTATTCGTATGCATCTTGAGGGGTCCCTCTAGTAGTAGTAGATTTATATATTTTTCAATGCATTTATTTATTGGAGACTTACATACACATATGTGTATTTTAGTACCTTGATGACATGTATGTATGTTTCACTATTTATTTGACTTTTTAGTACTTCAATAGTTAGATGGTGAAATGTATATATGACATTTTATATTTTTTTACATCCATCTATTTATTTGAGATTTATAGTTTGCATATGTATGCAATTCAGTAGAGATATATTAGATGTAGATGTTTATTCTTGAGACATGTACATGTGTATGTGCATTTTTTTTTATTATAGTAGAACATGTTCTTGAGACATGTACATATATATACATGTGTAATTTTTTTGTATTATAGTGGAGCATTCTTCATGAATTAAATTATAGCTTTTAAACTTTAGATTTTATTGTGATCATTATAAAATAATCAAATTAACTTCTCTAAATACCTACTTCAATAGTTAAATATTCAAAGAAGTTCCAAATTGATCTATTAACCTAATTTATAATTTTTAAAAATAATAATACTTTATAGGGTGATTGAATTGAGTTAATATAGGTTCTTAAAACTACTAAATTAACCCAAATGATTTAGATTACAAATTTAAAACATTATATTTATTTGTAATCATTATGAAATAAATAATTAGTAGGACTAAAGATACATATTTGGGAAATCAATTATTAGGAATAAAGATACAAATTTGTTAAATCAATTAGTAGGAAGTTAGAAAGATACATATTTCTTAAATTATCAATTAGTAGCCCACTAAAGATAAATATTAGTTATATGTGGATAAAAATATGCTAACCAGGTAAGCCAATTCATTATTTTAAAAAAAATTTACAAAATATAATATTTAAAAACATATTAATGAACTTATTTAACCTAAGAGTATGACCTTACAATAGACTAACATTAATATATAGTTTTTTAATAAACTAATGATAACTATGAATTTATGATCATACAATTTTAAAAACACATTTAATTCAAGATAAAATTCAATAGTTTGAAAAGAAGTTGATAAAAGAATTAAAAAAAAACATATTAAATTATCTTTGATGCATATATATCTAATGATTGTGTAAGTTCCAACTCACTTGTATTGCCTATTTATATCAAGTTGTTAAATTATTAAATTCATCCATCGTACAATTTTTATTATTAATTTATATAGTTTTTTAATAAACTAATGATAAGTAAGAGTATGATCGTACAATTAAAAACACATTAAATTCAAGTTGAAATTCAATAGTTTGAAAAGAAGTTGATATTTAATAATTATAACTTATTAAATTATCTTTGATACATATCTGTCTAATGATTGTGTAAGTTTCAACTAACTTGTATTGCCTATTTATATCAAGTTGTTAAACTATTAAATTCATCCATCATACAATTAACATTATTAATTTATATAGTTTTTTAATAAACTAATGATAACTAAGAGTATGATCGTACAATTAAAAGCACATTTAATTCAAGATGAAATTCAATATTTTGAAAAGAAGTTGATATTTAAGAATTGTAACATATTAAATTATCTTTGATACATATCTATCTAATGATTGTGTAAGTTCAAACTAACTTGTATTGCCTATTTATATCAAGTTTTTATTATCAAATTTATCCATGGTACAATTAGTATTATTAATTTATATAATTTTTTAATCAACTAATGATAACTAAGAGTATGATCGTACAATTAAAAACACATTTGATTCAAGATGAAATTCAATAGTTTGAAAAGAAGTTGATATTCAAATTATTATAAAATAAATCTCAAAAGTCAGTTCAACCATGGTGTACACTTATAACATGTAATATCTTCTCATGATATTCACTATCTAGTCTCCACTTGCGACATATACACTTAAGTTTGACTAGATGTAGACAAAGCCCAATAGCAATGAGCAGGTGGTTGTATTGTAAAACCTTGTTGTCAGGTTGATAATCAACAAAGTGTATTCCATGTTGGACTATTTTATCTTGCTTCAAATATGTTCCTTATATCACAATAGAAATTTAAATATATTAAAATTTGATAGATATAAAGTTACCTATCTATATATATTCATTCATTTATGTACGTGTGCACATGTATGCATAATACCTATAGGGAACAACATTCTATCACTTTTTATAGGATCTTATAACTTTTTCCTCTCTATAGTACATCATAATAAATAATAACTAACACCTTCATGATTTCTAGGCTTATCAATCACTGCAAAGACATCTTTTGCATAACAAGTATACATACATGTGTACTATATATATAAGACAATTGAAATTGATAATTAAACAAAAAGTTGAGATTAATTTTTATGATACTTACCCACTTTTACCAATCTAGAGATATGATTATAATCATTAGAAATCAATGGAATATCACCAAAAATTTCATCACTTTTATTAAATGTATTGGTAACCTTAACTGATACCAAAATTCATGCACCTGTATATCCACGTGTTTGATTGATGCATTCTCGATAGTCTTCATCAATGCAACTGTCACAAAAACATGAGTATTCTCTTGTCTTCAATGTCCACTTGCAATTATTTGTACTCATGACTAAATGTAAGGAATGTGTCTTTTCTATCCTCATGTAATGATGCATATTTTTTCTATTAACATTTGAAAGTTCAATAAATTAAAAATATGGACAAATTAAATTTAAATTTCAATGAATTGAAAGATAAAACTTAACAATAAAATTTTATAACTTAATTTCATAAAATTTAAATAGATGTAAACATCCATACCTATTATCTCCCAAAAGACTCTATATGGTACTTGTCAACTCATTGTTGATGATGTCCCAACCTCATCTAATGCAAAATGTGTCTTACGTGTCTTACACCATTCAACAACATCATGCCCATCATTTACACAAACTCCCTAATAATTCATTTGATACTTTTGTAAAGAACATTTGATGTAAGCTCTAGCACCATCGAGTTCACCTTTTCCATGGCCACCCTCAAAGAAATTCCATATGCGTTTTATATTCTCATTGTGATGATATCTACATAATGCATAAAATGGTCTAGATGATTTGAACTATGTGACACATTCATCAAACCAAACATAATGTTTATCAACATTTATATCTCTTTCTTTCAAATAAGAAAAGAACATATTGAAGCAATGTTTTACATAGCAAATGTCATGTTCTTTACCATCACTTATATAAAAATGATATTCCTTTTTAATTACTCGCTCTTGAATTGTACTCTGAACAACATCAAATCTAACTATGCATGTCTATAACAAGCATGTACCATAATAGTGACCTACTTAGAAAATAAATAATTTGATTGAATTTCTTTCTAATGAAAAAATGAATAGTTCTCTACAAAAGCAACAACTGATACAATCATTCCAAGTGGGAAATTATCTCTCAAAGTTTGAAACTGTTGTGCATACCACTTTGCGAAAAATCTGTGATGAATATAAGATTGAATCACATTCTTAAATATGTCCATAAATGTTAGAAAAGCTAACTCCTCTTCAACATATTCCAACCTTTTTGTCTCTTTCCCCACCTTTGTTTCATTCTTCACATACTTGTAACTTTTGCAATTCAATTTTTTTGTTACATCAATATTTTCAATTTTCAAAAGAAATAGAGCCAATTCACCACATGTTTCACATAATCCTTTGATGCAATTTATTTGACCAGCTGGATCATCTATTTTGTCACATAGAATGGATGATATAAACTCACTTCTTCTACTAGGAGGAGTAGTATGAAAACCATATGTGTCTTTTACAAACTTTTGAAATACCTAATAGTGGAGATCAAACTCAATATGATGATGACAACAACATGTTTCAAACACTTTGTTTGACCTCACAAAGTATGGCTTCAATTTTTCAAACAACATTTGCCCAATTTTTATATTGGGATGTTCACTACAAAGTGAAACATATAACTCATGATGTGTTGTGTCAAACTGATGTTTTGTATGATGTTCATATTGACTAGATGTAATCCTATGCCAAATAACATCTCTACTATTTTATGAAGGACAAGTGTTATCAATCAAAAATGATATGACTAAAATTTTTAATAACTCTTGAATCCTATCAGAATGAGGTGATGTACACATGAATGCCCAATTGCCCTCCATAGTACTGTTATCCAAAATTAATCTTTTCTTAACATATTCTCTCATTGTTTTCCTATTAAAAACCATTTCAAATGAAATTGAAGACATTTGTCTATTTTGGGTCATATTCTTATTTATAATAGAAATCAACATCACTTTTCTTGCCATGGACTTATCTTTAGTTTGAGAGTATTTTCCTATGTTTTTCAAACCTTGTTTAACATTTTTAATCACACCAGTTTGCATGCTAGAAAATCTTCTCTTCTTTGATGTTGTGTCTACACCTAACAATTTCAGTGCCTCTTGCAACTTCTTTTGTGTAAGAAAAAGTGAAAGCAACTGAGCTTGTTCAAGTGTTTCAGTGTTATCAAATTGAGTCATAATTTCTCTTATCTTCTTATTCATTGACCCTTTTCTTAGACAAACTTAAGGGTTGAATAGTAGCTACAAGTCTTCTCAATTTATCCACATTTATTTTAAGTAAGTGATTTAAATTTTTATGAGAAATATCATTCTTTATAGATTGGAAAATATTTAGGAGTTTGTCCATACGAGTTCCTACACTTGATCTTGACCCTTCTTTGACTTCTCCAACATTCATTGTTTGAGATTCTGTAGGGAAAGATTTTGACCCTTCTCTGACTTCTATTATTTGAACCTCTATAGGGAGTGATCTTAAACCTTCTTCAACATTCATTCTTTAAGATTCTGTAGGAAGTGTTCCTGACCTTTCTCCCATATGCACTTCTTCTACTTCTATTGAGCCTTCTTCAACATTTCCTTCACCTTGTTGATTGTATGCAACAAATTTATAAATAAATAAAATTAAATAAAAAATAAGATTGAAACATAATTAAATTCAAGACCATAAAAAAATTAATATATATATTTATGTACTTTGTCTAATTCGATGATAACATGCCATAGTCTTCTTAAGATTTCTTTATTCTACTTCATCATATCTCTTCCTTGCATATTTGTTTTTCCTTTCTTGTTTCCCATTATAAAATCATTAAAAAAAATTAGGCCTTGCCTAAAGATAAATTTCGTGCAATAACTATATTAAAATATCACAGTACAACTTCACTATTTTAAAATTGACTTGTATGCAGGTGACATTAGCATTTTTTTGTTTTTTACGTGTTTGCATGAACATCATAAATTAGACATGTTCGAATGAACATGTTTAATTGAATTTTTTGCAATTGGAAATCTTTGGGCTATATGTTTGCGCAAACACATGTTCACGTGAACACCCTTTCTATGTTCATGCAAACACTGTTCGTGCGAACATAGGAAATTAGAAATAAAATTGACCCTTTTTTTCTAAATTTTTTTTTTTGGCTCTTTTGACATCCATATTTGCAAATGCATGATCTCCTACTGTAAAAATTTTAAAATGTCAATTTGTGCTACTCGTACCAAGCTTTCCAATGACTATAATTGTAATAGATATTGTATTCATTAAGACTTTGAAATATGAGTTTAACTCATCATAGGTTCATTACCGATTGAATATCAACTAACTTCGACACTTTGGAAAAATTAGTAAATTAGGGTAAAAAAATTCTTAAAAAAACCTAGGAAATAGCTTATTGAGATAGCTTTCTATAATAATAATAAAAAGATTTATGATAAATTGAGTTCAAGTTATCTGGTTAAAATGAACGTATGTCTGAATTACAATTTGTGTCACTTCAAAACTTCATAAACTATATAATATTCAACCAAATTGAATCAAACCAAACACATCCTCTAGATATTGATGTTGCAAATCTAATGCTAAAAGAATTACCTCATTATCTTTTCTAGAATTTTTTTTATGTGTGTCAAGCAGGCTGTCATCTTTGAAAATATTGAATTTTAATATGTACCACTTTTTGAAGGAGAAGAAAAAATTGACATAAATAATTTTTTATTTTTAAATTAAAAAATATGGTTGCAAAGTAGGAACAATATACTAAAAATTCACTAGTTTGTGTCATCTTGAAATTATTTATAGTTTTAGAGATATAGTCACTCAAACATGAGATTTGTTTCAAAAATATTAAATTCAGTGTCAAAATTGGTCAAAAAGTGGAACCCATTATTGTGGGATCACCGTAGAATTAGAAGATTTGATGGTGTCTTGCATATCCTAGGACTAATGAGGAATTTTTTATCTATTAGCAAACTAATAGATGCAAGTTTGCATGTGCAATTTTTTGAAGTAGGTTTGAAAATGGTGAGAGGTGTTATGGTAATAGCAAGAGGAAGCAGATTGGGTACATGGTACCAGATTGATGCATGGATGGTTGAGTGCAATAGTACTTCTAATAAGATTGTGAAGAGGAGTACTTTTTTGGAGAAGGAGAGGGTTTCTCTTTCAACAAATGGTCATGGTTTTTGGGTACCCAAGGGTGCTCTATCTACTAAATCAAAGTTACTTGCAGAGAAGACTATGTTATGGCACCAGAGACTTGGCCACATAGGTAAGAAAGTTCTATGAACCTTAAAGAATAAATTTAACCTTGTTGATGGGTTGAATGACTGCAATCATGATTTTGATTTTTGTGAGCATTGTATTTATGGTAAAGAAAACCACACTTAATTTTACTCAAGTTCTCATAAGTCCTCATGTATTTTGGATTTGATCAATTCAGATGTATTTGGTCTAGTTGATGTTCCTTTTATTGGTAGATTAGTTTATTATGTTTCTTTCATTAATGATTTCAATAGAAGAACATGAGTTTATTTTCTTAGAAGTAAGGATAAAATTTTTAGTCATTTCAAAGAATTTAAAGCAATGGTTGAGTTGTAGACTGGAAAGAAGATAAAGCATTTGAGAACTGATAATGGCAGTGAATATTGCTCCAAATTTTTTTGAAATTTTTTGTAAAGATTGTGGTATTAAAAGAGAGAGGACAACTCTGTATTCTCTGCAAAAGAATGGAGTTGCAGAAAGAATAAGCAGGACCTTGGTGTAGAAGGCTAGGAGTATGCTGAGTGAAGCTAGACTAGAGAAAATTTTTTGAGCCAAAGCTATAGCCACTACCTGCTACCTAATAAATAGGTCTCCTACACCAACTCTTGTAGATAAGACACCAATGGAAGCATGGTCAGGCCACCAACCTTCACTTAGACATTGTGAGACATATGCTCATGTGCTAAAGGAGAAGCGAACAAAATTGGACAAAAAAGCTATAAAATGTATCTTCATCGGATATTGTTATGGTGTGAAAGGATAAAAACTTTGGGATCCTATTGCACAAAAGTTATTTTACTTTAGAAGTGTTATTTTTAGAGAAACTGAGCCTTCTTCTATTACAGTGCAACCAAAACATATAAAAGAAAAGAAAGATGTGATTCAACTTCTTGCTACACCTGATAAATTTGAATTGAAGCCCTTAGAAAGATAAGTTATTGAAGAGAGCTCTACAAGTTTTGAATCATTAAAGGAAGAGGGAGAACCTAATCATGAACCTAAACCTACACCTGAACCAGATCTTGTTTGAAGGTATAGTAGCCAAATGAAAGCACCAAAATGGTATGGATATTCTTATGATGATTGGAGGTGTATATTTTCTTTAAATGCTAATATTGATGAACAGAAATCTATATAAGAGGCTCTTAGTATGAATGATTCAGAGTCCTAGAAGATAGCCATGGAAGAAGAGATGACATCTCTTAAGAGGAATGACACATGTGACCTTGTACCATTGCCTAAAGGATGGAAGCCTATTGGTTGTGGATGGGTGTTCAAAAGAAAGATGGGTTCAGATGGAAGCATTGAGAAGTATAAAGCAAATTTGGTTGCAAAAGGTTACTCCCAAGTTGCAGCAATTGATTATGGTGAAAAATTTTCTCCTATAGCTAAAATGACATCCATTCAATTTTTACTTTCTATTGCAACAACTAATGATCTAGAAGTTGAGCAAATGGATGTGAAGACAACTTTCCTTTATGGAGATTTGGAGGAAGAAATTTATATGACACAGCTAGAGCACTTTGTCATGAAAGGTAAAAGTCATTTGGTCTATAAATTGAAGAAATCCTTGTATGTTCTAAAACAAAGTCCTAGGATGTGGTACCATAAGTTTGATACATATTTATATACTACAAGTCTGATGGTGATTATTTCCTATTTATTGTCATATATGTTGATGACATGTTGTTTGTTGGCAAAGGAAAAGGTTTGATTGTAGAATTAAAATCTTCGCTCTTAGAAAAGTTTGAAATGTTAGATTTTGGTGCAAGAAGGTACATTTTGGGAATGGAGATTAGAAGAGATAGAAAAAATAGAAAGCTTTGGCTAGAACAAAGTAAGTATGTTGGTACTATTTTGAGAAGATTCAATATGCAAGATTCTAGACCATTGAGTGTTCCTGTTATTATGGGAACAAAGCTTTCTAGCTCATAGTGTCCTACATCCCCATTGGAGATAGAAGTGATGAGTCGAGTACCATATCAGAGTGTTGTTGGAATTTTGATGTATGCTATGGTCTATACAAGACCAAACATTGTCCAAGTAGTGGGAGTACTTTCCTATTATATGTCTAATCTAAGAAGAGCACATTGGGATGCAGTGAAAATATTTTTCAAATACTTGTGGGGTACTTTAGAGTACTTTATATGTTTTTTGTGGAATAGGAAATGAGCATTCCCTAGATATTTGAGGCTATGTGGATTTAGATCGGGCCAAAGATGTTGATAGAAGAAGATCCACCAGTGCATATGTGTTTACATTATTTAGTAGTGCAATTAGTTGGATGAGTAAACGATAAGTTGTGGTCACTTTGTCCACTACAAAGGCAGAGTATATGACAGCTACTCATGCTTGCAAGGAAGCTATCTGGCTAAAGAGACTACTTTCAGACATAGAATTCAAATAGGGTATAGTGACAATTTATAGTGATAGTTAGAGTGCAATTTTCCTAGCAAAGAACTTGACATTTCATGCCAAGACCAAGCACATTGATGTATAATATCATTTTGTGAGAGATATGGTCGAGGATAGGAAGATGAAGCTAGAGAAGGTAAAGACTTTGGTGAATGTTGTTGATGCATTAACTAAGCCCGTGAGCACAAAGAATTTTAGATGGTGTTTAGAGTCTATGGGCCTCTTGGCCCCTAGCAATTAAGTCCCTAAAATTGTGGATCTCCTAAATTTTTCAAGGTGTTTGACAAGTGAGAGAATGTTGAGAATTGTGTCTCAACCTTGCAAGCTTTTTCCGGAAAACTCAAAATTTGTTTTAAAAATTTCTAGAATTTGTTTGTGGTAGTTTTTCACATGTTTATGAGTTGGAAAAAGGTGTATGAGTTGTTAAAAATATGTCTAGTCTCTAGAACAATGTAGAAGGGCTATTTTTAGAGTGTAAACAACTCATTATATGACTTTTATGAGGGTCTAAACTAGAGAAAAAAATTATTGACCAAAATTGTATTTTTGGAGTTACAAATTACAAGTGGGTAGCATGTGGCATGGTTGTTTTGCCCATGGTTTTATAAAATCAAAAATGGTTTCCAAGTGGCAAATCACTATAAAAGGAGGGCTTAGGGAGGTGTTTGAATCAACGCATTTAGTTTGCAAGATAGGTGCTAGAAGGAGTCTCTCTAAGTTTGAGTTGTGGTGATGCACTCATGTAGGAACTTACATTGCAAGTGTATTGCAATCTTTCAGATTTGAGAATACATTGTGCAAGTTTTGGAGGGTGGAGTTTTTCTCCTGGAAGGGTTTCCTCACAGTAATCATTGTGTTATGAGTTCATTGTTATTTTGATTATATTGTTATGCATTTTGAGATCTTTGCAATAGTTAGTTGAATTTGCATAATTGTCCTCTCAAAGATTAGTGTAGGAAGTGATTCTACACACCTTTGCTTCCTTTCAGCTTAAACTTTAACTATATATTAATTTTAACTGTGTAAGGCCATCCCTATGGCTTTTGGTCAACCCAAACCATAACACATATGTAATATTGTACAAAATGAAGAAAACCAAAAAGTGGCAACTTTTTGGTCTCCTATCTTTGTGCATACACCCTCAAATTATATATTGAGAAGCAAACAATTTTTAGTATTGAATTAATTCACATCCATTCTATATTGATTATTACTTGCATAAATCCATTACATGTCCTCCTTTTTTGTGAATAACATATGTTTAATAATATATTAATGGAAATTTTATATATATATATATATATATATATATATATATATATATATATATATATATATATATATATATATATATATATATATATATAACAAACGATTAAAATTGTATATCAAAAATTTTTATTTATATATTACATCACATTTTTTAACTGATTTTTAAGGTGAACATTTTACACACTAGTAATATAAAGTTTTGTTGTAACATAATAATAACACTTCAAGAATGTTGTGGGTACCAAGAAAAATAGTAGGATGAGATGATCATTAAGGTACTCAAAGTGTGGGAAGAAAACCAAACATTCTATGGAAGACAGGTCAGAGGGTAAATCTTCTGGCCAAAATGGTGGGACAAATCAAAGACATGCACTGTGCCTTGATAAGCACTATCAAATTCTGAAGTTTGTGAATACTGTGAAAATGCAAACATATGTAGAAAGACTTCTTTCATGTAATCGTTGAGGCATTTGTCAAGCATGCAAACCTTCATAAGAATAGTGCTGATCCAAAACTATATAACTTGAATATGCCCTTGTTATCAATGTAAAATAATGTGGGGATGGAGGATTAACATGCCATCTTCTCTTCCTTAGAAAGATCAAGTTAAAAAAAGTCATATAAATTCAATCTAACACCAATACTATTTTAGCATTGCTTCTCTACTAAAAATCAAACAAATGCTTTGCTTTACCTCTTTGTACATAATAAGCAAGGACCAAAATGCATTTTGTGACTAGAGGCCATTTAAGTAGAATCCACTCCAGCAAGATTGTTACCAGAGCATGTGTATGTACCTATTTCTTTAGTAGGCGATCCATGATAGTTTTCACAGAGGGGCAAGGTTTTTGATTCTTCACCTCTCTTCATAGTATCCATGCAGACATTTTCTAGTGCAGAATGGTTTAACAAAGTCTTTAGATGGAAACTCTTAAAATCATCTAGATATCGTCTCATGAGTTCTTGGTCATTGATTGCAGTTATAACAATCCATTCTCCTTTTCCCAAGTGCTGGTATGGAACGAGGCAAGGTCCTATCTATAGAAACTCTGGTGCAGCAGCACCATTAACAACGACAACAGTGCATACAATGATTCCAGCCAACAAACCCTGTTCTACTTGTGATTTTAGCTTGAATTCTAAATCATATTCCTGGACATTGATTTGAATGATTGTATCCTTGTCAATGTATTCAGAAAGTAAATATGGTCATAGAGTTGATTCAGCTCCATCAACTCCGCTCCCAATTACAACCATAAAATCTGGAGGCACCCTCTAATATGAGAATGAAAATGTATGTCTCAGCTTAACGAGTAGTGAAATGTTTTTAACCGAGTGAAAAAATTGCAGGTCTTCTAAGTTCCACGATAAATCAGTTCAAGTAATGAATTCAATGTTATTTTAAGCTTAAAGGAAAAGATAAAGCTTAAGATACATAAAAATAAGAGATCTCAGATTTACTAAGATCTGAAATAAGCACAAATACTTGGCAATGGAAAAAATAGAAATAAACACTTAAGAGAGAAGCAAATTTTATTCATCAAACTGATTGCTACAAGACTATGCAATGGCCTCTATATATAGAGAGCCCATGAGATGAGAAGATGATTCTAGAGGATAAGGTGATAAGGTTGTATGACCTAGTATCAAGGAGGACATTTATATCTTCTTAGGATAATGTTGTATGACCTAGTTTCATGGAGAACATTCCTATCTTGTTACCAATTTAATAGGAAATGTGTGGTATACTTGCTGTTTGGTTATAACAGCATGACTGTTGACTATTTCTAACACATAACACATTAGAAAAAAACGAGGAAATCTTTCAATATGACATATATAATGTGAGAATTGAATACCTATAACCTGTGAGTAAAATTCCTTGTAACTGCATTGCTGCACTGTAGAAGTTGCAATTTTTTCGATGCAGGCAACTCTTCAATGTCTACCGTGTCCTGCAACTTAATGGTAAGTTTTTCAAGAGATGCAAGGTTTGACAACTCTTGAAGCTCTGGACATTTAGTTATTTCAAGCTCGGTCAGATCAACAATACCCTTTACGCTCTTCAAGTTGTTTAAAAGACACAACTGAAGAATTTTTAGCTTCCCACATCCATCAGTGGTAATTCTCTAGAGGAAATTCAAACCTGCAAGATTTTGCAAGCCTTCAAGCTTAGGACAGTGACAAACGCTGAATGCTACAAGCTTTGGAAGAAAACATATTTCAACTGTTTTAAAATTTTTGCACTCAGAGAACTCGAGGAAATTCAGCTTCTCACATCTACAAAATGTAAGCTTCTGCAGGCAGCTCAATCGAGCAAGACATGGCAATACTTTGAGTTTTGAACATTTATTGATGTTTAGAGTTACAATATTTGCAAGCTTAGAAATACCTGACACACTCGTACAACTATGACAATCATTTAGCTGAAGAGTATTCAATGCAGGCACCCTGTCTAAATCCACAGTAACCAGATTTTCCATGGAAGTAAGGACTACAGACGTCAAATTTTCACATGTATGCAACTCAAGAGGATTCAGCTTATCACATCTGCCAATTTGTACCATCTGTAGCATTGTGTGATGGGTAAGAAACAACAATTTTTCAAGCTCTAAACATCTATTGATGTTCAAGGTTACAATATTTGAAAGACCGGATATTCTTGACACAGTTTTCAAGTTTTCACAGTTTGTCAACTCAAGATTGTTGAGGCTTGTTACCATTTTGAAGTCTAGCTCAATCAAGACCACCATTGATTTAAGCACAAGAGATTTGATATTGGGATAATGATATCTGCTAACCAGGACCTTGGTTACAAGATGCTGGCCAACAATCTCTAGCTTTTGAAGGCTACTCATGGGACATCGAACGGTGAGGGACTATCCCCTGTTATTCAAATCCAATATTCCTCTTAATCCGAACTTATTAGAGAAATTATATATGCATGAAGATAAAGACTTGAAAGTAGTTGGCTCTCCACTTCTACCTGACACCAGTTCTACACTTAATTTGGAAGGCCCCAAAACCAAACATAGAGGGATAAGTATAAGGGATTCTAAAAAGGACCACCCTTCAACTGTCATGTCATCTACACTTACTGATATATTTTCTTAAAAACTTGACTTACCAAACAAATCTGGTCCCTCTACAAAAATGGTTTGAGAAAGCTATAGGCTTTTTAGACAGGAAGGTACGTGAAATCCAAAATAAATTTGTCTCAAACATTCAATAGGAGTAAAGGTTGTCATTACATAATGGAAAAATCATTTTTGAATGAAGATGACACACCTGTTCATCATTCTGCCACAACCTTTTGAGATCTCCTTTCATTATTTTCAAAAACTCCAACCTTTTTAGAGGAATCCACGAAGGAATGCATTCCAATTGTTGCCGATTGAAGTCAAGTTCAAGCCATAGCAAAGAAACCGAATCTGAAATCCAGCCATCCGAATTTGCCAAAAAAATGTAATTTTAGCATCCATGGATTTGTCTTCCATAGAATGGAAACACCTAAAATTAGCACTGGCACTACTGTCAAGTATTTTTTTTAAACCATTGATTGTTGCATTTAAAAATCATGGTCAAAATTGTCGTGCATTAAGAAAAGGAATGATTCAATGTGCCAAAGATATTGGAACAAGTATTAAAGAACCAACCAAATGTCTAAGATGATTGGGATTCCACAGGCTACAAGGAAATTGCAAGTCTTTTTCTTTTTCTCTTCCCAAGTCATGCAGAAGGTCATGCATTCTTAATACAGGCTCCATATAATTCCACCTATATTCAGTTTCTTCTACAAGCCTTTTTTCTTTTAGTTTTCTCAATGTGAGAAATATAAATTAAACTTAAAACTCACAACTCTAAACCTAAAACTTTTGCTCAGCACATGAAGGTACTGAGTACCAGTTTTGCTCGACACTTGAAGGTGTCGAGTGATAGGATGCTCATCACTTGAAGAAGAATGCAGTAGGTGTCAAGTTAGCTTGGCACTCAAAAAAAAAATGCTCGGCAACAATGGATGCCAAGTAAACTTAGCTCCAACTGAGAAAGTTTATAACTTAGAAAAAAATTCTAACGTGAATGCTTTCACCATTAAACCTAGAGAGCCAAGCTTTAACCTTTCAAACAAATTTCTCAAATGCAATGAATAGAATAGGAAGAACAATAAATTCAAGTATGCCTACTTGCTTTTCTATTCAACTAAGATTTAAACTATTACAAAATCTGGGAGCATTCAGCTTCAACCAAAAAACTCTAAATCAACCCTAAAATGGTAAAACTTCGAACTTCAATAAACTTTAAACTTGCAGCTCTAATGGCTACATACAATGGTGCCTAGAGCAATCATTGCTTCTCAGGTTGAAACCAATAAACTACAAATTTACAGAACAACAGGAAGAAGCATGTGCAACTGCAAGCACGACAACGATTCCTTCTGTCTCTGTAACAACTGATCTGCTAATCAACTTTTTCCTTCCTTCTCTACTCTGCAACTTCTGAGCTCTTCCTCTAACTTCTCTCTATTTGGTCGAATGAATCTGAGACATTCCTTTTTGTGTTCTACCACACAAAATTTTCTCGTCTTTTCCAAATTTGAAAACTCACCTACCTATATTTATTTTTCTAGCTATTCTACAATCTGTCAAGGGTGGTAGGTGGGCATTTGGCTCCAAGGGCAAGACAACTACCGCATTAAATTCCAACACTTCCCCTTTGTCTCAGGCCAAACAAAACAAGGATCACTACTGATCCACATCAACTACACCAAGACACTCTCTTAGGTGTACAAAAGTTCCAATGCCTAATGGCTTTTTGAAAATGTTTGCTAGTTGTTGCTCAGACTTACAAAAATTCATCTTGATATCCCCATTCTCCACCAACTCTCTAATGAAGTGATATCTGATCTCAATATGCCTTCTTCTACCATAGAAGACTGGAGTCTTAGACAATGCAATTGATGAGATGTTGTCACAATAAATTGTGGTTCCATTCCTTTGCCTTTCATTCAAATCTATTAAGATTCTCTTTAACCAAATAGCCTGACATGCTGCTGCATTTGCTACTATGTATTCAACCTTGGCTGTAAATTGAGCAAAAATAGGTTGCTTCTTGGATGCCCATGAAATTGCACCTGATCCCATATGAAACATGTATCCAGAAGTGCTCTTCCTATCATCTAAACTTCTAGCCCAATCATTATTAGTATAACCTACCAACATGAATTCATTTGATGCAGTATACAAAATCCCAAATCCCTTGGTACCTTTCACATACCTTAGTATCCTTTTTCTCACTTGCTAATGGGAATCTTTTGGTGTTTCCATAAATCTGGAAATGAAACTTACTGCATGCATTAGATTTGGCTGAGTTGCAGTCAAATACATTAAACTTCCAACCATACTCTTGTATAATGTTGGATCCACTCTCTTGCTAATTTCTTCCTTGCTCAATTTCAGTCCTATTGTTGTTGGTGTGGGGCCTAGCTTACTGTTCTACATTTTAAATCTCTCCAAGATCTGCCCTGCATATTTTTCTTGAGAGATGAAGATGTCATCATGCATTTATTTTACTTCTATGCCTAGAATGTATTTCAAGAGACCTAGGTTTGTCATCTCAAATTCATTTTTCATGATCTCTTTGAACTCACCAATTAGAGTCTTGTCATTACCAGTAAAAATTAAATCATCTACATACAAGACAAAAGCTAACATATTTCTATATGATGCCTTAATGTAGAGAGTAGGCTCACCGTTGCTTTTGCTAAAACCATTCCTCATTAAATATGAGTCAATCCTATTGTACGATGCCCTTGGAGCTTGCTTGAGCCTATAAAGAGCTCTCTTCAATTTATATACTTTGTTCTCTTCATCTACAACTTCATAACTAGGTGGCTGCTCCACATATACTTCTTCTTTCAATACACCATTTAGGAAGGCAAACTTCACATCCATTTGGTATACCTTCTATTTGTGCTAAGTTGCAATTGCTATGACAGCACACACAGTTTCCATTATTGCAACAAGGGCATATGTCTCATCATAGTCTCTTCCATACTATTGTTTGTAGCCCTTGATTACCAGCATTTCCTTATGCTTATCAATCTTGCCTTCAACATTGCATTTGGTCTTGTAGAACCATTTCACTCCAATCACTTGTTTTTTGGCAGGAAAATCGGTTAGCTCCCATGTCTCATTCCTTTCTATAGCATCTATTTCCTCATCCATGGCCTTACACTATTTCTTCTCGTTAATAGCTTCTTCAAAATACATTGGATCACTATGAGAAAATAATGCAAAATTAACACTCTCATCATAATCTTCATACCTTTCATCTTGGTATATCTCCCTAAGACTCTTGGGTATGTGCAGGATCATGTTCCACCAAACTATGCTCTTAAGTGGCAATAAAAAATTAGAAAATCAGGGTTATGTCAACTTGACATGCAATTTTCTAGTTGTTATTAACTTTATATAAAAAAGTTGAGAGAATAGAATCTCTAGAAAATTGAATCTAGATTCTAAACTACTTGGACTTATCTCAAAAAAATAAAAATTGATTGGTCAAATTTTTGAATTTTAATGCAATATTATAAGAAATTTAGAACAAAAACAAGAAGTAGACGTATGTCTGACCACCTTAATCAAAATCAAATGATAATATTTTTTAATAATATTCTAGATATAAGTAGTAAACTCATACCTAGATGTGGCAAATATTTTTGGATATTTTTATTTTCAATAAATAATAATTAATTAATTTTTGACTTTAGCATTTTTGGAATAAAAAAACTCTAGTGTCTAACCACCTTAACTAATTCAAAACTTTGTGAAATTTGAATTTTCATTTGTTTTTCTTATAGTAGAAGAAACATAGCATGTGATGCATCATTTAGATTTAAAATTTTTTGTACCATTTGAAAGTTATAGTTGTTTTTCAAGTAGTGTGTCAGTCAACACTTTATACGTAACTCCATTAGAAAAATAAGTAATAATTATTTACTAAACTCATAATTTGACAAACCTTACATTTATGGAAAGATAAGAATATTCTTAAGAAACCTTTTTCATTTCATCAAATTTTGGTGAAAAAGAAGTTGTTAGCTACATGTTTGAAGTAAAAATCACATAAAAATAGGCAAAAAGCACATTTTTAGGATGTCTTTAAAGTTGACCATATAGATTTAGTATCAAAACATATGGTAGACCTTATAAATATATTAATTTTTTTCATTTAGTATTAGGGTGGGTGGGAAAAAAGTTAAAATAGATTTTGAAATGGTTTGAAATATTTTAGAACTACAGATTTTTTAGATCACCACTTTTTGGCATACCATGATCCAGCACATACCCTCGTGGTCTTTCTTGGTAACAGGGAGGAGAGTGTGGGATCAAAATCTTCACTGGTACTACTTTGCCGACCAACTCGATCTTCACTATTACTCGGCACTAACACTTGGTCATGTCTAGAGGAGCTCGGCAATGACTGAGGCTTCTTGCATTTTCTTCTATCTACTCCTTCTTCTTGCTGTTCATTAGCATCCTCTTCACTCATAATTGGCACTTTACTAGAAGTTCTTGGTGACTCATCAATCGGTCCATACCAAGACTGATTTTCAAAAAATTTCACATCTTTTGAAAGAGTCATCTTGTTGTTCAATGGGTCATACAATCTGTATGCCTTTGATTCTGAGTTGTACCCTATGAAGATGCACTTCACAGCTTTTTCATCCAATTTCTGCCTTTTCTCTTTAGGCACATGTGCATATGCAACACATCCAAACACCCTTAGGTGTTCAACTATCCATCTTTCTCGTGACCATGCTTCCATTGGAATTCTCTCATGGATTGCTTTTGTAGGAAACCTATTAATTAGGTAAACTACTATTGCCATAGCTTCTCCCCAAAATTCAGTTGGGAGACCTTTCTCTTTCATCATGCTCCTTGCCATTTCAACAATGGTCATATTCTTTCTTTCAGCCACTCCATTTTGCTGTGGCGTATAGTTGGCTATGAGTTCTTTCTTTATGCCATATTTCTTGCAAAAAATTACAAAAGAATTGGAGCTATACTCTCCTCATCTATCTGACCTTAGGATCTTGATATAGTGTCCACATTCTCTTTCAGCCTGGGCTTTAAATTCTACAAATTTATCAAATGCTTCAAATTTATTCTTTAAGAAATAAACCCATGTCCTATGACTAAAATCATCAATAAATGTTATGAAATAAATACTCCCCCTAATAGAAGTAACTTGCATAGGACTGACTAGGTTAGTATGCACTAACTCTAATGGATATCTAGCCCTCCTAGAATTTCCACAATTAAAGGGAAGCCTATGTTGCTTACCCAAAATACAAGCCTCACACTTGTCACATGAATTTCCTATGTGTGGAAAACTTTCTACCATTCTTTTATTTGATAATAAATTTAAACCAGCATAGCCAAGATGACCATACCTAAGGTGCCATAGCCATGAGGGGTCTTCAATCACACTCCTTAGAGTTGATTGTCTAGGAGGTGCAACACCAACTTGAGATGAGAAACATGTCTCTATCTTCAAGGAAAACATTCTATTCTTTGTCATTTGAACTGCTGCAAGTAAGTTCTTGCTCCCATCCTTTTCATGAATGACACATGTTTCATTCTCCATCAGCACTTTGTATCCATTTTGAATGAGCTGACCAATGCTCATCAAATTGTGCTTCATACCAGGAGCAAAATACACATTTTGTATTTCTTTCTTCTCACCCTTCTTGGTGCGGACCATAATAGATCCTTTGCCCATAACTGGTAGGGTTCCATTGTTACCCATTTTAATCTCAGATTTGAAACTCTTGTCAATGAATGAAAACAAAGTTTCATTATCACTCATGTGGTTGCTACATCCACTGTTGAGGTACCAAACCTCCAGGCTTCCTTCTTCACCAAAATTACACATGATGAAAGCAGTGGCATTATTTCCACTTCTCATATTCACATCAGCCACATTTGCTTGTCCTGACTAATCATTTTGCTTCTTACAGCATTCACTTGCATAATGCTCATATTTATGATAGTAGTAGTATTCTTTGAAGTATTTTGTGAGCTACTTGCTCCATCTTCTCTTCTTGGGTTTTCTACTGCAACATTTTTTTGTCCTCCATTACCTCGACCTTTGCCTCTGGAGTTTCTACCTAAGCCATTTCTTCCTCCCCCCCTTCCTCTTGGATTTGACTAAGCCTTGAATTCTTTCTCTTGGGAAGAAGAAGATGTAGATATGTTTATCCTATGCTTATGGGTTTGAAGAGTACCCATCAACTCATCCATTGTCAAAAAAATGAGGTCTTTTGCCTCTTTTATGGTCATGACCAAATTGTCATATTTATGAGGTAAACTCCTCAATATCTTTTCCACTATCCTCTGCTCTTGATAGTCTTCTCCGTTTGACTTCAGTTGGTTAATCACATTGGAGGTCCTTGAACTGAAGTCTGCAACTGATTCATTCTCCTTCATCTGAAGGTTCTCAAACTCCCTCCTTATATTATGTAGCTTTACTGTGCGGATTTTATCAGTCCCCTTGAAGTTCCTCTCAAGGATATCCCATGCTTCCTTTGCATAATTTTCTCCTGCAATCTTTGAAAAAACCGTCTCTATCATTGCTGCCTCAATAAGACTTAATGCCTTTGCATCTTTCCTCCTTGACTCTTTCAAATAAGTCTTTTGTACATCTTTAAGGGCAGCATACTGAGTTGGATCAGTGACATCATTAAATCTATTAACCATAGACTCCCATAAATTATTTGCAACCATTATGGTCTTTATCTTCTTTTCCCACATATCATAGTTTTTCCCATTGAATGGTTGTGGTTGCTGCCATTTCTTTCTTGTATCTACTGCCATGTTAAATATCCCAAGAAAACAAATGCCCTAACTCACTGTTGATATGGGGCCTCAAAGTTCTGATACTGTGTGAAAAATATAAATTAAACTTAAAACTCACATCTCTAAACCTAAATTTTTTACTCGGCACTAAAAACTGCTCAGCACATGAAGGTGTCGAGTGCCAGTTTTGCTTGGCACTTGAAGGTGCTGAGTCAAAGATTTCTCGACACTTGAAGGTGTCGAGTGACAAGATGCTTGACACTTGAAGAAGAATATAGTAGGTGTCAAGTTAGCTTGGCACTCAAAGAAAAAATGTTTGGCTACAATGGATGCTGAGTAAGCTCGGCTCCAACAGAGAAAGTTTATAACTTAGAAAAAAATTCTAACGTGAATGCTTTCACCATTAAAACTAGAGAGCCAAGCTTTAACCTTTCAAAAAAATTTCTCAAATGTAATAAATAGAAGAGGAAGAACAATAGATTCAAGTATGCTTGCTTTCTTTTCTATTCAACTGAGATTTAAACTATTACAAAATTTGGGAGCATTCAACTTCAACTAGAAAACCCTAAATCAACCCTAAAATGGTAAAACTTTGAACTTCAATAAACTTTAAACTTGCAACTCTAATGGCTACATACAATGGTGATTGGAGCAATCACTACTTCTCAGGTTGAAACCAATAAACTACAAACTTACAGAATGACAAGAAGAAACATGTGCAACTACAAGCACGACAACAATTCCTTTTGTCTCTGTAATGACTAATCTGCTAATCAACTTTTTGCTTCTTTCTCTACTCTACAACTTCTGAGCTCTTCCTCTAACTTCTCTCTCTCTCTAGTCGAATGAATCTAAGACATTCCTTTTTGTTTTCTACCACACAAAATTTTTCCATCTTTTCCAAATTTGAAAACTCACCTACCCGTATTAATTTTTCTGGCTGTTTTGCAATCTGTCAGGGGTGGTAGGTGGGCATTTGGATCCAAGGGCAAGACAACCACCGCATTAAATTCCAACACTCAATGCACTCTGAGCTTTCCATCTGGATCCCTCCCATACTCTAATGACCACGATCTTCGACTTATCAAAAAAAAAACATGCCATATCCATGAACATGTTTTCTTCCTCTAGATCCAATCTCTCCAGGCTTATTTTGAGACTATTCTTTATATCTCCATGCAGTAAGGTCTTATATTTATTCAAATCCTGCCAACATTCATCAACATTTCTACCACTAATATGTTTTCCTAGAACTTGAAGATACAAGGGTAAGCCTCCACATGCATCTATGAAGGCCTTAGCAACTTCCCTGTATTCATTACTCGGATGTGGTGTCTTGAAGGCATGCAAAGAAAATAGTTGTGATCCATGGTATAAATTCATAGTTTTCAATTTATAGTGAATAGAAATCCATAACAGGAAAAGCTTCCAATTGATAACAATTCCTTAAGTCCCATGGGATGTTCTGCAACATATTCGGGTTGTTTCCTCCGTAACACGTTCTTCACTTTTGTCACTATCATTTCACATAATTTTCTATTGCTAAAATAATAAGGGAAAACAAGATTTCATAAGGAAGACATCTATGTTGACTAAAATCAATAATTTTTCTGCAAAGTAAAAAGAAATGGTTTAAAAGCGCATAGAACTTCAGAAGTAGTTTTGCTTGTAGTTGTTCGATAAATTTAAGGAAGAAAAGGTGCGCAGAATCGCTTCCTACGCTAATCTTTGAGAGGACGATTATGTAAATCAAAGTAACTATTGCAAAGATCTTAAGAAATGCATAATAACATAATCAAAATAACAAAGAACACACAACACAGTGATTACCGTGGGGAAACCCTTTCAGGAGAAAAACCCCACCCTCCAAAACTCACACAATGTATTATCACACCAAGATGATTACAATACACTTGCAATGTAAGTTCTTACAGTAGCACATCACCACAACTCAAACTTCGAGAGACTCCTTCTTGCACCAGTCTTGCAAACTAAACTCAATTACAAAAACACCTCCCCAAGCCCTCCTTTTATAGTGATTTTACAACCTAGAAACCACTTATGGTTTTACAAAACCATGAGCAAAACTGCCATGCCACATGTTACCCATTTTTGACAACAACTAGGTTTAAAATAGTAATCCCGTCCACAATTTTGTCTCTTAGTCTAGACCCCCATAAAAGTCACAAAATGAGTCATCAAGGCTCTAAAAATAGCCTACCTATATTCTACTAAGGAAAAGACTCATTTAACAACTCACTAACCACTTTCCAATGCATAAACAAGTGGAAAACTCCCACAAACTAATTCTGGAATTTTCCAAGAAAAGATTGCAAGGTTGAGACACATGTTTCTCAACATTCTCCCACTTGTCGAACACCCTACAAAGTTAAGGGGATTTGAAATATCATAGACTTAATTGCTAGGGGCCGAGAGGCCCATAGAATCTGAACACCATCTGAATTTCTCTGTGCTCACGGGCTTAGTTAATGCATTAGCAACATTCGCCAAAGTCTCTACCTTTTCCAGCTTTATCTTTCCATCCTCGACCATATCTCTCACAAAATGATATTGTACATCAATGTGCTTGGTCCTCGCATGAAAAGTCGGGTTCTTCGCTAGGAAAATTGCACTCTAGCTATCACTATAAATTGTCACTGCACCCTATTTGAACTCTATATCTAAACACGATCTCTTTAGCCAGATGGATTCTTTGCAGGCATGAGTAGCTTCCATATACTCTGCCTCAATAGTGGACAAAGTGACCACAGCCTGTCGCTTACTCATCCAACTTATTGCACCACCAAATAATGTAAACACATACGCACTACTAGATCTTCTTCTATCAACATCACCAGCCCAGTCTAAATCCACATAGCCTCGAATATCCAAGGAATGCTCACTTCCTATTCCATGAAAACATATTGAGTACTCTGAGGTACCCCGCAAGTATCTGAAAAGTCTTTTTACTGCATCCCAATGTGCTCTTCTTGGATTAGACATATAACAGGAAAGTACTCCCACTGCTTGGGCAATGTCTGGTCTTGTACAAACTATAGCATACATCAAACTTTGAATAGCACTCTGATATGGTACTCGACTCATCTCTTCCATCTCCAATGGGGATGTAGGACACTGTGAGCTAGAAAGCTTTGTTTCCATAGTAACCGGAACACTCAATGGTCTTGAATCTTGCATATTGAATCTTTTCAAAATAGTACCAACATACTTACTTTGGCCTAGCCAAGGCTTTTTGTTTAGTCTATCTCTTATAATCTCCATTCCCAAAATGTGGCTAGCTGCACCAAGATCTTTCATTTCAAACTTTATTGAGAGTTGAGATTTTAACTCTGTAATCAAACCTTTTCCTTTGCTAATAAACAACATGTCATCGACATACAAGGAAATAACCAGAAAACCATCACCATCAAATTTGAAATATATACAATGATCAGATTTAGATCGCACAAATCCCAAACTCAACACATATGTATCAAAATTTTGGTACCATATCCTAGGACTCTGTTTTAAACCATACAAGGATTTCTTCAATTTACAGACCAAATGACTTTTAGCTTTCACCACATAGTGCTCTAGCTATGACATGTAAATTTCTTCCTCCAAATCTCCATGAAGGAAAGTAGTTTTCACATCCATTTGCTTGATTTCTAGATCATAAGCTGCTACAATAGAAAAAAAAAATCTAATGGATGTCATTTTGGCTACTGGAGAAAAAATCTCACCATAATCTACTCCCTCAACTTGAGATTAACCTTTTGCAACCAAACGTGCTTTATACTTCTCAATGCTTCCATTTGAACCTATCTTCTTTTTGAACACCCATTTACAACCAACAGGCTTCCATCCTTCAGGAAATCGTACAAGTTTCGATGTTTGATTCCTCTTAAGAGCTGCCATTTCTTCATCCATGGCTATTTTCCAAGACTCTGAATCATTCATACCAAGAGCCTCTTCTACAGATCTCGGTTCATCAATGTTAGCATTCAATGCAAATATGCACCTCCAATCATCAGGAGAATACCCATACCTTTTAGGTGGTTTCCTTTGACTAGTAGATCTTCAAACAAGATTTGGTTTAGGTTCAGGAGGTTTAGGTTCATGATTAGATTCTCCCTCTTCCTCTAATGATTCAGAACTCATAGAGCTCTCTTCAACATCTTGTCTTTCTAAGGGCCTTGATTCAACTTTCTCAGGTGTAGCAGGAAGTTGAATCACATCTTTCTTTTCTTTAATTTGTTCTGGTTGCACTGTAACAGAAGAAGGCTTAGTTTCTCTAAAAATAACACTTCTGGAATAAAATACCTTTTGTGCAACAGGATCCCAAAGCTTGTATCATTTCACACCATAACTATATCTGATGAAGATACATTTGACAGCTTTGTTGTCCAATTTTGTTCACTTCTACTTTGGCACATGAGCATATGCCTCACAACCAAACACTCTCAAATGTCTAAGTGAAGGCTTGTGGCCTGACCACACTTCCATTGGCATCTTATCAACAAGAGCTAATGTAGGAGACCTATTTATCAGGTAGCAGGCAGTGGCTACAGCTTCAGCCCAGAACTTTTGTTCTAGTCTAGCACCACTCAGCATACTCCTAGCCTTCTCCATCAAGGTCATGTTCATTCTTTTTGCAACTCCATTATGCTATGGAGAATACAGAGTTGTCTTCTCTCTTTTAATACCACAATCTTTACAAAATGTGTCAAAAATATTGGAGCAAAATTCACCACCATTATCAGTTCTCAAGCATTTTATTTTCTTTCCAGTCTGCAATTCAACCATTGCTTTAAATTCTTTGAAACGACTAAAAACTTCAGCTTTACTCCTAAGGAAATAAACCCATGTTCTCCTACTAAAATCATCAATGAAAGCAACATAATAAACTGATCTATCAATAGAAGGAACATCAACTGGACCAAATACATCTGAATGAATTAGATCCAAAATACATGAAGACTTATGAGAACTCGAGCAAAACTGAATGCGGTTTTTTAAACATAGATACAATGCTCACAAAAATCAAACTCAAGATTGCAGTCATACAACTCATCAAAAAGGTTCTTATTTTTCAAGGTCCATAGACCCTTCTTACCTATGTGGCTGAGTCTCTGGTGCCATAACATAGTCTTCTCTATAGGAAACTTTGATTCGGTAGACAGAGCACCCTTGGGTACCCAAAAACCATTACCATCTGTTGAAAGAGAAACTCTCTCCTTCTCCAACTGAGTAGTCTTTTCCAAAATCTTATCAGAAGTACTATTGCACTAGACTATGCGTGCATCAAGTTGGTACAATGTACCCAATCTACTTCCTCTTGCTATTAGCATAGTGCCTCTCACCATTTTTACACCTACTTTAGAAAAATGTACATGCACACCCGCATCTATTAACTTACAAACAGATAACAAATTCCTTGCTAATCCAGGGATATGCAAGACACCATCAAATCTTCTAATTCTACCATCAAAAAATTTCACACGAATACTTCTACAACCAAAAATATCAAGTATTGAATTATCACCCAAATACACCTTACCACCATCAAGATTTTCATACTTACTAAACTAGTTCCTATTAGGAGTCATGTGGAAAGATGCACCTGAATCTATTAACCATGCATTTTCACCTACATGAGTGGCCAAGGCTGCAATGAAAGCATCTCTGTCTTCCTTCTCGAACTCAGAATCAGAATCTTGCTTCTTCTTCTTCTTCTTTTTCTTCTCCTCTTTGCAGTCCTTTCGAAAGTGTCTAGGTTTGCCGCAATTCTAGCAGATTGCCTTGGACTTACAAGGGGATTTTGATCTCCCCCTATTTTTGAACTTAGAATGGCCATGCTGCTTTTCATTCTTGCCTCTTTCTTTTGGTCTTCCGTGAACACTCAAAGCCTCTTTGGCAGTCAGAGAGACCTTCCTTCTCATCTCCTCAGAAAGTAGAGAACCAACAACATCCTCCATCTTCAAGACAACTGAAGTGCTCCCTATAGCCATCACAAGACTATCCCATGAGTCTGGCAATGAACATAACAATATTTGACACCTTTCTTCTTCATCCATTGGCACCCCTACTAAGGTAAGCTGAGTCACAAAAATATTAAACCTTTCCAGATGCTTAGAAATTTGTCCACCTTCTTCCATTCTCAAGGAATACAACTTCTTCCTCAAGAAAATTTTATTCACAAGTGATTTTTCTTGATAGATCTCACAAAGCTTTTTCCAAAGCTTCTTCATGGTAGGTTCTTCATGGACATTAATCAGAATTGAGTCTACAAGACACAATCTAATGGGACCTTTAGCTTTTCTATCATTCACATCATATTTTGTAGCTAATGTCAGATCTGTGGGCCTCAACTTGTTCTCATCAATCACATCCCATAGATCCTGATCAATCAATAGATCTTCCATCTTCAGCTTCCACATCTCAAAGTTTGTGCTAGAAAAATTTTCAACATCAATTCTCCCTGACGTGCTTACCATCTTTTCAATCCTACAACATAGAAATGAAATTCTCTACACAAGCTCCCACTCAAACCTTGATTAGGTCAAAAAACCCTGTACCCAAAAAATAGAACCAAAATTGGCTAGGCTCTGATACCACTTGTAAGGAAGCAAAGGTGTACGAAATCACTTCCTAGACTAATATCTGAGAGGAAGATTATGCAAATTAAAGTAACTATTGCAAAGATCTCAAGAAATGCATAATAACATAATCAAAATAACAAAGAACACACAAAACAATGATTACCATGGGGAAACCCTTCCGGGAGAAAAACCCCACCCTCCAAAACTCGCACAATGTATTATCAAACCAAGATGATTACAATAAATTTGCAATGCAAGTTCTTATAGGAGCGCATCACCACAACTCAAACTTGGAGAGACTCCTTCTAGCACCAGTCTTGCAAACTAAACTCAATTACACAAACACCTTCCCAAGCCCTCCTTTTATAGTGATTTTACAACCTGGAAACCACTTATGGTTTTACAAAACCATGAGAAAAACTACCATGCCACATGTTACCCATTTTTGACAACAACTAGATTAAAAATAGTAATCCCGTCCACAATTTTGTCTCTTAGTCTAGACCCCCATAAAAGTCACAAAATGAGTCATCAATGCTCTAAAAATAGCCTACCTATATTCTACTAAGAACAAGACTCATTTAACAACTCACTAACCACTTTCCAATGCATAAACAAGTGGAAAACTCCCACAAACTAATTCTGGAATTTTCCAAGAAAAGATTGCAAGGTTGACACACATGTTTCTCAACAATAAATAGCCAACAATATATGAAACTTTTCCCAGGGCTTCTTCCTAGGCCATTAGCTTCTCTTCTTCATACCTCCCCTTGTCTTTATGGATCTTAAATGCATCTGCATACTTCCCTTTCCCAAAATGGTGGACATCCAAAGGCTGCACATTGCCATAAAACACAGGAATGATCATGGCCTCTGTTGCTATCATCAGGAGAAGCTCCTCCAAACACAAGGCTGACTCTACATTTTTTGGGGGGAGATAGCGATGTGAACTACAACACATCGGATGGCAATCGTAATTGTAAAAGGAAACGAACAACCAATTTACTTCTCTTCGAAATCAAGAAAGGATTGCACTCTTTCCTTCAAAAGGGTCTTGTGAAGTTGGAGAGCCAGAGTTTCTTTAACGTCAGGACCTCTATGGTTGATGAACACATCATACTCTTTTGGAGATTCTTCTACTGGTCTCAACCCTTGGGAAAGTTCAATTAGAGAAAATGGGCAAGGGTGAGAAGAGGTGGAAGATGCCATGCATAACAAAAATGGTAGTTGGAATAGAAATGCTAGCAAATGTGAAAACAGGGGATTATTTCAAGTTGAGAGGAAGAATAGAATGAAAGAAGTGTTGCATGAGCAGCTGGAGTTCTAGAGTTCTTGCCTTTGGTGGAGTGAAGAACGAATTGTGTGGTAGAGGGAAATGATAGTAGGGTAATTAGTTTTAAAATTGTAATAATTTGCATAAAAATTTATATATATGATGTATAGTGCATGTTCGATGTAAAACATCTTAGTAGTTTTCTTATAACTGCTTGGAAGTTACTATACAAATTATTTTATAATTATGAATCTCTATGAAAAAGAGGTTTGCTAGATCCCAAATAGAAGAACAAGTCTCTATGAATGGAAACCTTTATCAGGTCCTTGATGATTAAGATATCCACCTCCCTCCGAATTCTTTCTTCCAATTGTAACTAAAACAATCTATCATAAATGATGCCAACTTTGAGCTTCTCATATTGTTTTATGTGCTCCATGATTATGAGACCACCCATTTTTACACAAAATATTGTAGTACAAAAATTAAACAAGACTAAACCTAACTACTTTTCTTCTTTATAAACAAAAATAAAAAAAAATTCTAAATTTTTAAAAATATTAGAATTCAATAGAGATCAAATTTAGTTGACATAATGTATTCATAGAATTGTGAAAGACTCTCGATTTATGAATGAAAGAAAGAAATCTGTTAATAACACCCATAAGAGTAAATGGCCTAAATAACCTATAGATAACTACTAAAAAAAATAAAAGACGAAAAAGACTGGAAAAAGATTAGTGAGCCTAATGTCGTAGAAATTACTAAATAATTCAAATAAATTTATTTATTGTCTAGTGGTGAGACCTAGTCATAATATCTTTTTAACCCTTTTTTATTTAATAGATACTTTATTATTTTATTTTATCATTTTGTGTAGAAATCTAAAGAATTTTCCTTAGCTCATTTATAAGACCAAATTTGAAAAATTTGTAGGTATCGTGAATCTTATATTTTCTTCTAACTTGCAAATTGACTTTGAAAACCACATTGTCATCATTTCAATCATTTCAAAGGTAAGAGATCCTCTTATGTATTGTATTTCCAAATTTTGTTGGAATACTAGAATAGGCAACTAGTTTGAATGTATGTTAATCATGCACACATACATTTTCTATGAAAATGATGAAATTAAAATGCCTAAAATAGTGTTTCTAATATCAAAATAACATAAATTTTGAGATTTAATTGTGTACTAAACTTAGAAATAAGGATATCCAAGGATGTACAAATCTGATATATCTTCTCTTTGTAATCCATAACATAATGTATAAAGATGAACTTTTGGGGTGGTGAAGAGAATTATAATTTATCTTTTTTAGTTGTGCAAGTGAGAATGATAATGAATGAATAGAATAGTCATCGATTAGGATATTTTTTATGTTGGTTATAGAGCATTTTGTCTCATCATTCTTGAACAACAAAATTTTTTCATTACGTGTCAACAAAAAATAGCTTTTATGAATAAGAAGTTAAATTTAGTTTTTCTCTATGTTGTTTCCTTTATCTTGTATATGAAGATTATAGTTCTTTTTTATCCTTGCAGGTCTATACACATTTCTTATTTCAATTATAAGAAAAAGTGAATCATTATGAAATCATTTATACTTATAAATATGAAATATTTCTTTATTGAATAAGATATAACATGATCGTATAAAAAATTCAAAGAAGTTTGCAACAAAATGTTCAAAATTCTACTATTAGAGGATACAAATTTGATGTAATATTTCTTCTAAAAAGGCATAAACTCCATGAAATATTCATATAGAAGTGCAAAAAGGGGTATTATTTTCATTCAATCAAAATTAAATTCATGTGAAGATGTGCACAGGTGTAAAAAAAATAATATTTCAAAATTGAAGTTTTGAAATCATACTAGTGGACATAATTTATAAATTAGGTGTACAATTCATAAATATTAGCAAGCACATAAACATTTACTCTTTAAAAAGAGTTTTTCTATAATCTCTCTTATGAAATTTTGTTTGGACATTTTATTAGATAATGTAGTATAATTTTTTGAGTAGTTTTTTAATATTTGGATAAACAGCAATCATAGATGATGTTTGTAAGAAAAATGGAGAATAATTATTATTATTTAATGTTTACTAAGTTCTTGATTGTTTTGAAATGTTCACATTCACATTTGATTAAGTAGGTGAAAATATTTGTTCTACAATGACACATTGAGCATTTATTTATTAAGGGGACAATCAAACATTGATTGCATTAACATAAATATTTAAAGTCTCTAAAATGTCCTTTTGAAATATAATCATGATGTTATACTAGTGATAATTGTATGCAATCATGTGGATCATTTAACTTTATGTAAAGTGACATGTTTATTCCATCCTATCTTGATTTGGATGTATTCATATGGTTGATCACTTCATATGTTAGAATTTGTTATACTTCTTAAGCCATCATTATATTTCTATTCTCAAAACCCCTTTGTAAATTTTCATCTTTCAGTTAGTAGTCATATTATTGGGGTTCATATTCATACCTTATTTTAGTTTCATGTTATATCATTTTCTTCTTTTAGTTAAAAAGTACACAAAAATAGAAATACTACCAGTATATGAGGGAGTACAGTTTCTCCAATTGTTGACATTGTTGTCAATTTTCATAAGGCGAACAAAATCTACTTTACAAATTATTTAAGAGTGACAAATATGTTTACTAACAAAGATAAAATAGATAAAAACATGTTTCTATAAATGTTTCTTCTCTAATGATTTCTTCCCTATGGAGCATTCATGTGTTGCTTCTTACACACCTATCCTTAGAATTCTCATAAAAATACTAGGTAAGTTTCTAATTTGATAGTCATTAGATATCATTAAAGATCATTTCAAAAAGTTTCTTTATCTATTTCAAATTAAGATATGTCATTTATTATAGTGATGAACTGGTGGCTTTTTATGCAATTCTTTGACTTCCATGTTGATTGTTCTTCTCCTCAAGTTCTAGCTCCTTTATATATATGATAATGGATTTTCAACATTTTTTGTAAATTTTTGATGAGATTTTTAAATATCTATTGGATTAATTCTTTCATTCTCTTGGTAGAATAAGTTTTTCTTTGACTTCCAACCAAATTCTATATAATAAATTAGAAAGGGGTTTGGACATTTCGAAGATCTAAACAATTTGTATTTATTGGGTAAATATTTGTCATTGGCAATACAGTAGAGATTAGAGCTTTATAGTTTATAGAAGCTACAATTTAATAGAAAACCATATTCAGCTATACTTAAAGAGAGATTTTCTTATGGTTTTCTTGATTATTTATATATCAAAATAAGACAGTCTGGTGCTGCTATGAAGTGAATAGAAGCAATTGAAAATCTTCTTAGTTGTTGCCAATGTATCTTTCTTTAGATCACAAAAATGCTCATCTCACATAGATACTTTATTGCTCACACATTGTTAGTATCTATGAAATAAACAAATAAGGAAATCTATGAGTTTAGATTTTTGTTTATGAGATCAATTATTCTATTTATGCTTAGCTATAGCTATGAGAGGCATTAAATGTGTAAATGAGCAATGGAGGACTTAAAATAGTTTGCCTCTAAAGTTTCACCCATTATAATAGCAAAAGGATCTGATGCTTGTGATGAAAATGTCATTCTTTCTTATGATCAAAATATAGGTATACAATAGGCTTTTTATTGTTATAAATATGCACCTTGATCATACATCTATCCTCTATGATATATTTTTAGACTACATTTTTATTCTTACTTTATTTTAAAGAAATATAGTAGTACATTCCAGTCTCTTTTATGAATTGTCAATATCTCATGCATTCATAATGTAGATGTTGAAACTAATGGAAATTCTTTGTATAAGGGAAAATTGAACTAAGAAATTTCAATTAGATGTGCACATCATATTTGTGCTCTTAAAAGTGGGACAATGAAGGGAGAAATGTTCAAATATTCAAACAAAAATAGTCTTTTCTTGTGGTTTTATTGCAATTAATCAATGCAAACTTTGGTTTATAGTCTTTGATTTTTCATAATGTATATAATTTCCATTACATGTTGGTCTCTAGTATATATATCTAAATTAAGTAAGAAATTCAAGAATACTAAATACTAAATAGGGGAAAATTCTATGTCTTTTTCTTTCTGATTGCTACTCAGATATATTTTGAAGAATGTTTTAGCTTACAAGTTTTTTTGGTAATGTTTCTTATCTCATTCACAAGGAGTATAGAAGCAAGTGCATATTAAATTGCACAGTCATGTTTCATGCCCACAAAACACTATTGTTTGAAGTATAAATTTTGTACTACTTGCATAAACATATAGTACCAACAAATGCTTGCTTAGATACATATAAGAAGCGATGAAGACCTAGATACTTCTTTTGTATCATTTGTATTATATTTCATAGTTGATTTATGTAGTAGTTACAATAGATACATGGATGTGCCAATATTTGTTCTCAAAATCATATCATGTTGATCAAGGGAGTTATTTTGACATTTGATATGTTTTAGATTATGGTAAAAATAGCTTTTGAACAGGTTTTGAAAACCTTTAACAAAAATAGAAAAGATTTAACATGAAGCAAAACCAAGTTTTACAAGGACCTCAAACCTACCATTTAAATAGTATCAAAATCAAGTTTTATAGGGACCTAAAACCACAAAAAATGTCCAAAAATTGAACCCAAGTTTTAAAAGGACCTAGAACCTAGTTTAAACAACTAATAAAAACTAGATAAAACTACCAAAAATAGAAATCATTTATCAGGACTAGTAAGTAAAACCAGGACAAGAACAAAAACTAGAGACCAAAAACTAGTGAATGCTACTATTGCAGCTCTTTGATGATTTTGACCACCTCTTTACCAATCTTCATAGTACCTTGAATGGAATCAACAAACGATCCACTAGTAGCCTCCACAACCCTATTCCTAAAACTATTCCTAGTTCTCTTACTACAACCTCCTGGCAACATAATTTCTTCATTGGTATGCTTTCCTAGACTTGCAGTAGTAGCACAGATATTGGAGGTAACCTATTCCATTTTATTACCACTTTCCTTGATAAGAAACCAAAGGTTTTGTTCATAGTCCTTGAGTTTTTCTAGTATGTTTCCCACCTGGACTTCCATTTGATTGCGCTTAACTCGGTCCATATCCTAATTTTGCTACACATTTTCTAGATTTTTCTACACATTTTTCTTTTTCCTTTTGAGACTCATTAACTTGTTATACATCCATGAGTCAACTTGCAACATGGTATCATCTTTTAGTTTCGCAATGTGCAAAAATGAGAGCATAGTATCCCTTTGAGGTGAGTCATTCTTATCCTTCTCCACATCTTCTCTAGTGGGAGAAACAACTTTTTCAGTACATTCCTCCTCCCTCATATTTATAAGGTTGTCCTTAGCCTACTATATCTCCTCTTTATCATCCCTTACTTCCTTGGAATGGTCACTCCGGTATCCCTCATCACCAACATTACTTGTCTCTATATTTTCCTCACTATTCTATTCCTCATCCTCCTTCTATCTTTTTCCCTTGCTATCCAAGTAGCCTTCCAAATTGGAACTAAAATCTCCCTCATTCGTGTTTTCCTCTTCCTCCAAATTTTTCTCCTCCTTATTTTTTGAGTTCTTAGATTTAGTGGCCTCTTCCACATTATGTTGAGGAGATTGATGGGTTGGATATTTTAGACTCCTCCTGTTACCCTTAAAAGTATCATCACCCTTACTCTTCCTAGAGTAGGTTTCAGTGGCAGAACCCTTCTTTTTTTCTAACAAGGGAGAAGACACAATGGCCATATTTTTACAGTGACCCTCTATAAGAAGAATCAACCCTTCATGCAAAATAGGACGCAATTATTTTTTCCTATGAGCTTGCAAACTTTGGAAAAGAGAGAATCTCAAATAAAAAGGAAAAGAAAGTATATCCTTATGCCTAAAATGATTAAGGAAGAGAAGGTGAAACTTATACACTTGTTTATTTCTACCATCTAGGATAAAATACTCATGAGTACATGAGAACATATCTTTCCATATGGTCTTTATCTAGTCCAGTTCATAGAAGTCCCCTTTTTTCTCTACGTTTTTCTCATCTAATTCCATTTTGGGAAATTTCTTGAAAGAAACATTTTAAATGCTCATTTTTTTGCTGAACTTAATGCCTTCCATTAGTAAGCCCATTATCTTTGCTATGAATTTCTCTATCAATTGCATAGTCACGTCATGTAGAGAAACTCTATGCTCTATCCAATTTTTGAAGAAGGTCATGGTAACATGAGGTTTAAACCCATGAAGATGCTCCAAGAAATTAGTCACCTTCCCCTTTTGCAGAATCTTCAATACATCCTCTTTGGCCTTCCATGCCTTGCAATTTTGGGGTTCCTATTTTCGTGGCTCTCTTCCCATTTCTGGAGAACTAAAAATAATATACCAAACCAAATTCAATAGAAGGAAAAAAGAAAAAGAGTTAAGAATATACAATTTATTCATTGAAACAAATAAAACCCACTTTATGACTAGAACGTGCATTGGCAGGATTGCAATCACATAAATGTACTTCCTCGGGGAAGGACCACTAACATCTATAGGCCCACTTCCAAAAATCATTAAATTGCTAATCTTAGAAAATGTTTCCCACCATCACATGAGTAGCATAATAATTAATGAGGGCTTTGAGATCCACAATTTTCCTTAGGTCACCAATCTATGTCATCTTATATCCCATTTGGACCGCATAGTTAGCAACCTAGTCAGCCACCCCATTTCCTTCGCGGTAAGTGTGGGATATAATCTTTTTTTCAAATTTATTAATTAAAGTTTTAATCTCCATAACACTTTCCTCAGTTGACCAAGTGATAGAATTTTTATTATTAAGCATATTTATAAAATTTAATGAGTCACCTTCCAACCAAAGGTGAGGACAACTAGTTTTAGCTACTAACCTCATAGTAGCCTCTACTATGTGGCTGTTTGAATTACCTATAGGTATTGCAATGAAATCAATTATATTGCCTATATGATCTCTTAAGACCCCTCCACACATTGCTCTGCCTAGATTACCCTTAGTAGCACCATCAAAGTTTCCTTTGATCCATCGAATAGGAGGAGCCTTCCATCTGGTGGTCAATCTCAGGTTACCTTTTTTCAAGTTAGAACCTTGTGGTTGTATGCGAGTATCAATTTGAAAAGTATGTTCACTTTTCCTTTGAGAATTGAAATTTTCCTTTACTACTCTAACAATATTTTGTCCAAGCACCCATCCTGGCAATTCTTTGCTTCTAAAGATTTTGTTATTTCTTTCTTTCTAGATACCCCACCAGAGATGGGGAAGAGTAATTTTCCATAGAAAATCAACATCAGGATCTTTAGAAGGACACCTCCAACTTTTAAAACAAAGTTCAACATTATTTTGATGAACCCAAGTTATACTCTAGTAGATGAGAACAATATTCCACACTTTTGGACTATAAGAACAATTCAAGAATAAGTGATTTCTATCTTCAAATCCATCTTTACATAAAGTACATGTATTTACTACATTAATACCTCTTTTTTGTAGGTTATCCTGAGTGAGGATTTTGTTTAGAAGCAATATCCAATGGAAGATTTTAATTTTAGGTATGAGACCCTTTATCCAAGCTTGAGACCATAAAGGTTTAATACCTTTCTCCTTAGAAGTAAAAAAAGAAGATATTTTGAACTGACCACTAGGATCAACATTCCAAATCATCTCATCCTCATGGTTAGGATATAGAGAAAAAGTATTCAAACTTAACTATATATTTTTAAAAACTTGGTCAACATCAATCAAGTTTACCCAAGTATTGTCATGCCAATAATATCCCACTAATGTACCATACATTTTCTTACATCTATCTACTTGAGTAGTGTCTTGAAATTCCTTAATTAGAGGATGATCTAGTAACCAAACATCTTCCCAAAATCTCACTTTTTGCCCATTTCCAATTTTCCATGAACAACCCTTACCTAGAATGTTCTTTCTTCCCTAAATAGCTCTCCATATAGCAAATGGAGAAAAAAAATTAGGAGATGAAAGGAAATCAGCTAAAGAATTAACATTAAAAAGGTATTTATGTTTCCATATAGAACTCTATTCCTTATCATCATGATAAGTTCTCTAGCCTTGTTTTGGTAGAAGAGTTTTGTTCATACTTCTTATAGACCTGATTCCCAATCCACCATCTCTGATAGGCTTACAGAGTTGATCCCAAGAAATTAGAGCCATTCTGTTCTTTTCCTCAGTACCAGTCCATAAAAAATTCCTTTGAATTTTATTAATAATATCTGAAAATTTCACTGGAATTTTAAAAAGACTCAAAGCATAAGTAGAGATACTTTGAAGATAAGTTTTAAGAAGATTAATTTTACCTACTTGACTCAAAAGATTTCCTTTCCAACCCACCAACTTCTTATTAAATTTCTTTATGAGATCTTCATAGAAGGAAGCAGGAACTTTTTGACCTAGAGGAAGAGCCAAATAAATAGAGGGAAAAGATCCTATTGAGCACCCTATTATTTTGGAAATTTTTTTCTATCTCAGGATTAGGGTATTAATAAAAAACACAACACTTTTATTCCAATTTACCAATTGACCCAAGGCAAAAGAGTACAAATTAAGGGCTTGTTTGAGATTTCTAGCTTCATTAACTTTAGATTTACCCATGAAAATGGTGTCATCTACAAATTGACCATGAGAACAACTAAGGAGTTGAAAAGAAGTCTACAAAGCTTTAATTACCCCTTTTAAAATCAAATCCCCTATATATATCCCCAGACAATCAGCCATAATAACAAAGAGTATGGGGGATAAGGGGTCTCCCTATCTTAGACCTCTAGAAGGACTAAAAAAATGAGAAGAACTTCCATTGACCAAGATAGCTATGGATGAAGTTGAAATCAACTAATAAATAGCTCCAACAACCTTATGATCAAAACCACAGGCTTGTAAAATTTTAGCACAGAAGGCCCATTCAACTCTATCATAGGCTTTTGCATTGTCAACTTTCATAATAAACCCCTAATTATTAGAATAGGGCAAAGAGTGAATATTCTCATGAGCTGCTATAACTTAATTAAGAACTTGTCTGATTTTATAGGGACCCTAAAACCCAAAAATAATTACATAACTATGGCTAATAATAAGTAATTAAAGCCCAGCCAAAAAAGATAGGTCTCACAATTGATAATAAGCAAAAAGCCTAGCCAAAAACAAAGGCCAACGAAAAGACTAGTAAAACATCTAGTCAGAAAGTTAGAACAAGAAAAAGTTGAACAAAAAACAACAATCATTGATCAAAAAAAGATAGAGAAAGAAAATTACTCTTCTATCTTCTGCTCGAGCTCCTACATAGTCTAAGCAGCTTCATAGGATTCATTAGTCTCCTTTGCCATCTGCTCATGGGTCTTCTATGCAACCTGATCCATACTAGTGAAAGTAATATCAGTTGCCACATCCTCATCAGTTTTGGTTCTTTCTCTGTCCTTGCCATCATCCACATCTAGCATATCTTTAGATTTTAACACACTAGTTAGGGACATAATGTTTTATTGATTGAGTTGAGAATGGAAATAATTTGATTTTCTAGGTTATGGTTGTAGTTTTCTAGGTTTTGAATTCTCTGCTTAGCCAAGCTAAATCTATCCTCCTAGTCCTTTTGATAATCCTGACCTAGCTCTTTCTTATTTCTCTCCATATGTCCAATTTTCTCCCTAAACTCCTCAAACTTGTGATAGAGCCACTTGATTGATCTGAAGTTATTGATCATGCTATTACAAGAATTATTTAATAAATTCATACCTATCTCCCTTGCATTATTAGTTATTGCCACAATTGTATAATTGATAAGGTCTTTAAATTGGGGTTGGTCTTGATTATCTACCAAAATCTGGGGGTTCATAATCTCTCTTATAATACCCATTTTCACAGTTCTAACTTTGAAGTTCTTACAAGCTTTTTGCCTTTCCTTCACTACCACTTCACCACCCTCACCCCCAATATCCTAGTTTTCCTACTCCTAGGGTTGAAATTAAGGATGAACAAGGGAAAGTGGAATAGTCAAAACATCTGGCCCCTAGCTAAAAAACCTCTCTTCATTCGTACCTATTTCCCTCTTCTATTTCTTTCTTTCTTTCAAGATCTTTTGATTTGATAACTTTTTCCCCCTTTCCCTCTTCATTAGAAACCATGTCCTCCTTTTCCTCATTATAATCCTTATCATCTTGACCAGAAATTTTTTGCCCATGTCCTCTAGGACTCTTCCTTCGAGGGATTATGGCACAGGATGACTTCGTATCCTTTCCTTTAACTCTATTACTTGAGGAAGTGTTCTCCTCCCCATCTGAGATAATACTCTGGATGTCATCAGAATCAAAAGAAAAACTAGAGCTACCCATGTCTTTAGTAGCATCTGAACCATGTAAAGGGTTATTGCTAATTGTCTGAGCTTTGAAATACTCATGAATGAATAATAATAATCCCTCATGCAGAGCAGGATTCACTGAGGGTTTCTTCTTAAAACTAGATATAGCCTTACTCATAGATCTAAATAAATAGTATGGAAAGGAAATTTTAATATCATGGTAGAAGTGATTAAGAAGAACAAAATGATAAGTTCTCACTCAATCAAATCTAGTATCCAGAGTGATGTACTCAATATCAACTCTTAACACATACCTCTAGAGTTTCTTGATGGACTCCATTTAATAGTACATCTTACATTTTACCAAGTTGTTCTTCCACTCCAACCTCTTCACAAAATCCTTCACTACGTTCATCGATAGCTTCTTATCTCTGAAGAATTTGAAACCCTCCACCAGAATTTCAAACATAGTAGCAACCACTTCCTCTATGACCTAAAAAGAAACACCATACACTTTCACCTTCCTATCCTTCCACAAATTCACCATGCTGTTTGTTAGCCCAGGGTCAAAACCATGGAGTTTTACAATGTAATTTTCAATACCTCCCTTCTCCAATTTTTCCCAAACTTTACCACTATTTTTCCATTTTTCCACTTCCCCTATAGGCTCCTTCCTAATTTGTTCACCCACCATCTCTTTACTCTCAAATCCAGCGATTCTCATAAAATCTACTCTCTATAGACCCTTCTCAGAGCTATGGAAAATCTAGTTTTTGTTGCTCTAAAAAGCACCAATTTGTTTTGCATTGCTCCAAAAAAAGAAACAAAAGAAAATTTTGATCCACAATATGTGTCGAAATGACAAAAATAACCTTAGCTACTTAGGTTTTTCATAAATTCCTTTATTACTCAAACTCATTCACCAATTGCAATTAGATCTCCACCGTACACCCTTGGATTTTTTCTAGTTCAATGAGACTCTTGGTGTCTACTAGAATATTCCTTCTTGAATCCCATGTCAATAACTTGTCTAGCCTGACACCGTCATTGGCAAACCAGTCTGCCATGGGATTAGCTTCCCTAAACACATATGTGACATGGACACTTTCAAATTTATCAAGGATAGCATGGGTATTTTCAACTAAGTTAGCAATAGACCAAGAAGGTTGAGAAATATGATTAATGCAATTTATTATATTTTTAGAATCTCCTTCTAACAAAAGTTTTCTTATACCCATATCAAAGGATAGCTTAACAGATTGGCAAGCCACACTAGCTTCAGCAAAATGATTGGTTTGGACTCCCAAAGGAAGAGAAAAAGACTCTACACCTTCTCCAAAGTTATTCCTTATAACTCCTCCAAAACCCGAAGGTCCAAGGTTACCTTAGAAGCACCATTGAAGTTTCCTTTATACCATCCCTCTAAGGGAAGAAGCCATTTTACTTCTGGTCTTTTTGTCCTCCTAACCTTTTCTTTCTCCTTCTTCTTACCTCCATTCTCTATATCTCCCCCCTTCCTACCCTGGTAATTTTCCTTGATGCTCCTATAAATCTTTTCCCCAAGAAAAAAGGTAGGCTCCTCTTTTCCTCAAAAAATTCTATTGTTCCTTTCCTTCCATATTCCCTAGCAAAACTAAGGCAAAATCCAGCTACCAAATTCTTGCAAAATAGAAAATTTGAACAAACTTCTCCACTGACTGAAGAAATCTAGAAGATTTGCCAGCATGCACTAGCAAATTTCTAAGTTCTTAGTTAAGAAATCCCAGACCTTCCTAGAAAAAGGATAGTGCATGAATAGGTGATTATCGATTTCCAGCTAGCTTTTACATAAAATACATCTATTGGGCATAATATGGCCTCTTTTTATTAAGTTATCCTGGGTTAGAATTTTGTTTTGAAGAGCCAACCAATAAAAGATATTGATCTTTGGAATAAGTCTAGGTATCTATGTAGTTTCCCATGGGGGTTTATCCTTTAAACCTCAAAGAGAATTATAGCTTGAAGCAAAATAATAATAGCCATTAGGATTATCCTCCCAAATAATCTCATCTTTTCTGTTGCTTAAAACCATAGAATTTAACATTGTCATAATCAGTTTAAGATCCTCAAAGATGAGAGAAAGATCTCTCCATTCCTAACCAATTCTATAATTAATAACTTTTAACCCAAATTTCCTTATACAAACATTTTCCCAAATTTTAAAAATAGGATTATTAATAAAGGGACCTTGGATTAACTAGTTATTAGACTAGAACTGGATATCCTCCCCTTTACCCAATTTCCAAATAACCTTGGCCTTAGCCAGATCCTTGGCCTTCTAAATATCATTCCATATGACTAATCCATTTGGAATGTCCTCATTATTAAGCACAAACTAAAGAGGAGGTCTTCTAATGTATTTATTAACCAAGATATCTCTCCATTCTCTAGTACTATTAAAAATGCACCATATCTGTTTTGCCAAGAGGGCCTTATTAACATGGGTTAATTTCCTAATACCCAAGCCACCATAAAACTTTGGAAGACAAATATTATCCCAAGCCACAAGAGGATACATTTTTCTCACTTCAAGACCTATCCATAAAAAGTCCCTTTGAAATTTTTCCATTTTCACATCAAATTTAACTAGTATCCCAAAAAGACTCAAAGCATACAAAGGCAAATTTAGAAGAGTGGATTCAACCAGTTGGCATTTTTTAGCTTGGCTAAGAAAAGCTCCTTTCCATCCCACTAGCTTTTTGCTGAACCTATCAATGATCGCACTCTAGAAAGATTCAGGAGGCTTAGTGCCCATAGGGAGCCCAAGATAAGTGGAAGAAAGCTTTCCCACTCCACAACCAAGGATCCTCATAATTTTTCTTTGTCTGACCCCAGGGGTATTAACAAAGAAAATTGAGCTCTTATCCTAGTTAATTAGTTGTCCTAAACCTCTTGTATACAAATCAAGGATCTCCTTCATTACCTTTGCCTCTTTAATAGAAGCCTCCCCTCCCATAATTGTATCATCAATGAATTGTTGATGGGAAAAAGGATCACAACTAGAGGAGGGTTTTAATCCTTTTAACCTTCCTTCATGATTATTTTTCTCAAAGAATTGGTGAGAGGGGATCTCCCTGTCTAAGGCCTCTCAAGGGTTTAAAAAAATTTGAAGGAGCATCATTTACCAAAATAGCAAGAGAAGAAGTAGAAACAAGTTGGGAAATAGTCTTATAAACTTTATGATCAAAATGAAAAGCCTGGAGCACCAAATCAAGAAAAGACTAGTCAACTTAATCATTAGCTTTTGATAGAACTAGTTTTTGTAGCATACCTTCTCTTTTAGCAGCTTCCATTAAATGTATTAATTCATACACCATCATGATTGAGTCCAATATTTGTCTCCTATGAATAAAGCTAGTTTATTGCTGAGAAATAATCAATGGGAGAATTTTTAGCATCCTAGAAGTAAGAACCTTTGGAATAATCTTGAAAAAGAAATTGCATAGACTAATAGGTCTGAATTTATCTAAAGAATCAGCCCTAGGAGATTTAGGAATGAGGACCAAAAAAGTGGAATTTATCTCCTTCAGAATACTCCTAGCTCCAAAGAATTCCTAAACAACCTTCACCAAATCATCCATTACCACCTACCAATAAAATTGGTAAAAGAACGTAGGAAACCCATTTGGTCCTGGGGATTTACTAACAGGCAAAGAGAATAGAGCTTCCCTAACTTCCTGAGTATTAGGAATAGCCCTAAGCATTTTGTTGTGATGGGGTTGGATAATATGTGGAATACAAGACACAATATCTTTCTTATCCATCTTAGATAACAAGGGATCCCAAGACAAGAGAGTGGAGAAAAAGGAAACCACCTTAGTAGAGATATCTTTCTCTTGAGTCAGCAATTCATTCCCTTTCTTAATTCTTGAAATTCTATTATTTTCTCCATGTTTGAGAGTAGATAAGTGGAAAATCCTTGTATTCTGATCCCCTTCCATTAGCCATTTAATTCTTGATCTTTTCCTGCAGAATTTCTCTTCCTTAATAATGATATTGTGCAAATTAGATAATATAGACAACTTAGCCTCCCTATTTAATCATTATATCCTTCCTGTTGAATATTATCTTGAATAGAGGAAAGTTTAACAGAAAGATCCTCCTTCTCATGAAAAATATGACCAAAATCTATTTTATTCCATACTTTTATCATTCTCTTCACATTCCTCGACTTTCTACCAACTCTAAACATAGCAATAGCTTCCACATCTATCCCCCACCAAAATTTCATTTTCTCTAATAGGTCAAGGTGAGAGGCCCACATCTTTTCAAACCTAGAAGGAAAATTCCATCTTGGTTCAATAGGTGCAACTGAAAGGGAAATAGGTGAGTGATCAGAGCCAACTCTTGGGAGTAGAGATAACTTACAAGAGAAGGACTACAACTAGTCAGGGGAGATTAAAGCTCTATCCAATTTGAATTGAATACATTCTTTGTCTATTCTTTTATTTAATCAAGTAAAAGTTCCTCCCAAAAGATCTAGATCTGAAAAAGCCAAGCTATTTATAAAACTGGAGAGATCTTGTTTTCTTTCCCAATTAGGAACCAACCCTCCCATTTTCTCCTCATCCACTAATAGAGTATTAAAGTCCCCCATGATAATACCTTTCTTTAAATTACTAGTTTGCACCAACTCCCCAACTTTAGACTAGTAATTCTTCCTTTTTCTCTTATTGTTGGGAGTATATACATTCAACAAAAACTAACTTTCATTGGAATACATATGAAACACCCTACAAAAAAAGATATTTCCATGATTATATAAAATATTGAGTTTAAACTACATGATGTTGTACAAGGTTGACAAGCCTCCAGATACACCCTCTGAATCCAAGCCTTCCCCACTCATGGTATTAATAAATTTGATTTTCCCCAAAATCTCTTTCTTCATCTTAGTTTCTTGAACCAACATAATATCAGGTCTCTGATCTCTAATCATGTTCCTAATAATTTCCTACTTATGGGCACCATTAAGGCCCCTTATATTCCATGAGATTAACTTCATTTTGTAGTCGCAGTACATACCAAAAGAGTTTTTTGGTGCCCATCTGCCAAACTTCTTTCGGTCTCGTCCTCTCTGGCTTGTTTTTTGAATCTTCTTTCTCTTCTAGACTAAAGTTCCACATCCAATTTTCTACTACTTATTGTCTCAACTGGGGAAGCCATAGATGGCTCCCTATACTTTTCTTTCTTGGCTTTAGTGATAAAGAAGCGTCCCTCTCCAACTCTTTATCCAAAGAGCAAGATATAGTTAAGACTTTCCTTCGGGTCATGGGAATATTAAATGGCTCCACTTGTTTTTCCTTCACTACCTCATCATCTATGATAGGGTCAAGATCCCCCCATACTTTGATAGATTCTCTGTCTCTGAGTCCTACAAGTTCCCAACCATTTCTGCCTTATCCTCAATAAACTCATCTAAAACCAAGACTACACCTTCATGAGAAATAACATCAATGTATTCTAAGATGTTGGGACATACGACAAGTTCTTTTTCCCCACTTTTAGTCTCATCTTCTTTAGTTTCAAAAATTGGTTCCTTCCCATCATCAAAAAATGCCATAGTTTATTCCACTGGCTTTACTAGCTGAAAGGTAGCTTTCCATCGTCATCTATTATATCCACTCTTTGTAGAATCTCAATATACTTTATAGGAATTGCAACATCATTTGGCTTTCGAAGTGGCACATCTATAATTTCCAATCTCTTTGGAATCTCCATTTCATTTACTGGAATTGCAACCATATTTGGCTTTGGAAGAGGCCCTCCCTGATAATTGATCTTCGGTCAAGACAAGACATCATTTTCTTTCCTTACAGAGGTAGTAGAATGTTTTTTCTTTTCTATCATTGGGTCCTTGAGAACCCCCTCCTTCTGACCACTCTTGAAATTCTTCCTTTTCCAAATCAATTTGTCCCTCTATTGAGAAGAAGAAGGAAATTTCTTCTTATCCTTTTTAACCTTCGGACATTGATATGCGTTCTACCCTATTTTCAGATAGTGAAATTAGGAAAAGGGGATACTTTCATAATCTAACTTCTGAATATGAGTACACAGCTTAGAGTGAAAACACACCACTTCTAGCATGTCATCCCCTTCCCTAACACTAATGAAAATCCTTGCATAAGTTAATCTACTCTTTGAAGTTGTGATTGGATCAATACATAAAAGTTCCCCGAAAAAATTTCCCACTCCCAAAAAAACATCCCTATTCCAAAACTCTAGAGGAAGCTCCATAAGTCTAACCCAAATCAGTCCTCGCTGAAAGAAAGAATTATTGAGATCCATTTTTGAAGACCATTTTTGAAGCACCAAGGTGGAATGACCAATACTCCAAGGTTCTTCACAAAGAATGTTAGCCAAGTCCTCTTTGTAGGAAAAATCAAAAGATAGAAATCCTTTTGTCATTGCTGTAACATTGACTTGGCCTTTACATTGCCATTTCTTCATAGTGAAAGCTCTCATCAAATCTATTTTTTGTCTTTTCCCCATGAACTTCCCAATGAGAGTAGAGACCATAGATGCAATACTATGATCAAAAAGTCTATCTCGAATAGAAATCACACACGACCCTTTTTCCAAACTAGACAAGATCTCAATTGAAGGGAAAGAAGACTTACTAGACAGTTTGACACCAAAAAGGGATGACCATTTCTTCTTCAAAAGTTTCCCTAACCTATCCATCTTGGGTGATAGAAGAGGCTTTTCTAGTCCTTTTCCATTCTCATGTGGGTCCCCATCCCCATTCTACATCGTATCTCCACACTTTGGTAAACTCTCCTCCTTTGATCTTGGTTTTTGATTTCCCACTCCTTGAGATTCCTGCCCAAGACTGGTTTCAAAATTTAAATGGGTGCTCCATGTCCTCTCCCTTGACTATTCACATTCCCACTCACCATAGTGTGAAATTGACATTTGGTATGTTTCTAGGACACATTCTAACTATTTGACAGAATCTCCACTTTTAGATAGTTTCACATCTATTTGATAAAGTATTTAGATCTTGTTACAGATGAGAGTTAGCTTACTGCTTTAATTTGTAACATTTTAGATGTATTGAAAATTTAAAATGATGCTATAATTTTTAAGTAGATTCTGAATAGTTTGGTGTTTTCATTATTCAAAGAACTGAACTTGTATAGAAAGCCAACTCTTTCATCAAGTCATAAAAGTCAAAGTCTAGTTATGTGAATTTCAAGACATATAGGAAGATCTAGAATCATGGAGATAGAAAAGATGAACGTTGGAAAGTTTTAAAATTACAAAAATAAAAATTATTCTTATCACATGTAGATGAAATATATTTACTTTGAAAGATATGGAAACTAAAGCTATCTATGCAGCTTTGCAACTACTTGTTGCAGATGAAATAGACATAAACTGGATTTTTCAAGCTTTACAAAGATTTAGTTGTGCCCTTACATAATATAAGTACAACTACAAATAAATAAACACTTATAGATATTGTTTAACAACAAACCTATTGAATATATATATGTAAATCAATCCTCTACATTGTAATGATGGAACAAAAAAAACATACAAACACCCTAACATAGTATAACTACAGATCAATAGAATCCTAAAAATAGAATCTAATTCTTGAGTTATAAACCTAATCACAAAAAGGAAATGGAAAAAAAGAATGTAAAAATGTAATTAAAATATTGATTAATGCAAATTCACATAAGGGGAAGGCCTAAATCATTTATTGTCTATGTAGCAGAGACCTTGGAGAATGCATACTACCACCATTCAACACCAGTCAACATACAACCATCCTATGTGAGGAAGACAATCTAGATAGGATAATTATGCACAAGGAAGTACATATGGCATAAGTCAAGTTATGTGGGGCATCCCATGAAGTTATAAACATTAGTGTTGTTAGGGAAAACCTTTGTGGAAGTAGCTCATTATCAAATCCAAACGAGGTGATTGTAACCAAGAAATTGACATTCAAGATCCAAAAGTAGTTAACACATATGAAGATATTTTGGGCTATTTTACCACTCACTATCAAGGGATGAAGCATAATCCAATTAGGGTATGCAATAGTCATGCCTCACTATTGTGCTTATAGTTAAGACCATAATGATAACAGGTACTCAAATGTTCAATCTCAACAAGAACTATTAGCAAATTAGAAAAATATAAATTGAATATGTTTGGAAAACAACTATTAGCAATTTATAAAAATATAGATTGAATTATAAAGTAGATGTGTTTCATTATTTTATCTTTCTAAAAGGAAAATATAGTGATAATGTACAACATATCAACTCAATCTTCAAGATCTCGATTCCTAAAATAGGAAAAGTAAATGGGTAAATTTATTTTATTGAAGTTCATGAAAGAGTCACTCTTTGCAAAAATAGTAGAATCTAATACTTATCAAGCATATCAACTGAAGTTATATTTGTCACAAAATTTAGTGAAAATAATCAATCTATATAAAATATGGCTGAAACTAAAAAACATTCTACTATCCATGTTTGGCAGAAAGAATAATTAGAGATGAATAAACTATGAATTCTGGTACTTTACTAAAATAGTAACAATTCAAATATAAGAAAATATTCCAAAAAAGTTACATTGATATACCTTTCTTCTATTATTATAAATTATTTTTATTGTAGAGATGTACAAGCATATAGAGACCCATCATCAATAATAGCGAAGAAGAAAAAATTATGTTCATAAGGACAAATTACAATAATAAAAAGTATATCATCATAGAAACAAGTTAAAAATGATACAAGAAATCCATATTCATATTTATGAAAGTGTCAAAAGAGAAGATATATTTATATGGAAATTAAGAAAAATTGCATTACGTATATTTAGTTAGCAACACTTGGGTACTAGTTAGATATTTAAGTCAAACTTTAAGCTTGAAAAAAAAAAACATTTCAATATAAAAGCTTATCCATTGTCTATGTTTGAAAATGACAACTCATCGATTCTATAGTAAACATTTGAAATAGATCCATTATATAACATTAAATTTCATTGTTAGGTCATCAAAGCTCAAAGCTAATTAGAGCCAAAAACTTTCTTCCATCTTCTATTTACAAGCAGTCAATCTTTTGTTTGATAATGTTTGTTAGCACTAGATCTTTTGTTGACAATGCTTGTTAGTAGTAGAAAGTAAAATATTAGTAAAAATGATATTACACTTTGAAAAAAGGAAACAATAAAAGAGGAACTCTTATTGAAATCTTGCACATTGATGAGGTCTCAAAGCCTACAGCCTTTTTGAGAAAGCTATTATTTGTGAGGGGGAACTCAAAAAACATCAACCAAGGATCATTTAACTATACATGGATTCAAGCCATTTCATTGGAGAAGGGAATGATCAGAGATATCACATTCATAAGAAATAAATGGATGTATAGATTGCTGAAACAAACAACTATATTATTGAATTATAAAGATATAAGAGAAAATTCATACATGGACACTGCACATAAGTGAATGCACGATCATTTATAAATTTGGTTGAACAAGATATAGATAAGTTTCAAGTAGATCCACATGTTCTAGCTTCAATTCCACTAGAAAATAAATATTAAACCTATTAAAGAATTCTGTCAAGAATAACAATTCAAAAAAAAAAAAAAAACCTATATTAATTTTAATGCTCATTGAAAATTGCATGTCGAGAATAATTATTAGAAAGGTAGTAATCTAGAATTTTAAAGGAAGAGCCATTTGATATATTTTATAATAGATAACCTTGCATCTTATTAAATACAAATCGTAAGTAAACATAAAAATTGATAGAACCAAAAAAATCAAGTGAAGAATGGCCAGCTTTTAAAATGAGTAAATTACAGAGGTAAATTTTACATAGGTTAAAAAACTCAGGAAAAATTATGTGCACAATGTACACAATACCTTATGCTTGATCCCTATTTTTTGGAAAAAATTATTATGGATAAAAATGTATAGATTGTATAAGAGAAAGCTCAAGGATAAATTTTCCTTCAGGTAGGTAATAGGTTTTGTTGGTGTTTAAAACTACTGGACAACAAAATGCTCAACAACAATTTCATAATACTCACACAATCTAAGTATTAGCCACTCCCTATTAACAATTCTATGTGCAAACCACTTGGACCAACTTTGACAAAACCAACAATGGTTTCCTACTCTTTAGACTCTACAAAACCAAGGCAAGTTTACCTAGGGGATGCCTTAAATAACCACTATTGTATGAGAATTATATTAGTTTCAATCTGATTCTCATCTCTAATTACTAACACTTACATAGTTTATCCAATTTTTGATACATTCAAACTAATATGCATCCCTTATAAGAAGATTTGTTCATAATTCTCCTTAAGTTTACAAGTATTTCTAGGAATAGTAGCTACCTATGATCCAAAAATAAAATATAAATGAGTGTTGACAAACATTATAGCTTTAAACAAAATGGAACAAGAATGATTTTTAATTTATGATTAGTTTGATATGTAGAAGCAGAATTTACCCTAACTCACTCCTGATTTATGAGACTAGTGTGTTATCCATTAGTTAAAAGACTATCTATTGCAAGGAGATCTAGTTCAAATAACTTTTGAATGAATTTATCAATTGTAGTCATCTATTTCCATTCTTATGATCTATCTAGTTTATAAACTCATAAACCCTACTAATCTACTGAAGCATTTATATAATTATTTAAATTAAAAACAATAATAGTATCATCATGCAACCCATCCAGACTACATTCAATCAATTGAACCTTATTCAAATGACATCAAAGTAAAAAAACTCATAAAATGGAGACAAAAATTGATGACACAAATCTAATGCAAATACCCCTTTGTATTATCCCTCTAGATGACTAATACAATGACCAATAGAAATTCAATCGGAAGCCTTGAATATCTTGTTGATGCTATCATTTGTATGTATTATCAAAAAGTACAAGTTTGACAGTAAACTCAACACATATACATGTAACTAGACCTACTATACATTTTTTTTGTTTGAACAAAACAAAAATTATACAACTTTTGGACCCTTTCTCTAGCCATGAGATCTCAAGAAACAAGCTTTAGGCTTAGAGAAATTGACAAGTGTCCAAAAGACAAAACTTAATGTAACAAAAAGTGAACACATCAATATATTCTTTGGTAGGTCCCATTTCTGTTACATCATTACAAACTAATGTCTCTTTTAATTTGCCACCACTATTCTAACTCTTTGAAATATGTAGCTACCAAGCTGGCCAATGATGAATCTTGTTGTAATGTTTGAGAATCAACTTCTAATTGTGAGTTTTCACTATTTTCATCTTAAATTGACAAAACCTCTTTTACCCTTAATTGGTCTTTTGCCATGTCCACATCTTGGGCCTTTGAGCCTGTAGTTTAAACCAATTGGTGACCTTCATCTTCCTCATCTTTTGGCTTTGGTGTTGTTGTGTCAATGATCTACACTTCATCCTCCTATACCTCATCATTATCTATTTCAAACTCTTCAAACAACTCACCAGAAGCAATATTTGTCATCCATGTGTCAAACAATGTATCACCTGGCCAGTTGAATTGTAGAAAAATCATCAATACTAATGAATTCTTGTTTTAAAGAATAAAAAATAATTGGACATTCACCAATTCCTCTATCACGGTGGCCCACCAAGCATGCCCTTTTTCATTGATAACCTTATTCATTCTCAAGAAAAATAGGTCATCCAATTCCTTGGCCCACTCATCCTTACCCTTCAATTTATTTTTTCTATCCAAAGCATGAGGGAACAAATCAAATTTCTCATTTTTGTATTTTCTTAGATAAGAAAAAAAATTTAGTTGCAATGCAACCCTTCTATTATCAAAATCTAACAAATCATTAGCAATATAATATATTTTTTCTATATGGTCATGGGAAGACTTTATAACAGAATAACATAAAGAGGTAATTTCTTTCTTCCTTTTTCCCCACTTATTAACAATAGGTTTTAAAGCCTCATCATTGGATTTCAATTCTTCCCATATACTTATTACCTTTTCCAACTGATCATAAAATAGGGGCCATTCAATTTTATCTACCAAGTAGATCTTTTCTAAGTTTGTCCTCATACTACACTTCCATCTCTACATGTGATGACCAAAGCTTACTTTTTTCTTCCTCAAAAAAATCAGCTATATAATATTGAGGCCTTTGTGGGGTGTTTGGCATTTCTATAAGAGGAGTGGATTTAAAAGGCTCCACTGGAGAGTGACGATATGTTATTTTTGGCCAGGTAGACCTTCCCATAATTTTATTTTCTAGTTCAATCCTCTTTTGAAGTTCTTTTTTGTATTCTTCTAAGATTGTTCATACTTATTTTGCAATTCTGAAGATAGCCTTTTCTTCCTTTTCAGTAGTGGCCAAGACAAATTGAGATGTATGCAACCTCGACATGAGAAGTATCAACCACTCTTCTTACAACATTACTTCCCATCAAACCAAAATCATCTGCTTGTGATGAGGTGGATCTTAATCCTCTCCTCAATGAGCAAATGACCAAGGTAGCCTAGTCTTTACTAAGAGCAGTGCCTTGGAAGTCTTTCTTGTTTTGGTCTTGTAAATCAAGTTTATCTGAAATAGAATTAAACACTAGAGCATCAGCAATGTCCCAATTGGGTAATAGCAAAATGTTTGATGCTTTGACCATTTTCCTTTCCTACTTAGGTCTTATATCTAAAATTCCATTATCTCCTCTTTTACTTGATTTTACAGTGAAGTTTCATCCATTTCTGAATGCTCTATTTTCAATTACATCTTTCTTCAAATTTTCCCATATTGGCCCACCATGCAAATTGGAGAAAAGCCCTAGATTTAACAAAATTGTCATCAGACAAAAAATTGATGATTAGCCTGTTCTAATATAGGTTCCAATTCCCTACCTCTATAATCTGCAGTTGCCAAATCCAAACTTGGCATAAGAGGCTCTTGAATGTTTCCCTCATCCAATTCTGCCAGGGTAATGAACACACCTCCTTGTGACCCTATCTGCTCAATTTGTTCTCCAGTTAGCTTTCCTTCAATCTGCAAAGGAGATTGAGTAGGTGAATATTCTTCAACTTGAGGACTCTATTCCTTTATTATCTTAGTGGTGGACTATAGAAGTAACTCTAACAAGTCATCATGAACATTTCTATCAATATAATTCACTTGCCCAAAAGAACACTTTCTTTAGAGGCATCTTGACTATAATTCATAGAAACTAAAATGCTACAGAGGTTATAGTATAAGTACTTACTTGATTTTCTATTCATTCTTCTCTAAAATTCTACAATAGCTCATGAACAAATGGGAAACTACTTGACATTTTTGCTATGCTCAACACAATATTCTTAGTAGGATCTTGTTCTCAAAAAAATTGAAATCTTTGTTCGTATGAGATTGGAATTCATGAAATCCCCTATATTATACTCAATTTTTCTCACATGTGAAGCTTTCATTGCTCATAAATGCATAGAGTTGAAAAAGTGAGTAGCATCACCTTCCTTTTTAAATTTGTGTCATTGATCTTTGAAAAATCTTATGATCTAGGGATAAAAATAGGGCTCACTCATCTTCTTCTCAACATGCTAGCAGTCAAACCAATGAAATGTTTCCACCTATACCTTTCCTTCACTATTGACAGTTCAAATTGGACCCACTTTTCCTTGAGGACATGTGTTGCTATGTCGCTATCTTGCTATACATAAAGAGTGAGAAAATCATCTATGCAAGATAGTAATAACCATCAATCTCATTGTAATCAAATGGATGGCATTTAAATCATTACTTTAATGCAATTGGTGGGTCCACTATCAATTTTCCCTTCGCTATGTTGCTACCCTTAAACTTTGATCACTTTTCCATAGTGAGTATGTGATGGCCGTAAATCTTATTTGATCTAGTGGTGAGGAACTCTCATCTTCTTATGTAAACTATGGTGGGACTCCTAGTCACCAAGTCACATTGAGTAAATAGAATGCAATTTTTTATAATGACTTGGAGATGGTTGTCGAGTTTCCTTTGATCCAATGATCCTGGTTGTTCATCTTTCATCTGACTTGGCAGTGGGTCCCTACCCATGATGATGTGGGAAATTTTTGTCCATCTAGCAGACATATTAATTTTTAACTTTTCAATGTGATAGCTATCATTTAGGTCTCGCTATGTTCCTTATTTTTAAGTAGGTCACTACATCACTACCAATGAAACATGAAGCTTTTTCAGTTGTGACATAGCAACCTCTGGCAGATTTAAAGTTTTAGGTTCCCACATTCTTAGTAGGATGCCAATGTGTCACGAGATTTGCACAACTCTTTTTTTGATGAAGCATTCAATGGGTCCCACCTTTGGAAATGATACCACCTTATTATTTTCCCAATGAGTCACTATGTTGTTACTAGTGAATGGCTTAACATTCTCAATCATGACATAGTGACCTTCGGTGAACTATAAAAACTTGGTGATAGAAAAAGCCAACTGTCAACCATGATACATTAATGAGTACCTTTGTTAGATAAATCAATATACATAGTTAGGACTTTCACATGGGAACTTTATCATTATTTGTCAATATCAGAAGCCACTGCATTCCTTTACTTTCCCATTTTTCACTACATTTCTACTAGCACGGTGCATAGAATTTTTGGTCATGTCATAGAAATTCGTCAGAAAGTCTAAGCTCCAATGTCTTCTTTTGCAACTTGCTCCACTTGTGTCCTTTTTGATAGGGATGACTACAAGATAGATCACGTGACCAAATCTTTTTCAAAACAATGTGTCTTTCTGGTGTCAATTTTCATTTTATGACACTACACTTCAAATTCTTGACAATCGCTATGTCGCAATGGTAAACAACATTGCATTTCATTATAAAAACAATACAACATCTGTGGATCTAACCAAGATCCAATGGTGGGAAACACTCTTCAAAAAGGTACTCAACATGACTTTAAAATCAAGTGCAAAAAGAATATTTGAACCTTTTAAAAGATTTCACTCCAAGATAAATTTAAAAGACCTAGGGTTCAACACAAGTTTTTCAAATGGCAGTGAAAATTATAAAACCAAAAACCAAAAACCCTAGCCTCATCAAATGACTCAACCATATTTTTTTATATCTTAGATTAGGAAAATTATCATGCAAAAAATAGGTCAACAATAGCTTTGTTTGGGGATGATAGACTACCTAAGTCTATGCAAGAATTCAGAATCTATGGTAAAGCAAACCACATACTTGATATAGCCATGACAACTTCTTTAGAGAGCATAAAAAAAAGAAAAAAACCAAAACAAGTAACTAGACTGTATAAAGAAATTTACAAAATATAGATGTACAAGAAAAAAAAAGGAACCCTAAAACTATTGTTCATGGAAAACATATATTTTAGCAAAAGTACCTCTTCTAGAATTGTCCATGAACTGAGAATTCAAGAATATCTCCAGTTAAATCCTTCAAAAAATATAAATCTTCTCCATTTGTGTCACAGATGTTATATGGGCCAAGCTAGATTGGGTCAAATTTACCATGCTTTCCTTTATCCTCCATTCTAGCTTTCCACATTAATACCATATCACCTATTTCAAATTTCCTCTCAATGGCCCATTTGTCATATAAGTACTTCATTTGTGATTGTAACTTGGCATTCTGAGTTGCATCTCATCAATGATATCATCTTCGTAAAGTTGAGAAAATTTATACATTTCCTTCAAGTTATTCTGGGGAAGTCTAGCTTGTATACCATAGACCAAATCAAATGGAGCACATCCAATGGCCTTTTTTACAGTAACCTTATCAACCCACAAAGCTAATGGAAATTTTGAGTCCCAGGCCTTCTTGTTCTCTCCCAAAATCCTTTTTATAATTTTTAGAATACTTCTTTTGCTTGATTTTTCCTGATCATTCCCTTGAGGATGATAGGGTGATGATGTGTACTTTGTAATGCCATACTTGTTACAAATTTTTTTATATTCCTCAGATCTAAAACACATAGCATTATAAGTTACAATCTTTTGTGGGCATCCAAACCTAGTCACAATATTATTCAGGATGAAATTAATAACTACTTTACTTTTTGTACTCTTAGTAGGGATTTCTTCAACCCATTTAGTGAAGTAATGAGTAGCCACTAGGATCCAAGAATGTCCACCACTAGATTTGTTAGAGATCTCACCTATGAAATCAATTCCCCATTGCTGAAATGGTGCTTGCAGTTCAATAGGTCTTAATGGTAAATTCCTAGAAAATTTTAACTTTCCACTAAACCTTGACAAGTATCACATGTTTTAACAAACTCATGAGAACCTTTGAAAAGTGTTGGCCACCAAAACCCAGTCCTAAGAACTTTATGAGCAGTGGTTTTAGTCATATAATGAACACCACATACACCTTCATGCATATTTATCAAAATCCTTTTAGACTCAATTTCATCTACACATTTCAAAAGGACCCCTTCCATATTTATCCACCACAATTTCCCTTGCACTATGATATACCTTATGGCCTACAACTTCAAAGACCTCTTCTAGTTGTCTATTAACTTTGATGGAGATTTCATGTTTTGAAAATAATAGATAACATCTCTATACCATTCAGAGGTATCCATATCACATAGATTATCCCTACAACTACCATCAAATTGATTGATTTGGTTTGCCTGTAAATTGGCTTCTATCATCAATTTGGCCAATTCTCGACCCTTAACAAGCTTGGTGATCTGAATATCAATGTTAACTTTTTTTATTTCGCTAACCAATATAAATCTTCTACCAGATACCTTTTCTTGTGAAAAAATATCTTTTACAATAGTAGTAGGAACAAATGCAATAATAGTAGCTCTGATTAAGTAACATCTAAAAGCCTTGACTCATTTTGCTAGTGCATATGCCTGTTTCTCATTTATATTGTACTTGAGTTCTACTGCCTTTCAAGGATTTTCTAAAAAATGTAATGGGCTGCTCATAACCTTCCTCATTTTTTGGTAACATTACTGTAGGAAAAGTGTGAAATGAAGCAAAAGAAAATATATAAATTGGTTTATCATCATTTGGTGCTGTAAGAATAGGGACATCTTTAATAGCTTGCTTGATCTTCTAGAATGCAATGCTAGGTTCACCTTCCCATTTTATTTCAAACTCTTTCTTTAGCATCCTTGATATAGGCCTACTAATCTCTACAAAATTAGTCACAAATCTTCTTAGAAAGTTGATCTATCCAAAAATTGACTAAATGCCTTTAACACTTTTGGGCTTCTAAATCATATTTATTGCTTCTACCCTTTCAGGGACAATCCTCACTCCATGCTTGCCAACTAGGTGTCCTAACAACTTCCCTTCAATAACACCAAAATTGCATTTCCTTGGATTCAAAGAGATACCATACTTAAGGGATCTAATAAATACCTTTTCTAGATGTATGAAATGATCATTCTCATCCTTGGAATAAGTAGTGAAGTCATCTTGATACACAACCATAAATTTATCAATAATATCAACAAAAGCCACATCCATAGACCTTTGAAATGTAGCCCCAACATTACTAAGCCCAAAAGGAATCCTAACATAAACATAAGTACCCGATGGAGTAGTAAAAGCAATCTTGAACTATTCTAATTCTTTAACAACCACTTGAATATATCCTAAAAACCCATCCATCATAGACATAAGTTAAAAACCAGTAACCCTTTGCAACATGGCTTCCATATTTGGCAATCCATAATTATCCTTTAATGAAGACATACTAAGATTCTTAAAATCAACACATAACCTTATGTCTCCATTTTTCTTCCTAACAAGGACTAAATTGGATATCCAAGAGGAATGTCTAATAGGCTTTATGATCACAACATCTCTTAACTTGACCAATTCATCTTACATTTTGGGAGTTAGAGTAGGACTTATTGGCCTCTATTTTTGTCTAAAAGGCTTAGCATCTGGTTTTAAAGGGATTTCATGCTGAAAAATATCCTCTCTATAAGCCTTTAAGTCATCATATGTCTATGCAAACACATGTCTATATTTCCTTAGTAGTTCTATCAAATCTTTCCTAATTTTAGGAAGAAATTCCTTAGCAATATATACCTTTTTAGGTGTTTCCTTCATTCCCAAATTTACCTCCTCTAGATCTTTGGCATTATATTCACCAGAATTCATTTGTGACTTGTCTTGGTTGTCAAAAAAAGTTTGTAAAACAACTAGACCCTTTGGAATTTTATTTGTCTTTAATTGTACAACTTCCTACCCAAAAATAATATCCTCTCCATTTATATTTTCTACATAAGCTACATAATCAATTTATTGTCCCGAAAACATATTCTCATAGTTCAAAAATCTTAGAATATCCTTATCATCCTCAAAAACTTGCGAATTATGGATATTATCAAGAACAGAGTGTCTAGTTTGAGTCTCAGCTTTGGATTTTCCAACAAATGTAACATCACCAAGTTTTATTGCTATATTTGCTAACAATTCTTCCATTTTTTTGTTAGTCATGTCTTTCCAAGTTATCCCAAATGCATCAAAAAATTTCAATCATATCCCATACAACATTCTTGTATCATTCTAATCTTTTGTTCTTTAACACATAAGCATTCCTTACTTGGGATACAACCAAATTAGAATCTCCTATAACATGCAAACATTTTATCCCATGCTTATGAGCTAATCTAAGGCCTAATAGAAAAGCCTCATATTCTGCTATATTGTTGGTACAAGGGAAACTCAGTGTGAAAGAAAATTTGTATGTTGCCCGAGCAGGGGAAATCAATAAAATAGCTACACCTGATCCATCTTTGCAGTAAGCACCATCAAAGAACATGGTCCATAAATCTCTTTTATCTATTTTTGTATCAGCTTCTATTTCCATCTAAGATTTATGCTTACCCTTCTTCAAAGTCAAAACCTCAGCTCAAAATGCATTAACATCTGCATCCACAAAGTTTGTCATATCATCCTCAATCTCTTCTTCTATCATATATATGCTCTTTGGTTCTCTATTTATTTTTACCAAATTTCCATCAATGCTAAAAGTAGCAAATGATAGATCACATTGCAAACTTCCTCCCATGGTAGCACTCTACTTTCTACATAATATCATATCATAACTAGGTGGAATATAACCAACCAACACACTCATAGTAAGTTCTTTGTCTGGACATGCTATTAGTCTATAGGGTAAGGCATTAATAGAACCTATGACTATTACTTCTCTTTTATCCATGGCATAACATCTTCCCTGACTGGTATCAAGTTTCAAACCTAGTTCCTTCATTATTTCAAAAGGTATAACAATATTGGAAGCACCAAAATCAATCATGCAATTTTTTAATGTTTTACCATTCACTATGATACTTAAAAAAAATCGCTCAACACTTCCTAAACATTCATTAATAGAGATGTCCAAAAACATCTGAGGAATTTGAGACACAACTAGTTTTGGAATGTTCGAAATGGGAAGAGTGCTTCTAAGAGGGTGGGGCGGTTGAATCAGAAGTAACACACTTTTCACCTTTTTCAATCCTTTGAAACATGTAACTAAAAAGTAAATTGCATGCATTTAAATACATTACATAACCATAAAATAAACACATGCAATAACACATAACACTAGATTTGGTAATCCAGAAACCCTTCAAGAATAAGAACATAAAACTGGGGTGGGGATGATAGCCACAAAATTACTGTAGCAATAAATGTTTGACCACTTCTGATGGTCTACCCTGTGAAAGGCATTTCCTATTAAAGGCTTTACACTATATCAATAGTGACCTAATTAGAGGATTTACGAAAACTTTACATGAAGTGTCACCCTATTAAAGCATTTACAATAGGCTATTAAACCCACCTAATACAATAGGATTTTCAATCACCTTCTCTAAAGGTTCTCCTACCTAGCTGTTAACCTAACCTATCAATATAGGATTTCCAACTTCTAATAAAATGGTAAGAAACTATTAGAATAATGAACCTAACAGTATGCAATCTTTATTTCTAGATACAAGAATTGGATCTTCTCTCTTTAATGTGACCCTTGCTTGATCTAATCTCTCTATTCTAATTCTTTGTGCTGTTCTAATCAACTTGATGTATAATTGTTGTTCTATTCCTCTAAGTCTTTTGCACTTTCTCAGTAAATTTTTCTATAATCTACCCATACACTTCTCTCTACCACTTCTAATGGAGTTTAGACCTCCTTTTAAAGATTGTGAAGAATCAGGGTTAGGTATGGATATATTATCCATATTAAATCTTTAAGTTCCTACTCATTCCTTGCATTTTTCTAATTGGTTGCATGCCTTCTCTATTTTATTGATTGGTTGCATGCTAATCGCATATGGAATGTAAAATATTCATCCTTATCCCTTTTCTCCCTTTGAAATCCTTCTATGCCAGCTCCAAAAATGGTTTACATCTGAGTTTGTGAGGGCACAAACTCATATGTTGATTCTATGTTAGTTGGCACATACTGGACTACTGGTGCTCGACACATATACTAGCCTGGATTGCTCAACACATATATGTTCCTAGATTACTCAGCACATGTATAGTTCTATATTGCTTGGCACTAACTATAACTCGACACCTATATATCACTTAGCACTTATATACTACTTAGCACCTAAAGTCACTCAACACCTATTGAAATCCTAAGTATGTTGACACTTAGATGTCAAAACTATCTAAGACCAACAATCTCCCCCTTTGACATGAGTGTCAAAAACACTTAACTAAACATCATTAGTATCTCCTTATGAGTACATTATCCATAAAATTTCAAAATTTGTTCAAAATACCTTAACTCCCCATGAGCTATTTGTGCCTTATCATTCTTGCAACCAAAATTCTATGCTGAATTTGCCCGATACTCTTTGCCTTTTGCCTTGTTTTTATATTCTGTACTTGTGTTCTAGTTTATTCATGTGTCCCCCAAAATATTATTTCTCCACATGAAAGAATGTAATCAAAATTTATAGTATTATCCAAATTTATTATATCTTCCTTAAAACATATATCTCCTCCTTTCCTTATTATTATTTCTCCCCCTTTTTGACACTTATGTTAAAGGGTTCTAAGGAGTAATACCATACTTAGCCAAAAAAATACTATTTACCTCCATTATTATTTTCAGAGCTACATCCCAATTCTCTAAAGCAATGTCAAGTGACTTGTGTTGGATGGCAGTCTCTGTAACAAGGTGTACTAGTCCATCAAGTGTAGAAAGATTTGGATCTTTCTTTAAAATTGTTTCAGAATACACTTGCTCCTTGTGGAGGACTTCTAAATGAGGGGTTATGGAGGACTATATTTGCATCAGTTTGGCCTTAATATTAGCTTCCTCTACTATAAGTATAGCTAACTCCCTTTGTGTGTGAAGCGATTGTGCAAAATACTTCTCACTTTGAGCTATATCTCTATGTAATTGCATGCTAGAGATTTTCAAGTTTCTTTGCAAGCTCATTATTCTTTGATTTGTTTCTTGTGTGAAATTGGAAAAGTCACACAGCTTCCTATACAATGGAAAAATGTTTTCAACAAAAATTTTGACCTTTCCTATTTTCTTGGCCAATTCTACCTATTCAAGTGCTATGCCATTTGATATCTTTCCTTTCAGTTTTCCTTTAAATTTTCTCTCTAACCATTCCATGAGTTTAAAATTGGTATCCTAGTCTTCATTTGTCACATGGTCAACTATGTCTGATAGTTGTTCTATTACTAGCTTTGCTTCATCTAGTGACTACAAGTTGAAGGCATCCATAAAGATGTCCCTGATGTCATGAAGTGCTTGCTTATGTTTGAAATTCTTCCTTGGGATTTCCTAGCTCATCCTCTATCTAATGCATTTTGCATTTCAGTCATTTGTGCCATTGTAATGGTCTTGGAATCATAGGAAAGTATCACAATATCTTCATCTAATTCAAGGTCTCTGTAGTGAAGTACCCTTGCCACTCTAGTTGAACTCGAGCCTGGAGTTGAGAATTGCAAAGGAATGGCTTCAGTGCTCAACTTCTGAATGGTCTTTGTAGGAGTGCTAGTCTTTGGTAGTTCTGCCAATGTTTGTATGTTGGCCTGCTCTTTTTCTTTTGTTGTGTCCTCTTTTTCATCTAACTTCATTTCCTTTGCACTTGACTTCTGAATAGTATCTCTTGTTGCACTTGGTGGAGGTGGTGGTGGAAGCATCAAAACTTTAGTCTTAGTAGCTGTGTATGTGAAAGGTTGTTCCTTTGGTTTCACCTTTTCCTTTTGTGGTGCTACTACTGCCTTTTGTAACTCATCAACACTCACCAATACAGGGCTTATGCATAACTATGCCTATAAATTAGATTGGCAAAGGATCTTGGAGAGATCCTCTACAGTTAGAGGATTGATGTTCTGAGCTCACTTGTTAGTAACATCCTTTATGATTGTTGTGTCTGTAGGTGTGATGGTTGTTTGAGGAGGGCTAGGAGGTGGCATTTTTGTGTCTTGCACACTCTATTCTTCTTCTTGTTTCTAATTAGCTATTACCATACTTTCTTCTCCCTTATCTAATTCTACTTTTTCTTTCTCCTTATTCTCTTCCTCATCTTTCTTTTCTTCTTCTCCTTTCTTCTCTATTTCCTTTACCTCTACCTCTCCTTTTTGCTCCTCTTTTTTCTTTTCCTCTACCTTCTCTTTGGCACTAGTTTCTACCTTATTTGTTTCCTCTACTTTATCATCAATAATCTTATAATAAAAATTCCATAATTGTGTGGATTTATTTACAACATCCTCAATCTTGTTTTGAAGGATGCAAAAGGCTCTATACTTAGGTCCAAACTTGCCACTATGTTTCTTTTTTGCCTTAGTTATTTGAGCCTTTGTCATGTCAAGATTTACTTGTGTTAGGATAGATTCTATAATATCCCTTTCCATCTTTAGACAATAATTTTACTTATTCTCAATTATCTCATATAGTTCCTTGGGCATAGTATTGTCAAGTTTTAGAGGTGTGTTTTTAAATTTTATCATCATGGCATACGCATATTCCTCTACTTTATTGTGCTCTTCCCTACTAAGGTTATTGAAATTAAGAGACTTTAAATCATTCAAATCTATATTTTTAATCTTATTACAAAGTTTGTCAATTGTAGATTTTGGAGGATGACTTACCACTTTAAACTAGTTGGTGTCCTATGATTATGTTCTTTTTTCATCATCTATATTTAGTTGTGCCACATACCTTCTTCTCTTCTTTGGCTCTTCTATAGGCTATTTAGTGACTTTCTTCTTCTCTTTTGATTCTTCTTTAGCCTTTTGAGTAGTTGCTCTTGTAGTGGCCCTTGTTGCTGGAGCTAGCTTGGTAACCTTCTTGGGCTTGGGTTGAGTTGTAGGCTATGTTTTTTCCTTTCTCTTCTTTTTCTCAGTAGGTGTAGGTGCTTCCTTAGATTCTTCTCCCTTGGCATCTTCCTCCTTATCATTCCCTAAGCCTTGTGTCAACTCTACTGGGCCTTGCCCTTGCTCTCCTTCTTCTTCACTATCTCCTTCTGCTTGTTCTTCTTCTTCTTCTTCACTTGCTTCACCTTCAATGCTTACTCCAAACGTCTTCTTTATCTTCTTTACCATTTTACCTTTCTTCTTGATGATAGAATTTGTTTTCAATTCAATATCAACTTTGGACTTAACAACACAATATGTCCCAAAGTGAGAAGTTGCCTTATCAATTTCTTCTGCAAACAATGTTGTGATTGTTGCTGAGGCTTCATCTATATCAAGTTCATATCCCAATGGCCTTATCCATCTTACTCTTGGTATTTTTGCTTGAATATAGGTGTAATCAATGTCAACCAAGAAGCATATGTCATTGACATGTTTCTCTACCAATGAAACTGGTATTCTCATTCTTTGTTTCATGGATTTCTTAAAGTCTTCAAAATAATTTGTCATTTGTGCCTCAAAATTGTCACCCATTTGATCAATGAACACATTGATTTGTGTAATAGTAGTTTTATTAGGGTTCTAATTTACCTTTCCTATAGAAGGGAGTTCTTCCATCACATAAAAGAATATACACATAAGAACTAAGCCAAATTTGCATTTTGCACCCTTTGATCTCCTTATTGCTCCTAGGTTTTCATTAATTTGTTGCAATAGGAGCTCTGATAGATCATATGTGTGATCTTTGTTCAACAGTTTGTAGGCTATATCAACTACTAGACATGGCACACTATTTAGTCTACTGGATTGATAGAATTTATGAGATATTATTCTCACAAAAAAGTTTAGAAGGGGATTAGTTATAGTATCAATGATCATTCCCCTATTGTTCCATTTGGCTCCTGTATTTTTCTCAATGATCTCCTTTCTATCACTTCTCAACATATTTGGCTGATCTAGGGTTGGGAATCTCGTAACCCTATGAACTATTCTCTTGGTAATCTTAATAGGTCTTGTCTCCAGCCATAGACAACCATCATGAATTTAACTCAAAAAAATCTGTATCCATTTAATTTTGAATCATATAGGGTATAATAGGGCATTGGTCAAACCGTTTTTATCAACTATCTCAAACTCCTTTTTTAGAATCTTGTTCTCACATAGCTTTTCATAAGCTTGGAATATTTTAAAATCACCTATGGCACCAATTTTGTAGTTGTAACATTTTCTCACATCTTGCACCATGACTACTTTAGGTCAAATGATGGATAATGCAAGAGTTGGGTCATTTCTATAGGTAACTTTAGTGATTGGCCTAAATTTAGGTTGCTTTACTTCATTGCTGACTAACTAAATCTTGTGACCTTCCTTTGCTTTGGGATTTCTTAAGCCAAAGGCCATTTTACCAAACTAGGGTTTTAAATGTATTAACAACTTTAACTCTGCATAGCTCAACACTTAATAAATACCTTCGAATCAATGAGTTCATGCTCAATTACTATTGGAATCCATGCAAGTCACTATTAGGTTGTTTCTTGATTTCTTCTTTGTTGTTCTTTTCTTTTCTCTATGTTCGAATGGCATGAAAATAAACAAAAAATGACCTTATACCTGTCAAAGACCTAGAATTAAATGCTTCATACTTACAGCTATAAAATCGACACTTGAAGGACTCAATATGACTCGATACCCATTGTATTTTATTTACTCAGACTTCACTAGACTTCTACTTCACTCAGCTTCAACTATAAACTCGACATCCATTGGAGGTTTACTCGGCATCAAAGGACATTTTGGCAGCATTTGAAAAAGTATAATTTAACATTGTATATTTTTTTTTTAAATGCTGCCAAACTTGAAATCTACAATTTGGTAGCATTTGAAAAAAAAAATAGATGTTAAAAGTACTTGATAGCTTCATTGGGTTTCTTGAAGCTTTCTGCTATCTCCTTCTCTCTTTTCAATTCATTCTACAATTGTTCATTTTGCATCTTCAAGGTGGAGATCTCAATGTTCTTCATGTTTAGCTTCTGATAAGCATTCATCATCCGGCTTAAGGTGTCTAATTGCATGTTTGAGATTCTTTCAATCTCAATTTTCTTCTCCTCCAGTCTATTGGTGATATTTCTCTTGTCATCTTCTATCATGGCCTTGTCTTCAATGGATCTTTTGTTTTGTTTAGTCACTTCACAAAGTATTATGGCTTTTGATTTTTGTTCAAGCTTGAGTAATTTGATTTCTTTTACTTGTGCTCTATTTTTCTCCATTAGTTCTACTATTGTTGTATCAAATTACTTGGAATCTCCACTGAAAAACACTTATGTGGTATCAATGTCCTTGTAGTGTATGTCATTTTCAGCTATGCCTATCTCTTTCCTTTTGTTTAAGGAATTTCTGAATTCTTCTCTGGCTTCTTCCACTTTGTGTGGAGATAGGCGCACATCAATCACCTAATTGTCTATAATCTTCCCAAGTTTGAAGACTTCCATCTTCAAACCCTTTCTCTAAGTTGTTAGGCTTCTCCTTGTGAGAACCTCTTCTCTGATTTCAATTGTTGTAATGTTCAAAATGGGAAGAGTACTTCTAGGAGGGGGTGAATCAGAAGTACCACACTTTTCACATTTTTCAATCCTTTAAAACATATATCTAAAAAGTAAATTGTATGCATGTAAATACACTACATAACCATAAAATAAACACATGCAATAACACATAAAACTAGATTTGGTAACCTTGAAACCCTCTAGGAATAAGAAGGTAAAATTAGGGTGGGGATGATACCCACAAAATTAGCGCAACAATAAATATTTGACCACTTCTAATGGTCTGCCTTGTGAAAGGCCTACCCTATTAAAGGCTTTACAATATATCAATAGGGACCTGATTAGAGGATTTACAAACACTTTACATGAAGTGTCAACCTATTAAAGGATTTACAATAGGCTGTTAAACCCACATAATACAATACAATTTTCAATCACCTTTTCCAAAGGTTCTCCTACCTAGCTGTTAAGCTAACCTACCAATATAGAATTTATAGCTTCCAATACAATGGAAAGAAAGTATTAGAAAAATAAACTTGATAGTATACAATCTTTAGTTTCTATATTTAGGCACTAGATTTTCTCTCTCTAATGTGACCCTTACTTGATTTGATCTCTCTATTCTAATCCTTTATGTTATTCGTATCAACTGGATCTATAATTACTCTTCTGTTTCTCTAAGTCTTTTGCACTTCCTCACTGAATTTTTCTATAATCTCCCCATAAACTTCTCTCTACCACTTCTAATGGATTTTTTGACCTCCTTTAAAATATTGGGAAGACTTAGGGTTAGGTATGGATCTATGATCCATATCAAATCTTTAAGTTGTTGGAATTAAAGACAGAGTAACTGAGAGGGGGCGTGAATCAGTTATTACAAAATCTAATCCATAGATCCCTTAGATGTCTTAAAGATCTAGTTACTATTGATACTCGATAACTAAAACTATTACTTATCTTCAAGAATTCATGCATGTAACTCAAAAAAAAAATGAACACAAGAGAGACTAGATTTAATGTGGAAACCCAATATGGGAAGAACCACCAAGTAACTAGTAACCAATTTTTCACTCTTTTGAAGTGAGCCCTGTTACGATCCAACCCTATTAAAGGTTATAATACACATTTTTAGGTGTGACCCTCTTAGAGGATTTAATCATCCTATTAGGAGTGGCCTTGCTAGAGGTCTTTAGAACAATTCAGCTGAACTATCACCTTGTTAGAGGATTTACAAAATGTTAAACAAACTCTATTAAGAGATTTGAAATCACTGCTAAAATGGTTAGAAAGCAACAATGAATTGACTTGAACAAGATGCAACTAAATTTTTTGACTACAGGTCTCTATTCAGCATCATTAGATTCTCTTTCATCATCTATAGCTTTGCTGCTCCTCAATGATCTCTAATCATCCTTCAAATTCACTTCTAGAATAATCAGTCCTCATATCTCATTAATTCCACACTTCCATCTCACACACTTAGAATTCACAACTTGACCTCTTAATTATACCATTTAGATTGTCAAGTTGGCTCATTCACATGTTACATTTACCAATAAACCATACATCAGCAAGCTACAAATATTACTCTAAACAAATAAATGTTATTTCATAAAATAATGAAATCCTTTACTGGCCGACCCTGTTCGATAAATATTGCTTCCAGAAATTTTCTAAGTTAACCTTCTTGACTCAGTTAACATTGCAATATCTTTAAAATCCTTTGGCTGCTAATTTTACTCGATAAGAACTAAATTCCTTCATGAGAGCTCGGTAAGAACTACTTCTGACACATTTGCTTTGATGACCGAGTGAGCTCGGTAAGAACTGTTTCTGCCACATTTCCTTTGATGACTGAATGAGCTTGGTAAGAACTGTTTCTACCACATTTCCTTTGATAATTGAGTGAGCTTGGTAAGAACTATTTACTCAGTAGATATTGCATGTTTTCTTTACTAACCTTCTGGGCTTGGTAGATCCTGTCTTTTGTCTTGCTGACCTTCTAAGCTCGATAGAGACTATCCTTTGCCTTGCTAACCTTCTGAGCTCGGTAGACACTATCTGATGACTGATATGACACTTGTGTGACATCAAAGATAAAAAAAAACTAAACAATTATATCCAAAAATCTCCCTCTTTGGCATTGATGGCAACACAACATGTCATAGCAGAATGAAATTTGAAAACAAGTCTTTTACTGACAGAATACTTCACTTTCTTCTTCAAATACAACAAACTCCCTCTTTCATAATAATCTCTCCTTTTTACACAAACTCTTATTATTTTTCAAATTTCATAATGATATGATACTATACTCTCCCTCTTTGACAACACATACGAAAGAAAACTCAAAACAACTGAATAGCATTGTAGCTGATGTACTAATTCATCTACAATGTCTTCATTGTTTTGTTCCATCAACTAATAGATCTTCAATTTTGTTCTTGTTGATGCATCACTAGAATAGTATTCTAGTGAGCTTCAGATAGGGGAATGACCCCTAACTTACCTCTTAGATACAAGAATGCATCCTCAGGTAAAGACTTTGTGAATATGTTAGCAATTTGTTCTTTTGTATGGACATATTCCAATTTATTTCCTTTTCTTGCACCAATTCTCTAACAAAGTGATACTTTATGGCAATATGCTTGGTTTTTGAATGCATCACTCGATTCTTAGAGATGTTAATTGCACTTGTGTTATCACAAAACATAATAATAGGTTCTTTGATTTATTGCTTCATACCTTCCAATAATTATTGGAACCACACAATGTTTGAGTAGTTTACTGCTATTGCAACATATTCAACCTTTGTTGTGGATTGAGATGTAAAATTCTACTTTTTACTTGTCCAAGAAACTAAGATTTTTCCAAGAAAGAAAGCTCCTCCACTTGTGCTCTTTCTATCATCAATATATCCTACTCAATCTGCATCAGCAAACACCTTTAGATCTAGATTTCCTCCAAGTTTATACCATAATCCATAATCTTCAGTTCCTTTTAAGAGTGCAATCATGTGGTTTTCTTTTATGTTTTGCTAAGAATCTTGCTACAATTCCTACTACAAGGGCAATGTATGGTCTTGTGTGCACTACATATTGCAACTTTCCAATCATGGATCTATACAATGTCTAATCCACTTCCTTTGATTCATCATCCTTGGTAAGTTTTAATCTAGTATACATAGGAGTCCCAACTGGTTTTAGTCTTCCATACAAAACTTTTTTATTATCTCCTTGATGTATTTAGATTGAGTAATGTAGATGCCATTCTTACTCTGTTGAATTTGAAGACCAACAAAGAATTTGATTTCACCAAATATTGACATTTCAAATTCCTTGTTCATTTATTCTGAAAATTCTTTGAAAAGATATTCATTTGTTATGAACAAAGTATCATCTACAAATATTTCTACCAAAAAAATATTATTATCTGATCCTTCCTTTATGTACAAACTATTTTTGTCATTAGTTATTTGAAAACCAATCTGAATAAGATAATTATACAATCTTTCATACCATGCTCTAGGGGCTTGTTTTAGACCATATAATGCTTTGTGCAATTTGCAGACCATGTCCTTCTTGTCTAGATCAACAAAACCTTTAGGCTATTCAATGTAAACCTCTTCATCCAATATGCCATTGAGAAATGCTGACTTGACATCCATTTGATAAATTTTGAATCCTTTGAATGCAGCATATGCAAGTAAGGTTCTAACACCTTCCAATCTTGCAACAAGAGAAAAAGTCTCTCCATAGTCTACATCTTCTTCTTGAGAGTATCCTTTGCATACCAGTCTAGCTTTGTTCCTTGATACCTTACCATCTTCATTTAGTTTCTTTCTGAATACCCACTTGGTTCCAATCACATTTTTATCTTTGGGTCTAGGTACAAGAGTCCATTTTTTTTTTTCTCTATCTGTTCTATATCTTCATTCATAGCTTCAATTCAACTTTCATTTTCTAGTGCATCTTTGACATTTCTAGGTTCAAAATTAGAAAGTAAACAAGTTCCTTTCAACTTACTTCTTGTCATTGTTCCTTCTGATTTATCTCCAATGGTTTGACTTGGTGCATGATGCTTTCTGGCATACCTAGCTAACACGAGATCCTTGCCTTTTCAATGACTTGCATTGTTATCCTTCCATGTCTCAACTTCTGGTTCTGATTCTAGTTTCTCGAGCTCAGTAGATGCTAACTCAGTAGCTTCTATTTGCAACTTTAGTTCTTGCAGCTCAGTAGGTACTAACTCAATTTGAACTTCTTGTGACTCGGTTAATGAAGACTCTAGAGTTGAGAATTCCTGATTAATAGGTATACTTGGCATTGTATCAAGTTCAATATAAAAAAATCTTCCATAATATTTAGGTTCCTTTTTGCTTTCTTCTTTTGTTCTTTCTGCAAACTCATCAACTTTCACATGTGCACCTATCTTTTGATTCCCCTTTCAATGCAAAAGTTATTGAACTTATGTGAAATGAATTCACCACCTCTGTTAGACCTTAAGCATTTTGGTCTTTTGCATGTTTCCTTTTCTACTCTAGCCAAATACCATTTGAACTTTTCAAATACTTCTAATTTCTCTCTAAGGTACATGGTAGTCATCATTCTTGACTAATCATCAAAAAATAGAATGAAAATTTTTTCACCAGTATAACTTTCAATGCCAATAGGTCCACACAAATCAGTATGCACAATTTCTAGAACTTCTTCAGCCTGATCATTCTTGCTTTTAAAACTAGTCTTTCCCATTTTACCAATTTAACAATTCTTGCATAGACCAACCTTAGGTTTCTTTATGTTAGGAATACCTCTTACTTTCTTGAATTTACTGATCTTTATTAAGTTGTCAAATTTTACATGACACAACCTCCTATGCCATAACCAACTTTCTTCAATTTCAGCAATGAAACATGAACATTCACCAAGTTCAAGATAAAATAAGTTACCTTTTGTTTGAGTGCCTGATCCAATTAGTTTTCCTTTGCCATCCAACAATCTTACTTTTCCATGCATAAATTCTACTTTGAATCCATTTTTGAGTAGCTGTGTCACACTCAACAAATTATGCTTTAGTCCTTCTACCCAATATGCATTATCACATACAAGTTCTTTGGTTAGTGAGATTCTTCCTTTTTCTCTTATACAACAAGGTTCATTGTTACCAAATCTTGCACTGCCACCATCATAGTCTTCAAAGTATTCAAAATTAGTTTTATCACCAGTTATGTGATGAGAACCACCACTATCTATGATCCATGTATCATTTTTTCTCATATGAGAAATGAGTGAAATTTCCTCATCATTATCAAACTCATCTTTCATAGCAATGTAGACAATTTCATCTTCTTCTTCATCATCAGAATCATTAGAATCTTTAGCCATGAAACATGTTTTCTTACCTTTATCCTTGAATGATTTAAAGTCTTTCCTACCATTGTACTTGTGACCTTTCTTCTCATCCTTGTTCTGCTTAGTTGGGAACCTAGAAGCAATATGTCTAATTTCTTCACAAGAAAATTAGATTAGAGGAACTTTACCTTTGTATTTCCCTTTGCCTCTTGAATATTTTCTTGCTAGTAGAGCTTCAACCACTTCAAGATCACTGTCTAAACTTTGTTCTGATTCTTCACCACTGTCTGATTGTGGATCCTTCATCTTTTTCCATTTTTCTTTGAGTGAAAGCTTGGCTTCAAATGCTAATTCAACGTCCTTGGTAGCTGGAACATAATTGTCATAGTTGTCTAGCTCAAATGTAGTCAATCTTTCAACTATGGCCTCTAAATTTACTTTATGATTTTCCTCACATATTCTTTCTTGAATTGCAGAGAATCTAATTGCATAAATGGGAAGTAGAGTTCTAAGAACTTACTTATAACTGTCTCATCATTAATATCTCCTCCAGATGCTTTGATTGCACTAACACATGCTTTAACTCTTTCAACATACTTTGCAATGTTTTCATCCTCTCTCATCCTCATTTGATCAAATTGTCCTCTCAAAGTTTCTTCTTTGTCTCTTCTCACATTATCATCTCCTCTATAGATCTCTTTTAGCTTGTTCCACATTTCAAAGGAAGTTTTGTAATCCTTGATGTCATCAAATTCTTCATAACTCAGAGCAGATGCTATATCTATCATCATGTTTTCGTGAGTCTTCTTTTTAGTAATATCATTGACAGATAATGTACTAGAAGGTTCTTCATATTTTTCATTGAGTTAATTTAGCCCTATATCACCAATAGAATTTAGATGAAGCCTCATCAATCCTTGCCATGCTAATAAGTTGTCCCTGTTAAGTCTTGGAATTTCCCTTTTGTAAGACATCTTAATCTTTAGCTTAGATCATTGAAATATTTTCCTATAAGCACCAAAAGCTATGATAAAAATTGTTGCAATTAAATATAGAGTAACTCAAAGAGGGGGTGAACCAGTTCCTAATAAAAATTAATCCACAGATCCCTTAGATGTCTTAAAGATCTAGTTACTGCTGATACTCGGTAGACAAATGCTATAACTTGATAAATTAAACTATTACTTATCTTCAAGCATTCATGCATGTAACTAAAAAAAAAAATGAACACAAGAGACACAAGATTTAATGTGGAAACCCAATATGGGAAAAACCACCAAGTAACTAGTCACCAATTTTTCACTCTTTTGAAGTGAGCCTTGTTAGGAGCCAACCTTGTTAAAGGTTACAATACACACCATTAGGTGTGACCTTGTTTGAGTATTTAATCACCTTATTAGGAGTGGCCTTGCTAGAGGTCTTTAGAACAATTCAGCTAAACTATCACCTTGTTAGAGGATTTACAAAATGGCTATTAAACCAACTCTGTTAAGAGATTTAAAATCACTACTACAATGGTTAGAAAGACACAATGAATTGACCTGGACAAGATGCAACTAAATTTGCTGACTATAGGTCTCTATTCAACATCATTAGATCCTCCTTAATCAATTATATCTTTGCTGCTCCTCAATGATCTCTGATCATCCTTCAAATTCATTTCTAGAATAATCAGTCCTCATATCTCATTAATTCCACACTTCCATCTCATGCACTTAGAATTCACAACTTGACCTCTTAATTATACCATTTAGATTTTCAAGTTGGCTCATTCATATGTTACATTTACCAATAAACCATACATCAGTCAACTACAAATATTACTCTAAAAAAATAAACATTATTTCATAAAATATTGAAATCCTTTATTGGCCAACCCTGCTCGGTAAATACTGCTTCCAAAAATTTCCTAAGTTAACCTTCTTGACTCAATTAACATTGCAATATCTATAAAATGTTTTGGCTGCCAAGTTTACTTAGTAAGAATTGAATTCCTTCATGAGAGCTTAGTAAGAACTACTTCTACCACATTTCCTTTGATGACCAAGTGATCTCAGTAAGAACTGTTTTTGCCACATTTCCTTTGATGACCGAATGAGCTTGGTAAGAACTATTTCTGCCAAATTTCTTTTGATGACTGAGTGAGCTTAGTAAGAACTGTTTACTTAGTAGATACTACAAGTTTTCTTTACTAATCTTCTGGTCTTGGGAGATTCTATCTTTTTCCTTGCTGACCTTCTAAGCTTGGTAGACACTGTCCTTTGCCTTGCTGACCTTCTGAGCTCGATAGATACTATCTGATGATTGATATGACATTTTTGTGACATCAAAGACAACACACAATTGAACAATTGTATCCAACATAAGTTGCCACTCATTCCTTGCATTTTTGTCACTGGTCACATGCCTTCTACATTTTTCTAATTGGTTACATGTTGATTGCATAGGGAATGTAAAATATTCATGCTTTTCCTTTTTCTCCTTCAAAATCATTCTATGTTGGTCCAAATATAGTTTACATCTAAGTTTGTGAGGGCACAAACTCATATGTTGATTCTGTATTACTTGGCACATATTGGACTACTTATGCTTAGCACATATACTAACCTGGATTGCTCGACACCTATTACATTGTGTCTTGCTTGGCACATTTATGTTCTTAGATTACTCAACACCTATATAGTTCTAGATTGCTTAGCATTAACTATGACTCGACACTTATATACTACTTGGCACCTATTGAAATACTAACTCAGCACATATTGTGGCTCTGCATACATAGTGTACTTGGCTTCAATGTAGAAAGTGGTTAAGTGTGTTGACACTCAAATGTCAAAACTATTTAAGACCAACAGCTAGTTCAACTTCTTTTTCTTTTATCTTTTCTTTTCTTCCCTACGTGGGATCATGAATTTCATTGCAATCTTGTTTTGTCTTTACATCAGTACTTCCCAACCATGCTATGGCTTTACTTTGATGTTAAAGGATCCTTAATTATTTAGACAAAGGAACTTTAATAGTGATCTTTGATAGAATAAAAAGCATATCTATAGAAGAATTTGAGGGATTATCAATAATCATATCCTTATTCTCATGTTGTTTATCAAAAATATTTACAATACCTTGACAGTTCTTGTCATTTATAGTGATCACTTTTGATACCTTCTCATCTAATTTCTTGGGAAATTATTTGAGAATTCCAACTCCTTAGGATTTACTCCTTTCTTTGGTTCCCATCTTTTACTAGAAATTTTGAACTTCAGAGCAGGTATTTCTCTAGGCTTTACAACTTCCTTTTTCTTAGGGTCATCTTTCTTGAAAAATATACTAGCCACCTTACCATCATCAACATTCTAATCCATGTGTTTGGTTTGTACTTGAACTATCATGCTAGCAGTAATCTAATCAACCTCTTCTCTAGAAGGCTTCCTTAGTATCACCTCCTCTCTGGTAGATACCCTGTTACATACATTGTCCTTGACATCATTCTCCTCATCATAAAATACTTGCTATTGCATATGACTTTGAAACTATCTTTGCTCCACTACATCTCTATCAAGATCATCATTTTCATAGTGGTCATAATGTGATTCAAACATATTGCATCCTACATCATCGCTATTTTCTTCATGTTCCTAATTTTCTTCTACCTCAGCTTGATTTCCAAAAAATGACAAAGCTACTGCACAATACTCAAGAGCATGAGGTAATTGACAAACAAAGCACCATGTGGGTTTAGTAGTGAGTTTAGGGTCATCTACCACATTTATAGAATTTTTTGATAAAGCATAAGGGGTAACCTTGTTACTGGTGTTCTTAGGAGGAGGAACATTGGGCTGACCATCCTTCAAAGTAGTGTTATAAGGGAAATTTTGCAATCTATTCTATCTACCAAAGTTGGACAAATAAGGGGCCATATTTTCAGTCAGATTCCTATGATTTTTTCCCTAAGGAAGATTCAAACCTTTTATAGCATTCAAAACTTAACTAATCTCACTAGGCTCATGCTTTTTTCCTCCTATAGATTTGTGCTCTTGTTTTCTATTTCCCTTACTCCCAAATAACCTAAGATAATCTCTTTTTCTCTCCAATCTCTTTGAAATCATCAAATTATTTTCTATATTGATAGCAATTTTGACAGCATCTCTTAAAGTCCTAGGCTCCTTATCCTAAAGTTGATATGCCATTTTACCATCAAAAGCATTCAACTAAGTGATCATACATACCTTGTCATCAACTCACATGGCTTGCATTAGGTTATACATCCTCTTCTAGAACCTAGTGTTGAAGTCAATAACAAATTCATTATACAACTTCTTAATATTATTGAAGTTACTTAGAATATAATTTGGGTTTTTTTATCACCATATTGTTCCTTAAAACAATATTTAATGTCTTTCTAGTCTATAATTGATGACTCAGGAAGCCTCTTGAACCATTCTCTAGCATCTTCAGTTAATGACTGAATAGATAACTTCATGATAACATCTTTAGCCTCAACCTCATAATCACTCATCATGTCCAAAAAATTCCTCAAGTGATCCTCACAAGTGATAGCATTATTTGCAGTAAACTTGGGCAATCTTTTCCTCATTTCCTATGGGATAGGGTTAGGGAAACTAGGAAAACCTTCTAAGTGTATTTTCCTATAGCCTTCTAACTAAATAGGTCTCCTTTGTAAATCAACCTTAGAAGCATTGACAACATTTCTTTCATTATTGTTAAAAGCATTACTAGTACTAGCATCTGTAGTAGATTTATTAAGATCCATTTTCTATGATGAAGAAAACAAAAAAGAAGTAGACAATTTAACAACATTTTGATTTGCAATATTTGTTCTATCATTATCTTTAGTAGTAAATATAGATTGCTCCTTAGCATTTTCTAGAAACTTAATCTTGTTATTCATCTTAACTATAACCGCCTCATTCTCTGCAATTTTCAATTTCTTAGCCAAAGAATCATTCTTCTTCCTCCTTTTCTCCAACTCAACATCAGAAGGTAACAAAGAATCATGGATCTGGATGGGCTTTGTTAGTTCATTTATCCTAATACCAACTTCCATTTATTTTCCCTTATCTTGAACACCCATAACATGTTCTACATCTCATTTAACCTCTAGGTTCCTATAATTCTTGATCTATTGTATCATAGGACCCTCTTCGTTTAGATCTTGATCTTTTAGCAACTTTTTTTCTTGTAATTTAAGCTATTCAACTTGACCCACAATTTATGGCTGCCAAGCACTGGTTGCTATCTCATTCTTAATTATTTTTCAAAGAAACAATTCTCCTAAGTAATTCTTTCTTTTCCTCATAAGATTTCATGATCTTTTCTTCCCTTTCCTTCTAAAATTGCCTATTAATAGCCTCTTGCTCAGCGAGCTACATTCTAAACATTTCATTCTCATCAAGGTCAAGAATAGTAAACATAGAACTAGAGATCTTCTCATCATTGAAAATTTTAGGCTCTAAATGTTTTGGTCTTTCCCTTTCGAGAGAGTAATCTAACATGAAAGGGTTTGTGCTACACTAGAAAAAATTATTACTATTCCTATCCCCTAGACTAAGTGTATGTGGTTGCATAGCTTTTTCTTGGCATATCGGTTTAGGAGTATTATACAAATCATCATCAGATAAACTAGGATGAGATCTAGGACCCTTGCAGAAAGGTTCCTTTTCAGCAGCAAAAAGGTAGGTGTCATTTTCCCTTGCCATTTGCTCCTGGGAATAATTTCCCTTCTACATCTGAGCTCCTTTCATAGCCCAGTTTTTTTTCCTCTAGGAGGAAGATCAGTCTGTAACTTAATAGCTAGGTTTTTCTTCACATTTGTCCACATGTGTTTTACACTTCCCATCATCTAAAATGTCCTTAAATTTGACACTAGTTAAAACCTTTCTGAGTCGCCACTCACCTAGCGAAAAGTAATGCAATAATCTTGTTGACCAAATAAAATATCACAGGATTGTCAAGATCGAAGCTGAAAAATAGAATGCAACCAGTCATAATTTGTTTTGGGATTGCAACCCTTTCTTAATGGATAAGACACCTTTGCAAGGACTATACATGTTAGTGTACACTTGTGGTGTGGGGTTTTGTTCTCTTTCCTTTTAAATTCTCAAGTCTTATCACTAGAAAATTCCACTAAAACCACGGGTAACTCCCAAAGGATCTGACAATCATAATACTAACACTTGTCCCTAGTAGAGTCACCATTTTGTTGGTGTATAAAACTACTGAAAAACTAAATTCTCAACACCAAATTGATAATACTCACACAATCTAAATATTTTCCACTCCCTATTAACAATTCTATGTGCAAACCATTTGGATCAACTTTGACAAAACAAACAATGGTTTCCTACTCTTTAGGCTCTACAAAACCTAGGTGGGTTTACTTAGGGGATGCCTTAGATAACCACTATTGTATGATAATTATATTAGTTTCATTCTAATTCTCATCTCTAATTCCTAACACTTACATAATTTATCAAATTTTTGATACTTTCAGACTGAAATGCATCCCTTATAAGCAGATTTGGTCATAAATCTCCCTAAGTTTACGATTATTTATGGGAATAATAGCTACCTAAGATCCAAAAATAAAATATAAACTAGTGTTGACCAACATTATTGTTTTAAACAAAATGGAACATGAATGATTTTGAATTTGTAATTAGTTTGATATGTAGAAGTAGAATTTACCCTAACTCGCTCCTAATTTATGAGACTAGTGTGTTATCCATTAGGAAAAAGACTATCTACTACAAGGAGATCTAGTTCAAATAACTTGTGAATGAATCTATCAATTGTAGTCATCTATTTCCATTCTTATGATCTATCTAGTTTATAAACTCATAAACCTACTAATCTACTAAAGCATTTATATAATTATTTGAATTAAAAGCAATAATAGTATCATCATGCAACCCATCTAGACTGCATTCAATCAATTGAACCTTATTCAAATGAAATCAAAGTAAACAAACTCATAAAATGGAGACAAAAATTGATGACACAAATCTAATGCAAATACCCCTTTGTATTATCCCTCTAGATGATTAATACAATCACCAATAGAAATTCAATTAGAAGCCTTGAACATCTTGTTGATGCTATCAATTGTATGTATTATCAAAGAGTACAAGTTTGATAGTAAACTCAACACATATACATGTAATTGAAGTTGTTGTACATTTATTTATTTATTTTTCAACAAAACAAAAGTTATACAACTTTTAGATCCTTTTTCTAGCCCTAGGATCTCGCTTATATAATGTGAGATGCAACAAGCTTCAGGCTTAAAGAAATTGACAAGTGTCCAAAAGACAAAACTCAATGTAACAAAAAGCTAACACATCAATATATTCTTTGGTAGGTTCCCTTTCTATTACATCATTACAAGCTAATGTCTCTTTTGATTTGCCACTACTACTCTAACTCTTCAAAATATGCAGCTACTAAGCTGGCCAATGATGAATCTTGTTGTAATGTTTTCAAATCAACTTCTACTAGTGATTTTTCACTATTTTCATCTTGAAATGACAAAACCACTTTTACCCTTAATTGGTCTTTTTTCATGTCCGCATCCTGGTCCTTTGAGCCTTTAGCTAAAACTAATTGGTGATCGTCATCTTCCTCATCTTTTAGCTGTATTGTTGACATGTCAATGATCTACACTTCATCCTCCTATACATCATCATTATCTATTTCAACCTCTTCAAACTACTCACTAGAAGCAATATCTGTGATCCATGTGTCAAACAATATATCATCTAGCTAGCTAAATTGTAGAATATCAATTTTCTTTCTAAGTATATACTCAGCCTCCTCATCAAAACTAACAAATTATTATTTTAAAGAATCAAAAAATAAGTAGACTTTCACCAATTCCTCTATCATGGTGGTCCACCAAGCATACATTTTTTCATTGATAACCTTATTCATTCTCAAATAGAATAGGTCATCTAATTCGTTGGCCCACTCATCCTTACGCTTCAATTTATATTTTCTATCCAAAGCATGAGGGAAAAAATCAAATTTCTCATTTTTGTATTTGCTTGGATAGAAACAATTTTTAGTTGCAATGCAACCCTTTTGTTATCAAAATCTGACAAATCATTAGCAATATCATATGTTTTTTCTATATTGTCATCGAAAGACTTTATAACAGAGTAACATAAAGAGGTAATTTCTTTCTTCCTTTTCCCCCACTTATTAACAATAGGCTTTAGAGCCTTATCGTGGGTTTTCAATTCTTCCCATATACTTATTACCCTTGCCAACTAATTATAAAACAAGGGCCATTCAATTTTATCTACCATGTACATTAGAGCCTTTCTAAGTTTTTCATCATACTACACTTTCATCTCTACATGTAATGCCCAAAGTTTACTTTTCTCTTCCTCAAAATCTTTAGCTGTATAATATTGAGGCCTCTATCGGGTGTCTAGAATTTCTATAAGAGGAGTGGATTTAAAAGGCTCCATTGGAGGGTGAGGATATGTTATTTTTAGCTTGATAGACCTTCCCATACTTTTATTTTCTAGTTCAATCCTCTTTTGAACTTCTTTGTTGTATGCTTCTAAAATTGTTTCAAACTTATTTTGCAATTTGAACATGGCCTTTTCTTCCCAAGTGAAAGCACAAACCTATCTCACCATTTGTGATATTTGGAGGGGTTACAGCTGAAATAGTTCCAACCATAATGGTAATGGCTGAAGAGGTTTTGACCATACATACATGGCAGGTTTTCCTGTCAACGTGGCATGCAGGGTTATGACCGAAACTCTTTTGGCCGAAAGGGTTCCAACTATAACCCCCATGTATCAAATGACTCAAAATATCATTAAAAATAGCCAAAAAGTGGTTGATGACAATTTTATAAGCTTGGGGGTTTCATTCGTAACCCTTCTGGCAAAAACTGTTATGGCCGAAATTGTTTCGGCCGAAACTACCTATGTGGCTTCCTAGGTGGCAGCCACACAAGCATAAATAAGAACTTCTGTAAAGTTCTCAATTTGAAGGCCAATTTGACTTACTAAATTGAAGTTTTTTCTAAAACTAAAAATATAGTTTTATAGGTCTCGGAATCAAGATTATGATCATATAATTTTTTTATATTTTGATTATGTATAATATGTTATAATTTGAAAATATTACAAGTAGGTATTTTAAGATTTAGGAAGATGTCTATTCAAAAACAAGAAAAAAATAGTAAATCATGTTCAAAAATTATTATTTTTTAATGCTGCATAGAGGAGAGAGTCTTCTTCAAGAATATTTAATTTGTTTTAAAACAATATGTAGATTTGATGGAAAAAGTTTGACGGGAGAAAAAAAACTTTCAATTTCTGATAACTTTGACTTTGACTAGTTATAACTTGAAAAATATTAGCCAAATTTCAATTTTTCTTTTCTGGTGCACTAGGTATATATGTCAACTCTAACATATTCCAAAATTAGACCAAAATATGAACATTTGCATATATTTGTTTGACAGGAAAAAAACTCTATATTTTCAGCATTTTTTTTTTAAAAATAGACTTTAAAAGATTTTAAAATAAATAAAATTTTCATACAATATTTTAAAAAAAATTTACAGATACAAACTTCATCTAATTTTACACATTTCATTAGTTTACATCATCTTCAAATTCTAAACACAGATGTCACTTTTATGTCATTAAAGTTGAAGACTTTAAATTTTGATATCACTTTTCCTTTATAAAATGTGACACAAGTTTGTCCTTTTACCCTCCTTTTTAGCAGTGGCCAAGAAAAATTGAGATATATCTACACCCTAGTGTGCAACTTGCACATGAGAAGTATCAACCACTCTTCTTACAACAATACTTCCCATCAAACTAGAATCATCTGGCTATGATGAGGTGGCTCTTGATCCTCTCCTCAATGACCAAATGACCAAGGCAGCCTGGTCTTCACTAAAAGTAGTTCCTTGGAAGTCTTTCTTATTTTGTTCATGTAAATCAAGTTTGTTTGAAACAAAACTAAACACTAGAGCATCAACAATGTCCCAATTGGGTAACAACAAAATGTTTGATGCTCTAACCATTTGCCTTCCCTGCCTAGGGCTTATAGTCTGAAACTCCTTCATCATCATCTCTTTTAGCTGATTTTACAGGGAAGTTTCATACATTTCTGGATGCTATGTTCTCAATTGATTGCATCTTTCCTCAAATATGCCATATTGGCCCACCATGCAAATTGGAGAAAAGCCTTGGATTTAACAAAACTATCATTAGACAAAAATTGATGACTAGCCTATTCTAATACAGGGTCTAATTCCCTCCCTCTATAATCTACAACTGCCAAATCCAAACTTGGCTCAGGAGGCTCTTGAGGTTTTCCCTAATCCAATTCTACTTGGGTAATGAATACACCTCCTTGTGACCCTATCTGCTCAATCTATTCTCAAGTGAGTTGTTCTTCTCCAATCTACAAAGGGGATTGAGTAGGTGAATATTCTTCAACTTGAGGACTCTATTCCTTTATTATCTTCTTCCTCTTGGGAAAAGGTTCATCAGGTCTCTCCTCTATGACTACACTGGTGGATCCCATTATTTGCTTACCCTTATCCACAATGGCCCTTCTATGCTAAATTATGGTATAACCTAGCCTCTTTTGAACAATTAGATGACTAGCTCCTACATTAGGAGTGAAAGCTGACCTTCCCATGACCTCTTTGGCCTTATTTGGGTATGAATCAATAAAGAATTGTTTCATCTCATTCATGGCTTCCATTATCTTTGGAAAAGTATTCATGAGTTTATTTACTTTATTAGCCTCTGTAATAGCATTATCTAAAGGACTATAGTCCTTATCGAAGCAATGAATGAATTCAAAAACACTGGAATAAACTCTCCATTTTTCCTTTTTGGTTTCCTATTCCTACAATAAGAACTCATTCCTTATGATGTCCTCTAGATAATATGAGTCATGCTTTACCTTTCAAAATTTAATTCTAAGTCTCAAGGTCAAATTATAAAACCCCTCAGTATCACAAAAATAGGGATAGGAAACAACCTTTTTGTATTGATCCAAAATTTTATGTAAAAAGAGCCTACCCCCCTTAGTAATTACAAACTAATGAGCCACAGTACAAGTGAGGAAAATTGACCCCAGATGCCTTTTCAATAGATACATCTCTTCTAATCCTCCTAACTGCCACAAAACTTCAACCATTCTTACCTTTAAATGTACTGGATAGGGAAATACATGAGGGATCTCTTTAAAACCATAAATTCTAAAGATAATAGAAATAGAGTATGGGTTGATATCTCCCCAATTGTGTGAAACTTTCAAACCATTAGGATTTTTGATAGGCCTAGTGAGATTCATTGGTGCCTTAGGGATTTTGGGATTGTCACTCAATATGAGGCATCCTAGCTTGGAAGTGAAATACCTATCAAACCTGACAAAGCTAGCGTTCTCCCCATCCCAGGTCATATCTACACTTGATAACTAGACTAGTAATGCTTCTCCATTATCTTCTCTGTTCAACTCCATTTCTTTACCAAAATATGACACTCCCTTAAATAAAAACATATGGATCAAAAAATAATAATGGCCAAAAGTTTTCTCCACCTTCCCTTTTGTAATTTCAACCAAGCTAGTATGAATTTCTTGAGCCAAATAAGAAACAAAATCAAAAGTAACTTTTACACCAAAGGAAGCAATCTAAAGCATCATATACATAAGATTGATGGGCATGAAATTCTATTCATCCTCACCAAAAACTCAACATAGAGTCCTATATATTTCTATAGCCTGGGAAGTGAAAAGATCCTTCTTAAAGGGTTTCATAGAGGCTATGATGATTACTGGAAAAGTTCCAATTTTGCTAATATGTGACCTTAGTGCACCTCCCCTAATTACATCCTTCTTTTCCTTGTATTCATTTTCAAATTCTTGCAAATTAATTGGCACATGATAATTTGTCAATAGCTCTAGGTGAAAAACCTCTCTAATCTAATGAGGACTAATTGAAACTAGAGGCACGCCATTAGTTCTTCTCATCACTCTAATAGCTTGGTCATAATTCTTTGTAATGGCTTCAAGGAAATCATAATCCATGAAGACACTTAGAACTACTAGTTTTCCAAAATCAAAATTCCAAACATTAGCATGTGGGGCAAATAAATTCCTCTCTGAAAACTACTTCTTAAACAAAACAAGAACAATCTGTGAAGTTGTTACATCCCTAACCCAGTTCCCCTTGTCATATAGGCCATCTATAATTTTTAACCTAGGGTTTAAGGAAGTTAACTTCTTAACCTGCATAGTCTCAGTGGTGGAATCTGAGAGTAACTCTAACAAGTCGTCATGAACATTTTTATCCATATAATTCGCTTGCCCACAAAGCACTTTTTTTGGAGGCATCTTGATTGTAATTTGAAAAAACTAAAATGCTATAGAGGTTATAGTATAAGTACTTACTTTATGTTCTACTCGTTCTTCTCTAAAATTCTGCAATAGCTCATGAACATATGGGAAACTACTTTATGTTTTTGCTAGGCTCAACACAATATTCTCAGTAGGTTCTTCTACTCATAAAACTTGAAATCTTTGTTTGCGTGAGATTGAAACTGATGAAATCTCATGTATTATACTTTGTTTTTCTCACACACGAAGCTTTCATTCCTCATAAATGCATAGAGTGGAAAGATAGAGTGGCATTACCTTCCTTTTTAAATTTGCACTGTTGATCTTTGAAAAATTCTATGATCCAAGGATAAAAATAGGGTTGACTCATCTTCTTCTCAACATGTTGGTAGTCAAACCAATGAAATGCTTCCACCTATACCTTTCCTTCACTATTGATGCTTTGAACTAGACCCATTTTTCTTTGAGGACACATGTCACTATGTTGCTATCTTGCTATACATAAAGAGTGAGAAAATCCTCTATGTGAGATAGCGATAACCATTGATCTCACTCTAATCGAACAGATGGCATTTAAATTGTTACTTTAATTTATAGCTAGTGGGTCCAATATCAATTTTCCCCTTGCTATATTGCTATCCTTAAACTTCAATCACTTTTCCATAGCGAGTATGCAATGACTGTAAATCTTATTCAATCTAGTGGTGAGGAACATGCATCTTCTTATGTAAACTATGGTGGAACCCCCGGTCACCAAGTCACATTGAGTAAATAGAATGCAATTTTTTATAATGACTTGGTGATGATCATCAATTTTCCTTTGATCCAACAATCCTAGTTGTTTATCTTTCATCTGACTTGGCAGTGGGTCTGTACCCATGATGATGTGGGAAACTTTTTTCCATCTGGTAGACATATTACTTTTTAACTTTTCAATGTGGCAGCTGTCATTTGGGTCTCACCATGTTCCTTATTCTCAGGCGGGTTGCTACATCACTACTAGAAAAGTTTTGAAGCTTTTTCGGTCATGATAGCAACCTCAAGTAGATTTAAAGTTTTAGGTTCTCACATTCTTAATATGATGCCACTATGTCATGAGATTTGTGTAGCTCATTTTTCTAACAAAGCATTCAATGGGTCCCACCTTTGAAAATGATACCGTCGTATTATTTTCCTAATGAGTCACTATCTCATTACTGATGAAAGGCTTAAAATTCTCAGTCATGACATCGCAACCTCTAACAAACTATAAAAACCCGGTGATAGAAAAAGCTAACTATCAACCATGATACATTAATGAGTACCTATGTTAGATCAATCGATATGCATAGTTAGGATTTTCATGTGGGAACTCTGTCATTATCTGTCAATATCAAATACTATTGTATTCCTTCACTTTTTGGTTAGTCACTACATCACTACAGGAATCGTGCATAAACTTTCTAATTGTGAAATAGCGATTCATCGAGAAGTCTGAGCTTTGACATCATCTGTTGCAACTTGCTCCACTTGTGTCCTTTTTTACCATGTTGAATACAAGACAAATCATGTGACCAAATCATTTTTGAAACAATTTTCCTTTCTGGTGCCAGTGTTTATTTTAGGACACCGCACTTCAAATTCTCAGCAGTCGCTATGTCACGATGGTACAGATCCTTGCATTTTGTTATAATGACAATGTGACAATTGTGGCTCTAACAAAGACCCAATGGTGGGAAAGAATCTTCAAAAGGTATTCAGCATATCTTTAAAATCAAGTGGGAAAAGAATATTCAAACCTTTTAAAAGATTTCATGCTGAGATAAATTTAAAAGACCTAGGGTTTAACACAAGTTTTTCAAAGAGTAGTGAAATTTATAAAACCAAAAACAAGAAACCCCAAGCCTCTTCAAATGACTCAACCTTGATTTTTAATAATCTTGATGCAAAAAATTAGGCGAATAGGGTTGACTATCCATACTTTTTTATTGAGTTTGTAATAGTGTTACACAACATTTCTAGGTAGGGTTTTTTTTTTCTTGATTTTCCATAGTTTTATTATTTTAAGATTGAAATCAATAAATTAATACTACTAGGGGGATGGAGCTCACCATCTAAGGATAAGCCATCATATTACACTTTTCTTGGAAATCTATTACAAAATATAATTTTTTTCCTTTTCTTTATTCATTATAAATTTTACAATAAAATATAGGATACGAGCTTGGACTCTAATTTTATTATTTCCTTTGCATATGGATGAAACTAGAAATGCCTCACAACTAGGCATGTTGACAATTTTTTTAAAATTATTACATCAGTGTAGTTTTGAGTTGCATAGCCTAATGTAATCTTGTTTCCAGTGTTTCATGTAATATTACATATTGCTTCTATGTATATCTCTGAACAAGGGATGTTGTATCCTTAAGTTTGATATTTTTCTAGCCTATTCCTAGGTCAATATATATGATCTTTAACTTGTACATATAGAAGACAAAAAATATAAGATTTCCTAAGTCAAACCTCATGTTGGTGTTTCCATATCCTAGAGAGATACTACTATTATAATTCTTTAGAATAATTGAGAGGGGGGGGTGGATCAGTTATTCAAGGTCCAATGCAACTTTTTCTACAAATCCTTAATGGCACATAACTAAAATTATCATGCATGCAATTGAACATTAAAAATTTATGAAAAGTAAACACACATCACACCATAACACTGAAAATTTGATAACCCAGAAACCCTCTAGGAATAAGAAGGTAAAACTAGAGTGGGGATGATACCCACAAAATAATTGTGTAATTGATTTCAACCACTTCTGATGATCTGTCCTATTAAAATCCTGCCTTGTTAAAGGCTACAACACATTGTTAAATGTGACCTTGTTAAAAGATTTCACCATACTATTAGGAATGGGCCTGGTCAAAGGACATTGGAACATTCACTTGGAATGTCACCCTATTAAAGGATTTACAACATGGATATTAAACCAACCTAAGTCCATAGGATTTATTCTAACTATTACAATTGCTAGAGAGTAACAATAATTGCTTTTGATCTGATATGACTTACAACATATCTTGTAGATTACAGATCACACTTCAGTTCAATCCTTTTCTTGGCCTTAATCATGACAGCTCTATAAGCTTTTCATCTCAAGCTTTATCACATTGAGTATTCTTACTCATCATACCAATGCAATCATATCTATGGTCACCTATCAAAGTAGAGTATCTATGCTCTCTTCCACCTTAGAACCCTCTTCAGCATTTCATGCTTTCATGCTTGACCATCTCACACTCATTTCATGACCTTATGACTCCTTAAATAGAAATCATGAATACCTTTCCCGCTCGATTCTCCCTTTCCAACTTTAGGGTTTCAATAGATTAAGTAGGATACAATGTATCTATCCCATATCTTGCTTTTATCTAGAAAAATTTTCTAGAGTCCAATTGTATTAGCCGAAAACATTTTACATGGTGTTCTGTGCCACTAGCTCATCATTCTTATCTTCTATCTTATTCACAATATTATAGATAACTACCATGTCGGCTCAGATCTGGTGAATCTTTGATTTTTAAAATAATGTAGTAACTTGGCATTATTGACTTACTGATGCTCAACACCTAAAGAAATTTGTGAAACTCGGCTCTTGAAATTCACTCGGCACTTTAATATCACTTAGCACTTATATCTTGCTTGCCACTTGAAAACTTACTCAACACCTATTATCTTTTCTGCTACTCGATACCTGATCTTCATTCGACACCTAAAGACTGCACGGTACCTGAAGATCACTTGAAATACACTAAGTTGAAATTTTCTTGACTTCAACTAAGAATCTATTCGGCACTAACTAGCTTGTTTGGCTCTCTCTAATGAACTTAGTTAGGCTTTACAAATGACTTAGCTAAACCTTATATCTTTGATGTGTCTTGGTGTGTCCATCCTCCGTGTCTTAGAGTATGTCATCAATACACTATTTCATCAATGACTTAGCTGATCCTTATACTTCATTACAACATCATAACTTCAACCTTTCTCTAGGTACTCTAGTTACATCTTTTTGATTGCCACCTCTTTGTCAATCAACCAATTGGTAGTATTTGGATTACTAAAGCAATTGTCATTCCTGCAAGTAGAAATTTTGACATCAATGATAAAAAAATGATTGAAAACATTCTTTACTAGTTTCATTACTCTTCATTCATGAGCTTTCAATCATTTCCAACAATCTCCCTCTTTGGCATTGATGGTAAACCAAACTGATCACATGATCAACTTAGGTACCACCAAAATTATATATGTTTTCTGCTACTTTCTACTTCCTTTTTGACTCTTGCATCCTTTACTACTGATCTGATATATCTCCACATGTTTACCTTTCAATTTCTCATAAATCTCCCTCTTTCATATACATCTCCTTCTTACTTTGTATTGATCAGTTTTTTGCATATATCTCCATCTTTCACATAAATGCCAAAGATCTAGCATCTTTATCATGTGAAATATAAGCTTTGCATCTCATTTTTTCTCCCTCTTTCACCATTCTTGTGACTAATTCAGAGTTTCTGCTCCTACAGTCATCTTTTGCATCATTCTTCTAATATTTCAATGATTTGTTCCTGTTGATGAAAGGTAGCTTCTTGGTTGCTTTAAACTACTTGAGTTAGGGGCATTACCCCCAACTTTCCTCTAAGATATTCAAAAGCATCCTTGGGAAATGGTTTGGTGAAGATATCTAGAGTTTATTCCTTTGTGTGAATGTACTCCATCTTTACTTGTTTGTCTTCTACCAATTCTCTGACATAGTGATACTTGATTGCAATATGCTTGGTTTTCACATGCATTATTGGATTCTTGGATATTTTTATAGCACTTATATTATCACAATACAATATCACAAGTTTGGTTACCTCTTCTTTCATTCCTTTCAATAGATGTGTGAGCCACACAATGTTTGTGCAATTGATTGTTGCTGCCACATATTTTGATTCTGTAGTGGACTAAGATGTGCATGTTTGTTTCTTGCTAGTCCAAGTAACTAGTCTTTTACCTAAAAATAATGCTCCTCCACTTGTGATTTTCTTGTCATCAATATTGCCTCTCCAATCTACATCTGTGTATGTATTAAGCTCAAACGTTTCATCAATATTGCCTCCCCAATCTACATTTGTGTATGCATTAAGGTGAAACTTTTCATTCTTTTTATAATATAGGCCAAAATCATCAATTCCTTTGAGATACCTCATTATTCTTTTCACTACTATGAGATGATTTTCTTTAGGATTAGCAAGAAATCTAGCCACTATTCCAACTGCTAATGCTATGTCTGGTCTACTATGTACAACATATTGTAGTTTTCCAATCATAGATCTATACATTTTTTGATTGACTTTAGCTGATACATCATTTTTGGATAGCTTATGTCCTATTTCCATTGGTGTGCTGACTGGTTTGGAGTCTTCCAATCCAAATGTTTTAAGTATCTCTTTGATGTACTTTGATTGTGTCATAAATATACCATGTTTTAGTTGATGTACTTGTAATCCAACAAAAAATTTGATCTCTCCAAACAAAAACATCTCAAACTCATGTTTCATTTTGTCAGCGAAAATTTTGCAAAGCACTTCCTTTCCTCCAAACACTATGTCATCCACAAAGATTTTAGATACAATAATATCCTTACCTTCTTTTGATTTGATGTACGTGTTGCTATTATCATCAGTTCTTTCAAATCTTATTTGCACTAGATACTTGTGAAGTCTCTCATACAATGCTCAAGGTGCTTGTTTTAGACCATAGAGTGCTTTATGTAGTTTACAAACCATATCCCTGTTGTTCTCATCAACAAATCTCTCAGGTTGTTCAATATAGACTTCCTCTTCCAATATGTCATTCAGAAAAGAAGACTTTATATCCATCTAATAGACTTTAAAACCTTTATATGTAGCATATGCAAGTAAAGTTCTTACTCCTTCCATTCTCACAATAGGGGTAAATGTTTCCCCATAGTCTAATCCTTCTTCTTGAGCATAACCCTTACATACTAGTTTGGCTTTGTTTCTAGTAATCTCACCATTCTCATCTAGCTTGTTTATGAATACCCACTTGGTACTTATCAAATTCTTGTCAACTGGTCTAGGAACTAAACTCCAAATTTTGTTCTTCTTTATTTGATCAATCTCTTCTTCCATAGCTTTATACCAGTCACCATCTTGTAATGTATCATATACTATTTTAGGTTCAAATTTTCTTAACAAACATGATTCATTTCTTAGTATATTCCTTTTCATTGGCCTTGCATCTTTGTCACCAATTATCTGTTCAGCAGGGTGATGCCTCTTCACATATTTGGACAATCTTAGTTATGTCCTTATTTCCATGTTTGATCTTTCAAATTTAGGGTCACTATGCACTTTTTTTTTAGGTAGTTCTACATCTCTATCATGTGTACTAACTTTAAAGTGAGAATGTGTATTTCCTTCATTCTACAACTCAGCTTCTGAATGCAGCTTGGCATTCATTGGTTGTGACTCAGCTAAAACTAAAACTTACTGTTGAATCTCGATTTGATTGATAGTATCCTTATCAATAGGCATTCCTTCATAAGAATGCACAAAGGTTTTGTAATCATCCATTCTCTTTGGTTTTTCAACTTGGACATCTACATGCTCATCAAAGTTTACATTTTCACTTTCCACAATTTTTTTAGTGTTCGTATTTAAACACTTATATGCTTTACTTCTAGTGGAGTAACCAAGGAATATGCCTTCATCACTTTTTGCATCAAATTTTCCATTTCTAGCATCTTTAAGGATAAAGAATTTGCTACCAAATACTTTGAAATTCTTTACATTGGGTAAGTGACCATACCATAATTCAAAAGGTGTTGCACTTGTACCTTTCTTGACTTGTACTCGGTTCAGTGTATGAACAACCACACTTATAGCTTCTCTCCAATATTTTAGAGCAACAATCTTTTCCATCATTAATGTTTTGGCACAGTCAATCACAGATCTATTTCTTCTCTCAACAATTCCATTCTGTGGGGGAGTTCTAGGAGTTGATGTTTGTCTTTTGATCCCTTTTTCATTGCAAAATATCTCAAATTCATTTGATGTGAATTCACCACCTCTGTCTGATCTTAGGCATTTCAAACTCTTTCCTGTTTCCTTTTCAACTCTAGCCACATACCACTTGAACATTTGAAAAGCATCAGATTTTTTCTTCAACAACATAACAATCATCATCTTGGAATAGCCATCAACAAACAACATTATATATTTATCTCCTTTGTAGCTTTGTACTTCTATTGGACCACATAAGTCAGTATGGACTAACTCAAGTACTTCTTTAGATGTATAGTTTTTACTCTTGAAACTTGACTTGGTCATCTTTCCTAGCTAACATTGTTTGCACATGATATTGTCAGGCTTCTTCAGTTTAGGTAAACCTTTGACTTTCTTCATTTTACTGATATTGACCAGATTATCAAAGTTGACATGACATAGCCTTCTATGCCATAACCAAACATCATCAAATTTTGCAACAAGATAGGAAGCATTTTCCATATCAAGATAAAATAGATTACTTCTTGTTTGATCTCCTTTTCCTATCAATTTACCATCAGTATCATAGATTTTTGCAATTTTATTTCCAAATTCTACTTTGCACTATACATTGCCTAACTGTGAGACACTTAGCAAATTATAGTTTAGTCCTTTAACATAGTATGCATTATTACATGAAATTTTCTCTATAAGCTTAATGGAACCTTTTCCTTTGATTTGAAATGGACCATCATTACCAAATATGACACTATTTTCATCATACTGAGTAAATTTAACAAACTTACTTTTGTCTCCTGTCATGTGATGTGAGCATCCACTTTCTATGATCCATCTGTCATTCTTGTTCATACATGTTACCAGTGTTATAGGGTCTTCTTCATCAGATTGGTCCTGCATGGCCACATAAACAACTTCATCATCATTATCATCAAAATTCTCTTCAGCAATATAGCACTTCTTTCCTTTGTGTTTGTAATCTCTCTTATCATCTTCTCTTCTATTTCTGTACTTGTTACCTTCCTTGTATTCCTTTTTCTATATACACCTTGCAGAAATATGTCCTACTTCATTGCAATTGAAACAAATGATATGCATCTTACCTTTGAATTTTCCTTTGCCTCTATGTAATCTTCTAGCTAGCAATGCTTCCAATTGTTCCACATCTTCCTCATCAGTGCTACTGTCACTAGATACATATTTTATCTTTCTTCCCTTCTTTGATTTCACCTATTCAACATCTTTTAATGATAGGTTGACTTTGAAGGCAGATTCAACATTCTCAGGTCTGTAGTTGTCAAAGTTAGATAACTCAAATGCAATGAGTCTACCCACTATACCTTCAAAACTTAGATTGTTTCCTACCACACATCTTAGCTCTTGAATAGCTGATACTCTAAGAGCATATATAGGGAGCAAGGTTCTTAAGAACTTACTATTAACAGTATCATCATCTAATTGACCACTTAGACATCTTATTGCACTTACCACTTTCTTTATTCTAGCGGCATACTGAGTAGCATTTTCACTTTCCTCCATTTTCATATCATCAAACTTTCCTTTGAGGCTTTCTCTTTTTTCTCTGTGGACATTCTAATCTCTTCCATAAATGTTTGATAGGGCTTTCACATTTTGAATGCAGTGTCACATCCTTTGATATCATTGAATTCAACATAGTTAAGTGTAGAAGCAATTTCCAGCATTGTCTAATTGTGTTCCTCTTTGTTTTATCTTCTGTAGTAAGAGTACTAATTAGATCAACATGTTCAGTGACAATTGAATTTTAGGCATAATCTCCTATGAATCAGTGATGTAGCTTCATCAAGCTTTGCCATGAAACAAAGTTATCCTTTTTGAGTTTGGGAACTTCTCTCTTAGGCATTTTGATCTTTTCTACTTCTACTCCCTTTAAACTAAGTCAGCAGCAAGGCTCTGATACGAATTGTTATAATTCTTTAGAATAACTAAGAGGGGGGGGGGGGGGGGGGGGGGTGGTGGGGGTGGATTAGTTATTCAAGGTCCAATGCAACTTTTTCTATAAATCTTTAATGGCACATAACTGAAATTATCATGCATGCAATTGAACATTAAACAATTATGAAAAGTAAACATGCATCACACCATAACACTGAAAATTTGATAATCCAAAAACCCTCTAGGAATAAGAAGGTAAAACTATGGTGGGGATGATACCCACAAAATAACTGCACAATTTATTTCAACCACTTCTGATGGTCTGGCCTGTTAAAAGCCTGCCTTGTTAAAGGCTACAACACATTGTTAAATGTGACCTTGTTAAACGATTTTACCATACTGTTAGGAATGGACCTGGTCAAAGGAATTTGTAACATTCACTTGGAATGTCACCTTGTTAAAGGATTTACAACATGGCTTTTAAACCAACCTAAGTCCATAGGATTTATTCTAATTGTTATAATTGCTAGAGAGTAAAAATAATGGCTTTTGATTTGGTACGACTTACAACATATCTTGTAGATTATAGATCACACTTCAGTTCAATCCTATGCTTGGCCTTAATCACTTCATCTCTGTAAGCTTTTCATCTCAGGCTTCATCACCTTGAGTCTTCTTACTCATCATACCAATGCAATAATATCTATGGTCACCTATCAAAGTAGAGTATCTATGCTCTCTTCCACCTTAGTACCTTTTTTAGCACTTCGTGCTTTCATGCTTGACCATCTCACACTCATTTCGTGACCTTATGACTCCTTAAATAGAAATCTAGAATAATTTTCCCACTCGATTCTCTCTTTCCAATTTTAGGGTTTCAATATATTAGGTAGGATATAATGTATCTATCCCATATCTTGCTTTTATCTAGAAACTTCGTCTAGAGTCCAATTATATTAGCCAAACACATTTTACATGGTGTTCTGTGCCACTAGCTCATCATTCTTATCTTCTATCTGATTCACAAAATTTTGGATAACTACCATGTCGGCTCAGATCTGGCAAATCTTTGATTTTAAAAATAATGCAGCAACTCAGCATTATTGATTTACTGATGCTCGGCACCTGAAGAAATTTTGTGAAACTCGACTCTTGAAATTCAGTCAACACTTCAATATCACTCGACACTTATATCTTGCTTGGCACCTATTATCTTTTCTGCTACTCGGCACCTAATCTTCACTCAACACCTGAAGACTACTCGGCACTTGAAGATCACTTGGCACACACTAAGTTGAACTTTTCTTGGCTTCAACTGAGAATCTATTCGGCACTAACTAGCTTGTTCGGCTCTCTCTAATGAACTTAGTTAGGCTTTACAAATGACTTAGCTAAACCTTATATATTTGATGTGTCTTGGTGTGTCCATCCATTGTGTCTTAGAGTATTTCATCAATACACTATTTCATCAATGGCTTAGCTGATACTTATACTTCATTACAACATCACAACTTCAAACTTTCTTTAGGTACTCTAGTTATATCTTTTTGATTGCCACTCCTTGTCAATCAATCAATTGATAGTATTTGGATTACTGAAGAAATTGTCATTCCTGCAAGTAGCAAGTTTGACATCAATGACAAAACAATGATTGAAAACATTCTTTACCTATTCCATTACTCTTCATTCATGAGCTTTTCAATCATATCCAATGACTACATATTTTAATTCTTAATTTATATTCCCAATATTATATCATAGAGATACTACATATTTGAATATTATAATTTGAAACAATCATTGAAACTATATAAAAATCTAAAAACTATCTAGATTCATTGGAAACACCTAAAACCTCTATTTCTTCCCTTAGTTTTTTATTGTACAAAATGAGATCTAATCTATAAATGAAAAAATAAGTTTAAGTAAACAAAGTCTAGTCTAGATGCCCTAAATAGAATTGAAAGTACACTTTATTTCTATCCACAAGCTGATTTTGAAGAATCCCAAAAACAAAATTTAACCTAATTCTGAAACATATACAACAAAAACTAGACCATACTAATTTACCCTAAGTTATCAATCAAAGAATGTCAAGTGTTAAACTTCTCAATTAAACTGGGTGTAATGTTTTCATTATCCTCTGAGATCAAATTCTCATTCTTGTGCTTTTTTATTTAATATTTTTCTCTTTTATTTAATATTGATAATGATGAAAAACATTCTGAACAATTAATTTTAAAATTTTAATAGACAAAGCATGATAATGTCTATCTATGATGACTTAAACATTCCACATGGGGAAAAGATGTTTTGAATGCTCACTATTTCCTAGTAGGTTGAAATTGTTGTTTATGACAAGTGGATTCCTTAAGGCATCGATGGGGAGCTCCAAGTCTCTAAGAAATGTGGGAAAATAATGTTTCAATACTAACATCAATAAGAGCAACATTACACATGTTCTATCAATAGTTTGATAGAAAAGCTGGAAGCTTGAGGAGGTTATGATAGTATACATTATTTGTTTGATTAGGTCCTTCTCTCCAACATTGTATGGCATTTCATGTTCACATAGACGATAATTCAATAGAGTCATTGTACCTAAAATCATTAGCACTCATATGTAGTTGTTTTTGATTTCAAAGTGATGCCAAACCACATTATGCGACTAGGAAGGTAAGGATTGCTTGAAATAACGCATGCAAAAAATAAATAGGTTGAAAGTATTCCAAAGTTAATGTGAACACTTTTATGGGTGTAAATTCCAATTCAATCCCTTGAATCATATCCTTCTACCCCATTACACAAGATTAAGATACTTGTATGTTGGACATCCATCTATGTACATTGATAGATGCACTCTAAAATTACTAATGAAATGTGATTGGGAAAGAGTTTGTGGTGGGATGGACTGGTTGGAGATTGTTTCAACATTTTGTACTCATCTGGACAAAATGGGCTCAACTTGATTATTTGTTTGACATAGTACCTTTTGATCTAGTATTCAACTGCTGGAAGCTCTTTATAGATAATGAATTGAAGACAGTTATTGTAGATTAATTACACTAATTTACAAATGCTCATGAAAGACCTTGGACAAATGCTTTTATTCATATACATATCGAGGTATATAAAAATGTTCACCATTATGGACAATAAAATTGCAATGCTGAATATTAATATTTTGAGTCATACTAATTGGTCCATGTCTTATGAGTACTGGTTCAAAAGAAATTAGCTCCGATGAGAATATATGGAACAGAACACTCATTGTATTTAGGTGAAGGAAAAACATAGGTTAGTGATTTTGACTCAAAAACTACATAGTTGAATCTTGATAGCAACATAATTGAATCTAATAGATCTAAGAAATAACACAATTTAACTTGTTCTAGACAATTTTCCATACTTGTAAGTTGATAAATATTATTTATGATTGATAATGGTGGTGATGCTATTCTCTTTAATTATTCTAACAATTCACAATTTAACTAAGCTAACACAACCTACAGTTACATTTCAACTATAAACACAATATATTCTCTACCAAAAGGTTCAAACTAAGAAAACCCTTCATCATTTTCATGAATCTCAGATAATTATATCTATATAAGATAGTGGTCTACCCAAATTAAGAAGACATCTAACCATATGAGCTACAAGAATGTCCATAAAAGACTATACTTCATATATCCATAAGTTAGATAGACATCTAGCCAACCAACTATTAGGAATTAATCCATTAAGAATAGGAATTGATATGGAAAGAGAAATATATTTTGATAAACAAACCTAACTCAAAATAAGGAGTTGCCAAGTAAATGAAAGAGATGATGTTCTTTTGTTTCATAGAGAGTAGTCAAGTGGGATAAGAGGAGTAAGAACCATGAACAAATAATATAGAATCGGTATGACATTTTGGAAATATAGAATGATTTGATGGAAGGAAATCTAAGACGTAATTGTCACACTTTACATTTAAAGATGACGATAGCCAAGAAATTAAAAAATAAAAAATGGACAAAGTTGTGCTAGTTTAAAGTAGTACCTAAATTGAAGATGATAAACATGAGATATTTTATCCATTATTTATAATTGCATGCAAAAAAAAATCCAATATAACCACCATCATAACATATTATTTGATGACCATAAATTCTTGCAAATAGTATAATGTAGATAATAAAATATGGAGGCTTTTGTTCTGCTAGAAACATACTATTTGCAATCTTCTAATAGAAAACTATCATGGATAGGTGTAGACAATGTTTCAGTGTTTCTAACATAACTAATGTTTTGATCTTACCTATTGCTATTAATCATTTTTTGGCAATGGTTTGAAGTAAGTAAAATTATCCTATTTTATAGTTTCCTTGAATTTTTTTTATATAAATGAAATTTTGATTTTTAATTTATGATTTTCTAGCTATAATATTGGATGTGTGATTCATATAATTACTTGTTATCGATGTTCTATTGCTTCTTTGGTAACTCTTGTTGTCTATATCGATTTAGGTTGCAGTGATTAGTTATCTATTAGATAAGATCAATTTGGAGCTGGAAAAAACTATAATGATAAGATCTCCTACTATGATTGCAAGAATCAATAGAAAATGACGTGTCATCAATTATAACTTAGATTGTATTAAATAGGTGAAGGACTGCAATTCAAATCTGGTGCAAATTTTTTTAGCTTAGAGAATGGGAGACTATTGCAATCATCTACTCTACAAGTATGGATAGAGAAAGTTAGGTTGTGCACGAAAGAGAGACAAATTAACTGTATTATAAATCTATAAACTAGTAGAGAAGCAAAGGACAGTGTATGACTTACATTTTTGTCTTGCTCTATAATGGTTTGTATGGTATCATCCATTGCTATTGTAAAAGTTTTGTAAATCTCAAATGTTAGTAACAGGTGAACAACTATGGACATGTCTTTTTCATAACTATGGAATGGTATTTTTGCAAGCTTTAGGAAGTATTGTTCAAGAAGCTTTCCACTCATGATGAAATTGGCAATGCCTTCATCATTCTCCACAATGCATTGTAGGGAAGACTAGTAGGAAAAAGTAGTGTTTTTTACACATGCGAGACAATTGGTTTCATTTGTTGCTAATAGTTCTATTGATATACTTGGATGGTGACAAGTTGTGCAAATTAATTGGTATGGTGGCAGGAATGCATACTTTGGCTTTAATATACTTGATATCTATGACATTTTAGAAAGATTAAAGGATGAGTTACTCTAGACTAGGCATTTTAATTGTAAAATAGGTGTGAGTTTAAAAATTTAAATGATCTTGATACTAACCTATATGCATGACTTAGCTAAAATTTTGTAGAGTATCTTTTTCCCATGTGTCATTTAGAGGGTTGATAAATGTTGATGACATTGACTTTATCAAAGTTGAACCAATTGGTTCACTACGAATTGCATTTTTTAACAAGAGAAGGGGAGTCCTTACTGAGGCCAATATTTTTTTGAGTGTTGTGAATGCTTGAGCATGGCTGTCTGAAACCATAACATGCAAAAGGATGCAAATTGTTAGGCTTGACAGTGGCAAAATTTTGGAACATGATAATCGGGGGAAGATTGTTTGGTGTTTCATGCTAACATCTTACTGAAGTTGTGTCATATGTATTTTCTCCATCTTTAATGTGAAGTTGAATTTTAGATGCTAATTGATAATGATCTACACCAAGAACAACAAGTGTTACAAATGGGTACTAATTTGTTGACTAGACTATTTGAGAAATAGTCATATTGGGCATGAGCTTGCGATGGTTGCATACTTTTCCAATTGTTTGGATATATGTCTCTAGAGTGAGATGGATAGAGTATTCAAAATCTCCTCTTTCAAATTGGTTTTTCTTCTTGATCATGAATTTTGTCAAGTGCACACTTGCTCCAAGAGAGAGGTTGGGGAGGTGTGTTTCTATTTCTTTGTTGGTAACATTGGCAATGATTATTGTTTGGCCTAGCCTATCTATGAGGTCGACATGAAAAATGTGCACTTTTGTTGAGCTTCCAACATCCTTTGCTAAGGCTGGTCAATAAATGACAAGAACATCACCTTTGAAGGCCTTAGGAAAGTGGGATGTACAAATCTCTAAGATGGTTGATGAAAAAAGTTGTGCTAGCTTTAGCCTATATTTTTGAAACATGAGACATTTTAGATAAAGTAGTCAGGGTGGAGGTATTAGAAAACTTAGAGAGATGTAGCATAATGTTTACCATTTGTGGTCTTTTGATTGAGATGCATCTTATTTGAAGTTGTTGATAGCCTGCTAGCAAATGCATAACATGTTTAGTATACTACACTCTTTATAAATCAACTATAGAATGTTATTGCTTAGAGAGTGTAGAAAGAAAAATTTAAGAGTAGGTCAGAATACTTTGGGTCTGTGTTAGCCCATTTCTTGTAGAGTAGGTTACTATTTATTGTAGAAGGGATTTCAGACACAAGAGCCACTTTTGGTTGTTGCTTTGTGTTGGACTTATCCTCATCGGTTGGGCAGTTTCCTTGATGTATAGATACCTATGACCTATTTAGAAAATGCATAACATAATTGACACTTTATTAAGCTTTCTCAATAAAGCACTAATTAAAGTATGCTAGACAAACAACAAAAGAATATGATAGAACTTGAATTATATAATTTGGCAATACACTTGTGTACCTGTCTTGTTTTCTTTTGATGCATCCATTGCGACTACTATAGTAACCTTGTTCTGTGGATGAAAGACATGTTGGTGAGATAATAAGTACAAGGAATGTATAGAACAACTTGGTGGACTTCTAGCATCCTCAAATATGAGAAATGAAACAAAATAATAAAAGTATTTTAGGTTAAATTTTATTACCAACTACCTTAAATTGAATAATATAAAGATTTTATGATGCATGCAAAGTATTCATCTAAGAGTGGGTTATATAACGATGCAATACAAAAATTAATTTATAATTTATTTGTTCTTTTTAGGAAGCTTATTTTCATTATTTATTTTGATATTAGTTTCTTTTGATTAGCTTAAATATAATCATGGACAACATCTGAATTCCATTAAAAATATTTTTCATATAAAATTATGAAGTATCAATATCATTATATGTTGATAGGTGGTATACTTTTCAGAAATTTATAGCTAATATATCGACTTCTCATTAATAAAGTGATGTCTATATGCTTGAGGAGCATTTACAACATTTATTTGAATATAAGGTTTTCTCTATTGTGGAATGTTTTGATTTCTCAAATATCATTTACATTTCTTAGATTAGACTAAAATGTAAACAAAAAAAAAATGTTTTAATTTCACTCATTTCTTGTTTTGGCAAAATATTCTAATTTTTGGAGGCATTTGTCTTTCAAACTTAACTGTCAAACAAGTTTTCTTCTACTTTACAACTACTCACACCTTTTCTTCTTACACTATTAACATCTTCTTCATTGCTATAGAAAAAATGTGATTGATTTTAGCATACAATAAAGTCAATCCTTGTAAAATATTATCCCATCATAGAGAGGTTGTTTTATGCATTGATATTTAGGAATCTTGAGATACATGTTCTTGTAGAATACTGTAAAAAAAATCCTACATAGCTAGTTTGAAATTCATCTCATGCTGATATAAAAAATTTTGCACATGATGATACTCCAACATTTACCAAAAAAATTTGAAAATAATAGTCCACCTCCATAGCTATCATCATCGTACATTGGCCCTAAAAACATTTTAGAAATCTCACTATTAGGAACAGATGGAAGGCAATCTATAACTGCAGGTAGGGTCATATCACAGGTTTTAAGGGTAGAAGGTAAATGTCACATTTTAGGTTGGCAATATTAAATAGAATTGTTTGACTTGTAGGTCTAAGTAAGGTTAGAGATGATAGGAATATAGAATACTGCATTGAATATAGAAAACCACACTAAAGATTAGGGTTTTCTATTATAGCATCTAGAAAAGAAATAAAAATGTTGTTAAGAGTTTTATAATTACTAAGACCACATCTCACATGTTAAAGAAATTGGGAATGTTGTATTCACCAAGACTAGCTTCCATTTTTATTACATTTTATTTTTCATATTATTTCAAATTTAGTTGGATTTTTAAATTTAAAGAATTGAATTAGAAAGTCAAAACATTAATTTTAAAATCTATTGTATCTATACATTCTTTTTCTTCTTATTAACCACTAATAACTACTTTCACACATATTTTATGTTACATGTTGTTATATCTTGTTATTAATTTGTTCATGTTGCCCATAAATATTTGTACCTATTATTTTTAGTGTTGCTATTTGTTAGTTCTTTCCTATATATTTCTATATTAAATTTTCTTTATCCTCTAGTTATTAATAGTTATTATTTTATTTCAATGTGATTGGATGAATATTGGTAAACAGATCATATGTTAAATGTTGGATAATTTGAGCATGGATAATTTGAACATGAATTATCACGTATGTTTAAGGCTTAATATTTTGAAAATTATAATCAACTATTTTGTTTTTGTTTTTAGTGAATAGAAAAATCTAAAAAATTTCTAGGGCTTATAAAGCCACCCTGGGTAGTAGAAATTGAACATAATACCATAATTTAATAATTGGGCCTTGGCACAAGACTTACTAGGAAGTCAACATTGAATAGAGGTAGGGGAGACAATGTAGTCATCAATGGTTAGGAAACGGGATGATCACTTTGTATTATATCAATAAAATAGAAGAAAATGACTTCAGAGAACATAATTAGATTGAGAGAGTGCTAGATCGTGGATATGATAAAACAATTGTCAAATTTACAATTGAAGTAGCTAATATGTTACATTTCTAGAAAAATAAGGTAGTTATATGGGAAAAAATATGCTTGTTGTCGGTTATTTATTTTTTGGAAATGTATTATCAAGAAAAGGTTCACAACACCTTTGATAGGTACTAGGGGAGATAAATACTTTCTGAGATAGAAGTCTAGGGTTGTCCCAATTTTTCCTTATTAGAAGATTATCGTTGTTGTTTGTGTTAAAGCAAGAGCCATAAGGATATTACTAGATGATATGACTAGTAGGTATCTAGTAGAGTGAAGGTGGCAAGACTAGGGTCAATATTTTGTACCCGGAACTGATCTAGCAATGTTTCTACTTGTGTTGTTGGCATATTAACAGTTGGTGTGAGCTTATGATATTGCATAAATTGGGCAAGAGTTGATTGGGCTTTTGTGGATTGTATAAAGTCAATGTTGAAGTCTCCAACAATAAAGAGTTAGCAATTGGGTAGCAATGTTGTTACAATTTTCTCTATTAGATCTAGCAATTCTTCAATGGGTGCACCAGGCCTAAGGTAGAGATTTGTGATGCACAAGGTATTTCCTAGATATAACAGATCAATTGTGATATATTCAAGATGTTTTATTGTGGAACTTTCATGTTTTATCAATTTAATTATTTTTTCATAACATATTAGGAGCCCATGAATATAAAATGAGGAGTGGTGGTTGAATTTGGTTTTTAGGTGATTTAGTTGTCCATGAACTTTATGTCTTGTTTCTTGGAAGCAAAATACAGTTAATTGGAGAAAATCATGATTGTGGGCTATGTCTGAGACATGCAATTGGAAGCTTCACATGTTCAAAGAACACATAATGAAATAGTCTGATGTTGTTGAGTAAAGATTGTATTTGATTTTCCATTGGGCCAAATTGTGTAGCCGTTGTATTTCTTCATCAATTTTCATGCATATTTTGAAGTTTTTAATGTTCTAATTTGTGTATCAGATACAATGAATCAATATTTCATACATAGGACAAGGTAATGTAGGATAGACCATGTTGGTGGACTTTGAAAGGGTTGAAAGCAATACATCCATTGTCATGCCCTGTGGTTTATGAATCATTCGTGCACATGCTAGCTGAAGTAGGAATTATGATTAACAATTTTGGTGCTTGTTTTGCATCCTTTTTCTGTTCTCATGATTACTATCCAAGATGGAAAAATCAAGTCTATTCAAAGCCTTTGTAATTTTTTCTGACGTGATCTACCATTTATAAGATCGGTAAAATGAATCCAAAGGATGTCTTCTTTATTAGATATGTGCATTGTTAGGATTAAACCACGAACAAAAAAACAATTACATGAAAATATAACCAGTAATAGAAAATAATAGATCACACAAAAAAGAACACAAGACACTAAGATTTAATGTGGTTCACCCAATCCCTAGGTTACGTCCACCAAACAACAAGTCTTATATTAATACGACCTAATAATTACAACCTAATTATAATTTGTAATCCCTTATAGCTCAATACCGCTACAAGAACCAATTTTGAATCACAACTATGAAACAATCCCTAACCCTAAGTCCTTTTATACAAGTATTTTTACCACTTTAGGGTTAAAATTAATAAGTACACATTGACCCAAATTCTCAATTACATAGAGACCAAAAGAAATTTCTTCAAAGAATTTATGAAGTATGTACAACACTTTCTTGATCAATCACAAAAAACTAACAATCTCCCACTTAGGAACTGATCAAGCTCCACACTTAACAAAAATCTCCCACTTCAAGACTAATCCTATAGCTATGACGCTACTCCATGGGGCTCCCAATGAATCAAACAACCCTAGACTCTAATGTTCTTTTATTTATGTTCAGTCTAGAAGACCCATAGAAGTTGAAGAGGAGTTCAACTTCTCCCTTGTTACTACCTTTGTCAACATAGCTATTGGATTATCATTTGTATGTATCTTCTCCAACTTTAACTTTCCATCCTCCAAAACCTACCAAATGAAATGGTACCACAGCTATATGTGTTTGGTATTTGAATGTAGAGATAAATTCTTTACAAGATCAATGGCACTTTGACTATCTATAAACAAATAATTATCCCTCTAAGGGTGTCCCATTTCTTCCAAGAAGAACTGAAGCCATATCATCTCATTGGCTACCTCTATAGTAGCCACATACTATGCCTCTATAGTGGATAAAACATTAACCTTATGTAACCTTGAAACCCAGCTCATAGTTGCCTCACCAACAGTAAAGACATAACCTGTAGTACTCCATCTAGTATCAATATCCCCTACCAAATATGAGTCAACATAACCCTATAAATTAGTAGTAGAGCTCTTAAAGTCTAAATAATTATTGGATGTTCCTCTCAAATATCTGAGAATCCATTTGACTGCATTCTAATGCTCAATTCGTGGATAACTCATATACCTACTAACAACTCTCACTGCATGTGCAATATCTTGCCTTGTACATACTATAGCATACATCAAGCTTCCTATAGCTAAAGAATAGGGTGCCTTGGCCATCTTATCCTCCTCTTCTTGAGTCTTAGGACATATCTCCTTAGTCATATTCAAATGACCAGGTAAAGGTGTTCTGACAGCTTTAGCATTCTCCATAGAGAAATGTTGCAACACCTTCTCCACATAATCAACTTGAGATAGCATCAATGTTCTGCTCTTCCTATCTCTAAAAATCTTCATACCAAGTATTTTTTTTGCTACCCCCAAATCTTTCATAGAAAATGCATGTGCTAATTGGCATTTCAACCCCTTAATGTGATCCATGTTAGACCTAGCTACAAGCATATCATCAACATATAAACATAAAATAATGTAGCTATCATCATCTAACCTCCAAAAAAAAACACAATGATCTAAATGACACCTATTGTATCCATGATCATGCATAAAACTATCAAATTTTAGATACCATTTCTAAGGTGCTTCTTTCAAGCCATATAAACTTTTCTTCAATTTACACACTAAGTTCTCCTTACCTTTGATCGCAAATCCCTATGGCTAAGATATATATATATATATCTTCATCCAAATCTCCATGAAGAAAGATTGTTTTAACATCAAGCTACTCTAAATGCAAATATTCAATAGCCACAATACTTAAAATAATATGGATAGAAGTCATCTTAACAATAGGAGAAAATATCTCATCAAAATCAATGCCCTTTTTCTATGCAAATGCTTTCACAACTAACTTGGCTTTAAATCTTTTCTTACCTCCTTCCTCTTTTTTTAACCTGTAAACCCACTTTTTCTATAAAACTCTTTTACCTACAGGCAACTTGCACAAATCCCATGTCTTATTCTTTAGCAAAGATTCCATTCTGTCTTACATTAAAGAATCCCACTAAATCTTAGTATCCACCTAAATAGCTTCATCATAACTTTCAGGTTTACTGGCATCGGTAAGTAAAATAGAATACAAAGAGGAAGAAAATCTTTATGGAGGATCATCTAACATTCACTAGTGTGTGTGGTATTTGTTGTTGTAGTTGTTGCACATCATGAGGAATGGCTGAAACATTAGGTTTTGGAGTATCACCCAACACTACATAATCATCTTATTTCTTCTCATGTTGATGCAACAGATCTTTGTACAAAAATTTCTCATTGAATATGACATCTCTGCTTTTTACAATTTTATGATTTTCAAAATCCCAAAGCCTATACCCAAATTCATTAATACCATATCCAATAAATACACATTTTTTTGACTTAGCTTCTAGCTTGGTTCTATTTTTAGAATCTATGCGAGCAAATGCTTCACAACTAAAGGTTTTGAGAAAAGAATAACTCACTTTTTTACTAGTCCATGCTTCGTCTAGAATACCATAGCCCAAAGGAGTAGAGGGACCTCTATTAATCAAATATACAATAGTATTGATAGTCTCTACCCACATGTGTAAGGGAAACCCAACATGCAACCTCATGATCCTTACACATTCCATTATAGTCCTGTTCATGCATTCAACCACTCCATTTTCCTATGGAGTCCTTGGAATAGTTTTCTTTCTACAAATACCATTAGTGTAGCAATAATCTTCAAATTCATGATTGCAATACTCACCACCATTATCAGATCTGAGACATTTTAATTTCTTACCAATCTCATTTTCAACCAAGAATTTCTATTTCTTAAAAGTTTGAAATACATCATATTTTTTTCCAACAAAATAAACCCGTACTTTTCTAGTTGCATCATCAATGAATGTAACATAATAACAAGAGCCACCAAAGGAAGATAGTTGATCTAGTCCCCATACATCTGTATGCATAAGCTCTAATTTCTCCTTTTTGTTTTCCTTCCTAGTCTTTACAAAACTCACTCTCTTTTGATTTCCATACATGCAACTTTCATAGAAATCCATATTAACACAGTTTAGACCTGGTAAAACTTTCTTTGAATGAAGTACTTTCATACCTTTCTCACTCATGTGCCACAACATTGTATCAGAATTTATAGCAGCTATTTGTTCTCTCTACTCAACTACAATAGTTGTTCTTGAAAATTCATTTTTCTCTAAAACAATTAAAGTAGAAGGAAGAATATGACCTATACAAAGATATAAATTTTCTACTTTCACACCTTTTGCTACTACAAGGGAACCTTTTGAAACCTTCCAATTTTTATCATTAAAAGTAACTACATAACCCTCATCACTAAGTTGCCTTACTGAAATTAAATTCATACTCAGCCTTGGAACATGTCTTACCTCATGTAGTAGCCAATGATTTAGATTCTACAACTTAATCTAAATGTTTCCCTTTCCAACAATTTGACAGGGTTCATTATTGCCCAAATAAACATGTCCAAAATCCCCTTGGACATAATCAATGAAATAACCTCTATGAGGTGTAGCATGAAATGAAGCGCCAGAATCTAAAACCCATGAATCATAAACACTTTCTAAAGATAGAAGCAAATCATCCTTTTTGGATTTGTTATTTACCACATTTTCTTCCTTGTCTCCGTCTGATTTATCTCCTTTATTTTTCTTTCAATTCCAACAATCTTTCTTTGTATGCCCTAGTTTCCCCTAGTACCAGCAATCATGTGGTCCTCTCGATTGAGACCTCCTCCCCTTTTACTTTCCTCTTGATTTCCCATGATTTCCAAAATTACTTCCTCTCTTAGTCGTTCTACCCCCACTTTATGCATTCAAAGCACTTCCTGATGTAGATCCACTTGAGGATTTCCTGCGAGTTTCCTCACTCAAAATAACACCAATCACATTATCATATTTTAGGGTACTAGATCCAAAAAAAAATTACTCACAACCATTACCAAGCCATTCCAGCCTTCAAGCAAAGAACACAAAATCAAGAGAGCCCTAATTTCTTCTTTCAAAATTGATATCCATAGAAGATAACTGACAAGGAATAGTATTAAACTCATTTAAATGATCTATAATAGATCCACCTTCTTCCATTTTCATATTAAATAAATGCTTCATGAGAAATACCTTGTTTGAAGCAGAGGGCATTTCATATAGTGTGACTAGGGTTTCATCAACTCTTCTGTTGTCTTTTCTTTTGTAATATTAAATGCCACCAATGGTGCCAGGCATAATTGAATGCTTCCAAGTGCCTTTTTGTCCAAAAGATCTCATTCATCATTTGACATAGATCCCTAATTCTTAGCTTTTTGTTCTAATGGCTTCCATAAATCTTTTTAGAAAAGATAGTCTTTCATTTGCATCTTCCATAACTGGAAGTTCTACCCATTAAACCTATCAACCCTCAGCTTACCCTCATCACTCTCACTCAACTATGAGACACCCACTCAACCATGAGACTTTCTTGTAGAGGATAACTAAAAAAACAACCTTGCTCTAATACCACTTGTTAAGATTAAACCACTAACAAGAAAACAATTACATGCAAATATAGCCAATAATAGAAAACTAATAGATCACACAGAAAAGAACAAAAGAAACCAAGATTCAACATGGTTCACCCAATCCCTAGGCTATGTCCACCAAATAGAAAGTATGATATTAATACAACCCAGTAATTACAACCCGATTACAATCTGTAATCCCTTATAGCTCAATACCACCGCAAGAACCAATTTCACATCACAACTATGAAACATTCCCTAACCCTAAGCCCTTTTATAAAAGTATTTTTACTACTTTAGGGTTATAATTAATAATTACATTTTAATCAAAAATCTCGATTAAATAAGGCCCAAAAAAATTTTCCCTAAGAATTTATGAAGTATGTATAGTACTTTCCTGATCAATCACCACAAACTAATATGCATTTGGAAAATACCATCAACTCCATTAACTAGTCCATCTTGTGTCTCCAAGTTTGCAGCAATTAGTTCAACTAATGCTCCTTTTTTTAGGTAGATCATGTTGGGAAGGGAAGACTTTTCAACTTGGGAATAAATGTTGTCAATTGAGTGTCCTTCTTATATATGGCTTCAAATACATAGAGTTTAGTAGTTAACCAATCTAACATTCTCTTATTGTATTAATCAATGGTTGAATTTGTTTGAATTAAGTATGGTAACCTTGGATTAGTGGGAGCGAGTTTAAGGCATGTTCTATTCAAGTAGGGTATGCCTTCTTCAGTTTGTTTAGACATTCTAGCATGATTTTAAATGGATATTAATTGTGCATTTGTTTGTCTAACTATAGTTTTCAATTCAAAATAGAGGACATTATTAGACCAAAATATGTATTGGAATTTGTCATTATTGATTGTTGGTTGATCAAATATCCAAGAATTACATACAAGTTGTGCCTAGTATAAGTCACCACAAAATATGGTGTCAATGTTACCAAAGGGTTTTGTTGGCATATGTTTAATTTGATGGAGCCTTCTATCTATATTGTACAACACTCTAGAGCCAATCAATGAGACCCCATCAATAAGCAATACTTTTAACTGTTCTAATTTTTTGCTAAGGTTATCTAATATGTTCAAGTCTAGAGGTAGCATTCTAGAGGAGTTGCATAGAAGATGAAAGATGGAGTGTGTAGTTATTCCACCTGCATTGAATGTTGTTATTCCTGTCGAAGTCATAATTAATCTTGTTATTCCTGTCGAAGTCATAATTAATCTTTTTAGTTTGAAGGGGTTGCTATCTAACTGCTTATCATATATTTCAACCATTGCTTCAAAGATGGCTTTGGCTGTGAAATTTTTGCTAGTACCAGCCCCACCTATGAGGAATAGCCATAATGGCTTATCTAGGTCAAGTTGTTTCTTCAGTAGCATGTCTTCTAGTGTTGATTGCTGCTCCCTATTTAATTGTTGTTGTAATCTATAATATCGGTCATTGTTAAGTAAGAATGGGTGGGCTATTTCCAAGAATTGACATTTGTTGGTGGCATCAATTAGTGTTGAATACTTCACATGTTTGAGATTAGCCATCATGTCATATTTTGTACTTCATTGTTTGGTTTGTCTTGGGTGAGGTTTATAGTTGGATTGTTGTCATTCCTAGTTTCTATTGCAACTTCATCTATGTCACCTCATTTTTTGTGAACATGTGAAGTAAATATTTTTTCAATTTTTGGAATGTGTAGCTTGTTTGCATCAAATTTTGAACTTCATGTTTGATGTTCCTATAGCAAGATTTCTTCATTTTCATAGAATGGTACATATAGCAAAAGTTTTTCCTTGAAATAATTTTCTTGATCGATATTAGGATTGAATTTGACATAACATATTATCAATGGATTTGTTATTCTACATGAATGTATTATATTAGAAGAGTAGAATGATGTATACTCATCTGATGATAAGATTTCTAGATGTTTTGGTTTTTGTATATATTTTTCAATTGGGAGGCACACATGATTTTTTTGAGTCATCTTGTTCTTTGGCCAATAACTTAGGTCATTTTAACATTGATATTTTATTCTCTAGTCATGTTGTAGTGATGAAAATAGTTTTCCTTGAACTCCTAGTCAATGGTAATGAGAGAACAATGTGGATAGTCTAGCGACTAGACATTTTTTGGTAGTTTAGTAGTGTATTTCGTAGCTTTCGTATCTATTGGGCCTTTTCATTGTAAGCATGAGTACTTTGTTTTCATAACTAGGAAAATGCAAGGGATAGTGTCATGTCTTGTTTAGTCATATGCAAGTTGTACTAGGATGCAATAGCATAGGCATCTAGTATAAATTATGTGTCTGTATTCACATACCATACTGGTGGCACTTCTCTAGAAAATGTATTTATCCATATATTAGCAAGATGTCATTTTAACAAGATTACCTTCTAAGATAGTGTTGATTGCAACATTTGAACATAGTCTACTTCTTCTATTTGGAATTCGTTAAGGTATCCATCAAAAGTTACCTCTCTTGTATCACGCTTAGTTTCTAATTCCTTGAAAAATGATTTTGATCTATCTTTAAGTTGAACTTTGGTAGCTTGCAAGGGCACCAATATGGGTGTATTCCTCATGGGTGGCAGGGGAAAACTAAATTAACAACTAGAGGTCTTCTATTTTTTGCATGTCTGTGTATGATGATTCATTTTTATTCTCATTAGAGTTCCATCTAGCAATGTGGAGTCACAAGAGACATAAGTGTCCACAAAGAGCTCTATTTCACAGTATTTACAATGGCCATATATAGGTGCATTCTTTTTCCATACCATGGCATGTACGTGCTCATTTCCTTGATTCTAAAATTTAATGACAAAGAAGTAGTTATGTGTTGACCCTGTGGGTGAAGTAGCAACTACATAGCATAGGGGTTTTTTTAATTTCAAATTCTGGATCTTTATCTTCTATAGTTTCATTGTGTTTGGTCTATTGCAAAATAGTACTATTTTGCAATGCTTTGCATAGTGACTCCCATAAGTGTTTTTTGTTGGTCAATGTCACAAAGAAATTTGGAGGACCCAACTATCTTATCATAGAAAATATATTTTTCTGAGTGTTTTCTTACTAGTCAAGAGATGATTAGATACTTTTTAGAGATCTGAAGCCCAAGGGAGACCATAGTATTTTCTCTAGATTTGAAGGATCCCACACATCTCTAGCACGTAGTTTTCTACCTCTTAGTTTAGTTTTCATATGCAAACCAATGAAAGTGAAGGCATTTTTTGAATTATTATTTTTATATCTTTGAAGAAAATATTAGATATATGGGATGCAAAGTCATTGTCTTTATGCATGAGCTCCCACTTTGCTATTTTTTGATAGCTAAATTTTTAAGTTATGTCCTCTAGTCATGTGAAGCCATAGAAAAGTGTTGGAAAATTTATTCCCTCTAAGTAGTCATCTTAGAATATGCGAAGAGGCTTAAAGCCTTCTAATGGTGCAATATCAATAATAATTGTATCTAGGTCTTTGATTGAATGTGGATCATTAAACCAATGTATAAGCAATTCAATGATTGTCTCATCATCAACATTAGACAAGGTGTCATCCACATCTATTTCAATGTCAATCTCCATTTGGTTCTTCTCTATCTTTGTGGAAATTAGAACTTCTTGATCTTTTCTTGTTGAGATTTTCTATTGCATGTATAGGGGATTTTTTGAAAGGACTGTTAAAGCATTCATCACACAAGCAGGCCTTACATTGCCTTATGCATATGCATTGTCATATTGTAGCTTACATTTTAACTTGATTGCTACTATTTTAGTTTCATCAATCTACCTAGGAAGAGCTACTTGCACCTTGTCAAAATCAATAGGAACATTGATGATTGTACCATTCAATCCATATTGTGCTCTTTTGTATCTTAATTGTCTAATTTGTGCAAAAGCAATATGAAGGGAGACAAGTATTTCTTCTAAAGTAGTCAATGATTGGACATCAATAAAATTATTGCACATACTGTTTCATGGAGCTGCAAAAGATGGGATCTTTCCATTTATGATATCTTTTACACATTTCTTGAAAATGAGATGGGCCATTGGAATTGTTTTTCTATGCATGTCAATGGGAAGCAAAGAGAAAGCATTAATGATTATTTTGTTGAATATGTAGATGCATTTTTGGAAATGCAACATCTCACACAATGTACATGGTTGTGTAGAAGTGTCCACTATGCTTTACAAGTATTGATTTATGGATTTTTCGATTGCATGATTTTTTGGATCTATCAGGACACCTTTGTTAGCATGACGACATGGTCTTCTCTGATAGAATGGACATCTTCTTTTTAGTCATGAGCATGAGTTTGTTGATCCACTTCTAGTTTTGATTCAATTTCCATTACCATTTTCAATGGATGTTTGGTCCATTTTCCTATTATGTATTGATGCTTTCAATTTTTGTAATGATAGTCTTCTATTCATATTTGATGTTAGTAATCTAATTTTTTTTTTCATTTCCAACACATGTTGAGTTGGAATTGTTTGGAGTTTCTTCGGACATATTTTAGGAATGATCTATTTTGGAATGGTTTTGCTTTTCTTCATGCTATCTAGAAATTCTTCAGTTTCTTGGAGTGGTTCATAATGATTGTGTCCTTTGTTTGTTTTGAAGAAAATTAAGTTGATTAGTATCCATGATTCTTCACATAGGCTAAATGTATCAACTTTATGCGGTGGGGTTACTTGCCATAGATTTATAGTAGCTTGAAATGTGTGTGAGATCCATAATAAGAAAAATTCATAACCCTCTAGGCTAGTTTCAACATGGGGTAATCTAATCCTTGAAATGAGAAGTTGTAATTGGACAAGATTGTTCCTCTACATCATGGTAGGTTGTTGGAGGGTTTGGAAACATTTCAATGTAGAGTCGTCATTCACTTTCAATGCATTTGTAAAAGATTGAGCTAGAAACAAACGTAGATATATTGCATCAAATCTATTTTTGGGCAAGGAAGCTACGGAAGCAAACATGCTTTCACCACAAGACATAACAGATGTGGGAATCTGACTAAGGCCAATGGTACTAAACATTTCTTCAATTGTTTTCCAAGTTATGGATATATCACAATTTTTGTTTGCTAATGCTACCTACATTTTTTGAAGCTCATTGGGTGTGCCCACTCTTGAGAAAATAGGCTCATAGTGGCTAGCTATTGGATTAGCATCATGGAAGAGTATAGATATTGCAAGATTAGATGAACATTTATTGAAATGCAAATATGGCTTTCTTTGTGTCAAGGACCAAACACATATTGAGATGTTCAACCAATGTGCTAACCACCATATATAAAAAATATCACCCCAAAGGCCAACTTCAACATATTTGTTGACCTTTGTTGTTGAAATCCTCATTCTATGCAAGTATGCTCTCTTCTCTTATACCCTATATAAGTCATAAATAATTGATGAGTGTAGCTCATGTTTGTAACATGATAATGCTTCAACACAACCATTGTCAATTTTTTGCTTGTCAACAAGGCCATTGCAAATCTCATTGGGAGTGTATTGGCTATGGAGTAGAACATGGATTATGTCAAACAAGAAATCACCAACTTTAAAGTTAAATGTCTCAATACAAGAGAAATGTAATTTGTCTAGGGCCTCATCAATTGATATTATTTTTGATTGGTCATGTGGTCTATATGTCTCTACTATAATTGGGTTATTTGGTATGTACCCTATTTTGCATGAATTGCTTGAGAACATATTTATGTACTGGTTGCAAATAAAATCTTATTTTGTAAGTCACTAGCCTTGTTTTACTATCACTATGCAAGCCACATAAACATTAGAATAAAGTAGAGAAAGATAAGAAATATGAGAATTTAAAATAGAACCATGGTATCTATGGAGTGCAATGGCAACAAAATACAGATAAAAAATTGGCAAGATCAATTGACAAGTGATTAAAAACCTTTGAATGAAATGAAAGAACAATCATTGGTTGCATTTTATAAACTATAAGACCTGCACAATAAAGGAAAATGTCATCTTTGGTGAGTGAATGGCTATATTAGCAAAGAATAATAATGTGACAATGAATAAATAATGTTAATTGTAATCTTATAAAATTTATGAAGATATATAAACAAATATCCATTTCTATAAAACATGAAAAGTGATTCATGTCCAAACAAGAGTTATGAATTTGTTTTGATCTATCAAGTTAATGAGCTAGGATAACAACAAATATATTTAATATATGTAACTATAAGCAATATCTAGTATCTTTGAAATGGGTTTAATACATTTGAATCTAAATTCATGGGACACGTAAGGTTGAATGCCTATATGTAACTATAAGCAATATCTAGTAGCTTTCAAATGGGTTGAATAAATTTGAATGTAAAGTCATCGGATGCATAAGGTTGAATACTTGACTTGCCCTTTTTTGAATCCAAATTTTTGAGGTTTGAACAACTCATTTGAGCCATATCATATTGTGGTGTATTAACTATAAAAATGAATTAAGTATGTGGTAAACTATGCATTTTAGTGTAATCTTGAGATTGAATTAGGTTTTCTTAGTATATCTATTGATTTAGCCTTTTCATATTCAATCTAGTCCTAGCTCTATAAAGTGCATATAGATAACATGACAGGAATTGAATAAGTAAAAATGTCTTGGAGTGGAAATTTATTTTTCACCTAGAGGACATGCTTACTAAGATGGGTTAAAATGGAAATAGAAAAAAATGTAGTCTTTGGTAGAAGATGAACCAAATCATTATCAAGATTAATGACAAAATTCTCTTAAGAAAAATTTTAATTTAATGATTGGTAGTAATAAATTTAAAGATAATGATACTTTATAAGTCAAAGGTTATGTGCCTTCACTTCAAATCATTTTTTTTTGAAGATGTTTAAAGTTTTTGATTTTCTTCACCTATATAAAAGAAAATTAAGAACAAAAGGATTAGGAAGGGAATAAGAAATTAGTAATATATTTTTAAAGAGATCACCAATTTTTTTTAATTACAATAGAAAGTTTTAATTCATACTATTTGTATAGTTGTGTTCTTTCTATGATATAAACCAAGTATACGAAGAACATGTGTACTTTTTTAGTTTAAAATTGAACTTAGATTAGTTAAAAGCATTTTATTTTGAACAGATCACTGTTTGAAAAAAAATATAGAATGTATCATGCAACCTATTTCAACACTTGTGTTCTCTTTATCAAATGAGTCACTAAAAGAAGAATGCCTCTAATTTTTTAGATTAAAATTGAAGTTAGAACAGTGACATATTTAAAAAATTATAGAAGACATCAATAAGAATGTTATGCATGACATAATACATTTGAAATAGGTTTAGTAATCGCATAATTATAATATGAATAAATAGTATGATAAAAAATAGAATAAGATTAAATGACCATGGCAATAAACCATTTAATGTTGAGATGTATACAATGCTTTCTATCAAGAAAAAGTTTCCTTTTGAAAATAGGGTTTAACAAAAACTGGTGATAAGTGTTTTCTAATTGCCCATCATTTTTGTATATATGGTTCAATGTGGCAGCCACAATACTGTCATTATATCTTCTTCAAATTCCTCTTCAGGTTCTTCTTCTATGATGATGTTGGAGCTAGTTTTGATGGCACTATAGACTCTGATGTATTCATCAATTGCCTCTTTTGAGAGGGGTGGAGCATTGAGTCCACATCCAAAAGGGAAGCCCCTAATGGCTAAGGGTTTTCCCTTACCAATATGAGGCTTGAAAGCCTCTATGCATTGAAGTAGCTCAGGTTTTTTTTTTTTTTTTTTAAATTTCAGACAACTGATGACTTGTATAAGCAGCTCATTATCTGTCATCGATTCAACTTCTTCTTTTGGCTTTGCAGGAGGGGATCCTTTGGGTCCACTTGCTTCAACATGTGGGTTGCATGATCGGGTAGCTATCTGTCTATTTCTTTCTCTTTCTTGTGCCACAGATCACTACATGAAACAAGCATGTCAATGATATTAGCATAAGAGAGAAGCTTCTTCTTGGTCCTAATATTTGAATCCTTCCTTGTACATATTCATACAACCTAAAGGAAGAATGTACAATTACTAGTATAAATGAGTATCAGTGGGGGTAGACTAGATGTAATGCATATATATAAAGACATATTTTAGGAGTCAAAGGTGCACTTCTTAGTGTATATGTTGACTAGTCTTTCTAGCATAACTTAATAGACTACTAGCAATAACAAAATGATGATACACACACTTATATAATTTGTGGTTGAAATTAAAGTAATTGAACTAAAGTTGATAAGCTATGATAAATATTCAAATCCTTCCTTGTGCATCTTCATACTACCTAAAACAAGAATATGCAATTACTAGTATAAATGAGTATTAGTCGGGGTAGAATAGATGCAATACATATATAATTATGCACAAGCATGTAGAATAAAGATATGTTTTTTGAGTCAAAGGTGCACTTCTAAGTGTGCATATGTAAGGATAAGGAAAGAGGAATTTTACAATTGACCTGGTAGACATGTTTCCAAATAGATATCTCGGCTGGCAGAGAAGAGAAGGGGGCCTGTGAAGTGGACAAACATTATTTTGTTGTCCCATCACTTATGAAGGCATAGATGATAAATGGAAACAATAAAATATGCACTAAAGGGAAATGAATAGAAGTTGGTAAACAGTGCAATCGTCTTGCACTATCCCACTATGAATGTCAATTGTTGATGGATGAGTTTCAGAAACATATGAAACTAAAACTAAAAATAGTAGTATTTATTATTTATAAATTATAATTAGTAATATGCATAATTATAATATTATTACTACTATATTTATAATAACCTTATCCTTATAATTATGTTTTTGTTATTTTAACATATTTAAAATAAAATAATAATATTATATTCTATACTATACAAATAAATCTATAATATTATATTCTACATTGTACAAATTTACATATGCCACATTTCTTTTGGTCAATTTTTAAAAGTTTGTGGTGTCATTTTTGGTAACACCTAAATCAAAGCCCTTCAGACTTCTATGAAAATAAAGCATTTTTTATTTTCTGAAAAATTCCTGAAAATAAAGTATTTTTATTTTATGAAAAATTCCTGATGACATCACCACATATTAATTAATTTATTTATTTTTATACCATTAAATCCCTTTATCTTAATTAAAAATATTTAATTAAGGAATCCCTCCCAAAAATGTTTAAATCTTATTTAAACATTATTTCCTTATTTATTAATTATTTAATTAATAAATTGACCAAAAAACCCAAAATAAATAAAAAATTTATTTTTTGCCCAAAACTTGGCCAATTTCCTTAAGACCACTAACCTCTTCCAAAATCTTCTAACCCTTCTTTAATTTTGATTAAAGGCTACTCCCATCACTTCCTACCCCTAATCCCAACTCAAAATATTTAATTAAGATTAAATATTAATCCTCATGTTTATTAAAAAAGTTTTAATAAATATCTCCTCAACCCAAACCCTTGAAATAAATAAAACTTTATTTATTTCATAAAAATCTAATTTATCCTCATCCTAGGAAATTCTAGACTATTCTAGAAAGTCTTTATCCTCATCCAAATTCTAGACTCTTCTAGAAGATGTCTTTAAACCTAATCCTAATCCCCTCCTAACCTTCTCACATTCCCTAAACATGGGTTAAAACTTACTAACCCAAGCCAAAGTTAACAAATATCCTCCTTCACCCACCCTCATTAAATGCCATCCACTTGCCTATCCCTAAGCTAATCATAAACCATCCTAATCCATCCTCTAATCATTTGCACAATCCTAAGCAAGCTTAAAACCCTCCTAATCAAGCCCAAGTCAAAAATTTTCTCATCTCCTTCAAAATATCCTAACCATAAAACTTTATGATGCCCACTAGGCCATAAATGACTCTTCCAAGCCCTTTTATTGCTCTTACAAGCCAATATGAGGTTCTTTATGAAGATTTTATCCCTTGAGCCTCCTTTGTTGACTCATCCTTCCCCTTTCCTTCATCCTCTCACCCTGTGACATGTGTCACTCCCTAATTGGCTGTAAGGAAGCGCAATCCATGTGCTCTCTTCTCATGCAATCTGAGCCCTCCATGAGCTTTTTCCCATCCTTGCATCTTAGCCCTCAATCCCTCAAGCCTCTTGCCTATAAATTGGGTCCTTCCCCTTTGCAAAATAACACAATCCATGAAGTAAAGTCATAATGCCATTTTGAGAAGCCATTTTACATCAAAACCATACACTCACACCCAAATTCCAACTCCATTTGAAGCCCTTTTTGAAGCATAAAGCTTGAGCATACATCCTACCTATTTAGACAAAGCTACTCAACAAGAGAGATTCTCATTGAGAGAGCCCATTAATGGCTCATATTCTCAATTGAGATCTCATCTTAGTCTATCTTGAAGTTTATGAATTTTGTTTAGTTTGTAGAAGCTTTATTTAAATTTGGTTTCTATTAGCATACTAACATTGCTCATATACATTTTGGGACACCCGGTGGGACCCCGCATGGGTCATCTTCATTAGCTTTTTTAGTCAAGTTTTGTATGTCATTTGCTAATTTTGGCTAATTTTTCTTGTTTTTGTGATTGGTGGGATTGTATAAATTGGTTTTGTAGGTCCACATGAGCATGAAAAAGACAAAGGAACTCATAATCTATCTCATAGTGTTTGTAGATTTTTCAAACTTATAGGTGGACAAAGAACTTGGAATTCTTCTTCCTCTTCTTGTCTATATTCTTCTTATTCCATCTACTTCTTCTTCTTCTTCTTGTGGGAGATCTTGGCCATTTTTTTTTTAAGAAAGAAAAATCATACACACTTCTTTTTAGTGCTTAAAATGAACTCCCAAATCATACTTAAATCCATTAAAAAATTAAAAATTTGCAAAAAAGAAAAAATCTTTTAACAAGTGAAACTAAACCAATCCAATAATTTTCATCCTTGCAACATCAAGGTTTTAGATGCATTCATGCAAAGTTAGGAACACTTCATTTTTGGGAATTTAAAAACAACTTCAAGTTTCCATTTCAAAAGGTTCAAAATCAACACTAAGTGCACACTAAAATCTAAATCAAACTCAAAGCATCAATCAAGGATAAAATGAACCTCATTTGCAAATATTTTAAAGTTCTTTTAAAAATCTCATGAAAACTAAGAGTCCTAAATGGTTGCCAAAAATTGTCCTAAAAGCTTTGTTATTTGTTCCAAACAAATGTCTTGTTGCAAAATCTTGAATGTTTCTTAGGTTTTTCATGCATCAAAACAATCTAGGAATATCATTTTTGGGCTTAAAACATGCAAACTAGAACACAAAATCTTGAATGAAAACCAAAGTCCAAAGAGTCATTTTCACTTTTGAGTCCAAAAAAATCTTGAATGATCTAAGGTTAAAACAAAGCACTTCAAAGTTCTTAAAACAACACACAAAATCTCAATCTTGAATGCTCAAAGAAAAAAACTTGAATGTTTAATCACTTGTCTTTGAATGCATGTTGCTAAAATCACTCTTGAGTGCCATGGATTAAAATCAAGTTTGTTTGTTTTTATGAATGTATGATTAAAACAACAAATCCAATCTTGAATGTCATAGATCAAATAATCATCTTTTGGGGCATAAAAAGAATCCACATTTTTGAAATCTTCTAAGTTATAAAAACTAATAAAGACGCTTTGAGTAAGTTTGTAGTTGGACTCACCCTCTTTAATCACCCATCAATTTAACCATTGGTTGCAATCTTAGTGCCATCTATGGGGATGGGTCTACCTAAGAGGGTGTTAAGTGCTCCAAAAAGATCAAACTCCACTCACTTGGGTCTTTAGTGGTTTTTCTAAGTTAGAAAATTCTTTGAATGCGCATTAATCTCACTCACACTTCATTTGGGCATAAAAATTGGACAAAATCTTGACGTGGAGGGCCTCCGGGCACACGCTTGGCAATCGAGTGTCACAAATCTTTGTTTTGGACTTAAAAACAAACTCACACTCAATCTTCAATGCCTAACAATCAATGAACATCACATGGTTTTGACGCATTTTCAATGACGCTCGCATTTCTTATGTTGACGATCTCTCAACTTCCATTATGCTAACGATGCTATCAAATTGGAATGAACATTGTATGCCATAATGACAAGTGTCTTCAATCACGGCTTACAAAATCTAAATCATCAATTGGAATGAACACATGTCTTTTAAAGCCCAAGATCATGTATGTGGTCTTGTTTTACACTTTTTAGGAGGTCTGCTTGGGGATTTCATCACCCCTTGGGATGACCTCAACTCCATCTTTCTGGCGGAGTATAAAATCGAGAGGTGAATCCAAAGACACCTCTCTTGGAATCAAGATTTTGTCACTCAGGCTAAGCCTCAAGGAACTTTATACCCTTGAGAAGTGAAAGAGGAGAAGTGGGTTACCGCTCCTCTCGGCTGTGTGACATCTTTTTGGTTTCATCTACGAATTTGGGCCTCACGTACCTTGCGTATATCGAGGACTCCCTAGCTATAAAAAATTTTATCTTTGTAGAAAGCTTCCTAGGATGTTGGTGTGTTTGATGTGCTTGCTCCAAAATTTTGTTTTCTTGTTTGTTCATAGCTTTTGAATGAATGTTTTCCAACTTTGGTAAAAATCCCAAAAAAGAAAAAATCTCCCAACACAAGGCATACTTAGTGTAGTCACTGCCTCATCAAAAAATCATCCAAGCTCCCCTGCTACAATCGAATCTATCTAGTTCCTTGCTTTAGAAAAATTCCAAATCCAAAGTCTCTCTAAATCATCCCCCCCAGCCAGCTAGAAACCCAATCCAAAATCACACCCAAGCCTTTAGAGAGTTGTTGTCATTCTGCTAGAATTTGTTATCCAATCAATCCGACCAATCCACCAGCCTCACCATGGTTATCCCTTTGACAGAGCTTTGTCTAGGGTAATCTAGCTTTGTCACTTGTTATCCCTCATCACCTTGAGCTAAAGGTTGGGATCCATAAGTGGTCAATCTCGTGTCATGCCCATAGGATCATTAGTCTATCCTTAAGTTCACACAATCTCCACCAATCCAGCGCATAGGAAAGAAAAACTCACTTTTTGACAACATGCCCTTGAAGTCTTCCATCTACAGGAAAGCCAAAAATCTCTAGCCAATCCTCCTTAGGTCTATCATACAGCTTTGACTCTCCCTATGAAATCCTTCATCAGCCAATCCAAAATCTGTGCTTAATCCAAATCCAACCATGAGCTTCCGTTTTCATCCATATGCAAGACCCCATCCCCATCTGACTCATCATCAAAACATGAAATCCCAAACCTATCATGATGTGTTTGGTCATATTGTCCTTGCTCCCGCCACCTCCTATTCCAATGATGATGAAAATCTTGTTGACTATGACAGGTATATTGAAAGCCTTTGAAACATTCCCCCAAGCATCCCCCAAAATCCAAGATTTATTCCAAATTATCTAGTCATGCCATCTGATATCCCAGCTTCTCCTCCATCACCCAATCAACCAAGCTTCCAATCTTCCACCCTCATCACACCAGCTATTCCTATCAATCCACCACCTCCACCTCTGACACATGAGTCTCCAAGGAATCTCCTAGAGGAAATACAAGAAAAGCCACCTCCAATAGTCGATAAGCCATGTCATCTAATCCAACCATGTGAAGTAGTCATTGATGAAGCTTCCCCATCTATAATATCACCTCCATCTCCCATAGCTACCATCCCCATACCATCCATCAAATTGCTTAAAATCCTTCCACTTCCCACAAGCGTCAAAATCCCACCACCCATCGAATCACTTCAAATCCCATCCACATCTCCTCCTCCAAGCATTATCATAAACCCATATAATGAACCTCATGCATCCACTCCCATCCATTCCTATCAAGATCTTGTCCAAAAGCATGTCGAAATATCCTTTGACGGAACAACAGATCCTGCCATCTCACTTATTCCCCTACATGATCCACTTTTACCATCCCCTCCATATCTAAATCCTACCATCTTACTTACTCCATCAAAAGATCCCTTTCCCTCAGGCCACCCAACTCAAGATCCTATCTCCCATCTCCTCTGCTTCATGATCATACATCTCCCATAATCCATGATGATAGATCCATCGAAAAAGAACTAATTATCATATCCAAAGCTCCAACTCCTTCAGCTAGTAATGGAGTCACATCTTTTGTTCCAAATAATGAACATCATATTGAAAAAAGAAATGAAAATGTATTTCTAGATGTTGGTATCCCCGCTATTCCTGCATGGTCCCAAGTCCTTCCATCTCCGCCCCAAAGTTTCCATCCATCTTATTCTGCATCTATTTTGGGCCCTCATCCTACTCCTTATCTCCAACCCTCCATTTTGGGTCCATATATCCCTTATCTAAATCCCACACCCTTTCCATCCATTTTGGGTCCTTAGATACCTAATATGAATCCTTTATCCCCTCCATCTATTTTGGGACCTACACCTTCCCCGTTTCCATCTATTTTAGGCCCATATCCTTCCTTCCCTCCATCCATTTTGGGAAATTATATCCATCCATATCCTATGTTCCAATCCATCCTTCCATCCCCTCAAATCCACTAGCTAGATCATTAAAGGCACTCACCCTTGAATCCCTTCCAGCCTTTAAACACTATCACTCCATCAATTATCCCTCCATCTTCTCCATGCTCTTGTTCCCATCCCATGGCTAATAGAAGCATATTGGATGCCAAAATAAAAAAGCATAAATCCAAAAATCCACAAAAATCCAAGTCTCAACATGTCCCTTCTAAAATACATATTCAAAACAAGAAACATTTAATCCCAACCAAAGAAAAAGTCAAGAGGCCACAAAAGCCCAAGCTAAAAAAGTCAAAAATCATGTGGATACCCAAGATGCTCATAAAAGAAATGCATCTCAAAGAAAAATCTCAATTGGCATCCATTCATGCTACTCAAAAAGCCTCATCCATCCATCCTTCATCCAAATCCCCATATAAGCATCCTTCATCCCCCCAATCCACTTTTAGTCCATATGCTTCTTATCCTAAATTTCCCATCCTCCATCTTACAACTCTACTTTTAGTCCTTATCTTTCTCTTCCTCCATTTTCTCCTCAACCTCGCTCAAAACCATCTTTCCCACTACTTTATCACCTCTCAAGGTGTGTGCCAATGATGATCTTTCCATTTTTCTCATCCATTTACCCACAAGCCTTATGTCTTCGCATCCATTATCTGTCAAACTCCCACCCACCATTCCACTTGTTCAATCCAATCCTTTTTCATCCATCCTACCAACATCTATGAGCCAAAAATAGCTGAAGAAAGCCAAAATCATTCCAGAAAAGTTAAAAGTCAAAAAGTCAAAAAAATAATAAAAAATAAAGTGTCCACTAGTGAAAACTTGGCAATTCAAGTGCCTTGGACAAGTACCATGATGAAAACTTGGTAAACAAGCATCATGCATAATCCAGCCATCCCTAGCTTAGCCTATCATCCTCATGCTTTTGGTCGCATCTTGACATCCAACTCCATCTTCTAATCTATACACCTATCCTCCATCCTCCAGCTTCCATCTCACACCATCCACTGATCTTCTACAGCTTTAGCCAATCATCCTAGCTATCATCCATCTCCCTAGTGCCTTTTGCTTTTCCATACTAGCTTGAATCCTATCACATCCATCATAATACCTCCTTCCGCATGTTATCTTCTGATTTGGGGCACTATATTCCTTGGAGATCTTGTCTTGTCCATCCTCCCTTGTCATTGGTATCTAGCTCTAGGCTATCCTCATGCAAACCCAATGTCATCTCTTTATATCCATCATAATCCTAGATATCTACCATCCTATCCAGCCATCTCATCCTGCTCCTCTAGCTATCCTTGGTCAAAAAATCTCTCATCATCATTGGATGCATCCTGCCAAATCCATATCTTTCGCTATCACCCCACCCTTAGCTTTTGCATCTTGCACAACATCGAACCATCCCGCTATCCTATCATCCTGAGCTTTTTCCTTCTTGTAACTATCTTGGTCAGCTTCAGCTTGTAAATATCTTGGTCCGTCAGCTTCTGCATCCTCTTTAGCTTAGTAACATTGTATCTATCCAGCATTCGTGTTAGTTCATCCTTGATCAACATCTTGCACCCATCGCACATCTTGGTTAGCTATTTAAATGCATCCTTTAGCTAGATTTCCTATCACCAAAGTGTTATCTTTCTTAGTTCAGCTTGCCAGATGCATCACTCATCCAAATCCACCAACTTAGGTGCTCTTTGATAGGTCCTTGCAGGATATAGCTTTCCTCATGTCTGATCTTGGTCCGTTAGTACCTCGTCCTACCCATCTCGTTGGCAAATGGTTCTCTTTTGAATTTTCACTTTCTTTTGATTTGGACTCTTCCCTATTGGGTCTTGAAATATCTTTTCCAAGAAATCTCCTTGTTCCCTCCTCAAGGTTGCCACGATCTTCCATATCATGGTATACTGCAAATGGGGCAATCAGAGCGTAAGGTCTTGATCATGTCTTTTTCTTTTTTTCTTTTTTGCTTGTGGGTTATCCAGTGTCGTTTCCACACTGCTTCCTCTGGGATTCATGTGTGATACTGGGGCAATCCTTGCGTGTTTGTTTTGAGTCAGTTTGTCAGTCCTCTGGATAGTTGGTGAAAAAGCCTTGATGTTCTTGGTAACCTTGAAAATTAACCAACAGTCCTATAGCAAATCTAGTGCTCAACTACATGGTGGTACTTCTCTTTGAAGTATCCCCCCGCTCAAAAATCTTCAATGGTTTCCCTTCATCTCCATTATCCCCCATCCATATCCAGCATCTGTCTCTCCTACCCCAGCTTGTGCAACCATATCTCTCAGAATCAATCATCACTCTTAGCTTTAGGGATCCACAATCCTAGTCTTAGGGATCCACCAATCCAAATCAATCCACCAAGCCTCATCTTTTGAGATCCACAATCCTAGTCCTAGGGATCTCCGAAACCCATCTTCCACCAATCTGACTCGTTGAAATCCTATTGCATCAGCTTTTTTAATCCCCTCATCCATCTCCCCATCCTGGATTCCTTTTATAGCGCTCCGCTCCTTCATCCTCTGCAATCCCTGAGATCTTAAGCTTGTTTCCCCTTGTGCCTCTGATTCTCCCTTTATCATTCTCCTGTAGTGCGAGTTTGTGCTAACTAAACCTCTTCTCTTAAGCCAATCTGAGTTTCCTTGCTCATCTCAGATTCTTGTACTTTTCAAAAAGCTATCGAGCCTTGCTTTCTCTCCTCGCCGCCTTCTTGAGGGGGCATCTCACAGTCCATTCTCTGCTCTTCTGCTCTAGCCTTGGGCATCTTATTTTCTTATCTTTGATGCCATGCCACTTGCAGCATCACATCAACGAGGGGCAAAATGTAGACACCTAAAAACCTTTAGAAAATAAAGTATTTTTATTTTTTGAAAAAATTCATGATGACATCATCATTTATTAATTAATTTATTTATTTATTTTTATACCATTAAATCCCTTTATCTTAATTAAAAATATTTAATTAAGGAATCTCTCCCAAAAATGTTTAAATCTTATTTAAACATTATTTCCTTATTTATTAATTGTTTAATTAATAAATTGACCAAAAAACCCAAAATAAATTAAAAAATTTATTTTTTGCCCAAAACTTGGCCAATTTCCTTAAGACCACTACCCTCTTCCAAAATCTTCTAACCCTTCTTTAATTTTGATTAAAGGCTACTCCCATCATTTTCTACCCCTAATCCCAACTCAAAATATTTAATTAAGATTAAATATTAATCCTCATGTTTATTAAAAAAGTTTTAATAAATATCTCCTCAACCCAAACCCTTGAAATAAATAAAACTTTATGTATTTTCTAAAAACCTAATTTATCCTCATCCTAGGAAATTCTAGACTATTCTAGAAAGTCTTTATCCTCATCCAAAGTCTAGACTCTTCTAGAAGATGTCTTTAAACCTAATCCTAATCCCCTCCTAACCTTGTTACATTCCCTAAACATGGGTTAAAACTTACTAACCCAAGCCAAAGTTAACAAATATCTCCTCCTTCACCCACCCTCATTAAATGCCATCCACTTGCCTATCCCTAAGCTAATCCTAAACCATCCTAATCCATCCTCTAATCATTTGCACAATCCTAAGAAAGCTTAAAACCCTCCTAATCAAGCCCAAGTCAAAATTTCTCTCATCTCCTTCAAAATATTCCAACCATAAAACTTTATGAAGCCCACTAGGCCATAACTGACTCTTCCAAGCCCTTTTATTGCTCTTACAAGCCATTATGAGGGTCTTTTATGAAGATTTTATCCCTTGAGCCTCCTTTGTTGACTCATCCTTCCCTTTTCCTCCATCCTCTCACCATGTGACATGTGTCACTCCTTGATTGGATGTAAGGAAGCACAATCCATGTGCTCTCCTCTCATGCAATTTGAGCCCTCCATGAGCTTTTTCTCATCCTTGCATCTTAGCCCTCAATCCCTCAAACCTCTTGCCTATAAATTGGATCCTTCCCCTTTGCAAAATAACACAATCCATGAAGTAAAGTCATAATGCCATTTTAAGAAGTCATTTTACATCAAAACCATACACTCACACCCAAATTCCAATTCCATTTGAAGCCCTTTTTGAAGCATAAAGCTTGAGCATACATCCTATCTATTTAGAAAAAGCTACTCAACAAGAGAGCTTCTCATTGAGAGAGCCCATTAATAGCTCATATTCTCAATTGAGAGCTCATCTTAGTCTATCTTGAAGTTTATGAATTTTGTTTAGTTTGTAGAAGCTTTATTTAAATTTGGTTTCTATTAGCATACTAACATTGCTCATATAAACTCTTCACCTGCAACTTCATAACTAGGTGGCTGCTTCACATGCACTTCTCCTTTCAATACACCATTTAGGAAGGCGGACTTCACATCCATTTGAAATACTTTCCACTTGTGCTGAGCTGCAATTGCTATGACAACACACACAATTTCCATTCTTGCAACAGGGGCATAGGTCTCATCATAGTCTCTTCCATACTATTTTTTGTAGCCCTTGACTACCAGCCTTTCCTTATGCCTATCAATCTTGCCTTTAGCATTGTATTTGGTCTTATAGACCCATTTCACTCCAATCACATGCTTCTTGGGAGGCAATTCAGTTATCTCCCATGTCTCATTTCTTTCTATAGCATCTATTTCCTCATCCATGGCATTACACCATTTCTTCTCCTTAATTGCTTCTTCAAATACACTGGATCACTATGAGAAAATAATGCAAAATTAACACTCTCATCATAATCTTCATACCTTTCATCTTGGTATATCTCCCTAAGACTCTTGGTCTTTCTTGGTAATAGGGAGGAGAGTGTGTGATCAGAATCTTCATTGCTACTGCATTGTCGACTAGCTCAGTCTTCACTGTTACTCAACACTGACACTCGGTCATGCCTAGAGAAGCTCGGCAATGTCTGAATCTACTTGCCTTTTCTTCTATTTGGTCCTTGCCATTTCAACAATGGTCCTATTCTCTCTTTCACCCACTCCATTCTACTATGGTTTATAGCTGGTTGTGAGCTCTTTCTTTATACCATGTTTCCTACAAAAGTTTACAAAAAAATTGGAGGTATACTCCCCTCCTCTATCTGATCTTAGGACCGTAATATAGTGTCCATATTCTCTTTCATCCTAGGCTTTAAATTCTACAAATTTATCAAATGCTTCAGATTTATTCTTTAAGAAATACACCCATGTCCTACGACTAAAATCATCAATGAATGTCATGAAATAAGTACTCCCCCCAATGGAAGTAACATGCATAGGACCGACTAGGTCAATATGCACTAACTCTAATGGATATCTAGCCCTCCTAGAATTTTTTGAATTAAAGGGAAGCCTATGTTGCTTACCCAAAATACAAGACTCACACTTGTCACATGAATTTTCTATACATGGAAAACCTTCTACCATTCTTTTATTTGACAATAAATTTAAACCAGCATAGCCGAGATGACCATACCTGAGATGCCACAACCGTGAAGAGTCTTCAACCACACTCCTTAGAGCTAATTGTGTGTGAGGTGCAGCACAAATTTGAGATGAGAAACATGTCTCTATCCTCAAGGGAAACATTATGTTCTTTGTCATTTGAACTGTTGCAATTAAGTTCTTGCTCCCATCCTTTTCATGAATGACACACATGTCATTCTCCATCAGCACTTTGTATCCATTTTGAATGAGATGACCAATGCTCATAAAATTGTGCTTCATACCAGGGGTGAAATACACATTTTGTATTTTCCTTTTCTCACCTTTCTTGGTGCAGACCATAATAGACCATTTGTCGACAACTGGTAGGGTTCCATTGTTACCCATTTTAATTTCAGATTTGAAAGTCTTGTCAATGAATGAAAATAAGGTTTCATTACCACTCATGTGGTTGCTACATCCACTGTCAAGGTACCAAACCTTAGGGCTTCCTTCTTCACCAACATTACACATGATGAAGGTAGCAGCATTGGGTCCACTTCCCATGTTCACATCAGCCACATTTGCTTGTCCCGACTGATCATTCTGCTTCTTCTAGCATTCATTTGCATAATGCACATATTTATGATAGTAGTAGCATTCTACATTACTCTTATTTGAGCAAGTAGTTTTTCTTACCTCCTCTTGAAGTATTTTGTGAGCTACTTGCTCCATCTGCTCTTTCTGAGCTTTCTGTTGCAATATTTCTTTGTCCTCCATTTCCTCACCCTCTACCTCTAGAGTTCCTGCCTGAGCCATTTCTTCCTCTCCCCCTTCCTCTTGGATTTGATTGAGCCTTGAATGCTTGCTCTTAGGAAGTAGAAGATGTAGATCTATTGATCCTATGCTCATGGGTTTGAAGAGAACCCATCAACTCATCCATTGTCAAAAAAATGAGGTCTTTTGCCTCTTCTATGGTCATGACCAAATTGTCATATTTATGAGGTAAACTCCTCAATATCTTTTCCACTATCCTCTGCTCTTGATAGTCTTCTCCATTTGATTTCAGTTGGTTAATCAGATTGGAGGTCCTTGAACTAAAGTCTACAACTGATTCATTTTCCTTTATCTAAAGGTTCTCAAACTCCCTCCTTATATTCTGTAGCTTTACAGTACGAACTTTATTGGTTCCCTTGAAGTTTATCTCAAGGATATCCCAAGCTTCCTTTGCATAATTTTCTACTGCAATCTTTGGAAAAATTGTCTCTGTGATTGCTACTTCAATAAGACTTAATGCCTTTGCATCTTTCCTCCTTGACTCTTTCAAATGAGTCTTCTGTGCATTTGTCAGGGCAACATACTGAGTTGGATCAGTCACATCATTGAATCTATTGACCACAAACTCTAACAAATCATTTGCAACCATAATGGTCTTCATCTTCTTTGCCCATATATCATAGTTTTGTGCATTAAAGGATGGTGGTTGCTGTCATATCTTTCCTGCATCTCCTGCCATGTCAAATAACCCAAGAAAAAAAATGCCCTAACTCACTGTGGATGTGGAGCCTCAAAGCTCTGATACCATGTGAGAAATATCAATTAAAGTTTAAACTCACAACCGTAAACCAAAAAAAAAAAAATCTTACTCGGCACTTAAAAGTTACTCAGCACAAGAAGGTGTCGAGTGCCAGTTTACTTGGCACAGGAAGGTGCTAAGTGCCAATTTTACTCAGCACTTGCTCAGCACATGAAGGTGCCGAGTGACAGGGAACAAGTGCCGAGTGACAGGGAATAGGTGTCGAGTGAGCTTCAACACGCAAAGGAAAATACAGTAGATGCCGAGTTAGCTCAGCACTCAAAGAAGACAATGGATGCCGAGTAAGGTCAGCTCCAACTAATAAAATTTATAACTTAGAAACAATCTAACGTGAATGCTTTCACAATTAAAACCAAAGAGTCGAGCTTTAACCTTTCAACCAAGTTTCTCAAATAAAATGAATAGAAGAGGAAGATAGATTCAAGTATGCTTGCTTGTTTTCTATTCAATCTTTCATTAACCTATTACAAAATCTAGGAGCATTCGGCTTCAACCAAAAAATCTTAAAATAACCCTAAACTGATAATACTTCAAACTTCAATAAACTTTTAAACCTGCAACACTAATGGTTGCATACAATGGTGCCTGCAGCAATCACTGCTTCAACAAGACAAAACCAAACAACAACAAACTTACTGAGTGAGTAGGGGAAACACGTGCAATTGCAGGCACAAACTTCTTTCCTTCTTCCTTCTCTGCTCAACTCTGCAACTTCTCTCTGATTTGCTTGATCTGCTAACTCTACTAATGAATGAATGAATGAATAAACATTCACTTTTGTCACATTTTATTTTCCCCCTCATTTCTGATTTCAAAAATCTCACCCACCGCATTTATGTTTTCTTTCTGTTCTGTTGGTCATCTAGTGGTAGGTGGGTGTTTGGCTCCTGGGGCAAACATCAACTACCATATTAAATTTTCCAACAGTTGTTCAGGTTGGTATAAACTTGTGGAGAGGATAAATTGAAATTATAATAGCACATATATTCTCCTTCACTTTGAATTCGGTATTTTTTTCAAATTTAACATCTCTGTCACTGCAAGAAGTTTTTTTTTTTTTTTTGTTTGGTAAATCTAGCCTCTTCTAATATTTGAAGTTAAAAATATATGTTTTTATTAAAACTATATCATAGAGTCTTAACTTAATAACCTAAAGAACAATTTTAGCAAAGAATCTACTTTTCTTGGTCACTTAATTTAATGTCAGAAATCTCGCACAAATGTCTTGCCAGTATCCACGCGGGGAAATAAGGCGGTTCGGTATTGATTTGAGATAAAACATCCAGCCAAGACATACCTTTCATCTCCACTCTTCCCACGAGGACAAGCTGCTGCTACGGGTATTATTTCATAGAGATGCACATTGGAATGCCTCTAATCACCGACATGGATAGAAAATGGGGGTGGGTGAACTGCACATAAAATGTGTAGGCTATCTACGATTCAAAGTTCAAGTCTCTCGCTGTATTTTTTTCATGCTTGTAAATTTTGGAGCATTTTATAATCAATATGATACATCACACTTTCTAGTCAAATTATACACTATAGAGTGTATTGGCTAACAATTTATTTTCCAAAATATCTTCTATGCAAGAATTATTTTTAGAAGCCGACAATGTAATAATTCCTCTTTTTGTTTTACTACATGTGTTTGGCCGTTGAATGAAAGAAAGACTTTCGCATACAAGGATTTCCCAAGTCAAGAACAGTCATTGTTAATTCCCACTCACAAGAAACTAGATTAATTAATTTAGATACAACTCAGCATAATAGTAACTCGGTTAGCTATGTCTCTTCAGCCACACACACACACATATATATCGTAAAAGTGAACAGCCAAATCTCTGCCATTACTTAGAGTCAACTGCCCACTTTCTAAAAAAGCCCTCCATCACCTTGCATTCTGTAATCTGATTCTATTCTGCAACCAAAACTTCCAAATCACTTAATATTCTCAATGAATCTATAAGCTCTTCGAAGATCAATCCTTCGAGCACAAGTTACTTCAGGTGGAAGGACACTAAGTTTCAAATTAATTTGTTTGAAACAGTTATATATCAGATTTATAACAACTTCTTTCTTAAATCAATATTTCAGAAAGCATTTTGGACTATTAAGGAAGACATAGTTCTGAATAGAAGAAGAAATTACGTGTCCCTCCAACATTCTTTTAAGATGTCAGCAGTGGGCTGTGAGGCGAAATTGCTATTGACTTTGTTTGCTTTAGATGATGTATTTGGCGAATCTGGATGTCTTTATAAATAGAGTAGAGCTTGGAATAGAGAATCAGTTGTCAAAATCTACTGAAGTGAAGGGCAAAATTCAGAATAAGTGACTTGCCTCTTTGCAGTCAGAAGAAGAAAAATAAGAATTAAAAGAACATTACTCTGATGAGAAAAATTTCTGAAGATTCCATTTCAAGATTAACAAGGAAAAGGAATATGGCCTCGATTACACTTTTGGTTCTCTACTGCTGAAGGTACTTGCTCGTATGTCGTGTATTTCCCTAGATTAAGCTTCCAAGATCATCTAGAGTAATGAGAGGCAGACAAGCGATGCGTTAAAGAAGATTCTTCCACTAATATTCAGAAGTATCCCCATCTGTTATTATACTTCAGATTTCATTTCACTGAATTATATTTTCCAGGGAATGTACTATTGTTTTGGCTAATGGCATGTGTTTTACAATGTTAGTATGATTTAGAGTTTTCCAAATTTACAACCCAAGAATATGTAATGGTGAAAGGCTTGTTTGATTTTCTAGGCTTAAATTATTACACAGCTGTCTACGTTGCTGATGTTTTAACAACACCTAATCCCCTTAATGCAAGCTACACATTGGACTCTCAAGAAAATCCAACAGGTACAGTACCAAGAGCACAATAAAATTCACATACAATAACTGAAATAACATATAAGATATGACATTGGTGAAAAATATCAGCCAAATTGGTATATAAGGATCTTGCAAAAAAAAATTCTAGGGCTTATGAAGCCATGACGGATACCAGAAACTGAACAGAATAGTATCATATAATAATTGGACATGAGCCTGAAACTCATCTATTACAGACACCACTTTTAGTTGACCATGATATAGAAAGCAAAGAATCATGAGTTGCAAATTGCAATGACGTCCGTAGTGCATGCTTGAAATAAGACACACAGTGTCTTGAAAGAATAAAGAGACATAAACAACTGGAAGGAAACCATAATAAAATGTAAATAATAAATGGAAGACCATTGGACTTCACATATGCACCCAACACTAATATCATTTGGCTCATCCAAAATTAACAGAACAAAAATTAAGTTAAATGGCATTGTCCTTCATTCTCACTGCTAAAATTGAATCTCGATGGTGCATCTAGAGGTAATCCAGAAGTTTCAGGTGCCGGTATTTATATCAGAGATTATGAAGGAAAGCTTATTTTTGCTAAGGCTATTTTATTCCCTTCAGATACTAATAATCAAGCAGTAGTCTTAACTCTTTTCCGTGGTTTACAGATATCTTTGTCGATTCCAATAACAGATTTGCATGTTGAAAGAGATTCACAGATCCTTCTACATGCCATTATACATGCCCTTTAACAACAGAGGTTATTGCTTGATATTTTAATCTCTATACAATTTCACATACATATAAAGAGGGAAATTCAGTGGCAGATTACCTAGCTAATTTGGCATTTAATAATGGTTCGTTGCATATTCTCCGTGACCCATTATGTATGTCTCGCCAACCTATGTTCTTTGAAAAGGTGAAGGGGGAGGAAATTGGTCATCCGAGTGTAACAATTCCAAAATTTTAAAAGTATTACTTAATTTGGGCCACTATGCATTAGGTTTATGCAAGGCTTTAAGCATGTGTTTACCCAAGTGATTCTATTCCTAATTTTTAATATTGTTAGGATGGCGTCATGGTATGATTCCTATGGCAATTTATTTTATAAAAGTTCAGATAGGCATATTTGTTTCCTTTTATGTCTCTGCTAACTGCACGAGTTATGGAGTTATCCATCTTTGTTGCTGCTACCAAGGCTTGTGGATGGATTTCGGGGGCCATGTGGATCTGAGTCCTCATGTGATATACAACTTGCATGGGCTCGTCCCCTTTTCAGCTATTGTTTTGATGATATGTTCCGATATTTAGAATTTTGTCTCTAATATAATTCAGTTATAACTCAGTTAAAATATAATTGCAATAAATTAAGACAGTCTAGAGGTTCTACAATGTCATTTTACATCCCTAGAATCTGTCAAACACTTACAAATAGTGAAATTTGGAAACAACAAGCAATGGTGACACAGTGTATTGGACTAACTGCCAACATTCCCCTTCGGGATTCATGACATGGCTTAACTGTCTCCTGTGTTCTATAATTGTAGTGGTTGTATCGGGCATTGACAGATCAATCTATTGGTGCAACAACAACTCTAGCTTATAACAAGTGGTATCAAAGCTTGGTCAAAGGTTCGAATCTTCTTAGGTAATGCTAAGGGGGGAATTGTTGGCCTAACCGCCACCGTTCCCCTTCAGAATTTGTGACATGGCTTAACCGCCTCATATGTTTTTTAATTCTAGTGGTTGTATCAAGCATTGATAGATTGATCTTTTGGTGCGATGACAACTCTAGCTTGTAATAAGTGGTATTAGAGCTTGGTCATAGGTTTGAATCTCCTTAGTTAACACTAAAGGGGGAATTGTTGGACTAACTACCAACATTCCCCTTTAGGATTCATGACATGGCTTAATCACCTCCTGTGTTCTATAATTCTAGTGGTTGTATCAGGCATTAATAGATCGATCACATGGCTTAATCACCTCCTGTGTTCTATAATTCTAGTGGTTGTATCATGCATTAATAAATCAATCTTCTGGTGCAATGATAACTATAGCTTGTAACATAGTGCTTATAGTTTGTAGGGACAATAGAGGTGTCATTTCTCAAAGGTGTCATATGGTGACCTTCATATAAGTTTGGTCATTCTATGTGTCATTGTATTTAAAATAAATGATATTTAAAATAATTCATTCCCTCTCAACAACTATGTAAAAAATTAAACCGTACTCATCCTGCTATCATACATTTAACCACTAGTTACAAAAAAATTATGGATAGTTCAACAAGTTGCATTCAAACAAAGATATTTCTTTGGTATTATACTAGCATAGAAAAGACAAAGCTAGCATTGGTCAGAAATTTATTTTTGTCATGAAGTAGCTTGAGATAACTTCAGAATTGAACAATTGTTAGGTTTGAAATAACTTCAGAAGTGAAGAAATGCTAATTATAGTAAAGACAGGCTTCAAGGGAAAATGAAAATGTGTGTATTAGGTCCCTACTAAAACAAGGAGATTTTCCAAGATAAAATAAAATAAAATATAGAGGATAGATTCAAAACCCTTTATTTTTAAGTTATGCATTCAAAAATTGGAAGCATAGATACAGGGTACGTAAACTGCTCTCTAGAATGTCCAAATGAAGTGCAACATTTTAGCAGGTGTGACTTGTCTGATAATAATTGGTTTTTATTCCATGGGCTAGGTTTGAAACTAGTATAAATTCAGTTGAACAAAACCATCAACAAAAGTTCTAATTTTTAACCTTTCTATAGCTCTTTACTGGAAGATATTTCTCCACTTTTTTTTATAATATTAACTAAATATATCTCCAAAAAAAAATTCATAGGAAAAGAAAAATAACAGCAACCATTTAACCAAGAAAGATGTACCACCACACAATTTGTGACATAGGGAAAGCCCAAAATTAGGGTAGACAAATTAGTTAAGGGAAAATAGTAAAAAGAAAGAGATTGAATACATGTTACCAAATGAATAGAATAAAATCCAGCAACATCCTTGACATGTATGTCTTTTTGGAGTTAGAGAAAAACTAAACATGAATCCAAGCAAGCAAACCCCATATCTGATAGGAGCTAGCAACATAAGAGTGAAGAGGGTAGGAAAAAATGAAGCTTACAGAATATACCATATAAGATGAAAAATTAATAACATAGTTCTTGAGAGGGAATGAATTATTCTAAATGTCATTTAGTTTAAATACACTGACACGCAAAATGACCAAACTTAAATGAAGGTCACCATATCAACCTTTGAGAAATGACACCTCTATTGTCCCTTCAAACTATCACCAATATGTGTCACCATTGCCACCACTTGTGACAAATTTTACAACAAATTGTTTTTGAAAAAATAAAAAAATATCAAACAAACTAATAGGAAAATTAGAAATTTGTAGCACAAATTCAGTTTAATAAACATCAATATATAGAGCTTAGTACAAAGTATATGTTTTATACTTTACACAAACCATGAGCCAAGAAATGAAGCTAGAAAAAGATCATGAGAAAATTAGTCTTGGCCTTACATTTCAGGTTCTATGGAGCACATTTTAAGCATCTATTTGCAGGAAATAATGATGGTTATTGCATGTGCACAACACATGGAAGAATGTCTTAAAATTTGTATTTTCCTCACCAGAAAATAAAAAGACTCCTAGAAAATTGCATGATAACCAATCAGAAAACAAAGATAAAAAATGTAGTAATTCTATTTAATAGCTAGTTTTCTAAAGACCATAGCTTAAGAAAGAAATATGAGAGTGTGCACAATTATAAAAGTAGGGATTAATAGAAACAGAAAAATCAAAAACTATAGTCCCTGCCTTTAAGGGTCCTCTCATTATTTTAAGAATAAATCAACATTTACCAAATTAGAAATAAAAAATTTTTTGACTAACATTTCATAGTGAAATAGTCTAGACATTGGAATTTTAGCTAATGTTTGTAGTGAAACATCCCATAAAATGAAAATTAAAGCCTAAAATATTTAAATGAAAATATTAAAAGAAAAATTATAGAAGACAATTGATAGTTTTTCCTTTTTTGACCACTTCAAATATTACAACTATAAAAAAATTTGGGACAAGTGAAGTCAAGTAATAGACTATACCTAATTGTGACTATGGCCAAGCAACCATTACACAACAAGTGAGGCTCTTCAAAATGTAACTCATGTACCTTTTCCTTTTTTATCTTCTTTTTCACAAAAGGTAGGTCTGAGTAAGCCTCTTGGTGATACTATTACTAGCAATGCTAATGATAATGTCAAAAGAAATGTTCCCTACCATCCTAGGATTGATTTGCAAAGAAGAACTATCCATTTCGAAGGCTACAGGCAAATATGTTTTGATGGAATTCTTGGTTTCTGTAATCCTATCCCATAAGAGATGAGAAAAAGATTACCTAAATTTGCTAGAAATAATGCAATTACCTGTGAAGATCACTTAAGAAGTTTTCTAGATATGATGAGTGACTATGAGGTTGAAGCAACAGATGTTATAATGAAGTTGTTTGTTCAGTCACTTACTAAAGACGCTAGGGAATGGTTTAAAAGACTTCTTGAATTGTCTATTATGGATTGGAAGGATATTGAATATTGTTTCAAGGAACAATATGGTGACAAGTTGAATCAAAGTTAAATTCTGACTGAATTTAATAGCATCAAGAGATTGCCAAATGAATCTGTCACTGAGTTCAATAATAGGTTCCAAAAAAGGATGTATAAGCTAATGCAAGCCATGCGAGTTGATAACAAGGTATGCCTGATCACTTATTTGAATGCTTTTGATGGTAAAGTAGCATATCAGCTTAGGGACAAGGAGCCTAGAACTCTAAGGGAAGCCTTTAGGGTTTCTGTTAACATTGAAAATAATCTGAGAATTTTAGGCCAATTAGAAAGTAAAAGGGATGACCCTAGGTTGTTTGGTAATAAGAGAAATAAGAGAGAGGACCATAAAATTGTAGGTGGGAAGAAATAGGAGCCTAGTGAGATAACTCAAGTTCTTAATGCCATAAAGTGTTTAAATCTTCCTCAAGTAAATAATGATAGGAATCCCAATGACAATAGGATCCCTTATCAATCTAACTTCAATAAGTAGAATAGATTGCAGAATTTTCCCTACAATACTACTTGGAAGGATGGTCAACCTAGTGTTCCCCCTCCTAAGAACAACATAAATAAAGTGACCCCAGATCCTTTATCAAAAAATTCTGTGAATATGGTAGATGACTCTAAGTTTATTGTTGAGCCTATTTGGGGTTTTTCATGTCAATTACCTCATTCTCTTGAATCCTGTGCAATAGCACTATCATGTCCAAGGAATCAAAATATAGTGGAAAAATGTTAGGAACAAGAGGAAACTAATGATGATGTAGGATGTAACATGTTTCATTCACATTATTCTAACAATGAAGTTTGTGATAGAGATGTAAATGATTAGAGATAGTTTCATAGTGTCAATCAATAGCAAGTATTTTTTGATGAAAGTGATGTTGAGAACAATGTGTGTAACATGGTAGGTTCAAAGGAAGAAGTCACCTTGAGAAAACTCTTTAGGGAAGAAATTGAGAAAAATTATTGGTAATATGGTGGCTTAGGTTCAAATTAGAAGTATGGTTCAAGGAAATTAGAGGAATAAGGTAGCTAGTATTTTCATAAAAGGAATTGACCATAAGAAAGGGGAAATTGTAAAACCTAAAGAGTCCCCTGCTGTGAAGGTTAATTTTGCAAATAAAAAATGGGAAGGAAAGAAAGGGGGCAACCTTGAGGATATAGAGCTCTCGAATAATGTCTCCAAGAAAAGAGATGGGAAGATATCACAGAATGTCACTGAACAAGATAAGAGTCATCATAATGCCTTGAACATTTTGGGTAAGCATGATGAGAAAGGGAATGTGAATAATGATAACTTTTTTTATTCTTCTATAGATATGTTTGTTGTTTTGTCTTAGATTAATATTAAGGTTCCTCTATCTAAGTTACTGAGAATCCTAGAGCACTAAGATAAAGCTATAGCATGGTTGGGAATTACTGATGTAAAGGTAAGTCAAGAATGTAATGAAAATCATGTTCCTAAAGAAGTGAAAAAGGAAAACGTGAAGGAGCAGGAGCCTGATGTGGTTGTGTCTCAGATTCCTTAGATGCTTTTGTATAACTCTGTCAATGAATATTTGGGAAATGTTGAGCCATTCTTCTTAAGTATCCTAGTGAATGGTAAGACATTAAAGAATTGTATGATTGATTCTGGTGCTTCTAGTATTGTTATGCCTTTTGAGATAATGAAAGAAGTAGGACTGAAGGTTGACACTACTCAAGGAAGATATTGTGCTATAGATAAAAGGGAAGTTATAGTCATAGGCACTATTAGTGCCCTACCCTATAGACTGACAGCCTGTCCAAATAAAGAACTCATTATGATCATGTTGGTTGTTGACATACCACCTCAATATGGTATGCTATTATCTAGAAAATGGAGTGCTACCATGGGAGGTAGCTTGCAATGTGACCTATCATTTGCTACTTTTAATATTGATGGAAATTTTGTAAAGATCAATAGAGAGCCAAAAAGCATATATATATGATAGTAGAAGAAGTTGAGGATGATATGACAAATTTTGTGGATATAGATGTCAATGCATTTAGAGCTGAGGTCCTAATTCTGAAGAAAAGCAAGCAAAATTCTCAGATAGAAATGAAGGTTGATACAGAGATAGATACAGGTGACTTATGGGCCATGTTCTTTGATGGTGCTTATTGCAAAGATGGAGTAGGTGTAGGTATTTTACTAATTTCTCTTGCTAGGGTAACTTACAAATTTTCTTTCACATTGAATTTCCCATGTACTAATAACATAGCAAAATATGAGGCTTTTTTATTAGGACTTAGACTGGCTCATAAACATGGGATAAAATGTATACATGTAATCGGGGATTTTAAGTTAATTGTATCCTAGGTGAGAAATGTCTGTGTCAATGAATTAAAGGTTAGAATAGTATAGAATGTAGTATGCGACATGATTGAGTGCTTTGATGCATTTGGGATAATTTGGAAGGATAGATCTAACAATAAGATGGCAGATTTGCTGGGAAATATAGTAGTAAAACCTGATGATATCACATATGTTGGTATATCTAAAATTGAAACTCAGATCCGGCCTTCTGTTCCTAACAATGTCCAAATTGGAAAGTATTTGAAGATGACAAGGACATTTTGAGATTTCTGAACTATGAATATATGTTGTTAGGACAAGAGATTGATTGTGCAGCTTATGTGGATAATATAAATATAAAAGATACTATTTTTGGGAAGGAAGTTATGCAATTAAAAACTAATAAGATCCTAAAGGGTTTGGTAGCCTTAGAGACTATTTTTGACAATCGGGATAGATCACAAATTGATGTTAGTAAATATGATGCCAAAGATTTAGAGGAAGTGAATCTAGGAACTAAGGAAACACCTAGGAGATTGTATATTGGTAGAAAATTGCCTCCTAAAATTAGCCAACATTTGATAGATTTTCTAAGGAAATATAGGCATGTATTTTCATGGTCATATGATGACCTAAAAGCTTACAGAGAGGATCTATTCTAGCATGAGATTCTGTTAAAGCTAGATGCAAAGCCTTTTAGGAAAAAGAAAAGAACAATAAATCCAACCTTGGCTCCTAGATCCAAGAAGAATTAATCAAACTAAGGGATGCTAGGATTATAAAACCTATTAGACATTCTTCTTGGGTGTCCAACTTGGTCCTTGTTAGAAAGAAAAATGGAGATATTAGATTATGTGTTGATTTTAGGAATTTAAATATATCTTCATTAAAAGATAATTATGGTCTGCCAAACATGGAGGCTATGTTTCAAAAGGTTATTGGTTCAAAACTCATGTCTATGATGGATGGATTCTTAGGTTACAATCAGGTGGTTATCAAAGAATCAGAATAATATAAGATTGCTTTCACTACTCCATGGGAGACTTATGTATATGTTAGGATGCCTATTGGGCTTACTAATATTGGAGCTACTTTTCAATGTGTAATGGATGTGGCATTTGCTAACATTATTGACAAAGTTCTAGTTGTGCATCAGGATGATTTAACTGCCTACTCAAAAGATGAGAATGATCATTGCACACATTTGGAGAAAGTATTCATTAGGGCTCTCAAATATGGTATTTCTTTAAACCCCAAAAAGTGTCATTTTGGTGTAACTGAAGGAAGATTATTGGGACACTTAGTCGGCAAACATGGAGTTAGGATTGACCTTGAAAGGGTAGAAGACATAGACAAGGTATAGAAACCCAAGAGTGTTAAAGGTATTCAGTCATTCTTTGGCCAAATAAATTTTCTTAGAAGATTTGTAACTAATTTTGTAGAAGTTAGTAGGCCTATTTCAAGGATGTTGAAGAAAGGGTCTAAGATAAAATGGGATGGTGAGCCTAGTACTACATTCAATAAAATTAAGCAAGCTATCAAGGATGTTCCTATTCTCAAAGCACCAGATTATGACAAGCCAATGCATATTTTTTCTTTTGCCTCTATTCACACTATTGATGCAGTATTGTTACAAAGACATGAGGAGGGTTATGAGCAACTAATTGCATTCTTTAGCAAGTCATTGCAAGCAGCTGAGCTAAAGTATGATATTAATGAAAAATAGGCATATGTATTGGTCAAAGGAGTGAAGACCTTCAGATGTTATTTAATGGGGGCTACAGTTATTGCTTTTGTCCCTACTGCTGCTATGAAAGACATTTTTTCACAATTAGAGGTGTAGGTGGATCAATAGAATACAAGAATTCAATATTGACATCTAGATTACTAAATTGGTCAAAGGTCAAGGTTTGGCCAAGTTGATGACAGAAGCAAATATAGAGGCAAAACAAATTAATCAACTGGATGATAATTGCAGAGAAGATCTCGATGATATGGATACCTTTGATTGGTACAAGGATGTAATCTATTATTTACAAACTATGAAATCTCCATCAAAGTCAACTGATAATCAAAAGAGATCCCTTAAGTTGCATGCTATAAGATATGTTATAGTCTGAGGACAATTGTGGTGGAGGAATATGGAGGGAGTCCTCTTGAAGTGAGTGGATGAAACTGAGTCTAAAATATTTTTTAAGGATATGCATGAAGGTGTGTATGGTGGTCACTATATGGCTAAAACTACTACTCATAAGATTCTGAGGGTTTGGTTTTGGTGACCAGTGCTTTTTAAAGATGCTCATAACTTTGTGAAATTATGTGACACTTGTCAAAGATTTAGTGGGAAGTTGAAGTTTTTTGGAAATTTACCCTTAAGACCTATTGAGGTGCAAGCACCCTTCCAACAATGGGGAATTGATTTTATAGGTGAAATCACAAACAAGTCTAGTGGAGGTCATTCTTGGATCTTGGTGGCTACTGATTATTTCACCAAGTGGGTTGAGGAAATCACTAATAGGAATGCAAAAAGTAAGGTGGTGATTAATTTCATCCTGAATAATATTATAATTAGGTTTGGATGTCCTTAGAAGATTGTAATTGATAATGCCATGTGTTTTATATCAAAGGAATATAAAGATTTTTGTAAAAAGTATGGCATTACAATATATACATCATCACCCTATCATCCTCAAGGTAATGTTTAGGCTGAATCTAGAAATAAGAGTATATTGAAAATCATCAAGAGGATTTTGGGGGAAAACAAGAAGGCCTAGGATTCAAAGTTTCCATTAGCCCTATGGGCTGATAGGGTTACTGTGAAAAAGGCTATTGGATGTGCCCCATTTGATTTGGTTTATGGTATACAAGCTAGACTCCCTTAGAGAAACTTAAAAGAAATGTACAAGTTTATTCAACCTTATGACAATGACATTGTTGATGAGATGCAGCTTAGAATGGATGACATCTTGCAATTAGAAGAAACAAGGAGAGAATCTTCTATTTCGAATGCCAAGCAGCAGTCACAAATGAAATATTTGTATGAAAAAAGGACCACTGATAGAAAATTTGACGTAGGTGACATGGTACTAATGTGGAATGCTAGAATGGAAGAGGAAGATAAAGGAAAACATGATAAATTTGATCCAATTTGGCTGGGTCCATATAGCATTCATGATACAAATGGAGAAAACTCATATTTCTTGCAAGATTTAACTGGAGACATTCTTGAATTGTCAGTTCATGGACAATTCTTGAAGAGATACTTTTCTTAAAGTATCCTTTTTCCATTAACAGTAGTTCTAGGGTTCTTGTGTGTTCTTGTACATTGTGTATATTTTGTAAATCCCTGCAAGTTTTATATTAGTTCAGATGAATTGGTTGTTAACAAATATTCTTCTTTTTTCTATTCAAGAAACAAAGTTTCTCTTTATTGTCTATATTTATATTGTTTTTGCATAATAGAATTTATTTGTTTTTTTTTTTCTACATTTGGTATTAGAGCTAAAGGTGTTTGGAAGACAACAACATGGCAAACAATTTGCATATCCCATAGTTTCATAGAGTTGATTACTAATACTAGTCAATCAAGATGAAGGAATTTTTTATTAGGAAAGATTTTTGGGAGATTGTTGAATCTAGATATGTAGAGCCTATAGATTCGGATACTCTCCAACATAATGAAAGGAGATTGAAGAAAGAAGCAAAGAAGAAGAATGCAATGGTGTTGTTTTACATTCAGATGGCTCTTGAGAAGAGCTTGTTTCCAATAATTGTTGATTCACAAACAACAAAAAAGGCCTGGAAGACTCTAAACGATGCTTACCATGGTAATGATCAAATCAAGGTTGTGAAGCTACAGCCTTGAAAAGAGAATATGAGAACTTGAAGCTGAAGGAAACAAAGAATGTGGGAGATTCAAAAATGTGATTCATAAAATGGGCACTTTGGGTGAACCTATGAGCCAAGAGCATGTGATATAGAATGTATTAAGATCTCTAAACCCAAGGTGGAATAATGTAGCAATTGTTATGGAAGAAAGAAAAAATTTAGCCACCATGGATTATGATGAGTTGGTAGGATCTCTCATTTCACATGAGGATAGAATTGTTGAAATTTGATTGAAAAGATCATTGCTGAAAAGAGATTGTTGAAAGAGGAAGATTTTTGGAGCAAATCATATGTTTTAGTCATTGTTTTGCCACTGATGCCAAACTTGCTATTTGCTAGTGAGACAATTTCTTATATGATCCAAGTACTATAACTTAGTTGATTTATGAAGATGATTTAATCAATAAGATGTAACAATAGTACCTAGAGGAAAGGTTGAGTTATGATAATGTAATGATATACAAGGATTAGTTAAGATAGTGTTGAAATGATATATTGATAATCTACATGAAGTTATAAAGGTTGGCCACACTTAGAAACTTTAGAAGAACAAGTAATACTAAGATTGTCTGGAAAGCCTAACCAAGTTGATAGTAGGTGTCGAGCAAAGATAAGTCATGCTGAGCAAAAAATCAGTTGGTGCCGAGTTAAAGAAAATTCTAGTATGTGCCAAGTAACATAGTTAGTGCTGATAAAAATACAATAGGTGTCGAGCATCAGTAAAATGTAGTTGATGCCGAGTGACATAGTATGTGCCAAGCATCAGAAGATCAAAAATGTTGAGCTACTGCATTATGAAAAATATTGTAGATTCACCAAATATAAGCTGAAAAGTTTGTTTTCTTGAAGTTTTTGAACCAGGTGGAAGATAAGACTGATGAGTTGGTGGTATAGAATTTGAGGTAAACCATTTTTGGGTGACTTCAAATGGATTCTAGGATAAGTTTCTAGAAAATACAAGCGATGGGGTAGATACATTGTATCCTACCTAGCCCATCTAAACCCTAATTGGACAATAGAAAATGAAAAAGTATTATAATTTCCTATTTAAGGAATGTTTGGTCATGAAGTAAAAACTCTCTAAGAGGTTTGAAGGGAGATATTAGACAAGGTGAAGAGGACCAAAGGAAGAACATAGATAGAGAGTCAAGAACTCTACTTCATCTAGTGACCAAAGAGGTGACTGCATTGGCATGCCAAGAAAGAAGGCTAAAGGAGACAAATTCTTGAAGGGTGAACATGTTGTCAGAGCTGCAAAGAATGAAAGCCAAGCAAATTAAGGACTGAATTGTGATCTAGAATCTGCAAGATAAGTTGTAAGTTGTATCAGATCAAACACTCTATTGTACTCTCTAACAATTGTATCATTAAGGTAAAATACTTTGGACTAAGGTTGACTTAACAATCATTAGAAAATCCTTTAACAGGGTGGTATTCCAAGTGAATGGCCTAAAGTCCTACAATCAAGCTCACTTCTAACAAGGTGATTGAAATCCCTTAACTAGGTCACATTTAATAGTGTGCATCGTAACCTTTAATAGGGTTAGCCTTTTACAAGACATCACTTCAAAAGAGTGAAAAAGGAGTAGCATGTTACTGGGGGATTTCCCCAAATTGGGTTTCCATGTTAAATCATCATTTCAAGTGTATGGATAGATTTTTATGTTTCATGTTTTATTTTTTTCATGTTGATTTAACAATAACTTGCAAGTATTGGTAATAAGCTTGGATGCATATATAGATATGAATATTTAATTGGTTCACTAAGCTAAGTGAAAAGTTTTTATTGGCACATCTGGACCTTGAATAATGGAATCAACCCCCCTCTTAGTTATTCTAAAGAATTCTAACAATTGTTATCAGAGCTCAATGCTGATTGGACTATTTTGAAGGTACTAAAAGCACAAAGATGAAGATGTCGAAAAGAGAATTACCCAAGCTTTACAGAGATAACTTCCTTGTATGGAAAAGCCTAATGAAATTGCATCTTGGAGGAAGAGGAGATCATGCTCAATCCACTATTTTAGTAGAACATGTTGATCCTATTGGAGCTCCTACTACTGAACATATGAAGAAGAAGAAAGAAAATAATCAAGCAATGCTAGAGATTGCCTCTACTCTTAGCTATGCAAAATTTAATGACATCAAGGGATGTGACATTGCAAAGAAGATGTGGGATGCTCTGGCAACCATCTATGGAGGAGACAAAAATGTTCAAGGAGCCAAGTCAGAAAGCCTTAGAGGTAAATTTGATGACATGAGAATGGAAGAAGGTGAGAACATTGCTCAATATGTTGCTAGGATAAAAGAAGTTGTTAGTGTAATAAAAGGTGCTACTAGTCAAATAGATGATGATACTATGTTAAGTAAAATCTTGAGGATATTACTGCCTATTTATGCTATTAGAGTTTCTGCAATTCGAGAATTATGATGTATACCAAGAAATAATCTGACCCTTGAAGGTTTGGTAGGTAGACTCACTACTTTTGAATTATCCAATTTTGACATTTACAAACTAGAAAGTCTTGAATCTGCTTTTAAGGCTAAGTTGATGTTGAAAGATCCTAACAAGAAGAAGTAGAAGAAGAAAAGAAAGATAAAGAATGCATCCAATGATAGTGATATAGATGAAGAAGATGTTGAACAATTGGAAGCACTACTACAAAGAAGATTTCGCAAGGGTAAGGAAAATTCAAAGGTAAGTTACCCATCATTTGTTTCAATTGCAATGGAGTTGGCCATATTCCTGCAAGATGTACACAAAAGAACTATAGAGAAGGAAACAAGTACATAAATAGAAGAGAAAATGAAAATAGAGATTTCAAAGATAAAGGAAAGAAGTGCTACATTGTTGAGGAAGATGACTCTGATGAACATGATGATGAAGTGGTGTATGTTGCAATGAAGGATGAATCTGATGAGGATGAGGCAACTGCACGAGTGACTTGTGTAAATATAAATGACAAGTGGATCATTGAAAATGGATGCTCACATCACATGATAGGAGATAAAATTAAGTTCCTTACCTTAAATCATTATGATGGAAATAATGTTAGATTTGGTAATGATGCTCCATGTCTGATAGAAGGAAAAGGTTCCATTAAACTCACAAAATAGATCTATTGTGATAATGCTCACTTTGTTGAAGGATTGAACTATAATCTATTAAGTGTATCACAAATTAGAAATGTACGACGCAAAGTTGAATTTAGAAATATGACTACCAAGATATATGACACAAATGGGAAATTAATAGGAAAAGGAGATCAAACTAGAAGCAATCTATTTTATCTTGATATAGAGGATGCTACTTGTCTTATGGTGAAATTTGATGAAGAATTGTTATGACATAGAAGGTTGTGTCATGTCAACTTTGATATCTTGATTAATATCAACAATTTGAAGAAAGTTAGATGTTTTCCCAAACTGAGAAAGCTTGATAATGTGATATGCAAACAATGTTAGCTAGGTAAAATGACTAAGTCAAGTTTCAAAAGAAAAACTTACACTTCTCAAAAGATACTAGAGATAGTTCAAACTGACTTTTGTGGACCTATAGAAGTGTAAAGTTACAAGAGAGACAAATATAAATGTTTTTTGTAGATGACTACTCTAGGATGATGACAGTCATGTTTCCAAAGCAAAAGTGGTTTTCGGCAAGAGTTGAAAAAGAAATAGGTAAGAGTCTAAAATTTTTAAGATCAGACAGAGGAGGATAATTCACATCAAAAGAATTTGAGGTGTTCTGCAATGATAGAGGAATCAAAAAATAGACATCAACACCAAGAACCCCTCCACAAAATGAAATTTCTAAAAAAAGAAATAGGTCAATAATGGGATGTGCTAGGACACTTATGATGGAAAAGAATGTTTCTCTAAAATACTAGAGGGAAGTTGTAAGTATAGCTGTTTATACTATTGGTATGATTTTTACATAACTAGCTTCTTTTAAAAAATCATGCTATGAAAATCAGATGTGACTCCTTTTATTAGATCCTGGGTTTTAGGTTTTGGTCTCATACTTTTGGTTCCTTTCAAATTTTGTATAAAGCCCTAGGTCTTGCCCTTTTATTTTTATCCTGGTGTGGAAGTTTAACAAAAAGGAGTAGCAAATATTCTTCTCCTGCCTACTCTAAGGTCATTGTTGAGTCCTTTTGAAAGAGGTTTTATCCCATCATCGAATATTATTTGAATCCACAATTGTTGAATACTCACTATAGCAAGATGGTCAAAGATTCAGCAAAGCAAGGTAGTGACCATCAAAGAACTATATCGTGATACTAAAAAATGAAGTCCAGCATTGAGAAATGTTTCTTAATATGAAGACATTATGACCACATGCTATGTACCAGGCTTGTTAGTATTAAGAAGAACAGATGAAGAAAAAATTGCAAATGGTGTCACTGGAGTTCAAGTTTCTTTGGCAATTTGCTAAGTCACTATCAGAAAATCCAGGCGACCTACTGGTAGCAATGTAGCAAGTGCCCAAATTTTAAAGAAGGCAGTAACCTATTTAAGGTTGATGTGATCGTGGAAATTCACATGCAGTCTTATAAATATGAAGGATTACCTTCTCTAACACCAGTATTAATTGGTGAAGTTTCAATCAATGTATCTTTTATTATCCGTCACCAAAATTGTGAATCTATCAAAGGTCGCTATATCGCTAGCTAGAAAAACACCAATTTTCTCATAGCAACATAGCAAGGGCCCTGTCATTGCAAAAGACAATGTTCTTTTAAAATAAAAAATGATTTTGAGGATCCTGAGGAAGATATTGTGCAAGATTTGTTTCTATTTCTATGCAGGTTGTGTTATTCATAGTTTTATTTCCCAGCATCAGTTTTGATGGGTGACCGAAAAGTCACTATATCACTAGCTGGAAAGTTGATAATTTAGTCGATAGTGATGTAGCGACTAGTCAAAAGGTTGTGATGTAATAGGAAATCCTCAAAGGTGGGCCCCAAATGAGTGACTTGACAAAGCTGAGTTATGCAGATCAAATGACACGGTGGCATCCTACTGAGCATTTATAAGTCAAAAATTCTAAATTTGTCGGAACTCACTATATAGCTAGCCAAAAAGTTAGTAATTTTGCCAGTAGCAATGTAGTGACCCATCTGAAAATAAAAAACATGGTGAGGCCAAGAACGTGCAATGTCACTAAAGGTTTAAATATATATATATGTGTGTGTGTGTGTGTGTGTGTGTGTGTGTGTGTGTGTGTGTGTGTGTGTGTGTGTGTGTGTGTGTGTGTGTGTGATTACATATTAAACTAGCTTAGCACTAGTGGTAACCTAGACCCACTCCCCATGTATGAAACATGCAAAGAATTATGATCGTCAAATCAAACATGGATCAATGATACTCGCTAACTTGCTATGAAAAGATGTGCAAAGATTATGTATAGAAACTTAGTAAATGAGGGACCCACCATTATTCTCTTAAGAATTGTTTCAAATGGCTGCCACACAATCAAGGCAAAATTAGTGGTTATTGCTATCTCACTATAGCAAGATGCTCAAAAGTTACGCATAGCGAGGTAGCGACTTGATGACACGTGTCCCCAATCATCAATTGGCCCAGATTGAAATGCCAACATTGAAGGAAAGTTATAGATGGAGGCAATTTATTGGTTTGACTGCTAGCATGCTAAGAAGAAAAGTGAGTTAGCCTAGTTTTCATTCCTAGGTCGTAGGATTTTTCAAGGATCAACAGTGCAAATTTAAAAGGAAGTGTGATGCCACTCTATTTTTCCATTCTACGCATTTATGATGAATGAAAGCTTCATGTGTGGGTGAAATAGAGTATAATACAGGATATTTCATTAGTTCCGATCTCACACAAACAAAGAGTTCATGTTTTCTCAGTACAAGAGCCTGTTGATCATATTGTGTTTAGCCTGGCACAGACTTGAACTAATTCCTCATCTGTTCAAGAGAAACTACAGAGGTTCAAAGAAGAACAAGTCAGGAAAGTCAAGTAAGTACTCATATATAACCTCTATAGCAATTCCAGTTCCTATTATTATTATCAAGATGCCTCCTAAGAAAGCATTTTTTAGGAAAATTAATTATATCGTTAGAAATGTCCATGACAATTTGTTAGAATTACTCTGAGAATCCACCACTGAGCCTACTTATGTTAAAAGGTTAATTTCCTTAAACCCTAGTCTTAAGATTGTTGATGGCCTATATGACAAGGGGAACTAGGTTAGGGATGTAACAACTATGCAAACTAGTCTTGTCCTTTTTAAAAAGTGGTTTTCAAAAAAGAATTTGTTTGCCCCACATGCTAAAATCTAGAATTTTAATTTGGGAAAGCTAGTAGTTCCAAGTGTTTTCATGGATTATGATTTTCTTGAAACCATTTCCAAGAATTATGACTAAACCATTAAGGTGGTGAGAAGAAATGATGGCGTGCCTCTAATCTCAATTAGTCCTGAAGAAATTAGAGAGGTTTTTCACCTAGAATTATTATCAGATTACCGTGTGCCAATCAATTTGCCAAAATTAGAGAATGAATACAAAGCAAAGAAGGATGTAATTAGGGGAGGTGCATGTAGGGCACAAATTGGTACAATAAAAATGTTGTCAGTAATTACTGCAACCTCTAGGGAACCTTTTAAGAAGAGTCTTTTCACTTCTCGAGCTATTGAGATTTACAAGACCTTGTGCCATGTTTTTGGTGAAGATTTGTAGGATTTCATGCCCATTGGCCTTATGTATATGATGGTTCAAATTTCTTCTTTTGGTTTAGATGTTATCTTTGATTTTTCCTCCTTTTTGGCTGAAGAAATCCATACTAGTTTAGTTGGAATTGCAAAGTGAAAAGTGGAGAAGACTTTTGGCCACTATTCTCTGTTAATGCATATGTTCTTGTTCAAGGGTGTGACATATTTTGGTAATGAGATGGAAATGAACAAAGAGGAGAATGGGGAAGCACTGACAGTCTAGTTGTGGAGTGCAAATATGACCTGGGATGCAAATAATGTCAATTTTGTCAGATTTGATAGGTATTTTTCTTCTAAATTGAGATGCCTCATATTGAGTGGCAATCCTAAGATCCCTAAGGTATTAATGAACCTCCTCAGGCCTATGGACAAACCCCATAACTTGAAAGTCTCACACAATTGGGGACATATCATTCCTTACCCTAATTCTACAGTTTTCAAAATCTATGGTTTTAAAGGGAATCCTCATGTTTTGCCTTACCAAGTACCTTTGAAGGTAGGAATGGCTAAAGTTTTGTCGAAATTAGGTGGAGTAGAAGAAATGTTTCTATTGAAAAGGTAACTAGGGTCAATTTTCCCTACCTGCACAGTGGCCCATCAGTTTGTGATTACCAAAGGGGGTTGGCTCTTTTTGCATAAAATTTTGGATCAGTATATGATGGTTGTCTGTAACCCCCATTTTTGTGATTCTATGGGATTTTTTAATCAAAATTTGAGCCATAGAATTAAGCTAGGATAGGTTAAACATGATTCATATTTTCCAAAGGAAATTATAAGGAATGAATTCTCATTGCAAGAATAGGAAACTGAAAAAGAAAAATGGAGAGTTAATTCTCCGATTTTAGAATTTATTCATTGTTTTTATCAAAAATATAATCCTCTAGATCATGCTAATATAGAGGCTAAAAAAATAAATAAGCTCATGAGTAACTTCCCTGAAATAATGGAAGCTATGAATGAGAAGAAACATTTTTTTATTGATTCTTATCCTGATAAGGATAGAGAAGTCATGAGGAGGTTGGCTTTCACTCCTAATATAGGAGTTGGTCAAATAATTGTATAAAAGAATCTTGGTTACACTATAATTCAAAATAAAAGGGCTCCTATAGATAAGGGCAAGAAAATAATGGGATCCACCAATACAACCCAAGAGGCTAAAGATAATGAAAGAAGAGAGGCCTCATGTTGAGGAATATTCACCCACTCAATCCCCTTTGAGGATTGGAGAAGAACAACTCACTAGTGAGTAGATTCAACAGATGGGATCACAAGGAGGTTTTGTTATTACTCAAGCGGAATTAGATGAGCGAAACCCTCCAGAACCTCCCCTCCCAAGTTTGGATCTAACAGTAGTAGATTATAGAGGTAGAGAATTGGACCTTGTGTTAGAACAGGAAAGTCATCAATTTTTGGCTGATGATAGCTTCATGAGATCTAGGGCTTTCCAACAGTTTGCATGGAGGGAAAACATGGATATTTTTTAATAGAGATGCAAAAGCTTAAAAATAGAGCATCCAAAAACAAACAACAAAGAAATGATGAAAGAATTTCAAAATATAAGCCCTAAGGAGGGGAGGAAAATGGTGAAGGCATCTAACATTTTATTGCTACCAAATTGTGATATTGTTGATGCCTTAGTTTTTAGTTCTATTTCAAATAAATTGAATTTGCAAGATCAAAATAAAAGGATTTCAGGGGCATTTCATTTGTTGAGAATCAAGCTGCATTAGTTAGTTGGTCATTAAAAAGAGGATCTAGATCCACACCATCATAATCAGATGAGTCTAGATTGATGGAAAACATAATTGTAAGAAGGGTTACTGATACCTCACATGTGCAGGCAACACACTGGAATGTGGATTCATCCAAATTTCTTTTCACCACTGCTAGGAAGGAAGAATAGGCTATGTTTGAGCTACAAAATAAATATGAAACAATTCTTGAGGCCTATAATAAGGAGGTAAAAAGGAGAATTGAGCTTGAAGACAAACTAATGGAGAAATCTACCAAGCCATTAATAACATACCCCCATCCTCAATGGAACCTTTTAAATCTACCCCCCTTATAGAAATACTAGACAAACCTCAAAGGCTAGAATATTACACAGCTGAGGATTTTGAAGAAGAGAAAAGCAAGCTATGGACCTTAAATGTAGAGTTAAATATGCAATATGATGATAAGCTTAGAAAGGCCCTAGTGTATCTAGTAGATAAAATTGAATGGCCCTTGTTCTATGATCAGTTGGCAAAAGTAACAAGCATATGTGAGGAACTGAAAACCCATGATGAAACCCTCAAGCCTATTGTTAATAAGTGGGGAAAAAGGGAGAAATAAATCACCCTTTTATGTTATTCAGTTATAAGGTCTTCCCATGACCGTATTGGAGAAATGTATGATGTTGCTAATGACCTATCATATTTTGATAACAAGAGAATTGCCTTGCAACTGAAAATTGTTTCTTATTTAAGCAAGCACAAGAATCAAAAATTTGATTTGTTTCTTTGTGCCTTGGATAGAAAATATAAATTGAAAAATAAAGATGCATGGAGTAAAAAATTAGATGACCTATTCTACATAAGGATAAATAAAGTTGTAAATGAAAAAGGGCATGCCTGGTGGGCCATCATGACAGAGGGATTGGTTAAAGTCTAGTTATTTATTGATTCTTTGAGACAAGAGTTTGTTGGTTTTTAAAACGAGGCTAACCATATATTAAGGAAGCAAGATGATATCCTGCAATTTAGTTCGCTTGATCATACATAATTTGACACCTGGATGGTAGATATTGCTTCTGATGAGTAGTTAGAATAAGGTAGTACAAATGATGACAAAGAACAGAAAGGTGAGGTGTAGATCATTAACACATCAACACTAGATCTGACAGAAGAAGAAGGTGCAAAAGCAATATTTCCTATTCAAGGTGAAAGCAATGAAAATCCATAGCAAAAAATTGATTTGGAGGCACCACAAGATAACCCTTCATTGCCTAGGTTGGTAGCCACATATTCTAAAGATCTAGAATAGTAGGAGACAAATCAAAAGTTGATGATTTGCGGTAGTAATAGAAATGGGCATACCCAAATAATTTTTGACGTGCTTGGCATTCTGTTATGCTCATTTTTGTCTCTTGTTATGGTGTTTTGTTTCTTGTTTGGAAGGACACTTGTCAATCACAATTATCCTTTTCTTGTTACAACTCATCTTATATAAATGAGTTTTCAAGGCATTGTGATGGTTTGAAAAAAACTGATGTATTTTTTGAAGTGTCAAGAAATAATATTGTTGGTCCTTATTTTCATGTAGTATTTTTAGATACTTTCAAGCATAATTGTGATATAGATATATGACATAACTAGTGATTTTATGGGTTTGGTCAAGACTTTATTGGTTGATGTATTAGTCAATTGAAAAAGGACAATGCTAAGGGATGTTTACAATGTTTCTATGTCATCAGTCTCTATCTCCATTTCGTGAACTTATCTATTTTGAGATCATTTGAATTAGGTTCATATGATTGAATACAGTCTATATAGGTTGTGTATTGATTCTCTTATTGTTATTAATTCAATGAATTATATAAATGCTTTACTAGAACAGTAGAATTGGTGAGTTTATGAGAAGGATATTTTGTAAGAATGGAAATGGATGATTGCTATTGATAAAATTCATTCATAAGTTGTTTGAATTAGGTCTCCCATCAATATATAAATCTTAGCCCAATGGATAAGGCACTAGTGATAAAATTTAGTGGTAATTGAGAGTTGATCTATTTTTGCATGTCAAGTCTTTTTTTAGAAAAGAAAGAAGTTTCAATGATTATTTTAAGGTCATAATGCTGGTCAACACTCACTTACATAATATTCCTAAGATTTAAGTAGTTGTTACTAATAGGAATATATGAAAGTTTTAGGAGATTTGAGACTAGATCTGCTAAAGGGATGTGTATAATTTTGAAAAGATAAGAGAATTGGAAAAAGTGTGCACATATTTGAAGATAAATGATGAGAATCAGAATGAAATTAAGACTATTTTCACACAATTTTATGATTGGATCATCCCCAGGTATACCCACCTTGGTCTGGTACAGCCAAAAGAGTAGGAAACCATCATGAGTTTTGTTAAAGTTGAGTCCAAGTTATTTACACATATAATTGGTCATAGAATCTGGCTAATTTTTAGGTTATGTGGGTATTATCAATTGGGTATTGAGCATTTTTTTGTTCAATAGTTTCAAGCACCCACATATACCCTAAACCGAGTACAAATCAACAAAGGTACTGAGTCAACACCTTTTGAATTATGTATGGATATTCACCCAATCTAAAATATTTTAAGGTATTTGGGAGAAAATGTTATATGCTTAAAGATGTAAGGAATGGTAAGTTTGATGTAAAAAATGATGAAGGTATATTCCTTGGCTACTCTACAAGAAATAAAGCATATAAATATTTGATTACTAACACTAACAAAATTGTGCAAAGTGAAAATGTAAATTTTGATGAATACATAGAAGATCATGATGCTAAACCAATCAAAGGACCAGAGGAATAGAAGATCATGATGCTAAACCAATCAAAGGACTAGAGGAATAGAAGATCATGATGCTAAACCAATCAAAGGACCAGAGGAATAAAAATCATTTTTATACTTCTATGAAAGAATGGCTACTGAAGAAGAAGCTACCAATCAAGTTAGAAATCAACAATAAATTTTAGTAACTGCCAAGTCACAACCAATGAATGTTGAATTGAATTTAGGAACCGAGCTACATTTAGATGCCAAGGTACAAAATGAAGAAATTGCACATTCTAATTCTAAAGTTAGTATGCATGAAACAAAAGTTAATATACCCGACATAAATATACATAGTGACTCAGAAGCTAAAAGAAAAAATGAAGAAATAAGAACTAAGCCAAGACTATCCAAATATGTTAGAAGACATCATCCTGCTAACCAAATAATTGGAAAAAAAGATGCTAAACCAATTACAAGGAATAGATGGAGAAATAAATCATTCTTTCTAAGAAAGAAAGAACCCAAGTTAGTAAAAGATGCTCTAGAAGGTGATGATTGGTACAGGGCTATGGAAGAAGAAATTGATCAGACAAAGAAAAGAAAAAACGTTGAGTTTAGTTCCAAGGCTAGATGACAAAAATGTGATTAGTACCAAGTGGGTGTTTAGAAACAAGCTAAATGAAAATGGTGAAATTACAAGGAACAAAGCTAGACTAGTTTGCAAAGGATATGCACAAGAGGAAGGAATAGACTATGGGGAGAGATTTGCCCCTGTTGCAAGAATGGAAGGAGTAAGAACTCTACTTGCATATGCTGCCTACAAAGGATTCAAAGTTTATTGGATGGATGTTAATTTTTCATTTCTAAATGACATATTAGAATAAGAAGTTTACATAGAATAGCTAGAAGGATTTGTTGATGACAACAACAAGGATATGGTACATGTAAACTGCACAAAGATCTGTATGGTTTGAAACAAGCATCAAGAGCATGGTATGAAAGACTTCATAAGTATCTTGTGAAGATTGGATTTGAAAGAACTGATGATAATAGCAATCTATATAAAAATAGAAAAAGGGAAAGACATTCTATTATTTGAAATCTTTATTGATGATATAATATTTGGAGGACAGGATGCTTTATGCAATGATTTTGCTAATCAGATCAAACATGAATTTGAAATGGCAATGTTTGGTGAGATCAATTTTTTTGTGGGACTACAAGTTTATGAACTCAAGTATGGCATATTTGTTACCCAGTCAAAGTATATCAAGGAGATATTGAAAACATTTGGACTAGAAGATTCAAAACTATCAAGTACACCCAAGATAATAGGACACAAACTATCAAAGAATGATGATTCTGCTAAAGTGAATCAAACACTATACAGGTTGATGATTGGTAAGTTGCAATATATTTTACTATATAGTAGACTTGATATTGAATTATCCGTTGGAATAGTTGCAAGATTCTCTGCAAATCTTAGACAAAATCATTTAATGATAGTGAAAAGAATAAGGAGATATTTGAAAGGAATAGAAGAGTTTGGCCTATACTACAAAAAAGAGTGAAAATTTTGATTTAAGAACCTATACTAATGCTGATTGGGGAGGTAATATAGATGATAGAAAGATCACCAGTGGAGGAGCACTTTTCCTAGGCAAAGGACTAGTTTCTTGGACTAGTAAAAAACAAAGTTGTACCTCACAATCCATAGCTAAAGCTGAATATGTTGTGGCTGCTATAAACTGCACAAACATTGATGGATCAACCATCTACTCAAAGGAATGAAGGAAGGAATAACATAACCTATGATACTTTATTGTAATAACACTAGTGTTATAAATATATCAAAGAATCTAGTAATTCACGCCAAGACAAAGCACATTGGAATCAAGTATTATTATGTAAGAGAGCTAGTTGAAGACAAAGAGGTGAAGATGGAGTATGTCAATACAAAGGAACAAACTGCTGACATCTTCACAAAACCATTACCTAAGGATGCATACGAATATCTTAGAGGTAAGTTAGGGGTGATACCCCTATCAAAGGCTATTTAAGTAACAACAAGACTGCAATGCATCAAATAGATTAGTTGGCACATGTCACAAATTAATGTAGAGGATCTTACTTTAGGTACTACTTAATTTAATCAAAGTGTTGATATCCCAAAACAATCACAAGCAAGGTGACAAAGGGAGAAACTAGAGATGTTACAAGTTCTATATTTGCATGTTAAGATGATATTTCTTTGGCATTGTTGTCAAAGAGGGAGAAATAGCATAAACTGATCAGCAACCTAAGAGAGAGAAAATCAAGAGGGAGAAAAGTAGAAAGCAACTAACAAGGAGAAATAGCAGAAGCTAATTAGGATAAAAAATCAAAGAGGGAAATAAGATCATGAAAATATAATTACTACTATTATTGATAAGATCATTAAGGATATCTACCTTGTAAGAGGGAGAAAAAGAATTTTGTAACTTAATTTAGAAGTTGGAAGTTGTTGATGAAAAGGAACAATTTTGAGATAGTTTTTATTTTTGGTATTGCCTTACTATTTTTAACCTAGTTAGTTTGGTCAAATAAAATATTTTATCATTAAGATGACTTGGTTGATTAGTTTGGTTTTCCATCAATGCCAAAGAGGGAGATTATTGAAATCTGAATGAAAAGATCATTGTTGAAAAGAGATTGTTGAAAGAGGAAGATTGTTGGTGCAGATCATATGTTTCAAACATTATTTTGTCACTGATGTCAAACCTACTATTTTCTAGTGAGACAATTACTTATAAGATCCAAGTACTATCACTTAGTTGATTGATGAAGAGGATTTAATCAATAAGATGTAACAACTGTACCTAGAGGAAAGGTTGAGTTATGGTAATATATTGAAGTACAAGGATCAGTTAAGACAATGGTGAAATGATGTATTGATAATCTACTTGCAGTTACAAAGGTTAGCCACACTTAGAAGCTTTAGAAGAACAAGTAATACTAATACTGTCTACAAAGCCTAACCAAGTTGATAGCAGGTGCCGAGCAAAAAATTAGTTGGTTCCTAGTTAAAGAAAATTCTAGTATGTGCCAAGTAACACAAGTAGTTTCAAACAAAATACAATAGCCACCGGGCATCAATAAAATGTAGTTGATGCTGAGTGATTTTATAGTTGATGCCAACTAGTGTATATATGTTGAGCATCAGAAGATCAATAATCTTGAGCTGCTACATTATGAAAAAGATCGTAGATTCACCAAATATAAGCCAATAAGTTTGTTTTCTTGAAGTCTCTAAACTAGGTGGAAGATAAGATTGATGAGCTAGTGGTACAAAATTTGAGGTAAACCATTTTTGGGAAAATTCAAATGGATTCTAGGAGAAGTTTCTAGAAAAGACAAGATATGGGGTAGATAAATTGTATCCTACCTAATCCATCTAAACCCTAATTAGAAGATGGAAAATGACAAAGTATTCTAATTTCCTATTTAAGGAATGTCTGGTCATGAGGCAAAAACTCTCTGAGAGGTCTAAAGGGAGATATTAGAGAAGGTCAAGAGGACCACAGGAAGAATAGAGACAAAGAGTCAAGAACTCTGCTTCATCTAGTGACCAAAGAAGTGACTGCATTAGCATACCAAGAAAGTAAGCTAAAGGAGAAAAATTCTTGAAGGGTGAACAAGTTGTCAGAGATGCAAAGAATGAAATCCAATCAAATTGATGACTTAATTATGATCTAGAATCTGCAAGATAACTTGTAACTTGTATCAGATCAAATAATCTACTCTACTCTCTAGCAATTATATCAGTTAGGATAAAATCCTTTGGACTAAGGTTGACTTACAATCATTAGAAAATCCTTTAACAAGGTGGCATTCCAAGTGAATGGCTAAAGTCCTTTAATCGGGCTCACTTCTAATAGGGTGATTGAAATCCCTTAACCAAGTCACATTTAATAGTGTGGATTGAAACCATTAACAAGGTTGGCCTTTCACAGGGCATCACCTTAGAAGAGTGAAAAAGGAGTAGCATGTTAATGGTGGTTTTTCCCAAATTGGTTTTTCACGTTCAATCACTCTGTCAAGTGTGTGGATGAATTTTTTATGTTTCATGTTTTATTGTTGCATGTTGATTTAATAGTAACTTGCAAGTATTGGTAACAAGCATGGATTCTTATATAGATATGAATATTTAATGGGTTCACTAACCTAAGTGAAAAGTTTTTATTGGTACATCTGGACCTTGAGTAATTGATTCATCCCCCTCTTAGTTATTCTAAAGAATTCTAACAAGAATAAGGGACACTTCTACTAGCATTAATCAGAAGGCTTTTACTTCCCAATTGAAAATTTCAAAGAATGATGGTGCTAGAAGTAGCAATAACACAACAAAGGCTCAAAAGGGGTCAAAATCATAATTATTCAAGAGGAACTAGAAGAAGATGAGGTGCTTGAGGAGGAAGAGGAAAAGGTAGATTTAATAAAAGGAACATCCAACACTATCATTGCAATAAGTATGGACATTTTGAGAGAGAGTGTAGACTAAAATCAAGTAACAATAGTGCAAAAATTATGGTCAATAAGATGAGGATCCTTCCTTAGGTAATTTTTTTTATTGCTATGGTAAAGGTAATAGTAATGTGAATGATGTTTGGTATTTGGATTTTGGATTCTCTAACCATATTGTTGGTGTAAATAAGTATTTACTATTTACACTTACTTAACTTTACTTAGGTTAATGTATTATTTTAATATTTATTTATTTAGTCACCTAGGAGTACATGTACTCTTGTGAGTTTTCATGTTGACAACATATGAGTTTGCACCTCTTTTATGCACATGGTGTCTACAGCACAGGAGATAGCACACTAATTAAGCACATGGTGTCTACAACATCTCTACTTGAGATACACCTTGTCATTCTTATCCTCCCATCTAGAATGATGGATAAGATCTGTGCTTAGTTGTCATGCTTATCTTATCTCCTGGTTCCTTTTAAAGAGATTCTAGGTGCTTCCTAAGAGGCATTTATATACAGGCACTCCTAGTGTGTTTATACATACAATACAAAGAAATGTATGAGGACATACTCTGATATATTGATCATACCCTTTTTTGGTCTATAGTTGTGCTTGTGTTCATGTTCTTCAATCTTGGGTTAATCTTTCCCATAGGAAAATTCTTACATGGTATCAGAGCTCTTGGAGAAATCTATCTTCACATAGCCATTCGAGACCATCTTCTTAGTTTAGTAGCTCGGCCAAAATCTAGAGTATTGCAAAAATTAGGAGCATTAAGAGCCAAAATTGACCTCACCATTGTGTCTGAAATGCTAATTCAAAGAAAATTGGCAATAAAGTTTCCTACCCTAGGGCAAAGTCAATCATGAAGCAATTCTTTTTTTGCAAATTGACACATAGAGGCTCGATTTGTAAGTTCGGGCATGATATTTTAGATTTGTAATTTAATTTAATTTAGATCTCATTATTTTCCTACATATTTTTGAAAAAAAATTCCATCAGTTACCTCTGCAGAGAATTTTTTTTTTCTAGGAACTAGGTAGTGACACACCGGCTCTTGCAAGGAATATTCATCATTATCAAAATATTATTCATTTATTAATTGGCTGGCTATTTAGCAAATTCCAGATCAAACTACCCATATTATGGTCACAGAATCCATATCTAATGGCTCACAAAATTCCATTAGACTTTCACAAATCCAACCATGTAATTCAATGAAGGCAACAAACCCAATAGACAGCAAGCCACATAGCCTCTCTCATACCAGTGGCCACTTTGTTAATTTTGATATCTGTAGACTTTTCTTTTATAACATATGAAGGTTTATCCCACAAGGGATGTGGGATTAAACCCCACATCCCCAGCCCGCAAAGTCCTTCCTGACTACCACACTTTTCCATTTGGCATCACAAAAGATTACCAGTGCTCAACAAATGACATCCTGGCACCCCACAATCTTTTCTGCTCTCATAGATTCTCTCCACTCACTAAAATATTTTGGCCCATGCAGAGACATGTAGAAACCATCTATTTGCACTAATGAAAAGTCCTTTTTGGTGACTACTACATAGCTTGGAACGGCCACATCTGCCACATGGAATCTAGACTCACCCATCTTTGCCACACAGTTAGCCACGCAGACCAATCTGTCACTGACATGTCAACTACTTTTCCCCAGTGAACCCTACCCACATCACCTATCTAATCAATGCATATGTGGACTATCATATTGTCACCATGGATATATTATACCCTATGACATCATCTAACAATACGACCGTACATCGAGTGAACATTTTGGTATTGCCACATTAGTAGAGGGGACTTTTTTCACTACCATCAACTAGATACAATGTTAACTTTGATGGTCGTCTAACCATCATTCCTAGACATTTTTCAACTACTACAATGGCCACTTGAATGTCAAATTTAATCTTGCAATTTTCTACCCAAACCCCTCTCTAGATTTAGTTTTAATTTGGCAGCCCGACTTTGAGAGACCCTAACTTAGTCATTCAAACTCCAAATTAGGTGCAATTGTTTTTTATAATGAGTAGAATTTCTTGAACGATTCAGTGGCATAGCTCTTTTCTAGTTTTGTGTTTACGGATTTTTCAAAAATTTCATTTTTTGGTAACTATACCTATCTAATCTTTCATTTTACAACTTGAAATGCTTTCTACATGCTCATCTAGACTCCTTTTTAGGTTTTGTTTTTTTTGAAAGTGCATTATTTTTTGTCTACTTTCTAGTTCTACAATTAGATTCTAGGGTTGTGTGGATAGAAATATTACTTTCAACATTAGGGCCTTTTTTGCATTGTATTGCTTTTCATAATTGTTGTATATCTAAACTACAGTGTAGAGTTCTCAAGTTAGGCCTCAAAAGGCAGTTGTAATGAGTAAAATCAGAAGTCCATCTTGTATATTTTGAAAAGTGGTCCATTGTACACATACAACCTATAAAACATCGAATCTCACATTAGGGGGGTTCTTTGATTCTTTGGGGGTTCTTTGATTGATCTCATGGAGTCTTGCAGATATGTCAGTCTAGTATTCAACTACAATTGACAACAAGAAACTATTACAAATGGAGTGCTTTGATACTTTATCATCTAAGAGACCATCAAGAATTGCTTCCTTATCTCTATTCATTGGCACCACATTTTAATTGGACACATCTTGTACACCTTCATCACTTTTTGTATAATAGTATGAGTAAGGAATCTTTTGCTTCTATTAGAATTGCAAGTTTTCCTCATGATATTTGAATGTCTATTTGTGAAGCATATGGAGATCCATGTGTTCCTCCATCTCCAAAGGACATTCTACATCCAGTCACTCTAGCTATGGTTTCTTCAACTCTAGATAAGATCACAGCTCTAGATACCCTTGTTGCTCCTACTGATCATGTTTTAGCCATTGATGCTTTGGATTCAGTGTAGCAAGACTCTTTATGTCATCCTACTTTACCTTCTTGTGATGACTTCCTTCCTGCCATTGTAGGCATGTTTACAAAGTTTCACATTGAATATGTGGGAGACACTATTGATGATATTCATCTTCTTTTTGAGGCAAATTCTTCATCCATTATTGCAGTGATAGATTCATACACTTTAGCACTACTGGGTACACTTTGTCTTCTAGGTGATGACTTCTTGCTAGACATTTTAGCTCTATTCATGGAGTCACATACAGTAGATTTGGAGGACTTCTTTGATGATCTATCACTTCTTTGTTGAGGATGATCCTTCTACAATTATTGTGAGGGTCCACTTTGACCCTCATGTCCATTCTCTAAGTGATTAATCTTCATCGATTGGCATGATTGTGGATACTTATGTACATCAATTGTCGAAGGTCTCTTTTTCATTTAAGAAGACTGTTGGTTTCTTGAAATAGGCTCTACATCACTCCTTGCTTAATTTGCACTTCTTCTTAGCAGTTTTGGAAGGAGTCACCATCAGTATTGACACAAGGATAGTTGAGCAGGTTTCAAAAACACTGTTCATCATTAAGATTCTTTCCACACATAGTAGAAGCATCTCACCTATACCCCTATCATTGTTTCTTCCAAAGGGGAGAAACATCATTCAAATGTCATGGATCATCTTCTACATTGGACCATTTCTCACTAGTCAGCACACTACTTTTAGGGTGGGGGGGATAGGAATACCTTGTCTCCTTCTTCTTCTCTTTATGGGGGGGACTTTTTCCTATTAGGGGGTTTTTCCCTTCTATTTCTCTTTTGTATCTACTTGATGTATGTTGTAACGGGGGGGGGTTGATTACTCTGTCCATCCATTCATCCTGTTTTTATCTCTCTTTTTGGGGGAGGGTTTTTTCTATGAGGTTTTCCCTCTTTCAACACTTTATGAGAGATTACATTTTCATTATGTACATTGGTACCTAACATGGCTTAGTAGTTGAGACTCATTATTCATTTCATCCCAGTTTTTATGAACTTAAGTGCATTCCCCTAAGTTGCACTTAAGGGGGGGTGTTGGTGTAAATAAGTATTTACTATTTGCACTTAGTTAAGTTTACTTAGGTTAATGCATTATTTTAATATTTATTTATTTAGTCACTAGAAGTATGCATACTCTTGTGAGTTGTCATGTTGACAACATCTGAGTTCGCACCTATTTTATGCACATGGTGTCTACAACATAGGAGTTAGCACACTAATTAAGCACATGGTGTCTACAACATCTCTACTTGAGATATACCTTGTCATTCTTATCCTCTCATCTAGAATGATGGATAAGATGTGTGCTTAGTTTTCATGCTTATCTTATCTCCTGGTACTTTCTAGAGACATTCTAGGTACTTCTTGAGAGGGCTTTATATACAGACACTCCTAGTGTGCTCATACATACAATACAGAGAAATGTATGAGGACATACTCTAATATATTGATCATATTCCTTTTTGGTCTACAGTTGTTCTTGTGTTCAAGTTCTTTGATCTTGGGTGAATCTTGCCCTAAGCAAAATTATTACACATATGTCTGGTAACAAGAAATATGTTCAAAACTTGACAATGGTTATAGATATAGTACTACTCTTGGTAATAATAATAGAGTGGAGGTTGCAGTCAAAGGAGGCATTATTGTTCAGACAAAGGAAGGTAAGAAAAGTGTTCAAGATATTTATTATACTCCCAAATTGAAGCACAATTTATTGAGTGTTGGGAAACTATGTGAAAAGAATTATAGATATGTATTTGTTAATTATTCTTTTTGTTGCTATTGTTTTTCTTTAATTTCTACATTTGGTTTTTTTCTTTGAATGCCAAATATATATTTTTCTATTTCTCTAATTCTTATCATAGAGTGATATTTGAGAATATGAATTCTACTATCTATGATAAGAATCAGAGAAATGGGGTGTTTGCAACTATTCCTATGACAAAGAATAGGATGTTTTCTTTGAAGTTTGGAAAAAATGACAACCAACTTGTCAATATGGCTTATGAGAATAAAAGTTGGTTGTGTCATCTTAGGTATGGGGCCATTTGAAATTCAATAGTTTGAAAATTCTAACATCAAATACATTGGTTATGTAATGCCTACCCCTTGTTGACTTTTATTGTTATATTGTGATGTAGGAACATCTTGGATTTAATAACAATCCTACATCACCAAAAATATTTTATTTTTAGTCTTTTATATTTTAATGAGGACTAGTAGGCCAAGGTGGTTACTATTTCTAGGAACTTACTATTTTTAGTAAGTTTTACATACAAACTTGGAATGTTCTCATTTTCTACATGAAGGTTCATTTCAAAATTATAAGCGTACAATAAAATCCTCATTACTCCAACTTAAATATCAGAGGAGTTATTGCATATTTTTGGTGGAAATTTTAGGAGATAAATCTTTAGGTTCACCATTGGAGGCCTTAGAATGCCTGAATGGGGCCTAAAAAATTGATGCAAGGGCACTTGCATCATTCCAAGCTCATAGATTACGAATTGGTGTTTCCTAAAAGTCGTTATAATAGCCAATCAGAGCAATGGCTCAAGAGTTATGGCCTTCTGAAGTTAGGCTACCCAAAATTTCTAAAATAATTTGTCAAATGTGTATTTAGGTGACTCTATATGTATTGTTAGGGTATGTCGGTCCTAGGTATTAAGTTTGGGCATCTAGAACTTTCCTAGGCAACATAAAATTGCCTATTTAACAAAGATCCAAATATTGTCTCTAACAACTCTAGGTGATAGTTCACAAGTTGTCTTGTAGATTACTATAATGAAGGCACCCATGTGGATTAGCATATTGTAACTGTGAATTTTGCAATTTTGCATTTGTGGCGATAATAAGAAGTACATATTTTGTTCTTGCATTTATTGTTGTTTCTTTGTTTCTATTATGAGTTTATGGTGTTAAGGGGAGTACCCTTCATCATATTGCCATATTCTTTTAGGCTAGTTTTATGATTAGCGGCACTTGGTTACCAAATTTAATTAGATTTTTTTCATATTCAATTGATATATGTGTTGAGTTACTTAGTTATTTCATGTGTTCATGATTATTCTTTTTATGATGATGTATGTATATTTATATGGTAATTTTAGTTATTTCATTATGTTAGTTAGAGGAATGATTTATATGCAGTTTCTATGGTTACTTACCCCCATACTTGCATGTGTATCGTGTACTTGTATGTTTTACTTTATATATGATGTTTCTGATGTGATTGAGGGAGGGAGTTGTAGTCACTTGCTAATCAAGATCTACATGATGCTCCACTTCCCACCATTGATTTTTTAGTTTAGAATTATATATGTATGTACATGCTCAGATTTTATGCAGATTGTGGGTATTGGGAATCAACTTCCCTGAATTGCCCTGATGAGCATGCCATATCACAGTATCTAAATGGCAAAAGAGGGGAGATAATTCTTAAGTCCAAATCTTAAACCCTAAGCCAATTGTTCTAGAAAATAGGAGAAGTGTCTGAGTTGTTTACCCATTCGAATATATCAAGTGACATGAATTCGTGACTTTCACCTTGGAGTTTAAATTTGTGCTTTGTTCTTGAGTTAAGTTTTTGTATTTAGATTTGTGGGTCTATTGTGATTTTTAGTTATAATTAAATCAAATTAAAAATTCAATGTAATATTTTAATTTAATAGAAATTTTATTTTAAAAATTCAATATTTAAGTATATTTAATTAATTAAGAAATTAATTAAATAAAATAATTAAATTTAAAGTTTTAATTAAAGTCCTAATGTTGACATAATTATATTTATTTAATTTAATAATTATTATTTAGGTGTTTCATTATAATAATAAACTCTAAATAATATTAATAGTTAATTAATAAATATATTATTAAAAATATCTTGTGATTTAACAAGATAGAGAAAGCATAAGTTTAATAACATTTATTTTAATTAAATTGCATAAAGTTTGTGCATGAAATTAAAATAATAAAATAATTAAGAAAAAGAGTTTCGAGTGATCGCAAAAACGAAGCCCTAATTTTGGGAAAAATCTTTATTACGAAATTAGAGCTCATTTCTCCATATAGAGGTTTGGAGGAGCCATTTTCTGAGAAGAGGGTTTTGAAGGAAGACAGGAATTGCTTGTGAGTTCTATGCATTCAATTGTTTAGCATCAGATCGAAGTAAGATCTCATGGATCTTACGCAATAGATTTGTTCTTTGAAATATCTATCTTCTCCATGTTTGTGGATCTGTATTTGAAATTTAAGTTGGGTTGAAACCATTGTTTGTGAATTTATTGCTTTTCTTTTTGAAAATGTCTATAAACAAATTGATGATTGAACCTCTTATTCGATGAATTTTGAGTATTCATTTTTAGTTGGTTGAATTCGAGCTAGGGATTTTTTAAAAAAGGAATACTAGAGATCAAACATCTACAATTTGATACTTCATATTTATTTCTCTATTAGATCTATGCTCATTTTTATTTAAAAAATATATTTATAATTAAAATTTTAGATTTTATTGAGAGGGCATTTTTGTTTATTTTAATATAAAACCAAAATTTTAAAAATGAAACTATGAATATTGAAACTTGCGAGTTTTCATGGGAGGGAATCATTTTGTTTAATGGTCATTTTATTATTTTATTATTATTATTATTATTATTATTTAAAGGATGAGGAGGGGCCATGACCTCCCTCCCTCACGACTACCAAGGTAACTTGGCTACGATGGCATCGAGCACTACCAAAGCACCAAGTGTTGCTGAGGTAGTGAATGCTGCCAAAGTACCGGTTGGCCCAGGAAGCTAGCTGACTAGTGGCCTCGCCTTATGGGGAATGCATTTTGATATGCATGATTATGATTTGTGATTTAGTTTATTTTTTAATTAATTTTTATTTCATTAAATAGAATTTATGATTATAGCTTTAATATATTATAATTAATAATATTATTAAAATTTAATAATTTAATTATTATTTTATTTTATTTAATATTTATTATTATTATTTTAATATATATAAATATTATTTTATTAATAAGTTTATAAATATTATAATAATTATTAATTTATTTGATGATAATATTTAATTAAATAAATTTATTTAAAAATATATAAATTTATTTATTTATTGAATTAAATAAATGAATAGATATTTTCTTTATATATATATATATATATATATATATATATATATATATATATATATATATATATATATATATATATATATATATATATATATATCGGTAAACGAGCAAGGCCATAATAATTAATTATAATGAATAAGCTACAATAGCATTCCACCAAACAAATGGGCACTGGTAGGAAAGAACAAGAAAAGAAAACCTCCAGTCTAGCCCGGGACCATACTCCTTTATTATTACAAATTAAAAGAAGCATACCCCAGTCCAAATATCCAAATTACAATATAAGAAAAATCAAGTGATGATGAACAATATGAAAATTAGAATCCTTAATATTCTCATTCACCTCTTGATGAGGGATTAGAGCTTCTCTTATCAATCTAGAATTTGAATATAATGTCCCTATTTGATCACTCCAATAAACTGTTAATAAACCAACAACATAATAAAAAACCTTTAAGTTTCTAAAGTAGGTAGAATCCTTTATGAGATGTTTAAAGAAGAATCCAAAAATAGAATTATCCTATCTTTCAAACATTAGCATAGTCATAACCATAGAAGGAAAGATAGATGGCTAACCAAATATTCTTATGTAAAATGAAAGTTATGTCCAAAATTTAATAAGACAACATCCTACTAAACATAGATGCTAGGGACATGCCATCAATAAAAGCTTAAACTCCTAAACATATACTTATCAAAGTGACTTTCCACCCTGGATGCTACCCTATGACTAAATTGATTATTCTACACCATTTATCACATCTAGGACTATTTGTATTAGTAATGAAAATGCTAAATAGGAGAGGACAAAATTACTGCAAAACATGCATCATTATATACTATAGGAAGCCCAAAAGGAAGGAGGCAAAGCTATCAGAGTCCTCTGGAATCCATACCCACTTAATAAAATTCATGCCCTGAAAGGGAGAGGGACACCCATTCCTTTAATAATCTATCTAATCATATCATCCACATCTAAAAAAAAACAAGGTATACTAAGGAGCCTAAAAACTCTCCAATCTAGAATTTGCCTTCAGATCAATTTCATGCTAAAATAGAGCAATGTGAAATTAACCATAACTATATCTCATAATCTGATTAGTATGAAGCTAGCTAAGTCCTACTAATCTAGTTTAACCAAAATACCTTTTAAACCATATGCCACTTCATGGAGACAAACCATAAGCAAAAAATAATAAAAATTCAAAAACCTTCAACAAATTGAAATGTTAAAAAATTATACATTGAAGAAATATCTATAGAAATGATATATCATTATATTATTGATATGCTTACTGATGACAGATACAAAATAAAGGAGTTGTAAAATCTCCTTAAGTTGCAAAAGATGTATACATACACCAAATGTGATATGTTGCTTTACATAACAAAACTATATTACTCACAGTCCCGAGTACACTAAATACATAACTTTAATCGCTAAACTAGTGCCTATTGTTAATATATACAGCTTGACCTTCTTATCCACAATATATATTAAGTGACGCATGACCACTTATCCTCAATACACCATAATGACCTCAGAGACTTCATTGGGGTTTTCTACTTGAAAATTTTGGGGAAATTCAAAGTCAAACTTTGACCTGCTTGTCTTCTCCATGTTGGGTGTAATGGAGTTGAGGGCATCCAAATCCTCATTGGTAAGCCCAAGTTCAATGTATGCATTGTAGGCATTGAGATAATTTGTAAGCCATGTTTTGTTCTCATCTACCACTATTCCCATCCATCCAAGTAGGAAATGGATGTTGGCCTCCATCTTGGACCATTCTCTGTAGAAAGCATAATTTCAGGGACAACTAGCAAGGGGTGATGAAAAGAAACCTCTAGCTTCGGGGAGCTAGGTGGAAGCTCCATGTATCTCTCGGGTAGCAGAATTCATAATTTTTTGTCGATGCTTTTGACTACTTGTTTGAGCCCCTTCCTCCATGTAGGGTTGAAGATGGCAGATGCTACTATAGAGTTGGATAATTGTTCCTGATTTAATTCTTGCTCTAGCCATGCATCCTATAAAGGAGCTGATAATATCATTGTTTGTCCTCCACGTGTAGCTATAGTCAAAAACACCTTCTCCAATGGCCCTGCTCATGGCTATCCTAGCCATGTCATCCAGTGGGCTCAATATTATATTCCACCACTTTGGCTTAACATTTTCATAGAATGCCATGGAGTGAACCTTTGAAGTGTGTAAGACATAAATTTTTGAATCCATTACTTCAAAGGCGAGGCTACCCTAGGGCAACGACAATGATAGTATATAAATAAACTAGATCACAAGATCTAGAAAACTCCAATCCTAACCTCATGCTATGGTGATGCCAACACCTAAAGGCATAGGTTGAATACATTAGATAAGGTAATAAGTTAGTCCAAAAAATGATGATTAGCCACATAAATATCCGATAGGCAAGTTCCCATCTATCTCAATGATTTTCCAAGGTGACGGGCTATAAAAAACTAAGGATGGTCTAAGACTACTAATGACAAATGAAAGGCTAGTTTCCCAAGTGAAGGAGGGCCTCTATATTAAAATCTTAGCAAGAATAGTCTACAATTATATATGGTAACCAAATGGGGAGGGGAAAAATAATCCTAGGGCCATGGAAACTATAATAAACATACTCTATGAACCTTTAATAATTTGAAGATTTATATCGTCTGCTCCTTTGTTTGCTAACGAATCTGCCTTCTTATTCCCTTCTTGGAATATATGACAAATCCTAGAATTAGTCAACTGATCAATAGGCATAAGGACATCACTATGTCTAGAATTTAGAACCCAATTTAGTGTACCCTGTTTCCTAATTGCATTGAGGATGATTTGAGAATCACCCTCTATAATGACTTTTGTCAATCCTAGTTTGAGACAAAGCAAGAGGCCTTTTTCCAAGGCTTCTAACTCTGCTAGGTTGTTGGTTGTAGGATTAATTGACAATGTGTTTTTGGAAATCCAATTACTTGAATCATCATTTATAATTCAACCAATACTCACCATTCTAGGGTTACCTCTGGCTACTCTATCAAAGTTGATTTTATGCCATCCATATAGTGGGGGAGACCATTTACAATCTTACTACTCTTGGTGTATACTAGGTACAGGTTGATCAATTTACTCTAGTTCTTTATGAGACCATCCCAAGCAGAAAAGGAACCTTCCTCTTAATAAACCTTCCTGAGATGAGAGTTAGTGACTTCCACAATGCTAGCCTCTATCTTAAGTAGTAAACCTTCCAACTCCATTTTCATATTTTGGAATATGTGTCTGTTTCTCTCCTTCCAGATCTCCCAAGACATAATCATTGGGAAAATGTTCCATAGTTTGTTATAGATCCCCTTAATCATGTTAATGGGCCATCCTTTCAGGAGCTCGGAGAAGGATCTCAAAAAGGGGGATGACCATCCTAGCTTTAGCCTAAGTCATTCCCAACATGATTTAGAGAATGGAGAACTATATACTAAATTCTCTACGTCCTCAAAATTATGTTTACATAGAACACACCTATATGGGCCTTGAAAGCCAAATCTATGTAGCCTATCTCCTATTAGAATCCTATTTTGGGAGGACATGCATAGAAAGAAACCTGACTTGGGTAGGAAAGCTACATACCAACATAGATTGAGTGGAATTTCTATTTGTTCCCATCTTTGTGAGTGAATCAAGGTGATATATCCACTCCTAACATTGTATTTATCATCCTTTGAAGCTTCCAAAATAAGTTCATCTTTCTTCTGAGATTTCTTATTTATGTCAAAAAGAATCTTTTCATAAGCCTATCTTTCCTTGGGGTCAAATCCAACTCTATCAAGAGATTTCCACACCCATTTGACCAAACCTTCAAAAGAGATTTTCTAGTTATAGTCCTTAATTTATCTCCCCAAGTAGATAATAATTTCTCCTTGAGGGCTGAGGGGAAGGGTTTGGACACAATTAGGGGGAGACCATCACAAGAATCTTCCCAAAATAAGGCTTCATCACCCGATCCTACATCCCATGATAGAAATTTACTAATAATGTGACAGCACTTTGTCATAAAATTCAAACTTTCAGATCCCTTAGGAAGATTCCTCATTCTAAAAATTGAAAGAGGATCACCTGCATTAAGGTATTTATTATATTATATCTTGGCCCATTTTTGGTTTCTTTCTTTATACAAATGCCAAATCAGTTTAGCACCTAAAGCTTCATTTTTCCATTGTAAATTCTTAATCAGGACCACCCAACTCCTTAGGTTTGCAAATGCTCTCCTATTTAACAAGCACTAGTCTCTTATCCTCTTCGCAATCCTTCCATAGGAAGTTTCTAAGCTTCAATTCCAATTTCCCAAAGAGCCCTTAGAGAGGGGAAGATGTGAAAGAGGAAAAGTAGGAATGGCTGATAGAACTAATTTAATTTTAGTACTTTTCCCTGCCTTAGAGAGCCATTTATTTTTCTAGCTTCCAATCCTAGCGTCAACTTTTTCAATGGTATTTTGCCAGATCTTGCTAGATTTAGAACCCTTTTCTAGTGCTATGCCCAAATATTTACAAGGAAATTGACCTTTTCTAAATCCCACCACCTTGCAAATCTGATCTTCAACTTCTTTAGTATTGTTTAAGAAATATATCTCTGATTTTTTCTTATTTACTTTCTATCTAGACACTACCATATATGAATTAATTATATAATGTAAATTCAAGGTTTCTTTGACTATACTTTTATAGGGTAGGATACTATCATTAGCATATTTTTGATGTGTAATATTAGGCATATTGCTTGCGACTATGATACCAGAGATTACTTGATTATTATAAGCATACGTTACCACCCTTCCAAATGCTTCTGCCATGATGATGAAGAGGGATATTTTGAAAATCCCCTCAAGCATTCCATTAATAAGGATAGAAATTTAGGGAGTAGAGATGAATTTGAAAATGAGATTGATCCATTGATGTGAGAAGCCAAACATTCCAAACACCTTACATAGAAATCTCCAATCCACCATGTCATAAGCCTTTTGAATATCAAGTTTCATGAACATACTCAGCTCTTTACTCTTGAAAATAGAATGGATGGTTTTTGGAATAGTGAGGATACCATCTAGAATAGATCTACCTAGAACAAAACATATTTGCTCCTCTAAGATAATCTTCAGAAGCAATACCTTGAGTCTATTTGCTAAAATTTGGGAGAATATCTTATAAATAATATTGTAGAGAGCAATAGGTTTATAGTCCCTAGCCATTTTAGGATCAATTTTTTTTGGGATCAAGGTTAGGAAAGAGTAATTAATTTCTGATAATAAAGCTCCACCATTCCTTGAGGCTTCAATGGCTTTCCATAAGTCTTCTCCAATAAAGTCCCAACATTTCTGATAGAAAAAGGCCTAAAAGTGATCTGTGCCTAGGGATTTATCGGGGTTCATGTTAAAAACCACTTCTCTAACTTCTCCCAATGTAATTTCTTTATTGAGGAGTTTGTTATCCTCGAGAGTAATTACTTTTGGAATAAATTTGAGTAATTCAGCTTGTGCTTCCCTATTGGGTCCTTCAAAGTTATTTAGAATCTCTTGATAATGATCAATAAAGGTGCTTGCTATTTTACATGGATTCTTAGTAATGGATCCCATATTATTTTTAATACTAGTTATTTTATTTTTCTATTTGTTATATAGGATAGAATTTTGAAAGAATTTCATATTCTAATCCCCTTCATCTAACCAATTCTCCCTAGATTTTTGTCTCCAAAATTTTTCTTCTTGGTTAATTTATCCTCCCTATTTGGCAAGTAACTCTTTTTCTAGCATATATCGTTCATTATTCATGCCTTCCTTGATTACTACCATATTTAGATCTTTTAGTTTTTCTTCTATGTCTAATTTTTCTTTGAAAATATTATTAAAATATTCTTCATTCCATTTAAGGATTTGATCCTTTAGCATCTTCATTTTTGAAACAAAAATGAACATCTTGGATCCTTCGAAGTTATCTTCATGCCACCACTCTTTGATATTATTCATGAATGTTGGGTCTAGAAACCATATTTTCTCACATTTGAATGGGTTCCTTGATTGTTTTATGTCATGTCCCCTTTTCAAATAATAATAAAAATAATAATCTTTGCTAAGGCGGGCAGGCCCAAGAAATTGAAGTTTCGGAAAAAGGGGGTTAATCTTTGGAAACCGTTGGACTAATAAATGAAATTATTATTAAAATATGTTTCATTAACCTCTCTTGTACATGAGTTATGGTTATGCCCTCTTTTAAGGGGTTTGGAGGCATTTTGGGTTGATTCCAGAACTTGATTTTTGCTCACTCTTTGTTATTCTTCAGAGGCTGCCAAACCTGTGGAGAACGAGATCCAAGAATGGGAGTTTGCAGGTTTCCAGGGAGACCCAAGAATGGGATTTTGCAGGTTTTTGGGAAGGCTAAGGATGGGATTTTGAAGCCATTCCATGTGCATGCTCATACAGAGTTTGCCTATGTGCTGAACAGTGCAGATTTGTGGGTTTTTGGGTGTGTTTTTTGTATGAGTTTGGTGTTTTCAGTTGAGTATTTCATATCAGTTTGGGTTGATGCTGTATTTCAGACTTTAAGGTGTTAAAATAGATCTGAATATATGTATTGGGACATGATTAAACTTCTGAGATAGATTATTAGTTTTTTTGTGGTGTTTTCGGGCATTTTTGTGTTAATTTCGGGAGCCCGATGAGCACAGTTTTTGTCCTACATTTGTGAACTGTTGTGTAAAGGTTATATAGATCTAGGAATGTAATTTTGTATGCTTTTATGCTTCTGAAATTTCTGTAAAAATATCCACTTTTAGATTTATTAATAATAGGTGAAGCTGTGAAGCTTTTGGCACTATTTTTGGCACACCCAATTTGGGGTTTCTTGAGAAATTTGGTGGATCTTTGTGATATCAGTTGTTTGATCTTGAAAATCTGATTTGAGGCTTGAAATATCATACAAAATCAGAAAAGGGACATTTCAGTGGTATCAGAGCCATGATCTTGCCAGCCTAAGGGTTTGTAGAAGCTTGCATGTCAGTTTTGACAACTACCCAGATCTTGCATGTCATAATTTATGATTGCATGTTGCTTCTAATCAGCTGCATGTCAAAATTTAAGGTTGTGTGCTACTTCTAATCATTTTCATGTTAGTTCTTGGTTAATTTGGTGGTTGCATGTTGCTTCTAATCAGTTGCATGTCAAAATCTATGGTTGCATGCTACTTCTAATCATTTGCATGTTAGTTCTTGGTGTTTGAAGAAGTTATATCCTATTGGGGTTACACTCTACTTTATCTAGAATGGACAAGTATAGTACAGAGTCTCAGAGGACACAATCTTGGACAATTGATATCCAGAGTCAAAATAGTAGAAAGGATGGTTATTTAGACATTCTAGATAAACTTATAAAAATAAGCCATAAGATGTCTGAACAGTTGGTTGAGCACAACCGTATAATGAATGACATGTTGTCCGACCCAACTAAGGTGGATAAGTTGACTAGATTTCTATTTGGCAAATTTTCTCACAGGGCAGATGACACAATTACTAAGAACTTGCATGAGGAGTTTGAGAAACTAGCTGATAGCCAGGTAGAGGTCTCAGATTCTACTCTGCCACAGGAGGTGGTGGGAAAGGATATTACACAGATTGATAGTAATGGTCAACTTGATACTCAAATTGAGACAATTTTTTACAGGTCGTCAAAGGGTGATGCCACAGGTATTCAGGATGGTATAGTTACAATAGGTAGTGACTACAATGTAGTGGGTTCAGATGATGATTATGAGGATGTTGTTGTGCAGGATGGTGAGATACCTGGTAGAGATGAGCAGACATTGAGCATTCATGACTTTGCTGAGAAAGAGTACTAGGCACAGTTAGATGCTTCATCACATGAGGTTGAGGCTGGTAGTACTTTACATGATTTGTCCAGCCAGCTGAAGGTGAACAAAGATAGTATTGTGACTTCATTATCTCATCATGACAAGTATGTGGAATCAGTTGGTATTGGTCATATTACTCAGGTGAGGATTTTTCTTGAGTTACCAACTGATTATAGTTTACGAATATGGACTCGAGATTGTTGTATTGGCATTTGAGATTTAGTTGACTGGAGATCTTTAACACTTTTCGGTAGCAGTGTTTTTTTGGGTGCTATCATGGATTTGATTAGCAAATTACACAGTGTTGTCTTTTCTTGTGCCAGTATCTTGTCTGATGTTGGTATTAGTTTTTATACACTAATGTTGGGCTTTGTTCATATATCTAGTTGACCATACTTGCTGGAATGTGTTGATGATATTTCATATTTGGTAGTGTGTAGAGATGAGTCCTAGGATCATATTGGCATTGATGACATCCAAGAGGATGCAGTGGGCAGTTTTGAAGACTTAGTTTCTTTGGGTACAAAGGAGTTGGACAGCAGTGCTACAATTTTTGATACTCTATATGTTGATATGAGCTTTAGATTTGATTCACAGGACATGGATGGTAATACTCTAGAGACTAGTAACTTTAAGGATACTCCTTTAGACAGTGCATTAGAGGAGGTTTGTAGGAGATAGTCAAGCCAGTGCCATCATGTGTCTAATGAGTTGAGAGTTAGTGATCGAGACATTACTATCACTTTCCAACATTTCGATGTTACTCATCAGTTGTTAGCAGTTTATGGATGGGGTTCTCCTACTAGTGATGAGCAGGAAGGCAGTTATCTTTCCTTGACAGAGATCCACTCTTTATGGAAGGTTATTCGGATTCTGAGACAAAATTATATGCAGTTGGTAGCTGACAGAGATTATCTTATGGAGTGGGGTAGTATAGCATATGATGCATTGTTGGCCAAGGAAGATGAGGTGAGTGAGCTTATTGAGCAGCTTGAGGTGACTTTTGAGATTCTTGAGAGTACACAGTTGGCTTTCAAGGATTCATAGTTTCATTTGGCTAAGGTGACCATGGAGTTAGAGTAACTACAGTCTTTACCTGATTCTATACAGTCACAAGTTGTGGTGTTTGGTGATCTGAGGATGTCCATGGACGAGATTGTCAAAGATAGTGGAGATGGGGATGCATCCATCCTTGATACTAACATTGGCATATCAGGTTCATTCCCATTAGAGTTAGGTCCAGTTGAGTTGGGTGTTGTAGAAGATTTTTGTGGTATGCCTAACATGGGGGTGGCCTCTAGTACTGATGGAACAGAGACTAGAGATGTATCAAAGATCACGTGTGATGTTGGTGAGTCGGCAATTGGCATGGTTCCTACTAGTAATACTACTCCCTTGGTGATATCTTTAGAGGTAGTAGTTAGTTCCAAAATGGTTAGTGGTCAATTGCAATTAGTTTCATCTAGATTACAGTTTGAGCCACTGACTGAGATTGGAAAATTCTATCATCATTACACTGTGAGGTATGCTCATCAATTTACCTTAGATGACCATGTTGATGAGATAATGATACAGAGATGTACTTTGGTTCCTAGTGCTTATCATCAGTTATGGGACAATTTGATGCCTCAAGATGAGAGTTGTGATGGGCATTAAATGGTGATAGGTTCTGCAGTTGACAGCTTGATAATATGTGACTTAGAGCTAGAGTTTGGGAGTGATGCTTCAGTGGGTGTTGTTATTGATTCTACTCCTTTGGCTATGACATCTCCTGACTTAGCTAGTGATCAGTCATAGTGGATTGTATCACTTGTTCATGGTGAGTTGTTGACTGAGGTTGGTTTTTTTAATCAACATTATATTTCAGGGTATGTACATCAGTTAGCATTTGATCCTTGTTTTGAGGAGTTGATGGCAGGAAAATTTGGTTTGGATTCCATTTCTTACTCTTTATCTTGTAATGTGTTTTCACCACCAGCAGTGCATAGGAGTTATGGTTATGAGATAGTGGCTGGTGATTTGCAGAGTTGTGTTGACTGCAGGAGTTGTATAGTGTGTGGATTCTCCATACTTGGTACAATTTCATTCGAGAGCATTCACCATTGTTGCAAAGTTGGATTGTACATTCTGTATAGGCCAGTGGGATGCGTTGATGGTATTTACTGTGTTGGTAGTTTGATTTGTCCACTTTACTTGGGTTTTGATGTTCTAAGAGTTTGTGTCTCATGGGTTTTTGACTATGGTAGTGGTGATTTTGGAGTTTGGTTGAGCTATAATTGTCAGTTTGATTATGGATTCCTCTTGGTCATATTGCAGAGGATATTGTAGGAGCCTGTGTTAATTGGTAGTAGTATAGTACATGACTACATTTGGGATCCAGGTGGATTGATTGGTTTATTGTTTAGCCATTGCTTGAGGACTAGCAATTTTTGGGAGGGGAGGACTTTTCATGTCCCCTTTTCAAATAATAAAAAAATAATAATATTTTCTAAGGCAGGCAGGGCCAAGAAAGTGAAGTTTCAGAAAAAAGGGGTTAATCTTTGGAAACCGTTGGACTAATAAATGAAATTATTATTAAAATATGTTTCATTAACCTATTTTGGACAGTAGTTATGACTATGACCTCTTTTAAGGGGTTTGGAGGCATTCTGGGCTGATTCCAGAACTTGATTTTTGCTCATTCTTTGTTATTCTTCAGAGGCTACCAAACATGTGGAGAAGGAGACCCAAGAACGGGAGTTTGAAAGCTTCCAAGGAGACCCAAGAATTGGAGTTTGCAGGTTTCCAAGAAGGCTAAGGATGGGATTTTGAAGCCATTCCATGTGCATTCTCATACAGAGTTTGCCTATGTGTTGAACAGTGCAGATTTGTGGGTTTTTGAGTGTGTTTTTTGTATGAGTTTGGTGTTTTCAGTTGAGTATTTCATATCAGTTTGGGTTGATGCTGTATTTAAGACTTTAAGGTGTTAAAATAGAGCTGAATATATGTATTGGGACGTGATTAAACTTCTGAGATAGATTATTAGTGTTTTTGTGGTGTTTTCGAGCATTTTTGTGTTAATTTTGGGAGCCCGATGAGCACAATTTTTGTCCTACATTTGTGAACTGTTGTGTAAAGGATATACAAATCTGGGAATGTCATTTTTTAGGCTTTTATTCTGCTGAAATTTCTATAAAAATATCCACTTTCAGATTTATTAATAATAGGTGAAGCTGTGAAGCTTTTGGCACTATTTCTGGCATACCCGATTTGGGGTTTCTTGAGAAATTTGGTGGATCTTTGTGATATTAGTTGTTTGATCTTGAAAATCTGATTTGAGGCTTGAAATATCATACAAAATCAAAAAAGGGACATTTCATTTTAATGGTTTTGTGAGTTCCAACCTAACTAGGTAATGGTCTAACCTAGCAATTGGAAAAATGGTGGAATGAATGTTAAAATTATTTCCATCCAAATCACCTTTTAGGAAAAACCTATCTAGTTTTAATATTATATATGTAAAATCTTTCCTCCTATTGTTCCAAGTATATTTCCCATTATTGATTGGGATATCAATTAGATTATGTCCATCACACCATTCTTTGAAGAATAGGGAGGATTGCAAGAGCTAGCGAATACCACCATCTTTCTCGGATAAATCTAAGACAGTATTAAAGTCACCACCTACTAGGCATAGATCATCTATATGATTATACATAACAATAATAATTTCATCCTAGACTCTTTTCTTTCCTATAGTACTTATTGGTCCATACACATTAATTAACAAAAAATGAAGATTAGATTTTAGGCTTTGTATCTTTACGTTGATCTAATTATTACTGCAATTGAGGAGATCTATAGACACTTTTCTAGGGTTCCATAGAATTCCTAGAACCCCAGAGGCTCCTACTAATTCACAAAATGTGGAGCTCCAGAAACCAAGCTTCTCTTTTAAGTTCAATCCTTTTGCCTCACTTAATTTTATCTCATGTACTAAAATAATATCTAAATAAAATAATTTTAGGTTTTGCTTTAGTAACCTTTTCTTGCTAGGGGTGTTTAAGCCCCTAGAATTCCATGTGGTGATCCTCATGGCTCCTTGAGAAGGCTCTTCCCCTTCCCATTATTAATTTACTAATCTATCTTTTGTTCTTCCCTATTGAGTCAATCTGCTTCCCTGAGTTCCTTCAAAGACTTTCTGCCTCTCTTCCCTTTCGCTCTCCCATATTTTGGTGAACTTAGTCCTTCCTAGTTCATCTATATCCATAAATGTTCAAAGTTCTTTTGAGCACTAAAATCTTCCTCATAGGCCTTTCTATTTCCTCACTTTCCAGTTCTTTAATTATCTAGTTATTATGCTTGGCTTATCTTCTGAATACAATTCTTTTTGATTAATCTTAACAATACATGTACCTTCTTGCTCTGCATCCCTTATATCTTCTTTTAACTAGATCATTGCTTCCTTTAAATCCTCGTCCTCAATCTTCTTTTAATCCCACTTTAGATCTTCATAAGTGTCGTTGTTGACTCCAATTTTAAGTACCATTTGCAACAATTCCTCCTTCTAAGCCTCTATGCTATAATTTGTGCTCTCAAGACAAAATACTTGAACTAGTTCCTCAGTGAGCTACTCAAGAAACTCATCTTCTGATCTTTGAATTGCTAATTCTAGGTCCAAGGAATTATCCTTGTTTAGGAAATTTTGGAGCTCATTTGAAAAGGATCTAACTTATGTCTCTAAGCTGTGATCCTTATCATTCTGTTTGACCACTAGGGTAAAGGGAGATCCACCATATTCTACTGGGGTCTACCAAAACTTAGATCTCTTTCATATTTCTCTAACTGGTGTTATGTCTCTTTCTTTTAGATCTAGAGACTAACATTACTCCCCTTTTTGATCTATCTCTATATCCTTGAGAGTTTCTCCATTATTTGGATTTGATTCAAATAATAAAGAGTTCTCAACATCTTCTATATTCTTTTTACCACTCCTCTCTTCCTCTATAAAATGCTGAATAGATATTTCCATAGATTCTAAGGTTCCCTTGCTTGTATCCTTAGGAACATTATCCATTAACGACCTATAGATAGAACTTTCTAAGTCTTCTTGCTTCAATTTAGCCAATTTTTCTTCCCTCTCACATGCTTTAGATAGATTTGAAGCATTTTTCATATCATATCCTTCTAGACAATTAGTCTCTTTTGAAGATCTATTCTGCTCTGTATTACTCTTTTTGTTCTCTCTTCTACTTTTCATCCTATGTTTTTCTTTTGACTTATGCTTTTCGGTCTTGTCCTGAATCTTTTTTTATTCTCCCACTATAATTGACTTGAGTCTTGTTTTGGTTATTGGGTTAGTCTTAAAATTTTCCATGCTATTCCTTTCATTTTGCGGATTCTCATTTAAATTTTCCTCTTCTTGATTATGTTGCAGTGAAGTCTCTTGATCTGCCAAACTTAAACTCAATTTCTTTTTCTTAATTTTGATCCATGGGAATATGCTACGGAAGTCAGATTAAATTTAATGATTTTTTATATTTCTCTTTCATACATTTGTAGATTTATATCATAGGATGCTTTGTTGGTTATGATCTTCCTATGAGATTGAACTAGTTGATTAAGCTCAGTTCTAATGAGCATTTTCACATTGTTACAGCAATGGTATGAGGATTCAATGCCTATCAGATCACCCATTGTAGACCCTATAGACCTATGGATCTAAATTTGGACCAACTTTGGTGGTGAAAATTGAAAACTATACCGCTTGGGACTTGTAATATCTAACCCTTCCAAACTAAAATTTGGACTCCATTTAACAAAATTAACTACAAACCCATTGAAAAACATTTAGAAATAGATAAGAAAGAGATAGGGTTTGGCTTGGACATTTCCTAGAGATCTTGCCTAAATGTGTTCTTTAGGATCCTTTAGCCTCTCTAAAATTGTGAAGTTGTTCTTTGTTTAGATTCTGAAGTAAAAATTCCTCCATTTCTTGTTTGAGAACCTTGATTTTTTGTGTTTGTTTGATTTTATCCAAGGGTTTTTGCCTATGCCCTACCATGATCTAGGATTATTGATTCATTTTTTGAAAGCCTACTCTGACTTTTTCGCTTGGAAGCTATGATTCACCATTTTTTTCCTTCAAATTTTTTAATTACAACTTACTAAGTTGTTATAATTAAGAAATATTTTGTTAGAGTAAAAGGTTAATTTAATTTAATTTATTAAATTATCTTTACCCCCTTCTTAATATTTTACTTTATGCACCTTGCATTTCTATTTAATAATTAATTAGTAATTATTAAATATGTTTTACCTCTTAGGGTTTCCCTTTTAAGGTTTCAATCTCCTTCATAAGGATTGATTGATTGTAAATTCTTTCATTCTATTTTGTACAAGTGAATTCAATCCTCTTGTTTATTGAATAAACCCTTCTCTCTCTTTGCCTTTCTTTCTTCCTTGTAACAAGCTATTTGGATGTAGGATGTCCAGGGATCTATGAATTCAAATGTTCATCATCAAATTCTACATGGTATCAAAGCCTTGCTTGTTCTTATTTTTAGCTGCATTATTACTCATCTTAAGGGGGGTGTTAGAGTAAAAGGTTAATTTAATTTAATTTAATTTATTAATTATCTTTACTCCCTTCTTAAGATTTCACTTTATGCACCTAGAATTTCCATTTAATATTTGATTAGTGATTATTAAATGCCTTTTACCTCTTATAATTTCCCTTTTAGTGTTTTGATCTCCTTCATAAGGATTGATCAATTGTAAATTCTTTCCTTCTATTTTATATTAGTAAATTCAATCTTCTTGTTTATTGAATAAACCCTTCTCTCTCTCTAGTTTTCCTTCTTCCTTGTAATAGGTTATTTGCATGTAGGATATCCAAGGATCTATAAATTTGTTCATCATCAAATTCTACATATTCATTTTTAAGAACATTATTTTAGAAGGGATTTAGTTACCATGAAATATTTGAATACAAAAGAAATCTTATTTTATTGTGAACTCAAGAAAACTTGGACAGATAGAACACTTGAGGAGAAACAAAACTGAAACCCTGGTTGTTATCAAATCTTTGAGTTTTGAAAAAAAATGAAAATGAACACTTGAAAACCTATAGTGAAATTTGAAATTTTGTGTTTTTAAAATCTATTGAGTTATGAAACTGACATTATTTTGTAGTTTATGTGATGTGTGGTTTATTGATGTTGTGTTTGGCTTTCAAATTAGTTCATTGACTAGTCAAGATGTTTACTAGAGGCTTGAGGCTTTTGTTTTGTGATGGTGTTATTTATACAGTCTTTTATACTTGACCATGGTGATGTGTCACGTATTTCTATGATTAGTTATGATTAATGCTTTTTTGTGTTTTCTAGTTGCTTATAGAGAATTGAGGTGATAACTGTGACTTTCTTGTCGTAACCTTTGAGCTTTTGATCAATTATATTCTAGTACTTTCCAGTTGCATGTATAAGACAGAGGTGATTATTTTGTTTTATGTTTTGGCGCTTTCCAGTTGCTTGTATAAGACTGAGATGATATTAAGATTGGTCTTTAGGTGTTTTCCGGTTGCTTGTAAAGGATTGAGGTGAATTCTATGTTTTATTTATAGGTGTTTTCTAGTCACTTGTAAAGGACTAAGGTGAAAACTATGATTTCATGAGTTGTTTTTTTATGAGTCTAAGGTAGGTAATCTATGAGTGCATTGAGAAGTGGATTTCAATGGAGGTTGAAGCCCTAAGTGGCTAACTGGGTAACCCATTGTAAGTTTTTTTAACAAGTGATAACATCTCATTAAACGAGTTTAAATTAATTAATAAGAATCATTATTTTTCCTCGCCCATGCCTTGAGTGCTAGTATAGGCTAGGATGAGAGTAGAGAGGATGCTTGGTTGGGACCTTGCTTCATTAGTATGCCTTGTCTATATAAGAGGTTAGTAGTGCCAATAGAGGCACTAGGGAGATGAAGTCCAAAGAGGCTTTTAGGGTAACATTAGAGTTGTCTCATGCAATGGCACTTGCCCACTTTTATAGTAGATTTCCTATGTGTCTTTTTCACCTTTGGGTTTAGATGATACTTGTGTCTTGGTACACTTTGAGATAGTTTTCTATCAGGATTTTCTTGACCTAGATATTGGTTTTGACTTGTAGATTGATATCCATTTGAGACTTCATCTTATCTCCTTAGCACGGTGGGAGTGAGCCATTTAGGTTCCATCAGGTTAGGTGGTGGTGCTTTTTACTTATACTATTGAGATCCAACCATTGAATATTGTTGTTGGATGTCTCTGTGCAGTTGATCCTTTCTTTCTAATCTTATATTTCTATTGGATGTTTATACTATACTGTACTATATTTATTTATCAAAGATCTTATGAGACGATGTATTTTATTTATGATGTATATTCTGAGCTTCTCATACCCTATGACTTGTAAAACATATGATTATGCATTTTGTTTATGCCAAGTGACATCCTATGTAATTTTATATTATTTAAATGGAATTATACTTGTGATATTCCATGATGTGGAATTGGGCTATGTGTTAGATTTAATATTAATTAAACTTATACATGTGATTCAACATCACAAGACCCTTAAGAGATGTAATCTATTTATGATGGTTGTATGTATGTGAGTTATTGCTTTCACCATGTTATCTCTTGTTGTTTATTATCTTTAAAAAAAAATTGTTTGGAAAACTTAGTGAAACTTTAGGTTACTTTCTTTGGGTTCCCTGGTGGGGTGTTATAGGTTCTTGGATTGCCTAAGGTTGAAGAGCATAAACATATTTGTGAAGGGTGTGCAAAAGGGAAGCATGCAAGGGATTCATTTCCTAAAGGCAATGCATGGAGGGCCCAACACCTGCTCTAGCTTATTCATTCAGATATTTGTAGTCTTATGCAAACACAAAGCTTGGGTAAGTCATCATATTTCATTATTTTTATTGATGATTACTCACGCATGTGTTGGTTGTATTTTTTGAAGAGTAAGGATAAGCCTTTGATACATTCAAGAGGTTTAAAACTCATGTAGAGAATGAGAAAGAGAACACAATCCGATGTTTGAGAACATATCATGGAGGAGATATTTGCTCAAAAAAAATTTATAATTTTTGTGAGATGAATGAGATTAAAAGATAACTCACAACTACATACATGCCCCAACAGAATGGAGCAGCTAAAAGGAAGATCTATACTGTGGTAGAAATGGCAAGGAGCATGTTAGAAACCAAGGGTTTGAGCAAGTCTTATTGGGTTGATTCAGTTGCTACAACTACCTTGGACAAGATGTGATTCTTAATAGGAGTCCTACAACTGTCTTGGATAAGATGTCTCCATGTGAAGCATGGTATGAGAAAAGCCCTAATATAAATCATTTAAAAGTTTTTGGTTGTGAATAGGAAAAAGCTAGCTCCTAAAAGTGAATCATGCATTTTTGTGGGTTATAATGAAGAAATCAAGGCTTACAAATTATTCAATCCTATCACTAATAAGATTTTATTTCAAGAGATGTGATTTTTGATGAAGGGGGAGTATATGGTCATTAAAAAGGTCATGTTGAAAAGCCAAAATTAGTTTTGGATGAGGATATTATTGTTTATAATGATAATGAGCACCGAACTAATGGACCTATTTCAAGATCACCAAGCCCACCAAGTAGCCTCTCACAAATTTCAAGATCAAGTCCATCCTCAAGTCCTCCAAGAAAGGTAAGAAGATTAAGTGATATCTATGAGAAGAGTCAAAATCAAGTGCATGAAGAAGATCCAATAGGTGAGATGGTAAATTTTGCATTACATGCTAAAGTTGATTTTGAGCCATCATGTTCTGAAGATGCATATACAAATGAGACTTAGATGGAAGAAATGAATGAAGAGATGGATTCTATTCATAGGAATGAGACATCAGAGCTTGTAAAACTTCCACATTAAAAGAAGAAGATTGGCACAAAATGGGTCTACAGGATCAAGTATAATAGTGATGGGAGTGTCAAAAGATACAGGGCAAGATTGGTTGATAAAGATTTCACTCAAAGGTATGGCATTGATTATGAATAAATTCTTTCACTAGTATCAAGATAAGAAACTATTAGAATGCTAATATCTCTTCCAACTCAAAAGAAATGGACTATTCATCATATGGATGTGAAAATTCCCTTCTTAAATGAGTACTTGGAAGAAGAGGTTTCTAAATTCAAGGCAAAGAAGATCATGTCTACAAGTTGACGAATACTTTGCATGGCCTCAAGCAAGCACCACGTGCATCGTATGCAAGGATTGATGGATATTTTTAGGATAAAGACTTCTAAAGAAGTAAGACTGAACCTACCCTTTACTACAAAGAAGAAGGTAATGATATTCTCATGTGAGTTTGTATGTTGATGATTTTCTATATATGGGTAGTTGTTTAAATGTGAAAGATAAATTCAAAGTTTCTATGATGAATGAATTTGAGATGAAAAGTTTCTAGGTCTCATGAAGCATTTTCTTGGCATGAAAGTTTATCAAGGTAAAGATGAAATTTTTATTTGTCAACAACGTATGCAAATGATATGTTGAAGAAGTATGATATGGCTAATTCTAAACCTCTTTGCACTCAAATTTCTTAAGGAGTGGTATTGTGTAGAGATGATGATACTAATATTGTTGATAAGACATCATACATAAGCATTATTAGGAATTTGATGTTTTTAACTCACACAAGGCTTGATATTGCTTATTTAGTTTCATTGGTTTTGAGGTATATGAAAAATCCTTCAGAGGAACATATGAAGGCAACCAAGAGAATTTCGAGGTATCTGAAAAGCACAATAGATTTTGATATTCACTATTCTTCTAATAAGTTTGAGCTTGTTGGTTTCAGCGATTTAGATTGGGGAGGCAGTTTGGATGACTAAAATCTACATCTGGTAATTTCTTTTCTTTGGGTTCCAATCACATGGAGTTCTAAGAAGAAAAATATGGTTCTTCTCTCTTCTATAAAAGTGGAGTATTTTGCAGTTACTTTAGATGGCACACCAAGTTTATGGCTTAGAAAGCTTCTTGATGAAATTGGTGAGATATAGGTTCAGCCTACTATGATTTTTTGTGATAACATAAGTGCTATTAAATTGGCCAAGAATCTAGTACATCATAGTAGGACCAAACACTTTGATCATAAACAACACTTTATCAGAGAATTGGTGTAGTAGAAAGTGGTTGAGTTGAAGTATATCAACACTAAGGAGAAAATCATAGATATCTTCACAAAGGTTGTTGCAAAAGATCATTTTTTAGCACTTAGAGATCAAATTGTTTCCCCTCTCAGCATCAAGGGGGAGTATGAATATTGATGGTGATTGCATGTGTCTTAAACTCCAACTTTGTATCCACCATTTCCCAAACTCTAGCTCCATTGTTCTTCTTTTAGTTGGCATAAAATTTTATGCATGATCATTGAACTTGTTTTAATAATTTATCCTTCTCAAATATATTGTATTTTTCTTTTTCAATTAGCATTTAATAAAGGGGCAGTTTATTATGCTTTGAATTGTTGTTGTAAACTGTTGTTTACTCCATCGTAGACTCTTTAGAGATAATACATGAATTCAAACTATAGTATTAATTAGGCATTGACTATCTAAGATATGTGTGGACTCATTAAAAGGTAATGCATTTTCTATTAGTTTAGATAAATTAGTTGTTAATAAATATTCTTCTTTTCTATTCAAAAAAATAGGGCTTCCTTTGTTCAAGAAACAAAGTTTCTCTTTCTTATTTATATTTATATTGTTTTTGCAGAATATATTTTCTTTGTTGTTGTTGTTGTTTTTTTTTCTATAAAAGACTATTTTGGAAAGCTTAGAGAAAGGGGCTGATTGTGGTAAAGTCAAATATATCTATTTTACAAAATAGAGGAAGTGAATAACTTGAATCCATGATGTAGAGAGATATCTCCAAGCCTTCCATATTGATTTGAGGGAAGGAGTTTTTTTTGGGAAAAAAGAGATATGAAGAACTTATCCAACCAACTCATATGCTACTACCCACTCTTAAAAGTGGCAAGATTAGTGTTATTTTGTATAAGAATCTTTCACTAGTCATCTCCATGGAAAACTCTAATGAATGGTTGGGTAGTCAACTAGAAAGTTTGCATTCTTGGATTGATAAGTCTCAAACCACCTTTACAATTAAAGATGTGGGGAGTTTATAATGTACACATGAATCTTCAATAGTCATCCTATTAATCCAAAGAAATTGATAAATACTTTTGACTAAATCTACATATCTACTTATTTTTAAGGCATCCAACATGAAGAGTAATAAAAATGTTTAGCAAGAAAAATCCATCTATGAGTGACATCACAATATCAAATGGTATACTAAAATGTCTCATAATTTCTCCATGTTTAATTTATCTACAATCATGGTTAATCCAATGTGGATCCATGTTGAACCATCATAAATTCTAACCTAAGAGAATGCCACATAATTCCAGTATATTCAATGTATTGGAAAATTTATATTAGAATTTTGTAAAAATCATAGGCCATCATCAACATAATGAGAATTATTGACAACAATGTTATCAAGAATATCTATATTCCTATTGGAATGTGTAATTTCTCCTCAAATAAAATGTAAAGGCATTTAATAGAGGATTCTAGAAATTATTGGATTACAAAATAGGGTTAAATTCTAGAAGGTATTTATGTTTAGATAGTTCTAGAAAAGTCTATTTGTATTATGTTAGTTAATTTAGATGTTTCTAGATACAAGTGAAGACCTCTATAAAAGAGGCACAATGTAATGTTTTTTGATCAAGTATCAAGCAATGAAGTTATTTTATAATTTCTATAAGTGCATGTACTTTGTATTTTTTGTTTAATTATTATTGTGGATCCAATCCATCCACCCCTATCTAATTGGTATCAAAGCTGAAAGGACAAAATTGCACTGTTTAAAGAGGAAGCAATATTTTGGTGCTACCAAATTATGGAGGATTGATTTACATGTTATAGAAAAGAAAATTGTTTTGAAGAAGACCAAAGAAGAAGTGTTGAGTAGTTGTGAGAAAAAGGATAGAGGGCAAGTTGGCATGAACAAAAGAATCAATGGAAAGAACACTTTTCATGAAGATTATGAAGGAGCCAAAGTGTTGGTTAAGCATGGAAGAAGGGACAGAGAAAAGAACAAAATTTATGGTCATTTGAAAATTCTCCTATTGTAGGTAAAAGAAAAGAAAAGTATATGACATGGAATCATATTTGATATTTATGTAGGGTTTGTTTCAAGTTGTCTGATTTTTAATTAAAAATCTAGAAGTAAAAAGGCATTTAGAATTATCTAAAAGAAAGAGCAAGGCATGTTAAATTGTTGATTTCAATGGGAAAAGCTGGTAGGGCTTAGAAAGAGAAGACAAATAAGTTAGAAGAAGAATTAGTGATGGTGAAGAAAGAAATTGCAAGATTATTGTCTGAAAACAATATTTTGCAAAAGGAATTGGCAAAAGTAAGAAATGAAGTGGGAGAAGAAAAGTCTAAATTGTTAAATGAAATTAGTGTCTTCATAGAGGAAATTGAAGAGCTAGAGAAAAGTTTAAAATTTGTGGAAGAAGTACATAATTGGCAAGTGAAGGGAAAATGCAAGCTTAGAGAGCAAAAAAAAAAAAATTAGAAGAAAAGCTCAATTTGTTTGATGATGCTGAGAAAAAGAAAAAAGTTTTAGAAGATAATGTGAAGAAATTGAAAGAGAAAAATAATATGTTAAAAAAGGAATTTTCTACTTTGAAACAAGAGAAAGAATGTTTGAATGTGAAACCATTTGTATGTGACACAAATGATTTGAGTGATTATGGGATTGAGAAATGTGACTTTGCTGAAGTTGTTTGCAAAAAGGAGTGTAATAATGAACATGAAAATTGTATTGATAAAACTTATAGCTATTATAATGATAATATTAGTTTGAAGATTATGGAAAGAATGGGTTTTAAAGGTAATGGTTTAAGAAAGGATGAATAGGGATTAAGGAATCTAATTGAGACTATAGTCAGGCCAAAATATGGACGTCTTGGATATGATGCAAGTGGTGGAAAGATGAATAAAGGTTCAAGAGAATCAATTGAAACCATAAAGATTGTGCAACGTTCACACTATAATAGGAAAGGGAATACACAGGATAGATGTTGGGATATACATCATTGTAATATTTATGGCTTGAAAAATCATTGTGATGAGACATGTTGGAATAGAGATCACAACAAAGATTTTATGGAAGGTTGTATAAAAATAGATTATGGATGGAGCTATGGGTCGAGTTAGTAGAAGATTACAAGTATGATCAAAAGTTTATTTAGGTACAAATGTTCAAGTCTAAGAAGGAATGCGGCATCATTGGGAAAAAAAATTAGAGAAAGGCATCAAAGAGGCAAAAGGTTATTATCGAACCCTGTAACTAGCATTTGTGATAGATGAGGCAAGATTATCGGTGGATCCTATTGTTAGTAACTACATTGACATAGTTTTTCAAATTTTTAATTTGTGTTTTCAAACCACTTTGAACCTTAGTTCAAAGTGGTTCAATGGTTCAAATGGCCCATCTTGTAGGTTCAGCTCAAGCAAAGTTTAGAAGCCCAATGGTTCAAAGATCGAAGTTACAAAATTCAAGTCTTGGGTTACAAGTTCAAGGTTAAATATAGATTTAATGATCCAAATTATAGATTCAGAACAACATGTGCTTTCCATAAATATACACCAGGTGGTGTCAAAAATGCCTTAAGAATGCCTAATCAAAACACCATGCCATAGATTACTAAGGGCTCATAGTTCAACTTGGGTAACATTTGCAATCTAGAGGCATGGGAAGTGCAAACATAGAGTCAGAGGATAGTAATAATGACTTGAAACAATAGGAAGAATCGATCATTTATAATGTATAGAAAGAGGAAACAAGTCAACACTGACAATGCACATTTTGATAGAATGCCTTAATGGTGGAGAACGATGTCTATGAATTACTTGATAAAATGCTTGAGCCATGAAAAGGTAAATGATTTATTTTCAAATACCTAGCATTGGTTGACATGAAATGGGATTAGCTTCTCAAATAAGCACCAAAGGATGTTACCATGGTTTCAAAAAAAATACTTTGATCATAAAACCCATGGTCTCTCTCTCCCATGATAGATGAAAATATATTGGGCTCGAAAGAAATTGTTCTCGTAACTTAATATGATAAGAGAATAGGAAGTATGTTATAGGAAAAATGGTGCAGTTCTATGTTATGGTGGTCACATCGAGCCTCATATCAAGTCTTGGATTCTCATTACCAAGTTTTCATTAGTAGAAATGTGATGTAGAAGGACATATTTCTCATGAGGCATCTACCAAAATTAACTCATACTACATGGAAGAATAATGGTTACAAGATACATCAAACCGTGGCACCTCAACTTTTTCCATTTTCACTGAAACCAACTTGGGCCTAATTAGTGTCTAGAATTTAATCTTCCATGCAATTACAAGGAAGTCCACAATGCATATAAAAGGGGATGCAGATTCTATGGTTTTAAATCTCCATAGTCATGGAAAAGGTTTTAGGCTTGAGTTTGAGCAATAAGTTTGAGAGAAGACACAGAGCAACATGATTGTTTGGCAAGCTCAAAGAGCCATGGTATGGGATGTTCCAAAAGTTTGTGTGCATTTTTCTCAATATGATGCCATGGACCTGATAACTCAAAATGCCCAATGAAATGCTTTGGGTGAATATGGTTAAAGTGGGCATGGCTGAGAATCTTTTCTTGTGTCTCCAATGGTGCTTGATCATGGTGAGTTCTATAAACCATGTAAATGCCTTGGCAGGGAGGTCAAGAAAGTAGTAGCATCATCATACAATAGATTGGTACCATTATAAATACACATTCTTCATGACCCCCGAGCACAACTAATGAACTCAATAATCCATATGATCATGTCCCAAGACCATCACAAAGATTGGAGCATAGACGGTGGAGTACGAGATGAAGATATTTTCATTCCAAATTAGAGCCATGGCATATAGTTATGAAAACTTTTGTGATGCATATGGAAATGCTCAACATTATGGAAAATCAATAGATCAATGTCCACAGGAAGTAGAGGCATCTTAATTTCCTTTAATTGGGCTCGACTACTTTAGTAACTCATACTCATTGTAAGAAGTCAATATTCATAATATGTATTGGATCTATGCCAATAAATTCAATTCTAGAAGTGAGTTTTGATAATTTCATCAATGACACAGGTGGATGTCATGCAACACAAAGATGGAAGACAACTTCATTGCAATCAAGAAAAATTTGATTTGTCTTGTAATGGTAAGGAGGTTGGGTTTCATCCCCATGTGGGTGAATCATATCATATAGGTGAATAATACCATGGCATATGATATATAAAGCCACATCATCAGTCTATCTGCCATGAGGGCATCAAAGAAGGAATCTTACCATTATAATCACAAGTTCCTGTGAAGAATTGGGAAAGAAATAAAAATAATGCTAATATTTATTTGAAATTTTATAATCATTTTTGATACTCCATCATTTGTGAAATGATAAGCTATGTAATGTTATTTTAAAATCATGTGAGGATACGTAGGTAAGAGTTTTTTGGAGGATTAGTTATGTAACTGAAAAGTTATGGGAACTAAGAATATGATAAATAGGCCAAACAAAGAGAAATAGAGGGTTTGTCTTTTTCTCTTTTGCTGATTACAGACTTTGTGCTACAATGGGAAGGGAGAGTTTTTCCAGATTCTTTAGTTCTTCTGAGGAAGAAAGAACAGAGATTTGTTTTTTTTTTTGCACTGTGTGTTGAAAATGGGGGGATATTTTGATTTTGAATGTAATGCAGAGGAGGAAATTTATGTTTCCTTTTTAGATAAGTGATTTTGATGCATAACGTAATGAGATCTTAGTTGTCTTTTGCATATTTAGAGAAGGGAGACCCATTAGAAAATTACATACCAATACTTTGAATTTGAGCAATTTTCATTTCACTAATCGTACCTTTGTGTAACTTTTAGTTTTCTCTAAACGCATCCAGTGTCATGGTTTTTTGGATATATTTTATTTCAAAGTATCTTTAAAAGCTTTGATTATTTGCTTTCTCGGGCTTTCTTTCTCTTTGTAATGCAACATGTAAATGGACTTTGTATCATTTGCTACTTATATTCTTGTAGTCATTTAGCTTTCCACATCTACTTCATGTTTAAGGGTAGATGTTTGTAATTCTTTCATGCTTTCTAGTTAAAAGCATCCATATTCAAATTTATTGTAAATCATATATGGGGAGCTATACCTATATATATTTAGAGGGTGCTTACACTCTTTCAATAGTGAAGTGACATAGTTGTTAGTGCTGATTAGTCTTCTTACTTGGGCATTTAGAGTTATCTTTGTATGTATTTTCTTGGAGGACAATCTATTCACTAACACCTATGAAAAGAGAAAATCATTGGCAGCTAGCTAATTGCTTACAAAATGTTTGTAGAAATTAAAGGCCATAGCCTTGGAAGACATATTCATGAAGGCATTAACAGATATGAAGATTACTGTAAATTACTTTTTGGCATCAAGTAGAAGAAAGGATTTGGATTTGTATGCAACAACATTTGAGGTTGAAATTAGGGGAGACTGTTGGAATGTTTAATTTCTTCTCAAATGAAATTTAAAGGCATAATAGATGATTCTATAAATTGTTGGATTACAAAATAGGGTTAAGTTCTGGAAAGCATTTATGTTTAGATAGTTCTAGAAAACTCTATTTGTATTATGTTAGTTAATTCAGATGTTTTTGGATACAATTGAAGACCTCTATAAAAGAGGCACAATGTAATTTTTTTTTATCAATTATCATGCAATGAAATCATTTTATAATTTCTATAAGTGCCTATACAATGTATTTTGTGTTTAATTATTAATGTGGATCTAATTCATCCACCCCTATCAATTCTTGATTGTTAGTATTAAACCATAGACAGAAATAACAATTACATTAAATATAACCAATAATAAAAAATAATAGATCACATAGAAAAGAACAAAAGGCACCAAGATTTAACATGTTTAACCCAATCCCTAGGCTACATATACCAAATAGCAAGTTTGATATTATTACGATCCAGTGATTACAACTTGATTACAATTTGTAATCCCTTACAGCTCAATACTGCCACAAGAAAAAAATTTGATAGCACCACAATGAAATAATCCCTAACCCTAAGCCCTTTTATATAGGTATTTTTATGATGCTTTAGGGTTACAACATGTCAGCCACAATGTTGGCCATAGCCTAAAAAAAAATTTTGGGGTGCTACCCTGAACCCTAAAGAATTTATGAAGTATGTACAGTACTTCCCTGATCAGTCACCATAGACTAACAATCTCCCACTTGGGGACTGATCAAGCTCCACACTAAAAAAAAAACTCCCATTTGGAAACTAATCCTATAGCTATGCCGCTACATCAGGAGGCTCCCACTGGACCAAACCCCCTTGGACTCTACTGTTCTTGTATTCTTGTTCAGTCTAGAAGACCAACCAAAGCTAAAGAGGAATTTAGCTTCTCCCTTGTTACTACTTTTGTAAACATATCTATTGGATTTCCATCTGTATGTATCTTATCCATCTTTAACTTTCCATCCTCCAAAACTGACCAAATGAAATGGTACCACAACTATATATGTTTGGTCTTGGAATGCAGAGCTGAATTTTTTGCAAGATGAATGGTACTTTGACTATCTGTAAACAAATAATTATTCCTCTGAGGGTGTCCCAATTCTTCCAAGAAGAACTAAAGCCATGCCATCTCCTTTTCTGCCTCTGTAGCAGAGACATACTCTACATCTATAGTGGATAAAGCATTAACCTTCTGTAACCTAGAAACCTAGCTCACGACTGCCCCACCAACAGTAAAGACATAACCTATAGTATTCTACTTGGTATCAATATCCCCTACCAAATCTAAGTCAACATAGCCTTGTAAATTAGTAGTAGAGCCCTCAAAGTGAAAACACTTATTGGATGTTCCTCTCAAATATCTGAGAATCCATTTGACGACATTCCAATGCTCAATTCCTGGATGACTCATAAACTTGCTAACGACTCCCACTGAATGTGCAATATTTAGCCTAGTACATACCATAGCATACATCAAGCTTCTTACAACTAAAGCATAGGGTACCTTGGACATCTTATCCTTCTCTTCTTGTGTCTTAGGACACATCTCCTTAGTCAACTTCAAATGACCAGGTAAAGGCGTGTTGATAGCTTTAGCATTCTCCATAGAGAAATGTTGCAACACCTTCTCAACATAATCAGCCTAAGATAGTGTCAATTTTCTATTTTTCCTATTTCTACAAATCTTCATACTAAGGATTTTTTTTGCTGCCCCCAAATCCTTCATAGAAAATGCATGTGCTAATTGGCATTTCAACCCCTTAATGTGATCCATCTTAGACCCAGCTAAAAGCATATCATCAACATATAAACATAAAATAATGTAGCTGTCATCATCCAACCTCTTAAAATAAAGACAATTATTTGAATGACACCTATTGTATCCATGTTCATGCATAAAACTATAAAATTTTAGATACCATTGCCGAGGTGCTTGCTTCAAGCCATATAAACTTTTCTTCAATTTGCACACTAATTTCTCCTTACCTTTGACCTCAAAACATTGTGGCTAAGCCATATATATTTCTTTATCCAAATCATGATGAAGGAAGGTTGTTTTAACATCAAGATGCTCTAAATGCAAATCTTCAGTAGCCATAAGACTTAAAACAATACAGATAGAAGTCATCTTAACAACAAGAGAAAATATTTCATCAAAATCAATGCCCATTTTCTATGCAAATCCTTTCAAAACTTACCTGGCTATAAATCTTTTCTTACCTCCATCCCCTTCTTTTAACCTATAAACCCACTTATTGTGTAAATCTCTTTTACGTACAAGTAACTTGCATAAATCCCATGTCTTATTCTTTAGTAAAGAGTTCATTCCATCTTTCATTGTAGACTCCCACTGAATCTTAGTATCCACCTACATAGCTTCATCACAATATTTAGGTTCATCAATATTAGAAAGTAACATTGAAAACAAAGAGGGAGAAAATCTTTCTACAAGTCTAATTTGCCTAGTTGATCATCTAACATTCACTAGTGTGTGTGGTATTTTTTGTTGCGGTTGTTGCACATCATGAGGAATGGCTGGAACATTAGCTGTTGGAGTATCATCCAACACTACATAATCATCTTCTTTCTTCTCATGTTGCTGCAATAGATCTTTGTACAACACTTTCTCATTGAATATGACATCCCTGCTTCTTACAATTTTTTGATTTTCAAAATTCCAAATCCTATAACCAAATTCATTAATGCCATATCCAAACAATGCACATTTCTTTGACTTATCTTCCAACTTGGTTCTATTTTTAGAACCTATAAGAAAAAGATTCACAACTGAAGGTTTTGAGAAAAGAATAACTCATCTTCTTACTACTCTGCACTTCCTCTAGAATACCACAACCCAAAGGAGTAGAGGGACCTCTATTAATCAAATATACAATAGTATCAATAGCATCCACCCACATGTGTAAGGGCAACCCAACATGTAACCTCATGCTCCTTGCACATTCCATTATAGTCATGTTCATGCATTTAGCCACTCCATTTTCCTATAAAGTCCTTGTAATAGTATTCTGTCTACGAATACCATTAGTGGAGCAATAATCTTCAAATTCATGACTATAATACTCAACACCATTATCAAATCTAAGACATTTCAAATTCTTACTAGTCTCATTTTCAACCAAGCATTTCCATTTCCTAAAAGTTTGAAATACATCAGTTTTCTATATAAGGAAATAAACCCATACTTTTCTAGTTGCATCATCAATAAATGCGACATAATAATGTGAGCCACCAAGGGAAGATACCTGAGCCGGTCCCCATACATTTGAATGCAAAATCTCTAATTTCTCCTTTTTGTTTTCCTTCCTAGTCTTCACAAAACTCACTCTCTTCTGTTTTCCATACACAAAACTTTCATAGAAATTCATATTAACACATTTCAGACCTAGTAAAAATTTATTTCAATGAAGTAATTTCATACCTTTCTCACTCATGTGTTCAAGTCCATTGTACTAGAACATTGTATTAGAATCTACATCAGCTATTTGTTCTCCCTACTCAACTGCAGCAATTGTTCTTGAACATTCATTTTTCTCTGAAACAATTAAAGTAGAGGGAACAATATGACCTATACAAAGATATAAGGTGACTTCTCTCACACCATTTGCTACTACAAGGGAACCTTTTGAAACCTTCCAATTTTTATCATTAAAAGTAAACACACAACCCTCATCACTGAGTTTCCCTACTAAAATTAAATTCCTACTTAGCCTTGGAACATATCTTACCTCATGTAATAGCCAATGATTTCCATTCTACAACTTAATCTTAACTTTTCCCTTTCCAACAATTTGACAGGGTTCATTATCTCTCAAATAGACAAGTCCAAAATCCCCTTAGACATAATCAATAAAATAACCTCTATTAGGTGTAGCATGAAATGAAGCACCAAAATCTAAAACCCATGAATCATCAACACTTTCTAAAGATAGAAGCAAAGCATCCTCTTTGGATTTGTTACTTACCACATTTTCCTCCTTGTTTGCATTTGATTTATCTCCTTCATTTTTATTTCAATTCCAACAATCTTTCTTTTTATGACATGGTTTTCCACAGTACCAGTAGCAATTCGGTCCTCTCAATTAAGACCTCCTCCCTTTGACTTTCCTCTTCATTTTCCATGATTTCCAAAATTACTTCCTCTCTCAATCATTCTACCCCTGCTTTGTGCATTCTAAGGACTTCCTAATGTAGATCTACCTGAGGATTTGTATGAGTTTCCTAACAAAAAATAACACCAATCACATCATCACATTTTAAGGTACTAGATCCAGGAACAAAATTACTCATAGTCATTACCAAGCCATTCCATCTTTTAGGCAAAGAACAAAAAATCAAGAGAGCCCTAATTTCTTCTTCAAAATTGATACCCACAGAAGATAACTGATTAGTAATAGTATTATACTCATTTAAATGATCTACAACATATCCACCTTCTGCCATTTTCATATTAAATAAACACTTCATGATAAATACCTTGTTTGAAGCGGAGGGATTTTAATGCAATATCGTTAGGGTTTTCATCAACTCTTTTATTGTCTTTGTTTTTGTAATATTAAATGCCACTGATGGTGCTAAGCATAATCAAATGCTTCCAAGTGCCTTTCTATCTAAAAGATCTCATTCATCATTTGACATAGATCCCTAATTCTTGGCTTTGCCTTCTAACAACTTCCATAAATCCTTCTAATAAAGATAGTCTTCCATTTGCATCTTCCATAACTAGAATTTTTTCCCATGAAACCTCTCAACCCTCAGCTTACCCTCATCTTCCATCACTCCCACTCAACCATGAGACTCTCACTCAATCATGAGACTTTCCTGCAGATGATAACTGAAAAAAAAATCTCACTCTGATACCAGTTGTTAGGATTAAACCATAGACAGAAATAATAATTACATTCAAATATAACCAATAACAAAAAATAATAGATCACATAGAAAAGAACACAAGGCACCAAGATTTAATTTGATTCATCCAATCCCTAGGCTACATCCACCAAACAACAAGTTTGATATTATTAAGATCCAATGATTACAGCCTGATTACAATCTATAATCCTTTACAACTCAATACTGCCTATAACGCCCCACCAAGGGATCCAAAAGAATTAACCTAAAGTTTTACAAATTTTTCCAAACATTTTTATTTTTTTTTAAACATGAAAGATAAACCATTCATATCAAACACATAGTAGCGGAAGTAATAACATACATACAACTAAAGACATTCATAACAAGTTACATTCCTTAAGGATCCCAAGATGTTGAGTCACATTTGATCTAATTAATACTAATTCTAACCACTACCACATCCACATGAAAGAATAAATAGAAAGTCCAATTTCCATATTACACATTTGTTCTGAATGCCTCTTGGCAATTAAATTCGGAATGCTCAATCATCCACTATACATGACACAGGGTTCGAAAGGCTTAAAAGAATATACATATATAAACATAAAGATACATCATCCTCATCAAATCTATGATACAAGTGCAATAAAGTAAATGAACCAATAACATACATGACACATCCATCCATCGGTAAAGATATAACAACCATCATAAAAGATATACACCCATCATAAAAACACATCTAATCTAAGTGCACGGTTCCTCCCAACTATAAATAGCATTATTAGACCATCGTGGGTCCTAGCCATCCATCTGTGTGTAACATCCCAAATCACCAAAGAGATCATCGGTATTAACATAATAGGAATGTCACTCCTAAATCATACTACATTATATGCAAAAAAAAAAATCTAACATGCAAAATAAAGCATAAGATAACATCATCTAACATATGCAATCATCAATGTAAGGATACATGTCCACCATCATAATCCATGAACAAAATGAAGATAGATGCTAACAAAGAATGCATCAGCCACGGTGTCTCATACGGATTTCAAATGGTAAGAGTGAAAAAGTACTACCACCTAGTCCTGCGTGGAAGCTAAATGGTCCACTCCCACCGCGTTGAGGAGATAATCTCAAGTCCCAAAAAGGCTATCAATCATATGGAAAAAATACTCTCTAAGTCCAGGAATCCTAAAAGTATACTAACTCAAAGGTTCCAACACACAGATTGACATCTACACCCAGAGGCACAACAGTGACATGTAGGAAACCTACTATGCAAGAGGGAAAGTGTCATTCCATGAATCATGCTAGAGTTACCCTGGTAGTCTCTCAATAGACCCCGGCCCCCTAGTTATCCCTATGCGGCCACTAGTATCCTCTCATACTAATGAGGCATACTAGGGAATGCAAGGTCGCAACCAAGCATTCTCTCTACTCCCATCCTAGTCTGTATTAGCACTCAAGGCATGGGCGAGACAATACAATTATCTTATTAGGTTCATTTAATCCCAATTTAGTGTAAATGTTTTCACTTATTAAATAACTTACAATGAGTTACCTTGGCAACCACTTAGGGCCTCAGCCCCCATTGCAAGCCACTTCTCGACACTACAAGTAGATAACCTACCCTAAGCTCATGGAATTATAAATCACAAAATCACCATAGCCCTATACAAGTGACTATAAAAATACCAAAAGATAATCCCACAATAAGGGCATCAAATCTCCATGAGCAATTGAAAAGCATCCATTGATAATCATGACCACAACAACTCTCTATTAGCAACTGAAGGTATCACTAATAATCACAATATCCATTGGTTCTCAACAAGCAACCAAAAAGTATCTCAAAGTAATACTAATCGAAGACTCAAAAAATGGTCAAGTCAAAACATGTCACAATATGACAACATTAAGAAATAAATCAACACTTCAGTCCCATCATGGCGATTGGAAAGTAGTCCAAGGATAACTGATCGATGACTCAAAAATGGTTAAGTCAAGTGTCTCAAATACATACACCTCAGCTTCACACAAGAAGACTAGAAAGAAATAACAATTAGTAAATGCAAACATCTCATAGAGCATGCCATCACATTACCATGGTTGGGTTTTAAAATAATCAAGACCAAATAATATAAACATGCCATCACATTCGCATAACTCTCAAGCCTCTGGTAGACATTCTAATTGGTCAACACTCTAGGACCACCCAAACCCCAAACATGGATAGCATAAAGAACAAGATACAAACACATATTTTAGTTTGCTTTCGCAATCACATGGTTAAGCCAAATATTAGGTTTCAATTTTCATTTTCAAGTACATTTAAAGTGTATAAGATTGTTCATTTATTTACAACTCAACTCTTCTTCTTTTTTTTTTAAGAAAACATAGAATTATCCCTCCATTATCTTAAAACAATTCTCTAAAATAATCATAAGATAATTATTTACTTGTTTAAATCATTGAACTATTTCCCATTGACTTTTAGATAAAATCATTCACATTATTCAAAACATTAGAATAATACTTATCAACTTTCAAATAATTAGTTTACAATTTCCTTTAAACACTTCAAGGACAATCATTTATTTAATTCAACTTATTAATATCTCTTTTCTTTTAATTTTTTCTCATTTAAAAATCCATTTACTTAAATTGACTAATAATTAATTATACTTCTTCTACTATTAACTAATATTAATTAAATTTAATTTAATTAGATTAGCTAATAAACCATATAAAACTAATGCATAATAATAAGATTCTATTTTAATTCGAACCCAAACTCGAATCAATTTCCAAATCTTGATTCTACTAAGGGAAGATTGCAATAATATTTTTAATTCCCGTAATTGGATGAAACAATATGCATGCCCGAATTCCAAATTACAAAATTGAATATTCATTCATAGAGTATTATTCATACACACACAAAAAATATGATAACGATAGGAAGGGAAAGAGCATAATAAAATATGCGAAATAATCACAAGTGCCTACCTAGACACTGATGCTAATTCGCTACACCTCAGAAAATTGTAGAGAAGCTCCTCCTCTTAGAACCTTCTCCTTTCGAAAATTCCTTCCTTCTCCAACATTAGCAATTCCTCCAAGAATCAAACCTCCCAAGTGACTAGAAGTTCTTGTAGAAGCATATGAGCATGTAGAAGCATATGAGCTTCTTGAATGCATGTAAGCTTTTCCAAACACACTAGGAGAGCCTCTATATAAAGGCCTCTAAGATGCATCTAGAATGTGTCTAGAAAGAACTAGGAGATAAGCATGAGAACTAAGCACATAACTTCCACGATAAGAAGATAAACATGATGAGGTGTTTGAAATGTTGTAGACACCATGTGCTCAAATAATATGCTAACTCCTAAGTGTAGACAACATGTGCATTATTAGAGTGCAAACTCTTGTGTTGTCAACATGACAACTCCCAAGAGCTCGCATACTCCTATGTGAATAAATATTAAAATAATGCACATTAATTTATTCAATATTCAGTTTACTCCTTTTTAAATAAATTTATTAATTTTAAATCTCATACACTCACTTTATTAAATCCACTTGTTTTATCTTAATATATTTTAATCACATGCATGCATCATGTGATCTAGAATCTTTTAATAATTTTAATAGCTTTTTCACTTTTAAATTTATTTTTGAAACATAATTGATAAAATATTTACTAACTTAAATAATAATATTATTTAACATTTATTTAAAAATGAACTCTAAATATATGATTATTAAATTAAATACTGTCACATTCCAAATTTACACTTATAAATTTCATCTCCAAATTTAATTCTTTTATTTAATTAATTTCCCAATTAATTAAATAAAATAAATATTAAAATATCATATTAATTTTCCATTAAATTAAACCATTAATTAAATCCTTTAATTAGGCTTAATTAATAGAAAAGACACCAAGAACTCATAAAGTAAAATACAAAAACCCATCAAACCAAAAGGGTTAATATCACAAATTATGTCATCCGACATATTCGAAGGGTACCCAACTTAGATACTTGTCATAATTTTCAATTAGGACAGATGGCTTAAAGGGTTGGGATTTGGACTTGAGAATTTTATCTCCCCTCTCTTACCATTAAGATAATGTGATAGGGTACGCTCATCCTGGCAATTCAAAGAAGTCGATACTCGGTATCTGCAACCTGCATAAAATTCATGCATGTACAAGCACAATATATACTAAGATAAACATGCAATGGTAGGAAGTGATCCATTGTGTAGATCTCGACTAGTAGGTGACTATGAATCCCTTTCTTAACCACATCAAAAATGCCATATAGAAAAGAAACAAGCATGCACAAGGTACACATGCAAGTATGGGGTAAGTATCCATAAGAAAACATATATGATCATAAATCATCTAACTAATCTTCATCAACAACTGCAAACATTGAAATAATCATCATACATACATGAACTATAAAGTACCAAGTAATCTCATCATATAATAAACTGAATGTAAAAACAATATCTAATAATCTCAAAACAATGCCACTATTAATCATGAACATAAAACTAGCCCTAAAAGAGTTCGACAATGATAACAAAAATGCGAACTAGGGTAGGCACTACACTGTCGCAAGAACCAATTTTTGTATCACCACAATGAAATAATCCCTAACCCTAAGCCATTTTATATAGGTATTTTTATGCTACTTCAGGGTTACAACATGTCGGTTACAACATTGACCATGGCCCAAAAAAAATTCAAAGAATTTACGAAGTATGTATAGTACTTCCCTGATCAGTCACCACAAACTAACACTGATATCAACTTTAGATGTTAGCACTTTGAAGTAAAGGTTTTCATATTTCTTCTCTCTTCTTAAATTTCTTGAGTCAAGTTTGGTCTATTTCTATTCTTGCACTCTATTTCAAATGATGGATCATGAAGTGTGATCTAAAACACGACGCTACAAACTAGCACAATAGAATTCTAAAATAAATTGATATGAACTTAAAGATTAAAATGAAAACCAAGCAATCCAATGATGTTGAAGCTCCAACAATACTCTCATAAATTAAAATTGAGCTTAATTAAAATGATATTTTGAACTATTTGTGTAGACCAAATACAAGTCTAAGTTATAGGAATAAATCTACTAACAATAAACTCAATTTATTTAACTCTATCATTTCTTTGTACCTAGTTTAAACCTTACGACCAAGACTTTTTGCTATAATTTCATAAGTAGTATTAAGCATGGTTATAAGAGGCATCTAGAAATAGAGTTATCATTTTTTCATTTATGGTCCATTTGGCAAGAGGAATAGGAATATAGGAATAGGAATGCCTATTCTAGGTTTGTTATTCCAGGAATACAAAATTGGAATACGTATTCCTCTTCTCTGTTTGCTTCACCCAAAATTTGATAGGGAATATGTATAATCTTTGTTTGGTTGTGCAAAAGTGGAATTGGAATAAGATTATTTTTTATTGTTATTTAATATTTTTTCATTATACATTTGAATGATTTGGATTACTTTTATTTATTTTTAATTATTTTTAAAAAATTTTAATTATGAATTTCTTATAAAAATTAGAGACAATCAATTGAAATAGTAATGAAACTAGTATAATTTATTCATCATTTGAAAAGAATTAGTCACCACAATACGATTAGAAACAAGTTCCAAACAAAAAAAAAATCAAATCATTATTAAATATGTCCACCATTTCTATTCAAAACCATAAAATAAATTACAATGTTCAATAGTTTTTTATTAAAGAAAATAGGTTTTGAAGGATCCCTAAAACCCTTTTACAATGTTCAATAGTTGCTTTGACTTTTAACTACATTTACGCATATGGTCCCAAAAGACTAATAACATTAAAACAATTATAATTTCCAACATACCTCAAAGAAACATGTTTTCACTTTCTCTAACCCTGCACAACTTGCAATCAGTACTTTCAGGTGCTACAAATTTAGCTACGATAGATGTGGGTGGGACACTATCAACCCACTGAACGAAATTACAACCACCATCCCCTTGTAATATGAAATCTAAATTAGTAGTCTCCACAACAACTAGTTGATACAAAAAATGTAAATATACAATAAAAATTAGTAATAACCTTTCTTCCATTTGGACAACAAAAGAATTTATGTTCTATATTATTTGTTGTGTGTGAGGTTTTCAGTACTACGTGGCCAGTGCCACACTCACACATTGGAAAATTTAAATCCATCAATCTTATATAAAATATGAATAAATACAAATAAAATGAACATTCAATTAGCAAGATGTATTATTTAAGAAACATTCATTATAAAAGCTTATGTCCATTGATTAATTGTACTAATTTTGACCTCAAAAATAAGTTGCATAAATCATTCTTCCTCATCAAACTTGACTAAAATGGAAAATTCACTAGATCTAATAAGAAAATAATCTCTCCAGTTAAAATTTAAAATGAAAATAATACAAGATTTGGTCAACTACTTGCTTAATGAAAGTGAGAGTGCAGGATAGAAAAGCTCTGTGATGACACTGAAAGCTACATCTAAATAAAAAAAATACAACCCTGAAAAATAGATAAATAAATACTTGAGAGTTTCTTATGTGGTTACTCAATCAAAGTAACACAAATTCTTCCACAAAAGAGAGATGCAATTCATCTGCATGTACATTTGAATCAATTTGACTTTTACATGAATAAATGAGATGTTGATGTTGTTATGACTAAGTAAAACAACATTAGGATATAAATATTAAAAATAAATAACAGCATCAGCATCAGCATTACAATTCTAAGAAACTGTGACTAAGTTTTTTATTACTAATTAAAACAACATCAGCATATAAATATTAAAAATTAATAACAGGATCAGCATCAGCATTACCATTCTAAGAAACTGTGACTAAGTTTCTTATCACTAAGTAAAACAACATCAACATATGAATATTAAAAATAAATAACAGGATCAACATTAGCATTACCTTTGAATTGAAATCCTGAAACCAATATCTGAATATCATGTAAGTTTCTCTACATTTGAAGCCTCCATATAGCAAAAAAAATCTAATATTAAAAATAAATAACAAGATCAACATCAACATTACCATTCTAAGAAAATATGACTAAGTAAAACAACATCAACATATAAATATTAAAAATAAATAATAGGATTAACATCAACATTACCTTTGAATTGAAATCTTGAAACAAATATCTAAATATCATGAAGTTTCTCTACATTTGAAGCCTTTATATAGCAAAAAAAAATCTCCCAATTAAAGATATTGCAAATGGTTTAGAAGAATCACATACAATAGATTCTGTAGCTGTTAAAACTTATCAGATTGGGTTGCATGAAATGCTCAACATCATCAGCACAATAATAATAATTAGTAAGAATAAACCATTGTATAAACAATAATAATAACTACAGTAATGAGAAACTAGAGTTATAATTTATATAACAAGCTAACTTTCCACCTTTGTTTTTAAACTTTAAAAAGAAGAAAAAAATAAGGGTGCTATTGTAAGATACAGGGTACTGCTGTAAGCTACAGGTTAGTGTTGTTGTTGTCTTTTTGGACAATGGAAAATGCCATCCATATGTTCAACATCTACTATAAATGACATGAAAAATAAATAGACTTCAAAAATAAATTATGACAATGTCTTTTAGCTTGTTGAATACAATGTATGACATAAATATATCAGCAATTCAATACAAAAGAAGACAACGTCTTTTAGCTTGAAAGAAAAAAAATTGACATTTAAATGTTTGTTTCAAATAAAACCATTACAATCCTCCGAATTTATATCTAATATAATCTTCCCTCTCTAAGTCATCCATCTATATGAACCAAATAGCTCTTGTCGGTTCTTGCATAAAGTATCATATGCGATAGTCATAGTCTCTCGACTGATTTCGGAGATGGCTTTCAAGGCAACAAACAAATTTTTAGCCTCTTTCTTTGTATCCTCTTTATCAAATTTTTGGGTGTGTGACTTATTGATTCCCTCTTGTACTTCATAGATGCTTTTAGATATTACATCTAAAGAAGAAGCCATGCTTTCCTTCTACCTCTTTGGCCTCCTTGTTGTTGGTGTGGAAGGATTGTTTCTAGTGGATGTAGTAGACTGATTTGACTGAAGTTAATCTTCATCTAAATCATCAACAATATTCAGAGGCATATTAAAATGCTCATAATCACCCAGATCAATAGCCTCATCAAAGAGGTTACCATCTTCAACATTTCCTTCCGCCATGTCATTTCCCACAATGACCACTAGATCATTAAAATAGGTGAATGACTGCCTCCTATACATTTTGCAATCCTAAATTCATTTCTCTACATATTGGAAAAATTAAATAATTATATATTTTTTTCAAATTAGAACAGGACATGACATTGAAGAGGACATTACCTTCAAAAGTTCATCCCATACACTGTTATTGGCATCCATGCATTGTGTTGTCTCATTCCAAGAAAAACCACTTGTATTTCATAGCTCTTTCATTTCTCTATACACTGACTTCCATGTTTTCAACTTATTTTTAAAGTTATCTCTTCCAAGATTCAACTTTAATTCTTCATTGAATCTCCTCTCTATCTCTATCCACACTTCTTTCTTAAAACCTCCTTAACCTATCCTTCCTAGAGTAATTTGCTCAAGGAGAAAGTCAAGAAGTTTCCTCTCCATCTCTCTAGTCTATACCACTTTTGGACTTCTAGAAGAACTACCAATGGGGGTAGAAATAGGGGTGGAAATGGGGGGTATATGAACATCCTCATATATGCTCATCAATAGATCAGTGAAAGACATTTTCAACTTTGAGAAAAGTAGCTATTATATTGCTGCAAAACTTGCAATAAGTTATGAGTTGTTAGAGTGTGTGGAGAGCCATTCACATAATATATAGATGGACCATGAAAAATGTGATTCACAATTCATAAATCATATTTTTAAATCATAAATTAATGTATAAATTAATTGGTAAATTAAAGCATAACAATTGTGATTTGCAATTCATAAATCACAATTTTAAATAAGTCAATCAGCAATTTTAAAGCATAACAATAATTATGATTTGTAATTCATAAATCACAGTTTTAAATCGCTCAATCAAAAATTTGAAAGCATAACAATAATTCTGATTTGCAACTCATAAATCATAGTTTTAAATCACTCAACCAATAGTTTTAAAGCATAACAATCATAGTTTTAAATCAATCAATCAACAATTTGAAAGTGTAACAATAATTCTAATTATTAATTCAAGTATTGCAGCTATTCAAAAGTGAGGGAAAAAGTGTAAATGCTAGTAAAAAGCACAACTAATGTCAAGTAAAAACAACTACTATCGAGATCTATAGTCCTTCACATTCTTCATGCTATTTCATCTTGAAAATTTCCCCAATCATCTCTATCTCATTGGGTCATCCCATAAGTTTCAAGAATTGGCATGTTTATCCCATCATGATCATCATCCTCTTCAATTTCCATATTGGGTGGAACACCATCCTCTATTGTAATGAAATTATGTAGTATGCAACATGCTAACACGATCTTTGTTTGACTCATGATACTGTAGGATGTCACATGTCTTAAGATAGGAAAATTTTACTTCAAAATACCAAATGTGCACTCAATCGCATTTCTAAGAGAGGAGTGTCAGTCGTTAAATAGCTAATACACACTATTGATTGGCTTTTCTCTAGAAAAATCTTTGAGGTGGTACCATGTACACCGATAAGGCACAAGAAATGCAAGAACATTTGGATATTTGACATCAACTAAATGAAATTTTCCTATAAAAAGGAAAAAGAATATTATAGATTGGAAATAGCATAAAAACTATGGTTGACAATAATGAATATATAATCATTAAAATAATGATTTAATATACCTAGGAAAACTAGTAGTGGATCTACTCTTGATAGAGCCAAAGCAAGAACATGACTATTTGCAACTGAGCCTTCCCAACCAGCAAGTACATATTGAAACTTGTAGTCAAACAAAAAAACACCCATTACATTTTGTGATAGGTGGCCTTTTCTATTACAATATTTTGCTCGGTTGTCGATATCAATGGTAATTGGTATATGGGTTCCATCGATTGCTCCAATACAATCTTAGTGTAAGAAATATTATTGTCAAATATGTAGCAATAGACTCAAGCAAAAAAATACATTACAATATGAGATTTACCTTGAAGTATGGATCAAAATGGTCCTTCCCAATAATTTCTAGAGGAGTGTTTGTAGAAGGGGGCAAAAAGTAACTAGTATGGAGTGATATGATAGCCTTCAAGAACTTGCAAAAGTAGTGACTCACTATCCCTCCTGAGTGACCAAAGTTATGGCCAATCTTATGATTCCTTAGATTGTGGCCAAGAGTATACAAGAACATAACTAGTTGTTCTTCCAATTTCATGTTTATCATATCTTTAATGCTCCCTTTCTCCCTTAGAATATTGGCAAGTTTGAAGAATCCTCCTATAGTCATGTGTTTTTGGTCATGGCAATCTGTTTTGTTGGAATAGATAATATGTTTATTAAAAGGACAAATAAACCTTCTTCTCTTTCACCTTTGTGTTCTAGCATCTTCTAATGCTACTACTATGAGTACCACTTGGGCTACAAGCAAAATGGAGAGTACACATGAGAGTGTGATCTTCCTAACAATGCTTTCGTAAACTTGTACATCAGTAGTAGGATCCATTGAATGCCCTATAACATTTTGATGGAGTTATTATTTGATATGCACATATAATTTGTGTGTGGTATTAAGAAAATTACTACAAAGTTATTACAAGGAAAAGAACAAATGAATTTCAATGAATTTCCAAACAATGACACAATCTAATATAAATGATCATCTATAGCAATACCAAAAGCAATTGATACAATAATGCAAATGAACTTGACAAGATTGAATAACTTGGTATAAATAGTCTACCTCTGCTTGGAGTAGATGGGCAACTTTAGATGCAATCAAAAAAAACCCTATTAGGATTAAACCAAAAATAGAAATAACGATTACATGCAAATATAACCAATAACACAAAATAATAGATCACACAGAGAAGAACATAAGGAATCAATATTTAATGTGGTTCACCCAATCCCTGGGCTACATCCACCAATCAACAAGTCTGATCTTATTACAATTTAGTGATTACAACCTGATTACAATCCATAATCCCTTACAACGCAATACCACCATAAGAACCAATTTCGCATCACAACTTAATGAAAATACCTAACCCTAAGCCATTTTATACAAGTAATTTTATGCCACTTTAGGGTTACAACATGTCAGCTATATGTCAGACATATGTTAGCCACAATGTCAGAGATGGCCCAAAAAAGAAAAATTTAGGGTGTTGCCTCAAACCCTAAAGAATTTATGAAGTATGTACAGTAATTTCCTAATCAGTCACCACAAACTAATAATCTCCCACTTAGGGACTAATCAGGCTCCACACTAAACAACAATCTCGCACTTGGAGATTGATCTTGTAGCAATACTACTACCACATGGGGCTCCCACTAGATCAAACCACCCTAGACTTTGTTGTTATGTTATTCATGTTCAGTCTAGAAGACCAACCGAAGCTGAAGAGGAGTTTAGCTTCTCCCTTGTTACTACCTTTGTTAACATATTTGTTGGATTGTCATTTATATGTATCTTCTCTAGCTTTAACTATCCATCCTCCAACACTGACTAAATAAAATGGTAGCACAACTATATGTGTTTGGTCTTTGAATGCAGAGCTGGATTCTTTGCAATATGAATGACACTTTGACTATCCGTAAATAAATAATTATCATTCTAAGGGTGTCCCAATTCTTCCAAAAAGAACTGAAGCCATATCATCTCCTTCACTGCCTCTGTAGCAGCTAGATACTCTGCCTCTGTAGCAGCTAGATACTCTACCTCTATAGTGGATAAAGCATTAACCTTTTGTAACCTAGAAACTTAGCTCATAGTTACCCCACCAATAGTAAAGACATAACTTGTAGTACTCTGACTGGTATCAATATCCCCTACCAAATCTGAGTCAACATAGCCTTATAAATCAGTAGTAGAGCCCCCAAAGTGTAAACACTTATTACATGTTCCTCTCAAATATTTCAGAATCCATTTGATTGCATTCCAATGCTTAGTTATTGGATGACTCATATACCTACTAACAACTCCCACTGCATGTGCAACATTTGGCCTAGTACATACCATAGATACATCAAGCTTCCTATAGATGAAGCATAGGGTACCTTGGACATCTTATCCTCCCTTTCTTGTGTCTTAAGAAATATCTCCTTAGTCAACTTAAAATGACCAGGTAAAGGTGTGCTGACAGCTTTAGCATTCTCCATAGAGAAACATTGCAACACCTTCTCAGCATAATCAGCCTAAGACAGTGTCCATTTTCTATTTTTTCTATCTCTGCAAATCTTCATTGCAAAGATTTGTTTTGCTGCCCCCAAATTCTTCATAGCAAATGTGTGTGCTAACTGGCATTTCAGTCCCTTAATGTAATCCATGTTAGACCCAGCTATAAGCATATCATCAACATATAAACATAAAATAATGTAGTTGTCCTCATCCAACCTCTTAAAGTAAACATAGTGATATGAATGACACCTATTGTATCCATGCTCATGCATAAAACTGTCAAATTTTAGATACCATTACCGAGGTGCTTGCTTCAATCCATATAAACTTTTTTTCAATTTTCACATTAAGTTCTCCTTACCTTTGACGGCAAATCCTTGTGGCAAAGCCATATATATCTCTTCATCCAAATTCCCATGAAGAAAGGTTTTTTCAACATCAAGCTACTCTAATGCAAATCCTCAGTAGCCATAAGGCTTAAAACAATACGGATAGAAGTCATCTTAACAACAGGAGAAATAGTCTCATCAAAATCAATGCCCTTTTTCTTTGCAAATCCTTTCACAACTAACCTGGCTTTAAATCTTTTCTTACCTCCTTCCTCTTCTTTCAACCTGTAAATCCACATATTTTGTAAAGCTCTTTTACTAACAGACAACTTGCATAAATCACACGTCTGATTCTTCATCAAAGAGTCCCTTTCATCTTTCATTGAAAACTCCCACTGAATTTTAGTATCCAGCTACACAGCTTCATTATAACATTTAGGTTCACCAGCATCAGTAAGTAAAATTGAATACAAAGAGGGAGAAAATCTTTCTAGAGGTCTAATTTTCCTTATTGACCATCTAACATTCACCGATGTGTGTGGTATTTATTTTTGTAGTTGTTAGAAATCATGAGGAATGGCTAGAACATCAGCTTTTGGAGTATCATCCAGCACAACATAATCATCTTCTTTCTTCTCATGTTGCTGCAATAGATCTTTGTACAACAGTTTCTCATTGAATATGAGATCCCTGCTTCTTAAAATTTTATGATTTTCAAAATACCAAAGCCTATAACTAAATTCATTAATGCCATATCTAACAAATACACATTTCTTTGACTTAGCTTCCAACTTGGTTCTATTTTTAGAATCTATGTGAGCAAATGCTTCACAGCCGAAGGTTTTGAGAAAAAAATAACTCACCTTCTTACTAGTCCATGCTTCCTCTAGAATACCACAACCCAAAGGAGTAGAGGGGCCTCTATTAATGAAATATATAGGAATATTAATAGCCTCTACCCACATGTGTAAGCGCAACCTAGCAGGCAACCTCATACTCCTTGCTCGCTCCATTATAGTCATGTTCATGCATTCAACCACTCGATTTTTCTATGGAGTCCTTGGAACAATTTTTTGTCTACAAATACCATTAGTGGAGCAATCATATTCAAATTCACGACTGCAATACTCACCACCATTATCAGATCTGAGACATTTTAATTTCTTACTAGTCTCATTTTCAACCAAGCATTTCCATTTCTTAAAATTTTGAAATATATTAGATTTCTATCTAAGGAAATAAACCCATACTTATCTAGTTGCATCATCAATAAATGTAACATAGTAATGAAAGCCACCAAGGGAAGATACCTAAGCTGGTCCCCATACATTTGTATGCACAAGCTCTAATTTTTCCTTTTTTTTTCCTTCCTAGTCTTTACAAAACTCACTCTCTTTTGTTTTCCATGTACACAACTTTCATAGAAATTCATATTAATACATTTTAGACTTGGTAAAAAAAATTTTGAATGAAGTACTTTCATACCTTTCTCACTCATGTGCCCAAATTTGTTGTGCCATAGCATTGTAGCAGAATCTACAACGACTATTTGTTCTCTCTGCTCAATTGTAGCAATTATTCCTAAACATTCATTTTTCTCTAAAACAATTAAAGTAGAAGGAGCAATATGGCATGTACAAAGATATAAAGTGCCTACTTTCACACCTTTTACTACTACAAGGGAACCTTTTGAAACCTTCTAATTTTTATCATTAAAAGTAACTACACAACCCTCATCACCGAGTTGCCCTGCTGAAATTAAATTCCTACTTAGCCTTGGAACATGTCTTACCTCATGTAGTAACCAATGATTACCATTCTACAACTTAATCTTAATTTTTCCCTTTCCAACAATCTAACAAGGTTCATTATCCCCTAAATAAACAAGTCCAAAATCCTCTTGGACATAATCAATGAAATAACCTCTATGAGGTGTAGCATGAAATGAAGCACCAGAATCTAAAACTCATGAATCATCAACACTTTCTAAAGATAGAAGCAAAGCATTCTCTTTAGATTTTTCACTTACCACATTTGCCTCCTTGTCTCCATCTAGTTTATCTCCTTCATTTTTCTTTCGATTCCAGCAATCTTTCTTTTTATGACCTAGTTTCCCACAGTACTAGTAGTCGTTTAGTCCTCTCTATTGAGATCTCCTCCCCTTTGACTTTCTTCTTGAATTTTCACAATTTCTAGAGTTACTTCCTCTCTCAATCATTCTACCCTTTCTTTGTGCATTCAAATAACTTCTTGATATAGATCCACCAAAGGTTTTCCTATGAGTTTCCTCACTCAAAACAACACCAATCAAATCTTCACATTTTAGGGTACTAGATCCAAGAACAAAATTACTCATAGTCATTACCAAACCTCTCCAGCTTTCAGGCAAAGAACACAAAATCTAGAGAGCCCTAATTTCTTCTTCAAAATTGATACCCACAGAAGAGAAGATAAGTGACTAGTAATAATATTAAACTCATTTAAATAATCTAGAACATATCCACCTTCTGCCATTTTCATATTAAATAAACACTTCGTGAGAAATACCTTCTTTGAAGAGGAAGGCTTTTCATGCAATGTCGCTAGGGTTTTCATCAACTCTTCTATTATCTTCATTTTTGTAATATTAAATGCCACTGATGGTGCTAGGCATAATCAAATGCTTCCAAGTGCCCTTTTGTCCAAAAGATCTCATTCATCATTTGACATAGATCCTTGATTCTTAGCTTTACCTTCTAACGGCTTCCATGAATCCTTCTGATGAAGATGGACCTCCATTTGCATCTTCCATAACTGAAAGTTCTGCCCATTAAACCTGTCAACCCTTAACTTACCCTCATCTACCATCACTCCCACTCAATCGTGAGACTCCCACTTAACCATGAGACTTTCCTATAGAGGATAACTAAAAAAAAATAGGCTCTGATACCACCTATTAAGATTAAACCACAAATAGAAATAACAATTACATGTAAATATAACCAATAACAAAAAATAATAGATCACATAGAAAATAATACAAGGCACCAAGATTTTACGTGGTTCACCCAATCCCTAGGCTACGTCCACCAAATAGCAAGTTTGATCTTATAACAATCCAGTGATTACAACATGATTAGAATTTGTAATCCCTTATTGCTCAATACCACTGCAAGAACCAATTTTGCATCACAACTTAATGAAAATACCTAACCCTAAGCCCTTTTATACAAGTAATTTTATGCCTCTTTAGGGTTACAACATGTCATTCATATGTCAACCATATGTCAGCCACAACGTCAGTCATGGGCCAAAAAAAAATTAATTCATGAAGTATGTACAGTACTTTCCTGATCAATCACCACAAACTAACAAATCCTTTTAATTCAACCCAGTCCCCATCATGAGCTACTCCTATTCTGGAATATCAGCTTCAATAATAAATCAATAATAGCTACGAACCCTCCTTTAGCAATTACTATATACTAGCACTTAAAAGGACCTCAGAGGTCTTGGTGGTTAGCTATGATCAAATGCCCAAAGCATCAAGAGTAGAAAATATTGTCTTACATCATTGGTCTCTTTGAGCCTCTAATTATCTACATATATTATCACTACAGAAAACCCCTACTCAAAAAATTAAATTGAAAAAATAGCAAGTAGCAAAAAACAAACTTGCCACAAACATAAGATGATAACATGCCCTAGACAAAATGCAAGATTAGTCATTCAAGTACACCAACAAAGCAAAAACAAACTTTCCACAAATATAGGAGGGTAGATGCACAAACAAAATGCAGTACTAGTCATTCAGGCACACCACAAACCCCATATACATCAATTCCAATTAGAAAATATTAAGTAATATTTTCCTTGGGCATATATATCAGTTCTAGAGAGCTAAAATATGGTTGAAGACAACTCAAAACAATATTCCATGACTAATCTCTAGGCAAGATGATGTGCCTAGAAAAGCTCCTCACACATAAACAAACATGATATAAAGTTTTAAAATGGTATAAATTAAGTCAAAGATCATCGGGAACCATCTACTTGATAAAAACAGTAAATTCTAGCTCATAAAAGGGGTCAGAGACTTCTTGTTCGTGTTATTTGTCTAGGTGAAGCATGAAAATCTGGAAACTTATGACCCCAAAGTATTGATGGCATTATAAGACATTGCTTATAGGCCCAAATTGGCCACTTAAATGTACTACAACAGTAGAGCAGTTACTCATTTCCTCAAATGTGTTTTGACAAAGCTTTTTGCTTATAATACATATCATCCTCATGAAAGTTACAGGTGTAGAACTTACAATCCTACAAAGAATACAATGGAACTCAACAATTTGGCATCTAGGCTAGGACCTCCCAAACCCTTAATTTTATTTAAATGTTTTTAGACAAAAATATTAACTAAGTTTATAAACATAGGCAACTTTTCTTTAACAGTGTGTCTGTAGAATGAAGATGGTTGTGTAGGTAACTAATATTCCATAGTTATTAAAAGTTTCAGATATGTATTGATGATGTTAAAACTATATATATAATAAATTTATGTAATCTAATCTATAAAAGCCTCGTATGCCTCATTAACTATTGTCTATTGTTGAAAGAAATGTTTTGCATGAGTGGAAAAAACCTCACAAACTGTTCGACAACTCCACAAATGAGAATATATCCCTTAGTGATTGTTAATACCTTCACAAAAAAGGAGGGCATCCATCAAATTAGAAGGTGTGAAAATCTACAACCATAGCCTCTCATATAACCAGCTGAACACTTAACAAATCTATATTAAAAAAGGATGGCATCCACAAATTTAAAAATATGACCATCTATAACCCCAACCACTCATCCAACCAGCTTGACACTTAACAAATCTATATCAAAAAAGGATGGCATCCCACAAATTTAGAGGTATGACCATCTACAACCACAACCACTCTTCTAGCTAGCTTGACACTTACAAATCTGTATCACACCTTTTCCACCTATCTAATACTCATCCTAGAAGAAATAAAAAATAATAATATCATCAAATAACTATTCCTATGGACATTTAACTTTACATTTTTGCAAGGCTTAGCTTTTTCCCGCAGCCAAAAGAATATTACACTATAATATTTATCATCTGTAAAAGAACTCAAAAAGCCTATAATAATATTTGAACTAAATAATAATTAGCATGCAGATATAATGGTTGTAAGTTCTGGTATTCATATTGTTTTATATATGACATAAAGTTACACATACTATTTGTATAAAGCTTAAACAATACATTTGAGGAGAACTATCATTTTTAGGGCATTAATATTATTCAAGTGCTTTCAACCTGTACCTATATCAATATCAAACTTCTGATTGATCATCTATTGTCTTTTTGATCAAATTTTTAAAAAAGAGATTGTTAAAAGTACTATTCCAATCCACTAAAATTGCAAAAGAAAAATTGAGTCAAGTCTCAACATCCATTCAAGGCAATTGATATGTCTGTTACCTTTATTTGGTTTGCCTGACAACTTGAATTTGACTTCTGATCTGATTGAAAAAGAGCTTTCACGTTGAGACCATCTAGTTTTTTTGAGCTTGGACTTTATTTTTCCTGGATTGGAGGAAAAAAAACTTATGTTAGTGTAATGCCCCACCAAGGGATCCAAAGAATTAACCTAGAATTTCACTAATTTTAAAAGTAATATATATATATATATTTTATAACATGAAAGTAAATACCATATATAACTTGTACATAATAACGAAAGCAATAGCAATGTCCATCTAAAAGTAAAAATAACATACATAACCGATTTCATTCTTTAAGAATGCCTTAATGTTGAGTTACATCTAAACTAACTAACATACATGAATCCATCTAGTACAACATCCACATGAATAATAATGATAAGTCCAATGTTCATACATTACATTTTCAAATGCTCAATCATCCACTGTACATGTCACAGGGTATTAAGGCTTAAAAAAATATACATATGTGAAATAAGGTACATCATCCTATTCCAAATCCATGATACATCAAAGTAGAGATAATCACATGATACATCATCATAGAAGACATATACATTCATCATAAAGATCAAACAAAATAAACTAAGGGCACGGTTCCTCCTAATTGTTAATAGCATCATTAGACCATCATGGATCCTAGCCATCCCTCCATGTGTAACATTCCAACGCACCGAAGAGATCATCGGCTATAAACATAGTAGGAATGTCAATTTTAAAATATCCTACTAACATGCAAAGTAAAAGCATAAGATAATGTCATCTAACATATGCAAATCATCAATATAAGAAACATACCAGTAAATACATCTATCATAAGGTATATCATCTATCATAATGCTCCAAGAACATAGTGAAGATATATACCAACCAAGAATACTCCAGCCACAGTGTCTCAAGCGGATCTCAAATGATAAGAGTGAAAAATACACTACCACCCGACCGCGTGGTACCTAAGTGGTCCACTCCCACCATGCTAAGGAGATAATCTCAAGTCCCAAACAGGCTATTAAAACCACAAAGTATAAATCTCTACAAGTTAAAAAATCTTAAAAGTATACTAAGTCAAAGGTTCCAACACAAAAACGACATCTAATTCCTAGAGGCACACAATAACATGTAAGAAACCTACTTTCCAAGCGGGAAAGTGTCATCACAATTATCACGTACAAGTTACCCTGACAGTTAGCTAAACTCCATGGGTCCATACTGATCTCATGCGGCCACTAGTATCCTCTCATACTGACGAGGTATACTACAAAATGCACGGTCACAACCATACGTTCTCACTACTCCCATCCTAGCCTGTACAAGGGCTCAAGGCATGGGAGAGAACATCAAAACAATTATCTTTTTAGGTTCAGTTAATCCCCATTTAGTGTGTAAATGTTATCACTTATTAGCAAAACTTACAATGAGTTACCCTGGCAGCCACTTAGGGTCCTGGCCCCCATTGCAAGTCACTTCCCAACACTATAAGTAGATTACCTACCCTAAGCTCATGGAATCATAAATTTCAAAATCACAAAAGATAATCCATAATAAAAATATCAAATATGCATAAAAGTATCAAATATCCATAATAAAAATCATCAAACCTCCAAGATAAGAATCATCAAATCTCCATGAGCATTCGAAAAGAATCCATAGAAAATCATGACCACAATAGTTCTCTATTGGCAACTGAAGGCATCACTGATAATCATAAGTATCCATTGGTTCTCAATAACCAAAGTATATCTCAAAATAAATCACAATATCCATTGGTTCTCAATAAGCAATCAAGAATATCTCAAAATCATACTGATCAAAGACTCCAAAATGGTTGAGTCAAAACATGTCACAACATGACATCATCAAGAAATAAATCAACATTTCAGTCCCATCATGGTGACTAAAAAATAATCCAAAGATAACTGATTGATGACTCAAAAATGATTAGCTCAAGTGTCTCATACACATACATCTCAGCTTCACACATGAAGACTGATGAACAATAACAATCAGTAATTAAAAATATTTCATAGAGCATACAATCACATTACCATGGTTGAGCTTATAAAAATTGAGACCAAATAAAATCAACATGCCATCACATCTCATAACCCCCGAGCCTCTGGTAACAACCTAGGACTGGTCAATACTAGTTAACCCAAAACTCAAAACAAGAAGCATATAGAATACACGATGCAGACACATGTTTTGGTTTTGCTATCTTACATAGTTGAATCAAGTGTAGAAGTTTCTAGTTTTCTGTTTGCAAGTATATTTTCAAGTGTCTTAAGTTTCATCATTTGACCTACAAGTCAACCCAATTATTCCCTGATAGCATTATCCATCCATTATTTAAAATAATATTCTAAGAATAGCTTAAGGGTAAATATTAAATCATTTGACACTTAGTAAAATCATTCACTCAATGTTACAAATTGAATGACTCTTCTTGATGTTACTTTAACTTTTAACATAAATCAAGGATCATTAATCATCTAAATTATAAGAGAGCCAATTACTAATCTTTGAATAAGAAGATTATAGCTTTATTAAAATAATCAATTAAATCCATCAATTAACTTAGGTACACAATTCCATGACCTAATATTTAATTATATGTTACTAAGTCTTCACCATTAAAATATCTAAAATCATAATTCAAATCATAAGACTTATCAACTTCAATATAGATACTCTACAATCTCGTTAAAAGAATTATATTAAATAAATCTCTATTACATAACTTAATTATTAATTAAATCTAATTAACTCTCATTAATTGATTTAATTAATAATTGCATAATCATAGCAACATTCCAATTAATATCAGTTGACTAACTAACTAACTAGAATTTTATAAGTTAAAAGTCAACTATAATTCAATATTCAAATGATCATATTAATAATTCAATAATAATTATTGAAAATCTTAAATGACCATATTCGTCATCTTTCAAAAAATACCAACATTCCCTCAACAAATTCGTATTATCATTAATCTTTTCGAATAAGACTCTATCGCACAACTTAATTATTAATATCATAGGTATATTATCAACTCAATGAATATCAATTGATTAAAAATCAATTATAATCCAAATCCAAAAATTAATATCTTTTACCAAACTTTAATCATCAAATAATCTCCTCTAGATTAACTCTAATTGAATTTATTGATAATTATTTAAATCATTATTTATTAATAGTTTCTTAAACCCAACAAATATTAATAAATAATAAACTCATCAAACTATTATTTTCATAAATCTCATTAGTTAATATTTGAATAACTCTTAACACCATAAGGTATTCAAACGTATTAACATAACAATTCAATCTTAATCCAATATCATTTAGGGGTTCTAAATTTTAAATCAACATAATATAAATTATCATCTTACAATTATTTAACCAATATTAAAATCAACTATTAGACTCTATTTTCTAATTGTTCTAATAATATTTTGTCTATATAAAGATCCCTATCACAAACCAATAAGACTCATTGTAGATTTTAACATGAATAATCTTCAAATTCTTAACATTATCATCTTCATAAAACAACTCTAAATTTGTTTAATATATATTAAATAGTATTCAATATACATTATAAAAAATCCACTATATAAATTATATTAGAGTCTCTTTTCTTTTAATTTTCTCTCATTTAAAAATTCATTTACTTAGATTGACTAATAATTAATTACACTTCTTCGACTATTAACTAATCTTAATTAAATTTGATTTAATTAGATTAGATAATAAATCATATAAAACTAATGCATATTAATAAGATTCTAATAAGGGAAGATTGCAATAATATCTTTAATTCATTCTATGCTTTGATATATATTATTTTTGTGAAGTTTAAGCATAAAGAATTCTTAGTTATGAGAAATGGAGAAATATCTGTCTTTGAATAAAACAGTCACAGTGCGACGGTCATATTTCCCTAATGAACCGTTGGATCCGGCTAAAATTTAAATATGTTGGAGAGGACCAAGTTGCGCTAATTGTGACCGAAGCGATCGAATAAATTCAATCACGATAAAAAGTTATGAATGACTGAGTTCGGGTCTATCCAAGGGGCAGCAACAGAACAATTTGTGATGAATTAATAATTTCCTCTTAAAATAATTGTTTTCTAAATTTACCCATTCATCCATCTAATAGGTTTTTCCATACACATCTGAAAATATAATTTGATAGAAATCTTACATCTATCCATTCAAATTTTTAACTTAGAATTTTTATTTTTATTTCAAAACTTGTCTATCTAATTTCACAATATAAATTCGAACCCAAATCCGATTAAGATCTAATTTCTTCCTCAATAGGATCTACGATTTTCTATTGTTTTCTTCTCAACTAAATAGCATATCTAGATTCCTATTTCAATTATAGATTTAATCACAGAGAGTATTCAGATACATATAACAAACATGATGAAGATAGGAAAAGAAATAGTGCAAATAGAATATGTGATTATCACAAGTGCACCTGGACACTGATGCTAATTCGCCATGCCTTAGAAGTCCATAGAAAATCCCTTCCTTCTCCATCATTGCAATTCCTCCAAGATCCAAGCCAACCGAGAATCTCCAAGTGACTAGAAGTGCTAGATGAAGCATAGAAGCATGTAGAAAATATATGAGCATATGAACTTCTCCAATGCGTGTAAGCTTTGAAGCTATCATTTTAAGCTTGTAGCTTGTAGCTTCCATTCCCCAATTGCTCTCCATGCTATATCTAAGCTTCTATGAATGCCTGAATATAAAGAGCTCTCAAGAAACATTTGGAATGCTTCTTGAAACAGCTGGAAGGTGTCACCAACTAAGCATGGGTCTTTTCCAATCCTTTTTTATGAGTCATAGAATTGTAGATACCTTGTGCTTAATTGATGCACTAACCCCCGTGTTGTTGACACATGTTAATTCTCATGCAAGCTTATAACTCCAATTTACTTTTTAAATAATTTCTATTTAAATTTTATAACTTTCATTTTAATTTTTATAATTTTTATTATTATTATTTTATTTATTACTTTATTATTATTTTATTTTATAATTATTATTAATTTTAATTTCTATTTTTCTTTTATTTAATTCATTTTTCTCAATAATTCATATTTAATTAATTACAATCAAAATATCAAAGATCATGATATTTTATTAATTTTTTCAAAATAATTTATTAATTAAATCTATTTATTAAGACTTAATTAATGAAAAATTCACCATAGACCTCTAAGATAAAATATGAAAACCCATCATAGAACAAATCATACAAAATAAATATAAAGGGTTAAAAATCACAAAATATGTCATCCGACACATTCGGTGGGTATTCAATTTTGATACTTGTCCTAACTCACTAGGACAAATGGTTTTTAGGTTTGGGATTTGGACTTGAGAATTTATCTCCCTTCTCTTATCATTGAGATAATGTGATAGGGTACGCTCATCCTGGCAATTCAGGAAAGTCGATATCCGGTACCTACAACCTGCATAAAAATCATGCATGTACAAGCACAATATATACTAAACTAAACAGGCAATGGCAGGAAGTGGTGCATCGTATAGATCCCAACTAGCAGGTGACTATGGCTCCCTTCCTTAACCATATCAGACACACCATACAAAAGCAAACACACACACCATACACATGCAAGTATGGGGTAAGTATCTATAAGAAAACACATATGATAATAAATCATCTTACTAATCATCATTAATAACTCCAAACACTGAAAATAATCATCATACATACATGAAATGTAGAGTCTAAGTAATCTCATCACATATCAACTGAATCCATAGCACAATATTTGATAATCTCATAATAATGTTACTAACCATCAAAATGAAGCTAGCTCTAAAAGAGTTCAGCAATGATAACAAAATGCGAACCAAGGGCAGGCACTACAGTTAGCTTGTCGCTATTATAATATGTAAAAGAAATTTCAAGAGTAAATGAAATTATAATATGTAAACACTCATAATGAACGATAGACTTCAAAGAGCCTAGTCTCCCAATATTAAAACAAACGTCGATAATTTTATGGGTATAGAGAAAAGGAATTTAGAACAAACTACTCTCCACGAAGGGAGCTGTAGGCTAGGGTTTCCTCCTCCCTTGGAAAATAAATTTCCTACTCCAATAATGAAAAGCTTTCCAAAAAATGATGTAAACTAAACCCTTGCATTTGGTGGAAAACAAATAAGCTCATGCCAAACAAAAGGCATGAAGATAGTTTAAACAGAACAACTACTTTTGAAAAATACCTATTGTTGGAAGATGATGGCAACAAAAGTAGCAGCGGCAATGTTGCAGATGAAAATTCCCATGCTCCAATGTTGTAGATGAAAACCCCTGTGCTCCAATGTTGTAGACCAACTGTTGCGGCAATGTTGTAGATGAAAACTCTCGTGCTCCAATGTTGCAGACGAAATGTTGCAGCAATGTTGCAGACAAAATGTAGTGGAAATTTTGTGGCAGACTTGACGTATGTGAAAAAGTAAAATGCAATATTAGGTGGTGGATCTGATGAAATTATCAAATGTAGAAAAGTAAAGTTTGGAATAGGAATAATTATTCCTATTCCACCTATTTTGGTGGAATACGATAAACCCATTTTTAGGGCAAAAATAAAATACGAAATCTTATTCCTAACATCCATTCGATGCACCAAAACACAGCATTAAATATTTTTAAAATTTATTAAACCCAATTTCGCCCCTATTCCAAACGGGCCCTTAGAGCATAGCTTAATATAAATCATAGGAAGCCCATCGCATGAGCACTTTTGCAGGAATCCATAGAGAAAAGAGAATTTTCTAGCTCTTCTGAAACAAAATTCTATGTAATATTTGACGAATTAAAAGTATGTTGAAAATCTTCCATTCAACGTAGTCTCTTATGATGTTTTCATTTTAGTTTCATTCCTTTACAGCATAACGAGTTTCGCAGCCTTCTCGGCGGCTTCCAAAAGTTGAGGGGACTCTCGGAGCTGCATTTGGATGGCACCGGCTACGATGCAACATATTTGCACCACCGAAAGTTGTGCCCAAACCTGCTCATGTCCGACTACACTGTTCAAAGAATCGTGATAGGTGATGGGACGTAGGTGACAGGACTCCCTTCAAGTCCATGCAGTAGCCGATGCTTCTTTATTATGTTAGAGTTGGGCAATATTAATAAAGTTTATTGTGCATTTTATCACATAAGTGCTTTTTCAATTCTTTTATTTAGAAAAGAATGTGAGGTTTGTGATTAAAACAAATATCATAATATAAAGTTTTAAATTTACATTGTATTTTAAATTGTAACTGTTACAAAGTGTTAGTAATGTAAAAGTGATAATTTTTTTAGTTTAATTAGTTGTGTAACATTTAGACAATTTTATATTATTATTACAAATTATAATTGAGAAACTAAATTTATAAAATAAAAAAATGATCATAATTTTTTCTAATATAGAATATTGTAATGTTTTAATTGAAAATTATTTAAATTTATTCAAAAAATTATTGTAGTATATTTTTATTTCTATTTATAGATTTTATTATTGAATTGCCCATTTGTACCTTGATAATTATACAACCAATATTAATAAATATGGTATAAAAAAAATGATTAGTGTGCATTCAATAATTATATTAGTTGTTATTATTATATTTTTATAAAGTAGAAAGAAAAATTTTCAAATTTTATATATATTTTTAATTATTAAGATAAAATTTAAAAAATTTAAATCCTAATCTTTAAAGTAGAAAGAGAAATTCTCAAATTTTAGGTTTTAGGGCTTTTTATTTTTTTTACTTAGGATCATAATATTATTACAAAAATCCATTACTTATAACTTTAATTAAGTATATTCTTTTAAAAAGATATTATTTTATTTTTAGATTTAAAGTAAATAGATAAATTTAAGTTATTTAATTAATTATTATTAGATTAGAATAATATAGGCCTAAATCATTGTAGTGAATTGATAAGTGAATTATTTCATAGAATTTATACTCAAGCTGAGCCATTAATAATTTAATAATAAGATTAGTATGATAAGAAGTTTGTTAATTTAAATTTATAAATAAATCTTGCATTATTTTTTTAACAAGTAGTATGTTTCTTTTGTCTTCAATGATGTGATTTTAATTGATTTAGGGTAAATTAGTTTTACGATATAGAAATAAATTAAGTTAGAATTCAAGTGTATGTAAATTTGAATTTAGACGTGATATTATTTAAAGTGAAATTTTTTATTTAATGTACAGTTAAACTTTTCTTAATGTAAAACATTTTCAATTCTTTCTTACTAATATATAATATTAGACTATATAGAAATTGATATTGCTATTTTTATATTATTTTATAATAATTATTTATAAAATATAAGTTAATATTGATTATTACAAAGATTATGATTATGATTTTTGAAAATTTATTTTAATAATTATAAAAATATATAAAATTTGAGAAATTTTCTTTCTACCTTATAAAAATATAGGAATGAGAAGTAAAAAAATTATGAATAAATATTAATAATTTTTATTTTTTACCAAATTTGTTAATATTGGTTGTATAATTATTAAAATACAAAGAAAAAAATCAATAATAAAGTCTATTATAAATTATTTATGAATAGAAATAAAAATATATTACAATAAATTTAAAATAAATTTAAATAATTTTGAATTAAAATATTACAATATTACATATTAGGAAAAAATGAAATCCATTTTTTTAATTTTAAAATTTTAATTTCTAAAATTATAATTTTTAATAATAACATAAAATTGTCAACTTATTAAGCTAAAAAAATTAGCACTTTTACATTAATAACTCTTCTACAATAATAATAATAACAGTTACAATTTAAAATACAATGTAATTTTAAAACTTTATATGGTGATATTTGTTTTAATCACAAACCTGACATTCTTTTCTAAATAAAAGAATAGAAAAAAAAACTTATGTGATAAAATGCACAATAAACTTTATTAATATTTGCCCAACTCCATAGTGGCTGCTTCACTGATTTGAAGGGAGTAAACTTTATTAATATGGCACCGGCTACGGTGCAACATATTTGCACCGGCCGGTGATATCATTTCTTCATGTCCATCCATCATCGTACTCTGTCACATCTGTACCATCGTACTCTGTCACACTGTACCGCCGAGTTAATGTTTACGAAAAATACGTACCGTCAGCTGCACATAGTGCAAGGTATATATTTTTTTTTTGAATATAATGTAACTTGAACACTTAGTTTGTGCGTGCTTGTTTTGAATTGGCACCGACTACGGTGCAACATATTTGCACCGGCCGGTGATATCATTTCTTCATGTCCATCCATCATCGTACTCTGTCACATCTGTACCATCGTACTCTGTCACACCGTACCGCCGAGTTAATGTTTACGAAAAATACGTACCGTCAGCTGCACATAGTGCAAGGTATATATATATTTTTTGAATATAATGTAACTTGAACACTTAGTTTGTGCGTGCTTGTTTTGAATTTTTACTAAGTTTATTCAAGTAAAATTTGAATGAATAATTTGTGAGTTCATTCAAATAATTCAACATAGATTTGTTTTACGAATTATCAAATTTGATTTTTTCAAATTTACATAAATTTGAAATTTGTCTCTCTTTTTTTCAAAATTTTAAATGAATTATTTTTAAAGTTTTCTTATATTAAATTTAAAATTATAAAACTTGAGAGTGTATGATTTATAATTTTAAGTTTAAATTTGATAATAGATTATACATATAATAAATTAGAAGCTATTTTTTCGAGGAAAAAAAACTTTTATTTAACAATATATAATACTGACAAAATTTAATTATGTTCTTATTTTACAAATTAAAAATAAAATAAAATTTATACTAATTGTTTTATTTTGTTGTATTTCATTTTGTTAATAAACATTCTAAAAATATAAAAAATATCAATTACTAATGTGTCATACTAATATTTTAGAATTAAAATTTTAAATATATAAAATATTAAAAACTTCGATTTAAACTCATCTTCCATTAGATGTAATATATAAGTATTTTCTTAAAAATATTTTAATCATCTTATAATTTTTATGTATTTATAATAATATAAAGATAATAATAAAAATCTACTTATAAATATTTTATTTAACTAAACTAAAATCATTATTGTAATATTATATACAACAAATGGAGTTGAAATTTGGTGTGAGTGTATGATTTTGATGTAAATGGCTTCTCAAAATGGCATTATGACTTTACTTCATGGATTGTGTTATTTTTCAAAGGGGAAGGATCCAATTTATAGGCAAGAGGCTTGAGGGATTGAGGGCTAAGATGCAAGGATGGGAAAAAGATCATGGAGGGCTGAGATTGCATGATAGGAGAGCACATGGATTGTGCTTCCTTACAGCCAATCAAAGAGTGACACATGTCACATGGTGAGAGGATGGAGGAAAGGGGAAGGATGAGTCAACAAAGGAGGCTCAAGGGATAAAATCTTCATAAAGACCCTCATAATGGCTTGTAAGAGCAATAAAAGGGCTTGGAAGAGTCATTTATGGCCTAGTGGGCTTCATAAAGTTTTATGGTTGAGATATTTTGAGGGAGATGAGAGCAATTTCGCCTTGGGCTTGATTAGGAGGGTTTTAAGCTTGCTTAGGATTGTGTAAATGATTAGAGGATGGATTAGGATGGTTTAAGATTAGCTTAGGGATAGGCAAGTGGATGGCATTTAATGAGGGTGGGTGAAAGAGGATTAGAAGATTTTGGAAGAGGTTAGTGGTCTTAAGGAAATTCGGCAAGTTTTGGGCAAAAAATAATTTTTAAATTTATTTTGCAATTTTTGGTCAATTTATTAATTAAATAATTAATAAATAAGGAAATAATGTTTAAATAAGATTTAAACATTTTTGGGAGGGATTCCTTAATTAAATATTTTTAATTAAGATAAAGGGATTTAATGGCATAAAAAATTAATTAATTAATTAATGATGATGTCATCATGAATTTTTCAGAAAATAAAAATACTTTATTTTCTAAAGGTTTTTAGGCATCTACATTTTGCCCCTCTTTGATGTGATGCCGCAAGTGGCATGGCATCAAAGATAAGAAAATAAGATGCCCAAGGCTAGAGCAGAAGAGGAGAGAATGAACTGTGAGATGCCCCCTCAAGAAGGCGGTGGGGAGAGAAAGCGAGGCTTGATGGCTTTTTGAAAAGTACAAGAATCTCGAATGAGCAAGGAAACTCATATTGACAAAGAGAAGGGGCTGAATTAGCTCAAACTCTCACTATGGGAGAATGATAAAGGAGAATTAGATGCACAAGAGGAAGCAAGCTTAAGACTTTAGGGAAGGTTGAGGATGAAGGAGCAGAGCGCTATAAAAAGGAATCCAGGATAGGGAGATGGATGAGGGGATTATAAAGCTGATGCAATAGGATTTCAAAGAGTCAAATTGGCGGAAGATGGGTTTCAAAGATCCCTAGGACTAGGATTGTGGATCTTGAAAGATGAGGCTTGGTGGATTGATTTGGATTGGTGGATCCCTAAGACTAGGATTGTGGATCCCTAAAGCTAAAGGTGAGGAGTGATTCAAAGAGATACTGATGCATAAGCTGGGGTAGGAGAGACAGATGTTGGATATGGATGGGGGATAATGGAGATGAAGGAAAATCATTGAAGTTTTTTAAGTGGGGGGATACTTCAAAGAGAAGTACCACCATGTAGTTGAGCACTCAATTTGCTATAGGATTGTTGGTTAATTACCAAGGTTACCAAGAACATCAAGGCCTTTTCACACACTACCCAGAGGACTGACGGACTGACTCAAAACAAACACACAAGGATTGCCCTAGTATCACACATGAATCCCAGAGGAAGCAGTGTGGAAACGACACTGGGTAACCCACAAGCAGAAAAGAAAACAAGCAAAAGACATGATCAAGACCTTATGCTCCGATTGCCCCATTCGCAGTATACCATGATATGGAAGATCATGGCAACCTTGAGGAGGGAATAAGGAGATTGCTTGGAAAAGATATTTCAAGACCCAATAGGGAAGAGTCCAAATCAAAAGAAAGCGAAAATCCAAAAGAGAACTGTTTGCCAATGAGATGGGTAGGACGAGGTACTAATAGACCAAGATCAGACATGAGGAAAGCTATATCCTGCAAGGACCTATCAGAGAGCACCTAAGCTAGTGGATTTGGATGAGTGATACGTCTAGCAAGCTGAACTAAGAAAGATAACACTTTGGCGACAGGAAATCTAGCTAAAGGATGCATTGGAATAGCTAACCACGATGTGCAATGCGCGCAAGATGTTGATCAAGGACGAACTGACACAAATGCTGAATAGATATAATGGTACTAATCTAAAGAGGTTGTACAAGCTGATGGACCAAGATATGTTACAAATGTACAAGTTTGTTCATGTTTTGGTTTTTGTGAGATGGAAATGTTTGTCAAGGATGGGATGTCTATAATAGGTGATAGGTGGATAGGTAGATGGTTTGCGAAAAGCTTAAGTGAAAATGGGGTTTTGTGTGTGCACGTGATAGTATACAAGCTAAGATACAAGATTATTTACAGGCTAGAATATGGTACAAACTTTGGATAAGATTCGGATATACAAGGTATGGTACAAGATTTACAAGGTATAATACAAGCTTTGGTACAAGATTTTACAAGCTATACAGGAGGTATTTACAAGCTCCATTAGATTTTGGATATTTGGTTGGAACACCAAGAGAACAAGTAGGTGTTTTATGGGATGGTGGGTGAATGGATGAGGGATAGGATAGTGATAGATAATGGATTAGTCTTAGTACAGAAGGTGCCTGAATTACCAGATTTTCACCAAGGTACCTATCCAAGGTGCTTGAATTGCCAAGTTTTCACCATTGGACGCTTATTTCTCTTTACTATTTTTTTTTGTATTTTTCAAAAGCTGGGTATACCAAGGATCTTCAAGCATAGAACTTCTTGAGATGAATGATGTTAGTAGGATCATTCAAGAGTTCTCCTTCCGGTGTAGATAGCTGATAGGCTCCAGAGCCAAAGGAAGTAATGACAACATAAGGACCAAGCCATGTAGGTTCAAACTTGCCTTTCTTTTCTCGATCTGCTTGGACTTTCATGTTTTCTTTCAGGACCATGTCACCTGGCTGAAAGTGTCATGGAAGCACCTTCTTGTTGAAATTCCTTTTGAGATGAGTTTGGTAGACTGTGAGATGATCATAGGCTTGTTGTTGCTTCTTGTCTAAGAGATCTAGTTGGGTGAGCCGAGCTACTCTGTATTCTTCATCTGATATTTACCCTTGCAAAGATATGCGCAAGGAGGGAAGCTCAACCTCTATAGGTTGTACCACTTCGGCACCATAGACTAGGGAGTATGGAGTTGTGCCTATGGATGTATGAAAGGAAGTTTGATAGGCCCATAGGGCTGGATTTATTTGTAGGTGCCAATCACAGTCAAAATCATTGACAACTTTCTTTAGGATTTTGAGGAGGGTTTTGTTAGTTGCCTCTGCCTGGCCGTTACCTTGTGGGAAATATGGGCTAGAAAAGCTGTGATGAATGTGGAGGGAAGTGCATAATTCTTCCATGTTGAGATTTTCAAAGTTACCTTCGTGGTCGGTGAAGATGGTGGATGGGATGCTGAAGTGAAAAACAATGTGGTACAAGATGAACTTGGAGACCTGAACTCCTGTAGCTGAGACTAGGTGGACTACTTCCACCCATTTAGTGAAATAGTCTATAGCTATTATTATCCATTTATGTCCATCAGATGAGAGGGGTGTGATAGTTCCAACTAGATCAAGGCCCCAACAAGCGAAAGGCCAAGGTGGTGCAATAGGCTGTAGATCCTGTGCTGGAGCGTGCACAAGATTTGCATGCAATAAGCTACTATCTAAGGATTTGTCACGCTAGGACAATACCACTCGTGTGGGCACCATAAAGTCTAGAGTGTACTTCCTTTAACACCATCACAGCCTTGTTTTGGTCTAAACATCGAGAGAGAGTATCGTGATAACCCCGACGATATAGGGTATTGGCTATGATAACATAGCGGGATGATTTTTGAATGAGGTTTTGGCATTGGGTATGTGTGAGGTGAGGGGATATGATACCATCGTTAAGGTAAGCATGAATCTCATGGTACCAAGGGGATTGGGGACCAACCAAGATACAAACATGGTTTGAATCCTAATTCGCATAGGCGGGTGTGAGGAGTTGCTCGACTAAAAACTCATACTGTGTAGTTGCTTGGGGAATTTCCAAGAGCGAGCCTATAGTAGCCATAGCATCTGTTGCTTTGTTCTGTATTTAAGGCACTTGTGTAAAATAAAGCCTTGTAAAATGTTGGGTTAGTTGATCAACTAGCTCTTTGTAGGGTAATAGCTTTTCATCTTTGGTTTGATATTTATTTAGGGCTTGCTTGATGATGAGCTAAGAATCACCAAATATTTGTAGCTCAGCAATGTTCCATTCTACAGTTATCTTTAATCCTACTATGAGGGCCTCATATTCAGCTATATTGTTGGTGCTAGGGAATTGTAGCTTGAAGGCTTTTGGAATGTAATCTCCTTGAGGTGTGACCAAAAATATTCCTACCCATGATCCATGAGATGTGTATGAGCCATCAAAATAAAGTTTCCATGGGGGTTGTTCTTCAATTAGACAGGTATGCTCATCTGGAAATTCTGTGATCAACGGATAAGCATCTATTAGAGGTGCATCAGCTAGGTGATCTGCTATAGCTTGCCCTTTGATTGCCTTTCTGTCCACATACTTGATGTCAAATTCGCTAAGGAGCATAACCCATTTGGCCAAATGGCCTGTAAGTGTTGTTCTGGAGAGCATATACTTGAGAGGGTCAATCTTGGAGACTAGTTGGATGGTATGACTTAGCATGTAATGGCGAAGCTTTTGAGTTGAGAAAACAACTACCAAACAAGCTTTTTCCATAGGAGTGTAATTGAGTTCATAACCAACTAGGGTTGTACTAATGTAGTAGATGGCTCTTTCTCTACTGTAGTCATCAAGTTGTGCTAGAAGTTCCCCTAGATAAATAGGTGTTGCTGATATGTACAAAATTAGGGGATGACTAGGAACTGGTGTAACCAAGTAGGGGGATTGATGAGATACTGCTTGAGTTGGTCGAAGCTATGCTGACATAAAGGATCCCACTTGAAGTTCTCATCATCTTGATATGACTATGCAAATCGGCCAATGTTCTCTCTTAAGACCTCAAAGAGGAGATTAGCTTGGTCTGGTGATAGGGATGCAACAATGTGAACAAGCCTAGGGATCTCTAAAGAACCAATGTTGACTTCCCTAGTATCCTCAATTAGAATAGAAGATATCTCTAGTCGATTATCTTGAGGAGGTAATGCTAAATCCTCATGTTCTACTTGTGGCTCTGGATGTTCTTGCTGAGGGGTTCTCTTCACTACCATAGCTAGTCTCGGATTCACCTTAGTTCTAGTTTTGGGTGTATCGGAACTAGGTTGGGGATTTTTTCCAAAATACCCCTTGGGATCTAACTTGTAGATATAGGCAAAATTTGGCTTTGTTTTCTTATGAGGAGTTTTGGTTCCCATAAATCTCAGAAGTGCTTCCTCTGATGTGAACTCATCAATGTGTATGACACTTGGTTGGTCCCAATCTATGAGTTGTGGATGGGTGAGTGGTAGGTCAATGAGGTGGATGGATAGTTCTTAGAGAACAGAGTCTCCGAGGGAGATTTGGTTTCAGATATCATCGTAGGCTCTCTTTTCAACTTCCTCAAGAATGTCTTCGATTTCGACAAGGTCACAGTGAATGTTCGAAAAAGCGTGACCATCCGTATATGCGCCCCCAATTGTGGGTATGCCAAAGCCAAGACCTGACTTCGATTCCCACTTGTGTGCGTCGATGGGACACTGCATGCCTCTTTCTTCTTGTCCTAGACCACCACCTTGATAGTTCCATTTGTCAGTGAGGAGCTTATGTTCTTGGGGATACTTCTGGCTGAAGTGATCAAGGCGTGCTTGATTCCTTTAAGGTGCATCCTTATGTAACCAATTGTTGATATCTGGAATGAGCTCCTCATGAAGAGGGATTTTCGAGGATACAAAGGTTGTTGGGCCAAACTATTTGTATCGAGGAGGAGGAATCTCCTTAGCTTTGTGATATGTCGATCATCCATGGGCATGTGGATCAAGTGGGAGTGCCCTGACAACAAATGCATCCGACAGACTATACTCTCCACAGCCCTTGTTATTGATCTTTACGGTAGACAGGGTAGAGGGGAGGATGGTTTCTGGGTCATTACAAATGTGGGATGAGTTGGCGATGGATGTGTCGATATCAATTCCAAGGCAATGGTTTGTATATGAAGCTTCAACCGTATTGCAGTAAGCAAAGGGTTCTGGATCGGCATGGATGGTTACCTCAGTGCCTTGATGCAAAAATTTTACACACTGATGGTAAGTGGATGGAACGAATTTCATGGCATGAATCCATGGGTGACCGAGGAGGATGTTGAATGGTAGGTTTAGATCAATAACATGGCAGAGTGTTTCTTGGATGACTGGCCCAGCCTTGATTGGCAGCAAAATAGTTCCTTCTGTGATTCTTTCCAAGTTGTCATAAGCTTTGATGGTGATAACCTCACTGATGATATCTGCCTTAGTATACCCAGCTTGTTTTATGAATTTTAGGGTGCAAATATTCAAGGCTGATCCATTATCTATCATTACTCTTTTCACAAAAAAATTGGATACCATGATGGCTATGCAAAGTGGAAGGGTGTGATCTAGCTCGACCACGGGTATGTTGGTGGGTTTGAATGATAGGGCACATGAGGATGAAAGGTGTCCAACAAGATAACAAAAATTAGTAGAATTGATATCAGAAGGGACACGGGATTCTATGAGAGCACTGTCAAGGATGTTCTTGTACACAGGACTAGTGCGAAGAAGGTCTAAAATGGAGATTTGGCCTGGCATGTTCCCAAGGTGTTCCAAGATATTGTACTGGCTTTTTGATGGAGCTCATGGTGCTGGTGAAATGGGTGGGCCTGTGATGTTAAATCGGGCTCTTCGAGTGGTGACTGCACACTCATTGTTTCATCCTTGGATATTGATAACATTGACAGAAGGCTCTTTCTCGGATATACAACCTATAAGGCTACCATAGTCTATATAGGATGAAGTGTGGTCATTGTTCTTCCCATGCTGTTGGTTTGGCTGACGATTGTTGGTGTTGTTGTTGTTGGTTTGGATAGGTACTTTTCCAGGATTTTGATTGTTGTGAGGAGGAAAAGCATTTTGATAGATCTGTAAGCCTACATTAGGAGAGGTTTGGGCACCACCAGTGATTTCCTTCTGATCAATGAGGTCCTGCACATAGTCTTTTAGTTTCATGCATCTGAGGGTAGTGTGACCTTTTACCCTATGAAATTTGCAGTACTCATTGTCTTTGTACCATGCAACTTTGGATTGGCTTGGGTCAATTTGCTGGGCAGGAGGAAATTTGATGAATTTTTCCTTGACTAATTTCTCAAAAATGACATCCAATGGCTCACCAAGGGGTGTATAGTTTCTAGGTGTAGGTTGGAATCTAGGCTTTTGTCCTACAGCTACATTGATGGCATTAGCTTGATTGCTAGACCCTTGAAAGTTTGGTCTTGGATTGTGGTTTTGATAGCTATGGTTATTCTGTTGTTGCTAGTTGATAGCTTGCTGATTGTTTGGTTGATAGGGTGGGTTGGACTAGTTGTGAGAAGGACCAACAATATTCACATGTTTGGTGTCAGTGATGCCATCTGTTGCAACATGCTTGTTTCTATTCCAATACCTAGACTTGTCATCGGAATGTAATTGATTTTGGTTGGCTTCCTTGTAAATATTGACCACACCATCTTTAATGAGTCCTTGCTCAAGGATCATTCCTTTCTCTTTGATATCTTTGTAGGTCTGCAAATAGTTCATGGTCATGTGGTGAGCCAAGCTAGGATGGGCATTATCAATAAACATTTTCACCAAATGGTGCTCTGGCAAGGTTCAAGATATGTGGGTGGTAAGGGTTTCCCATCTTTGCAGATATTCGAGAAGGCTTTCTCCACCTTTTTGCTTGGTGTGGACAAGATCAACTACTAATAGCTCTGTTTCAACAAGAAGGGCATATTGGGCTACAAATGCCTCAGATAATTCAGCAAAAATTTTTATTGTGCCATAGGGGATTCTATAAAACCATTCAAGAGTTGGTTCGACAAAGCTTTTGGGAAAGAGACACAAGAGGAAGATGTCATCATATGCCACTTCTTGGCACTGCATGTAAAATTCTTTGATATGTGTGACAGGGTCTCCTTTTCCTCTAAATTTGTCAAATTTGGGTGTCTCAAAATGCTTGGGGAATGGTGTCGTGGTAATGGCTATGTCAAATGGGTAAGGGCACACATTCTCAAACTTGAAATTTTTTGGATCATTTCCCTCTTGGATGTTCTTCAAAGCTATTTTCATGGCTTCCCATTTTGAATTAATGGGTGATGGTTGGGGTGCCCCCAATGTAGGAGTGCCTTGAGGTAGGTATACACTAGATGGGGCCACTGAATATGGATGGATGTAAGGGATTTGCTGATAGGGATTGTACATTGTTTGGACAACTGCATGGTGGATGATGGTTTGTTGAGGGGGAGGTGGTGCATAGTGTTGCATGTGCTGTGAGGCTTGCTATTGATATGGGATTTGAGGTTGGGATTGAGGAACATAAGTTGGTTGTGGGATAAATGAATTTCTTTGTGGAGCTAAGGTATAAGATGGTTGTGAAGCTTGGGGAAAGGATCGGAGGGCTTGTGGGGTTTGACCAAGGTATGTGGGCTGCGCCCCCATTTGGGATGGTACCTGCAAATAATTGGTGGTTGGCTGGATTGGTGGGTTACCTCCTAGAAGTGGCATTGAAAAGTAGTTGGTAATAGGAGGTAATGGATTAGTTGGTGGTGGAGGTGGTGGGAATTGAAAGCTAGGAAGTGGAATTGATGGGGTTTGATAGCTTGGTGGCTAGATTTGGAAGCTTGGCAGAGTGGTGGCGGGAGCTCGAGTCACTTGAGAGCTGGGCAGAACATTGGTAGTAGCTTGTGGGGTTTGATAGCTTTGTGGAGTGAGGGTAGTAGCTTGTGGATTTGTGGCTGATGGCACTGAGCTCCCAGGACCTAATGGAAATGATGGGATTGTGCTTTAGGCTGTAGTGAATAAGCTAGGGGTGATGAAAGGTTGATTACTTGGCCCCATTAGTGACATCCCTGTTGTATATTGCTGAGGTTGGCCAAATATGCTAGCACTGATTTGGGAGATGGGTGGATTTGGAAGGCTGGGTTGGGGAGCAGCAACGACAATAGTGAAGGGCATGAACGGTGAGGTGTTTTGGGTAAAGAGGGTTTGGAGTGGAGAGGTATGAACCAAGGATGGAGTGGTGGTGGCTGGGTTGGCTTGCAGCATGGAGATTTCAACTTGGGTGGATGATGGTATGTTTGGGTCTATTGGATCATATGGATTGGCTAGAGGCTCTTCTTTTGGCATATATTGAGGATAATTTGGATCATAAGAGCCTATGGGTGGTGGCAGCTGCCCAAACAATGGGTGAGATGGATCTGATAATGGAGGGGGTCTTCCAAAGTCAAAGGTTCCTACATTGTCCCTTTGAAAATTAGCCATGATTGTCTCTTTGTTCTTGTCTATAATGGTGTTTACCAATACTGCATTTCCTGGTCGGTTCATGAAAGCTTCAATGTCAGTAGATGATGGCATAGCTTTCTCTAGGCTAAAGGATGGCTGAGTGCTCAAGGGGGGTGAGGCTGTTCGATCCAAATGATAGGGCTCCATTTTTTCTTTCTTCTTGGCTAAGCGAGTGACGAGTGGCATGAAAAATGCTCCTAGGGATGAGATGCAACAAATGCTGGTGGATGCAAAAGGGAGGAAGGCTTTTCTATGCAAATGATTTCCTAGGTTGAGGCAAAGCTATATGACAAAACCTAAGGAGAATTGGGTTGGGGATTCTAACTTCAAAGATATGTTGCCAAAGCACAAAAGGTCTGCTTTCCTATGTGCAAGCTTGGTGGTGATTGTGTCAACTTAAGGATAGACTGATGATCCTTTAGGAAGAACACGAGATTGACCACTTGTGGATCCCAACCTTTAGCTTAAGGTGATGAGAGATAACAAGTGGCAAAACTAGATTGCCCTAGACAAAGGTTTGTCAAAGGGATAACCTTGGTGAGATTGGTGGTTTTGAAAGATTTTATGAATGGCAAACTTTTAGCAAGGTGACAACAATTTTTGAAGGCTTGGATGTGAAGATTTTGGATTGCTGGCTAGATGGTTTGGTCCTAAATGAGATGGATGAGCTAATAATGCTTAACGAGATAACCTAAGATGGCTGACTTTTCTACAAAGATGACTCTAAGGTGAAGCTTATCCAAGAAGGTGTGGAGAAACAAGGGTGTCTAATCATAGAAATCATGTCTACTTGGTAAGGCATAAGTAGGATTAACTCTTGGATGTTGGCTAAATTTGATGGTGTGCTCTAACCAGGCCTCTTGAAGTGCTTCGTCGGCAGCTTTATCCTCTGCTTTGTGGAATTTGGCAATTTGAGGACTTGGTGTTAGTTCCTTTCTCTTGGCTGAAAGTTCTTGATATGCCTGAGATGGTTTGAGTTTAACTTTGTGGAACTTCTGTTTGGGTTTGGGTTGCTCTAACATCAATTCTTGAATCTTCTTGGCTTTGAGAGACCTTGGTTATTTTGCTTCAACTTGTTCAACTTCTGGAATAGGGAGTGACTACGCTAAGTGTACCCTAAGCTAGGATTGACCAAGTTTGGCAAACATTCATTCAACAAATAAAAAAGAAAGCAATAGATAGGAACAACCAGATAGAAGTTTTTGATTCTCAGAATGTGATACTTGTGCTGAGGAGTGTGTATGTTTTACAAATGTTTCGATTAGTCACTTCAAACACATTAACACTCTAGATGGTTTTCTACAAGGCTAACAGTTGGTTTAGCTAGGGAGTCCTTGATATACCCAACGGTACGTGAGGCCCAAATCTGTAGATGAAACCAACAAGATGTCACATAGCCGAGAGGAGCGGTAACCCACTTCTCCTCTTTCACTTCTCAAGGGTATAAAGTTCCTTGAGGCTTAGTCCGAGTGACAAAAATCTTGATTCCAAGAGAGATGTCTTTCGATTAATCTCTCGATTCTTATACTCCACCAGAATGCTAGAGTTGAGGTCATCCAAGGGGTGATGAAATCCCCAAGCGGGCCTCTTAAAAAGAAACAAGGTTTTGGATCCTAATCTTATGCACCCAAGATGGCCTCGAAAGATGACAAGGGGAGAGAAGAATTGGATGACCTTGGGCTAAAAAAACATGCTTGTTCTTTTACCAATTGACTCTTATGTGTTCTAATCTAGACTTTGCAAGCACTCATTTTTAAGAGAAAATGTTCAATTCAAACTTGAAGCGCCAACAAAAGTAAATCGATCGAAGAACACAAACAAGAAGAAGAGTTAGGGTCAACAAAAGAAAACTCGCGCACTCGGAGGCCATCCATGTCAAGTATTGATTAATTTCCTTTAAAGCATTCAAGAGTTTGTGTGATTTTGTTTTAAGCCCAAAGCAAAGATGTGTGAGACTTGATTTGTCAAGCGCATGCCTGAAGGCCCTCCACGTCAATAGTTGTTCAATTTTAGTGCCCAAACTTGAAGTGTGATCGATTTAATCTAGAGTTTTGGTCATTTAAAATTTTTGATAAAGTTAAAGCAAATGTTCAAAGACCAAGTGAGTGAGTTAGACTATGAAACATTTAACACCTTTTTCAAGTAGACCCATCCCCATAAATGGCACTGAGATTGCAACCAATGGTTGAATTGATGGGTGATTAGAAAAGAGGTGAGTCCAAGGAACTAATCAAATTGATTTTTGCAAATTTGTATTTAACTTAACAAAGTTTCTTAAATGTCCAAAAATCAAACTTTACCTAAATTGCATGTGGAAAAGAGATTTGTTTTGTTCAATTTCAGAAGCTCCAAATGAAGTATTTGATATTGCAATGGTTAATTGATCCTTGGCATTCAAGATCGGATTTGTTGTTTTAATCATGCATTCAAGGAAAATTTGATTTTAATCCATGGCATTCAAGAGTTTTTTTAGCAAAATGCATTCAAAGATAAGTGATTAAACCTTCAAGTTTTTTTCCTTTGAACATTCAAGATTGAGATTTTGTGTGTTGTTTTAAGAACTTTGAAGTGCTTTGTTGTAACCTTAGATGATTCAAGATTGTTTTGGACTCAAAAGTGAAAATGACTCTTTGGACTTTGGTTTTCATTCAAGATTTTGTGTTCTAGTTTGCATGTTTTAAGCCCAAAAATGATATTCCTAGATTGTTTTGATGCATGAAAAACCTAAGAAACATTCAAGATTTTGCAACAAGATATTTTTTTGGAACAAATAACAAAGCTTTTAGGATAATTTTGGCAACCATTTAGGACTCTTAGTTTTCATTAGATTTTTAAAAGAACTTTAAAATATTTGCAAATGAGGTTCATTTTATCCTTGATTGATGCTTTGAGTTTGATTTAGATTTTAGTGTGCACTTAGTGTTGATTTTGAACCTTTTGAAATGAAAACTTGAAGTTCTTGTTAAATTTCCAAAAATAAAATGTTCCTAACTTTGCATGAATGCATCTAAAACCTTGATGTTGCAAGGATGCAAATGATTGAATTGGTTTAGTTTCACTTGTTAAAAGGCTTTTTTTTTTTTGCAAATTTTTAGTTTTTAATGGATTTAAGTATGATTTAGGAGTTCATTTTAAGCACTAAAAAGAAGTGTGTATGATTTTGATTCCTTAAAAAAAATTGGCCAAGATCTCCCACAAGAAGAAGAAGAAAAAGTAGATGGAATAAGAAGAAGATAGACAAGAAGAGGAAGAAGAATTCTAAGTGCTTTGTCCACCTATAAGCTTGAAAAATTTGCAAACACTATGAGATAGACTATGAGTTCCTTTGTCTTCTTCATGCTCATGTGGACCTACAAAACCAATTTATACAATCCTACCAATCACAAAAAAAATCAAAATTAGCCAAAATTAGCAAATGAGATACAAAACTTGACTAAAAAAGCTAATGAAGATGACCCATGCGGGGTCCCACCGGGCGTGCCAAAATGTATATGAGAAATGTTAGTATGCTAATAGAAATCAAATTTAAATAAAGCTTCTACAAACTAAACAAAATTCATAAACTTCAAGATAGACTAAGATGAGCTCTCAATTGAGAATATGAGCCATTAATGGGCTCTCTCAATGAGAAGCTCTCTAGTTGAGTAGCTTTGTCTAAATAGATAGGATGTATGCTCAAGCTTTATGCTTCAAAAAGGGCTTCAAATGGAGTTGAAATTTGGGTGTGAGTGTATGGTTTTGATGTAAATGGCTTCTCAAAATGGAATTATGACTTTACTTCATGGATTTTGTTATTTTGCAAAGGGGAAGGATCCAATTTATAGGCAAGAGGCTTGAGGGATTGAGGGCTAAGATGCAAGGATGGGAAAAAGCTCATGGAGGGCTCAGATTGCATGAGAGGAGAGCACATGGATTGTGCTTCCTTATAGCCAATCAAGGAGTGACACATGTCACATGGTGAGAGGATGGAGGAAAGGGGAAGGATGAGTCAACAAAGAAGGCTCAAGGGATAAAATCTTCATAAAGACCCTCACAATGGCTTGTAAGAGCAATAAAATGGCTTGAAAGAGTCATTTATGGCCTAGTGGGCCTCATAAAGTTTTATGGTTGAGATATTTTGAGGGAGATGAGAGCAATTTCGACTTGGGCTTGATTAGGAGGGTTTTAAGCTTGCTTAGGATTGTGCAAATTATTAGAGGATGGATTAGGATGGTTTAGCATTAGCTTAGGGATAGGCAAGTGGATGGCATTTAATGAGGGTGGGTGAAGGAGGAGATATTTGTTAACTTTAGCTTGGGTTAGTAAGTCTTAACCCATTTTTAGGGAATGTGACAAGGTTAGGAGGGGATTAGGATTATGTTTAAAGACATCTTCTAGAAGAGTCTAGACTTTGGATGAGGATAGAGACTTTCTAGAATAGTCTAGAACTTCCTAGGATGAGGATGAAGACTTTCTAGAAGAGTCTAGAACTTCTTAGGATGAGGATAAATTAGATTTTTAGGAAATAAATAAAGTTTTATTTATTTCAAGGGTTTGGGTTGAGGAGATATTTATTAAAACTTTTTTAATAAACATGAGGATTAATATTTAATCTTAATTAAATATTTTGAGTTGGGATTAGGGGTAGGAAATGATGGGATTAGCCTTTAATCCAAATTAAAGAAGGATTAGAAGATTTTGGAAGAGGTTAGTGGTCTTAAGGAAATTGGGCAAGTTTTGGGCAAAAAATAAATTTTTTATTTATTTTGGGTTTTTTGGTCAATTTATTAATTAAATAATTAATAAATAAGGAAATAATGTTTAAATAAGATTTAAACATTTTTGGGAGGGATTCCTTAATTAAATATTTTTAATTAAGATAAAGGGATTTAATGGCATAAAAAATTAATTAATTAATTAATGATGATGTCATCAAAAATTTTTCAAAAAATAAAAATACTTTATTTTCTAAAAGTTTTTAGGTGTCTACACTATGGTGATCATGGAAAGTGGTAAAACAAGAATTGCCTATTTAAAGAGGTACAAAACCATACAAAAAATTAGTATGGTTTGTATGAGAAATACATACAAATAGAGGTGGATAAGAGGTGCACAAGGGTGAACACAAGATTGTGTTGGTGAATGTGAAGATCAAGGAGACAGTTTGCAAAGATGGTGTTGATTTTGATAAGTAAATCTAAGTAGATAACTTAAGTGTTGGTGAGTGAGAAGGTTGATTTCTTGAAGGGTTTCTAAGTGAATCAAGTACATAAATGACAATAAAGATCTTATTAGTAAGTTAGAACATGAATAAAAAAGAGATCTAAACCTCTAAAAATGAGTTTTAATCATACAGATCAAAACTCACTATTTTCTTTTTAATCATTATAAGCATATTGTATTGAAATCCATTTAATAAAGGTTAACCTAATAGTTATTTGTAAGACTTAACAATCTATGTAAATCCTTTAACTAGGTGACATTCTATTTGAATAATCAAAGTTCTCTAACAATGCCACTCCTAATAGGGTGATTAAATCCTCTAACTAGCTCAAATTTAACAATGTATTTTTGAAATCTTTAATAGGCTTGGCTCCAAATAGAGCTTGTGTCAAAAGAGTGAAAATGGTGATATGTTGCTGGTTGTTTTTATCAAATTAGGTTTCCACATAAAATCATAGTGTCAAATCTATGTTGAATGCTTCATATGTTTTACATTTGATAATGTTTTCATTAAGCAGAGCATATTATTTTTAAGACAGTATTTTACTATACAAACTGAGCAACAACAGGATAAACAAAACAAAGAGTGTGTATGTTTAATTGTTCAAGTGGTACTTAAGGACCTTGAGTAACTGATTCACATCCCCCTCTCTATTATTATAAAAAATTATAACAATTAATATTAGAGCTCAGTCCTTATAGAGAAAAGTTTGATGGTACTTAAAGCTAAAGATCATGGCTTATAAGAGAGATGTACCCAAGTGAACAAGGGAAATTTTCCTATACGGAAAACTTGATGGCATTGCACATATCTAGTATTAGCGATGTTGCTATCAATTTTGTGGAAAATGAATATGTGAAGGTGACCACTACTCCTCTCATAGTTGATCGACTAAAGTAGAAGCAAGAAGACAACCAAGCAATGTTGGATATTGCCTCAACCCTAAGTTATGCAGAGTTTGATAACTCAAAGGAGTATGACAGTGCAAAGAAAATGTGGGGCAAATTGAAGACCATATATGGAGGTGATGACTATTGGAAATCTGATTGAAAATGTTTACTATCAAAGAGGGAGATTGACGTTTAAAAAATGTTTTCAATTTTTGTTTTGTCATTGATGTCAAAACTTGCTATTTTTAGGAATGACAATTGCTTATAAGATCCAAGTACTATCACTTAGTTGATTGATGAAGATGATTTAATCAATAAGATGTAACAAAAGAACCTAAGGGAAAGGTTGAGTTATAGCTTTGTAATGAAGTGCAAGGATCAGTTAAGACATTGATTAAATAATGTATTGATGATATACTTGAAGATACAAAGTTTGGTCACACTTAGAAAGTTTGGAGGAATAAGTTCAAACAAGGTTGACTGCAAAGCTTAAGCTAAGTCATCAATGGGTGCCGAGTAAGCTAGTTTGAGGTTAGAAAATTCTTAGTTGGAGCTGAGTAGATAGAAAATCTAGTGTGTCGAGTGAACTTCAAGTGTTGAGTAAAGTTCAAGTGTTGAGTGATATAGAAGGAGCCAAGCAAATAGAAAATTTAGTGTATGTCAAGTGAATACATAGTAGGTGTCGAGCATCAGTAAAATGTAGTTGATGCTAAGTAACATAGTATGTGCCAAGCACCAAAATTTTAATAGTGTCGAGCTGCTACATTATTGGAAATGTCAAAGATTTGCCAAATCTGAGCTGACAGAGTTGTCACCTTAAATTTTGAGAACTAGTTGGATGATAAGGATGATGAGCTAGTGGCATAGAATTCTATGTAAACCATTTTTGAGAAAATTCAAGAGGATTCTTCATGATGTTTCTAGAAGAAACAAAAAAGGGTTAGATTCAATGAATCCTACCTAACCCATATGAATTGAAATTAAAGGAGAGAAGAATCGAGCAGGGAAAGAAATTCTAGATTTCTATTTAAGGAGTCACAAACTAAGAAGCAAAAGTTTTTGGTGTGCCAAAATTGTGAAGTGGTAGAAGGGTGTCAAGGAGAAGACATCTAGGAGAAGGAAGAATATAGTATAGAGACTTTGCTTCGACAAGTGGTCTGAAAGAGAGTATTGCACTGGTACATCGAGCATGGAGACTCAAGGAGACAAATCTTGAAAGGAGGGCAAGCTATCATGAGTTGTAGAGACTTAAATCCATGCAATGTTATGAGCTGAATGGTGATCTGAAATCTGCAAGTTAAGTTTTATTTTGTAATTAGGTCAAAACCCCTTATTGTTACTCTCTAGAAATTGCATTAGTTAGGGTAGAAGAAAATCATATGGACTTAGGTTGGTTTAATAGGCATTTGTAAATCTTTTAATAGGGTGACATTCCAAGTGAATGATTTAAAGTCCTCTAACAAGGCCCACTTCTAATGTTTTTGAAGAAAAAATGTGATTTATTTCAAATGTTTAAGTGGTATTTGGCCAAAGTTGAGAAGGAAATAGGAAAGAGTCTAAAATGCCTAAGGTTAGACAGAGGAGGAGAGTTCACATCAAAGGAATTTGAGATATTCTGCAATGATAAAGGTATCAAAAGGAAGAAATCAAAACCAAGAACTCCACCATAGAATGACATTGCTGAAAGAAGAAATAGATCAATAGTAGACTGTGCTAGACCCTTGATGATGGAGAAAAATGTTGCTCTAAAATACTGGAGAGAAGTTGTAAGTACTATTGTTTACACCCTAAATAGAGTCCAAGTAAAGAAAGGCACAAATGCAACACCTTTTGAATTGTGGTATGGTCACACACCTAATGTAAAGCATTTCAACATATTTGGTTGTAAATGCTATATTCTTAAAGATACTAGAAATGACAAGTTTGATGCAAAAAGTGATGAAGGCACATTCCTTGGATACTCCACTAGAAGCAAAGCATATAAGTGTTTGAACACTAACACTAACAAGATTGTGAAAAGTGCAAATGTAAATTTTGATGAACATGTAGAATTTCAAGTTGATGAGTCCAAGCCACCAGAAGATTATAGATCTTTTGTATACTTCTATGAAGGAATGACTATTGAAGATAATGTTGCCAATCCTGTTGAGAATCAGCAACAAATTTTAGTATCAGTGGAGTCACAACCAGTGAATGTCGAGCTACATTCAAAAGACGAGTTACAGACTAAAAAAAATGCACATTCTGATTTTAAAACCAATACTCATGAAAGAGATAATGAAATACCAGAAGGAGAAGAACAAAATGACTCTGAAGCTAAAGGATCAAACATGGAAAGAAGGACAAAACCAAGATTAGCCAAGTATGTGAGAAGACATCACCTTGTAGAACAAATCATTGGTGACAGGGATGCCAGACCAATGACAAGGAATAGATTAAGGAATGAATCATGTTTGTTGAGCAAGGTTGAGCCCAAAATAGTGAAATATGCACTACAAGATGATGACTAGTATAAAGCTATCAAAGAAGAGATAGATCAAATTAAGAAGAACAAAACCTAGACCCTAGTTCTCAGACTAGTTGATAAGAATGTAATTGGTACCAAATTGGTGTTTAGGAACAAACTTGATGAGAATGGTGAGATAACTAAAAAGAAAGCTAGATTAGCTTGAAAAGGCTATGCACAAGAAGAAGGACTAGATTATGGAGAAACATTTGCCCCTGTAGCATGAATGGAAGGAGTAAGGACATTACTTGCATATGTTGTCTACAAAGGATTCAAAGTCTACTAAATGGATGTAAAGTCTGAAAGAAGAAGTCGACATAGAACAACTAGAGGGATTTTTTGATGACAACAACAAGGATAAGGTTTGCAAACTGCATAAGGCACTTTACGGTTTGAAGCAAGCACCTAGAGCATGGTATGAGAGACTGCACATATATCTTGTGAAGATAGCATTTGAGAGAACAGATGACAACAACAACCTGTACATTAAGGCTGAAAAAAGTAAAGAAATTTTGATATCTGAAATCTTTTTTGATGATATAATATTTGGAGGAAAAGATGTCCTATGCAAAGATTTTGTTGATCAAATAAAACATGAGTTTGAAAAGTTAATGTTTGCAGAAATCAAATTCTTTGTTCAATTGCAAGTACATCAATTGAAGCATGGTATATTTGTGACCTAATCCAAATACATCAAGGAGATACTCAAGACATTTGGATTAGAAGACTCAAAACCAATTAGCACACCAATGGTAACAGGACATAAGTTATCTGAGAATGATGAGTTAGTTGAAGTGAACTAGACAATGTATAGATCAATGATTGGAATGTTGTAGTATGTTGTGCATAGTAGACCAGACATTAAATTAGCGGTTGGAATAGTCACAAGATTTTTTGCAAATTCAAGAGAAAATCATCTGATGGTAGTAAAGAGAATAATGAGATACCTAAAAGGAACTAATGACTTTGGTTTGTACTACAAGAGAAGTGAAAAGTTTGAGCTAAGAGCCTACACTGATGCAAATTGGGGATGTAACACTGATGATAGAAAAAACACCAGTGGAGGAGAAACTTTCTTAGGTAAAATAAAAATTACCTAAACCAAAAAAAAGCAAAGCTGTACTTCATAGTCCACAGTAGAAGCTGAATATGTTGCAACTACTATCAATTGCACTAATATTGTATGGATCAAACATTTGTTGCAAGGTACGAAGGAAGAGGTAAATGAGCCTATGATAATTTATTGTGATAATACAAGTGACATCAACATATCAAAGAACGTAGTAATGCATGCCAAAACTAAGCACATTGCAATCAAGTATAACTATGTAAGAGAATTGGTGGAAGACAAACAAGCGAAGATGGAATATGTTAGCTCAAAGGAACAGATTGCTAACATTTTCACAAAAGCACTACCTAAAGATACTTTTGATTATCTTAGAGGTAAGTTAGGGGTGATACCCCTATCCAAGGCTACTTGAAGTAAAAGCAAGACTCCCCTACATCAAATGAGTTGATTGTTGAAATATTACATATTGATATAGAGGAAATTTACTTTATGATTCATGCCTAAAGTAATTAAAGTGATGAAGTTCCAAATTAGTAACAAGCAAGGTAACAATGGAAGAAATTGAAAGAACCTAAAAATACTAAACTTACATGTCAAAGGTGGTAAGATGTTAATATGTCTTTGGCATTGTTGTCAAAGAGGCAGAAGTAGCGGGAAATTGATTCAACAGTTGAGGGAGAAGAATGAAAAAGAATAAAGATTGATGGAGAAATAGCAGAAATGATGAACACCTATAGGAGAAGCTGAGTAGTAGAAGATGAGCAATGCATATAGAGGGAGAAAATGTAAGAAAGAAAAAAAAAAGGATACAGAAGCTAACAGGGAGAAGTAAAAATGAAGCGATCAGGATAGTAGATCAAAAGAGGGAGATGTGAAACTTAGTGGTAACAAAATTACTTTTTGGCATTTGACTTACTATTCTAACCTAGTTAGCATGTTAATAAATTGGTTAAATAGTTTATTCTAATGCTTGATCAGTTTGATTTGCCATCAATGCCAAAGAGGGAGATTGTTGGAAATTTAATTGAAAAGGTTTACTGTCAAAAAGGGAGATTGTTGTTAAAAAAATGTTTTCAATCATTCTTTTGTCATTGATGTCAAACCTGCTATTTGTAAGAATGACAATTTATTATAAGATCCAAGTACTATCACTTAGTTTATTGATGAAGAGGATTTAATCAACAAGATGTAACAAAAGTATCTAAGAGAAAGGTTGAGTTATGGTTTTGTAATGAAGTGCAAGGATCAATTAAGACATTGATTAAATAACTTATTAATGGCATACTTGAAGATATAGAGGTTGGTCACACTTAGAAAGTCTAGAGGAATAAGTTGAAACAAGGTTGACTACAAAGCTTAAGTTAAGTTCGTTAGTGGGTGTCGAGTAAGCTAGTTTAAGCCAAGCAAATTCTTAGTTGGAGTCGAGCGGATAGAAAATCTACTATGTGCCAAGTGAACTTTAGGTGCCGAGTGAAGTTCAAGTGTCGAGTGATATAGAAGGACCTGAGAAAATAGAAAATTTAGTGGATGTTAAGTGAATCCATAGTAGGTGCTAAGCATCAATAAAATGTAGTTGATGCAGAGTAACACAGTATGTGCCGAGCACTAGAATTTCAATAGTGTCGAGCTACTACATTATTGGAAATGTTAAAGATTCACCAAATTTGAGCCGATAGAGTTGTTACCTTGAATTTTGTGAACCATTTGGAGGATAAGGATGATGAGTTGGGAGCACAGAATTCTATGTAAACTATTTTTGAGAGAATTCAAGAGGATTCTTCATGATGTTTCTAAAAGAAACAAAATATGGGTTAGATTCAATGAATCCTACCTAATCCATAAAAATTAAAATTAAATGAAGGAGGAATCAAGTGGGAAAAGAAATTCCAAATTTCTATTTAAGGAGTCATAGACCAAGAAGCAAGAGTTGCTGATGTGCCAAAATTGCAAAGTCGTAGAAGGATGTCAAGGAGAAGACATCTAGGAGAAGGAAGAACAAAGTACAGAGACTCTACTTCAAAAAGTGGTCAAAAAAAGAGTACTACACTAGTACATCAAGCATGGAGACCCAAGGAGACAAAACTTGAAAGGAAGGCAAGTTGTCATGAGTTATAGAGACTGAAAGCTAGGCAATGTTATGAGTTGAATGGTGATTTGAAATCTGTAAGTTAAGTTGTATTCTACAATCAGGTCAAAACCCCTTATTATTACTCTATAGTAATTGCATTAGTCAAGGTAGAAGAAAATCCTATGAACTTAGGTTGGTTTAATAGCCATTTGTAAATCTTTTAACAGGGTGACATTCCAAGTGAATGGTCTAAAGTCCTCTAACTAGGCCCTCTTCTAACAGGGTGGCTAAGTCCTTTACCCATGTCACATTTAATAGTGTTTTGTAGCCTTTAATAGGGTAGGCCTTTCATAGGGCATCACTTCAGAAGAGTGAGAATTGAGTAGCATGTTACTGGTGGTTTTTCCTAAATTAAGTTTCCATGTAAATCACTGTGTTATCTGTTGATCTTTTCATGTGTTATGCTTACATGTTGATTTGCAGTAACTTGCTGATTAGAAATTTCTAAGCATAGATGAATGAATAGTTTTATGGGCACACTTTACTTGATGAAAAGTTCGAATTGGACATCTAGACCTTGAATAACTAATTCAACCCCCCTCCCCCAGTTATCCTAAAGCATTTCTAACAATGACAATGTCTTGAGAGCCAAATTAGAAAGCCTAAGAGGTAAATTTGATGACATAAGAGTGATGGAAGGTGAGAACATAGTATAATATTGTACAAGAGTAAAATAGATTATGATTGGTATTCATGTTACAAATGGAGAAATCAAGGATGAAACAGTAATAAGCAAGGTATTGAGAACTCTACTCCCTATATATGTCATTAGTGTTTCTACAATTAAAGAGCTAAGATACACACTTGGTAACACTTTGACCTTAGAAGGTGTAATTGGTAGACTTACTACTTTTGAGATGTCTAACTTTCATAACTACACATATGATACTATTGAATTTGCATTCAAGTCACAATAAGTTCTTAGCAAAAGAAAAGGAAAATATGTGAAGAGTGATAGTGATAGTTTTGATGATGAGATTGATGAACTTGAAGCCTTGATTACAAAACGATTTTGAAGAGGAAAAGCCAAATATAGAGGTAAACTACCTATCATTCATTTTTCATGCAACAAAGAAGGCCATATTGCTGCTAGTTATCCTGAAAGAGAGGATAATGATGAAAGAAAGGAAAACAAGTACAAAGGAAGAAGAGATGAACAAGATTACAAGAGAAAAAAGGATGAAAAAGGTACAAAATCATGTTGTATTGTTGAAGAAGAAACAAATAATGAATCTAAAAGTAATGATGATAAAGTTGTCTATGCTACTATGAAAGAAGATTCTAATGGTGATGAGAAAATGGCATTGATCTCATATATAAACAAAAGTGATAGATCAATAATTGATAGTGGATGCTCTAATCATTGTTGGCATTAAGTCAAGTTTGTTATTAGTGACAATACTTATTCAAATTCTATATGGTTATCAAGCCCTTTGAATAGTCTCTAGTGTTTTCCATGTAATTCAGTGGTTACCAAGCTTCACAGTTCCTACTGAGTATTCCAATAGTTACCAAGTGAATTTAGGTAGTGTGAAGTCCAACAGTTCTTACTGAGCAGTTTAGTGGTTACCAAGCTTCATATTGTCTACCGAGTCATCAATTCTTGTGAAATGAAGTTAGTATTAATTGAGTAATGCGATGATTAGTGTTTACTGAGTACAAGCATGGTAAATGTGGAATTTAGTATTCATCAAGTGACACAATATCTACCAAGTCACCAGTGTATATCGAGTTCAAAACTATGTTGAAGTGATTAGTATGGATTGAGCCTCTACTTCTACCAAGTGCATGATGATGCTGATTAATGATAGTGGATGTCATGTATCAAAAATTCACCAAGTCAATTTTTAGAACTCAAGTATCTACATTTGGGTCGACTCTATAATATTGGTATTAACTTGTGTATTGGCCAACCTTGCAATTATGTGAATTGGGTTGGTATATATGTAATGTATTGTATCATACCCAAGTGTAATGAATTGAGATATAAGATAAAGCGAATAAAAATATAAACATGCGAATGTGAATCAGCAATAGAGTGAAGTGTATTGCAAGGTCATATCAAGAGCAGCCAAGTTAAATCTATCACATAGAGGTGATTAGTACATCAAGAATCTCAATCAGCAATTCTGTTGTAAGTAAGAGATCTACTATTTCATCCTAACAGGTGAATCAACTTCAAATCCTTTAACAGGGTAGACTTAATAGTCTTTTCTTCAAATCTATTTACTAAGCTTATACTTCATTGTATGCTTGTAAAACCTCTAACAAGGTGGACCTAGTAGTCCTAATTACTCCTAATAGGGTCGATCATTAGAAGTGATCATTGTAAACCTTAACTGGCCAACTTTACACTATAGTATTGAAGCTTTGTGGTTATCATCCCCACCCCAGTTTTACATTCTATTCAGAAGGTTTCTAGGTCACCAAATATTGTGTTCAAAGTGTTTTATGCTTTCAGTTTCTCATTCATGCAATAGATTAGATCTATTAATGGTAATTGGATTATGCTATTAAGTTTTGAATTTATTAAAAATTTTGGCGTTACTAATTCACCCTTGCCCTCTTAGTAACCTAGCTAGTCTTGATTATTTCCAACAATATGACTAGTGATAAAGATAAATTTGAGGTTATTGGTCCATGGAAAGATCAATATATTAAATTTGGTAATAATATATCCCATATGTTGTAAAACGTAAAGTTACTACTCAACTAACTAACAAGAAAACATGTGACAATGTTTACTAGGTCAAAGGACTTAACTATAATTTGTTGAATGTTTTATAGCTAAACAAATTAGGTTACAGAGTTGAATTTCATAATAAAAAGGCCAAGGTACATGGTGTTAATGGTAAGTTGATTGGAACTAGTGATCAAAGAAGAGATAACTTGTTCTATCTACATCTATCAAATGAGACATGTTTTTTTCCACAACAAGAAGGTGTTTGGTTATGGCACAAGAGATTATGTCATATGGACTTTGACAATTTGGTGATCTTTGAAAATGTGAAAGTTGATGATGTAGAAATAAATGAAATTTCATGTAATAAAGAATCTAAACATTACAATATGTTCATCTATGTGAATGATGAGGCTCCTAGCACTCAAAATGAACAAACAAATCAAGATACAATTTCTTAGTAGATAAGAAATGCAGTGCAACAAATTGCTGAGTAATAGAGAGTGATTGTTGAGCAATAGACTAAAGATGCCAAGTCACAGACAAGAAATGCTGACAATTAGATAGAAAATGCTGAGCATGTAGAACATGAACCAGAACCTAAACAAGAAAGAGAAAATGAGCCTGAGATTATTTTTCCAGATGAACCAAGACGAAAGTTGTTAGTCGTTAGATAGTTTTGACATTTGAGTGTCAACACACTTAATAAATTTTTGTATTGAAGCCGAGTACACTATGTATGCCAAGCCATAGTGTTTGCTGAGTCAAATTTTCAATAGGTGCCAAGTGACTTCAGGTGCCAAGCAGTATATAGGTGCCAAGTGACATATAGGTGCCAACTCACAGTTGATGTCGAACAAGTTAGAATGCTTCATATGCTGAGTGAGCTAGAATCATATATGTTTCAAGCAAGACAAAGTGTAATAGGTGTCAAGCAGTCCAGGATAGTATGTGTCGAGCACTAGTAGTCCAGTATGTGCCAAGTTACATAGAATAAGCATATGAGTTTGTACCCTCACAAACTTAGATGTAAACCATTTTTGGAGCCGACATAGAAGGATTTCAAAGAGGAAAAGGATAAAAATGAATCTTTTTCATACCCTATGCGATCTACATGTAGCCAATCAAAAAATGGAGAAGGCATGCAACTAATGAGAAAAATGCAACGACTGAGCAGGAATTTGAGATTCAATATGGATTGTAGATCCATACCTAACCCTAAGTCTTCATAATCTTTAAACAGAGGTTGAATAATCCATTGCATAGATGGTAAAAAATAGTGTGTGTGAAGACTATAGTGAAATCTAGTGTGAAGAAGGAAAGACTTAGAGGAATAGAGCAACAATTTCATATCCAGTTGATCAAAACAACACAAGGGATGAGGAACATGATCAAATATTAGATCTCAGAGGATCAAGATTAGAGAGAGAAGATCAAGTGCCTAAATTCAACAATTAGAGATTGCATACTGTCATGTTTATTGTTCTAATACTTTCTTGACATTGTATTGGAAGGTGGAAATCCTATATTGTTAGGTTAGCTTAATAGCTAGGTAGGAGAACCTTTGGAGAAGGTGATTGAAAATCCTATGCATTAGGTGAGTTTAATAGCCTATTGTAAATCCTTTAACATTGTGACACTTCGTGTAAAGTGTTTTGTAAATCCTCTAACTAGGTCACTATTGACACTATGTAAAGCTTTTAACAGGGCAAGCCTTTCATAGGGTAGACCATCAGAAGCAGTTGAACATTTATTGCTGTAGTGATTTTTGTGGGTATCATCCTCACCCCATTTTTACCTTCTTATTCCTAAAGGGTTTTTGAGTTACCAAATTTGATGTTATGTGTTATTGCATGTGATTTACTTCATGTTCATTTATATATTTACTTGCATGCAATTTTCTTTTCAGTTATATGTTTAAATTGTTGAAAAGAGTTAAAAGTGTTGTACTTCTAATTCACCCCCCTTCTTAGAAGTACTCTTCCCAATTTAGACATTCCAACAAAGCTATATGTGTAGAAAAATATGTGAGAAGACATCACAAAATAGACCAAATCATTGGTGATGTTTAGTCAAGTGTTATGACAAGAAAAAGACTCAAAGATGATACATGCTTACTTTGTGAATTTAAGCCCAAGATAGCGAGAGATTCTTTAGATAATTAAAATTGGATTCAAGCAATGAACAAGGATATTGACTAGATTGAGAAGAACAATACTTGGACTTTAGTGGTAAGACCTAAAGAAAAAACATTATTGGAACAAAGTTGGTTTTTAGGAACAAACTCAATGAAAAAGGAGAAGTAACAAGAAACAAGGTAAGACTAGTATGCAAAGGATATGCTCAATTAGAAGAAGTTGATTATGGAGAAACATTTTCTCTTGTGGCAAGACTTGAAGGAGTCACAACTTTGCTTGCATATTCAACCTACCAAATTGAAAGGCATATCATATGGATGTCAAATCTACATTTGTAAATGGTGTGCTTGAGGATGAAGTATACATTGAACAACCTAAATGATTTATAGATCTAGACAAGAAGACCATGGCATGGAAACTAAAGAAAACACTTTTATGGATTGAAACAAGCCCCAAGAGCATGGTATGAAAGATTGCATAACTATTTGGTGAAAATTAGTTTTGAAAGAATAAATGATGATAGTAATCTATACTTAAAGAGTGGTTAGATCAATGAAGTATTTTTATATGAAAAATTTGTTGATGATATTATATTTGGAGGAAGAGAAGCATTATGTAAATCATTTGTTGATATAATGAAGAAGAAATTTGAAATGTCTATGTTTGGTGAAATCAAATTCTTTGTTGGATTAGAAGAATGCTAAAAGAACTTTGGTATTTTTATCTCTCAATCTAAATACATCAAAGAGATACTAATGAATTTTGGTATGGAATATTCAAGGCCCGTGAGTAAACCTATGTTTTATAGGATGTAAGCCATCGAAGAATGATGATTTTTCTAATGTGAACCCGACCTTATATAGAACCATGATTGTTAAACTATTGTAAGGAAACTTAGTTGCAGAAACAACTTCCTAAACTAATCTCTTAAGAGAATTATGGTGCAAATCCTATTAAAATATTTTCACTTACAGATTTAATATCATGTAAACAAAAATATTTCAGCCAAGCAAGCATAAAGAAAATAGATAGAGAAAGAAACACATAACACAAAGATTTTCTAGTTGGGAAAAACCTTTTGGTAAAACAACCCCACCCCTCCAGAACCTGCACAATGTATTATCTTCAACACAAGGTTTCAATACACTTGCAATGCAAGTTCAAAAATGACAACAGAAGACTCCAATAGCAACTCACAGTACCAACAATACACATTTTTGCATCCACCTCTTCACAACCCTAAAAATTCTTATAACATGCGCTTCACTTATAGGACTACTCCCAAAGGTAACCGTATTAGGGTTTTACCATTCTCCGAGAAAATAGAAAACCCAAAAAAACCCACTATTGGGGTAGAGTGTACAATACTCAAATTTATCAGTTGCCACATGTCTTCACCTATCATTGCATCTTCCTAACATAGCTCTTACGTGTCATAGGAATCTGTCATAACCGTTTTAGCTGTGATCTCCTTATACACAATTCAAGATGTCGACACATCAACATTATTTGCAAGGAATACATTTTACAAAATAAATAATAAGAATAGGAATTTTCCAAGGTTGAGAAACCTTATTCCTAACATTCTCCCACTTGTCGAACACCTTGTAAGAGCAACAGGAACATAACAAGAACTAACTGCTATAGGCCAAAAGGCCCATAGACTCCGAACACCATCTGAACTTCTCAGTGCCCACTAGTTTCCTTAATGCATCTGCAAAATTCTTCATAACATCTACCTTCTCCAAATTTACCTTTTCATCTTCCACCATATCTCTCACAAAGTGATATTGCACATCAATGTGCTTCATTCTACATGGAAAGTTAGATTCTTCGCAAGGAAAATAGTGCTCTGACTATCACACCAAATAGTAATCTGAGTCTGCATCAACACCAACATCAGAACAAAATCTCTTAAGCCAAATGGCTTCCTTACAAGCATGAGTAGCAGCCATGTACTCAGCTTCTGTAGTGGATAAAGCAACCACAGGTTGTTTCTTGCTCATCCAACTCATGGCACCACCAAACATAGTGAACACATAAGCACTGGTGGATCTCCTATGGTCAATATCACCCACCCAATTTGAATCCACAAACCCATGAATACAAACTAAATGCAGAGATCTAGAAGATTTACCATGATAGCATATGGAGTAATCTGATGTACCCCTCAAATATCTGAATACTCGCTTAACTGCATCCCAATGTACCCATCCAAGATTAGCCATAAACTAACTCAGGACTCCCACTTCTTGGGAAATACCCACTTTAGCATAGGCCATAGCATACATAAGACTACCAACTGCACTAGCATAAGGTACTCTACTCATGTCCTCCACCTCACTAGGAGATTTTGGACAATCATCTATAGATAACTTTTTTCCCACAGAAATAGGAACACATAGTGGTCTACAATCTGCCATGCTAAACCTATCCAACACAGACTTCACATACTTACTCTAACTCAACCAAAGTTTTCTGTTAGACCTGTCTCTACTGATTTCCATACCCAAGATGTACCTAGCTGCCCCAAGATCTTTCATCTCAAACTATGCTAACAACTGAGATTTAAAATTAGAAATCATACCCTTACCCTTCCCAAATAGCAACATATCATCAACATATAATGCAAAAATAAGGAGGCGATCATTTTCAACTCTGAAATAAACACAATAATCTGATTTCGATCTTACAAATCCAATTGACAACACAAAGGCATCAAACTTAAGGTACCACATCCTAGGAGATTGCTTCAAACCATATAGAGATTTCTTTAATCTACAAACTAAGGATTTTTTACCTTTAACAATGTAGTGCTCAGGCTGTGACATATAAATCTCTTCCTCCAAAGCACCATGAAGGAAAGCTATCTTCACATCCATCTTTTCTATCTCTAAATCATATGATGTAGCAAGAGATAACAGAAATCTAATGGATGTCAACTTTGCAATAGGAGAGAATATTTCAACATAATCTATTCCCTCTGCCTGTGAATACCCCTTTGCAACCAATCTAGCTTTGTACCTTTCAACACTGCCATCTGCACAAAATTTCTTCTTGAACACCCATTTACAACCAATAGATTTCTCCCTTTAGGCAAAGGTACAAGGTCCCAAGTTTTTTTTTTCTCTAATGAAGCCATCTCATCATCCATAGCTTCAATCCAAGAACTTGCATCTTCCATACCCAAAGCCTCCTTCACAGATCTAGGCTCATTAGTGTTAGTAATCAAAGCAAAAGAACAACTAGAATCTAACATAGAATAACCAAACCTTTTTGGTTGCTTTCTTTCTCTTGTGGATCTCCTTAAGGGATGTGGTTGAGGTTGTTCTTCCTCTTCTTCTAAACTATCATAGCTACTAGAGCTCTCCTCATCATTAGACCCAACATGGTCTCTCTTTTCAGTCTTCTCAAGGGTGGGAGGCAACTGAACAACATCTTTTTCCTTTTCTTTTTCATTTGGTTGTAGCACAATAGGAGAAGATGTTAGCTCTCTAAAAATAACATTTCTACTATACAACACCTTACTAGTCATAGGATCCCAAAGCTTGTATCCTTTCACACTAGCACTCTACTCAATGAAAATACATTTAACAACTTTTTTTTCCAACTTAGATCTTTTCTCCTTTGGAACATGTGCATAAGCTTCACAACCAAAAACACAAAGATGTCTAATTGAAGGCTTCTTACCAAACCACACCTCCATGGGTGTCTTACCAATAAGGGCTGATGTAGGAGATCTGTTAACCAGATAGCAAGCAGTGGCTACAGCTTTAGCCCAAAACCTTTGTTCTAAACCAGCTCCACTAAGCATACTCCTAGCCTTCTCCATCAGTGTCCTAGTCATTCTCTTTACAACTCCATTTTTCTGTGGGGTATAAGGAGTTGTCTTATGCCTCTTGATACCTTTTTCTTTTCAAAATTGTTTAAACTTTTCTAAGAAAAACTCACCACCATTGTCAGTTCTCACATACTTGATCTTCTTACTAGTCTGATTCTCTACAAGGACTTTAAATTCCTTGAATTGAATAAAGACTTGTGTCTTAATTTTAAGGAAATAAATCCATTTTCTTCTACTATAATCATATATGAAAGATACAGAAAATATAGACTTGGAGATTGAAAGAACTTTTACATGACCAAATACATCAGAATGAATAAGATCTAAAACATCAGAAGATTTGTGAGAACTAGAGTAAAATTGAACACGATTTTGTTTACCATAGACACAATGTTCATAGAAGTCAAACTCGAGATCGCAATCATTTAACCCCTCAACGAGATTTTTATTTTTCAGGGTTCTGAGACCCTTTTCACCAATGTGACCAAATCTCATATGCCACAACATTGTCTTTTCTACAAGAAGCTTACCTTCCAAAGTGTTTGCATTTCCATCAGAACCAATAACCATAAAATTCTTCACTACTCATTTAGATGGTGAGGATGAAGAACTATTACATAGAGGAATACATGCATCTAGCTAAGATAAGGTACCTCTCCTAGTACCCCTTGCAAGCACTATCGATCCTCTCATCATCTTGCATCCTTCTTTCAAAAAAAAAACTTGCACACATACATCATTCAACATACTCATAGATAATAGGTTTCGTGCCAAACCTAGAATGTGCATAACTCCATTGATTCCATTTACTCGTCCATTAGGAAATTTGATAGTGACCCTTCTATGTCCAACTATCTTTAAGTGAGAATCATCACCCAAGTACAGCTTTCCACCATCGAACTCTTCATATTTTGAGAACCAATTTCGATGAGAGGTCATGTGAAAAGTTGCACCTGAGTCAACCAACCACACATCATCAGATGCATGGGCTACAAAAGCTACGATGAATGCATCACCATCTTCTTGAGATCTTTTTGAAGCTGAATTTGAACCTATCTTCTTCTTCTTCATCTCTTTGCAAACTTTATGGAAGTGCCCACATTTATCATAGTTCCAACATTTTTCCTTGGACTTATTGGAAGTCTTTGACTTCCCATAGGATTTGGATCTACCCTTATTGTCATTTTTCTTCCCTCTTTTTATGGATCTCCCACGAACAACAAGGGCTTCTTTTTTCGAAACAAAAGCCTTTCTCCGCATCTCCTTTGATAGTAGTGAAGACACCACATCATCCATTTTGAAAGTGACTAACATGCTTCTGAGAGCCATCACAAGATGGTCCCATGAATTCTATAAAGAACACAAAAGTGTGTAGCAATTATCCTCCTCCTCTAACTTGACACTAGTCGATGTCAACTGTGCAACCAGCAGATTAAATGCATTTAAATGACCCGTTAAGGATCCACCTTCCTCCATTTGTATAGAGTACAACTTATTCCTCAGGAATAACTTATTCACCAAAGATTTGGCCTGATACATGGCCCTAAGTCTTTCCCACAAACTATATGCGATTTTTCTCATCTAGAACATTCAGAAGAATTGCATCGGTTAAATAGAGTCTTATGAGACCCTTAACTTTATGACCTTTGGTATCCCAATTTTCTTGAGCTATAGTTGCTGGTCTTGTAGCATTTGAAGTTGCTTCCCACAGGCCATGATCTTCCAACATGTCTTCCATCTTGAGTTTCCACAACTCGAAATTAGTGCCATTAAATTTCTCCACCTCCATTCTTCCATATGATGAACTTGCCATCTCAATTTGCAAATAAGATTCAGGATTCTCTGCACAAGACTCCCACTCAACTTGAGATTAGCTGCAAAAACCCTACCCAATAACTAGGATCAAAAGTTGATCAGGCTCTGATACGACTTGTAAGGAAACTCAGGTGCGGAAACAGCTTCCTACAGTAATCTCTTAAGAGAAGTATGGTGCAAATCCTATTAAAATATTTTCACTTATAGATTCAATATCATCTAAACAAAAATATTTCAACCAACAAAGCATAAAGAAAATAAAAAGAGAAAGAAACACATAACACAAAGATTTGCCGGTGGGGAAAATTTTTTTGATAAAACAACCCCACCCCTCCAAAACCTGCACAATGTATTATCTTCAACACAAGGTCACAATACACTTGCAATGCCAGTTCAATAGCAACAACAGAAGACTCCAGTAGCAATTCATAGTACCAACAATACACTTTTTTGCATCCACCTCTTTGCAACCCTAAAAATGCTTATAACAAGTGCTTCACTTTTAGGGCTACTCCCAAGGGTAACCGTATTAGGGTTTTACCATTCTCTAAGAAAATAGGAAACCCAAAAAAGCCCACTATTGGGGTAGAGCATACAGTACTCAAATTTATCAGTTGCCACATGTCTTCACCTATCATTGAATCTTCCTAACATAGCTCTTACATGTCATAGGAATCCATCATAATCATTTTAGCTATGATCTCCTTATACACAATTCAAGATGCCGACACATCAACATTATTTGCAAGAAATACATTTTACAAAACAAATAATAAGAATAGGAATTATCCAAGGTTGAGACACCTTATTCCTAAAAACTATAATATGTTATTTATAGCAGATGAGATATTTCTTTAATAGTTGGGATAGTTCTTAGATTTTTATAAAATCTTAAAGAGAATCACATGATGTTAGTTGAAAGGATATTTAGATATCTGAAAGGTACAGAAGACTATAGATTGTATTACAAAAGAAGTGATAAATTTGAATTGACATAAAAAACACTAGGTAGGAAAATTTGAATTGTTTTTCACTGTCTTTGTTTAGGTAGGAAATATCAATGACATAAAAAACACTAGTGGAGGTGCATTCTTTCTAAAGTGATTGGTGCCATTGACATGAAAGAAGTATAATTGTATTTCCCAATCAACAGCTAAAGCTGAGTATGTGGTAGTTGTAGTGAACTGTTCAAACATTATGTGGATCAAGAAATTACTAAAAGGTATGAAAGAAGAAATTATAAATCTAGTGCTTATCTATTGTGATAACACAAGTGCTATTAATATTTGAAAGAATCCTTTGATGTACACTAAGACAAAGAACATTGCTAACAAGTATCACATCTTGAGGGAACTAGTTCAAGACAAAGAAGTGAAGCTAGAATATATGAATACCAAGGAATAGATTGCTGACGTATTCACAAAAACCTTACCTAAAGATTCTCAAGAATATCTTAGAGGTAAATTAGGGGTGATTCCCCAAACAAAAGCTACTTAAGAAGGCAAGGTGCATTACATCACATGTGCTAATTAGAATATCCTACACATTGATGCAATACAACTCTACTTTAGGAAATACCTAAGGTAGATAGTCAAGTACAACATAAAAAATTAGTCATAGATAGATAACAAAAATCAGCCAAACAAGTAAGATCTACATAATTTAGATGTGTGAAGTTTTCAAGCTAAGTGTCTTTGGAATTATTATCAAAGAGGGAGAGATACAATAAAGAAAGAGGATATAAAAATATTGTTGTCAAAGAGGGAGATATTGAAAGAATATACAAAGAATGAGAGATATACAAAAGTCATAGAGGGAACATATACAAAAGGATATTTGTCATTTTAGAAGGAGATAATCAGAAAAGAAAATCAGAATGATAGTAACAAAATAGTTTGGATTGTATGGTAACTAAGATATTACTAGAAATAAGATGTTTGAGATGTTTCCATCAATGCCAAGGAGAAAGATTATTGGAGACTTACAATTGGAACAAATTTTGTTTTGTCATTGATGTCAAATCTATTTGATAAGACATATTGCTACCTAATCAATTTTTTTTAAAAATTTGATTGATGAAGAGGATTTGAGAAGTTTCTCATAAAAAAAGCACTTAGAGGGAAGGTTGAGTTATGAAAAGGAACCTACAATGAACATTTGATTAGTTAGACTTTGATAAAGAAAAGTTATTATTTATTTCAAGAAAGTTAAGCTAAGTGGAGTAAAAGATTAAGGAATGTTGAGTGATGCTAGTGTCAATCGAGTTACAGTTAGTGCCCAGTAAATCTAGTGTTGATTGATCTTTAGTATCAAACAAGCAAGATAGCTGATGCCAACCAAAAACTTTTATAGTGATCAATTTATTTAATGATAATCAAGTGTTAGAATTTAGAGATTGTTGAGTGACAATGTTTAAGATAAAATTAATGAAGTGGATCATTAAATTCAAGATGAGAATTAGGTAAAGACATAACAAATGGATTCCCGAGAAGTTTCTAGAGGAAGATCAAGAATATGGACAAAAATAACAAATCATGTTGAACTCCATTATAAACCCTAAGGTCTATGGTGATTCTGGAAAATGGTAAAGCTAGAAATGCCTATTTAAAGAGGTATAGAGCTGAAGAAAAAATGAGTATGGTGTGTATGAGAAAGATATACAGATAGATATGGATCAAAAGTACACAAGGATGAACACAAGAGTGTGTTAGTGAATGTGAAGCTGAAGGAGGTATCTTGCATAGATGTTGTTGATATTGATAAGTGAATCTAAGTAGATGGCTTAAATATTGGTAAAGTTAGAAGGTTGATTTATTGAAGAGTTGTTGAGCAATTCAAGAATAGAAATGATAGTGGAGAGCTTATCAATAAGTCAGCACATGAACCAAACAAAGATCTAAACCTCAAAAAGTGAGTTATAATCATATAGATCAAAACCTATAATTTTCTTTCTAATCATTATAGATAGTTTTTATTGAAATCCTTTTAATAGAGGTTAACCTAACATTCATTTGGAAGACTTAACAGTCTGTGTAAATCCTTTAACTAGGTGATATTCTATTGGAATGATCATAGTCCTCTAACAAGGCCACACCTAACAAGGTGATTAAATCCTCTAACCATGTCACATTTAACAGTGTGTTTTGTAAACCTTTAATAGGGTTGGCTCCTAAAAGAGCTCACTTCAAAAGAGAAAATAATGGTGACATATTGCTAATTTTTTTCCCAATTTGGGTTTCCACATAAAATCCTAGTATCAACTTTGTATTGAATACTTTATATGTTTTACATTTGATGATGATACTATTAAGTAGGGCATGTTATGTTTAAGATAGTATTTTATAATAGAGATCGAGCAACAACAAGATAAATAGAACATAGAGTATGTATGCCTAATTGTTCAAGTGGTACTTAAGGACCTTGATTAACTAATTCACCCCCCCTCCCCACCCCCCATTATTCTAAACATTTCTAACAACCACCTATATTGGTATCTCTATTGAATGATTATAAAGCTATGTATTTATGTTCAAGTCACTTTATTGGATGAGTCATCAATTTTCATTGTTGAACAACTACATTCAAGTAGCCATAATTTATTTATCCCCTTTAAAATATAAGCCATCAATAAAAGTTGAAAGAAGCAACTGCAAAATAAAAATAGTTGTGTCATATTACTAGTTATTACAATTTTGTTTGAAAGACCTCTCTCCTTTATAAATAAAGAGTCTACCCTGTATTTTGTTACCAAATATCACCAACTCCCGAGTTCACAATTCCAAGCTTTCCACATTAACTATTTGTTTTTATCATATGGCTAACCACCCTGAACCTTTTACCATGTCCATGTAACCATTGGCATTATCTCCTTCAAACTACAACAAGATTGTGAGTAATATGTTCACAATCTAGATTCATTTGCTTTTGGTCTCATAACCCTTTTTTTACGTTACCTTCTTAAATATGGAGAGCATGCCAAAAAATTATTTACTATTCACTAACATTATGATCCAATCCTTGCACAATAACACATAAAAATTTGAAACTAAACTCCAATCCAAATTAAACCCTACTCTTAAGATTTAAAGTCTTGTAAGTTACTTCTTGTAACAATAAATTAAAATGAATTCTAAAACCAAACTAATTTGAACTATAATAAAAACTCTAAATTAATTTAAATTCTAATCATAAAACTAAACGAACACCAAACCAAATTAAACTTCAACTCTAAATCCAATTGTACCTAAACTTTAATCTTAAATAAAATTAATCCCAAACATTGAGAGTATTTGTCAGTATTGAAAAAGAATAACACTAACCCTAAACCTGGTTGAGTAGTACAAGGAAATAAACCTACCAATTCAACTTGTATTTCTATTTTAATCTACATAGATTTATGGGACATACAACAAATTGAATATTGAAAAAAAATTTAAACATAATCTTAAATATCATTGAACCCAAACCTCACTAAACCATAAATTGAAGAAAATACCAACCTTGACTTTGAACCTAATGAGATTACAATCTTTAAACAAAAATTTTTATCCTGAAACTAAAAGTAGAGAAAAATGAATCTCAAACTTGACAAGTGACAAAGATAAACCCAAACACATGAAAACTTAATTAAACCCTACCCCTAATACATAAGAACTTGAAAGCTTATTTTGAAACAATAAAAATAAATCTAAACCTGAACCAAATTAAATTGTAATTAAGACCCTTAATCAAGGTCAATCCTAATCATAAAACTAAATAAGAGCCGAACCAAATTAAAAACTAATCAAAACCAAATTATAATAAAACCTTAAAAGTTAAAAGAAAATTTGAGCCTCATACTAAGAGTAATTTTCAAAAAAAAAAAACTTCAATGCTGACCTAATGAAGTAGTAGAAGAAACTAAACCTAGTGATTATTAAATTTCAATTTATTTTTTAATCCAAATAAATAGACAAAACCAAAAATCAAATCCTAGAACATTTTTAAAATATAATTTTAAGCATCGTTAAATATACCAAACTCAACAAGGCTATAAGCTTAAGTAAATATCAACTTTTATTTTGAACCTAACATGACTACATTCTTTTTTTAAAATAATTTCCTAAAATAAAAAGAAAACTAAATTGAATCTCAAACATCACAATAGGCAAAGATAAACCTGAACCCTAGTCCAAATTAAAACCTACCCCTAACACATAACAACTCAAAACTTAGCTATGTAACAATAAACTATAATAAATTGTGAAACAAAACTAAATTGAATTATAATTAAAACCCTAATCATAAAACTAAATAAATATCAAACCAAATGAAACATGGACTCTAAACTAGATTTTATTCAAATGTTAAGGGTAGAGAAAATTTAATTCTACTACAGAGAGTATTTGTCAACAATGAAATAAAAATTGAACCAATAAAACTTCTTGTATTTAGATTATTTCTTTAAATTATCTAATCTACTTGCATCCATGAATATAAAGTAATGAACACCATAAGTCTTTGACACAAGATATAGTAACCCAGAAACCCTTCAAGTAGAAGGTAAAACTGGGGTGGGGATGACACCCACAAGCTTCACCACTGAAGTAATAAAGATGGCATGTTAAGGCTTACAATTGATCACTTCTGGTGATCTACTCTATTAGGAGTATAAAGGACTTCTAGGTCCACCTTGATAAAGGATTTTACAATAAAATGAAGTATCTTCTCTATTAAGAGACTTAGCATAAGACTATGAAGTCCACCTACTTAAAGAATTTGATGGATGCACCTGTTAGGATGAATAAACAAGATGATATCTACAATGAAAATTTCTTTTTTGAATAAGATCCTTTTAATAATTTGATCACCTGACTGTAATGGATGAGTCTCTACTTTCCTCTTTATAATACCTTGTACCCTAATTAGATATTCTTCTCCATATTCACTTCTTGTATCCAAGGTAAAACTATTGGAATCATGAATGTTGATGACACTTCTATGGGGGAGCATTGTAGAACCATAATTAGATCATTATCATGATGATATGTTACATTCATAACTATGTTTGTCATCCATGTCAACATAGTAGTTTTCTATGGTATCTAATAGAAGAACATTGAGCAAGATCAAGTTGGTATGGATAGATCATTGAGCATTTTCACTAAGTGGGGTTAAAAAGAGATAATACTAAGTGTTTGGTATATGCAACTAACCTTAGATGAATAAGATATTAAGTCTAGAAGAAGTTATACAAGTTTCTGTGAAGATTGTTCTATGATAGAGTTTACATAACCGTGTTCTGGTAAACTTGTTATATCTCTTAGTAGAGTTGTTATTTTGAGAAGTTGAAGTTAAATATGTGAAGAAGACATCCTAAAGATGATGTAGCTAAGCTTTCTCATCATAATGTCACATGTACAAAAAAATATTTAAGTTACAAGGAAAAAGATCAATGTCATTGCTAAGTATAATGTGTTCTTAATGAGGTACTATAATAATTAGTTGAGAAGGTGTAATAACTGACTCAAGGAATTATTTTATGGATTTGGTATAAAGGAAGGACATTTTTATTTATCATGTATGGAATGTATGAATGATTGCAAGATGAAGAGTGGAAAATGAAGATAAGAAAAGAAAAGTGAAGGTGGAGAAAACTTCATTGCCAAGGTTTGGTATTTGGGTTTGACATTTATGACCTAGTCTACAAGGTCTAACAGTGATTGGTCTAGTTGACAAGATAGAAGAAATAGGTTAAAGTATAGTACAGACAATTATTCTACAAGGAATAGTTGAGAGATCAGTTGGACAGTGAATTTAGTGGTCTTTCCCTAGAAGCTTTTTGCATAGTGGGTCCTTCTGCCTTCTACAACTCCTCACAGAGTTGGAATCTCCTAATAGGGATTTGAAGTCTCCTAACAGGGATTCATATGTACTAAATATGGTAATAGACACCTAATAGGGTCCATCCTCTAACAAGAAATGTTTATATCAATACATCATCTTGTGGGCATCATTCCCACTAGGGATTTCCCTCTAATCAATGGTTTCCCTAGTTAACAAATCTAGTGTAATTATGTATGTGCATCTTGGTATGGTTGTTGTTTACTTTGATTAAATGGTAAAGATTAATTAAGGTTGATAATTGTTTTAATTGGATAATCAATTCAACCCCACCCCCCACCTCTTAGTTATCTTGGTGGACTATCATTTTTAATAATTGGTATTAGAGCATTAGGTCCTCGAAGAATAAGCCTAAAAACTTTGGGATATTAGTGGCAAGTTATTTTAGAAAGATAGTCCTAAGTTTGATGGAGGAAATTTTGACACCTAGAAGATGTAGCTTCTTGGTAAGAGATCAAAATTGTGTACAAAATTGAGCATTGAGTTTCTGGATAGAAGCACAAGAAAAGATAGATCCATATTTGAAGAAGACATGGAGATCAAAGAAGGTATTAATCTTCTTATGAAAAGAGAGAAAGAAAGTATGAAATATTTTGCTTGTTTAACATGTAAAGAGTTTGGTCATTTTCATATCTACATATCCTAAGAGAGTGAGAAAGACTAGAAAGAGTTCACTTTCTAATGAAGATGAAGAATTTAAAGCTAGTATGGAAGATTCTTGAATGATTGTGATAAATAGAATTTTGATTGTGATTTTTTTAAGGCAAAGGAAGTAGTAGAAGAGATAGCTTTGGTAGCTATTGTTGATCCAAAGGCTAAGAATGAAAATGTGGACATTATCATTAACAATGATTTGTAGAATGGGAATTAGATTGAAAAGAAAATATTCAATCCTACAATAGAGGAAAGAGTTGAGTTGAAGATTCTTGAACAAAATGGCATTGCAAAGAGAAGAAACAAGTCAGTAATAGAAGCAACAAGACATATGTTAGCTAAGAATGATTTATCCAAGATGTTTTGGATAGAAGGTGTGAATACAACATTCTACACTATGAACAAAGTTCAAGTTATGAAAGACACAAAAAAGACCCCTTATGAACTATGGTTTGGTCACTCACCTACAACTAATTATTTTAGAATTTTTGGTAGCAAATGTTACATCAAAATAGATGATGATGTTGGTAAAATTGATGCTAGAAGTCATGAAGGAATGTTTCTTGGTTATTCATTGAAAAGTAGAGCTTATAAATGTTATAATCTAAGAAATAATACTATTGTTGAAAGTGCAAATGTAAGAATTGATGAGAAATTTAGGATACAAGAAAAAGTAGTTGATTATAATTCTGATGATGAGAATTTTTTTACTAAACCAAGGAATAATGAAGTATTATTTGAGACTAACAATGATTTGTAGAATGAAGGTGAGAAAAGGCATGAACAAAGCTTAGAACCTTTAATAGAGCTAAGAGTTGAGATAAAAAATCCTACTTTTGGTAAGAATATTACAAGAATCATCCATCAGAGAAGATCATTAAAATTAGTGATAAAAGTGTGATGAAAAGAAGTAGAATCAATGAAGAACTATATCTTATATCTCAAGTTGAACTAAAGAATGTAGATGAAGCATGTAAAGATGACTATTGGAAGCAATCTATGAAAGAAGAATTGGATCAGCTAGTGAAGAATCAAACATGGGAATTGGTCCCTAGATTAGTAGACAAAAATGTGATCAGAAAAAAATGGGTGTTTAGAAACAAGATGAATGAACAAGGTGAAGTTGTAAGGAACAAAGCAAGATTGGTATGTAAAGGTTACTCACATCAAGAAGGAATAGAATATGATGAAACCTATGCTCTTGTGGCAAGAACATAAGCAGTAAGGTTATTCTTAGCCTATGCAACACATAAGAAATTCAAAGTGTATCAAATTGATGTCAAGTTAACATTTCTAAATGGAGAACTTGAAGAAGAGGTATACATAGAGCAACATGAAGGTTTTATTTTAATAGATGATAAGAACATGGTATGCAAATTTAAGAAAGAATTGTATGGCTTAAAACAAGTACCCAAAACATGGTACACAAGGTTGGACAAGCATTTAACAAAGCTTGGATTTAGCAAAGAAGAAATGAAGAAGGAATCTGAAATGAGCATGATAGGAGAGATGAAATACTTCCTATGATTATAGATTTTGTAGGATAAAGAAGGAATCTTTATTTCTTAGACTAAGTATTTGAAATATCTACTGAAAAGGTTTGGTTTCGAAACATGTAAACTAGTTGGAACACCTATGGTAACTAGACACAAGTTCTCTAGAAAGGATGAGACACCTATTGTTGAGAAGAAGAAGTATCAATCTATGATTGGAGGGTTGCAATATTTGACTCACACAAGGTTAGATATAGCAAATGTAGTTGGAATTGTTGTGAGATTTCAAGTTGATCCCAAAGAATCACATTACATAGTAGTCAAAATGATATTTAGATACTTGAAAGGAACACCAAAGTTCAAATTGTGGTATTACAGATCTAATGACTTCACTTTATATGCTTATACTGGTGCTAATTGAGTAGGAAATATGGATGGAAAAAAGAGCACCAATGGTGAAGCCTTCTTTCTTGGAGAAATATTGGTTTCTTGGTTAAGTAAGAAGCAGGACTATACCTTGCAAAGTACATAAAAAGTAGAAGATGTTGCAGCAACAAACAATTATAATCAAGTTTTATTGGATGAAGTAGATGCTGAAGGATATAAGGATAGAATTCAGTGAACCTATTGTCATTCATTGTGATAACACAAGCACAGTGAATATGTCTAAGAATCCAGTGTTGCATTCTAAGACTAAGCATATTTATGTCAAATATCACATGTTGAGAGAGAAATTCATAGAAACAAAAATTAGATTGGAGTATGTAAGCACCAAAGAGAAGATTACAAATATTTTCACCAAGCTTCTTTCCAAAGAGACTTTTGAGTATTTGTGAGGTATGCTAGGGGTTATGCCCTTTCCTACATAAAAGTAAATGATGCAAGAGTGTATTTGTCTAGTGTTACAAGAGCACTACTATTTATTTGGACTGAATGCTAATGCTTCCTATATGGGGGAGTATCTGTGATGGACAGAGTCATCTAGGACTCTTGTTGGATGGTAGTTTGAACAATGTATTTGGACACTTGAGCAAGTTAGAGAGAGTTGTTGTAGAGATTGATGGTTGTTGAAACCTTTGACATTGATGTCAATGGGGGATAGATTATAGCATGAAAAATAGTTTGATATAGAGTACATTAAAGAGAGAGATTACAATTTTATATAGAGTACATTGAGGCATATCAATAGGGAGAATTATTGATGAAGAGTATATGATAAGAAAGGATAATAGTATTTTTCAGTTGGTATTTTTGGAACTAAATGTTTTTCATCTATGTTGCCATCAATGCTAATGGGGAAGGTTCTTCAAAGCATGAATGTTGATGATACTTCTATGGGGGATTATTGTAGAAATAGGATTAGATCATTATTATGATGATATGTGACATTTATGATTGTGTTTGTCATCGATGTCAACATAGCAATTTTCTATGGTATCTGATAGAATAACATCAATAAAGATCAAGTTGGTATGGACATATCATTGAGAATTTTCACTAAGCAAGGTTAAAGAGAGATAATACTAAGTGTCTAGTATATGTAGCTAACCTTGAAATCATATGATATTAAGTTTGGAAGAAGTTATGCAAGTTTTGGTGAAGACTATTTTGAGATAGAGTTTATAGAAGCATATTCTAGTAAACTTGTTATATCTCTTAGTAGATTTGTTATTATGAGAAGCCAAAGTTAAAGATGTGAAGAAGACATTCTAGAGATGACATAGCTAAGCTCGATCATCGTAATGTCACACATAAAGAGGGTATGTGCAAGATCATGGTGTGCCAAAAAGTGGCAATGTGAAAAAATGTAATTTTGAAATGCCCAAAAGCATTTCAAAATGTGCTTTGACTTTTTTCCCATCCATCCTGGTACCAAACCAAAAATTTAAAACATTGCTTGATCAAATATCCAATTTGAGAACAGGTATCTAATTTGAGAATGGGTACCTGATCTATGTTCAAAAATTATGGTGCCAAATTCAAATGTAAAGGGAGTGGGGACCAATTTCTAAGTTATATCAAGTTCTACTATAATATAGTTATAGCATAATTGGGGAAGGGGGACGGATTATTATATATAGTTACTAAAATTTATTATATAGTATTAAATAATTATTATTATTTTATATATAGTTATTACTTATTATATATTATTATATTATTATGTATCATATATATTATTATTATATATTATATATATTAGTAACCTAAGTTAATAAACCATATGATGATATATGTTCCTACGGGTCCTACTAGGGACACACGTGTTCCAATGAGTTCAAATGGGTCATGGGATACCGTATGACCCATTTTGACCTAGTATATGACAATATATATTCCTAAGGGTCAAAGGATGCCTAGGGACATATTTCTTGTGTTTCAATGGGTAGAAAGGGGATATGGAGTATCTTATGATTGCTTTTGACCTAATACATGATAACATGTATGTTACTAGGGGTCTTGATACCCTTATAGACATATATGTTGTGTTCCAAAGGGTCAAAAGGGTTTATAGAGTATCTTATGACCCTTTTTACCCATTACATGATAACATATGATCCTTAGGGTCATAGGATCCCTAGGAACATATGTTGTCATGTGATGGGCCAAAAAGGGACATAGGGTATCTGATGACCCCTTTTGACCCATTACAACACAACATGTATGGCCCTAGGGTATTAGAACCCCTAGGAACATATGTTATGATGTAATGGGTAAACAATTGATGCATTGGAACACAACGCACATGATGATAAGGGTTCTAGTACTCTTAGCAACATATGTTTGCATGTAATGTGTCAAAGGGGGTCATATAATACCCTATGACCCCTTTCTACCCATTGGAATATAAGAGGTATGTCCGCAGGGGTCATAAGATACACTTTTACCCCTTTCTATCCATTAGAACACAACATATATGTCCCTATAGGCCCTAGGATCGCTAGGAACATAAGTTGTCATGTATTTGATTGAAATGGGTCATAGGTTATCCTATGACCCCTTTCAACCCATTTGAAAACAACATGTTTGTCCCTAGAGGTCTTAGGACCCCAAAGAATGTATTTTGTCTTGTAAAGGGTCAAAAGGGGTTAAAGGATATCATTTAACCCAATTTGACCCATTGGAACACAACATGTTTGTACCTAGAGGTTCCACAAACCCCATGAACATATTTTGTCATGTAATAGGTCCAAATGTGTCATGGCATGCCCTATGACCCTTTTTTACCCATTATAACACATCATGTATGTCCCTAGGGGTCCTAGATCCTCTAGGAACATACATCATGTGCTTGAATGGAACCAAATGAGTCATAGGGTTCCCTGCAACCACTTTTGACCCATTAAATGATAACATATGTTGATACGGGTTGTAGAGCCCCTAAAAAAATATATTGTGTGTTCAAATGAGTCAAAAGGTTTCATAGAGTACCCCATGACCCTTTTCAATACATTATATGACAATATATTTTCTTAAGGGTCTTAGAACCCCTAGGGACATAAATTATGTGTTTAAATGGGTTGAAAGGGGTCATAGGTTACCCTATGACCTATTTTGACCCATTAAAAGATAACATATGTTCCTAAAGGTCCTAGAACCACTAGAAAAATATATCATGTATTTGAATGACTTAAAAGGGGTCATCGAGTAACCTATGACCCGTTTCAACATATTTCATTACAACATATGTCTCTAGGGGTCCTAGGACCACTAGGGACATATTACAATCATTTATATGAGTCAAAAGGGGTCATAGGATAACTTATGACACCTTTCAACACATTTCATTGTCTCTAGGGGTCCTAAGACACCTAGGGACATATTATAATCATTTATATGGGTCGAAAGGGGTCATAGTATAACCTATGACCCCTTTTGACACATTTCATGATAATATATGTTTGTAAGAATCCTATGACCCGTAAGGACATATTATAATCATTTATATGAATAAAAAAGGGTCCTAGTATAACCTATGACCCCTTTTGACACATTTCATTACAACATATAGCTCTAGGAGTCTTACGACACCTAGGGACATATTATAATCATTTATATGTGTCAAAAGGGCTAATAGGATAACCTATGACCCCTTTCAACACATTTTATTACAACATATGTCTCCAACGGTACTAGGACCCCTAGTGACATATTATAATCATATATATGAGTTGAAAGGGGACATAGGATGACCTATGACCCCTTTTGACACATTTCATTATAGCATATGTCTCTAGGGGTCCTAGGATTACTAGGGACATATTATAATCATTTATATGGGTCAAAAGGAGTCATAAGATAACCTATGACCCATTTCGAAGCAGTTCATAACAACATATGTCTCTAGGGGTCACATAACCCCTAGAGACATAATAGAATGATTTATATGGGTTGAAAGGGGTCATAGGATAAAATATGACCCCTTTCAACACATTTTATTACAACATATGTCTTTATAGGTCCTAGGACCCCTAGCGACATATTAAAATTGTTCGTAGGGACATATTATAATTGTTTATATGGGTTATGCTATGGCCCCTTTCTACACATTAAATTACAACATATGTTTCTAGGGATTCTAAGGTTATGCTATGGCCATAGGATGACTTATGACCCCATTCAACAAATTTCATTCCAACATATGTCTTTAGGGGTCCTAGTACCCCTAAGAAGATATTATAATTGTTTATATGTGTCGAAAGGGGCCATAGGACAACCTATGAACCCTTTCAACACATTTCGTTATAACATATGTCTCTACTAGTCTTAGGACACCTAATGACATATTATAATCATTTATATGGGTTGAAAGGGGCCATAGGATGATCTATGATTCCTTTCGACACATTTCATTGCAACATATGTCTCTAGGGGTCCTATGACCCCTATGGATCTATGATAATTGTTTATATGGGTCAAAAGGGGTCATAGTATAATCTATGATCCCTTTCAACACATTTCATCACAACATATGTCTCTAGGGGTACCAACACCCCTAGGGACATATTGGAATCATTTATATGGGTCAAAAGGGGTCATACGATAACCTATAACTTGTTTCGACACATTTAAATATAATGTATATCTCTAGGGGTCCTAGGACCCCTAGGGACATATTATAATTGTTTATATGGGTAGAAAGGGGTCATAGGATAACCTATTACTCCTTTCGACACATTTCATTACAACATATGTCGCTAGGTTTCCTAGGACCCTTAGGGACATATTAAAATTGTTTATATGGGTCAAAAGGTGTCATAGGATAACCTATGACCCCTTTTGACACATTTCATTACAACATGTGTCTCTAGGGGTCCTAGGACACCTAAGGACATATTATAATAATTTATATGGGTTGAAAAGGGTCATAGGATGACCTATGACCCCATTCAACACATTTTATTACAATGTATGTCTCTAGGGGTCCATGGACCCTTGGGACATATTATAATCATTTATATGGGTCAAAAGAGGTCGACACATTTCATTACAACATATGTCTCATGGGGTCCTAGGACCCCTAGGTAGGGACATATTATAATTATTTATATGAGTCAAAAGGTGCCATAGGATGACCTATGACCCCATTTGACATATTTCATTAAAACCTATGTCTCTAGGCATCATCAAACCCATAGGGACATATTATATTCATTTTTTATGGTTTGAAAGGTGTCATAGTATAACCCATGAACCCTTTCAACATATTATAATCATTTATATGGGTCAAAATGGTTCATTAGATAACCTATGATCCCTTTCAACACATTTCATTACAACATGTCTCTATGGTTCTTATGTCCCAAAGGACATATTATAATCATTCATATGGGTAGAAAGGGGCCATAGGATGACCTATGGACCCTTTTGACACATTTTATTACAACATATTTCTCTAGGGTCCTAGGACCCCTAAGGTCATATTATAAATTTTTATATGGGTCAAAAGGGTTATAGGATAACCTATGACCCCTTTCAACACATTTTATTACAACATATGTCGCTAGGGGTCCCAAGATCCCTAGGGACGTATTAAAATCATTTATATGAGTTGAAAGGGGTGAAATGATAACTTATAACCTCTTTCAACAAATTTTATTACGAAATATGTCCCTAGAGGTCCTAGACCCCTAGGCATATATTATAATCATTTATATGGGTCAAAAGGGGTTATAGGATAATCTATGACCCCTTTCAATACATTTTATGACAACATATATCTCTAGGGGTCCCAAGACCCTTAGGGACATATTAGAATCATTTACATGGGTCAAAAGGGGTCATAGGATAACCTATGACCCCTTTCAACACATTTTATTATAACATATGTCTATAGGGTTCCTGGGACCCCTAGAGACATATTATAATCATTTATATGGGTTGAAAAAGCTCATAGGATAAAATATGATCCCTTTCGACACATTTCATTACATCATATGCTTCTAGGGGTCCTTGGACCCATATGGGCATATTATAATAATTTATATGGGTCAAAAGGGGCCATAGGATGACTTATGACCGCATTCGATGCATTTTATTACAACATATGTCTCTAGGGGTCCTAAGACTCCTAGGGATATATTATAATTGTTTATATAGGCCAAAAGGGGTCATAGGACAACCTATGACCCCTTTCAACACATTTCATTACAGCATATGTCTTTAGGTGTCCTAGGACCCTTAAAGACATACTATAGTCATTTATATTGGTTGAAAGGGGACATAGGATGACTTATGACCCTTTTCAACACATTTCATTACATCATATGTCTCTAGGGTTCCTAGGACCCCTAAGGATATATTATAATTGTTTATATGGTTCAAAAGGGGTCATAGGATAACCTATGACCTCTTTTTGACACATTTCATTACAACATATGTCTTTAGGGTTCCTAGGACCCCTAGGGACATATTATAATTGTTTATATGGTTTGAAAGGGGTCATAGGTTTCAACACATTTCATGACAACATATGTCCCTAGGGTCCGAGAACCCCCTAGGCACATATTAGAATCATTTATATGGGTCGATAAGTACCTTATGATCTCTTTCAACATAGTTCATTACTATATATGTTGCTCGGAGTCCTAGGACTCTTAGGAACATATCATAATAATTTATATGGGTCGAAAGTGGCCATAGGATGACCTATAACCTCGTTTGACACATTTCATTACAACATATGTCTCTAGCGATCCTAAGACCCCTAGGGACATATTATAATCATTTATATTGGTCGAAAATGGCCATAAGAAGACCTATGACCCCATTTGAGACATTTCATTACAACATATGTCTCTAGGGGTCATAAGAACCCTAGGGATATATTATAATCATTTCTATAGTTTGAAAGGGGTCATAGTATAACCTATGACACATTTTGACACATTTCATGACAATATATTCATGACAACATATGTCTCCAGGTGTCTTATGACCCCTACGAACATATTATAATCGTTTATATGGGTCAAAAGGGGGCACAGGTTCCTATGGGTCTGAGGACCCCTACAGACATACATTATGTTTTTGAATGGGTCAAATGGGATTGTAAAGTTTCTAATGACCTATTCTGACTCATTAAATAAGAAAATGCATTCGTAGGGATCCTAGGAATATATATTATGTGTGGGAATTAGTTGAATCGTGTAATAGAGTATCTTATGACCCCTAAGAACACTTAATGTCATAGAATGGGTCAAAAAGGGTCATATGGTATTCTAAGTCATTTTGAGTTATTAGATCACATTATTTATGTGGTTAGGGGTCATAGAAACCATAAGGACACATATTGTGATTGAATGAGTTAAAGAGTGTCAAAGGATACCCTATGACCCCTTTTGATCCTTTGGAACCATTATATGCATGGTTAAGCATCCTAAAGCCTGTTAAAAACATATTAATTATCCTACAAAGGGGTCATACTAATATAAAAGAATTTAAAAAAAAAATTAATTAATTAATTAATTAAAAAATGGGCATTAGATTTGAGAATGGATATCCGATTTGGGAATGAATACCCGATTTGGGAATGGGTACTCGATACTACCAAGTATTTGATTAGACTTGGTTTTTCTTTGGATGTGAACCCTCCATAGTGAACACCAAAAATGTCCCAAAAATGTGTTTTTGGCATGTTGTGTGTTTCTAACTTCGATGATGTAGTTGATGACCTTTTTTTCATCCAAATTTGATGAAATGAAAAGGGTTTCTTGAGAATGTTCTTAGCTTTCCATCAATATAATTTGTGTCAAATTATGAGTTAAGTAAGTAATTATTAGTTATTTTCTAATAGAGTTAGCTACAAAGTGTTGATTGACATACTAATTAAAAAATACCTATAACTTGCAAACCGTATAAGATTTGTGAAATCCAAAATATGCATCACATTCTATACTTCGACTAATATAAGAAAAAATAATAATTTTGAATTTTTTTGAAATAGTTAAGGTGGTCAAACATGGGAGCTTTTTAATTCTAAAAATTGCAGTAGAAAATTTATAATTAATTATTTTTTTGGAATAAAAATTTCAAAAATATGTATCACATCCGAGCATGAGTCTACTTTTTATATCTATAATTATTTTTAAAAATATTATCATTTGATTTTTATTAAGGTGGTAGGACATACACCTACTTTTTATTTTTGCCCTAAAATTTTTGGAGTACTACATTAAAACCTAAACTTTTGACCAATCCAATTTTTTTTCTCCAAATAAGGCATAGTAGTTTAGAAACTAGATTCAATTTTGTATAGATTATTTTCTTACAACTTTTTGATATAAAGTTCAGAAGCACTTTAAAACTATGTGTCAAGTTGACATAACCCTGATTTGCTAGTTTTTCACTACCACTTAAGGCCATAGTTTGGTTGAGCATGATTCTGCACATACTTCTGAAAAGTTATTCAAGTTAGAAGGAAAAATATCAATGCCATCTCTAAGTGTAATGTGTTCTTAATGAGGTCCTATACTTATTAATTGACAAGGGGTAATAGCTGACTCAAGGAATTGTTTTATGGATTTGGTATAAAGGAAGAACATTTTCCTTTATCATGTCTTGAATGTATGAATGATTGCAAGAACCACAAAGAAGAGAATACAAACATGATAAGAGTAAATTGAAGGTGAAGAAAACTTGATTGCCAAGATTTTATTGTGAGATCTAAAGTTCAATATTTGGATTTGAGCTTCGTGACCTAGTCTACAAGGTTTGACAGTGATTGGTCTAGTTGATAGGATAGAGGAAAGAGGTTAAAGTAAAACACAAATAATTATTCTACAAGGAATGGTTGAGAAATTAGTTGGATGGTGAGTTCAATGGTCTTTCCCCAATAGCTTTTTGGAAAGTGGGTCCTTCTACCTTCTACAACTACTAACAGGGTTGGGACAACTCCTAAGAGGGACTCAAAGTCTCCTAATAGGGACTCATGTGTACTAAATATTGTTATAGACTCTTAATAGGGTCCATCCCCTGACAATGAATATTTATATTAGTACATCATCTTGTGGGCATCATTCCCATCAGGGTTTTCCCTCTGATCATGGGATTCCCTAGTTAACAAATTTTGTGTAATTGTGTATGTGCATCTTGGTATGGTTTCTTACTTTGATTGAATGGTTAAGATTAATTAAGGTTGATAATTTTTTTAATTGGATAACTGATTCACACCCCCCCTCTTAGTTATCTTGGAGGACTATTATTTCTGACAAAAATATATATCTTATATATCTTCTTCTCTTACAATGTTACACACTTAGACAAATGAATTTGTCTTTCTTATATATTCTTCAAACAATAACTCTATATCAAGTTAGCTCCCACAATAGATATCTTTAAAAAAACCAAGTATACCTCTAGGTCAGCTCAAGTACTAATGCTCGGAAAATATAGTGTATTTGATCTTTCATTGTCACTTAGGCGCTACAAAGAGTTCGAGTGATGTTGAACATTGGTTAGTAATGAGGAGCTTCCTTTCACAAGAGATCTCTAGCTCCACTGAGGCTTCCTAGGGTTATTTATTCAACCCTACACTAGGTATACATTCCAGATCCCCTTCTTGAAAGAAAATTCCCCAATAATTCAAGTTTACCTTCTCTCTTTCCCACTCTTCCCACTAGGCACATTTAAGCCTTCAAGGGAAAATATTGTCACACTATTCATTCTAAGTTTTAATCAAGCTTAGGCTCTCCTAATTATTTCCTTAGTACATTCCCTACCATTATACATCATTATTTTAGGTCCATTGCATCCACATGCCTAAATTTCATAATTTGTCCTTGTAGCCCTAAGAGCCCCTATTAGCCCTCATAGAGACAAGGGCTTAGCATTTTCTCCCCAAAACCATTAATAAGACTAGTTGGTGTCTAAAGGAATTTGTCTCCTATGGACCTACACTAAAGTATTTTGGTTGTCTTAGGTCACAGTACTGTACATACTATACGGTTTCTAGAAATTCCTATTTTGAGGATTTTTAAGGTAATAACAAGGTTTCTCTTCTTCTAAGGTGTTTCTAATCACTTCTTGCCTCCTCCTCTGAATTCAACACTCTTATTACCCTACTCTTTCCCTACCTTGTAGAGATTGACTCATACCAATCCCCTAATCACTACTATATCTCCTTACAAGTATACATTGTGCCTTGCCAAGATTTGCTAGCTTGCCTAGGGCTCACTTATAACCATGGTCAACTAACTTGCACAAACTCCAACTTCCATATTTAAAACCTATACAAAGAATATTCATTGATTTCTAAAGGTTGTAAGAGCTTGACCATGTAAGTTCAAGTCATAGCCATTTCTATGCTAATAATTCAAAACTGGACTTTTGTTCACACAAAGCAAATGATTTTTGAAACCTAAGGAAATGAAACTCTAAAATCCAAAAAACTATGTAATGTTTCAAAACATGATCCAAATAATCCAAATCAAAATAAATAGTAACACAATCAATTCTTTTAATCCAATAGCTAATTAAAACTATTCCAAATGCTCATATAGTGTTACACTGACAGGTGATTTCCGTACATGCGAGTAACCAGCCCCTAGAACTAGATTGAGGGATGATTAAATAGCCTTCTCCCTTCTTCTTGGACATTTAACTGATCCATAACTACTCCAAGTAATTTATTTCCAAAAACTATCTAAAAAGTTGCTACATAACTTTGCAAAATTGCAAAATTAAAAAGTTGTCAATAAGCAACTTTTTGACAACTTTTACAATTATTGCAAACCAAGACTTCAACCTTGATGAGTTTGGTTCCCAACCTCTCCACATGTATGCATATCATGAAATGACCATTTTTCACCTATGTTTAACCACTTTTTGGCTCTTTTCACCTTATTTTTCAATTTTAAGAACTTTGAGCAAATTTTTGCTTTGTAGGACCTACTTGACACTTTCTAACTCCTAGATTTAAATCAACCAAAATAACTTCCCTACACTCATCTTGGGACTCTAAAAGTAGTCCTTATTTCTTCCATGGTTGGTTAGATCGTGTACAAACCAAAATTCCTTTCGGGTTTGACCTTACCCCTAGGTGCTCTGGCACCATTCTCCCCCTATTAAAAAGAGTTCAAGGGACCTTTGGATTAATGAGCCCCTTGATGATGCCCCACTTTTTTAAATCACTCTCTACAACCCAAGTAGCTTTAGCTTTAGGTATATCATTCCATTTCACTAGGTTCTCCTTGTACACCTTGTTTCTTGTACTTTTCTTTACTTTGGAGTCCAAGATATTTTCCACTTGTGGTGTCTCCCTTTCTAGTACCTGCAAGTCTATAACATCCTTGTCTAGTTCCTCTTGAGACTATCCTTCATCCACTTTGGGCCCCTTGTATGATATAAGGTCTTTCACATTTAATATGGGAGAGATAGACATGTCCTTTGGTAGGTCTATCTTATAGGCATTGGGACCATACTTCTCAAGTATCTTGTATGGAACAATCCTTCTCATTTATAGCTTACTTGTAATTCCCTTGGGTAGTTTGGGCTTGTTAAAGTAAACCTTTACCAAGTTTCCCACTTGGAATTGTAACTCCCTTTCTCCATTCATCCTTCTTTTCTTTCAACTTTATATTTTCTTCCATCAAGGATTGTTTGACCTAGTCATGTACCTCTTTCATATATTGGACAAAATCATCAACATGCCTACTAATATTTTCATGTGAAGCTAACTCCCTCAACTCCATGGTACCCCTAGGGTGTATTCCATATACAAATTGGAAAGGGCTTAACCCTCTAGTTCTATTTTTGCTATCTTTGTAAGAAAATTCTTCTTGAGGTATCACCTTCTCTCAACTTTTCCCATACTCTTTAGCCAAGCATCACAAAAGGTTTCCTAAGACTCTATTTATAACCTCCATTTGACCATTTGTTTGGGTATGGCAGGAAGAATTATGTGCTAGGTTTGTTCCAAGTATCTTCCATAGGGTATTCTAGAAGTGCCCCATGAACTTCACATCCTTGTCAACCACTATGCTTCTTGGTAAGCCATGGATTATCACCACCTCCTTGAAAAATAGATTAGCAATGTTAGTTGCATCATGTTTTGTTTTCCATGTGATGAAATGACTAATCCTATTGAATCTATCCACCACTGCAAACACATTGTCTAGTCCTATCTTGGTTCTTGGTAACCCTACTATAAAATCCATACTAATACACTCCTAAGGCCTATTAGGAATGGGTAGAGCCTAGTAGATTCCTGCATTTGATGAGGTCCCTTTGGCTTTTTGACATATGTTGCATTGCTCCACATATATCCTTATGTCTCTCTTCATTTTAGGCTAGTAGTAGAACCTCCATAATGTCCAAGGTTTTATTCAAACCAAAATGTCCACCCATGCTTCCAATATGATTTTCTTGTATGATATCCTCTCTCATAGATCCCCTTGGAATGCACAACTATGGCCCCTTAAATAGTAATGCATTCTGCAATGTATATTCAAAAAATGTACAATGAAAATGGTTAGAAAAGTCGTTACGTACCTTGTAGCCTCTGACAAATTAGTGTCCTCCTCATATAGGTCCTTGAATCCCTCCAAACCTATTCTCTACAACTTAACCTCTTTGACTATTAACAATCTCCTACTCAAGGCATCAACTACCTTGTTGTTTGTTCCCTTCTTAATTTTGATTGTGAATTTATAAAATTGTAGGAAGTCCATCCACTTTATGTGTGTTAGACTTAGTTTTTCTTGTGAGTTAATAAAACTCAATGCTTGTTTATCTATGAAGACTAAAAAATCCTTTGGCAATAGATAGTGTCTCCACATGTAAGGGCTTGGACAAGTGCATAAAGTTCTAGATCATATGAAGAATTGATGGGGACACAACCTAAGAACATAATGGACACAACAGAAAAGGGAAATTGTATTAACTAAAAAATAAGCTAGTACACTCAGTACAGAGAAAATAAACTTCAAAACATGCCCTAAGGGCTTACAATGGCATAAATGTGGAGATAATTTCTCCTTTTAGTACCTCCTCTCAAACTCCACTTCGAACTGCCTTTACAATGCCTAAAATTTCCTTAAATAGACCCTGGAGGGTTAAGGACTAGGAGTACATTCTAGAAAGTGCTAGTAGGCATCCACTGACTAAATAGAAGGTTATAGAAGCTGCATTAGAAGTCAACACAAATCTAGAAGAATCCAGAAATGGTAACCAAACTTTCGGGAGGCATACCTTTTGAACTGTAGCTTCGATTGACAAACCGTTTACATTTTCAAAAAGCTCTTGAAGAGCTCTATAGCCCTATGGACTAGCTTCACTTGTCCCCCATTTTTTGGCCCTTTTTGAGGTCATTTAATGCCCCTAACCTAACTTTGAAGCATTCTTAGGAGGTCTCCAAAACTTGAAAAAATTGCAATAACTTTCAAACCGTGGGGCCCTTTGACCTAATTCTTTTTCTGGAATGTTTTAAATTACAATGAAATTCATCTAGCCAATTTAAACCTCCTTGTTCACCAAAATGATGGCTCAATTACATACTCCTATTTTTTTAGGATTTACACAAACACTGATAGTGGAGCTGTGAGAGTTGGAAACTTTATTTGACCCAAATGGGTATCCAAAAATGAAAACACATGAAACAGAAACTAATTCTAAATATATTTTTTTGGGTGACACAGGATTGCCCTTATACCTCTGGATGCTCCTACATCAAACACCTAGGGTAGATTGAAAAGTGACCCTATCACTTTATGAATGGTAGAGGAAATCCCAAATGGGAAACCTCAGCTGCTGAAATCCAAGTTGAGTCCTCGATCGGCCGTCCTTACCACTTCACCAAATACTCTTCATACTGCCTATTTCTGGTACTCCTACCCACACGATGATCTAGAATGTCTTCTATCTCCTCCTTCTTAGAAGCAGGAATTGGACATGGTTCTAACACCAGCTCCTCATCTGCACCATCATCATGATACTCTGTTAAATTTGCAATGTTGAAAAGGGGAGAAATATGAATACCATCTGGCAGCTCCACTTCATATGCATTTCCTGAGTCATGTTTCTTCAAAATTTTGCAGGCGCCAAATTTCTTCATTTTCAGCTTGTTGTAAGTACCGGCTGGAAATCTTTCTTTTCATAAGTGTACCATGACTAAATCTCCTACTTGAAATTCTTTATGTATTCTCCTTTGATCAGCCCTAGCTTTATACTCTTGATTCATCTTGGTAATGTGTGCCTGAACCTCCTCATGTAGATGCTTGATATGTTCAGCAAATTCTTCCAATTCAGCACTTGTCCTCTCCCCTTGCTCTATCTTCCTCAATTCTAGTGCAGTCCTTGGGCTATTCCCATATACAATTTGGAATGGTGATTTTCCAGTACTCCTATTTATAGAGTTATTGTAAGAAAACTCTGCTTGTGGTAGAATCAAATCCCATCCCTTGGCCTTATCCCCAACTAAACATCTCAGCAAATTGCCCAGACTTCTGTTTACCACTGATGTTTGGCCGTCAGTCTGTGGGTGATGCGTGGAATTGAATTTCAAGTCAATTCTTAACTTTTTCCACAATGTCCTCCAGAAATACCCCACAAATTTAGTATCTCTGTCAGAAACTATGCTCCTTGGAAGACCATGTAGTCTTACCACCTCTTTGAAAAACAAGTCTGCAATATGAACAGCATCATGAGTTTTGTGGCATGGAATGAAATGTGCCATTTTGGAGAACCTATCAACCACCACGAATACTGAGTCATTACCCCTTTGTGTCCTTGGCAACCCAAGAACAAAATCCATACTTATGTCCTCCCATGGCCTTGATGGAACAGGCAATTGCTGATATAGGCCAGTATTTTGACTAAACCCCTTGGCAACTTGACAAACTTGGCAACTCTATACAAACTTCTTCACATCCTGTGAATTTTGAGGCCAAAAATAGTGTTCTCTAAGAATGGAAATGGTCTTATCTCGACCAAAATGTCTTGCCATCCCTCCACTATGTTTCTCCTTAATCAGATTTTCCCTCATGGAACTCCTTGGAATGCACAATTGACTACCTTTGAACAACATGCCATCCTGAATCAAATAGTCTAACCACTTGGTTCTATCTATAGCAACAGGTTCTTTACAAGCTTTCCATGCTTTAGCAAAATCAAGATCCTCGGGGTACGAATTCTTGAGTTCATCAAACCCAACTACTTCAACCTGCATTACTGTAAGCAACAACTATCTCCTACTTAGTGCATCTGAAACCCTATTAGATTTTCCACTTCTATGCTTCAACACAAATGTATAACTCTACAAGAACTCTACCCACTTCATATGCCTCTAATTCAATTTACCTTGGCTATTTAGGTATTGTAATGCTTGATGATCAATATAAAAAAAAAATTCCTTTGGCAATAAATAATGCCTCCATTTCTTTAAGGCCTGAACTATTGCATAGAACTCTTGATCATAAACAAAATACTTCTTCTTTGCATCATTCAATTTTTCACTAAAATATGCAATAGGGCTACCTTCTTGGCTTAATAAAGCCCCAATGGTGCTGCCACTGGCATCACAATCTAATTAGAAAACCTTTCTAAAATCTAGAAGTGCCAACACAGGCTATTCTGTTACCTTCTTCTTCAGCAATTCAAAACTTCTCGCAGTTGTTGTAGTCTATTTGAACTCTTTTCTATCCCCTCTTATTGTATTAGTTAGGGGTGCACATATGCCACTAAAATTCTTAATAAACTTCCTATAAAAACTAACCAGACCATGAAATGATCTTACCTCAGTAGCAGACCTCAGAGTAGGCCATTCCAAGATGGCTTTTACCTTCTCTGGATCCATTTTAAGACCTTTGGGTGATATAACAAACCCCAAATAGACTAACTCCTTTTTGCAAAGATACACTTCTTCAGATTAATTAACAGTTTCTCTTCCCTTAGCCTTTCAAGGACACTATGAATATGTAGTAAATTTTCTTCCAAAATATTACTGAAATATAGAAATTTCATCCAGATAAACAATAATAAATTTTCCCAAGAACTTATTAAGTACCTCATTCATGAGCCGCATGAAGGTGCTTGGGGCATTTGTTAATCCAAAGGGCATGACTAACCACTCATAAAGATCCTCCTTGGTCTTGAAGGCTATTTTCCACTCATCTCCTTCTCGAATCTGTATCTGGTGATAACCACTCTTCAGATCTATCTTTGTGAAGTATTGAGCTCCACTCAAGTAGTCCATAAGATCATCTATCCTTGGCAAAGGAAATTGGTACTTGATGGTGATCCTAGTTATAGCTCGAGAATCTGTACACATCCTCCACTCTCCATCATTCTTTGGTGCAAGTACTACAGGTACTGCACATGGACTCAGGCTCTCTCAAATCAAGCCCTTCCTCAACAACTCCTGAACCTGTCTATTTAGCTCCTCTATTTCAGTAGGAGTCATCCTGTGAGCAGCCTTGTTAGGCAAACTAGCTTCTAGAATCAGATCTATCTAATGACTGATTTGCCTTACTGGTGGCAATCCATTTGGAACATTATCAGAGATAATATCTCCAAATTCTCCTAGTAAATCTAAAACTTCAAGTGGTATTTCACTACTACCTTCTTTATCTTTCCTAGGAATCAAAGCATAGCACATATGCTGATGTTTCATGCCATCTAAAAACTTCCTTCCATCAACAAGACAAATCCTAGAACTGCTACATACCTTTTCACCTTCCTTTTTCATGGGCTTCAATTTGTGGCGAACTCTATCCTTTTTCAGAAAGTATGTGTTTGCATGTCCATCATGTACTGCATGTCTATAAAACTGCCATGGTCTTCCCAACAATAGATGGCAAACATCCATCGAAATAACATCATAGAGAACTTCATCATGGTAACTCCCAATTTTGAATTTCACTAAACATTGTTCACTTACCAGGACCTTATGATCATCTTTTACCCAAGCAATCCGATAGGGTTGGGGATGTTTCTCCCTCTTGAGCTTCAGCTTAGAGACCATGTCTTCTGATACCAAGTTATCAGTGCTACCACCATCAATGATCACGTCACAACATTTATCCTCACACTTGCATCTAGTATAGAACAAACTCCTCCATTGTCCTGGTTCAATCTCACCACTTAGTAGAACTCTTTCATTTACCAAGGTCTCTCCTCTTTCTACATCCTTTGAATGTGGTGATTGTGCATCCTCATCACATGAGCAACCCTAGCTTGGCCCTCAACTCTCCTATCTGTCCTTCCTTGTTGTTGAGGGCATTTAAAGGCATGATGACCTTCTTCATTGCAATGGAAATATGTACCATGGAAGCCTCCTCTTCCTTTTCCACATCCTCTACCTCTTCCTCTTTGATTTCCAAAGTCTTGATCATGGGAGCGATTGAAACCCTCATTCCTCTGATTCCTGCTAGTACCCACATCTTCATTTTTCTTTTGGGTTTCATTGCGGCCTCCAGATGACCTACCGCTTCCCCTTCCTCCTTGACTGTGCCCTCTTTGTCTTCCTTCAAACCTTTTATTCAACTTCTCTTCAACTCATAGGGAAAACTGGTATGCCTCTTCAATGCTGGTCATTCTTACTAGGCTTAATTCCTCCTGGATGCTAGGTCGCAACCCACTAATATAATGAGCAACCTTCTCCTTATTTTCTCCTGCATGCCCCACTCTAATCAAGAGTCGGTAAAATTCCTTTGTATATTCTTGGACTGATCCTCCTGCTTGCTTTAATGCATGCATCTTCTTAAACAAATCAAGCTCATAGTCCACAGGAATGAATTGTTTCTTCAATTTGTCCACTATGTGATCCCATCTTGTGATCTTCTCCTTTCCTCTTCAATTTCTTTCCAATTGGACCTCGTGCCACCAGATTTTGGCATGGCCTTTCTATTTGGACTTTTCCAACTTAACCTTATCTGGGTCCCTGATATCCTCATACTCAAAGTATTCTTCCAGTTCATTGATCCAATCGATCAACTCATATGGTTTTAGATTTCTTAAAAATACACCCACTTCAATTGTAGGTCTTTTCCCAAACTTAGTAATGGCCCTAGAAAGCCTTTCCTCTGCATGATTCAGAACTTCCCTATCAAATTTCCCTTCTGGTCCAACTTCATCTTCTTCATTGTCATCTTCACTTTCATCACCTACGGCCACAGTTGCTTCTCTACAGAGCTCCTCATGTAATTCTCTTACCTGCCTTTGGAGGGCTCTAACCTCCTCGGGATTAATAGCTCTAGCCCTTCTGCCACACTCTCTTCATGGAGGCATCTTCTTAACTCAAACCCACAACAACACAGTCCTGGTGCAAACTGCCTCATAGTCGGCGCTCTGTCTACACACTCAAGAAAATCAGCTCTGATACCACTTGATGGGGACACAACCCAAGAACAGAATGGACACAACAGAAAAGAGAAATTGTATTAACTAAAAAATAAGCTAGTACATTCAGTATAGAGAAAATAAACTTCAAAACATGCCCTAAGGGCTTACAATGGCATAAATGTGGAGATAATTTCTCCTTTCAGTACCTCCTCTCAAACTCCACTCCGAACTGCCTTTACAATGCCTGAAATCTCTTTAAATAGACCTCAAAGGGTTAAGGACTAGGATTAAATTCCAGAAAGTGCTAGTAGGCATCCACCAACCAAATAGAATGTTCCAGAAGATGCATTAGAAGTCGGCGCAAATCTAGAAGAATCCAGAAATGGTAACCGAACTTTCGGGAGGCATAACTTTTGAACTGTAGCTTTGATTGACGAATCGTTTACATTTTTGAAAAGCTCTCGAAGTTCTCTACAACCCCATGGACCAGCTTTGCTTTTCCCCCATTTCTTGGCCCTTTTTGAGGTCATTTAATGCCCCTAACTTGACTTTGAAGCATTCTTAGGAGGTCTCCAAAACTTGAAAAAACTGCAATAACTTTCAAACCGTGGGGCCTTTTGACCTAATTCTTTTTCTGGAATGCTCTAAATTATAATTACATTCATCTAGCCAATTTACACCTCCTAGTTCACCAAAATGATGGCTCAATTACATACTCCTATTTTTTCGAGATTTACACGAACATTAATAGTGGAATTGTGAGAGTTGGAAACTTTATTTGACCCAAATGGGTATCCAAAAATGAAAACACATGAAACAAAAACTAAGTCAAAGTATATTTTTTTGGGTGACACAGGATTTCCCTTATACCTTTGGATGCTCCTGCATCAAGAATACCTTGTCTTAGCTTGCTTAAACCTCTCACTGAAAAATGCCATTGGTTTACCCTCTTGACTCAAGATTGCCCCTACCACTATGTTACTAGCATCACATTCCACCACAAAAGATTTCTCAAAACTAAGAAAAACCAATATAGGTTGTGTTGCAACTTCATTTTTCAGCTTCCCAAAGCTTTCATCTACTTCTTTTGTCCATGTGAACTTTGTCTTCATGCCTCCTTTGATAGTGTCATTCATTGGTGCACATATTTCACTGAACCTTCTCAAAAACTTCCTATAAAATTGAGCTAGGCCATGAAATTTTTTGGCCTTAGTAGCAAATTTAGGTGTAGGCCAACTCAACATTTCCTCCACCTTTCTTTTTTCCACCTTTAGGTTTTCTTGGGACACTACAAACCCCAAGTATACAAGCTCCTCCTTCATAAATTCACTCTTCTCCAAGTTGACTCAACTTCTCTTCCTACAATTTCTTCATCACCAATTCAAGTTTCCTCATATGCTCCTCCTTTATTTTGCTAAAGATAAGGATGTCATCTAGGTACACTACAACAAAAACTCTAATCTAGTCCTTCAATATCTCATTCATGACACTCATGAAGGTACTAGGTGCATCGATAAGGCCAAATGTCATAACCAACCACTCATAGAAACCATTAGGAGTCTTAAATGTATAATTCCACTCATCCCCCTCTTTCATCCTAATCTGATAATAGCCACTTTTGAGATCAATTTTAAAGAAGCACCTAGACCCACCCAAAAAATCCATCAGGTCCTTTATTCTAGGAATAGGGAATCTAAATCTAATTGTGATTCTATTGATTTCTCTGGAATTAGTGCACATTCTCCACTTACCTCCATTTTTGGGTGTTAGAACTACTGGTATGGCACAAGGAATGATGCTCTTCTTGATAAATCCCTGATTAAGAAATTCTTGCACTTTTCTTACCAGGGATAACTATAAGGAACCCCCCCTCCCAAAAATTTTAAAATTGTGGCAAATCACATGTCATTTGGGTGAAAAAAAAAATTAATAGTGTTGGCGAAATATGCGTCAATTGATGGATATTTGGTGGCAATTTTTTTAATAGTTTAGACAATTTTTATAAAATAATGGCGATTATAATTTTTTATTTTTAATAAAATTATTAATATTGATGGCTAATTATGTTTTGAAATATGGATATTGGTTGGTGATTATTTTAATAACCGATACCTTTTTTATAAAAAAAATGGCAAAATTTTTTTCGAAATAATTGAATTAATTTATTTGTTATGGTAAATGGTTTTCAGAAAGTTATAGTTGGTATGGCTATTTTTAAAAGATGGGAAATAAGTAGCCTAACCTAACATACCAACTTACATAAATTATTGGCAAGTGGCAAGTGATGGTTTAAAGATGTGGTTGTTTGACCGTACATTATGGAAGCATAATCTTTTCCACTACCACTGTAATTATGTTAAATGTATTATTTGAGAACTCAAACCATCTGATGATCCAAGATCAATGGATGAGGTTTAATTTCAACCAACATTTCTTGAATGAAGAAGAATTGTTGAGGTAGTCATCAGAATGTTGACACGTATCAAGGTAAGTTGTCTGCGGAGTACAATGTACCTAGAAAGAATTAAATGCCATGTCAGTGATAGCGACATTCTCTCACTAGTATGCTACCACTAACCACACACTAGTTCCCCAATTATACATCCAATTTCTGATAGTTTTTTATTGACAGTTACCAATACCATTGCAGTTTAGTTTATCTATAACTATATTTAATAAGCTGAAAGATATCTTATTATTATTACCAATACAAAATGAACAAAGCTCGGATGATTGAAATGATAAACATTAATTACATGTAGATTATAGACAAAAATTTAAAATTTAAAATGAACAAAGCTTAGGTTATTTAAATGATAAACATTAATTACATATAGAGTATTAATTAAATGATTTAGACTACCGTCCGATGATAATATATCAATGGTTGAAGGTTTATTTTAGGACCAAATGTCTGGAATGAAGCCTTAACCTTGTTCAAGTGTTCGAAATGGTGACACATTTTTGTCCAAAGTGTATCACTTAAGTTGTAGGAGATAGCATATTGATGTCTTGTCACTGTTAATTACAATTTACAATTGGCCTTTTCCATCGGCTAAGTAGCTTCGCATGCATTACAAGACATACCTCAATCCACTAGCAATAGTACTATTAGTCTTAATTACAATTGGCCTTTTCCATCGATTAAGCAGCTTCACACACATTACAGGACAATGGACGATATTAGTGTTTAATTACAGTTGGCCTTTTCGGCATGTACTTGCAATTATGTTCAAGATTTGAGTATATTTGCTAATTTAATGTAATTGAATTGGCAGTCAGACGGACAAATATTTAAGAAATATTTCTCAACAGCTAAGCTTATTTAGGAAAAAAATAAATAATCCCTAGCACCCTGCCCACCAAGCTTATTTATAGGTGATTGAGCTACTTCTTTCATCATTGCTCATCTCATTTTTGGTAGTCGATAGGTTTGGTTTTTTTGTTGTTAGTCTGTTAGAAATTAGAGTTTGAACTTTGCAGTAAAGATGAAAAACCCTATTCACCTGAGATGCACTTTGGAAGAGGAGCAGAAGGCCTTTCTAGGTCGCGTTCCTGAGGAAAACCTCTTTTCAATTTGCAATGAGGTCATTCCATGCTCTGGTGTGAAGTTTGTTATTGGTGTTGTCAAAACGGTTATGGGGCGTGAGTTTTTGGAGAATGAGAATCGGTATCATGTCAACAGTGACATTATGTCACAATTTCTAGCCTCCCTACTTGACCTCGGAGAAGCAAGGGCCAAAATTGTGTTGCTCTTGAGGAATATTTTTAAAGTAGTATATTTGGGCAATGACATTGAAATTATTGCTCATGCAGTTTTAGGAGTGGGGATCCCTTAGGCAGGTGAAGTCTACAAGCTTCTAGAACTTGGCCAGAATGTGGTCCTGCAACCATTTTTACTAGGCTTGACTATTGGGCAATTGATGCACCATAGGAAATGGGCAAGAATTGGGTTGAATTTTCTTTGAAAATGGTTTTTCTTGGATGAAGTGGAAGATGGAAACCACTGGCTACAAGAATTTGCAACCATGGTCAATTTTGGTGGTTTCTACGACGAATAGTACAATAGTACTAGAGTCTAGGGTTTTCCCCTAATTTTGTAAATTTGTAAATTTCAAAAAATATCAATGAAATTTCTGGAGTTTCAGTTCCATATAAAATTGTATTTCATTTTTTTAACTTCTTATGCTTACTTATGCAACATTGCAATATTTTGCATTTTTGAATTTTCTATTGAATTGTTTATAAAAGCCTATGTGAATATAAAATATTATTTATAATGATAATCACTAATACATTTCCCCTAGAAACAAGGTTGAAGAGCAACATAGTTCTTACCCCAAACTTTACCTAATAGAAAAATATGTTATTACTTATTATTAAAAAATTATGTGAAACTTGATTGGTTAAAGATGTTTATTTCAAACACTCGTTAAAAAAGTTTGTTGCCTATAGTTCTTACGGAAGGCACTAATAACTAATGTCTAAATAGTAAAGTTAAACTACCAAGATTAATTATGTAAATAATTTCATTTTTTCCCTCATTACAATTGTTAGGTAAAATTTTATTATTTTATGTATTTTGTTGCTTGCGCAAAAGATCCATTTTCCACTTCTTTTGATTTTAAATAAAGTTTTTCCAAATAATAATAATAATAACAACTACAAGAGCTCTATTGGAGCACGAGTCCCTACCTATTGTGAAAAGAAAGTAGAAATATTATAGCTAAAGATAAATAATATTAGTTACAGATATAAATTGTGAATATATAATATTAATATTTTAATACAAATTTTAGATATATACCTCTGTCTTATGAAATATATTTAATTTTATCTATATAGCGAATTTAATTTAATTTTTATAAATTAACAAATATATTAAATTGTAATTTTGATTTGAGGATTTGAGGCAGACTCATTGACCCATGTTAATTATATGATTAGCACTTATATATTAAATCTTGAGATGATTAATAATACTAATATTAATTCAAAATATTAATATATAGATAATGTCTTAAAAATCTATTAATATTAGTTTTGATTGTACTAGTTAGTTGTTTTCCCAAATATTTAGTTAAAACTAAATAGTAATATTATCTTAAATTACTCTTTATATGCAATTATGCAACTCGGTAGTCTCACGAGGCCACCACACCATTTATGAATCACCATTGTTGTTGGATGTTTATAGATCAATGACCAAAGTTGAGTTTTAGGCTGAAACGAAAAAGAAACCCTATCATTTCAAACGCGTCCCAAAATCATGACACGTGTCACTAAACTCCTCGGTCGACCAAAATATAACAATTTCATTTCAATTTGGTGATGACATGACACTGACACGTCTGACTTGTGATGTGAGTCATCATGATACCTGACTAGCTTAGTTAATGGGAGTGGGACCCATGACCCACGGGGCCACCACACCATTCATCGATGTCATTGGATGTTTATAGATCAATGACCAAAGTTGAGTTTCAAGCTGAAAGGAAAAAGAAACCCTGTCATTTCAAATGCGTCCCAAAATCATGACATGGGTCACTGCTCAGTTAACACATTGACATAATCACATTCCATTTGCAGTTAATAGTGACTATATGAATGACATTAATACATTATGACTGGTTAGTTAATGCGTGTCTAGTAACTAGTGGTCCATGATTCCACTCACATTTAAACTGAAAGTGTATTGTGTAACAAGTGTAATGACTATAGACCATAGATTACAAATTGTACAATTTTGGCGCATTAAGTTTCTTTAATTTTGTAGTTATACGTTGTCTATAGATTTAGAAATTAGAAAGGGGTTACAATTTACAAAGTTACAGTGCAACAAAGTTATGGATTCTTCATTTCTAGGTTGAGGATTGTGGTCCGAGGAAAGAAACAAACTATAGTCTCTCAGCTCTTTGTAAAAATTGAAACGAAGGGCAATGTTAACGTGAACGGGTAAGTGTAACTACTTAAATCCTAAAAATTCGCATCTCGCATTTAAAATTTTTCAAGCCTCTTGATTTCCAACTTTACTATTTATATTATATAAAAAAATTTAGTCTGTAATGTTTTAATTTTGAATCACCCCTATAGGCTTGTAGCTATGTTTAAATATTTACCATGATGGGAAAAACAAATACCAAGAATAACATGGGCAAAATAACAAAATTCCACAATATGCTTAAAACACTAGGTTTCAATGATTTATTCCATGATATACATCATCCTGTTATTCATGGAAATAAGGGTATAATGGAGATAAGATTTGCACTTAAAAACAAGTGGAATGATCCAAATAAGGCTTCAAAATTTTGTTCATTTAACCCTAGTGTAAATGCAACTGCAAATAAAATTGCACCGTGGGTAGCTAGGTTAGCACACATGGCGTTACCTCAAGTATTCCCTTGCCCAAAAATTGTTATGCTTTCTGTCAAAAATTATGATGAAAATAGAAAAGCAATTGTGAATAAAATTACTCAGGAGGAAATTTTGTCCATAATTGAGAGTGAATTTTCTAGTCTATTGAACCTAGGGTTTCAACAACAAAAGTCAAATGTACATATTGACCTGGGAAAGCTAGCAGATGATTATGAAAAATTAGATGCAAAACAAAGAGATTCTTATATCAAAGGAATAATAAGCGGTTGTAGGATGAGTCCAAATCACATGCCTCCTTATGATTTTGAATTTTTGGTGCCATGGGCACAGGACAATATTCCCTTGCTAGCATTTTGTTTGAGATTGGATAGTAACAAACAAGTGGATGCTAGCATTCTTGAAATGCTTTATCATATTCATTTTAAAAAAGAACCAGTAAAATATCATTTTATTGATAACATTGTTTGTTGCATGCAAGATCAATTACTAATGATTCAAAGAGGTTCAGAGAAGACATTTAGATTCACAACCTACTTGTGCTATCTTCTCCTAGAAAAGCATCATGCATTATTTGAGGCGAACACACTTTGCAGTTAGACTCAAGGCCAAAATCCAATATATGAGTGGACACCTTAGATAAGGATGATTGATAACAGAAGGAACTACAACAATTTTGTAGACTTCTTTTTGGCACCAATGTACTATAAAATTATAGGCACTCCAACGGCTAGATTGCCTATTACTTGTAGAAATTGCATTCAACTCAAAAGTGAACTAAAATTGGCTGATTGGTACTTAATGGAAGAGTACACTATGTTAAAGTTTTACGGTTCATGGATAGAACCCTACAAACTTCCAATACATGTAACAGAGAGGGTATTTGCATTGGAATATGTATGACAAATGGAGATCACAGATGTACTCTTTCATGGTCAGGAAAAGAAAATGATATTTCCCCCGCCATTCTCCTTTGGAGGGTTCACATTTGAGAGAAGAGGATTCAAAGTGGCATAAGCCTTGTTTTCAATTTTTTGATTTGACGTTAACAATCATTGGCAGTATGATCCACTGAACATAATTGGAGCAAGGCTTAAGGGCATTGGGACTTCTACAAGCAAATATCAACATGAAAGTATGCCTTTGACTGAAAAATTTAAAAACATGGACTCCTGGGAGGAGATCAAAAAATAGATGGAGAAATATCCTGCTGAAAATAATATGTCAATACAGGAATTATCATCTCAAATAATGGCATTGCACAAACAGAAAGGAAAAGTGCAGGGCATGACATCATCCAATTTCTACAAGAAAGATGATAAATAATTTAAAGCTAATAAACCATCTACAAAACCTATTCCAAAAGAGCTAATGAATGAATGTATAGATGTTGGATGGATTCAAAGAAAAATTTCTCAATTTTGAGAAATGAGGAAGAATCTTGGTGAGCTAAAGACCTCTGCAGATCGTGATGAGATTGAAGAGGATACAATGTTTGATGAATTGTGGAATAAGGAGCATCCACCTGAAGCACATCACAATGATACTGATGATGATTGCGATGACTAAGATTCTTTGAATCCCTCATCCAATAGACAAATTCAGAGAGGATTTGATGCATCCACCAAACTTTTATATAGAAAAGGGGCAAAAATTGTAGAAAAAATGGGCTACCAAGGTTCTGGTGGTCTGGGTCCCAGTGGAGAAGGGGTTTGGTTACCACCTCAACCACTAGCTGTAGCACCAAAACATGTTCAGAAACCAAGCCTTGGGCATGGAGATCAATCATCAACTCAGTCAATTCCATCCACATTGGATTCATCTCAGTTAATTAAATTTGTTCTTGCTTTATTTATAGTTCCACTTCCAAGCACTCAGATTCAATCTGAATCAATTATCACTCCCACAACTGTAGATATCATGGGTACAACTACAACTAGTGGTTCAAAAAGGACATTTTATATAGATGCAAAAAAATTTGGTCTCAAAGATCAAGAAAGTGTAAAGAAGCAGAAGGTTATGAAAAGTATTAGTAGTACTACTAGTACAACAATGCCAATGGTGACTATGAGTCCAACAATTGCCCATCCTTCAGGATAAAACCCTCAGAAGAGTCCACAAACCCCACTACTGGGTCTAGGTGTTGGTTATCCTCATGGTATTGGTGGAAGCTCGTACATCAAAGCAAGTTCTATTGCTATTTCACCATTCAAACATTCAATTGTCTCACAAAATCCTTATTTTTGTTACAATGAATTTGTAACTAACTATGAAAAATTAAAAAACAAGAATAGACAAAATAGTAAGACAATGAAGATGGAAGCAATTGTTGTATCTCATGATGAAGAACCTACAACCAACAGGTTATTTTCCACATATGACCCAGATAACGATATGATGGATTTCATGGTTGTTATGCCCCCAACTAGAGATAACAATCCACCAGAGAGTCAGTTTCATCCATCTGAATTTCAAGTTAGCACCCTCCAAATGGATTTATCCAAAATAAAAAATGTGGACAAGATAAATGTGTCCAAAATGACCAACCAAGTGGTCTACAGTTCAGTGATGAAGTTGGAGAGAGAGAAAGGAAAGCTTCAGGGCACAATAGATAAGTTAAAGGTAGACTTGGCAAATGTAAAGGAAAGTGAGAAAGCAGCAGTAAACATGTGCAACGAATTAGAGAAAAGGATAAAATATTCATCCTCTGGCTCTAAAGAAGCAATTGAACAGCAAGAACAAATGGACGCAAAACTGAAAACTCTAAGGGAAAATTTGGAAAAAATGGAAAAAAAACTTCAGGATGAAAAAGACTCTTCAACAAAGTTATACAAAAACTTGGAGAATGCTACAAATTCAAACAATAAGTTAAATAAAGCATTGGAAAATGAGAGGGTAAAAGAAAAAGAGTGGGAAGAGAAAGCAAAAGGGTGGGAAAATAAAGCAGAGCAAATAAGAAAACATAGTGAACACCAGTACTCAGAAATAAAAGAAGACCTAAAGAAGGAAAATTATACTATTAAAAAATATGAAAATGAATTGAATGACCATGTAAATAATACAGTAAAGAAAATAAAAAATTACTTTTGGGGGCAAATAAAGACTTCTGCTAATAGGTTGTGTGATTGGTTCGAACTCTACGAAGCTCTTACAAATGTTTTTGGGAAGCTGAAAGAGCAACTTGAGGAGAATAAAATTTTTGGTTAGGGATAGAAAACTACAAAGTGGATTATGGAAGAAATCAATAGCACTGCTGATAGGCATTTGGCAAGCAAGGGAATTTAGGACCACATTAGTTCAATAATAAAGGTGACTTATGTATTTCATAAATGTCAAAAACTAACAGAAGAAAAAGAAGTTCTTGCTTTATTTGGGCCAAAGCTCACCAAGATGAACAATAAAATAGCAAAATTAATATCTCTTGGTTTACCGAGTCCTGGACCTAATTTCTCAACAATGGGTTTCGTTGGAAGAGAAGTTTACAAAAAAAAGTTGGAGGACCAAATAACCTCTAATTTAGGAAACCTTCCTCAGGATAGAACTCATGAAGGCATTGCAAAGTGCATCAAAACATTCACAAATTTGCATGCACTAGTGAAAGGAACATTGCTTGAAACTTTCTCTTCTAAGTATGGAATGCTAACGAGAATGCAGGTCATTTACCATAACATCAAAAAAAATTTCCTTCCACCGAAGAAGAATGGAGCATACTACAGAAACTTATAGTCTGTATGTGAAAGTACTTTAAGTTTCAATCATCTCTATATACTATACTATATATGAATATCTTTCATATTATTCTACATACTACAATCTAGACTCTAGAATTGAGTTTAAAAGTAACAAGTTTGAACTTTGTTTTTTGAACAGGATCAATGTTGCAGTCTTGCAGATGCTATTGCCTATGCTAAAATTGCTAATTTACTAAACTGGCCTATCAAATGCAGAAATGTACAACTAAAGTTGTAGAGATGTTGTAGACTTGTAGATGTCTTACTGATTTAGATTTTGAGACTTCACATTAGGCAAATCAACTTGAAGCTATTGTTTCTCCCTTGTTTCTATAAAAGGAAATTCAAGGTCATTGGCTTACAAGAATTGTACCATATTAGTTGAATATTGCAAATTAAAACTATTAATTATTATTAATTGTGGAACTGAATCTATGATTCTATCTAATTTTCATGTTTTCCAATTCAATGTATGTTGAATAAATGAATAAAATAGAAAACAAAATTTCATTCAAGAATTTCAAATTCAAATATGAATAATCATTGATGACATGATATAAACTACACTCTATAGTAATAATACTCTTTGTTCTCAAATTTTAATGATGAAACATAATACATTCTAATTTCGTGCTTTTCTAAAATGAACATTGAATGATAGGATATCATATAGTAGTTAATAAGTTCAAAAAATACCTATTGGTTGCCACTACTAGTTTAGCAGAAATTTCCTAAATTTTCCAATTCATCTCTATGTCATCATCATCATCCAATTCTGGTAGTCTAGTTGCTTCATTGTTCTCTTCATTTTTTTTTGTCTCTTCTTCAACTTCAAGTTCACTCTGACCTATGCTTCTATGACTCCCAATCCCATGGCCAGTGCCACTACCAATTGTACTTGTCCCACTTGGAGTCATTGTAGGAGATTGGTTAATGGTTTCGCCTAGTGCCACCCCTCTTCTTTTGCATCTTTTCTTCTAGATTTCCATTGCTCTTTTATAAGGAAAAGTATTGACATCATACCTAGATGTGTATACCCTCAAGCATGATTCCAAATTCTTGTCTAGTTTGTCTCTTAGCTTTGATTTTAGGAAGCCCAAAGCACTAAAAAATCTCTCATCCTCCACTAAACCCAATATCATGGTTTGACATAGATCAACAAGCTTGAAGTACTCTAAAATTTCTTCATGCAAAAATGTTCTCTATTTTAGTTCTATCCAAATCTTTTTTGCCGAGCCCTCTTCATGTGGGTTACACATTAATTGATATTGATGCTTCATGGTCCTTGCAAAGGTGCTTGATTTTTGTCTAAGAAGACCCTCATCTAATATTTTGTTGATAGTCACTCCATTGAATTCTATAGATTTGCAAAATTCCTTTATCAAAATCAACAACCTTCTACGATAATCTTCCTTATTGTTGAAGGACCAATATTGAGGAAACACAATTTCCATCGCCTCAAGCAATTGGTCATATGGGAATTGTGATATTATTTCAAAGGAAACTCTATAGGCTATGTCCCTTGTAGTAGATTTTATAGACTCGACGATCTTGGTAAACTCTTCCCTTGTAACTCTTGTAGCTCGCTTCTTTGGGGCACTGTAGTACATTGGTATCTGAAATCCTCTTACACAAACACATGAATCTCCATTTTCAAAAATCTTTAAATAATTATCAGGATCCTCCAAATTTGTTAGTTTCCTCCAGTGATTAAATCTATCATTAGATAAATTTAGGTCAGTACGATAGAGACTATCGAGGCCTTGGCATGACATTTTATGCAACTAAGCATATTTTGTAATATACATGGCTCTTTGCTAGGATTTTTTCATAATTAACCTCATTTCTTCTAGCATGGGAAGAAGAGATGCCAAAGTCAAAAGTGTCTCTATATTGCTTAACCTCCGAAGTAGGTTGCCACATCTCTGATTTTCTGCATTGTCCTGATTTTTGTACATCAGTCCAATCAAAGATTGATATTCAAAAAATACTTGATGCGCTGGTCCATCCAAAGAGATCCATCTGGTATCAACATCTTTTTGAAGCTTGTTTCCATCAATAATTCCATTAGCAAATTACTGAAATTCCTTAAAATGCTTGGGACTTCGACAAAAATATGCATACAACTCTTTTACTAAATCTTCAACATTGTTTACTGAAGGAAACTTCTTCACAACTCTAAAAGAAAGATTTATCCTATGGGCCATATAGTGAATGGAAACAACATATGGTGAACAAGAAGCCTACATCTTTGTGCAAAGACCATTCCTTTGACCTTACATTACTAAAGCTCCATCCACTCCAACACAGACCAACTTCTTCACTATTGTTAATTCATCCATAGCTCCATATTCAATTAAATTTCTCTTTACTAACTAAAATAAAGTTTCTACTATCGCATTGTCTCTCAATTTAGCAACAGATAGTAGATGTGGTTGGCAAACATTATTTTATATGGTATGAACATGCATGCATACCCATGACGTATTATCTATTGCCATAACTTCATCTAAAGACAATGCAAGAAAGGTTGACTCTTTTATTTTTCTTTGTACATCCTCTATTTCAACTTGCACAATACAACTTTCTCATTCCCACCCACTGTTTATCGACCAATGACTAACAAGATAGTTAGGAACTTTCAGAAAGCATAAAAAATCACTCATTTCTGGATATTCTATCATTAGATGCGCTCTGCTTAAAATATAGAAAACATTACTTAATTGGACAAATTTTCCACATTCTTCTTGTTAGGAATAAGATGTCTCAACCTTGGATAATTCTTATTCTTATTATTTGTTTTAAAAAATGTATTTCTTGCAAATAATATTGATGTGTTGGCATCTTGAATTGTGTATAAGGAGATCACTAAAATGGTTATAATGGATTCCTATGACATGTAAGAGCTATGTTAGGAAGATTCAATGATAGGTGAAGACATGTGGTAACTGATAAATTTGAATACGGGGGAGTAGCCCTAAAAGTGAAGCGCATGTTATAAGCATTTTTTGGGTTGCAAAGAGGTTTATGCGAAAAAGAGTATTGTTGGTACTGTGAGTTTCTATTAGAGTCTTATATTGTCACTGTTGAACTTGTATTACAAGTGTATTGTAACCTTGTGTTGAAGATAATACATTGTGCAGGTTCTGGAGGGGTGGGGTTGTTTTACCGAAAGGTTTTTCTCCACTAGCAAATCTTTGTGTTATGTGTTTCTTTCTTTGTCTATTTTCTTTATGCTTGCTTGGCTGAAATATTTTTATTTACATGATATTGAATCTATAAGTGTAAAAGATTTTAATAGGATTTGCCCCATACTTCTCTTAAGAGATTAGTGTAGGAAGTTGTTTCCGCACCTGAGTTTCCTTACACTTCTACTTCACTTTCTTTTGCAAAAATAGCATTAATAGAACCTTGAACTTCACTAGACTTCATTTGAAATTTTTGAAACATATAATATTCTCTAGCATTGCTTTTATATTGAAATTTCTCCCTTGTTTTATATCTTACCACTTTTATTTCCTTACCATCTACAGTTGAGGTTTTGTAAATCTTACCAACATGTTTCTTTATGGTGTCTAGTTTAAGCTGCAACCACTTTTCCTTTTTATACTTCCAACTACAAATTGCACATCTATATTCTACTGGTGGCTCACCTACAATTGGATTGTCCACGGGCTCAATGAATGGATACTTTGTTGTCCAATCAGATTTAAATCTCCTAGCCATCTCCCAGTGATGATCAGTTTTTTCTTTCAATTTTTCTCTTCCTTTAGTGTTATTGTTAATTGCACCATCATCATCACCGAAGTCGATTGATTTGTCCTGGTACTAGTTATTTAGTAGATATTCTTCTTCAAGGTCATCTTCATTAGAGATATTAGGTTCTGCAACTCCATCACCAGATTTATTAGGCTCCCCAATTTGTTAAATGGACTCTTGTGTAGGTTGAGATTGTACAGGCTCCTCTGATGATGTACCTTCCTTACTTTGACCAACACTATTGCGTCTACCCCCGAAAAAGTATGAAGATATATTTCTACATTTCATTGGCCTCTCTTGGACATCTCCACCTCCATTAGTCCTACTCCTCTTGCTATTTAAATTTGACTATGACATCTCCATCAAATTAAGGCTGCAATAAAATACTATGGACTCGTAGTCGTAGTCGTTCCGGTTCTCTACTGATCACAATACTATGAAGAAGGCTCCTTCTTTCTGCATGTTTCAATAATGAAACTCATATATCTTAAATAGACAACTACAAATAAACCATTTTTGTTTTGACAAATGGGCCGACCATTACATATGATAAGAACTAATATTTGGTGGAGCCTGCGTAATTTCAAGTAATTGAGTGGGAATTTGGGACCCCATTTTGTGTGATGCATGGCGAATTGGGTCCTAGGACAAATAAAAATTTCACATAGGAAAATGGGAATTTGGTGAATGATGATCATTGAAAGAGACACTCAATTAATTCTATAGCAAATAAGAGTAAACATTAAAGAGAAATATGGGTGAAGAACCCGACTACCAAACTAAAATTATGTAATAATAGTGGCAAACATTCCAACCACTATATGAGTATTTTATAAAATCTGGGCAAACCAGTCAACTAGTATATGGTGTTTTTTTTCACCAATTTCTATAGCTTGATTAGGACATATTCGCCAATTGGTGACTAATCACCACTAAAAAATCCTTGATCATAGACTTAGTGAATTGAGCAGTAATTACACAGCTAGATGTTTAGAACAAAGCAAGGGATATGAATAGATATTAGATCAAGCAAGGATCACATTAGAATGAGTAGATCAAGTGCCTAAAATTAGCAATTGAAGATTCTAAGGAATCAAGTCAAAGGTTTCTAATACTCTATAGCCATTGTATTAGATAGTGAAAACCCTATGTTGATAGGTTAGCTTAATAGCTATTTTGTAGATCCTTTGAAGAGGTGACTAAATTCTTTAACAGGGTGATACTTCATGTAAAGTATTTGTAAATCCTCTAACTAGGTCACTATTGACATAGTGTACATCCTTTAACAAGGTAGGCCTTTCACAGGGAAGATAATCAGAAGTGGTCAAACAATTATTGTTGTAGTGATTTTTGTGGGTATCATCCCCACCCTAGTTTTATGTTCTTATTCCTAGAGGGTTTCTGGGTTACCAAATTTGGTGTTATGTGTATTGATGCATGTGCTTACTTTATTCTTATTTAATATGTTTACATGCATGTAGTTTATTTTTAGTTATATTTTTTAAAGGATTCGAAAAGGTCAAAAGTGTGATACTTCTGATTCACCCCCCACCCCCCTTAGAAGTACTCTTCCCATTTTGAACATTCCAACAGATAAAATGCTAACATGATAACTCTAAATATTCCTATAGTGTAGATGCATCAAATTTGGGTCCTTTTGCTCTTGGATTTCCCCCCTATTTATAGGATTTCAAAAGGGGTTGGGGTAAGAATCAAGGTTTCACTTTTAACTAGGGGTAATGGTGAAATTGTAGATATCTTATAAGGTACCAAGAGGAAGAGTTCAACACACTTAGTTTGTGAGGATAAAAGAAGATTTTCCAATTCTTTTAAATGTAAAAAGGAGGATTTTCACTTTTTTGAGGATAAATGGCTTTACTAATTTAATAAATGTTCCATTTTTTTTCAATTTGTATCTTTTCCTTTTTCCTTTTTTATTTCATTTTATGATTTTGTGAATTGTTTTTCCTCTTTTTAAAGTTGATATAGGTCCTCTTTGATTTGATCGTTGATTTGATTGGTTAATAACCTGATGTAATTATTGAATTGAAAGTCTATTGTTTTCCTCTGATTTTATCCTTAAAATTTGCATCGTTTGATTGAAATTGTGTTGTTTTAGTTCTTTGCCAATTTAGGTGTCTACAATTGCATATTCACAAAGTTCCTTTGGTAACTGAGTGAGTTGGGTTAACACTAGTTCCATCCAACATTTCCTTCATTAATCAAGTGAGCTTAGTTAGGACTCAACTTCTACAAACTTCCCTTCAACGTGCAAGTGAACTTGATAAGCACTGATTTCTGAACTTGGAAAACTCTAGAATGCTCATTAAATATAGGAAACTATCTTCATCACCCGAGTGAGCTTGACATACACTGACTAGCAATGATATGAAATTTTTTGTAACATCAAAGAAATACACAATTAACCAATTATTGTCAACAAAGGCTTCCTCTTCTTTTTTTGTGGACAATGTTGATGCACCCCTAAAATAAGAAATAAATGGGTTTAATTCTAAAAGAAAATTTAATGTTATAAGCATTTCATTAATCTAAAGAACATAACATGGATTTTTCTTTACCTGATAGTGCCACATCATATACTCTCACATTTTTTTCAACCCCAATCTCAACATGCTCAACACTAACATCACGCTTTGTATAGTAAAAAATTATCATGTAAAGGTTACACCAATTGCAATTTAAGATGTAAAATTTTATTAATAATTACATGATTAATTTTAATAGAAATTGAACATGTACCTATATCATTGTGATGCACATAAATTTCTCCATCATGTGTAGGATTTGTACCTTTTTCATCATGGGTAAGACCTATGTCGAGAGTAGTAGGCTGCAGTGAAATATCATGCGTGCATCATTATCATTGTTTGAAATCAACATCAAATAGATTATTTCTCATGAAGTTATCAATTACTTCTATTATTCATTAGGCCTATCTACTTGTGTGTAGACTAGTGCACTAGAATATTCTACATCTATTTGGCCACTAGACTCTATGCAGTGGCGGGCAACCGGTGCTTTATAGCCTTTCTTGAAGCCAATTTGTTTGTCATCTTCTGTGGGTGCTAGATTAAATTCAATACCCTACATTTTTTGCATAATATCATCAATATTGAATGTATTTCTTATTTTTAATTTTATATTTAAAAAAATTGATATGAAATTTCATTTAGTACTACTTACAAGGCATGATTGAATTTTCATATATCCACCAGAGCCAAGATGGTGTTCACCAATCTTCTCTTTCCTAGCTTGTGTCGCCTTTGATGTGTCTTATAGCTTGTATATGTAAACTTTGAAATATGTTAGAAATATGGTAGATTATATAAATCCACAATCACACTTCTAAAATTATATAGCAAAATCCACAATCCAAATAAACATGTCATTGTTTTCATACTATATTGATTTTAGGATAGTACAAATATGGTACAAATTGCATGTTACAGTTTGTGCTTAATTGTTCAAGCATGTTGTTAGTGTCATAGGGATATTTGATGATTGATAGCATTATAGAACTTTCTAGGAAACTTGGCCAGTATTATAACTTATGTAAATATTAGATAACTTTTCTTATTTACGATTGTATCTTTATAGAAACATTGTCTTTGTAACTCCTATAGATTATTGCTTTTCTCATTTATTTTATTCCTTTAATTACTTGGCTACTTATCATAAAAAATGTAAATTAATGTGTTGCAAATGTTTTTTGATGTTTTTTCTTTTTTATATGCCTTACACCAGAATTTGTTTGAACTCGCCAATTTTCTAACCATTGACTCCTCTGAAAGGGTGGGGAGGCTATTTGATTGCCACTCTCTGTTAGATAGTATGATTTCCACATCAAATTTTTCATGATATATTTATCTTAATTCATGTCTTGAATTTATAATAATGCCTAGCTTTCACAATCATCTTCCACATTCTTCACAAGCACAATGACTAGAAGTGCTTCAAACAATCAACAATCTTAGGTAATCGCAGATGACTCCCAATGAATTGCATCCTATTGGTAATGCAAAAATCATACTATATTTTTTCTCTGCAAACTAGCCACATGACTTTCATATTAGTGGGTTACTCTATAATCAATTATTATAGGAAGCATTAATAACTTCAATCCACCATAATGTTGTTTGACTTCTAACCTTATCTAGCTCAAAAAATACCTACACCATATCTTCTCTAAATTTTAATGATATAAGTTATTTCTCTATGACATGCTCCTAAAAACATAAAGGTGCTAAGAAGAAGACACTATTTTGCACATTCGACAAGCCATAATAGTCTGATACTACATAAGGACAATGAAAGATGAAAACAAAGAAATTTTACTCAAGTTGATTCAATCATATTCAAATGGATAATCTTTTCAACTATTAAGAGGTGAATTTAAACAATGATCATTTAGTTAGACAATTACTAATTGACTGATAGTTGGATGGTTACTAACTAGCAAAAATAATCTACAACACAACCATTTGAGAGGTTGATGATATGCAATATAATTATTTTGTGAAATTGTATCATTTAATTTCAATCAAATTTTGACCATAGCATGTACAATTGTTCTACAAAAGTGTATGTGTGTGATTGAAATCTGAATGTGTAGATTCACTTTCTCTTGGTAATAGATTGAGTAATAATATGATATTCGTGCATAGAATAGGATTATTTTCCAATGTTTATTTCTGTTATCCTAGAGTATCTGATGGAATGGCTTATTAATGAGTGGGTGCAATGTTGGTAGTATTACAGAGCTGATCATGAATGAATTAGATTGCTTTATTAGAGATTCGTCAGATTTTGCATCAATTGTGCTTGACACTCTGCCTCTACCAAGTCATCTAATGCTATTTGATTCTCTGGAGGTGCAATTGAGATATATTTGGGCTTTACATGGTTACAAAAAGGTGGTGTATAAAATGTCACTTTCAGATTTCATGATTCTCATTTTCTTTATAGGAATTCCATACAAGTAGATTCTAGCTCAAGGGTATGAATACAAATTAATTGATACATTCTCTTTCCACCATTGAAAAATTCCTATATTATACATTTTAATATAACATAGAATCATATACATGTTAGATGTATAACTGTAATATTTTTTAATGGTGAATATCTAACATAGAATATTATACATGTTAGATATATGATTACAATTATGGTAATCAAGTTAAGCATTTTAATGAATAACTAGAGATCACTAATTTGTGCATAATTATATTAATACTACCACATACCTATTTTTGTTGGGTGGTAGGTTAATTCATTCATCTCTAAGTCTCATCTCTTTTGCATTGTCAATGATTTCATTCAACTCCAGTTGTGGCACCATAGGAGGATGCTTGTACTCTGGGTTGAGCTCTAGAGCCCTTTTATACTAGTCTCTCAAATCTTTAGATGTTTGCATGCTTTTTCTAGAACTTGGGCTGTATTCAGAATATTTTGACCAAAGAAATCCTCCAAAGTTTTTATGAGCTGATCTTTTAATTTAGAGCCTTGTTCATTCCACCTTTTAACATAAAAAAATGTTAAATAAAAAAAAAAGTTCAAGCTATGTATGTTGAATATATTACAACAAATGGATGAATGGAAAAATGTAGCAACCAATTATATCAAGTTATGTATTTTTTATGTCATGTAGGCCCAAATATCTTTAATGTTAAATCATAAAATGTTTCATTAAAAAAATTATTTCCTGCAAAATCATCAAGAGATCATTAGTCAAAAATGAGTCATAAATAAGTAAACTACAATTACACTCTAAATAATTAGAATTTTAAAGTACCCAGAAGCTTAGCCAATTTTAAGGGTATCATATATTTCTCAACCATCAATAATGATGCCTCTAATGATCCAGTACAAGTAACAAAAGTTTCTCCAAGAAAGGTTGGTAAATTATCACTAGTACTGTTATCAATTCTATCACCATGAGAAGGCATACCTATCCTTGCACAAAGTTAATCAATGTCATACTATACTCAAATGAACAAGAAAGTAAAAATCAAATCATATTTAACACATAACAAAATGTAGCAAAATAAGGATTTATCACTCTAGTTGTAGCATATGTGGACATTTGCAAGCTCCTTGTTGTCGATCCTACAGTCAGCAATCTAAGAGTGCTAGCTAGCTAGCTCTTTTCAAAATATAGATTGTAAAAGAATGACAACAATAATATAAAATTGTCAATAATAATCATGAAGAAAATAATACCATTTTTAATGATTGAGAATTGAGTACCTAGCCTACACTGGTACCCTCATCAGGTGGAATGACTCGGTGTGGTCTCAAAAAATCCTATAACAAAGCATACATATTATGGTTCATGATCCATAAATTAGTTTAAACATAAATCTTTATTGAACTATTGTCCTAGCAAAAGACTCATTGTTGCTTACTTCCAAAAAATGTGCTCTATGAAACAATTCAGTTCTTGTGGCTTGTTTCTCTTCTGTTGGATTTGGATCTATCACAAGCCCAAGAATTTATAGCTTGATGCTCTCAAGGGTCTTTTCAGATAGGGTTATAGGGTCACTGTAGTATGTGATGTCATCATTGCATAATACTATGGCCGCCATATTAGCAAGTAATTGCTCTTATGTAAGATGTTCTTTTCCCTTCCCCTAAGAATAAAATTGTGACAAAAACATTAGTAAAACAATTTAAATAAGCCAAAACCTTCACAAAAGTAACATAATAATATGAAATTTTGTAAAATTATAATTGCATATTTTTTTATACAGAAGGTTCACCTGCACTGGAGAATGGGTGGGAGCAACATCCCTACCTCTGTCATCTAATGGATCAGCCATGTCTCCCCGTGACAAAGAATATTTATAAAAAAATCAACATAATGAAAGGAATAGTTGACTTAGCAAAAAAAATTATTATTAAAATAGTATATTGTATATTGGAGTTCTAATTGAAAGTAATCAGCTTAAATATTACATATATAGTACTTACTGTAGACACCTAAATTCTTTAGAAAATAAAGTATTTTTATTTTCTAAAAAAATTTCTAATGACATCATCATTTATTAATTTGTTTATTTATTTTTATGCCATTAAATTCCTTTATTTTAATTAAAAATATTTAATTAAGGAATCCCTCCCAAAAATGTTTAAATCTTATTTAAACATTATTTCCTTATTTATTAATTATTTAATTAATAAATTGACCAAAAAACCCAAAATAAATTAAAAATTTATTTTTTGCCCAAAACTTGCCCAATTTCCTTAAGACCACTAACCTCTTCCAAAATCTTCTAATCCTTCTTTAATTTTGATTAAAGGCTAATCCCATCATTTCCTACCCCTAACCCCAACTCAAAATATTTAATTAAGATTAAATATTAATCCTCATGTTTATTAAAAAAATTTTAATAAATATCTCCTCAACCCAAACCCTTGAAATAAATAAAAATTTATTTATTTCCTAAAAATTTAATTTATCCTCATCCTAGGAAGTTTTAGACTCTTCTAGAAAGTCTTCATCCTCATCCTAGGAAGTTCTAGACTATTCTAGAAAGTCTTTATCCTCATCCAAAGTCTAGACTCTTCTAGAAGATGTCTTTAAACCTAAACTTAATCCCCTCCTAACCTTGTCACATTCCCTAAACATGGGTTAAGACTTACTAACCCAAGCCAAAGTTAACAAATATCTCTTCCTTCACCCACCCTCATTAAATGCCACCCACTTTCCTATCCCTAAGCTAATCCTAAACCATCCTAATCCATCCTCTAATAATTTTCATAATCCTAAGCAAGCTTAAAACCTTCCTAATCAAGCCCAAGTTGAAATTCCTCTCATCTCTCTCAAAATATTCCAACCATAAAACTTTATGAAGTCCACTAGGCCATAAATGACTCTTCCAAAGCCCTTTCATTGCTCTTACAAGCCATTATGAGGGTCTCTATGAAGATTTTATCCCTTGAGCCTCTTTTGTTGACTCATCCTTTCTCTTTCCTCCATCCTCTCACCCTGTGACATGTGTCACTCCCTGATTGGCTGTAAGGAAGCACAATCCATGTGCTCTCCTCTCATGCAATCTGAGACCTCCATGAGTTTTTCCCCATCCTTGCATCTTAGCCCTCAATCACTCAAGCCTCTTTCCTATAAATTGGATCCTTCCCCTCTGCAATCCATGAAGTAAAGTCATAATGCCATTTTAAGAAGCCATTTTACATCAAAACCATACACTCACACCCAAATTCCAACTCCATTTGAAGCCCTTTTTTTGAAGCATACGCTTGAGCATACATCCTATCTATTTAGACAAAACCACTCAACAAGAGAGCTTCTCATTGAGAGAGCCCATTAATGGCTCATATTCTCAATTGAGAATTCATCTTAGTCTATCTTGAAGTTTATGAATTTTGTTTAGTTTGTAGAAGCTTTATTTAAATTTGGTTTCTATTAGCATACTAACATTGCTCATATACACTTACAAGTTCCATGATAGTAATTTTATTTGTATCTATGCGATTCAAATTGTAATCTATTATCAACTCTTCCCTTGCACTTATTGATTTTATTGCACATACAAAAACATGATTTCCCTCACACACCTCAAAAATGCAATTGGGTCGCTTATTAGTTGACCCAAGATGCATACTATTTATAAAACCTTTAATGTTCCCTATTGCTTTTGGCATTCCATCAATGTACATAGCAAGTCTTTTACTTTGATGGTTTTCTTTTTATTATAGATAATTCTACATCCAGTTATTGTAATTGTAATAAGGACCTGCATGCTCCATCAATTCAACATCTCTGTTATAACTGACCTTTATGTCATCCATGGAAAATAGGCCCAAACCATGTAATGATGATGGACCTATGTGTTATATCCTCTCATTAACACAAGAATTAGTGTTAATTGGAGGTAATTCCTTGGGTATCCATTCTTTCTCAAGATGTATGTACCTCAACGGAACCTTGATGTCACCCTTTATCTCATCATCATAAGAACATGAACCCCCTTGATCAAGGAAAAATTTTATGCATTTATTGAATTTTCTTCTAATCTTTTGACCTCTAGCTTGTCTCTCTTTTGTCCTCTAGTTTGTCTCTCTTTCATAGACCTACTACATGTCTCACTATCCTCTTCTATTCATGTATTTCCCTCACTTGAGGAAGACAAATATGATAGATACCTATTTGGTGGTACCTATAGCCCATCAAATGAGAGACATAGTTGGAATGAAATATTTTTCTATTAAATGAGGCTAATATTAATGAAGTTTTCCTAAAGTTAATGTTGAAGGTAAAGAGAAAGCAAGCATGTAATAAACTTATACCTCCCGATCCATGTCACTTTGTACTATCCTCATTAAAGGGGTATAGTTTCCCACATATCTAAATCATTTATTCTAATTTAGTTACAAATTACATGGTACTTATGTTACAAATTACATAGAACATAACATATCCAATATGCATACATCATAAAAAATATAACATTGTATATTTTGAAATTGGTTACCTCTACAAAAAAAAATATTATAAGTAATCAACACCAAGAGTTGAGCATTGTACCATATATTTCAACCTAATCAACACCTAATACATTTCCATTCATCATCTTATTCATCCATCTCATCATCATGAACATCATCATTATCGCCATCATCATCCAAATCATCAAAATAACCATCATCAACATCATGATAATCACTATGACCATCATTGTCATCATCGTTGTCATCATCATCATCACCATCACCATCACCATAAACAACACCACCAACATCATCATCATCATTACCAATGCCATGACCATCATCATGAATATCTTTTCCATTGTCATCATCATCATCATCTCCTTCTTCATCATTGCCATCATCATCATCTACTTCATCTTCCCTTTCTTTGCTATCTTCTTCTTCAATCACATTATACTTTACTAGTCTTCCTCTTGGATCATTTCTAACAACAAATGACCAACCCGATTTATGTGGAATGCAAAAGTAAAACACTTTCTCACATTGACCTAGAACAACATAGGGCTCATATCCAACTAGCTCAAATGACCTTGTATTAATCATTGTAAATCCATTATCATGTTCAATAATAGTTCTATTAGGATCATTTTCATTTAGTCGTACATCTTTCCATTTAACACTGAATAGAACTAATTTAAAGGAATTAAAGCTGCATGCAATTGTATCATCCAAAATTCCATAGTATCTAGTTTCATATTGTTGAGGATGCATGTTGTTTCTAGATGAAATATTGGTGACCTCAAAGAGTGTAGTTATCCCAGAATCACAAGTTCTCTTAGTCCCATCCACCTTTTTTATGTAAAATTTACATCCATTGTAGTACATAGCTTTGTGGTGCTTGACCTATTATTTTTCAAACATGTCAAAATTATGCATCCATGCACAAGTTGATATTAAACAAATGGGTCATGATAGATTAACTTATATGTACCTTTCCACCTCTTAAACTATTTGCTAGATCAATTACCATTAGCATAACATTGGGATATCCATTATGATGAGCTTCTTTAATCAATGAAGCAACACCTTCCCATGTTAATAAATGAACATTTTCTTGAGATCGTTCAATCCATACTATCATCCAATCAAGATTGTTTACAATATATAGATGAAGTGCATCCCACTCACAAATAACTATATAAAATAAATAGACCAATTAGAAATAACTTATATTGATAATGGATAAGAATTAATTAACTACAATAACATCCTATAATTACCTCTCATTTTTCTCAATCTACCTTTTCCCATCAAGTACTCCCCTTAGAATCTGTTAATGGAGTTGGGATCCCAAATGTGAACTACATGGATCTTTGATGCAAATTTAGGAAGATATTCACTAATTTACACCATGGTTTGATACATTATATATCTCTCAACCATGGAACCCTCAAGATGTTCTCTTTGTTGAACCAAACCCTTCAAAAATTTCAAGTGCCTCTCAACCATCCACATTGACCTAGTTGGTACAAGTCCACACAATTCAATCTCCTCAACTAGATGTATAAGGTAGTGTTCTTGTGCATTGAAAAAAGTTTAAGGTAGACACTTTTGCATCTCATACAAAAGCTAAGAAATTTTTCTCTTCCATAGCTTTATTTCTTTTTATCAATTTCTTTATATGACAACCACCTACAAGATATTCATCATGAAAAAAAATATTAATGAGACTAATAACACTTCTATACAACAAATCTAACAAATAACACTTCTAACTTCATGTATTTCCCAAGATCATATATAATGTGTTTGACACTCATGTTGTCAAAGTTGTGTGGGAGAGATAGAGGTAGAACATACCACAATAATAATAAAGTAATATTTTCAATATATTATAAAATAAAACAATCAAAATTACATGACATTTTACAAATTAGTTGTAAATAGAGAAGAACATGACTTAGCTTGACGAAGGTATGCCAATAATGCATTTTCAACCCTGACCCAAAATCACCTTTCTTTGATATGAAATTGCTTAAGTTTACAAAAAATCTTATGGGAAATCTAGAATTTTTTAATGGCCTCATATATGGCATCATGTTTTTGTTGTGCTAATAACCAAAGAATGATGCTTGTATTAATGTGGTTTCCATTGCTATTTGATTCAAGGAAAAACTTCAATGCATGATTGGATTCATCAATGTCATTGAAAATTTGAGAAATTTTTCTTTGTTATTCCTTCCATCCAATATTTTTCATAGTGTCTCTATTAAATTCTTTCCAATATGCATAGCATCGAACAAATCACAATTGAGAGGTGCTTGTAGTACGAAAACCTACTAAATTATCTAGAACAGCTTTTAAGTCCTTTTGAAAGTTTCTCATTGATGCCTTGATGACTTTCACAAACATCAATTATATCATTACTAAACAAAAGCCAACATCCAAATTTAAATTTCATATGAAAACATGCATCAGATGGAATGACATTACCTTGACAGTTCATTCTATTATATTCCAAATTCCACATGTGAGTTGTCATTCTTTGCGGCTTTGATGTTGTCTCTTCTTTTCCATTGAAAAGATATTTTTTTTGCAATTCAATACATATGATTTTTGTGGAGAAATTGTCTATGCTCATCGAACACCTTCTTTCCTAAACTTTTTGAATGACAAGATTTAATCTTTAGACCACAAATTGGACATGCATATTTTCTCTTTGTTTGAAGACCTACAAGATTGTGTATAATTGGATGACATGTGTACTATAAGCTTCATATTTACAACTATCAATTGTAACTTGGAAATACAATGAAAATGCATTAGCACTATTAATTACATACCAAAAATACATGTTAACAGTTTTACATATCACAAAAATGTGTTAGTCTAGGGGCATCATGTATTGTCCATACAAGCATTGCATAGAATCAAAATTTCCTTTCACCAATTGATCTAGAGATGTCGTACACAGTGACCCAATTTCGTAACTCCAACAATATATACATTCATATCTTTCAATTGGTACTTAAATAGTTCAATGAATATAAACAATACATAATTATTACGGCCATTTTGATACTATTTTTATAAATTAATTTAGATGACTATTAAATGGAAAAAAAAACCTAGTATAATCATTGCCAACTTTATGTGCTCCCTCTTTATGGACATCCAAGGAGGAATGTTATTGTTAATAACAAACATGGGCCAAACTGAATAAATAGATCTCATCTCTCCAAATGGATCGACACCATCTATTGCCAATGAAAGCTTTAGATTACAAGGTTCTTCTTTAGATAATATCTAGCTATCTTCTATGTCCTTAAATGTAGAACCATCTGTAGGCATTTGCATAATATCATCTTGACTTCTATTACATGCATGGTAATCCATAAATTGTGCCAAGCTAGTACACCTAAATAATCATTGCAAACATGGAATAATGGGAATGCACCAAAGAACCTTGTGAGGCATCTTTTTCATTATTTGATATAATTGATATCTACTAATGTGACAATCGAGGAATTATATTCAAATTCATGTTCTTTATGATATATAATTTGATCATTAGGACATCCATGTACTATTTGATACTCCATTCCAACATTTTTCATAATAGTCAATAATTTTTGGTAAGAGCAAGGTAGAATGTTTGATGGTGATAACAAACACTCAACTATCAACCTATGGAAAAAAATTGTTAATATAAGGAACACTAATGGTACACTAACATAAAACATGACAAAAATGACACTATACCTCAGCATACATGAGATTGCTACATTGGATATACCATTCATAACCTTGAAGTTTACCAGCAAGAATATAGTGGAGAGAAGTGTTGCTTGGGAGCTTTAGTATAGGGGCTCGTATGCCTTTTCAACTATAGTTATATCAAGTTTCTCTTCATCATCATCATTAGATGCATGACTATCATCATCTTCATCATCTTCATCATTTGCACCAGTAACATCTTCTTCAATCCTATTCTCTGGCACATTATCAGTTACACCAATACCAACATCTTCAATTTTGTTCTCTACCTTAGGATCATCTTCTTCCATGGGAGCATTACCTTCTACTTCAATATTCACACCTCCATGTTCCACCAGTTCAAAATCCACATTCACTCAAGGACAAAAATCCTTTCTTGCTTCAATGTGATCATGTTGCCCACAATTTCTTTGAGCTGTTGCAATTAGAATTCTTCAAAAAATTTAAACCCTTGCATTTTTTGGCAAGGACAATAACATTTTCCATCATTATTTCTTTTGAACTGAAACCACAATCTAGCAATTGTTATCTTTTTTTCTTGGTTCATATTGTTACACATGGACTTTCTTCACAAGAAAATATTCGAGCTATAAAATGATATCAAATATAAACATACGAGAATTAGTAGTATCTTTTATATAATCGTTAATAATAATAAAATTAAATATACTATCTCTTCAGTAAAGATGGCATCTAAACAAATCAAATGAATTATACAATATAAATATTGGTATTGATTTTGAACAAAAAATATTTGTTTATATATGTTGCCAATCAAAATATGTTACTACAACAAATGTGAGTAAGGTATGGATGGTTTTGGCAAGATCAGGTTACGATCAAGAAAGACTAGGGGATGGGGGTGAGGGGGCACGAATAAGTGTTGTAGCACTTTCAAACCAATCAAGAATTTTTAACCTAAGCATAAATTATGCTACCCAAGGGTTGACATATACTATGTCATCCCTACTATGCCAAGAAATTGAATTGATTAAACAATGTATAATCAAATAAATCAATGTTGGATGTTCAACAAACAATGATGAAAATCAAGAATGTTAAAAATGTTCAATGTTCCTCTTGTTGGGAATAAGAAAATTTATATGTGTATGCAAGGTTTCTTTGCATGCCAAATAGTAAAGTATAGGAAGAAAATTATAATGTATGATGTCTCTAAAATTTTCTCAAATATTACACAAAAGAATTCCATAGCCAAATCATATATAAGCCTAATTAATGAAGATGGTGACAAGATAAGGGCTAGTGGAAGCTAATGAAAAATTAGATTAGAAATGGGGTAGTACCTATGATAGAGTCATCATCAAAGAGATGAAGAATTTCCTCAAGTGTATTGGTCAAATCTACAAGATCATATCACAAAACAAACCTACATTATCTATCAAGAATTCATCCTACTAAATTACATCTAAAAAATGGATTAGTACTTCTTGCAAAGAATGCCTAGAATCAACAATTGTTGGAGAAGTGATCTCAATGTATGTCATGCTACTAGGCTACCTATCCCATGATGATGTCTCCAAACAACATATTCTAATACAAACATCTCAAAATTGAATTTTCTAATGTTTGAATGCAAGAGTTCTTGAGCTTGTAGTAATAACTCAAAAACAAAGAATGTTAACCTTTAAATCTAGATCAAGACTAATTAAATTCAAAGAACTATCAAGACATGTCTCAATGTCATCAAAAATATCAAGATTCACCAACTCATAAATTCCATTTGTGTAGTGTCAAATGGTAGTTTATCACAATCATCCATAAAAGAGTCATCACAATTTTCTATCTTATTTCTATTTTTTTAAATCTAAATCAAGACTGATTAATGTCAAAGAACTATCAAGACATGTCTCAATGTCATCACATTAAGCATGGATAAAGTATACACATATGTGTTAAAGAACCTTAAAATATAAGAATATGTAGCATGCTTATGTTAAATATGTATTATTTAGAAAGAGGTTTGTCAATTTACAAAATTTCTAGGGATGTCCTCTAGGTGTCCCCTATCCTTGGGATAGGGATGCCTAAGAAAAAATAGGGGATGCATCCCTGGATAATCTAGCTCATTGTATAATAAAACCCTCAAAAGTATTATATCAAATTCATCTATATGAATGTAACTAGATGTTATTTTAGATTAAGTGAATAAGTTAATTGCATAGGCAAAAAAGAAAAACTCATAACATAGATAATAATCCAACAATTTTTTTAATAAAGGATAAGTTAAAGAAAGAAAGTCATGCAAAGAAAAATTTAGGCTTGCATTTTTGGGTCCAATGTTGAGGCTTCAAGGGAATTTCTCTTTTTTCCTGCCTTCCTTTATAAGGAAAATGTAAAATATAGTAAATAAGAAATTATAATAGATTGATAAGTTTTGAAACTAATCCATAGCATATACATTCCACCATATATAATAATCAAAGTACAATCTGAAACACTTAAATGTAGGGGCTATAGTATGAATGATAAAAAAAATCTAAACACTATTGTTTCTAGACATTTCTAATTATCTTTAGGAGATTGTATCAAAACCTTATTGGTATTTTGAAATACCATTCAAAGTTATCAATTTACTTACAAATTAAAATCAATGGTTTTGAGTTGATTGCTTAGTTTCAAAATAAGGTTTTGAACTTTAGTTTTCTTTCTTAGATTCCAAATTGTAATTAACTGGCTCATTTATCACCAAATACTAATTAGAAATAGCCTTGATATTGTAGTAAGATTCTAGATAGCTCAACACTAGATTTAAGTTATAATTTATTATTGTAAAAATATGCCAGACAATTCACTTTTATCTCCCATTGTATATGTGTATCATTATCTACCAATTGGGTGTTCATCGAATGACGATCTATCATTTTGTCATTGATACAATTTCACTTATTATCTATCAATTTGGTATTGATCAGAATTTGTACAACATTATATGCCATTTTTCTATTGATAAGTTTCGCTATCTTCTGCTAGTTTTTCATTATTTTGAATCTAGATAGCCTGCCACCAATTAGTATATGATTACTTATTTTATCATAACCAAATTTCTATATGCTTTTTCCTTGAGCACTTTCAGATCTTGTAGGGTAGAATTAATGGAGATATGAAGAGACTTCTTAAACTATCACATCACCTTGTTCTCACCTTACAAGCTTCATCGACTGATCATATTCTATTCCATTGTAGAGAATTCAACACCTATAGCATTGTTTTCTTGCTAGCTAGGGCATTCACTTAGGTTGGCCACCAATACCCTTGAATTAGCAACCCCATGATGGTCTCTTCACCCTAATTCAAGTCTCAAATCTAGAATTTTGTTTGCAAAGTTCCAAACATTCATACAGAGGGCTCTATAGAAACCATTAAATACCAATGGGCTATGAGAGAAATTCAATAAGTAGTGAATTCAAAACATTCTAGGAAAGTGATTGTGTTGATTCATGCTTAAAGATATTTGAAAAGTTAAATTTTGTTAAATATTGTAGGACATAGGAGACATTCTTGATTGTGCTGGTTATTTATTCAGCATGGATTTCACCATTTGAATTTTCTTGTATTGATGCACCAAGTTGAACCCTACAATGTCGTATATCAAGAAATGGCTCCAAAAAAAATAGTTCCATTATGAAAGATCAAAGCCAAGAAAACCTTTACCTTGAATGGTCTTTGTCATATCTTTGAAGCCTCCACCTACACTTTTCTGCACGAATAAATGAAGTTTCACTTTTCTTTTTTTGTTTATATCCTAGACAATGAAAAAATTTCGATAATAAACTTAATTGTCATCAAAATTTCGATGATAAACTTAATTGTCATCAAAATTTTGCCATTATCAAAGATCATTTTTGTAAAAAAAAGTTATTTGACAAGTCAAATTGGTCTGTCATAAAAAATTAAGGTTGAAAATGAAACCTTAATGCTCTAGTGAGAATAGGAGAAACTAGAGGTTATTCTAAGAGATTGGCCAATCAACCATAATGATGGGGAAGATAAACTAATTTGAGCAGCCTCTAATGATGGAATATACAAGGTAAAGGAAGGATACAATATAATAATCAATTCACAAAGATGGGAAGCTATAAACATGTCCCTAAATATCTACTAGGACTGAGTGGGACTACCACAGGTAGGCATATTCCTATGGGAAGCCTTAAAAAATTGAATCCTAATTGTAGATAGATTCAGGAAAATGGGATTTGAAGGCCCCTCAAGATGTATAATGTGTAAAGAATATTTTGAAATAGTAGAGAATATATTTATCAATGCAAGTATTCCAAGGAGTGTTGGGATTGGCTTAAAAAGAAACTCAATTGGTCTGCTCCCCTTTTGGGGACCTAGCAAGACCACTTATCTAGGTGGCCCAAAGGATCCAATTACAAAGTATATGAAAAAATATGGAATATCACCCCTACTATCCTAGTATGAGATATTTGGAAAGAAAGAAATACACAAATTTTTAACAATGTAGAACTTAATGGTTCCTCCCTCTTCAATAAAATAGAAGCAAGTATTATAGAAGTAATGAATAGTGACCTACGTAAGACAACAAAAAAAGAAGGTTCATTGTTGGAATGAGATGCCGAAATAAAAAATAATTGGCAACACTTAATCAACACCCTCCCCTGCACACCCCCTCTAGCCCCCCCGTCCCCCCAATGCCCCTCACATACAAAAAAAAAATGATAGTAAAGCTAGAAGTGAATGTAGGTGGGAGCATCCACCTAAAGGATGACTGAAACTTAATTTCGATGGAGCCTCAAGAGGAAACCCAGGGAAAGTAGGAATCAGTTGTATAATTAGGGAATATTCTAGAATTTGGATTATGAAAAAAGCTAAACCCCTGGGCATAGCAACTAACAACACCACAGGACTAGAAGCCTTAAATGAAGGATTAAAACTAATTCTTAAACTAAACATCAATAGAATCATAATAGAAGTAGATTGACAAATTATATCTAATGCACTTAGAAATAGAAAAAGACCAAATTAAGTCTTCAACTCTAAACTTGAGAAAATTATTATGGATAAATTTGAAGAGGTAAGACTTAAGCACATATACAAGGAAGGTAATTTAGATGTAGACCAATTGGCCAATAAAAGAGTAGATGGAGAGAGTATAGTACAATTAACCTCTAAAGTAGCTAATATCAAAACATCTTAAATCAATTTGACTTTTTAACATATCCCGCCTCCCCTATTTTGTAATTCTCATTAGATCTAACAATTTCATGATTTCATGATCAATTAATAACATTTTAAACACTCACCACTAATGGTACATATAGCATTAAGTATAAAATCAATACCAAGTAATCATATAACTTATGTATAGATTTGCACATGACCTGCAATGATTACCAGATGACAACATCTCTCACACCACCCTAGATCTTTCCAAAGCCCCAAAAAGAGTATTATTACTCAGCTTTGTGTCTTTTACAATCACTTTTACTCTTTATAGATTATACACTTTCTAGCTTAGGTGTGAGGATGGATACAAATATCAATTTATATCATGCTTTAGTGGTTTGTGTTATGGCATATAGAGGCAATGTTAAGCCAAAGAGATGGAATAGGTTACTTAATTCTGTAGACAATATGTTCAGGGTAGCCATTAGTTGGGTTCTAGGTGAAGGGGTCTTTAATTATGACTACTCTTGGAGAATTAATAACAATATTGTAGGAGCATTTGTTGGGTGTTTGCTAGGGCTAAAATTGGTAAATGGGAGATCATCTAGCTTTGCTATAATTTATTTGACCTAGTATGGATGGAGGGCTTAGAACAGGTGGTTTTCAGCATAGATGATAAGCTTAAGGTCCCCTACCATAATTTTATGTCTCATCCTCTTGCGAGTTTTGACTTAGGGATTGTGCCTAGGTGTCCAACTCTAGTCATATGGGAAAACATCCACTTTTACCAAGAAAGGTCAAAAATGGAGGTTAGCATACACTTCCTTCTTCAGTGGAGAGGAATTATGGAGGACCCAAAAAAGGAATAGCTCATGCATTACCTCCAAATACTCAATGGATACATTCAACCGAGGGTTCAATTCGAAGACCTCGAAGCCTTGGAGTTTTGCCTTCCAAATTTATGTAAATCTAGCAAGGAAAGGAATACATATGAGTTCCCCTTATAGTTAGTAAAGAGGGAGAAAATGACTAAAAGAAATGCATCTGCCTAGTAAGAGTGGGTAAGAGAAAGTCAAAAGGAGAAATGACAAAAGAAATGATTCATAAGGAAGAGTTGATTGTATGTTGACCATGATAGAATTTTGTAGCCTATACAGAAGATGTAAGTTGCTGATAGAGGGAGAGATTTCAATACAATGAAACTTTTCTTTTTGGTATTGTTGTTGGTAATGGTTTGTCATCAATGCCAAAGAGGGAGTTTGTTGAGAAAAGATTGATACAAGTATGAGAATGTATTTTGATCATTGTTTTGTGACTGATGTCAACCCTACTTCTTGCTCATAAAACAATCACCTAGTTGATTTGAGTAATATCATTTGTTTGATTGATGAAGAGGTTTTGATCAAATGTGATAACAAGAGCACCTAGAGGAAAGGTTGAGGTATGGTATGAAAAAAGAATACAAAGATTGGTTAAAACAATGATGATATAGTGTATTGTTTATCCACTTAAGGATGCAAAGGTTGGATTTACTGATTAAATCTAGAAGAACAAGCAAGAAGAATTGTGTCTGACAAGCTTGACCGAGTGCACAATAGGTACTAAGAAAAGTTAGTGCAAGCTAAGTAGAAAATCAGTTGGAGCTGAGCAAAGTGAAGAATTAGAGTATGCTAAGTGAACTTACTGTAAGCCAAGTAAAGTTTAGTTGGTGTTGAGCATCAGTAAACTTTAGTGTTTGTAGAGTTAACTAGTTGAAGATGAGTGGAAGAATAGTATGAAATTTGAGTGACAACATATTGATGTCTAGTGTTGGTATTCATGTTAAATCATAGATTTGATGAATCTAACCCAACTATTTTATTTTCTTCAATTGTGTAAGCATGTGGAAGATAACTATGATGAGCTAGTGGTGCAAAATTCAAGGTAAACTATTTTGTGGCGAATTCAAGGAGGATTGAAGAAGTTTCTAGAGGAACCAAATGGAAAAGTGGGTGGATTCATTGTATCCTACCTAATCCTACCTAACCCTAAAATGGATAATTAAGGTGAAACGACAAAAGATCTTAAATCTCTATTTATAGAGAGATCTTGTTACAAGCAAAGGTTGTCATTTGTGTGAACCTAAGGAAGACAAGGAGTCTAGGGTATTTACTTCATTCAATGGCTGAATAGAAGAGACTATTATTGGCAAGCATAACAGGAAGGCTTAAGATTATGAATGCTTGAAGGGTTCACAAGCTATTAAAGCTAAAGTGTGTGAAAGTAAAGTAGAATGGAGGAATGAAATAGAGATTTGTAATCTACAAGTGAGTTGTGAGTTGTGATTTGTATCAGATCAAGCCTTACTATTACTTTCTAATCATTATATTAGTCTAGGGTAAATCCTTTGGATTAAGGTTGACTTAACAGTCATTTGTAAATCTTTTAACTGGGTGACATTCCAAGTGAATGATCTAAAGTCCTCTAACAAGGCTCACTCCTAACAGGGTGATTGAAATCCTCTAGCTAGGTCACATTTAACAGTATGTATTATAACCTTTAACAAGGTTGGCCTTTCACAGGGCATCACTTCAGAGGAGTAAGAATTAATAGCATGCTACTAGTGGTTTTTCCCAAATTGAGTTTCTACTTAAAATTCATGTGTCAAATGTGTTATTGAATATGTTATGTTTCATGTTTACATTTTTGCAAAGTTATTTTGACCTAGGATAGTAAACTACAAAGTTTACGCATTATATGATCTAATGGATGCATGCATAACAAGGTTTTATCGATATGGGTTCACTAAGCTGTGAAAAGTTTTATTTGTATGTTTTGACCTTGTATATCTAATTCCCCCCCACCCTTCTCAGTTATTCTAAAGAATTTCAACAGTCTACATGGATATTCATTCCCTCCACACCTGCTAGAGAAGCTTTGTATCTAACCCTCTAATGTATCTAGATGTATAAATTCTCATTGTATTATTGGACCTTGGTCAAAATTTTAGAAATTGGGGTATGTCTTTTTTACAAATGTATTCTGAAAAGGACTGCAGTCTCAGGCAAGAGTGGAGGTTTTCTTCTCCATTCTTTCCTACTAATGTCTGTTTGAATGGAGACTCATATAAAATTTATTTTAATAATATAAATCATTAGACCTTGATCGTTTATTAATAATAAAAAAAATTAAAAAATTAAAAAATCATTAAATGTATTGATTTAAAATTTAATTTTTGATAAAATAATTAATAATTTCAAAATATACTATATTATTTTTAAAATATTTTTTCTAGTAATTAGTTATTTCGAACTATTTTAACCATTTTCTACATTAAAAATTAAAAAAATAGAATTTTATATAATCAACCTATAAGAAAATATCTCTTAATTTATATTTTTCAAACTATTACATTATTATAATTTTAGTTTACATCAAATTCATTGTTTTTTTTATTTACTTATTATATCATATTTTAAATGGAGTTTTAAAAAATGAATTGAGTACTACATATTACTCTTTTTACTTCAGATTTACAAATAAAATAAAATAAAAAATTATCAAATACATTATATTACAAATAATAATATTAAATGATTTTAAATTTCAAATTTCAAGTTTTCATTAGAATATTTGATAAACTAAATTTAGAATTCAATGAATAATGTTTTAAATAATTTTAACAATTGCTTACATAATCTTAACTTCTTTAAAATTCTTTGTACGGCTTCTAAATTTATATCACATTTATTATATATTTAGTCAATTACATAAGGTATGAATTCTAGTTGTATCACAGCGCTTATTTGATGAGTAGAAGATTGACAAATTTAGTCAATTACACAAGACACGAACCCTAGTTGTATGACAGCTCTTGTTTGATAAGCAAAAGAGAAAAATTAACAAAGATTTGACAATTTCCAAACTTTAGTCAATTTCCAAACGTGAATGAGAAATTAGGAGAGCACTATCGTTGGGCAACGTCTAAACACTATTAAAACGCACCTCTTACCAAGGGGGCACTTAGTCTATTTTTCCAAACGTCCATTCCATATTCGAGAACCAATTGGGTAAGTAATTGCTGTGAAGTGACGTCGGGCCCCGCAATGAAAATGCTCTCCAAAGACTTGAGACCCGCCAAGCAGCTTCCCAGTATTGCACTCGAAAGTTTCTTACATCCCACCAATCTCAACGTTGTCAATCCTTGAAACGATTCCAACCCAGGCAAACACGTCAGATGATATGACATGCTTACGTCTAATCTACACAGACTTTTCAGTCCGGACAAGCTGCATAACCTTTCCAAACGCACACAGTCACGCGCATACAGCATCTCCACTGATTGTGGGACCGCTTTCAATTAATGAAGTTCCCATGCACCCGTCTTAATGAAGTTCCCATGCACCCGTCTTAATGAAGTTCCCACAGTCCACTCAACTTTTGGAAGCCTCCCGGAAGGCTGCGAAATCTATTATGCTCCAGATGAATTATTCTTAACGAAGGCAATTCGAATATTTCGAACGGGAGTCCACTTTCAGACAGTTGGCAATAGTTCGAAAATGTAGTGATTTTCTTTCAAATTTTTTTGTTGTTTTACTATGCAGATGATGAAGATCAGAAATTTTCAGAAAAATCTATATATTTTCTATTTTTAAAAAAATGATTAACTGTACAGTTTGGATAATCGTCAGAGCCGTCATCAAATAAGTACTTGCTGGGAAGTGACGCCGGCCCCGCAATGAAAATGCTCTCAAAAGACGAGTAGAGTTGAGACCAGCCAAGCAGCTTCCGAACGTTGCGCTGGAAAGTTTCTAACATCCCATCAATTTCAACGTTGCCAATCTTTGCAATGATTCCAAGCCAGGCAGACCCGTCCGCTGACATGACTACACAGACTTTCCAGTCCCGACAAGCAGCATAATTTCTCTGTAAAAGTCACTCTCATGCAGCCTGTCTGAATTCGGTAAGCTTGGTGCACCCGTCCGTCCAGACGCGGGCAGTCGCGGGCAAACAGCATCTGCAGCGATGGCGGGACACGTGGCAGAAGGGAGAGCTCGCTGCAGCCGTCCAAACGAATCTCCCAAAGTGCGCTCGACTTTTCTAAGCCGCCAGAGAGACTCCGAAATCCGTTATGCAGTCCGAAATCGAATGTTCCGTCTGGCAGTCCCTGGTCCCACAGTTGACAGTAGCCCGCATCCAGATAACACAACGCTTTTAGGCCGCCAATTGTGTCCGGTAGCTGTCTAAGTTCACTATTGTGATGTATGTCTAGTCTTACTAAACTTGTCAGATTGCCAAAACTAGCTGGAAGATTGCGCAAATTCTTACAGCGAGACAGATTCAGCTGTTTCAGAGTTGAAAGCTTGCCGAAATCATCTGGCAGAGAAGAGACACCACAGCCTTCCATGTTGAGAGAAACTAAGCTGCCGAAGTTTCCCTCCGTATCGGGCAAACTTCTCAGTGAGTGGCAATTTTGCAAGTCCAGGATCTGCAACTGGGTATAGATTATTTTAGCAGGAAGCTTCTCCAGGGATGCACATCCTCTCAAAATGAGCACTTTCAGTCTCTGAGGACATATATGCTCATGAAACATCATGACATGCATAAATTGAAAACCGTAAGTAATGTACACTAAAGGAATCTCTGACAAGATAACAAGGACTTACATTTGATTGTTCATCTGTTTCCTAGTCCCAGAGATGAGTTATCTGACTGTCGATCACCTCCAGAATAACAAGCTTGTTCAGGTTCATTCCCGTTGGTAGCCGTTTTGATGAACATCTCCTCCATCTTATAGCCATCTCAAATCGTTAAAGTAGCCTGGCTCAGGAAAATGTCCATCTGTCACAACATCTGCAAGCCAAAGCAGCCTCAAGTCGTAGAACGACATGAACATGTCTGCTTTCAATGTCTTCCTCTCCTTGGGCTCGTAGCGAAGATAACGCGCTCTCATGGCCTTTCCCTAATTGATTCCATATAAGAGCACACATATATGTTAGAAACAGTCAAATCCACATCACCTGCTGTTAACAACCGATTAGAAACAGATTTCCTGTCAATTGTAATGGATAGAAATGACCTTCTTGATACTAGGTTATACAACCTTATCACCTTATCCTCTAGAATCATCTTCTCATCTCATGGGCTCTCTATATATAGAGGCCATTGCATAGCCTTGTAGCAATCAGTTTGATGAATAAAATTTGCTTCTCTCTTAAGTGTTTATTTCTATTTTTTCCATTGCCAAGTATTTGTGCTTATTTCAGATCTTAGTAAATCTTAGATCTCTTATTTTTATCATGGTATCAGAGCAAAGTTTAGCCAAGTTCAGTTGGAGATTTATTTAGAAGTTCAGCTAGAAATATTGCTAGAGGGTTTTGTTAAAGGAATATATTGCTGGAAATGGTTTGTTTGCAGGGCTGTTTTTTTTTTGAGTGATATTTGGTTGCAGGGCTGATTTTTTTGCTAACATGGGTTCTTCAAATGAAGTTTTGCCTATCTTTGATGAAAGTGGTTTTGCAGATTGGAAGATTGCAGTCAATAATGCTCTAAGAGAGAAGGCTTTATGGAGTATAGTAAATAAAGAAATTGGGGAACCTCAACAAACTGATAAAGAAAAGGAGTTGTAGAAATGTAAGTTGGAGCAAGCTAGACGTATTATTGGTAAAGCTTTGAGCCCCAATCTAAATAGAAAATTTGTTAATATTGATAACCCAATAGAGCTGTGGGAGACTTTAGAAAAAGATTATAAAGATGCAGACATGGCTAACACGTTTAGTGTAGAAGAAAAATTGATGAATTTAGATCCATCTTATTTTGAAAAAATGTCTAATTACTTCAATGAAGTTACTTTTTTAAATACTCAGCTAAAAAAAATAGGTGTTGAATATGCAAAAAAGGATTTTCAGTTGATTGCAATGGTTGAAAGTAAGCTTTCCCAGCCATATAAAGTTTTTAAGGAATCAAAGAAAAGAGTTCTTCAACTAAATCCCAATACCCCCCAGCAAACTTTTGATCAATTTTGCAAATCTGTTTTAGATGAAGAAGTTCAGCTTATTAAAGAAGGGCATATTAAGAAGAATCATGCATATATAGCCAAAAGTAAATATTTTACAAATGATGGAAAAAAGAATTGGAAAGGAAATAATAAATTTTGAAATCATGAAAGTTCTAATCATTTTTCTAGAAATGATGGTGCAGAAAAGCAAGCTGGAAGAAAGCCTTTTATTTGCAGGTATTGTGGAGGTGAGAATCACATAGAGAAGTTTTGTTTGAAGAAGAGGGACAATGAAAGGCAGAAATATAAGCTCAAGTAAGAAAGATTTAAGGATGGAAAAAAGGATAATCATAGTTTCGTTGCTATCTCTTTAAAAAGGCAAGAGAAATCAAATGAGGAGGTAATTGCTACACCCAAAAGTAAATCTAGTGTTAAAGGGGGATACTTTGCTTCAGATTCTAATAAAGAATAGATTTTAGATTCGGGGGCATCATCTCACATGACTGGGGATAGATCTTTGTTTATTGATTTTTATAAAGGGAAGAATTCAGATCAAGAAATTTCTATTGGTAATAAAACGAAACTTCCAGTTTTAGGAACAGGAAATGTTAATGTAACACATGGGTCTTTGAAAAATGTTTTATTGGTTAAAAGATTGGGGGTGAAACTTATTTCAGTATACAAAATAGTTCAAGCTGGATATGAGTTTGTTGTCAATGCTGATCAAGTTATTGTTAGAGAGAGAAAAGACCCAAGCAATATAATTGCTATTGGTAGAGTTGATCATGAAGAGAATCTATTTAAATTTGTGGGGTTTTTTGATGATAAATATACACTCTCTCATGCTTTTATTGCTCAAACTGATTATATGTCACAACTTTGGCATGCTAGACTTGGACATTTAAATTATAAAAAATTACAAGATATGGTTAGAATAGATATGGTTAGAGGATTAACAAAAATTTCAGCTTGTGAAGGTGTGTGTGAAGGTTGTGTGTTAGGGAAACATCATCGAGATCCTTTTGATTCAGGTAAAGCATGGAGAGCTAATCATCCATTGCAACTTATTCATAGCGATTTATGTGAACTAGGATATCCTTCATTTTCAGGTGCTAGGTACCTTCTCACTTTTATTGTTGATTATAGTAGGAGAGTATGGGTTTATTTTCTTGAAAGGAAAAAAGAAGTGTTTGAAGTATTTCCAAAGTTTAAGGCATTAGTTGAAAATCAAAGTGGCAAAACAATTAAATGCTTAAGGACAGATAATGGGGGTGAATATTGCAATTATGCTTTTGAGTCATTTTGTGAAAATTATGGTATTAAGGTGCAAAGAACAGTTCCTTATACTCCTCAACAAAATGGGGTGGCTGAATGAATGAATAGAACTCTTTTAGAAATGGCTCGTTGTACGTTGCATTTTAAAAGTTTGCATAATAAATTTTGGAGTTTGGCTATTTCTTGTGCTGCACATATTATAAATAGAATCCCAACCAAAGCTCTCACAAATATCACCCCTAAAGAAGCATGGAGTGGTAAGAAACCTCACATTGGATATTTTAAAGTATTATCACAATACAAAGGAGTAGCTGAACTTTGTGCAAAACCAAGCTCAAATAAAAGGTTACAAATCCAAACTGCTTCCTTTTCAGCTTCTTTTGTTGCTCTATATTCTACTTCACATGAGGACAATGATGTAGTAGTTTTTTTTTTGCTGCTCCATGTAATTGGACCTGACCTGAGCTGAAAATTATAACCACCAGTAGATTTTCTATCATCTATGTCACCTCCCCAGTTTGAATCTGTGAAGCCAGTCAAAGAAATTGAAGACTTGTAACTATAATGAATGTCATAGTAAACGGTGCCACGAATGTATCGTAAAATTCTTTTGGCAACCAACCAATGAGTTTCTTTTGGTTCCTGCATAAATCTAGATACCAAATTGACTGCAAAACAAATGTCTGGTCTAGACTGTGTTAGATAAACCAAGCTACCAACAAGCTGTCTATATAAAGTAGCATCCACCTTCTTGAAAATACATTCTTTAGTAAGCTTAATTCCAAATTGAAAAGGAGTAGGGGCTGGCTTACATTCAAGCATGTTAAATTTATCTAAAAGATCCAAAGCATAATTTGCTTGAGAGATAAATAACCCATCATGAAGTCTACTAATTTGCAAGCCAAGAAAATAATTCAGTTCACCCAAATCACTCATATGAAATGCCCCTTTAAGATCTGATTTGAAATCACTAATTAACCCAATATTTGGTCCAACTATGAGTAAATCATCCACATAAACTGCAACAAGAATAATTTCATTTTGCACTCTCTTCACATAAAGATTTGGATTTGATTTGCATTTTTGAAATCCATGAAGTTGAAAATACCTATCAATCTTCTCATTCCATGCTCTTGGTGCTTGTTTAAGCCCATAAAGTGACTTCTTTAATCTACAAACAAGATTAGAATGTTGCTGATCTACAAAACCTGGTGGCTGATCCATATATATTTCTTCATATAAATCTCCATTTAAGAAAGCATTTTTTACATCCATTTGATGAATATGCCACCCAAGACTTGCAGCCAAAGAAGGAATAATTCTAACTGTATTCATTTTAATGATAGGAGAAAAAGTTTCTTCATAATCAACACCCTCTTTTTGATTAAATCTCTTAGCAACCAATCTAGCTTTAAATTTTTCTATAGCACCATCTGATTTAAATTTTGTTTTATAAACTCATTTACAACCAATGACATTCTTACCTTTGAGAAGTTGCACAAGTTCCCAAGTTTTATTTTTCACCAAAGCATCATATTCTTTTTCCATAGCTTGCTCCCATTCTTTCTTCCCTCTAGCTTCTTCATATGATCTTGGGTCATTTACTTGTAATACTTTGGCCATGAGAGCACTACCATTCCTCCTTTGGATCTTTGAGCCTTGCCTATATATTTCTTCAACACTCCTTGTCTTTTGGGTAGCTGAAAAGTTATCTTCTTCATCATTACTACCTGCAAAAAATGTCTGATTACAAGCATTAGTTGTGTTGTTTTCATTAGTATTTTCATCATTTGTAGAAGTGCACAACTCATCCTCATCAATGTAGTCTCCATTTCCTCCTAAAATATTTGAAAAATGAGAAGCATTTGGTGTTGTAGAGTGAGAAGGAGTGGCTATACGTTGTGAATGCTCATCAAACTTCACATCTCTACTAACAAAGACCTTGTTTGTTGTCAAATCATATAACCTATAAGCCTTTGATTCTTCACTATAACCCATAAACAAACACTTGTGACTCTTTGGTTCTAACTTTTCCCTATGTGCATAGGAATGTGTGCCCAAGCAATACACCCAAATACTTTAAAATATCCAATGTGAGGTTTCTTACCACTCCATGCTTCTTCAGGGGTGATATTTGTGAGAGCTTTGGTGGGGATTCTATTTTGAAATCATGAAGGTTCTAATCATTTTTCTAAAAATGATGGTGCAAAAAAGCAAGCTGGAAGAAAGCCTTTCATTTGAGCTTGGTTTTGCACAAAGTTCAGCTACTCCTTTGTATTGTGATAATCAAAGTGCTATTCAAGTTGCAAATAATCCTGTTTTTCATGCTAAAACAAAACACATTGAGATTGATGTTCACTATATTCAGGATCTTGTTCAAGCAAATTTTGTTAACCTTCTCTTTTGTCCAAGTGAAGACCAAGCAACAGATATATTTACTAAAAGTATGCTTGAGGCCAAATTTCTGAAACTATGGGGCATGCTAGGTATGATTGAGGTGAACATTAAGGAGGGATAGTCATATCATGTTCCCCTCTCTTTCTTTTTTTGTAAATAGGTACCTAACAAGGCTTAATGCCAGGACTTATTCTATCTATATTTTTTGTTGTAATTTCTCCCACACATTATCATTAGTGGTAGAAATTAAGAGAGGATGTTAGAAACAGTCAAATCCACATCACCTACTGTTAACAACCGATTAGACACAGATTGCCTGTCAATTCCTATAAATTTGGTAATGGATAGAAATGACCTCCTTAATACTAGGCCATACAACCTTATCACCTTATCCTCTAGAATCATCTTCTCATCTCATGGGCTCTCTATATATAAAGGCCATTGCATAGCCTTGTAGCAGTCAGTTTGATGAATAAAATTTGCTTCTCTCTCAAGTGTTTATTTCTATTTTTTCCATTGCCAAGTATTTGTGCTTATTTCAGATCTTAGTAAATCTTAGATCTCTTATTTTTATCAATATATAACTCATTTCCACTGACACAAACAAAAAATAGCCATACATAGTTTATGTTCGACATGACATACTCAAAAAATACTAGGTAGTAAAGAAATAGCTAACTACCAGTGATTGATTCATCAGAGAATGCACGGATTCCTCATCGAATAGTCTTGTGCGTTTATGGAGCTTTGGACTCGTTTCATTTGCCAGATTTCTGCCCAAATCTTTAAGGCAGCTATGGATCATCAATTCGTTACTTAAACCCAAGTTGACCAAGGACTTTTGCAAGAGATGTTTGAGAGAAGCTTGACAACTACTCCCTTTCAGGTCTGTCCAAAAGATCATGACAATTTCTTTCTCCCTTCCTGTGAGAAAACAATCGACATCCGGAAACATTTCCTTCTCAAAGGGATCAAGGGTATCATAGGATGCTTTAAGTATGTTTTGCAAGCTGGGCTCAAAGTTTATCTTGTCTGCCACACCTTTCCATTCATTTCTATCTCCCACACCAGCCAGGGCTTTCCCAGCAAGTTGAAGGTCAAGAGGGAGACCTCCACAGGCATTGACAATATCATTGCTCAGACTTTGTAGCTCTGGAGCTGGACAGCTTGAACTGGGGAACGCATAGAATTTAAATAACTGCATTGCATATTCGTGAGGAAGTCCCCTCACCTCGTGCTTTTCATCAACATTCGCCAGTTTTAGAATATGCTGATTCTGAGATGTGATGAGCAAACAACTACCTTCCCCTAAGTCAGTGTAATTTCCTCCAAGAACTTCCAACTGCTCCAAACTTTGAATGTCATCCAGCAGGAGGAGAATCTTCTTACCCTTGAGGTAGTCTTGCAGGAAAGCTTTGCCTTCATCAACGCGCCCTACTTCGCCTCTGAATGTTGATACATCTCTGAGCATCTGGGTCTGCAGATTTACAAGACCATTTTCCCCATCACATCTTTCTCCCACACCCAGTAAGAAGCAATGCAATTCAAACCGGGAGTACAAGAGTTGTTTGTAAACAACCATTGCCAGGGTCGTTTTACCCATCCCTTCCATCCCGTGTATACCAACTTTCATAATCTTCTTCTGATGATCCCCTGCGTTTAGTAAATTCAAGATATCCTCCGCTCGCCAGTCTAAATCAAAGCATTTCGGAATGTCCAGACACACCTTCTCCGAAAGTAAGATGCTCACAACTTCCTTTATAACTTCTTTGATCACAATTTCCTCCCTGAAAATGGGGAAACAGCTAATATCAATGGTATAGTTTACACAATTGAAAAAGAGAAAATAAATCAATTTAGCGAAGACCAATTACCCGGAACTTTCTTTGTATGACCAGCCAGGTAATCCACCAACACGCTCTAATGTTCCTTTCAACTCACTAATATCTTCAGGGCTGAATGTTTTCTGAAGTTCATGATACTCGAAATCTTTTGTATACATGGCTCCATCTGGGTTACTAACCTGTGAAGGAGAAACGCCGTTAAACAGAGGGATGATTCTCTTTCTACACTTTTCCATAAACCATACCTCCCTCAGGCACCATTTCGAAAAGGCAAAGTTTTTGGAGAAAATAGGAATACAGATTCTGCTTGACTGGATGCCTTGAACCAAAGAAGACGGAATATAATCACCCTTCTCTAAGCTTTTACTGTCTAAGAAGGTGAGGATGCCCACTTTATCAAGAGCAGAGTGAAATCGAGTAGCAAAACCTCGGCTGTCAGGGCCGCGAAAGCTCAAGAAAACATCACGATCATGTGTATTGTTAGTAGTAGTACAGAGATCGGCTGAAAACCAGTTGGAGAGGCCCGACATGTTGCCTCTGCAACTTTTCTGTAAAATGAAAACTAATGAACTCCCGAAAGGATAGATTGGGATCCGTTTATGTTTGAGATCGTTTTGTACAGATTATTTATGTACATATCCCAATATAGCTTATAAAAAAAAGCATCAAATTCAGGTTTATGTCCATATCTTTTTTGCTCTACGTAGGTTCTTATGTCAGTATAGTATAATGTAAACTGTATGTTTATTCTAGTGGGGATTAGATTGTATGTTATCAGATTCGAACACTGCACATTGGGCTTCGAAGGCATAGCTCTAAACATGTTAATTATTCAGCCCAAATCACTCTCAGCCGCCTTCAAAATTGACAGGACAGTGGGGCCAACAACTGTCCTTAATTTTGTGATTCAAGCAAGGCCGTACGATGAATAGCCAAATCAAATCAAATCAAATGTCTATTACTCCGTCTTATTTTGCTTACCTTTATCTCAGCCCCCTTAAAAAATACTCTACTTTTACAGGTTGGGGCGGCACTGGCTAAATAGCCACGAAATTGCACCGGCTAATCAGCCAGTCCCGTTACTGTCTCCGTCTCTGTCTCGCAAGTTTGAAATTATGGTGCCCGTGCATGTGCTAATTCCTTCCCTGTCCGCACTGTCAGACGACCCGTGTTGTCAGTGTCCTTGCTTGGAAGACATGCTGAGCATCGTCTGCCAGTGCCGCCAAATTTGGATTATGCAACAATGAATTTTTGACCACATTACGGTCCATTTTAATCATTTAAATTGATCAAACTTTTTAAAATAATGTTGTTATTATCACGTATTGGTCTAAGTTGTATTTAAAGAGTGCTTATTTTAAGGTGTTTGATAAAATTAAATAAATGTTTAATTTTTTTATGTATATTAATTAAATATATTTAAATGGAAGTACAAAATAGATTTATGTAGATCAAAAGATTATGTTAATTTGGCATTTTAATTTTAGAATGATTTTATATTGTTTTAATTCATTTTTCCATTTTTACTCTAAATTTAATTACATTTTTTAATATATAATAAATCAAAGATAAACATCATTTTGGATTAATAGCACATTATATAAATTTAATAGATTACATTATAAGTTCAAAAATAAAGAGTGTAGATAATTGGCAACATAGAATAAATAAATATTAAAATCAGTCATTTTTATTTTTATTTCAAAAAAATTAATTTTACTTAATCAACAAAACAAAATAATAACATTAAATAAATACTTTCATTTACTTGTTTACAAAAGCATAGTTCCACCTTTAAAAGGTAATAAACACTATATATATATATATATATAAAACTCTCACACACAATCAAACCTTGCATACAACTTCTACTCCCACACAATTATGTTATGAACCAAGTTGTCACCTTCTTTTCTCATCTTCTTTTTGTAGCATTGAGAGGAATTCTCTAAATGATAATCAAACGTTATAATTATAATATTAAAATAAAAATATAATTATAATAATAATATAGAACTTTATAAAATATTATATTTCATTTTTTTTTTGTTTGTATATAATAAACAAGTGCCCTCGATTTAGTGTAATTGTAATTTATAATTTTAATTTCAAATGTAATTTTTTAAAAAAATGGGTAACGGGATGAGTTGAAGAATAAATATAGTCTTTTTGACTCTCACAAGAAGACTTATAATATGATAGCCAACGCTAGTAAGGATATCCCTACTTTATGTCATGTTGACTCTAATAGCTATTTGAAAATTAAATGGCCCAGTGGAATTATTTTCTCCAAGCTCAAAACTAAGAATATTTACACTGTTATCAATCACAGTGAAGAGATTATCAGTCATATTAATAATACTTGGTATGCTGATATGGATACTCCTGCCTGGAAAAAGCTTTTTGATTATCTTTGGAAAAGTTCTATTGATAATCAAAGATAATCAAATGAACCAATATTATGTTCCATTTACGAGGAATGTAAGTAAACCTAATGAACTTAAGAGAGGTACAAAAGAGAAGAGTCTGATTAACAATAGTGGCCAACTACCAACTAATATCCTTAAGCTCCTGCGAGGAAAGCAAGTTCACCATCACTTAGGAGTCAGATTCATAGATAATCTTGGGCCATCTCGGCAAACAACATTGTTCCATAGCATATAAAATGGCCTAAGCCTCCATGAGATTGTTAGTGTAGTCACCCTTATGCACTGAGAAAAATAATTTAACTTCACCAAAAATGCAACAAACCACTCCCCCAATACTAGAAGAGCCTAGATTCCCCCGGGAAGAACCATTCGTGTTAATAGGAAGAACCCATAGAAACAACAATAATAGGAAGATACCGAAGGGCCTGGATTCCCCCAGGAAGAACTATTAGAAACAACAATAGGGATGCCAAGATAAGTCAAAGGAAGAAACCCAATCTAAAATCGTAGGATATCAACAATCCTTTTCTTAATAGAATCAAGAGTGGTAAAAAAGTAAATGGAAGATTTGTGCTCATTAACTTTTTGGCTTGAAGCTGCCAAATAAATATCTAGAGTATGTCGAAAGGCTTCAGCTTCCTTGATCTTAGCAAGACCCGCACGAAAAGAATCATCAACAAATTGAAGGTGAGAAAGAGTAGGTAAACCATTACCCCACCACCACCCATGAATAGAATTCTAGGACACCTAATACTTAATGAATCTACCCAAGCCCTCAACCATGATGATGAAAAGATAGGGGGAGAGAGGATCACCCTAGTGGAGACCTCTAGAAGCATCAAATAGCTAGGAAGGTTGACCATTAAGAAGAACTGAAAAAGAGGCAAAAGTAACACAACTCACATTCGAAATCACTTAGTCAGAGTTAAAGCCAAAGGTAAGAAGAATATTCGTCAGGAAAATCCATTTAATTCTATCATAGGGCTTAGCCATATCCAACTTAATAAACATTTTTCGCTCCCTTGAACTAGCCATAGAGTGAATAGCCTCAGTAGCAATAACCACCCCATCCAAAATTTGTCTTCCAAGAAAAAAACCACCTTGTGCCTCTGAGATGATAATGGGGAGCCACTTTTTAATTCTCTCAGCAATCAACTTAGTAATGAGTTTGTAAACCACATTACATAAGGCAATTGGTCTAAAAAATTCTAGTTGATTAGCTCCCTCTCTTTTTGGAATAAGTGTCAAGAAAGTAGAATTCAATGCTTGAAGCATCTACTTGCTACAATAGGATTCCTTAACCACCTCCAACAAGTCATGATTAATGATGTTTCATAATTCCTGAAAGAACTCAACTGGATAGTCATTAGGACTCGGAGCTTTTCCCTTAGGCATGCCAAAGACCAGCTCTTCCAAAGAGATTGGTCGCATGAGAGAATCATTTATTTCCTGGGTTATTTGATCTACCACATGACTTTCAATTTTCTTGAGCAAGACATGGACTAGTGAATTAATTTTGAGAAAGACTTTACCCTACAGTTATTTGTTCACCACATGACACTTACTCTACTTCAACAATAATTGTGGCAATAAAGATGGAGGTTCTTTATGAAATATCTATAGATATTTGATATAAGAGCAGGAGTCTTAGGTTAAGAGCCAAAGACTAAGGGATATATATTCTACCAAATTCACCCAAGGCATGATCTCAACCTCATCCCTTTTCAATGTTGGAGTCACGCACTCATCGAGACTAAATTTTTGATGGGCTCTTTAAGAACCTTTCAACTTCACCTGTAAACCAAGGGCCCATTGACGCAATAATTTTTTTTTTTTTATGAAGACTACACAATAGAGTTGTTCATTCACTAAATTATATAGGTGAATTATTGGAAGGATATTTATTCCATTTTTGAAATCTTGTCTCGCAACCCTTTATTTAAAATCATTTCTTCCCCTTCCCACTTGTCTTCCTATTCTTCCATCTATGTACTCTTTTCTCACTCCCCTCACCTCCTCTCCCTCTAATAAGGCTTATGCCCATCTACAAATTTAATACTTTCTCTATGAAAAATTGAATAAGAAAGATAAATATAGGCACAAAATGTTTTAGTGCTCCTAAATGTGAAAGCAAAGAGTAAGACATATGAACTATTTGACAAAATTGTTCAAAGAAATGTACTCACATGGACAGTAAAGATTTTGTGTTTGTTGAAAATTCTTTAGAAGCTTTCAAGAAAATGCAACAGGCATAACACATGTTTTCCTCCTAGACCCTACCAAAATAGAAGCCTTGGAACATGGTATGGATGGTTGAATGGACCCTTACTTGTTTGGAACTTGATGGCATGGACTAATCATCATTATGGGTCTAAGTGATGATATAGATTTGAAAGTTTATTAATTATACTTATGGTATAATCACAAATCTATATGATATGTCTAAGGTTTTGGTATAGTGATAAATCTATACGTGATATCAAAGACAACCTAGATTCAATTCCTCTTTATGTCAACAAGTGCAGGTTTGGGTACAATGAGAAATCTATATTTGATATGAACAACAGAACCCAAATTCAATTCCCTTGAATTATATGAAAGAGTATTGGACAAACTGTCACATCTTCTGAGTTGATCTTGTAAGTTACTCCAATTTTACATTTAAGGGATGCTGCTAATTGATAGTCCATTTCTGTACATTTTATACATCCTACGAAAATAGAACTTTACAGAAAAGTTGAAATGTTAACTTAAAAACTTCAACATAAAATTTATATTCTCACATTTTAAATTTAATATTCTGAAATATTATTGGGAAATTAATATATTTAAAGTATATAACAAATGCCATGTATTATAAGCATATTTAAGATGTGATTTTCTATATGAATGTTATAACAAGAGCATATATGTAGGTTAATATGTATATACACTTTATATCGTGTGATTAATACTTATATAATTAGATCATGTAATTGTAATCCCTCTAATTAGATCTAGGCAACCTTCAGTTAGCATGATATGTAGAAAGAAGTGGATCAAATCAAGTTTTATATGTTGAATAATATAAGAGAAGGATTTTATGTTATAGATTTGTATAGGGTACATGTAGTGGATTAAAGACTCCTCAAAAGTGGGATAAGAATAATTGTTACCTAATACTTAGGTTGTGAAATAATTGTTACATACAAGCCTAAATATTCTAGGGTTTTCACATCAAAATCATCATAAAAATGCATTCACATGTGAACATATTAATAAGGGATGTTCACATGAACATCCCTTATTCAAACTTAATATGTTCAATGAACATACAATTCTTTTAGGTTCGCATGAATATCGTTAATAGGTTCACGCAATCATACGTAAAATTGAATATGAGAATTCTGCATCATTTCATGATTTCCTTAATGCCACAAAAGTGGTACCCATTATTGTGGGTTCACCTAGAAGGGATCAACAAGTTTCATGCATTTTCTCCTCTTGTAGCAGAGATTATTAAGTGAGAATTGAGAGGTGCATGGAATGAAGGATTAGATTGATGTTTGTAACTAGGTAATGTGATGTTATAATTCCACTTAGAGCTAGCATGCCTAGGTTTCTTTCATTATCACCTTTAACTAAGCTAACATGTACATAGATTACTCTTTTTGCAACTATAGGACAAGTACTTGCGAAGCTATTAGTATTTTGGCTAATCAGAGTGTTAGTAAAGTGTTAGTAGCATGGGTAGTCAGAGTGTTATCTTTCATAGGTATTTCTACTCTTTTCCAGAGCTACATAACATCCTGTATTTGTGATGTGAAGTTAGGGTTGAAATGTGTTGGGATTTTTCCACTAGGTAACCTTGACTGGTCAGAGAGCCACTTAGGGCCATAGATGTTCTTCTTCCATTACATCTCCTTGCATCCTATAGTTTTAGATGCATTTAGGAGTAGAGTTAGTATTAGACCTAAAACCTCACCTAGGTTTCTTATGTCTATCATTAATTTGGTTAGCCTCTTCTACTCTCAGGTTAAGAGCATACCCATAGTCACCCTTTTAATCACATAAAAACATCATTCCAAGAATATCTTGCATATAAGAGAGTAGTACCGTATAATTTAGAGGATAGTGATATAACACATACACTGACCCATTTGTTGGTGACATCCTTTTGTTTCCTCATATTCTAGGCATCTAGAGTCAAGATAAAGCCAAATTAGAAGGAGGAAAAAATTATTAACCAACAATAGTATGTGGTAGTAATTGACGCTTGGTAAATCTTTGGATGATGTTGTAGATTCACTTCCAAAGACAAAGTTAGTAGGATAACATTGTATTGGTATACAAATCTTACTTTTGTGATGTCTTATTTTAGTGACTATTTTTTTATGATTGACCACTTGCAAAAAATTACATGTACAACAATTCTAGGAAAAAAATGTTGCACACCTTCTATAATATTTTTTTTTAATTTATGCTCCACCTAAAGTTGGATACCAGACATTAGATCAGTGAATACTTTTCTATGTAATTATTGTCATTACTTTAGAGTTATACTAAAATTTGGAGGTCAAATAAAAATAAATTTAACATGGAATTGTAGAAAGATAAGTGATCTTGAACTCCTTTATTTAATTATTTCTTAGAGGTTGAAACAACTCTTTGGTGCATTGTTAAAGGGATCCTTCTTTTATTTTTTTCCTTTTCTCCTCTTCATTCCTAGATCCATAGATTGGACATTCTTGATGAGTAAAAAGAGAAAAGGTGAAATTAATAAATTGCAAAGAGCTCAATTCTTATAAAAGGAGATCAAAACTCCAATAGGTAACTAACCTAGGTTGCATGATAATAATTAATTATTATATGTGCAAAGTTTATCTTTAGTAAGCTAGAGATTATAAGTAACTTAATAATTAAATCAACATGATTTAATTAATAAGAAAATACTTTATTACTCTAACACCCCCCTTAAGCTAAAAACGTAGAAACTACTACTAAAACTAAATTTGGATCCTGCCAACAAAGGCCTCGTGAGGTACCCAAGCACAACCAAATCTCTGAAAAGAGGAGAAATAGATAAAACCACATGGAAAAAAATCTACTCCAAAAAGAGATGGAAGTAATGCTGAAAAGAACTAGTGAAATATTGAAGAAGTCTCCAAACTAGGGAATTTCCTAGAAGATAGGAACAAAAGATGATCATGAAGAACACTACTGAAGCATGTAGAAGTTGCAAACATCCGTCAAAAGTAACTATTGATATGAAGAACCTCCACTAAAATAGAACCTAACCAGGTAGAGAAGACTATAATCTACATGAGTTCTCTAAGAAGAGGCTACTTGAATCAAGAGGCATACAAAGGAAAATAACTGAACTCAAAGATACATATGGCATAAAACACCAATGCCTAAAGAGATGATCAATTGAACATGGAAGTCTACAATCAAAGTAGGAATGAAAAGAAGAGTGTCTTTATGGTAAATGATACATCTCAATAAAATGCATAGGTACCCAGCCATTGCATCCATCTAGTATCCATCTCATCAAAATGCATAGGTACCCAGCCACTACATCTACCTAGTACATAGGAAAAAATATTGAATGCATAGCTCATTACATCAAACTAAGGAAGCCTGGGAAACAACAGGAGAACCCCCTGTCCCCCAATGCAAACAAGGGTGGGGTGACAAGCAACTGGAAAATTGTGCTAAAGAATAGCATATCAAGGAACCATGATCAAGATCCAAAGAAGAATACATATGTATATACTGAGGTGACTAATCTTAGATATGCCATGAGTTTAATGCCATAGAAGGAAAACTTATATGACAAAGAAAGATGGAAAACAAAGACAAAAAATCAACCCCCCATGAAACTTTAATTAGAGTAGTGCATGTACAATAAGGCTGAAGATATGGTGAATCCCAAGAATATAGTAATTTGCATGAGTTTCCTCTGATGACATTGGTCGAATTAGAAGGAAAAACAAGTGAAATAAAAATACAAATGGAATATAACACTTGATCTCAATGCATTTTCAAGAATGCATACAAATGATGTCTAAATAGGATAGAATAGACATAAGGATAATACAATAGATAGTACAAATCATGATAAATCATCTGAAATAAGAAAATTGATCCTCGACCTAAAAAAAACCAAGATATCCACAAGAATGCAAAACTACAAAAAAATTAATAGAAAATGCCTGAAGCATAAATAGGAAACACAAGCATCATCATTGGAAAGAGCTTTGAAAGACCTCTCCAATGATATAAAGAAATCCCAAATCAAAGATGACATGCCCAAGATATGTCTCCTAAAGTACAAAATAGAATACTTGACTTTGACAGTAGAAAATGCCATAAAAAATGCATCAGAACTGAAAATTACCTATAACATAATGAAGGAATCAAATAGATCTTTTTTTAGGATTAACCTCAGATAGAAATAATAGTTACATGTAAATATAATCAATATTCAAAAATAGTAGAAGGCACATAAGAGAACACAAGACATCAAGATTTAACGTGGTCTGCCCAATCCCTAGGCTACATCCACCAACAACAAGTCCAATATTATTATGATCCAATGATTACAATCTATAATACATTATAGCTCAATACTGCTGCAAAAACCAATTTTTGCATCACACATTATGAAAATCCCTAACCCTAAGCCTTTTTATACAAGCTTTTTTCCACTTATAAGATTAGGGCTATAATAATAGAAAAAATAGTAGCCAACATCTTTTACAATATAAGGTCATTTTTGGCTTTGGGGGTGTTTCCCTCAAAAACTCACATAGGGATGTTGCCCCTTAACCCCACCCTATACTATGACAAGGGGCACATCTGGGGCACTACCCCTTGACCCCATCTTGTGGGCACTATCCCCAAACCCCCATAGAAATAATATAAAGGGAAACCATGCCAAACAAACCTCTAAGTCCTATTAGGCTCCACATCACAACAATCTCCCACTTGGAGACTGATTAAACTCCACAATAATAACCTCCCACTTGGAGACTGATCATAGCACTACTAAACTTGTAGCTCCCACTGGAATATTAAACCACCCTGGACTTTAATGTTCTTTTAGTCTATTCAGTCTAGAAGACCAACCAAAGCTAAAGAGGAATTTAGTTGCTCCCTTGTAACTACCTTCGTAAACATATCTATTGGATTGTCATTTGTATCTATCTTCTCTAGCTTTAACTGTCCATCATTCAAAATTGGGCGAATGGAATGGTACTACAACTGTCACGCCCAAATTTTATAGGTCAAAACACAACATTTTTTATTTTTTTTGTTTATATATACATACATATATATAATTATTGACAATAATACTCTACACTCTTCTCAAAATGTTCAAAGTTTATTTTGAGTTATAGTTCAGGCTACCCTAGCTACATAGTTTATGGAGTGTCATAAGTGATGACACGATGGGGTTAACATCATTATTGTTTGACATTTTGCATTTACTTGGTGATAAGTTGGTAGGCTTGTCATCAAGTGCTATTTTGCATGTTGGAACTATAAAATTACAAGTGATATTGACTAAGTGACACTTCTATAAGTAACATATAGATAGGATGTAATAAGTGACATGGTGATAAGTAAAATTTCTTTGCCTTTGTGACATTTTCATAATCAAACTTTTTATAAGTAACATATTAAAATGCAATTTCTGTAAGTGCCGTTTAGATGTCATAAGCGACATTTGTATAATGAACATTCATTTGGAAATGTGAAACTTTGGAGGATCATTTTTGATAAGTGACAATGATACAATTAGAAACGATATTGATTAAGTGACACTAGTATAAGAAACATAAGTACAAGATGTCATAAGCGACATTTGTACAAATAAAATATTTTTTCAAAAGTGACATTATAAGTAACATTCTAAAATTTTCTTAATTCAATTGCCATTTAAATGTCATAAGGGATATTTTAATAAGTAACATTCATTTGGAAATGAGTAACTTTGGAGCACCATTTTTATAAGTGATGGTGATACAGTCATACATGATCCTAATTAAGTGACACTATAATAAGTAAAACATTTACAAGATTTCATAACCGACATTTGGATAATTAAAATTTATTTGCATAGGTGACATTTTCATAATCAAAATACTCTTAAGCGATTAATTTATAGAATGTCATAAGTGATGACTCGACAGAGTTGACATCATTACCGTTTGACATTTGCATTGACTTGGTGATGATTTGGTAGACTTGTCATCAAGTGTTATTCTACAAATTGGAATTATAAAATTATAAGAAATATTGATTAAACGACACTTCTATACCTAACATATAGATAGGATCATCATTTTTGATAAGTGCTAGTACGCAATATTGGTTAAGTGACACTTTTATAAGTAACACATGTACAAGATGTCATAACTGACATTTGTATAAGTAACATTTATTTGCCTAGGTGACATTTTCATAATAGAACAAAAGAAGAAAACCATAAGAACACAGATAACATGTATTTACACAGGTGATGTTTTCATAATCAAAAAATTCATAAGTAACATTTGTTAATGTGAAACTCTAGCAAACTAAGAGATATTAACAAAGTGACACTTCTAGATGTCTACTTCATTGGGTCATCACTTATGACATTCTCTAAATTAATCGCTTACGAATATTTTGATTATGTGGGTGGACATAGCCTAAGTTTTGGGTGAACCACATTAAATCTATGTATTATCCATGTTCTTATGGTTTTCTTCTTTTTTTTGTACATGTAACTATTTATTCTTGGATAAAATGTCCTTTTCGTCCCCCTAAAAAAAGGAGTATAATGAAAGGAAGGAATATAATTTTTCTTATAAAATAAATTCACAACAAAGGAAGTGTATGACTAAATGCGTATGTAGATCATATGGGTTTCAAATTGAGGAGGAACTCTTAGAAGAAGGAAGGAATAAGATTGAAGCTGAAATGTAATACTATTGAGGTCACCCATAGAGTTAGCCAAACCATGAAGGCAATGAAGAGACCAAATAAAGTCAAAAATGGTGGACAACCTAAAGGGATGAGCCTCAAACTATTTTATACGATTAACTATTCTACACCATAATCTATTCAGTACATTTTACTTTATTTCTAAACTTCTGTAAGTAACATATCGAGAGGATGTCATAAGTGACAAGTGGATAAGTAACATTAATCTGCCCAGGTCACATTTTCATAATCAAAATTTTGATAACTAAAATTTTAAAATGTAGTTCATTTAAGTGTCATTTAAATGTCATAAGTCACATTTATATAAGTAAGATTCATTTAGAAATGTGAAACTTTGGAGCACCATTTTTTATAAGTGATAGTGATACAATTATAAGCGATACCGATTAAGTGACACTAGTATAAGTAACATATGTTCAACATGCAATAAGAAACATTTGTATAATGAACATTTTTTGCATAGGTGACATTTTCATAAATAAAATACTCGTAAGCCAATAATGTATACAATGTCATAAGTGATGACTCGACGGAGTTGACATCATTATACCTTGACATTTTGCATTGACTTGGTGATGAGTTGGTAGACTTGTCATCAAGTGCTATTCTGCATATTGGAATTATACAATTGTAAATGATATTGACTAAGAGACACTTCTATAAGTAACATATTGATGGAATTTAATAATTGACATAATGATAAGTAACATTTCTTTGCCTAGGTGACATTTCATAATCAAAACTTATCACCAAGTCAATGCAAAATGTCAAATTGTAATACTATCAACTCTGTTGACTCATCACTTATGACATTTTATAAATTAATTGCTTACGAATATTTTGATCATGAAAATGTCACCTATGCAAATAAGTGTTACTTATACAAATGTCAGTTACGACATCTTGTACATATGTCACTTATTCCAATGTCACTTAATCAGAGTCATTTCGAAATGTGAAACTTTGGAGCACCATTTTTGATAAGTGATAGTGATACAATTATAAGCGATATTGATTAAGTGACACTATTATATCGAACATATGTACATGTTATAAGGACATTTGTATAATGAAAATTTATTGGCAAAACTAACATTATGAAAAATAAAATTTATTTGTCTCGGTTACATTTTCATCATTTTTTTTTTTTAAATAACATTCTAAATGTTACTTATTCAAGTGCGCTTAAATATCATAATCGACATTTTATAAGTAAGATTCATTTGAAAATGTGAAATTTTGAAGCACCATTTTTTTATAGGTGATAGTGAGACAATTATAAGCAATACTGATTAAGTGACACTTCTATAAGTAACATATGTAGAAGATGTTAGACAAATCTTTAATCAGTACCAAGGTTTTTCAATTTGTCTTTTAGCCAACTCAACTCTGTGCAAATTGATTTTGAATAGCATCTTGTTCTCCCAAATGCTAACACTTCATGTTTAGTGTTAGCACCTTTGCTAACACCTAACATGAAGTGTTTGCGAAGGTGCTAACACTAAATGAGAAGTACCAAGAATTTGTCTTTTAGCCAACTCAACTCTATGCAGATTGATTCTGATTAGCATCTTGTTCTCCCGAATGCTAACACTTCATGTTTAATATTAGCACCTTTGCTAACACTTAAGTGTTAGCGAATTTTCTAATGCCTAACATGAAGTGTTTGCGAAGGTGCTAACACCAAATGAGAAGTGTCAGTGTTAGCACCTATGCTAACATTTCATGAAGGTGCTAACACTAAATGAGAAGTGTTAGTGTTAGCACCTATGCTAACATTTCACATTAAGTGTTAGTGCCTTTGTTAACAATTAATAGTAAGCAACAAATTGGGTCATATTGCAAAGTGTTAGCGTAATGTGAAGTGTTAGTGTAGGTGCTAACACTAAACTTCAAAGTGTTAGCGTGGGTGCTAACACTAAATGTGAAGTGTAAAAAGCCAGCAATGTTGAAACTTTTTTTGGATGTTGTACGATTTTTCAACCACATCTATGCTAGTGTCAAATATCGCTATCAGTATGACATCCACACATTTAGTGGGCATCAGGAAACTGCTTTCTAGCAATGAATCCAACCTGATTTTCCCTATGTTGTTGTCTGACGTGTATTTTCAGACAGAAATAAAATATGTGGCATATACCATACCATCAAAGCTTAGATTTTTGTATAGGAAAAAATTATATATTCTTTATGTTACGTACAAAGGCTATGGCCTTAGAATGTATTCATTAGATGTTATTTAATGACTATCTAGTGGGTTGAAGACTGAATATAACACGTGTTGTTACACACACATATATAGTCTTCCAGTTTTAAAACATTTAAATTATGTACTATCTAGTGGGTTTAAGAATTTTTTTAATATGTGTTCTTATATGTTTCTAAGAGTAATCATATGTTTTGTATGTTTTGTATATAGTTATCATAAAATTTTTACAGGTTATTGAAACCTCTTTCCTTATTGGTTATTGAAAGCTCTTTCCTTATCTTCCCTATTCAATATTTACTGTTGTCCTTTGGACATGAGTGCTTTAGGTGTTAGATTTTTGATGAGCATTAAATGCATCAATACTAGTCCAAGATAACAACTTCTATATTTTCTTTAATTAATGTAAGTTTATTCGCTTCCATTTTCTTTATTGAAATATTTATTATATGCTGCTAATGTTGTTGTTATGTAGTATGCTTCAAATCTATCTTCTATCCATTTGTTAGCTAATCTCCAAACTTTTATCTGTAGCATCTACCTGAAGTTCAATATATATATATTATGACACATATGAAGATCAAACAGATTTAGTCTTTCATGAAGTATTGTTCATATGCTTTCTTGCATTCTTTGGACATTTTCAAATTTATTTCCTTTTCAATATCATTATGATATTGACAAATATGCATTGCACTAATAGTGTTGTCTCCAGAGCTAAAATTGTAACAAGGACAAGCATTGTCGAACTAGAACAATTTTTTTAATTATATTGACACTATTTCATTATGTAAAAATTTGCATTGATTACATTTCTATCTCTCCTATGAACATCATTGTTCTGCACATCTTTCTCAAGATTGCAATTGATCTCATTTGAGGGCATATATACAGAAGGACTCTATTGTCCTTCACAACACAAGAAATTTGCATCTTCCTACATACCTACAGTAAATTCTAAAACCTTTCCATTTAAGCATGAAACCTCTACCATCTTCGGCAGGAACTTGGCTGCCCTACAACTCTTGTTATCCTTGGTATTACTTTTGAGAACAAAATGTTTTATCATTTTATGTCTAATTCTTAAGGGGCAACATCCTAAGAACGAAGTGGATAAATAATGTATGATTGGGCTCTCATTATGGGGAGAAGAAAATGTGTGATCCATATGTCCCAAATGTATCTAATATCCCTCCAAGAGAAAAGATACAGACATGCATATTTTGGAAGCATTTGACATCTCAGCATTAGCTACTTACAATGATATTTTTTTTAGCTCTTTCATTCTAAAGATGGATCACAGAATGTGATCTGAAACATTGGTACAAATTTTTTGACACAATTTATCCAAAAAATAAAGCAAAGAATTCTAATGAATTGTAGAAAACTACCATCTACAAGTATCTCTACTCAATTGTAGGATCGTTGATCTCTAATAGCTTATCTCTGTTCTCATATATGAGCTTATATAGCTAGCATGTTCTATATTTGGAGCATCCAAACCCAAATAAAGATCGACATGCTGCCTCTTAAGCTATTCCCCTCACTGAATGTACCAACTTCCTAAATGATCTTTCTAATATAGATTTTTAATTCGTGCTTCTGAGATGATGAAAGTTTAGTTAGTTGCTTTTTTAATTGTTAAGAATGTGTAAGTTATGCCCCACCCTAGTCAAAAATTAATTAAAATATACTAAAATATTTGTTTAGAAAACTGGGAAGCTGGGGTTTGCTACTTACTTTTTCAGAGCCCAGAACTAGGATTTCTAGAATCTCTATTATTGTTATTGCACTTGTAAAGCCTCTGCGCTCCTTTCTTATTATGTTGCACTTTCCTCTGCTATCTTGTTTCCTTCCCACACCATTGAACTAAAGTAACAAAACAAAGTTGACAACTCTATCAGCCTTTCAAACCACAAGAAAATTAGTTTCCATTTTAAGATTTGACAATATCTTGTTTGGTTGATGTACAACTCTCTATAAATGTATTCAATGTCGGTAGCAACATCTATAGATAAGAGCTTCATTTCAAAATTTTCATTGTACCATCTAAACCATTTTTCCCAATAATCTAATATACACACTTCTAATATCTATTGGATAGAAAAACTAACATATTGTCCAAAGAGATTAAAAAACAAAAGGAAGATTTAATGTCCCTTAAGAAGCATCTCATTAAAACATTCGAAGTAGATGTTTAACCTTTGAGGGCAAACTCACCCCAACATGTAACATTCTTCTAATGCTTAGATGTCAAAACCTTTGTTCACTGATGTTTGAAAGACAAAAACGTTTGCGCAATTCCAATTTCACTAAGCCACACAACATTCATATGATGCTTCAAACGCAAATAGGATAATTGTTATTACCGTATAAGGGAGCTTGACAAAAGTTAGATCCCAATGATGAGGCTTAAGATTGGTCAGCAATATTTTTTACTAATGTTTGAAAATTGAATGCTCATTGAGAATGGGTGACTGATGGATAGCGCAAATTACACTGACTTTCAAGAACTGTAATTTAAAGCCATGTTGGAAAGTGGTGCAGGTGCATACGATATTTGAAAGACCAGATTTTTCTAGATAAGAGGTTGTTTTGTTTATTTTGCTAAAATAGAGGAGGTTAGAGAAATTCTTGTAAATATTATATGATTTTGATTAATAGGTAGATTCTAATCTGATCGTTTTAGGCTTGAATTAGCCTATCTTCATGGTAAAGTCTGCAAACATCTTCAGGGTGCACTCTATAGTTTGTTTCGGTTCTAACAAAACAAACCAATGCCTAAACAACATATGCAACTTAATCAGAAGACCATTCCATCTAAATAGGAATTGGTTAACAAATTATTGACAAATTATCAAATTTGCAATGATGACTCGGGTCGAATTGGGTAGGTCCTCAAAAATCCACGTATTCAAACTAGATGACCACAACAACTATGTGGAAAGGACCTATCAAGATATCAACTATAAATGATTTATTCACATTACTGTTAACAAAATAAAATGCAGTTCCCTTAAAGTTTTAACAAACAACATACACAATTTAATAAAGAAGATTATTAGGTTTTTTTTTAACAAACAACATACACAATTTAATAAAGAAGATTATTAGGTTTTTTAGATTGTTTAAACTCTGGGTTGAGTCTCACACAAGAACATTGCAACACTGTTAATGTTAGAAATATTAATTTCCATTCCTAAAACTTATTTAATCATATCCGTCATCAGATGTTTCTAGCATTTTAGGTTTAGGTTTAGGTTTAGGTTGTGTCAGCTATAGTAGTTTTCAGAACTCTGTAGATAATTGTCTTGTCAGAAAATGTTAGATATTTCTAGAGTATTATAAACTTGCCTATAAAAGGGAGTGCTATGTATCTATTTAGATAATCAAAGAGTAATCAAATGCAATTAACTTTTATTGTGCCGCAACACATTGCATTTCATTTTTTATTTATTTTTTGTGCCTTTGCCCATCCATCAGAGTGGTATCAAAGCTTGGTTAAGAAGAAGAGTTTGGAGGATTGTGCATAAGGAGGATTGCAACAGAGAAAGTGATATAAAGTTATTGTAAGATCTGTAAGCTTTTTTTTATTGCCTTATTTAGGAATTGTTATATCTGTAAATTTTGTTTATAAGTTTCTATTAGGCATGGCTTCACGGAGTACTCAGGCTTCAATTCCAATGTTTTCTGGAAATAATTATGATCATTGAGCTTTTAGAATGAAGCTTATATTTAATTCGTACGAGTTATTATATATAATCTTAACTAGTTATGTTGAACCTATAGATGAGTCTACTTCAAATGCTAATCAAAAGAAAAAGCTTGATAAAAATAGGTACAAGAGTAAAAAAGCTTTTCAGATTATTAGACAAGCTTTGGATGACTCAGTTCTTGGAAAAATTAAGCTAGCTGGTAAAACCAAGCAAGCTTGGGATATTCTTAAGACTGCGTATATGAATGTGGTTAATCAAGTAAGGATGAATGCTGATGAGCTTTTTGACAAGAAGTTGTAGAAAAGATTTTAAGAAGTTTGCCTCCTAAATTTGATAATGTTGTGGTTGCAATTGAAGAATCTAAGAATTTAACAACATTGTCTATAGATGAGGTTTTTGGATCCTTGTATAATCATGAAATAGGTTGAACAAGTGTAATTGTAATTCACTGGAGAATGCATTCAAAACACAAATGACATTTGGTAGAGGCAGAGGAAGAGGAAATGCTAGATTTAGAGGAAGAGGAAGAGGTAGAAATAATTTTCAAAAAGAAGAAAGGAGTCCAGATTTAAGAGGAAGAAGAAATCAATACTCCTATTCAAGGGGAAGATATAACAACCAGACATCACAAAGGTATGATAAATTAAATATTCAATGTTATTATTGTAAGAAGTTTGGACATTTTGCAAATGAGTGTTGGAAAAAACAAGCTGATATGAGTAAGCAAAATATAAATTTTTCTGAGAGTAATTCTGAGACATTGTTAATTACTTGCAATGTAGCTCAAGAGAGCACAAATGATTTTTGGTTTTTAGATAGTGGTTGCAACAATCATATAATAGGTAACAAAGAGTTTTTTGAAAGTTTAGATAGATCAATTAAATTAGAAGTGAAGTTGGGAAATAATGAGATAGTTGAAGTGAGTGGAAAATGCACAATCAATGTCATATTCAAGGGAAAATAAATAATAACCACTAAGCTGGCTGATAAACCATACACGCAGATTGATAGACAAAAGGGTTTCATAGATGAGGATTATGAAGCCCTTTGAAAGTTAGATTTTAAGCCAGTTACTCCTAAGAAGAAGAAAAAGGTCAAGTCTATTAGTAGGTCTTCTTCACCAACTAAGGCTATGGTTTCTCTTGTGGCCTTTCAAGCTTTGATTCTACCAGGTACTCTTGTACCTTTAGCTATAAATTTGCAGCCCTTGAATGTCATTCTTCCAACCATGGCACATCAAGCACCATAGCCGCCAGTTCCTTGGGGAGCTGCTATTGGTCCTCTAGATTTAGGGAACCAACAACATGACATGCATGTTGGTTCTCAAAAAATTCTTCCCAAGTTTTCTAGTGACAAAAAAGTCACTACTGATTAGCATATAATTGCATTCTTTACAGCAAGTAGGGTTCTTGCAATTCAACATGAAGATGTTTCTGTCTGTCTTTTTGTTGAAACACTCACTGAAGCCGCAGCTGAATGGTTTGGACAGCTACCAGTTGGATCAATTACTTCATGGGTAACTTTGATTCAAGATTTGGAGAGGAGATTTAAGACTACTGAGGATGAACATTTGCTCCTTTCCTAGTTGACTTAGATGAAGAAGGAAATTCATGAGCCCGTGCGAGAATTCATTGCTCATTTTAATCAGACGGTAAATCAAATTCCTGTCAACAAAAGACCCATTGAAGAAAATCAAATGACTTTCTTCATCAATGCTCAACCTTCTGACGTAAGCTTTCAAATACGAAGGACAAGACTTGCTAATCTAGCGGTCGCGCAAACTTTGGCTATCGAGGTGGAAGATGACTTGCTTAGTTCAAGAAAATGGAGTCATGATCTACAAAAGGGAAAAGGTCAATAAACTCCTGTCTCTACCACTGATCCTTTATATCAAAAATTGGCTAATGATCTATTACAACTCAAAAAGGAGTTGCCTCATAATCCTCCACCTTTGTATCAAGATATTCCAAGGAGGAATTATATGCCATATCAACAAAATAGACAAACTAAATGGCTACCCCAATCAACACCAAGGTTAGCCATTGAACATCCCTCATCATCTAGTAAATAGGTTGCTATGTATGATTTTCACCTAACAACAGATCATGATGGTGCGAACTGTCCCAAGATGGCTAGATTCATGCAAATGCATTTGACAGTGGAGAAAATAGAAGAATATGTAGCTCCTGAAGATGTAACAAAACCTACTATTGGGACCTCTTCTATTAACTTTCTAGAGTATGAATCTGATGATGACAAAGCTAAAGATATTAACAATCATTCTTGCAATGCGGCTACACCAAGTTGTAGACAAAGATTGGAAGAAAAGTGGAGTAAAAAAGCAAAAGAAAAAGCTTCTAATATGACTGCTAAGAGGATTCTATCTCGTAAGCATACTCTGAAAGAGCCTTCACAAGCAAAGGAGACAAATAAGGGTAAAACTCCTCCTATCATTGAAGACTCTTTTGATTTTATTGATCACTGTAAGAAGACCAAAGTACAAATCTCTTAGTTGGATTACCTAAAAGCCAACCCTCATCAATTAGAAAGGTTGATCCAATGTGTTGGTAAAGGAAAAAGTTCACCTAAGATCACTATCAACCATGAATCAAGAGTTTCTCTAGAAGTGTAAGATAATTTGGAAGGGCCCATGACTGAGAAAGAATCTTTTGTTGCAGCATCTTTGTCAGACAAACTGGAGCCTTTCTATGTTTCTCTTTATATAGCTGGATGCAAGTTAAGTAATTGTATCATTGATTTTGGTGCATCTGATAATGTCATGCCTTCAAAGGTAGCACATGCCTTGGGTTTCTCTCTGAATAAACCTTCTAGAAAAGTGTATTCTATGGAGGCAAAACAAGTCCTGCTAGTTGGCCAGTTGAAAGATGCTCAAGTAGCACTTGCAACACATCTTGAGAAGAAGTTAAAACTGAACATCTTGGTTGCTGATATTCCTACCTGTTATGGGATGCTTTTGAGTAGAAGTTTTTGCAAAGATCTTGGTGGTGAACTCAAGATGGACATGTCTCATGCCCTTATCCCAATTGGAAATAAAAAGGTTAAACTTAATTCTGAACCTAAAGCTAAATATACAGTCTTGAAATCAGATCATCCAAGAGCTAAAATATTGTATGTTGATACTGGGCATGGAACATATATGATGATGTGCATTGAAGAAGTTGTAACTGAGCCTCTCATGCCTAATATAACCAATGAATTATGGTCAATGGAGTTTGATGGAATTTCTTCTTCTTCTGGTTTAGATGTTGGGATTGTATTAATATCACCAAAAGGAGAGAAATTCTTGAAAGCTCATAAATTGGCTTTTGAGACCACCAATAATACCGCAGAATATGAAGCCCTTCTCCTTGGTCTCAAGTATGCAAAAGAAAAGGGAATCAAGAAACTCAAGGTATTAGGAGATGTAGAATTAATTGTCAACCAAGTGCGAAGGCAATACCAAACAAAGAATACCAAACTGAAAGCATATAGAAATAGAGTGTGGGATGAGATTGAGCATTTCGATGCTTTTTCTTTATATGCTATCCCTTGTGATCAAAATTCTAAAGCAAATTGTCTTGTAGTCTCTACATCTCTACTTATTCCTCACCCTAAGTTTAACAGAGATGTTTACATAGTAGAGATGATTCATAGACCTAGTGTGCCTGATAATGATTGACACTAGCAAGTTTTTGATAATGATGGGAAAATAATCACATTTCTCGAGGGAAGGCCTCCATTTTCAGACCTGAAATTTGAAGGGTCGCATATTAATCATAATAGAAAATCAGGAGATGATCCTGAGGTTATTCAATTGGAAGGTAATTTTATACCGAGAGGATTACTCACCCTAGAAAGTCTTTATGATAAAGAAGATAAAAGGAAAGAAAAAGTTGAGGACACTAAACCTTCTAATTGTTTGGGTTATGAGAAAGTAAATACTGGTTCTAAGGAAAACCCAAAGATGGTCCTAATAGGGAAAGATTTGACATCTGAAGAGACAAAAGAATTCACAAAGTTGTTGAATGCTTACCAAGAAATTTTTTCCTGGGGTTATGAAGATCTTAAGGAATTCATGAATGGGAAATTTAAACATCAGATTCCTTTGAAACCTGGTTCAACTCCCTTTCGGAAAAAGCAAAAGCAATTCAATCCCAAGGTAGCTGATGCTATTTTCAATGAAGTTGATAAGATTCTTAAAGCAAAGATTATGTATCCCATTCACCATTCCACATGGGTAGCCAATATTGTTCCTGTTAGGAAGAAGAATGGTGAGATAAGAATATGTGTTGACTTCTGTAATTTGAATCAAGCGTCACTTAAGGATAATTATGGGCTCCCTGTCATGGATCATATTCTACAATTGGTATCTAGCTTAGAACTCATGTTAATGCTAGATGGCTTCTCTGGTTATAATCAGATCAGTGTCGCACCAGAAGATCAACATAAAACAGCTTTTACCACTCCATGGGGTATGTATGCCTACAATCGTATGCCTTTTGGTTTGATAAATGCTGGGGCCACCTTTCAACGAGCCATGAATCATTCATTCGAGGATTTCAAGAATAAGATCATTGTGATGTATCTTGATGATCTTACATTGTTTTCAAAACAAAGAAGAGTTCATGTGCATCATCTCGAAGCTATCTTGCATCGATGTCGAACTCAGGGCATCTAACTGAATCTTAAGAAGTCTATATTTGGGGTGATAGAAGGTAAACTACTGGGGCATATTGTATCTAAAGAGGGTATTCGAATAGATCTTGAACGGATGAAAGCTATTCAATAGTTGTCACTTCCCATGAGTAAACCAGGAGTCAGATCTTTCTTTGGACAGATAAACTTCATAAGGAGGTCCGTACCTGACTTCTCTGAGATCAAAAAGTCAATTGTGGATATGATGAAAGGGAATACAAATTTTAAGTAGAAAAAGGAAGGTAAAGCTTCTTTCAAACAAATCAAATCTGCAATTGCTAATGCTCCTACCCTTTCTTATCCAATTTTTTCTAAAGATTTTAATTTCTATTGCTATGCATCTGAAAACACTTTATTTTCTATACTTACACAACCTGACAAAGACAATATCGAGGCCTTGATAGCATTCATGAGCATCCCTCTTAAGAAACATGAATTGAAATATTCTTTGATTGAGAAGAATGCATATGTTTTGGTCAGAGTAGTGAAACAATTTAGGTTCTACATCCTAAACTCTCACTCCAAGGTATTTGTTCCTGATTCAGCAGTGAAGACTATACTGACACAACAGGAAATTGGTGTGAAAAAAAGGGCCTCCTAGATAGCTAAAGTAAAAGAATATGATCTTGATATCAAACCTACAAAGCTTTTCAGAGGAAAAGGTTTTTGTAACGCAATTACAGAAGGATCTTCTAAAGGTGAAGAAGAGACAAAGGAAGAAATGCCTTTAGTTTTATTAATCAGTAATGTTGATGACTGGTTTTCAAATATTGCTTATTTTCTAAGATATGGAGAATGTCCTGCTCATTTATCACCTAAAGAGAAGAGGACCTTAAAATTGAAATCTAAAAAATACATTCTCTGGGGTGATGCTTTATACAAGAAAGGGATAGATGGTACTTTTCTGAGATGTGTTGATTCTGAAAAAAGAAAGGAGTTGCTTCAGTTATTTCATAATGAAGCATGTGGAGGTCATTAGTTAGCATCAGTAACAGCTTACAAAGTCCTAAGAAATTATTTTTATTGGCACGGGATGTTCAAGGATGTAGAAGAATGGGTGAAGAAGTGTGATTCTTGTCAATACTTCAAAGGAAGAGTCCAATTAGTAGCACTAGCCTTGAAGCCAATGGTAATCGAAGAACCCTTTCAACAATGGGGTTTGGATTTCATCAGTCCTATTCATCCTTCATCCACTACTAGACACACTCAAATTTTGATGGCAATTGACTATTTTACCAATTGGGTGGAAGCAATCCCAGTCAAGCAAACAACTTCAGAAGTGGTGTGCAATTTTTTCAAACAAAACATTCTGGTTAGGTTTGGTGTCTCGAACAAAATTGTTACTGATAATGCTACCAACTTCTCTTCCCAAGAGATATCATCCTTTTGCTATCAATATGGGATTATTCTCTCTCATTCCTCTAATTATTTTGCACAAGGAAATGGTCAGGCAGAATCAAGCAATAAAAATATTATGACCATTGTGCGAAAATTGATAGATGCTAATCAAAGATCCTAGCACAAGCACCTATACGATGCACTGTGGGTAGATCATACTATTAAAAAGAGAGTAACAAGATTATCTACCTTTGAGATCCTGTATGGAACTGAGCCAGCCTTTCCTCTTCATTTGGAACTATCCAGCTTGAAATTACAGAATGCTATTGAGAATCATGAATTCAAAGATGCTCTTGAAAAACGAATGTTGTATTTGACAAAGTTGGAAGAAGAAAGAGAGGTGGTTGTAGATAGAATTCAGGAACATCAATCCCATTTTAAAAAGTTATTTGATAAAAAGGCTAAGCAGAGGGTGTTTCAAGAAGGTGATCTTGTCTTACTTTGGGATAAGCGCAGAGAGCCAAAAGGATTACATTGAAAATTTGACTCCTTATGGAGAGGCCCTTTCTAGATCAAAGAGGTATGCAGAAAGAACTCTTTTATTTTGTCATACCTGAGTGGTAACCAGTTGCCCTTACCTTATAATGGGCAACACCTAAAGCATTATCATCAGTAGAAGGTGTTTGTACACCTTTTTGAATATAGGTTGTCCCATTTTTGGTGTGCTCCTGTTAGTTTGTGTTGCTTTAGTTTTTCCTTTCTGTTGTCTCATTTTTGGTGTTTGTTCCCTCTTTTGTAAATTGGTCCCTCAAATGACTCTATTTTATAGCCCAATGGATAAGGAACTATTTTATTCATTCTGGATTCGAGCTTCGTCCTTGTCAATCCTTGTCCCTAGTTAGAGCCAGCTATTGCCCAGCTATAAAATTTTTTCAATTTTATGAGCCATGGTTAATATTTAAAACTTTCCTAGTTCTAAGCCTTAAATTGGCCATTCTATCTTTGAATTTTGTGAGTCTCTAAGCTTCCATGTGTCTGGCTCATTAGCAGATTTGCATAGCACTTGAAATTATTGAAATTTGACTTCTAAGCCTCAAGTTATTGCAGGTTAATGGAGAGGCCCAAAACACATGTTTTCAAGTCTATCATTAACCATTAACCTCTCAAAAGGTTAATGATAACCCCTAAAAACAATATTTCCCTAACCATTAACCTCTCAAAAGGTTAATGATAACCTCTAAAAACACGTTTTTCCTAACCATTAACCTCTCAAAAGGTTAATGAGAGCTACCAAAAATGTGTTTTTCCTAACTTCTATAAGGCAATTATTAACTTGTTTGAAATTCTTCCATGAGAAGTCAGCTATGTAAATGGAAGCCTGAGTTTATGAAAGAATTGGATTAGAACATAAAATAACCTGATCATGTGCAAATCGCCCTCTTCACCAAGTGTAGGAAAAGAACATTTTTAAAAGAAGCAATCAAAGTGCAGTTTATGGACCAACCTCATGCTAGGGGTTTGAAAGTTGACACAATGTAACAACAACTCCTACAAAATCATTGTAATTAAATGCCTTCACCTTTGTGACAGAAACAAACACTCAAAAACTTTGGGGCACGTCACCAGTACAATCAAACACAAACAATCCATAACAAGTTGCGCTGGTTAGACATAAAGCAAACCCATACCCATGATTATGGAGAGCCTCCCATTCACGTGCTTTGAAATGTTCATCATGCAGGCTGGTGAGATTAAACTATGCGATACCCAAATAAAGTTGTGAAGTTCATTGCAGTGTCCTTGTATTGTGAAAGATTAAGAAGAGGTGGGTCGGTCTTGAATAGGAAGTCATGTTAAAATCACTTTTAACCTACGATTTTTCCTTGTAATTTGTATGAAGTTGCATCTTATGGAAGTCGTTCATTTGCACCATTCCCACTAGCATGAAGATACCAAGGTGAATAGGCCTGCGAGCTCTTACCAACCTCACGCCATGCATTTAAATTGCTACAGATACATTTAATCAATGGCACATACATAAGAGGCAAGCTATTGGAAAAGTCACAATTTTTGCAACGAATGAATTCAGGCTCTGCTCTAATCATTGGATGACCACAGGTTGCATGCTTGTGCATTCAACATAAGGAAGTCCACAAGGTTGCATGCTCTGCTCTAATCATTGGATGTCCATAAGGAGATCACTTAGAAAATGAAGTTGAGCATGGAGAATCTTCAAATTCACAAGTAAGTAATAATTCAGACCCTATACTTGCACAATTGAGATCAAGCAAGAAAAATTGAAGCTTGAGTGAGATTTATGATCAAGAAAGTAAAATAGATTTGCAATCAAATTTTTCTTTATTTGTTTAAGATCCTATATATTTTGAGGATGCAATTGAGGAAGAACATTGGATTAATGCAATGAATGATGAAATAGAATCAATTGTGAGAAAATGATACATGGGAATTAGTTGATTTGCCTAAGAACAAAATTGCATTGGTGTAAAATGGGTTTATAAAACTAAGTTTAAAGCTAATGGAGATGTAGACAAATATAAGGCAAGCTTAGTTGCTAAGGGATTTTCACAAGAATATAGGGTTGACTATAATGAGACATTTGCACCTGTAGCAACACTTGATACTGTCAAAATAGTATTAGCTATTATAGCTCAAAATAAATGGATCGTTCACCAAATGGACCTCAAATCAACATTTTTGAATGAATATTTGGATGAAGAAGTCTATGTGCAGCAACCACCAGGATATGAAATATGAGGACATAAATACAAAGTTTATAAGTTGAAGAAGGTGGTCTATGGATTGAAACAAGCTCCAAGAGCCTGGTACAATAGAATAGATTCATACATGATGGAGAATAGATTCAAGAGAAGCACCAGTGAACCTACATTATATACCAAGATCAATGAACAAGGTTAGATTTTGATTTTTTTTTTATATGTTGATGATTTGATCTTCACAAGAAATTTATCTATTGACATGTTTAAATCAACAATGAAAAGGGAATTGGAAATGACAGATCTAGTATTGATGAAATATTTTCTTGGCACTAAAGTTACTCAAAATGATAAAGGAATTTTCATTTCCCAAAGTAAATATGCAAAAGATATTTTGAAAAGATTTAGATTGATAAATTGTAATATAGTTTCTACACCTATGGTAGTAGGCACCAAACTAAACTGAGAAAGGTTTTGACTCAACTATATTTAGAAGATTGGTTGGCAGTTTGATGTATCTCACTAAGCACTACTAGACCAGATATTATGTATGGAGTGAGCTTAATCTCTAGATTCATGGAATCACCTAAGTACTCACATTGACAGGTAGGAAAAAGGATTTTGAGATATATTTGCTGCAACTATGAATCATGGCATTTTGTATTCTATTTCATATGATTTTCAATTAGTTGGATATACAAATAGTGATTTTGCAAGGAATATTGAGAATAGAAAGAGCACATCTGGATATGCATTTCATCTTAGGATAGGTGTTGTAGCCTGGGCATCAAAGAAGAACCTTATAGTAATTCTCTCATCAGCTGAAGCAGAGTATGTACTAGGAACACTAGCAACATGTCAAGCAGTATGGATGCAGAGGATTTTGAAAGACTTAATGCAAGCTCAAGATGGACCTACTACAATCTATTGTGATAACAATTTTGCTATTGCACTTTCAAAGAACCATGTGTTTCACAAGAGGAAAAAGCACATTGACACAAGGTATCACTTCATTAGAGAGCTGGTTAATAATAGAGAAATTAATCTACAACATTGTAGATCAGAAGAGCAACTTGCAGATATCTTTACCAAGGATTTAGCACAAGAACAATTTGAGATTTTGAGGGAAGCATTAGGAATTGTAAATATTCATGATGTACATAGTAGGAATTGGGGGGGAGTGTTAGAAATATTAATTTCTACTCCTAAAACTTATTTAATCATATATGTCATCAGATGTTTCTAGCATTTTAGTTTTAGGTTTAGGTTGTGTTAGCTGTAGTAGTTTCTAGAACTCTATAGATAATTATCTTGTTGGAAAATGTTAGATATTTCTAGAGTGTTGTAAATTTTCCTATAAAAGGGAGTGCTATTTATCCATTTAGATAATCAAAGAGTAATCAAGTACAATTAACTTTTATTGTGCCAAAGCACATTGCGTTTCATATTTTATTTTTTGTGTGCCTCTGCCCATCCATCAATTAAGAGGGTCTTTTAATTATGACTATTGATAAAAGTTGCCATTATTTTCTGGTATAAAATGTAGAGGTTATTTTCAAGCATTAGAAAACAACCCACACAATTTAACAAAGAAGATCATTATAGTTTTAGTAAAATTTAGAACAATATATGGGGCTTAAAGTTTTAATAAAATTTAAAATAGTATTTGGGTTAGGTTTTCTAAATTGATTAAATTTTCCTTTGCATAGTTTTAAATAACATATAGAGCCTGACCAGAAGATCATTTTGATTTTGAATTATCTTCTGGGATGATCTCCTCAGCAAGACTATCTAGTTAGTTTAAACTATAGCTTGTTTAGGCTCTAAATAATTACACAATTATAACTTAGAAAATTCCTCGCAAAAAATAACTTAGCAAATTCCTCCTTAGCAACAATTCTTAAATAGAATTCAGAATTGTACTAACAGAAAAAATATAACAAATTTGCAAAGAAAAAGTTGTAAAATAGAGAGTCAACTTCAGAATACATTATAGCACACTCAATTTGTGGTAAATAAGGCTTCATGATGAAATTTTTTGTGCATTATGACAATGACAGTTTGAATCATAGTTTGTATAGAACTCTTTTACAATTTAAAAGTTCAATGTTCAAATGATGAATGAAGAGTTTCTTTGTTACCCTCAGTAAATGGGGTTGAAAGGAAAAGTTAAAAAGGGTACGCAAAGCATAAATTTATCCCATGCGAATTTGGTGGAATGGATACCCCTCAGTGCTTGGTTCTTAACCAAAGAGGCTAGGCGAAAAATGTTGACCTCCATCAAATTTTTTTTATCCCACACAGCTTCCATGTAGTGCATTAGTGTTTTAAATATTTTTGTTATTTAATTCCTAAACTGTGAACGATGTAGATGTTGGAAAATAAACTTTGGAGACTTTTTATTGCCAAACAATGCCTCCAATGAATTCAAATGAATGAACGAATGAAGGTATTTTAATGACTTTCAAGATAAGATACAATGTCAGTAGTTTCAGTATTGCTAAATTTAGAGTTGGGATCCAGTTTACCTACATATTAATATTTTTTTCCCTTGAATATTTTGTGGGTTGGTGTAGATTTTTTTTCTAAGTCTGCAATTGTAACTAAAATTTTAAGGAATGGAAATTGTGGTGAATGTTGTGGTAAACAACTAGTGGTTAAATAGTAAACTATACCTATATAGGGAAGTTTGAAAAATATATTTAGTGTCCTTGGTAAGATGTGTTATTGTTTATTGTTGTTGTTTAAATTTTGTTGTGAGAACACCTTGAAATTAAAGATAGAGAACTTCTTATAATAAATATATCTCAAGTAGGAAGAATAGGTTTTTTCTATGGATAAGATTTTATAACTAAGAAAAAACCAATGTGGTGATTGAGAGAAAGAGAAATAAATTATTATGAAGAAAATGTGTTTATAATCCCTTGAAGCTTGGGATAAGACTATTTCAATGAAAATTTTCACTAACATGTTAATTTTATTATTTATTTATTTTCCATCATTTTGAAATTCCTAATGTTAAGGAGCTAATGTCAGAAGTTGCTATGTTTGAGCTATGAAAAATTTCTATAATGATTATGACATATATTAATTTGGTGGAAGAGTTATGTAGAGTTAATGTTTGGTAATTGATATTTATGGTGGAGTTCACCATTGACAAGTCATGTGAGATAGGTGTTATATATGGGATGGTTATTGTTATGGTTAGGTTGTGTTTTGTTGCATTGGAAGTTTCTATGTTCAACACGTCATTGGCTTAGCAATGTTGATACTACATAGCTCTTTGGTATTAGAAATGATTTTGAAAATCATAGGCTCATTCCACTTGTGTTGAGATCTATAAATATGTAGTTAGTGCATTTGATATCATGTTAGGTTGGATACACATATTCTCTAAAATTATCTATTGCATGTACTCTTGATGAACATTGGCTCAAGGTATTGTATTACAACTATTGTTGTTGCTAATAAAACAATTGAGTCTAGCTTTTGCAGTGTGAATTTTTTGGCAAATGAGTCTTCTTGTGTACATTTGGTGTTGCGATCTTATTTTCTTAAATATGATTTTTATGTTTTTATATAGTTTGGAATAACTTAAGGGTTTGTAAGAAATTTATGCATCATCTCTCCTCATAGATTTAGCATTTGGAAGCATTATTTTTCCCTTGGCTTCCTTTCAATTAATAATAGAGCGTGACTATATTTTTATTCTTGTTGAGTGGAGGGATCTTTGTGCTAATATAATTTCAATGAGATTTTTGTAAATAAATATTCCATAACCTTGTTGTGGATTAGATATGGAAATCACATCCTATAGAGTAGGGATGGATAAATTCAATGAAAATAATTTTGAGTTGTGGAAACTCAAAATGAAAGATATTCTTGTCTATATAGATTTATGAGTTGTAGTATATTTAATGAAACCACAAACTACATCATAAGTTGAGTGGGACAAAACTGATTGAAAATTCAAGAGTTTGATAAGACCCTATTTGGTTGATTCAATGCTCGTGGATGTCCATGAAGAGAATATTGTAATTGATCTTTGAAAGAAGCTTGGTGATATTTATGAAGAAGATCCTTTGTAAATATATTATTCTTGATTCAAATCTTTTTTGGGGGCAACGGGAATGCAAGTAATGAATTTGTTATTATAAATTAGATGAGATGAGTTTATTAGTCAAACAACTTCACCTTAAGTCATTCAATACAAGAGAAAGAGGGGTTTCCAAACATAACTCTAAATATAAGCTAATTTAGATTAGTAAACCCCAAGTAAGGTGAAGGTATGTCTTGATATTAAATCCAAATTATATCAAGGAAGCACAAAAGCAAGTCCACTATCATGCAATGTTACCTTTTGATTTTCAATGTAAGTAAATTGAGTTGATTGAATAAGTGCTAGGTTGATTAACTTACCTAGGGTTAATTGATTTAAATGCAAGAGATACATAAACAAGAAGAGGAAAGAGAATGTGAATAACCTTAGAAATGGGTAGTAGAAGACATATTTCTTCTTTGAAAGTTGAAGACTATATAAGTTATTAAATAATATCTAAGACTAGATCTCGAATTAGGATAGAAAACCCAAAAATCATAGAAAACTATAAATCTCTAAGTACAAGTCAACCTAGTTGACCTATAATAGTATATGTTCCAATAAGGCAACATATTCTTAGAAGGAAGAAGCACATTCAACCTCAAATCTACTAAAAGATTTTGACAGTGGTTTTATTATTCTAATTTCACAACTTTGATATCCTAATTTTCTTGTACATAAGAAAAAAAAGAATTCTTTGGGGGGAGGGGCTTGCCTTGGTCAAGCCCTTGTTTAGGAATTAACCTTTAAAAAGACAAGAATCTAAAATCATAAAAATAAGGATAAAAAATGCAATGATTCACCTTACTTGATAAAACCCTTGTTAGGAAGAGTAGGAAAATGATTGTGCAAAATGATTTGGGAAAAATGATAAATAGTAGTAAAAATAGTCTTTTGAGAACAAATGCATCCATGTACCATAACATCACTAAATGAATAGATCTAAAAGGTCTTAAATGATAGGTGCTTCTATTTTAAGATGGTAAATTTAACCCCCACTTTAGCGGGAGTATGAGCTTACCTCATAGTCATGGTAAAGTAGATAAAAAACAATAGTTGATCTCATCATGACTAAGAAGGAAAAAAAACTATGAAGCCTCCAACAGACTTGAGTCTTCTCCATATCCAAAATCATGAAAAGAGAGATGTCATGGACAAAAGAAAAAGGGATAGAAAAAGTGCAATCAACTCTTCCAATAAGGTTTATGTTACTTATTATGAACTACACAAAAGAAAGGTGCGCTGCAAAAAAAGATGGTGTTGAATGGTCTAACAAGTGTGTGTGGAATGCTATTTAATCCATCAAAAATAAATTCAATGGTTTAAACAAAGATCCATCTTAAATATACCCTATGTCCCAAAAGGGGGATGTGCAAGAATAACCTCTAGAAATGCCAAAAAAGTAGATATATATTATTTCTATACATATTTTTGGGTGATGCTCGATTTCCTTAACACCAATGGATCCTCCTACATTACACACATGCACACACGGACACACGCACGTGCACACACACAAAAACAGAGAGAGAGAGAGAGGAGGGGGGAAGGAGGGGGAGATAGAGAAGAGAGAAGAAATGGAGAGAATAGGAGATAAGGAGAGAAGAGGAATAGGAGAAGGGAGGAAGAGGGAGAGAGAGGGGGCAAGGGAAGAGGGAGATAATAGGTGAGAGAGAGAGAGAGAGTAGGATAATGATCTAGAGAGAGGAAAAGAGGTATGGGAGAGGGGGGAGAGACATAAATGGGTAGTGAGATAGAGAGGGGAGCGGGAGAGAAAATGTCTTTCTATGTCTTCATAACCCATATAGGTTATATAAAACATAAAATTCTACATTTACATCTACAAAATGTCTATTTGTTCTATAAAATTTGAAGTGTACTTTTCTCTTTTCAAAACTCGAGCGAGTTATGAAGCACACCAAAACACGTGCATGTTTCGTCTTGGTAAAGGGGTTGGTAAATGACCCTAGGGCTTGAAGTCCCATTTTCCCTCCATTTTAGTCCCTTTACATGTTTTTCATCTTCCAACATGATTTATTGACTTCATCCTCATCAAGTTTACAAATGATCAAGCGGGCATCTCTAAAAGTATTACCATATTCTCACATGTCTTCTTAGCTTCCTAACCATATAATGTTTTCTATTTTTGGACAACATTAACATTGTGAAGTTTAATTTTCTTTACCAATGTCTTCAAATGCAAAAAAAACAATTTACATTACTATTATGTGCTTGAATCTATAAATTTTGACAAAAAATATTACATTTAAATTATTTTGATTGAAGTTATGTTGAATGCACAAACCATCTTTTCAAGATGTAGTCACTTCAAAACATCATTAAAACAAATACTAAACATAAAAAAATAAAAAATAAACAAATTTTAGATCGCACTCAAACCTACTATCTTATGAATTGGTTTTTCAAGATACTTTATCTAACTATATCTTTTCTTGAGCATGCAAAAACAACTATGTTATATTTTTTGCGAAAAAGCTAGGAACAATTTTTCATGCGCAGAGGGTTTGACTTAAGTAGTTTAGAAACCATATTTAGAGTACTATGATTATTATTATTTACACATATAATAATTTTAAGTGCAATACCCTTAAATTTATCTTTGAAGTTAAAGTTTCCCCGATTCAAAAAGAAAAATGACTACTTTTGCCCCTCTTTTTGTACACCATCTTTATGCACTTACCCTTCATGGATATGTGAATTCAGATTGGGTAGGTGACATTGAAAAAGAAGACCCACTACTGGATATGTTTTTAGGATCTTTGGTCATTTAATTATTTGGATGAGTCATTAATAGGTTTTTGTTTCTTTTTCTACATAAGTAGAGTATATGGAAGATACTCATGTTTCAAAAGATGCCACTTGGATTAAGATATTTTGTTTTGATATTGGTTTTGATGCAGATCATACTACTATCTATTTTGATATCCAAAGTGTTAAATTTTTAGTAAAAAATGCTACTTTCCATGCAAGAAGGAAGAATGCTATTACACAATATCATTTTTTTGTAATATGGTGGAAGATGGAAAGGTAAGTTAGTAAAGGTTCATTCTTTGGTGAATGTTGCAAATGCATTAACAAAACTAGTTAACATTGAAAAGTTCAAATGGTGTGTTGGTTCTATGGTCCTTGGGACCTTGAGTAGGTGACAAACTTTTGACTTTTAATGAAGGTTAGGATTAAGGTTTCTCAAACTTTAAGTCAAAACATGTTAATTTTAATATTTATTTAATTTTCTCCCACTTTAGAAGTCCTAAAGTTAAGGAGCTAGTGTTGTACATTACTGTTTTCACTTAGGTTTGCACCCTTGTCCAAGGCCTATGCACGAGGACAACCTAGTGAAACATGGAAACAACCTCCAGGCTGTGGGAGTTGAACTGTGAGGTTGAGTCTCCGGAGAAGGCCGACTTCCTCTTACTATCAGGGTGCACCTAACTACTCTTGGAGAGGAAAAGGGAGAAGGAGAGCATGAAAGAAAATCTATCTAGTCTAATCTAAAGAGGTGATGCACCAAAATAGAGTGTTTAGACCAATCCCTGACCATATATGCACTACTAAACCAGAATGAAACTAAGGATATACACATCCAAACTTGCTTTGATCTAATAACCGCATGTAGATCAGAAAACAAAGATGAATGACACAAGGAAAGAGGTTCACCTATATATCATTCACAGGCCAGCAGAGATACAATCATGCAGATTATAGATTTTCACAAAACAATGGTGAAGGCAAAGAGTTCTTGCGCTTTCATACCAATGGATAAAGGAGATAAGTGGAGAATCATACAGTTCAGAGGCACAGGGGAATTTACACTTGAATTGTAGAGCAATGACAGAGAAAAGTCAGAGAAAGGTCGACCTAGACAAAATTTTCCTTTATAGCTCCAGAATAACTGTGATTTTTTTCTCTGCAATTACTACTCAACAACTGTCATTAAACCTCGCCCACTAAAAATCTAATCGAGGCATGGGTCTTTGGTACAACACAATCTGATATCTCACTAAAAGAGCCTTGAGAAGATAGAATGTCACCGATGAATAACTTCTAATCAGGTAGATGGATTCACCATGATGATAGAATGCCCCTTCTATGTTTATCACTCATTTTGGAGTAGCTGAGCATTGATCACAAGATCAAATTTCATTTAAAACTTGACTTCTTCTATTTTTGGTCCACGAATCAGTAGGTCAAAGAGTCAACAAGGTCCCACAAGCCAACTGGGCCATGTGAGCCAATCACCTCCTTTCATTTTGCCACCTGGGAAGTCTTTTTGCGGTTGACCACCTTCTTTTTATTGACTAGGCGCTATATTGCTATGGGCAAAATACTTTAAATTTGTGATAGCGCCATAGTGCCCAGTGGTGAACTTCTATTCAACTAACTGTGCCACCCTTTAAATTTTTAACGTTAACTGTGATGTCTCCAAACCTAACCACAACATTAACTGTCAGTTTCTTAGCTGTTATATTTACCGCGGTTCCTCCCTAGGTCCACGAGGACACGTGTCCCTTACGTGCTATGTCGCTATGGGTAAACAGTGTGCAACTTCCCATAGTGAGATAGCACCCACCATAGTTTTCCATTGATCTGACGATCGCGAAGACTCGTCGTACTTTGCACATTCATCCATTGAAATTTCTTGGGCTCGCAATCCACCTATCACACCTGGCCTGATGTAGCACCACCCTACCACATCTTAATATTGCTTGACCCCACTAACCTAGCATGTGTCGCTAAGGTACTATGTCACTATGAAAAAATCACGTGATTTTGTCATAGCGAGATAGCGCCCGCCGTTGATTTGCGTCGATCCAAGGGTGAAGAAAACTGTACGAAACATCTGAAAGATGGCGGGTCCAAAACTACTAACATTAAGATCCACCCAGCTGGCGACAACTAAAGACTTCATTTCAATGCGACCACCCCTCCATGTCACCTGTGGTCCCACCACGTCTTTGGCCGGCCAGGCGCTATGTCGCTAATGGCGAGAAGCACCAATTTTTTGTTAGTGCTATAGTGCCCTCCAACGATGCATTACTTTTTTGACCCTCCCCTTAACCTCTGCCTTGTGAACTGGACCCACCGTGCCACATGTTAATAGGGTGTTATGTCGCTATCGCGATAGGCTTTGGAAATCTCCATAGCGACATAGTGCCTAACCATTGATTTTCTTTGATCCAACGATGGAGAGGTCACGAGCGGTCAAAAAACAACCTTAGGAAATAAGGGAATACTCTAAGGTTTGAACATTTAACTTTTCAATATTCCCATGGCAATTAAAAATAACAATAAAGCAGGCAGGGTAACCGTTGGGTGGGGTAGCATTTTCAAATTTTGAATCTTGGCAGAGGTAAAAAAATGTGGTAACATTTCTGGTGACTCACAGGGGACACAAGCCTGCTATGTGTATGACTAGTGGCCTTATGTATCCATTGGGCTATGGAGTCAAAAAATGGGTCCTGTGCATACTGTGAAACCCTAACCCTACCTGTGAGAGGTCAAAACATGAAAACCCTAAAAAACTCTGCAACCGCAACTGGAACCAGAATCAAAACTTCCTCTGCAACTTGAAACACCTCAAAATCTACTACCCATAGGAAGACAACTGTGCCCGAGCACTTCTTGAAAAGTAGGAAAGAACAGAAGGAAACTAAACTACTTATATATAGGAACTTGACCTTCATCAAAAGCAAGCTTTAGGATAAATCCCATTGACTAGAATAGGAAAAACTTCACCATTTGGCCTGCTCAATTGAAACGCATTGGCCTGCTTGCAATTGGCAATCAGATAGGGGCCACTCCATAATGCATCAAATTTTGAGTGTCTTCCTGGTTTTTCCCTATCTGCATCCCACTTTAGAATTAAATCTCCTTCTCTGAAGATTCTGACCCTAGCCTTCTTATCAAAATTCCTCTTCATCTGCTGCTGATGTATCTCTAGGGTTTGCATAGCTTTATTTCTTATTTCTTCTAGCTCCATTAGCTCTGCCATTCTTACTGTCATAGCATCATTTTCAATTAGTTCCAACTGATGAGCTAACTCCAGGGCTGGAAACTCCAATGAAATTGGAAGCCTTGCCTCTCTACCATATACCTATACAAATGGAGAGTTCCCTAATGATCTTTTAGGTGTTATCCTATCCATCCATAGTGCAGGTTTCAACTTCTTATGCCAACATCTTTGGTTATCTTCTATTGTCCTTTTCATGATCCTGATCAGATTCTTGTTGGATGACTCAGCTAGGCCATTACCCCGGGGGTAATAATTTGAGGATGTGGTCAAATAGATATTGTGATCCATTGCCCATGCACAAATCTGAGCTCCAACAAAAGACTTTACATTATTTGAAATAATGGTTGAAGGGGCACCAAACCTGGTCACAATTCCATCAAGGAACTCAACAACTAATGATTCAGTGGCATCCTTCAATGCAACTGCCTCTGCCCATCTGGTGAAGTAATTTGTACCAGCTAAAATCCACTTGTGACCAGAACTAGGAGAAGGATTGATAGGGCCTATGAAATCCAAACCCCATTGAGCAAAAGGTTGATCTACCTGGATAGGATGGAGGGGAAGAGATGCAAGCTTCTATTTACTAGAGAAGAAGGCACATTTTTCACACTTCCTCACATGTCTATGACAATCATGGAACAGAGATGGCCAATAATAACCAGCCATCATGGTCTTCATTGCAGTTGTCCTTGCTAACAAGTGACCACCATCATGAAGCTCTTTGACTATTCTTTCAGCTTGGTCTGTGTCAATGCATCTTAGCAGGGCTCCATTAAAATCTCTCCTAAATAGGATATCGTCAATCATGACATAAGGGATTGAATGTAATCTATATTGTCTCCTTTTAGTTCTTTCCAATCCCTGAGGGTATCCGTCCCCTAATAAGAAACACCTCATGTCATCTATCCAGCTCCTTGGATCATCCTTTCTTACCTCATGCTATTCTGTTAGTGCCATAGCAGCCTCTTCATCAGATTCCTGGCATGATAACATCTATTTGTACAACCCCTTTCCCCTTACTAGCTTAGTAATCTGGATGTCAACATCATATTCCATCACTTTAGTAATCCAGCCAACTCTCTTTTCACTAATATCCTTGTTTAGCAAGAAATCCTTTACACTGGCATGGGGTACTAACAAATGGATTTTATTATGGGATAGGAGGTGTCTAAAATTTTTAAAGGCTCTGATGACTACAAGGGCTTTCTTCTCTACAAAGCTGTATTTATCTTCATATTCTTTAAGCCCTTCACTGAAGAAAGCTATGGGCTGCTCTTCATCCTTATCGTTTGTTTGAGTCAAAATAGCAAAGATGCTCGACTTACCACTTAGGATATAGAGGATGAAATCCTTTTTCAAAATTTGGGTTCATAAGAGTAGGGGCTGAGGCTATGGTTGCCTTGATCTCTTCAGAACTTTCCTTCCCTTGCTTGGTCCATGCAAAGACCATACCCTTCTTGAGCATAGCTGTAAGAGGTTTCACCATGGTAGCAAGATTGGGAATAAATCTTCTTACAAAATTTATCCTACCAAGGAAACTTTGTAACCCTTTCTTGTGTTTAGGAAGAGGGAGGGCAAGTATTGCTTTTTTCCTTTTCAGATCAATGGTCATACCGTCCTTAGATACAATGTGTCCCAATAGTTTCCTTTGATTGGTGGCAAAGACACACTTGCTTGGGTTAAGGGACACCCCAAACTCTCTACATCTTAGGAATACCAGTCTTAGATTATCAAAATGATCTTCTGCATTCTTAGAATACACTGTAATATCATCAAGGTAGAATAAGATAAACCTGTCAATCAATTTTTTGAAGGCCACCTCCATTGCCTTCTGAAATGTAGCACCTGCATTGGTTAGCCCAAATGGCATCTTGCAATAAGCATAGGTGCCCCATTTAGTGGTAAATGTAGTCTTATATTTATCAGATTCTTTAACCAGCACTTGATTATAACCAGAGAATCCATCAAGAAAAGAGAATCTCCTTGAACCACTGACCTTGGACAGAATTTGCTCCATGGAAGGGAGAGGATGGTGATCTTTAAGGGAACCCTGATTAAGGTCCCTAAAGTCCACACACAGTTTGATTTCTCCATTCTTCTTCCTAACAGGGACTAGGTTGGCTACCCATGATGAGTGCTTGATGGGAAAAATTATATTAGCCTCAATCAACTTGGATAGCTCTTTTCTCATTAAGGGTTCAATTTTAGGATTCACTGGTCTTTGTTTTGTCTTACTGGTTTTACATCATCAACTAGATCTATGGTATGCTGAAATAACCTTGGTTCAAAACCCTTGAAATGATCATATGTCCAAGAAAATACATCATTAAATTCTTGACATAGATGAATAAAATTTTCTTGCTCAATTTTAGAACATACCTTTCCCATATTTAAGGATCTTCCATCAGCAATCATGACTGGAGTGTGATCATTCCCATCAGTAGCTAGGTTCATGCCTCTACCTCTTGTTTGGTTATCAGGATTAAAGACACTCTCCAAGGTAATGAGATCTTTAGGCAACTTTTTGGAATTGAGGTTGATGATCTGATCGCCATATTGGTCCTGCAGTCTTCACTAGTTTCTATCTGAGAATTCTGCCTCATTCTACAAGAAACTCACAATTTTCTCATTAGACTCAAACACTTGCCAATAAGTGTTGTTGTCAGGGATGGCAGGCCTCAGTACCACCTTTATTTTCTACTTCTTCTCCTCCTCAAGATTCCCTAGCACATCATAAGATGCACCTATTGTTGCAAGTCTATCAGCATGTCTATTTGCTTTCCTAGGGATGCTTTGAATATTAAATGCATTGAAACCTTCAAGGAAATCCCATACTCTATGTTTATAAGACTTGAGTAGACCATTCTTGGTAATGTTCTAATTTCTCACTTGGTTAACTACCAACTCACTATCTCCATATACTTTCAAGGCTTGAATTCCTCTCTTTTGGGCAAGTAGGAGACCTTGAATCAAGGATTCATATTTGGCCACATTGTTGGTGCAACTTAACTGGAGCCTAAATGAGAAGTAGTATCTTATTTGTGTAGGAGAGATCAACATAATACCAACCCCTGATCCATTTCTATTCCTTGAGCCATCAAAGTACATACTCCATATCCCGCTCATATCTCCATTAGTCCCTACAAGATTGGGGACTACAACATCCTTTTCTAAAATACAGTATGTACTAAGGCCTATCTCAAGAGATTCTGACATAGGCTCAAACTGATATGCATTTGCCCACTTATCCAAGAAAAATCAGGTATGTGTGTCAGTTAAGTGGTGGGCTCATTCACTATGTCATTTTCATCCATCTCTGGGATAGGGCAATTCATGTTGATGGGATTAGGGGTGTAAGTTTCAGTATGATGGACAGCTTGAGGCTCTGCTCTGATTGAAGCATTGGCTCCATATCTGGTCTTAAAAGACATATATGACCAATCAGCAAATATGAATCCACCTATTTGGGCAGTGAAGTCTCTTGACAGACAAATAGCAAAGTGTGGCTTGACCTCAGTAACAGATATGTCTTAGGTCACAGTACAACTAGGGCATGCATGTAAGGCCATCTCCACATTCCTAAGGATTCCTATAGTCTTGATAGTACTACCATCCAACTGCAATACATCCCTAACAATGGGATCATATTTCATTCCTAAAGCATCAGCAACACACCTAGGCATTACTGAACTGCTAGCCCTGGAATCAATCATGCAATTATGGACTAGCTTGCCCCCTATAATTAGAGAAACATAGAACAGAGGAGGTCTAACCTTTTTGCTTGTTTCTACTTCCCTTGATGGTTGTACTAAGCTTGTGGAACTTTCCATACTAGGTGTCTGATCCTTTGGTTCAATTCTTTCCAATTCTTGCTGCAGCAACCTCTTTTGCATGGGTATAGTAGCAACAGCATCCCACATAGAGATATTCACATTTGTCTTCTTCATTTTCTCTACCACACTGAATGGCATAGTAGGTGTTTTGGTAGGAACTTTGGGAGCTGCATTTGTATGAGGTTGAGATGGAATAACCTGAGGATCACTTATATCTTTTCTGCCCTGATTTTGTCTTTGCTGCTGAAAGGCACTTGATTGATTTTTTGTTGCTTGCTCATGAGATATTGCATTTGAAGTTGAGGCCTGATTGGGAGGAGGAGGGATAACATCTTCCATAGCTCCCCTTTTGCTTCTAGTGTTATGAGCAATGGAATCCTGGTTGACATTACAATGCTCCTCCATTTGATGATTCATAAAAGAGCAATCACCCTGTCTTTGCATATCTAAGGCATCCTTAAATTGGTCCTCCTTGTATGCTTGCTCATGAGATGCTGCAGGTTCTTGGACTATCAAGGCCATAAAAGATTCAGCCTTCTGACACATGCAATAGGCATAGGAGTAATTGCAGGAGGGACAAAAATCTTAATCCTGAGCCATATTTTTTTGAGGGACTATGGCTCTACTTTGGTTTACATTCGAGGTTGAAGCATGGCCACCCTGCCTATTCTGATCGAAAGAATTGTTCCAATGATTAGGATTCGGGAGCCTACCACTATTTAGAGTTTTATATTGCAATTGATGAGGCTTACTACCTTGATCTTGTTGCCTTTCTAAAGTCGCCACCTTGTTGCTCACTTTCTGCATCAGAGAGAAATTATCCTCTAGCCTCTTTCCTTGATCTTCTAACTTCGTCCCTTGATCTTGCAATTTTTTATCAAGGTTCTTCTCTCTTTTGTCCATGTTCTACATCAGAGATTGCATCATTTCTTTGATTTCATCTATCCCATTTGAAGATGTGGAAGCTTGAGGGACTGGAGTAAGTGATTGTGATGTGGAAGGTGTGGGAAGAGGATCCATTATTGGTTGGTGATTTGGGATATTAGGAAAGAAGGACATAGGAGGCCTTGGAGCTAGTTTTCCTCTTTGTATTAGGATGTTCTCTAATTTTATTTCTATATGATAAGCATTAGGCAAGGTATCTCCTCCCATAGTTTGGATTGTAGTGGCAATATCACTATTAAAAGCTCTAAGGTAATGCAAGAAGGCATTACCAGGGGTAGGTTTCACCGAAGTAGGTATTCTATCCCATTTCTTTTCAAATCTATAGTTAAAATCAGTCATACATTCATGGGGGGCTCTTTTTATAGTAGTCAACTGCTCTAAAAGTGACAAATAGTCACTTTTATCCTCAAAATGTTTGCACAATCCTGCTCCTAATCCATCCCAATATATTACAGAAGCATGAGCTAAACCTCTATACCATTGTAGTGCTTTTCCTTTCAAGGATGGCGCTAGGAGCCTAACTGTAACATCATCCTCTATAATACCATGGATATTGCAAACATTTGCAACCTCTTGAATGTGCTCTGAGGGAGAGATAAAAGTTTCACCAGTAAACTCTGGTATACTCTTGAGTGCAGCTATTGGTATGTCATGTCTTTGGGCTAATAAGAGAGCACTCCCACCATTAAAGGTGGCAAAAGTATGAGCTCTAGGAAATTCCATATAGACAAGAGGTCTATTGATATGTATTGATGGTAGTCTAGGTTGAGATCTAATAGTAGGAGGAGTAGAGATAGATCTTGTAGGAGTATTTGTTACTATTGCACTCCTAACTGGCAATAAGGATACTCTAGTCCTCCTTCTTCTAGGGTTTGATAATGAAAGCTCTTGGTAATGAAACTTACCTCTAGAAGATGCCCTTGTCTCAGCTCTGGGCATGAATCACTGCAACTTTGGTCTAGAATGAGATATGTATTTGAAGCTCAGAGTTGCCAAGCACTTTCAAGAATGAGCCTCTTGAAGGCTTGAATACTGAAGCCAGTACTATCTCTTCAGTATTAGTTTCGAAATCTTCTTTTGACACTAGTAAACTTTAAATCTTTGATATTTTGTCCCACTAGGCATGCCAAAAACTATTTTCAGTTAGGTTTGCACCCTTGTCCAAGGCCTATGCACAAGGACAACCTAGTGAAACATGGAAACAACCTCCAAGCTATGGGACTCGAACTGTGAGGTTGAGTCTTCAGAGAAGGCCAGCTTCCTCCTACTATCAGGGTTCACCTAACTACTCTTGGAGAGGAAAAGGGAGAAGGAGAGCATGAAAGCAAATCTACCTAGTCTAATCTAAAGAGGTGATGCACCAAAATAGAGTGTTCAGACCAATCCTTGCCCATATATGCACTACTGAACTAGAATGAAACTAAGGATATACACATCTAGACTTGCTTTGATTTAATAACCACATGTAGATCAGAAAACCAAGATGAATGACACAAGGAAAGAGGTTTACTTATATATCATTCATAGGCTAGTAGAGAGACAGTCATGCAGATTAAAGATTTTCACAAAACAATGGCGAAGGCAAAGAGTTCTTGCACTTTCATACCAATGGCTGAAGGAGATAAGTGGAGAATCATACAATTCAGAGGCATGGGAGAATTTACACTAGAATTGCAGAGCAACAACAAAGAAAACTCAGAGAAAGGTCGACCTGGACAAAATTTGCAAAATTTTCCTTTATAGCTCCGACATAATTGGGATTTTTTGCTCTGCAATTACTGCTCAACAACTGTCATTAAGCCTCGCCCACTAAAAATCTGATCGAGGCATGGGTCTTTGGTACAACACAATCTGATATCTCACTGAAAGAGCCTTGAGAAGACAGAATGGAGCCGATGAATAACTTCTGATCAGGTAGATGAATTCGCCATGATGATAGAATGTCCCTTCTACGTTTATCACTTATTCTGGAGTAGCTAAGCATTGATCACAAGATTAAATTTCGTGGCAAACTTGACTTCTTCTATTTTTGGTCCATGAATTAGCACGTTGAAGAGTCAACAAGGTCCCACAAGCTAATTGGGCCATGCGGGCCAATCACCTCCTTTCATTTTGCCACCTGGGAAGTCTTTCTATGGTTGACCATCTTCCTTTTATTGACTGGGTGCTATGTTGCTATGGGCGAAATAATCAAAATTTGTGATAGTGCCATAGCACCTAGTGGTGAACTTCTATTCAACTAACCACGCCACCCTTTAAACTATTAACGTTAACTATGATGTCTCCAAACCTAACCGTAACATTAACCGTCAGCTCCTTAACTGTTATATTTACTGCGCTTCCTCCCTTGGCCCACGAGGACACATGTCCCTTAGGTGCTATGTCGCTATGGGCAAACAATGTGCAACTTCCCATAGCGAGATAGCACCCACCGTAGATTTCCATTGATCTAACAATCGTGAAGACTCACCATACTCTGCACATTCATCCATTGAAATTTCTTGGGCCCGCGATCCACTTGTCACACTTGGCCTGACGTAGCACCGCCCTGTCACGTCTTAATATTACTTGACCCCAATAACCTACCACATGTTTCTAAGGCACTATGTCACTATAAAAAAATCACGTGCATTTTCTCATAGCAAGATAGCGCCCACCATTGATTTGTGTCAATCCAAGGGTGAAGAAAATTGTGCGAAACATCTGAATGATGGTGGGTCCAAAACTGCTAACGTCAAGATCCACCTAGCTGGTGATGAGCCAGGACTTCATTTCAATGCGACCACCCCTCCACGTCACCTATAGTCCCACCACGTCTTTGGCTGGCCGGGCGCTATGTCGCTAATGGCGAGAACTGCCAATTTTTTGTTAGTGCCATAGCGCCCTCCGGTGATGCATTACTTTTTTGACCTACCCCTTAACCTCTACCTTGCGAACTAGACCCACCATGCCACATGTTGACAGGGCGCTATGTTGTTATCGTGATAGGCTTTGGAAATCTCCATAGCGACATAGCGCCTAACCACTGATTCTCTTTGATCCAATGATGGAGAGGTCTCAGGCAGTCAAAAAACAACCTTAGGAAATAAGGGAATACTCTAAGGTTTGAACATTTAATTTTTTCAATATTCCCATGGCGATTAAAAATAACAATAAAGCGAGGAGGGTAATCGTTGGGCAGGGCAGCATTTTCAAATTTTGAATCTTGGTGGAGGTAAAAAATGTGGTAACAATTACCATATTGGAGCTATGAAAAATTTACATAATGATTATGGAAGTTACTAGTTCTATGGAAGAGTAATAGAAAATTAATGTTTGGTAATTGATATTTATTTTTAAGTTTACTATTGAGAAGTAGTGTGAGATAGGTGTTATATATGGAATAGTGGCTGTTATGGTTGAGCTACATTTTTTGCATTGTAAGTTTCTATGTGGAATGTGTCATAGCTTTAGAAATATTGATACCACATACATAATTGGTATTAGAGATGGTTTTGGAAACCATGGGCTCGTTCTACTTGTGTTGAGCTGTATAAATATGTAGCTACTTAGTGTATTTGATGATATTAAGATGCATATCTTCTAAGGAGTGTTTATGTGCCAAATAGTCTCTAGAGTTCTCTACTATTTTTTTTACTCTTGATGAACATTGGCTAAAGGAATTCCATTGTAACTATATTTTTCACTGATAATAGAACCAAGTCTAGTTCTTTTAGTGTGGTTTATTTTCCCAAAAGGGTTTCCCTACACCTATCAAGTGTTGCATTTTTATTTGTTTGAATATGATTTTGTATATGTCTATCTAAAATAAATTTATCTTAAGATTTTATAAGAAATTTCTACATCATATCTCCTATTAGATTTAGCATTTCGAAGCATTATTCCACACTTTGCTTCTTTTCATAGTGAAGCAACAATATATTCTAGGGAGATGGTAAAGAAATCAAAGAGGGATTGAGAAAATGTACTTAAATTTATGTAAATAAACTAAGTAGATCTCCATGTGTATCAATATTTACACATCGTAAAGTATCTGGTTGGGAAAGGTGAAGGGTAACCCATGTTGTTTCCAATTTATTTTTCCCACCTGTAAAGTCTTCCTTTTACTTATACAAGAACAATGGAATCTAAAAAAATGAAATGGATAAGAGAACTAAGAGATATATTTGGAAATAGAACCAAGGGAAACATATCAAGGGAAAGAATGATTATATTCATCCTTCACAAAAATAATTCCTAACTTCCAAGAAAAGCATGCTTGCAATTTATTGGAAATTAATGCTAGACAGAACCAACTGTAGAAATAATTCAAGGTAGGATTTTGTGGGAATAATCCAAATGAGTTTGTTTTGAGGAAGAAATGGAGTTGTAAAGGACATAGGATCTTTTGGATAGAATATAAAAGGGATAAGAAAATTAGTTACATTGAAATGGATTATTCTAAACAATGAAATTCCCACAAGGGTGGTCTCCCAAAAAAGATGAGGTAAGAAATAACAGTGAATGTGAGACATGACATTTATTGATAAAATAAATAATTTTTTCTAAGAAGAGGTAGAGAACAAATAAATATTTAGAAGTTGAATGATATATGCCAAATCCAATATAGTAAGAAATTGAACAAGAAGAACCAAGTTCTAAAATGAATACAAAGAGTAAGGTCAAATGATCAACACTAGAAGAAAAATGAGTCAAATAATTCATAATATATTTGGTCATTCATCCCAATATTAGATGATATTATCCAAATTAGGATTAAAAGACTTAATTAGAAAGATCTAATTCATAAGATTTTTTTTTTCAAATATTCCCATCTCATATAAAGTGTTGGTTCTTTAAAGGTTGTGACCACTACTTTCCTTTCTATTTACCAAATCATCGTTCACATTGATATCTTTTCACACCCCCATCTAACTGCTCCACTGTCATGTAATGGGATAATGCTTTCAACAAGGAATCTGCTCGAATGATCTCTAGGCTCAAATCTAAGAAAGGATCAAATTTATTTGAGCAATAAGAACATTGTGTGCACTTCACCTAAAAGCCAGATTGAAGCAATTGTTAATGAATAAAATACTTTTCTAAGACTATAACCTAGAGTTCCTAGCATAAAAATAATTTTGAAAGGTTTAAGTGACTCAAAAAAGCAAAAATAATGACCAGAATGTGTGCTCCAGCCATCATGAACAAGAACACCATAAAGAGTGTACTTAAAATTGCCCTCCTGTGATTGATCAATAGATAGAGAAACTAGAATATCATTCAAATGTGAAAAAATTATTATAAAACCAATAGATATTACAAAAACTATATTATTAGATTCCACTAAAAATGTGATCCATTGGCAAATAATATTGTAAGGGCTACTTACATGTGAAGTGCTAACAAATGGTTTGAGATCCAACGTACAACCAAAGTCTACTTTTTTGTCAATTTTTCCTCCAGATCCAACTACACTTAAGCGCTTGAGATGAATTGCAAGAACATGTATAAAAATGAAATTAACCTGGCGTATGAGTAAATAATTGTTTAGCAAATGTATAAAAATGTAATTCTACATCATGCATCTCATTCTGTAGAAGATCAATATCTCATATTCTAGTGTTGATGGATAGACTTACATCATTCACTCAATCATGCTTGAATTTCATAAATAAATAATCAGCAAAGTCTATTTCCCCTCCATGAATTTTTTTGACTTGGAACTTTTGATAAATCTAGGTAATGAAAATCTAGAGAAAATAAATGTTGTTTCACATGTAAAAATGAATGCTTAGTGTTCTTTAAATAAATTAATATCTTCCATGACCTATATTCAAATATTTTGATATCTTAAAAATGTGGCTAACTTTCATGACTAAAAAACTATATGGACCATATTCATTGTAAACACTGCTTTAAATCAATCAAGAGTAGTGCTCCCCACTATAATTCTATTTCTTTTGAACATACCATTTTATATTAAAATAGAAAGAAATAACATGGTATTTAGAATTGGTTGATGGCCTGTACATATCATTAAATTCTAAATTCCTACTACACATTCTCATCTATATTGCATGATGTCTACCCTATGAAGATATAGCTTATTTGACATTTGATAAAATGATGACGGTGAATGAAATACAATAAGAAAACATTAAGATTTCTTTAAAAATGAGAACATTCAATGAAAACCTATACCTAGTAAATTTAGATCAATCAAAAGTCAGCTTCAAAAAGCATGATAGTTGGCCCAAATCAAACATATATAACAGATGATGAGCAGGCTTACCCTTCCAAAATTTTCTCCATTTCTTGGATTCGCTTCTTAGAGGACAAGAGAGACTCCCATGCACCAGCTAAATTATCAATACTAGACATTAGAACCTCAAAATCATGCCTAACTTTGTAGAGCTCCTGCTCATTTTCTATTGTACATTGTCTTTATCTTGATGTTTCCTATTCCATATCTTCAAGCTTCTGTTGCATTTCCTTGAGGACACCACTAGTACCCCTGGCAACCTTCTCCATTTCTTCTACTCGCACCCACATGCTCTCAATCTATAGTGCCTTTTGCTTCACTTGATCCTGACTAGCATAAGCTTTTTGCTTCTCTACAAGCTGAGATGTTTAGGGAGATAAAGTGGGAAAGATAGAGAGGAAAAAATAAAGAGATATGGAGGAATAAGGAGAAGTGGCGATAAAGAGATATATAGATGGTTAATGAGAGAGAAAGATATAAGGAGATATAGAAAGAGGGTGATAGGGATAGACGGATAAATAGGTTATAAAATAAGTAGAGAGGGCTAAATCAGAGATGGAGATAGGGAGAGGTAGCAAGAGGAAGATAGAAATCATGAGATATGCTCCTAAATTTTCCAATTAGAGTCCTTTCTCATTGGACAAATAAGGAAGATATTCGTAATGGTGCCTAGTAATCATGTATTACATAAATACATGCAAAACATAGAACAATGTATTTTTTCTATTTGATTTTCTACCTCTTCAGTGTACCCATTGCACAGCAATGTAGTATTGCTAGTTTTTTATTCATGTTATGCATGGAAAAAGCATATAGTAAGGGTCACATCAAAGTTTTCATTGGTAAGGAGAAACCCAAAAAATTACTGACCATATTACATGGGCCTAAGGAAAGCTTTATGCTTGACCAAAGGCAAGGCACCTGCAGCTAAAAGTCAGGATGATCGAATTGGAGTGAACAATGAATTTATAGAAAACACTTTGAAAACTTGTTAAAAAAATTTATCAATTTGCAATAAGATTGTATTAAAACTAGAATTATATAGATCCATATCATTAAAACTTAAAATACCTGTCAGTATTAAGTGTTCAAAAAAGCACACGCCGGACACCTCTTGGAATGTTCAGGGCCTCCATAACCTTTGCTACAATAAGAAAGAAATCCAAATAATATTAAATCTTTGCTGAAACTCCAATTCACAAGGATGCATAGTTATGTTCTAATAATCAAATACTAACAGTAAAAAATGCAAAGCTGAAATGGATATGTTGCTAGTTTTTCTCCATTCATTCAGAAAACAAGCTTGATACTAAAATGTAAGTGTTTTCTCTTTAAATTATATAATGTTGATCACAAATACTAATCATAGATTAGTTATCCAAAAGGGTGCAATAATGACAGAGGAGCCAAATACTAAAAGATGCAATGAAGAGTTGCAATTCTTCAAATGATATTAAAAAGGCATCAATAACCAGTCCAAGGACATTATTCAGACAAAAGATTACTTTGTATTCTATACAGACATAAGTGGTAGTAATCCACTAGACATCAGAAAGCCAGATCCCATGAGTACAATGATTAAGATCAGGAATAGTGACATATATATCACATAAGTAACAAGAGTTACATCAGAAATTGCAACAGTACAGAATCACCCATCATTGGGTCATCACCATTACAAAGATATTATATCAAACAGAGATAAAATAAATATCCAACGTCTTTACAAACCAAACAGAATCAATCATATCACATTTCAATAAGGCAGATATCAGAAACAGTGAATAACTTCATACCAGTATGGTACATATCACTTTTACATTATGATAAATCTGTAATAGTGATTACTTGGTCTTGCAAATTGCTCTACAGAAATTCTAATGATACTTATTGTAGATCAGTAATCAACACTAGATCATCAAGATCTATGATATTAGGTCATTTAGTTGACTATCACTATACTTCCAACTTCAATATATATAATCCTTGTTTAGTCTTTGATATTGATTAGATTGGGAATTTTCACAAAGTCATTTCCATCATTATTGGAAGTGTTTTTGGTTATCAAAATTTGATTGAAGATATCAGAACTACTTAAAAAGACATTTTCATATTGTTCGTCTATATTCTTTACCAAAGATCAATTGCATCTCTCTAGTAGTGAATTAAAGAATATATCAAAAGCATGGGTGATATTACTTGTACATAACATCAAGATACATGCACATTGCATTGATATATCTACCTCAAAAAAATATTTTTATTAATACTTAACATTTATTTGTGGCAAAATAAAGAATTGAGTATAAGTAATAATAGAAAGAAGTTTATTGTGATTTAAAATATAAGGATTTAGTCACAAAACCTTAGGAGTCATATAAGGGAACATCAAACATTAGCTCTAACCTCAAATAAGGGATTATTAACAAGCTAAAAGTTATCCTTGTTTTTGAAGTCAAATCTCTCTTCTTCCAAACTTTCCTTATCTGATTTCTCTGGACAATGTTTCAGGTCATAGGTCTCAGCTGGGTTGTCCACTTTATCATTTCTTCCTTTGTCTTTTGGTTCCTTGAAGTGTTTTGTTCCTACACCTTGATTTTATATTTTTAATGTTTTCATGAACATCTATCAACTTATCATTTTTTCACTTATATCAATCCAAGGTCCTACAATATATAGTTGTTGATCTATTCTTGCTTACTATCTTGTTACCTCATCCTTAAAGGACTTCAATGCTATATGTTGAGATTTTTGACAAGGTAAATGTGAGTGAAGTTCTTGAAGCAATATTTGGATTACAATACTTAGTCTGAACAATCTCGCCTATTTAATTTTCTACAACTTCTCTCTTTCTTGTGAAGCTATCATCTTGGCATGCCTAGATATCATAGAGCTCTTTCAACATCTTTAGCACGATCCCTTAATTTCCCTAGTTCTTTTCTTGCCATAGTTTCATCAAAACATTTTATCACCTACTTGTTCCTATCCTTCACTATCACATCTCTTTGCCTATCTTCCTTGAGGTGATTAGATTTGACACAAAATGTATTTTTTGATTGATTGACATTAGAAATATTACTCTTCTCATGCACAAACACTGACATGCTAGTCAATGTCATGTACTTTTTAAAAGGTGAAGGATAATTTTGATCAACATCCTTATCTCCAAGCAGCTTCACATAATCTGAATGATGACCCCTAGATTCAATCCCTACTATGTCATCCTCAATGTATGTCATTGAGATGCAGTAAGAAAAATCTCATAATCATCATCAATCCGTGTACTCATTTCATTTGTGACAGAAGGAGGACTCAAAAATTTAACTGCTTCTATTCCCTCCAAGTGTCAAAAAATATTTTCTCTCATTGTATCTTGTTACCACTATTTTTGGTTGTCTATTAAGGTTAGATTCTAAAAATCCTCCTCTCATTCACTTCCTAACTTGGTTTTTTCTCGTTCTTCCTTTTTCAAGTGAGGCTTCAATTTTTCCTCTTTCTCTATTTAAATGTTGTGGTTGTTGTATGGAGACAAGTAGCTTTAGGATTTAAATTCTCCACCTTTGGCTCATGGAAACCCTTTGCTTCTACATATGCACGAATCGGTCTTTTGTACATAGCACTATGCATTGGAGTGGCAGTTAGATTTGTACTTTTTACACCACTTACCAATATTCTCCATTACGATGAGCTTCTTTAACCAATGAAGATACACCTTCCCATGTTAATGTCCAACTAGAATGTTGACATCGTTCAATCCATACTGTCATCCAATCAAGATTGTTTGCAATATAAAAATGTAGTGCATCCCACTCTCCAGCACCTGTACAAAAAAAAAAATAGACAACTTACAACCGATTTACTTTGAAGATTAAGAAATAATTTATTACAATAACATCTTATAATTTATTGCCTCTCACTTCCCTCAATGTACCTTTCCCCATCAAGTACTCCCCTTCTAATTTTTAAAAAGGCTTGAGATCCCAAATGCGATCTACATGGATATTTGATGCAAACTTAGGAAGATATTCAATAATGTACACCATAGTCTGGTATACCATATATCCCTCTACCATAGAACCCTTAGGATTTGCTCTTTTTCAAACCAAAGCCTTCAAAGATTTCAAGTGCCTCTCAACCATCCACATTGACCTACTATGTACAGGTCCACACAATTCAATCTCCTCAACTAGGTGTATGAGGTAGTGTTCCTGCGCATTGAAAAAAGTTGAAGGTAGACACTTTTTCATTTGACACAGTAAATGAGGAATTCTTCTCTTCCAATAGTTTATATCTTATTTATGGATTTCTTTAGATGACAACCACCTACATTAAGAGATTCAAGTCACAAAAAATATATAGATATGAGACTTTAAAAAATAATATACCATAGATTACATAGCAAGAAAAACAAATCACAAATATAATTAATATATACAACAAATTAAACAGATATTATTGCTTACCTCATGTATTTTCCAAGATCGTATATCACTTGTTTGATGTTATTGTTGAAGGGCTCTAGGAGAGATAGAGGAAGCATGTACTGCAATAATTATAAACCAATCATTTCATTGCTTTCTAACATAAAATAATGAATAGTACACGTAGTTTATGAATATATTGCAAATACAGAAGAACATAACTTACCTTGATGAAAGTATGCCAATCATGCATTTTGAGCCTTGGCCCAAATTCACTTTTTTTTGATATGAGATTGTTTATGTTCGCAGCAAATCCTGTGGGAAATAAAATTTTTCGTATGACTTCTTTTATGGCATCACTCTACTCTGTTAATTACCAAGGAAGGGAACTTATATTAATCTGATCTCTATTGCTATTTGAGTGAATGAAATTCTTCAATGCATGATTGGATTCATGAATGTCATTACAAATTTTGACAATTTTTTCTTTGTCACGCCTTCCATCCAATATTTTCCACAATGTCTCTGTTATATTCTTTCCAATATGCATATTATCAAACAAATGCATAATTTGTAAGTTCTAGTAGTAGGGAAACCTACTAAATTATCTGGGATAGCTTTTTAGTCCCTTTGGAAGGTTGTCAGTACTGCCTTGACGACCTTCATGATCATCAATTACACAATTAGTAAACAAAAATTACAATAGAAATATATAAATTACAAACATAAACCATTAGGTGGAATGACATTACCTCGACGATTAATTCTATTATATTCCAACTTCTATAGGTGAGGTGTCATTCTTTGTGGCTTTGATGTAGTCTCTTCTTTCCCATTGAAAATATGTTTTTTCATACTTCAATACTTATGATTCCTATGGAGGAAGTGCCTACACTCATCAAACACCTGCTTTCCTAAACTTTTTGAATGACGAGATTTCATCTTTGGACCACAAACTAGACATGCAAATTTTCCCTTTGTTTGAAAACCTACAAGATAATGATATAATTGGATTATTAAATATGTTGATTTTTATAATTAGAATTATAATGCGCAACTTGAATTCACTATAACATACCACAAAAATGTGTTAGCCCTGGGGTATCATGTATTGTCCATGCAAGTATTGTGTGGAATTGAAATTGTCTTTGTCGTATTGGTCTAGACACATCATACATAGTGACACCATTCCATAACTCCACCAAATTGTCGATAAGAGGCTCAATATATACATTCATATCTTTAACTTGATATTTACCTACTTGAATGAACAGTAACATTACATAATTATTGTGACTATTTTACTACAAGATTTGTAAGTACATGTAAATTAATAACTATCAAATGATAAGATACCTGGAACAATCATTGCCAACATAATGTGCTCCCTCTTTATTGACATCCATGGAGGAATGTTATTGTTGATAACAAAAATAGGCCACACTAAGTAAATAGATCTCATCTCTCCAAATGGATTGACACCATCCACTTCCAATGAAAGCTTGAGATTATGAGGTTCTTCTTTGAAGTGTTGCCACTTTTCCTCTATGTGCATAAATGTCGAACCATCCACAGGGATTCGAATAATGTCATCTCAACTTCTATTGCATGCATGATAATCCATAAATTGAGCCAAGCTACTACACCTGAATAATTGTCACATCCATGGAATAATGGGGATGTAACAAAGAACCTTTTGAGGCACCTTTTTTGGTAGTCGATCTATTCGATATCTACTCGTATGATATACATGGCATTGTGTTGCAAATTCATGTTCTTCATAATATATAATATGATCATTGGGACAAGCATGTATTTCTTCATACTCCATTCCAATATCTTTCATAATAGTAATTAATTCTTGATATGAGTGAGGTAGAATATTTGATGATGGTAAGAGAAACTCGCCCATCAATCTACAGCAAAAAATATAAGTTGTTAATATAGACAATATTAGTGGTACATTATTCACCCTTTGTTAACTATATAGACATATATGACACACCTTAACATACATGACATTGTTATGTTGGATAAACCATTCATAACCTTCAAGTTCAACAACAACAATATAGCAAAGAGAAGATTTGTTTTGGAGTCTTTGTATAGGGGCTCGTATGCCTTCTAAAGTAGAGGTACATTGAGGCTATCATCATCATCATGATCAAATACACTTGGACTAAATGTGTCGTTGATCAATGTATTTATACCATCCTATTCAATTGTGTTTTTTGGTGCATGATCATCATCTTCCATGGGATCATTATCTTCACCTTTGATATTTGCACCTCCATGTTCCTCCACTTCGAAAACTATATTCTTTGGATTGGTGTGGTTCATATCATGTACTTCCCTGGGAAGATCAACCTATATAAAATTGATTAACATTAATAAACCATGACCATCAACTCATCATCAAGTGATTTCATATGTATATAAATTTTTAAAATGATATAATGAATGACTTACCAATGGATGATAGTCATGCCCCCCTTCAATGTGACCATTATCCCTACAGTGTCTCTTAACTATTTTGATTAACAGTCTTCTACGGTTTAAGCCCTTAGAAATATTGCAAGGACAATAACATTTTCCATCACCTTTTCTTTTCAAGTTAGACCAAAATCTAGCAATTTTCTCCCTATTTTGTTCTTCACTTATATTATCTAACATGATCGTTCTTTGTAGGAAGCAAAAATCGGGCTATGAAAACTTCGGTCTACAACTTTCACAAACTAAGCATAACTGTCAAAAGTACACAAATCTTCTTAGACCTAGCTAAATACTTTAATATTATAAAAATACTTTCTTTGACTTTATTCCTAAGACATTTAATCCAATCACCTTTTCTAACATTCAGTCAATTACTCTAGGCAAATTTCTGGATAAGATTATTTGTTAAACTTTGACCAACTGCCTGAAGGTCTTATTTAAGGAGACCTTACAACATTAAGCCACTAAAAGCAATTTCAAAACATATAAACTAAAATTCTAGTTAAAATATACATTAGATTAAAAAATATACAATTTTCATACCCGAGCGTGTGGTTATATAACTTGTGCAATAGCCTTCTTACTTAGCTATAGAATCTCTCCAGCAATCAAATCATACAAGCTACAAGGCCTAACAGAAATTTCAAAACATATAAGCTAAAAGTCTAGTTAAAATATATATTAGATTAAAAATATGCAATTTTTATACCTGAGCGCGTGGCTATATAACTCATGCAACGACCTTCTTGCTTAGCTATAGAAGCTCTCCAGCAATCAAATCATACAAGCTACAAGGCCTAATAGCAATTTCAAAACATATAAGCTAAAATTCTAGTTAAAATATACATTAGATTAAAAAATATGCAATTTTCATACCCGAGCGCGCGGCTATATAACTCGTGCAACGACCTTCTTGCTTAACTGTAGAAGCTTTCCAGCAATCAAATCATACAAGCTACAAGGCCTAATAGCAATTCAAAACATATAAGCTACAAGTCTAGTTAAAATATATATTAGATTAAAAAAATATAGAAATTTCATACTGGCTAAGCACGCGACTATAACTCATGCAACGGCCATTTTGCTTAGCTGTAGAAGCTCTCCAGCAATCAAATTATACAAGCTACAAGGCCTAACAACAATTTCAAAACATATAAGCTACAAGGCAAGACATATTACATGACATGGCAAAAGGAACAAAATTTACAAGCTTTAGCAAGACATATTAAACGACATCATAGTGCTACAGAGATCACAATTATATGAGTCAAACATAGTCATGAAAAAGCACATAAATTAGTTATTATATGCAATTAAAAGATATATAGGTAGATAGGGACATCCATAGGGCATATTAAAGAAATGAAATTGTCATATAGATTTCATATGGGATTTTGAAGACGTTAGTGTTCTAAGGCAAAGAATCCATTCATATAACCATAATGACTCTATTAAGGTTGATTCTAGTGAAAAAAGACTTGAAAATTTTGAAACTCCCATGCAAAAAGATATAACTGAAGAGGTTGAGATGCACCTAGTGGAAAAGCAGGAAACTCAACCCTAACCCCAATAAAATAAAAATTGAACCCTAACAAAAAAAAACATTTTGAAGTTTGATCCCATGCCAAATCAAGAATTTTTTTAATGGTAAATAGCTGAAGTTGTGTTGTAGGCTCTTGCTACCAAATCAAGAACCTAACATTAAACCACATTAAACTTGAAAACCAAATGAAACAATAAACTAGATTGAACCCTAATATCACCACCAAGTCTAATTGAATGCTGAACCATGTTGAACTCTACACTTACAACTTAACCAATATGAACTTTAACCATAAATCTTGTATTGAAACTTCGCTAACTATATATCAATAATATTTTAAATAATTTACAATATTAATTATTATCTTATCAAATGATTACATATACATCTTTATTTATTTATTTTTCCCAATAATTAATATACATCCTTATTACATATAGACCTTACACCAAATCAAATCTCAACCCTAACACTAAACCCAATTCTATATTTCACTTGAACACTTAAAATAAAGATTAAGACAAGTAGAACCACCATATGCCAAATTGAACTTTTAAAATAAATTTCAGCCTAAACCTTACAACCATCATCATCAAGCTTATCTACTATAAGGTTTAGAGTATTTGGCATTCTAAAATCTGTGCTATTGCTATCAGGATTTAACTATGTGATTTTGAGTCAAACTCATTGACCCATGTTTCATGAGTAGTGATTCAACATGAATCCATCTCTCATGAGAATAAATGGAACACTTAAGACTCATTGGAACAAGTATTTTTCAAAAGGTTCTAACTCATTTCATCACAAATCCCTTGATTTCAATCCCATATCCTTGATTACTTTAGCCCAACTCTTTGTCACACCTTCACACCCTGGAGAAACTCAACTACTTAGTAGGCCAAAGTTTCCCAAACTCATCTTTTCAATTTGGAGACCTGGAAATTACCACCAAGACCATCTAAGATGAATTAAGAGCACTACCTCCACTGCTAAAGCAAAAAGAGGGTGGTTTCTATTTGCAATGTGACAATGATGTGTAAATCTCACAATAGGTGTATTAGATACATTATGATTATATTATTATTATCTAATTGATTGTAGGTTCCAAGACAAGCTTATTTCATCTTATTTTTAGGTTAGAGTTATATCTCTGACTATAATTTGTTTATTATCTAATTTGGATTTGTGAATTTAGGGAAAACTGTAAGGAAAACTAGGAAAAGGAAATTACACATTGCAAAGGGGGAAAACTTGATGAAGAGGTGCGACTCTCCCTCACATGCAAGGTATAAACAAGAGAATGTTTCATTTGAAGAGTACACCCAAGGTAGATCAATTTGGGGGATAATATATTACTCTCAAAGGAAAAATCAAAACATAGTAACTCAATTAATTAAAGGTGGTGATCCTTTATTCCTTATACCAATAAGGCACAAAGGACAATTCATTCCAAGCCTAGAAGGGTGACTTATCAATCATCACTCAGGGCTCCATTGGAACAAATCCTTAATTCAACCATCAATCATTAATCCCTCAAGAAATCAAGCATCAATCAATCAGCAAGATCAAGCAAAAAATCATCAAATCACATCAATCACAACTTCATCTTGGGACTACGAAAACAAATAATTCAGCAATTAAGCATCTCTCTATCAAATCAGCATTCATTCAATCATCAGTAAAAAATGTATCAGACCAAAATTTATTACATCATCACACATCAATAATCTAATCAACAATCACTTAAATCATCACTCAGTAATAGCTCAAATGATACAATCAAGTAATTGGATTAGATCAGTACTGGATACAACAGGCATTATGTGTTGTAGCAATTATTAAGATATGTACGATGAAGATGCAATCTAACTTATAATATCTTATGAATTTGGTATAGTTAATAATGTGAAATACTAAACAACTTAGATTCTTTATTTGTTTATCAAATTTTGATATTCTCCTACAAAAAAATCATGTATAGGTTAGCAAAGAAATACAAGGGGGGAGGGCAGATACAGGTTCCCCTTTTAAATATACCACCCCATGTTGGATGGATGTATTCTTGCCACTCATGATCCAATGGGAATTGTATCATGCCCTTGGGCTTTGTTGTGGCGAAAGTTCCAGAGAAGCCTATTGTTCTTTCCTTTCGAATGTCTACAATGGTTGCTTGCAGAAGTGAACTAAAGGTTGGAATTTATCATATATGGCTTAATAAGAAGACATGAATAGTGAGGGCAGAGATGGGTTCCCCTTGTAAGTAGACCACACCATGTTGGGTGGATGTGTTCTTGCCACTTGTGGGCCTAGGGGTGTTGTATCCTTCCTTTGGGATTAGTTGTGGCAAATGTCCTAGGTCACCCTATTCAAACCCTAATATGGTTGGCTATTCTAAATAAAACTATAAATTATGTCTACATATGAAACGTTAGTAATTTAGTTGTTTATTTACTTTAAGTTTCAACAACTATCATATGTTTAATTATAGAGAACAATTTGTATACAAAGTTTGTTGTGAAATTCTTACTTTGGGTAAAAATCAGTAGGGGACACCGTTACACTTTTAACATGATAGTTTTTAAATATTGCATGGGAAGATATTGCAGTTACATCCAATCATTTCTCAACTAACAAAGAACTACTACGTACACTTGTGTGCTTGTGCACACAATTATGTGTGTATGGAAATATAGGTTTTGGTACTCTGGATCTTAATATCAAAGCTAAATTTATGTTGTTAATAGCATTATCAAAAATTTTCATAGGAATTTTATGAATATGGGCTATCTATCTTATGTGAAAAATATCTTAAATGCTATGCCATATTGCTTCTTTATATTTGCCCATAACATATTAGTTTTGATTGTATTGCAAGTGAATTAAAATATTTTCAATGAGTTACTCATTTTGGAAAGTTAATTCTAGTTGCTTTTCTTAGGTTTGGTCCATACTTTTGTCAACTAGTGATTGCTAGATTAGGGGATGACAACAAACCATTTATCTGCACAATGGATTCTATTGAAGCTAAGTACGTATTCTTTTTCTTGTATAAAGTTCATTTAACTATTATGGAAGTTGTATTTTGCACCTCATTCATGCATAATGGAATTAATTTTTGAATAATGTTATATTTTAAAATGTTACATGAGCAAGATCATATGTTGGAATGTAATCTATTATATTATTGCTTTGTATGCACAAGTGTTAATGGTGACCTCCTAACATTTAGCTTTCACTGTCATCAAATAGAGAACTTGTAACATTTTAGGGTCAGGACATACTTTGTGAAAAATGAACACTATTTTGCTATGTCTAGGGACATGGTGGGGATCAAAGCTCAATTTTTGATGCAGTGAAGGCTTATTAGGTCAAGATTGATTATATTTCTTTGTACAGTATTTTTAAGAGTTGGGTCTTTTTATTACTTGAAAGAGATATATAAGAGAGCTGAGATAGAATTTTTTTTTTTTACCCAAGTCAAGGCTCATTTGACTAAAATTGAATGGGGCAGTATACCTTATATTTTCTGGAAGTGTAGTTTGATTTGATCTTTCTTTTTATAGAGGATGTCCTGAAAGAGGTATATGTAGAAAGGCGAGCTAAATAGGGGTCTGTAACACAAATAGTTTATGGGAGAAATCAAATAGTTTATGGGGTTTTCCCTCATATAACTAATCTATATAGGGGCGCACCATATAGAGAAGCGAGAGATCGAAGGTGCCAAGATCCTCCATTTGATCTGTTGACCTGTGAAAAATATGCAAAATTGAATACAAATTTCAAAAGATTTAAACAACCTAACCTTTTTCAGATGCATGACAAAGGCTTTATGCACTTTAATTGGCCGTAGGTGAGCAGGCAAAGATTTGAATCCTTAATTTTTTAAACTGCTACTGGATTTTGAAGAATAGCTTTTACTTCTGAGACGATTCCTTGTAGCCCACCTGCCATGGTCAACAGATGATGTTTAGATTACGAATTAAACTGAGGTAGCCATAAGCTAGTCCAATTTAGGGCTTGAATCACATCTTACCTAGGATGCATACTTGTATAGCCACTTCAAGCGAATTCCTTGGAAAATCTTTGTAAGTTTGTGAGCCTCCATTTGTTAGAACATAGATAGCTAGGTATGCTCGGGTGCTAGAGCGTGCTGCTGGCAGATAATGCGATGAAAATGTTTGAAATGCATGCATATATTGTATGGCACATATATATATATTTTTTTTGAATTAGAGCTCGACGCTATAGCAATTGTGACACCTAAGTTGCCTGACATCACAATTGCGACGTTGTTAGGCTATATTTGAAAAAAAAAGCCAAAAAACACATTGGTGTCGCAAATTGGCCCCTAATTTCTTAGTGTAAGTTGATGTATTTGTTTGAGCAAAATGATTGATGTATTTATTCAGGCTGCTATCATTTCATAGAATGGATGAAATTGGAAAGAATGGTCTTTGTAGAGGTACCTTCTTCAGAATGAACGATGTTTTTAAGCTAAAGTTGTTTGGATATATAGATTATTGTCATTATGTCTAGGATAGTTCCATTGTTACAAAGACTATAAATTTGTATTGTTCTTATTTTTTAAAAAATTATATTCTTTTCTTGACTTCTCTACACCAACAAGAACTAATGAAGTGGGTCTCTGTTTGTTTGTTGGTTGGAGTTCATGTTTTTGTGTTCTTTGTGCTTTTCTCTACACCAACAAGAATTGATGAAGTGGGCTTCTATTTCTTTGTCTCTTTGAGTTCATGTTTTTGTGTTCTTTGTGCTTCTAAGTTGTTTTTTGTTTTGTTTTTGGAATGGAAGGTTTCCTGACTGTGATTGTTGGCTTTAGCATGACTACAATTGAGTTCTAGTTTTGTCACATCAAACCTAAAAGAGTCTCCCAAATCTATTTTGGAACATCTGGTGTTTTGGTCTTTCAACCAAAACCCCTTTTGAATAAAAAATTTTAGGTTATCCATGAGAATACTGAACCCTATTTCAGAAGAAAAAAGATACATTGATAGCTGATTCTCACTAAAAAATACAAACCAAAAAGAGAACAGATGTTAGCTAAAGGAAATTATTTTCATTGAAGGAAAAGTCATAAAGAAAAAGTCTTGTTATGATGAAAACCTTACAACAAGTGGCAACCGAAATTGGTGGTGACTGTTGAAAACAATGCAGGACACATGTCATTGAAACTGTGACTAATGTGGATCAAGTGTTATCATCTTTAGCAAGCAACATTAAAACACTTAATTATCATTTTCTTGATCCCAATATGAATTTTGCAAAGGAAGTAAATAATATTTTTTTACCTCTTTTGTACTATTCTATTTTAGGTTCTAAATTGGCCATGCATAAAACTAAAGTTATGATGACTTGTCTCAACCCTTCTTCCAACTTGGATTCCCAACAAATGGCATGAGATGAAGCATGGTAGCATCACTAGATAGACTCGGATGGAGTAGTAGGTTTTTTTTCCATGACTAGTAGAATTCAAGTTGGCAACAAAGTTTTTATTAGCTAGTCTTGTTTCCATCACAAAGTTTTTATTAGTTGACCAAGCTTATTTACATCTAGCTACTTTGTAGATGCATTGCATCCAACCAAAAGAAAAAGGACTATTCGAATTTTAGATTCATACACTAAGGATATTTTCCTTAATACAAAATGGATTTCTAGAGATTTGGACAAAGATGCTCCCTGGAAATATTGTGTTCAACAATATATTCAAAAAACAACCACATTCATCTAACTTTAGCTAATTAACTATTCAAACCTCTTATCTTTTACCCTTTCTAGTCAATGTAATATTCAATTTCTATATTTAGAATTAATTTGTAAACTAAAAGTCAAGTACTTACCACTACATCACACTTGTCAAATGACTTGATAAAAACATTTTGCTCCCTCCTTTCACATCAACTTTGTCCCCATTCTTTAAATTGGCAGTCAACATTTTTCTATTTCCTCCAAAGACACTCTTATTCACTCTTCATAGAGGAGTCTCTCAATCTACCTATTTATGTGAATTTAACACTTTAGATTTGGCTCCTTGGCCAATTAATAAAAACCACCTTTTGGCTAAGTAATAGATTTAGAGGGTTTGTCACCATATTGGAATCATTGGTTCCTATTGAATTCATAATCTGTTCTCTGCTGATTGTGACTTCTTGAATGATTTCATGTGGTTGTATTCTTATCAATACTTTCATTTTCCTTTGATATAAACCTATTTAAAGTTGTTTCCTTCCTTATCATCAAATTCAATATTGAATGCAACTATGAGCTTAAGGAAAGAACATGAAGAGATCCGAGTTCTTAGATTATTGTGATTGGTTTGAAATCCTTAATGGTTCAACTAGTTAATGTCCCTTTTGCCACTAGGCTAAAGACCTGAAGCATATGTTCATTGCTGAAAAAAAAAAACTAGAATGATATTTTTTATTATATCCTAGTTATTTTTTGATCATGGCTTATATTGGAAAGTAGTTGTTTTAGGAATACATCTTTAAAAAATTGTGGTGGTTGATTCCTTTTGACAAACTTTATTTTTTAATATGCCAAAAAGTAGATGTATGGCTATTTTTTTCTAACCATAATGTTCACAGGGAAGGAGAAATTTTACAATTTTCTTACAAGATTACATTTCAGACTATCTCTTTATGTTCTCAAAGATCATCGGAGGATGATTAATGAGCTTGACAATATTAAATATGAGTTGTCGCAACTTCATCAAAATAATGTTGTTTGTCCTAAGCAACTTCAACAAATGTTAGTGTTCTAGATATAATGATCTCCTAGAGGATAATTTGTATTTAGTTATATGATGTATTCTCTAGTGGAGTTGTATTGATCTTGTCATGTTTTCATTGACAACTTTTTAGTTGTCTTTGTTTGTATTATTCATTCTTCTTTCTTCTTTGTTTTTAAAATTTTAAAATATTACTTTTCCCTTAATTATTACATATTAATTTCTTTACCTATTTAGAATTAATTTCTAAACTAAATTTGATACTACATGAAACTTATCACAACCAATAAACTACAACTTATAAATAGGAGATATTTTGCTAGCACATCAAATTGTAATATTACTATCACCATTAAATTATGATGTTTTTGAGTCGAGCTCAATGACCTCACTAATCCATGATTCATAAGGTTTACACAAATTCATCTATTTTTCCAACAACTAAAATTGTGATAAATTGCTCCATCATTTAACTATGTAGTTTAACCTCATTGACCTATGTTTCACAGGGTTTACACAAATCCATCTACCATGACACTTAATCCACGTTCACCATAGTATAAATACATAGAATCCTATTTTGTATGTAGAATGCATGGATTAGAGTTTAAGTAGATATATGATTGAAATATATTAGGTAATTGTATCAGACTCCTGTCTTTCAGATGACGTACAAAAGATTTCAGGAAAGGAAGGAGCTTGCTAGCCATTTAGCTTGCTTCTTGTTTTCTATGGCTCATTCAATTTATCAATAAACACACTTTTGTTGTTTTTTATTGCAGGCACTGCACATGGAATAGAGGATAATACAATAATGACACTCAATTTACTAATATTTTATAGGAAAATGTTTTCTATAGTTTATGATTTTTGTATAAAATTGTATTTTATAATTAATTTTATTTAGTTTGATCTTGATATTTTATTTTTTATTAGTAGTAATAATTTATTGATTTTTTTGTTAGTGGATATATGTATACAAATTCAACATGAATTAGATTTTAGGATAATGTTATATCATATAAAGACATTATTAAAAAATATAAGAAAAATGGAGATATGAAGATTATTTCAAAGAAGAGCTCGGTTACTATGAATTAAAATCTTCTATACTCATTTTCCTTAATTTTTTTAATAATATCTTTATATTATGTAATATGTTTCTTGAAATTTTCTTTGTGTTGATTTTTTATATATTATGTTTATATAACAAAAAAAATAGATAATTTGTTGTTACTAATATTTTTAATGTATTTTAATAAATATAAATAATATTAAAAATATTATTCAAATAATAAATGCTATTAAACTAATTTATAATAAGTATTTGAAAAAAATCATTTTTAAATTTTAATATTATTCTACATTTTACTTATTAAATAAAAATAAAATTTATTAAAATATCTTTTTATTCTACATTTTACTAATCCTACTTTTTATGTTTTTACTTTTGAAAATTTATGTTAATTTTATAAATTAAATAAATATAGATGCAACCTAATTAAAAACAAATTTTAAAGCTAACTCCTAAAAATTGTAATAAATATTTAGAAAAATAAATATTGTCTATGTTTTAAAAATTTAAAATTTAATATTATTTTTATAATTTATACTTTAGAAATTCAAACTTTTATAATTTATTACATAAGATATATCCCATAAAAATATTTACTATTTTTACTTTTTCATATTTAAACTTTTTAAAAGTTTACTAAATTTTAATTACATTTCACTTAATTCCTTCTAATAAAACACTTCATTCCTTCTTATACATTAAAGACACATAGGGCGGAAAAAATCATATTACATTAAAGAATTTAATCCCACTTCTAGTCATGATGGAAAGGCCTATATAAGAGCACCTATTAACTGGAAAGAAAAAATGTTGATGGCACAACTTTGAACTAGTTCACATCAGTTGCAATGTGAAATTGGTCGGTGGCAAGTTCCAAAGGAAGAGCGGGCAGACAGAACATGTTTATTTTGTAATATGAGAATAGTTGAGACAGAGCAACACTTTTGTCAAAGACTGCCTGGCTTACAATGACATCAGATCTGGTTATACAAAAATACTGCAGAACAAGGACTTCAACTATTTATTCGAGGAAGATCAAGTGAAGAGAGCAGCAAATTTGATTACCAAACTTCAGAGAAGGAGAGACAAGTTAACCAAAATTTTACAACTGACTAGTTCCGCTCCTGACTCGGGAGGGTGATTGCATGGGTCCCATAGACTACTTTAGTCTCGTGGACGTCATTAAAATCTATCATATCATATCATATCATCTAATAAAACTCTTCAATGTTGTCAAATAAATGATTGTATTTCATGCATTCCGTCAGTGTACATTCTGAGACTGTCAGAAGTACAAATATATTTAAATTCAAATTTTCTATTTAACACATGTCTCCTGCATGTGACCTTGACATTTCTGCACCTTCATTTCTCGTGGCTTTTCCATACTTTCTCGGAATATGTTTCGTGTTGTGGTTGTCTGAGGGTTTTTTATTATGGCTTTTCACTGCAGAAAATTCCTCCAGCTGTAGCTGCATAAACTTATCTATGTCTTCAATTCAGAGGTATGCTACTCAAGTAATATTATATATAATGTTTATGGTTCCTCAGATTATTTTAGCATTTCAAAACTGTGATCAAAATGTCACTCCTCTAGCTTGCAAAAAATGCCCTCTTGTGTCTGATTTACTCAAACCCTAAAAAATTTCCTGTTTTCCACATTCTCTTACATTGCCAACCTATCTACTGATGACCTTGTGCATCGCGTTTCTTCTCTTCAAATTCTCCTCTCAATTTTTCCCTGTAGTCTTTTTTTCTATGCTGCCATTAAAATCAATTTGGAATAGGCATAGTTCCATCTGTTCTTTACACATCTCAGAGCACATTCCTTTTGCATGATTTGCTGACATTCTTGGGTGTTCTTATTTGTGTGGCTTCTGCTTGGTTTCTCAAAATAATTATTCACAATGGGGTTCCTTTATTAATGGTCTTCACTTTAGGATTGCAGAAATTTTGTGTGCTTCTCAGCAGGGCTTTTGTGTTACAATGGTATCTCTCTTTTTTTCTATTCCATTGTTTTAAAAAAAATATTGAGCTTTCTGTTGGAGTAGATTAAATAATGAACCATTTTAAAACTTATGGCAAAACAAAAAAAAAAGTTCATCAACATAATAAACAGGAGCAAAATAATTGCATTGTCTTTTCCATGGCCACCCATTCTCAGCTATAAACAAGACTCATATTATACTCCAAATTAATGCTAAGATTTCTTGGAGCCTTCTTGTTAAGATTCAAAAGAAGCCATGGGGATATATAGGGAAGATGAGGTCTAAAAATTTATGAAATAGTTTAATCTACATATTTCACTGAGATTAGGAACATTTCATTATTTTGATGAAATTTAGTCGTCTTAATAATTCATGGAGTTGTGTGCATGAATTTGTGTTTTCTTTGTGGGATCATTCCTATGTAATTAAAATCTAATTCATCTCAAAACTGAGGAAATAAAAGTTTGTAATGTGACTTTTCAGTTGCTAAGAGGAAGATTGTGGATTAAAATATTTACGAAGTCCAAGAATTGCAATTTTCATTGGTGCAGTGACTAAATAGGTCATTTTTTTCCTTAATTTGATGATGCTATATGCACAGTCAAACCAGTCTATGGATTGCCCATTTAAAAGGTCTTCATTTTAGGATGTTTCTTCTATTTGGTGGATTTGGCCTTCTCATGGCTAGGATCTGATGATGGAGCTCCTTTCTCTAGAATATTTTAGTTTAATCATATATAATCATCATCTAGCCTTGTCTGTTTTTGCTAAGTCATTAAAATCTCTTTGGGGGTGCTTAGGATAAAATCATTTAATTACTTTCTATGAGAATTCTTTGTAAGAGGTTACGTTGTCATATCTTTGGGTGTGTACCCCATGGTACCACCAATTGTGCACTGCATTTTCCAACTGTACGATGGCAGATTCATGGGGTACCACCAATTGCGTGTTGCATTTTCTAAGTGTATGATAGCAAATTGAATTGCATCTTCCTTCGTCATGGGATTGAGGGTCAAGTAAGTATTCAACCTTTAGTAACCACTCATGAGCTCTAATTTTTCCTTATCCCTCAAATTTTGGGAGGGTAACCTTATTTGCGTTATGTTTCAATTCCTTATTAGGCTGTTCTCTTCCTCTCCTAGAGATTTTTGATCTTTTTGCTTCGCAATAGTCTCTAAAAGATATGCTCCTTATTTCAGGACTTAACTTTGAGTAAGCCTTTGCTAACTCTTCTGTATTGCTATGGGGCTGATTATTTCTCTCCTCTTCCTTTTATGGCATTCCTTTAGGGGTATATACTTGATGAGCACATTTTTCCCTCACTAAGATCATAATACCTCCATGTCCTTTGCAATTTCCTGCTTCTGAATTCTATACAAACATCTTCAAATGCCATTCAACCAAAGGTGTATTACACCCATGATGTTGGTGTGTTTCTGTGAGATAAATTATGTCTCTATCTTCATAGATGGGCTCTACCCCAAGTTGCCTCCTCCAAGGGTAGTTAACCTCTACAATTCAAACAACCTTGTTTTAATGGATTCTGTGTGAATCTGATTGCTGTTTGTTTGAGGATGTGACTCAAAGTTGACCCTTGATTCCCTAAAGAGAAAGAGAACGTTTATGACATCTTGTACTTATGTTACTTATAAAAGTGTCACTTAATCAATATCACTTATCATTGTATAGTTGTACCACTTATACAAATGTTAGTTATGACATCCTATACATATGTTACTTGTACAAGTATCACCTATTCTATATCACTTATAATTGTATCGTCACTTGTAAAAAAAATTTCACCTTGACTTGTATCAACTCATTCAAACTTGGATCGCCTCGATCCAATATGTAGAATAGTACTTGATGACAAGTCTCCCAACTCATCACCAAGTCAATGCAGAATGCTGAGCTGTAATGATGTCTAGTCCATCGATTCATCACCAATGACATTCTATCAATATGTTGCTTATGAAAGTGTCATTCAATTAATGTAACCAATACTCGTATCATTGTTTACAAAATATGGTATTTCAAAATTTCATAAGCCACATTTAAAAATGTTACTTGTGGAAATTTAGATTATGAAAATGTTAACTATGCAAATAAATGTTACTTATAAAAATGTCGCCTATAACATCCTATACATATGTTACTTATAAAAGTGTCACTTAATCATATATCGATTATAATTGTGTCATTGCCAACTATAAAAAAAATGGTGCTTCAAAGATTCACATTGTCAAATGATGCTTATGAAAATTTCGAATATGAAAATGTCACCTATGCAAATAGATGTTCCTTATTCAAATGTCGCTTATGACATCTGGATGGCACTTTAATAATAAAAATTTTGATTTTAAAAATGTCACCTATGCAAATAAATGTTACTTATAATAATTGAGCTTATGACATCCTATACATATGTTTTTTTTAATAAAAATGTCATTTAATCAGTATCGCATATAATTGTATCATTGTCACTTCTAAAAAATGGTGCTTCAAAGTTTCACATTGACAAATGTTTTTTTTATATATTATTATTATAGATAAGCTTTGCCTGGGGGCAGTACCCTTTATATTAAAACCAAAAAGATAATTACAACCAAATTAAGCTAAGCCTCTATATAATCAGTGGTAAAGATAAGTTTCCAACTTCATAGGAGTTAAGAAGCAGATTTCAAGATTCGGCAAGCAGGGTTACCTCTTACAATCCATCATGGATTTCTAAGGTAAAACTGAATCTGGCAAAATGATTTCCAAAGGATTTTAACTCATTTTATCAGAAATTACTTGGTTTCAACCCCATCTCTATGAAAAACTTAGCTTATCTCTCGCTCAAATCCCAAATAGACATGACTTTCCAACAGGCCAAAATCACTCAAATCTCATTTGTTGGACCTAGGGAATTGAAAATAGCCACCAACAAAGATCTACCCAAGACCTAGTTATGAATACTCTAACATTTGGCATAGATCAATGATCAAGCGTCATAGATTCAAACTAGTTCTATAGAAACTGTTTACTATTTTGCTTCCAGTCATTATCATTCCATATTAGAATGAAATTTTGTATGCACTTTGCATTTATATATATCTAAACTTAGCTTGTTTCCTTTGTTTTCTCATTCATTAACTCATTGGATGCATCTTCTCATAGAATTTTGCAAAAAAATGCATTTTTAATTAAATTTTATGTTAATTTTAAGTTCTCGAGGTTTTTACCGAGTTTTCCCAAGTAGTCTTTTTTAGGTTTTGGTGAGTTTTGGCCAAGTGAGAGTTTTCCATCTTTGGTTAGGTTTGTCCAATTAGTGTTTGTAGATTTGAATTACACTTTCACTCCTAACATAATTTCTCTATTGCATAAGTTATCTATTTTTGTTTTCAACTCAATTTCACTTAACTTCAATGTAATTTAATGTACTATTCAATTCTATATGACATCATTTCACTTTTTCACTTTGTGGTTCTCAATTATTGTGTTTCAAGAGGTTGTCAATTCCAATTCTAGTACCAAGTGGAGGAATGGATGCTTGCTGAATCTCTTAATATATTCATGCTTATTTTCTTTGTTCAACAGGTTATTGAGGCTTTTGAACTCAGTTCTCTGGATTCAGTCAATGTTATTAACACAACGCCCGTAACAGCAGGTACCATAAGGAGGTATGTTTGAAAAAATAAATAAGTTATTTGATATATTTGACCACATCAAAAACTATATTAATAAATGTAGTTTTATAATTTTACATATTTCTTTAATTTTGTGTGTGTATATATACATGTATGCATGTCTTTGTGTAGTGAAATTGTAAAACTACTACATACATGTTTTTATTATAGAAGAATAAAAGGAAAAACATTAACTTTGAAGGAATTAACATTAATACCACATAATAAGCACAGGCTTATACTAGAGGGTGAGTTGGATTTGTATGTATATGTATATATATGTATATATATGTGTACATGTATTTATACATGCTCAGTTTCACATCTATATATATATATATGTGTGTGTGTGTGTGTGTGTATATATATGTGTGTGTGTGTGTATGTGTACATGTATATTTATATGTATGTACATGTATATGTATATATATGTATACATGTATATATACATGCTTAGTTTCAACTCCATTGAGTCATCACTTGTGAATATTTTGATTATGAAAATGTCACCTATGCAAATAAATGTTACTTATAAAAATGTCGGTTATAACATCTTGTACATAAATTTTCTCCTTGGTGAAACTTTCTAGGGATTGCTGATGGAAAATTTGATGCCTTTGATGGGTCCACATACACTCTAATTCAATAGCTCCATTGCAGATGCATGTGCAAGTGTGGCTAGTAAAAAGTGGCGCCTATTGACTGTCAAGCATGTGTATGTTGTTATCGTGGTTTTTATTTATTGAACTCTGCCTTCCACAGCTAACGGTGTCCAATCTCTTGGTACTGATGGTATTGGCAAGTTTGATGTCTCTGTTTGATTGCCTATATAAAGATGCATCGTTCAAGTATACCACTCAATCTTCCATCGCTATTTGAGAGTGGTTTTGTTATCATTGATGGCTCAATTTTTTTGGCACTTTCTTCATTCAAACAGTCAGTTGTCCATCATTTCATCCTTCACATGCTCTAGAAGGATATCACATGTAGCAGGACGCCCCAAAAATGGAGGTGCCCTAGATGTCCTTGTAAAGATCTGCAGATTTAGATGTCAAGAATTTTGAGTTTAAGATAAAACTAGGTGAACATCAACCCTGATTCAAATACTAATGTGGAGGTCTGAATATGTGAATTTTGAGATGACTCTATTATTGAGATAATCTTAAACTGGAGTGTGAAATTGATACAAGGAACCCAATAGGATATATATGCTTTTAGTCCAGACTGTATGTTTTGTGTGTCCTAAAACTATGTATATTACCTATCTAAATATCCTTATTGAAGGGTATGTTCTTAAGAGACATGACCCTTTGAAATGCATCCATTATTAAGAGTCTCTAAGTTGGTGACTTTGGAATAGTAATAAGGCTTAACTAATAATTAATTACAAGTCAAACTAAAAAATTCCAACCTGATTGTCGACACCTCTATAGAGACTATAAATAATATGCAATGTCATTCTTTGGAGAATATTTAGCAAGAAGAGTGAGGTATGATTCTGTACCCATAGACCTATAGAATATTCAGGTTACTTTCTTAACACTCCCTCTTAACCTGATATTCCTATAGAGAGATATTATATTGAGCAACATCAATACAAATATTAGACAAGAATTAATATTCTATATTTGTCTATCTCTTCTTAATACATAGTATCATAAAACATATGATACTGAGTCATATTACTAAACCTGTAATATGAGAGATCACTGCTACTAGTGATAAGACACACGTTGTGACTCATAGAAACTGGTATTTCTAACTCACAACTAGATCCCAAATTTAAAGATCTACCAGAATACAGGATAAACCTGAAGAATTTCTAGAATTCTTTCTTTATCCAATTTGTGACCCATGAACATGTCAATGCCACAAGATGATCTAAAATTCACCTGGATCTTACAATAAAATCTACTGTTAGGACATTATCTAAGAGATCATCACCTCTCATAATGTCTTTTCACATAAGTATTCATTATTTCAGAGATCGTCACCTCTAAATAATGATTACACATGGTGGAGCCCATAATAGTCAATAGCCTGACAAAAAATAAATAAAATTCATCATTTTATTAGGAATCAAATAATAAATTACAACTCAACCATACCAAGTCTCTTTCTGAAATGTTCTATCTTTACTCTAGATAAAGGTTTGGCAAGTATATCTGCTGTCTAATCTGCAGTACAAATGTATTCTGATTTAACAGAATTCCTGTCTACCATATCTCTTACATAATGGTAAGGAATTTCAATATGCTTGGATCTATCATGGAAAACTGGATTCACTGAGAGCTTTATAGAACTCTGATTATCATAATGAATGATTGTCGGATTCATGGCTTGCCCAAATAATCCCACAAGCAACTTCCTTAGCCATAATGCTTCTTGAGAGGCCATTGCAACTGCAATGTATTCAGCTTCTGTGGAGCTCTGAGCTACAGAAGACTGTTTTCAGCATATCCATCAAATCATCACTGATCCTAAACTGAAACAACATCCAGAAGTGATTTTCCTATCTTTAATACTTCCACCCCAATCTAAATTGGTGAATCCATGCAAATCTAAAGCCACTCTCTCATATTTGATCCCATAATTAAGAGTACCTTGAAGGTATCTCATAATGTGTTTAACTACAACTAAGTGAATTTCCTTAGGTTCACACATAAACTGACTTAAGGCATGAACCACATAGGAAATATCAAGTCTTGTATTTACTAGGTATATCAAAGACCCAATTATCTGCCTGTAGAGAGTAGAATCTATTGAAGGTGATTCTGTAGTTGCTTCTTTAAGATTATGCAAATTGATTTCCATTGGAGAAGACATGGACTTGCAGTTCCACATTCTGAATTTCTTCAAGATATCTGAAGTGTACTTCCTTTGATTCAGTATGATACTATCAACATTATGTTGTACTTCCAATCCTAGGAAGTAATGAAGAAGATCTAAGTCTTTCATCTCAAATTCTCTGATAAGATCTTTCTTGCATTGATCTATAAGATGATCATCACCTGTGATTAATAAATCATCAACATACAATATCAAGATTACCATACCATCTTTATTTCTTTTATAATACAAGTTCGGATCAGCTTCATTTTTGGAGAATCTTAAGCTAGTGAGATATTTATCAATCCTTTCATACCAAGCCCTGGGAGCCTGTTTAAGCCCATGAAGAGCTTTCTTGAGTTGACAAACAAAGGCATTTGGATCATGTGTTTCAAATCCTTCTAGTTGCTCTATATAGACTTCTTCAAAAATCTTCCCATTGAGAAATGTTGTCTTTACATCCATCTGATGTACTTTCCATCCCTTAGAGGCGGTAATTGCTAAGATAGCTCTAATGGTAGTATATCTGGCGACAGGATCAAAGGTTTCTTCATAATCAATTCCTTCTTTCTGAGAAAAGCCTCTAGCTACAAATCTGGCTTTATATTTCTCAATACTTCCATCAGCGGCATGCTTTATTTTGAATAACCATTTTGAAGAAACAATGGATTTTACTTTTGGCCTTGGAACTATTTCCCAAACATCATTTTTCATAATTGATTGATATTCTTCTGTCATAGCTTCTTTCCAGGTGGGATGTTTAATAGCATCAGAAGGATTAGTTGGCTCTATTTTAGAGAAATCAATCATATTTGTTGTATAACTAGAGAATCTTTAATAAATCATATTTTTTGTATAACCAAAGAATCTTTTAAGTCTTTTACCATCCAAAGATTTTGAGATGGCTTACATTAGGATTCATTTTAGTAAATACTTCTTTAGGGGTCGTATCTTTAAGATAGGAGTGAGGGCTTCTATTTTGGATGTATACCGCAGTACAAGATGCTTCTGCCCAAAGATAGTATTCTAAATTTTGATCAAAAATCATAGCCCTAGTTGCTTCTATAATTGTCCTATTTTTCCTTTTAGCTACCCCATTTTGTTCAGGGTTATAAGGAATAGTATACTCCCTCTTGATCCTTGATTCTTTACAAAAAGTTTTAAACAAATTTGAGGTATATTCTCCTCCATTATCTATTGTAAGGGTTTTAATTTTATGTCCTTAAATTTTTTTAGTTAATGCTTTGAATTCCTTAAATATTTGTAAGATTTCTTCTGATTCTTTGCATTTTAAAAAGTAAATCCAAGTTTTCCTAGAGAAGTCATATATGAACAAGACATAATACCAGAATCCTCCAAGGGAGGGAACGGACATGGGTCCACATAAATCTGAATGAATTAATTCTAGCACATTATTTGTTTTTCTAGTACTATCATGAAAAGGACTTCTAGTACTTTTACCTAGGGAACACCTTTTGTAAATACTGGGGTGATTTAGGTTTAATTTTGGTAGTTCGGTAACCATCTTTTCGATAGTTGATAGGGTTTTAAAGTTTAGGTGCCCTAATCTTCTGTGCCATATTTCGTTTGAATCCTCTGCTTTGTGAACAAGGGCTTGAATGGGTTCTATATTCAGTTCATACAAATATCCCTTTCTTTGACCAATTACTTTAGCTTTCTTGATGGAAGAGTTCTTAGCCCAAGTTAATACTTTGCCATCTGTGAATGCAACGTTGTGTCCATCATCTTATAAGGCTGTAATTGATATTAGGTTCCTTTTGATCCCTGGTACATATAGTACATCCTTAAGAAGAAGAGTATTTCTTGTCTTTAGCTTCAAAGTGCATCTATGAATTCCTTTAACTGAATGTGCTGAGTTATCACCAATAGTAACTTCACTGTTAACTTTCTTGGTTTAGAAATCTAGAGTATCCTTGTATCTCGTTATATGTCTGGAGGATCCACTATCTATCACCCATGCCTTATTTGAGATTTCATTTGATAAGGAGGAATACAATACACGATTCTCTGGATCATAAGTTTCTTCTTCTCTAACAACATTTGTGCAATTTTCTTGTTGCTTGGAGTTTTCTGGACAATTAGATCTATAGTGTCCAAATTTTTCACATTTGAAACACTTTGTTTTTTATAGGTCTTTCTTGGGCTTGCCATTCTTCTGATTTCCTTTATTTTTCTTGAAATGCTTTTTTCTTGCCTTTATAAGAATTGGCATTAAGAACGTGAAGTTCTTCATTTTCCATTTTAGGTTTTCCTCCTTTCTTTAGTTTTCTTGATTATTCCTGAAGACAATCATTTTTAAGTCTGTTAAAATCTGGAAGCATTTCTCTAGCACTTATACCTTGTGCAAATGTTTCCCATGATTCTGGTAGTCCATCTAAGGCCATGAGCGTTAATTCGATGTCATTTATGATGGTTCCTATGCTTGCCAATTCATCTCTAATACCAGCAACTCTTAGAAAATAGGAATTTATTGATTCTCCTTTCTTTATTTGGATGTGATTTAGTTGTCTCTTTAGTGCAAGGACCCTCATTAAATTATTTACTTCAAATGCATTTTGTAATGCATTCATCATATCGTAGGCAGTTAGGTGTTTTGTAAGCATAGGTATGATGTCATTCTTAACTCCATCCAAGATGCTTTGAATGGCTTTCCTGTTTCCATTGGACCATGTGGATTTGTGAGGTTCAATAGATGGTTGTTTGGATGCTCCATCAACAAACCATCTAACATTATTCTCTTCAAGAATCATCAAGATTATGAATTTCCATGCTTCAAAATGTTCCTTTCCATCAAATCTATCCTCGGGCCTGATTGTATATGCCATTGGAGATGAATAATAACTACTGGATATGAACAGGTCTAATATGTGACAATCTACAGAGTCCTAGATCTGATAACTAGGCTCTAATACCATGTAAAGATTTGCAGATTTAGATGTCAAGAATTCTGAGTTTAAGATAAAACTAGGTGAACATCAACCCTAATTCAAATACTAATGTGTAGGTCTGAATATGGGAATTCTGAGATGACTTTATTATTGAGATAGTCTTAAACTGGAGTGTGAAATTGATACAAGGAACCGGATAGGATATATATGCTTTTAGTCCAGACTGTATGTTTTGTGTGTCCTAAAACTACATATATTACCTGTCTAAATATCCTTATTGAAGGGTATGTTCTTAAGAGACATGACCCTTTGAAATGCATCCATTATTAAGAGTCTCTAAGTCAGCGACTTTGGAATAGTAATAAGGCTTAACTAATAATTAATTACAAGTCAAACTAACAAATTCCAACCTGATTGTCGGCACCTCTATAGAGACTATAAATAATATGCAATTTCATTCTTTAGAGAATATTTAGCAAGAAGAGTGAGGTACAATTCTTTTTCCCCATAGACCTATAGAATATTTAGGTTACTTTCTTAACAGTCCTTCACAAACATTTGTCCATTCTGGTTTTGTACCATGTATATTGTATACACTAAAAATTGTCCCAAATGACTTTATTAATTTAATTAATAATAGTCATATTCTTCTACTTATTTAATTAAACTTATTTTAATTAAATAAGTTCATTTTTTCCTAAGTATTTAAATTTAATTTAAATACTTTCTAGCCTTAATGTGTTAATTTTAATTAACACATGATTCTCCATTTATTCTTTTTTTTTTAAAATAAATTTTATTTATTTAAATCCTCCATTTCCTATTAATTTCTTCTAGACCTAAATTAAATTAAAATTTTATTTAATTTAATTTTTTATCCTAATTTTTGTTCAAACCGCCTAGAAGTATGTGCATTTACATGAGTTTGCATTTCTTTTTAAGCACATGGTGTCTACAACTTGAGAACTTTCTACACACATGTGCCACCTCATCATTTTATCCTCCCAACCAAGGGTATGAGATAAGGAGATAAGGTGCTTAATCCTTATCCTTATCCTTATCCTTATCTTCTAGACACCCTCTAGATGTTTCTTGAGAGTCTTTAAATAGAACCCTTGTCTCAAGCATGACAGATAGAGAGGATTATTGGATTGCATTGATACGCCGTCGCATTGAGTCTAAAGTCACCACATTGAGAGCTTGCATTATAGGTACATTTCATGTGGAGTTCATAGGCTGCATTTTAGTGATTTGATAGTTGATACGATTTACATTTTGTATTGCATTTTAGTTTTTGTGGTGCATGCATATTTAGTTTTTACATTCTAGTTTAGCTTTCATTCTAGTTATAGCTTACATCTTGCATATTCAGTTTACATTCTAGTTTTAGTTTACATTTTAGCTTGCATCTCTAGATAGTTTTCATAATTTCATAGAATACCTTTTGAGTGTGACTTCCTCCTTAGTCATATCTTGAAAGTATTCTCCTTCTCATATAGTCTAGGATCATATTGCACATTCATCTTTGCACTCTCACTCACATTTGCACTTCCACACAAGGGATTTACTTATTGTTGTGTTTGTGAGAGCATACCAAACATACCCTCCATCAAGGATACACCAACAATGGCTACACATAGCTGCCCTTGTTGAGTATTAGAGGTGGTTGGAATTTTGGTTTGTTGGTTGCTTTTATGAATTTATTTTAGATTAGCTTGATTCCTTAGGCTTCCAGCAATTTGCACAATTTTTCAGCACACATTTTGGCACGCCCGGTGGCACCCATGTCCCTGATCTTGCTTTAGAAGTTCGCTAATACAATCTTTTATAGTTCAAATTAGCATTTTTTCATCTCTGATAATCGCAGTGCCATCTGCGTTGCGCGTCTCCACAGATCAGCGTCTCCGTGAATAAGCGTCTATGCCGCCGCTGAAAAATTAGGTTCTTTTCCTTTTGCGTCTGCGTGTTACCTATTCTGTCGTCTACATTAGGGTTTTTCTCATCTTTGATTATTTCTCTGTCATTCTCGCTCTCTGATCTGTCGTCTGCGATCAGAAATTGGCATCTTCGATTTTTATTTTGGCATCTTCGATTTTCATTTTAGTGTCTTCGATTTTCATTTTAGCATCTGCGCTCTGCATTTTGGCGTCTGTGCTCTGCAGTTTGGCATCTGTGCTCTACATTTTGTCATCTGCGCTCTGTGCTTTATCATCTTCGTGTTTTAGCGTCTCCAATTATTAGCGTCTGCAACTATTGAGATTTAAACCAACGATTAACAATTTTCTTGAGCATTTTGTGAGTTTGCAGGTCGAAGATTTGTGTTAGAGGATGAACTAAAGTGCAAAAAAAAAAGGGCTTGGTCATATTTGAAATTGGAGCGTTTTAAATGGGTACATTTAGTATAGAGCACATTTGGATTTGGGCCTTAAAATGAACTCACATTCAAAGTCTTAAAGAAAATTAACTTCTTTTCAGCATTTTCATTTCAGTATTTTTGTTTTAGTATTTTCATTTTCAGCATTTTCTTTTAGTACTTTATTTTCTGTTATTTAAAGTTGGAAAGAACCTTGTATGATCTAAACACGTGTGTCTTCAATTAGAGTAGCAAACCTAAATTTTTTTGGATAACGAACAAGTGTCTGTTAAACCCCAAATCCACTTACGTATTCTCTCCCCTCGTGCCTTTAGGTGACCTTGGGTGCACAAGAAATAAGTGGATTTTGTTTTCCATTTTATTAGGAGGCCTGCTTGGGGATTTCATCACCCCTTGGGACGACCTCAACTCCAGCGTGCTGGCAGAGTATAAAAATTGGGAGGTGAATCGAAAGACACCTCTCTTGGAAGTGTAAATATTGTCACTCTGGGCTAAGCCCCAAAAAACTTTATACCTTTGGGAAGTGAAGGAGGAGATTGGGTTTCCGTTTCCCCCCGGCTGTGTGGCAGTATTTTCTTTCATCTGCAGAATTGGGCCTCACGTAACTAGTGTATATCGAGGACACCCTTTAGGTAAGCCTTGTACAGCCTAGTATCAGCCTTATTAGGATTGTTGTTGTGTTTGGTGTGTTTGTTCAAATAATCAAAAAATCAAAAAAAAAACAACACGAGTGAAACTGTGAGGGAACCTTTGCAGTAAGATAGGTTAGGTGAGGTCTGAGTTGTGGTTGAGTTTATTTTTGATGTCAAAAGTTGGAGTCTTGTTTTGTTCTTGCCATGACCAAAGCAGTCAACCAAACCAAGCATAAGAAAGTGAAACTGTCCAAACCCCTTGTCTACAAAGAAAGGAAGAGACTAAACCACGGTGATAAACAATTTAGCTATGCGATCAAGGACATTCAAAAAGAAGAAGCTAGGCAAGACCGCTACAATAGGATCACCTATAATGGAAAACTGCGAAACTGGTCTGCTTTCCTAGGTGTAAACCCAAGGTTCTTATTTCCTGTAAACGAAAATTGAATCAACCGTACAAGTGGCCATCATACATTCATCTTTCTTATTTATTTCCATTTCTCCCATCTTCGAACTTCCTTCTAAGAGAGTTAAAAACCTAAAAAGATCTTTTTCTCGTGACATTAGACCTTACATCCATAAGCAAACACCTTATTCTAATCACATTCTTTTATTTGGGACCACAAGTAAGTCTCCAAATACCAAACAATCTATTAGTGTCCTATCTTGCCTATAAGATCATATTTGACTATCTTTGGTGAGAGAAGGATACTCAAGTCTTACTTATTTGGGACCACAAGTCAGTCTCCAAATAGTACGTGATCCATTTGGTGTCTTATCTTGCCTACAAGATCATATTTGACTATCTTTGGTAAGAAAAGGATACTATTAACTCTCAATATCATTTTGCTTGCTAAATTAAGGTCTCTTGTTCAAATTTGGGTAGTTGACCCACTGATCATCTAAGGTTAAGAGCTCTCATTTTCATTTTCTATTTCTCTCATAAGCCCTTCATTCATCATTTGGCCATTCTTGTATGGTAAATACATGATCAGGAAGGTCCATATTCAACCCCAAAACACATTTGTGGGAATCAACAAAGCAATCAGTAATGGAGAATCTTCCTCCTGCAGTTGCAGCTTCATTAGGGGATGTGTTTCCCTCTAATCTGAACCTTGGTATGCCTAATATCCAAGAGCCACAACAACCTTTTCATAATAGAAATCCAGGTGATAGTGATGAAGAAGTAGACCAAGATGAAGACCCTATTGGTTTTGGTGATATTTCTAGTGAGGTTAAGACCTTCCTTGCAGACCCTTACAATGTAGAGATGATGGAGAAATCCATTAAGGCAAACAAGACCGATATATTCTTAAATCTGATCAAGGATGGTGTTAACGTTCCTACAAGTTTTGATGAGAACATCCTATTTACTCAAGTCAAGAAAGGTGGTGCTCCCTTAGCACCTAGTTCAAGTGCAATACCAACATCAAGCAAAGGAAAAGGACCTACGGTGACAACTAGTGCAATGCCCACATCTAGCGCTTTACCACAACCAACACTTCAAACCAACCTTGATATATTTCAATAATTCATCAATGCTCTATCAAATTTTGTCACATATGCTACTTCTCCACAAAACATCTCAACAACTTCAAATGTAGGAGGCCTTGGTATCAGTCAAGCGCGAACTCAACCAATCGTCATTTTTACACAGCCTACACCTTCACCTCAGTTGCATGTGCCTATGACCATGGTAACAACATCCGCGCCAAATGCAAAAAGTGCATATAGGCAGGGTGGTTCAAATGGAGCAACTCCACCACCCCAGCAATCAGAAGCCCAAACAAGCTCTGAAGTAACACACCTCACTCAAATGATCCATGAACTACAAAATGAGATGCGCAACACAAACAATAAAGGGGTAAAACACTTGTCTCTTGGTGAGATTTTTCCTTTTGATAAATCTATTCCTGTTACTCCATTCCCAGTTGGTTTCGAGATTCCAAAGTTTGACAAATATATGGGAAAAACATGCCCTGTCGCACATATAAGGGAATTCTATATTTTGTGTCAAGAGGTGGCATACAATGATGATTACCTTAAGAGGCTCTTTCCACGAAGTCTTGGAGGCCCTACATTTGAGTGGTTCATAAATCTACCTAAGGATTCTCATTCTACCTTTGATGAGTTGGCAAATAAGTTCATAGCATAATACTCTTAAAACACGAACAATCAAGTTTCATTAAGTGATTTGTGTAATACCAAGCAACGAAATGGAGAAACTTTTGCCAATTTCTTGCAAAGATGGAGACATCTTGCTAGTCGTATGCCATATAAAATTGAGGACTCTCATCTTGTAGATATGTTCATCAAAAATTTGATACCTGAAATGTCCTTTCACTTGAAAATGGCGAGTCCTGAGGACTTTCCTACTCTAATAAAAAAGGGTAAAAACATTGAAAGTGGACTTTTAGAAAAAGGCACCATTAAACATTATAGTTCCTCATCTTCCCACAATGAATCGAACAATGATAACAAGCCTAGATCATGGTCTAAGAATAGGGGTGTTACACACGATGGTGTTACGGATGTCAAAAACCTTCGAGGAGGTAGCAATAATAATTACCGCAACCGCAACAACAATAACTCAAATCAAGACAATCAGGGCAATCAGCAAACACAATTCTTTCTGCGTAACAATTACAATCATGATTATGATCGAAGCAGGACATTCACTAACTTTCGTGAACCATTGGAAGCCATCTTTCAAAAGGTGGTAGATCATAACTTAATGGTGTTTCCTAATACACGTCATTTTGATGAAAATCAACCAAAACCTAGGTGGTATCAAGAAAATGAATATTGCAAGTACCATCGCGTCAAAGGACATGATACCAATAAGTGTTTCAAACTCAAGGTGTTTATCCAAAACCTTGTTGATAATGGAGAAATTGAAGTGGAAGGAGGTCCTTCCTCTAAGAATGCTAAGTTGAAAATATTTTAAAAGCCATTTCCTGATCACAACGAGGGTAACAATAATACGAATCAAGCCTCCACATCAAACGTTGTACCTTATGATTACTCTACTAATCACATATCAGGGTTTGACTCCTTGTGTGGAAAAATAGATACCAACGATATATGTGGTTTTGACTCCTTGTGTGGTCACATCGAAAGCATAGACACTCATGTGAATACCCTTGTCTTACAAGCAGCTGATTGTGATGCAACCACTCGACGTGGAAGACTCACCCTGCAAGCAGCTCCTCCTAATAACAGTAATTCACCAGCTCCACACGTACCTGCTACGCCATCCACTCCATGAAGGCCCACTTCATGCTATGATGTATTATCCCAACTAGGTAAGACTCCTGCACAAATATCTATCCTTGAGCTTCTTACCACCTTGCCTATACATAAGGAAATCTTGGAAAAAGCCCTTTTAGAGTCTCGTGTCCCTGATAATATTAATGCCGCTCAATTCACTGCCATAATTGGAAACCTTTCCGCTCAACAACATTTGGTCTTCATAGATAAGGATTTCCAAGCTCCCAATCCCAACCATAATATGTCACTCCATATTGAAGTCCTCATACAACGACATAAAATAAAAAGAGTCCTCATAGACAATGGATCCAGCTTAAATCTTTGTACATTAAAGATGATTCATTTCCTAGGACTTCCAGAGGATCTCCTTGATTCTAGCAAAAGAATTACTATAAAGGCATATGATGAAAGAGAAAGGGAATCAAAAGGAGTTATTATGTTGCCTCTCAAAGTTGGACCAGCCATTATCAATACTGAATGTCATGTCCTAGATTTAGATTTTCCATATAACATCTTGCTTGGTAGACCATGGATACATACTCTCAAAGTAGTGCCTTCCACATACCACCAATGTTTGAAATTCCCACACTAAGGAAGAGAAGTTACAATTCCAAGGGATCCCACACCTTTTGAATTTTGTAGAAGATTGGAAGGTACTCCAGCAAATCTTTGTCCCATAAGTGAGTTTTCTGCAGTCATACCTAAGCCACTTGTCATTAAAGAAATTGCTTCCCATACAGCATCAGAAGTAGCCCATGAGAATTCAAATTCCCGTAAAGGAAAAGAGAAAGTTGAAGATGTTAAAGTTAACACTACAAGGAAAACGATCACATTTACTGACTTGGGAATGGTAGAGTATAAGTTTGAGAATGCCTTGTGTATTGGACAACTACCACTCTCCCCTTGCTCCCTTGGAAAGCCTTCACAATTGCCATCCTTTACTAATAAGGACACCATGCAAGTTAACAAAATGGCATTTGAACATTGGGGATCCCTTAGTGATGAACACATGGAAGATAATATTTTAGATTGGTTATATTATGATGGCAAGGACGAACCTGTGGAGTTTCCTAAGGACAAATATATCAAAGTCCTTCCCATTGTTGAAAGCATGGGATATCATGGTACTAGTCTTGGCCCAAATGAAAATGGAATTAGACAACCCTTAGAAGCTAATAGCTATCCTAAAAGATATGGTTTGGGTTCCCTCAAACCTAAGGTTTCCTTTGCTGACAACTATTTGGCTGAACCTGAATCTAAGACTGAAGAGGAGGAATTCTTTGAAGTACCTTTCCAATACGTTGAAGATGACCTAAACAATCATGTCCATGCCATTGCCATAAATGACTTGTCATCCGTTGATCTACCTCTTAAGAACCCTGACATGGTGGACTGGGACCTTCAAGATATGCCACCAAGTTTGGACATTTGTAAGTCTGATGAGGCAGTGATGGCACTTTTTGGCCTTAAGAATCTTCGAGATTATGAGCATGAAATCCAATATGATGAAAAAGCCTACTTTGGTAGCCAAATCAACTCTCTTAGTCACAAAAGTGAAAAAGAAAACAAAAATAAAAAAATCAAAGAAACATCCTCTAGTGAAAACCCTACTAGGACGCTTTTGGATGATGGAAAAGAGAAAATAAAGGATGCATCTTCTAGTGAAAACCTCCTAGAGGTGCCAGAAGAGGGAGAGTTGAATTTTCCATTCAGATCCTTGCCACCAGAAAAGTCATCCATTTTAAATGAAGACACTATTGCAATAAACTTGGGAACAGAAGATAATCCACAGATTACTTACATTGCTGCCACCTTGAATCTTGAAGAACAAAAAGCTATGACAATATTCTTGAAAAAACGAAAGATCAATTTTGCTTGGACCTATAAGGATATGCCTGGATTGGATACAGATTTGGTAGTACATCATTTGACAGTCGATCCCAAAATTAAGCCGGTAAAACAAACGTTGCGTAAAATGCATCCTAAGGTAGCACTTCTAGTCAAGGCAGAATTAAAAAAGATGCTAGAAGAAAAGTTCATTCGAACCATTGACTATCCTGAGTGGATCTCCAATATTGTGCCGGTAGGAAAAGCGTCTAGGGGCATTCGTGTTTGTTCTAATTTTTGAGACTTGAATCTCGCATGTCCTAAGGATGATTTTCCACTACCCAACATAGACATCATAGTGGATTTGACAGCTGGACATGAGATGTTGTCTTTGATGGATGGATTTTCCGGTTATAACCAAATCAGGATTGTAGAAGAAGATCAACATAAAATGGCATTTATCACGCCTTGGGGAACCTTTTGTTATCAAGTCATGCCCTTTGGTTTGAAAAATGCTGGTGCCACATATCAACGCGTGATGACTACAATATTCCATGATCTTCTACACATCATAATGGAGGACTATGTTGATGACATCTTAGGAAAATCCAAGACAAGAGAAGCCCACATTGATGTCCTTACTACTATTTTTGAAAGATTGGAAAAGTACAAAATGCACCTTAATCCAAGAAAATGTGTATTTGGGGTCAAATTCGGTAAATTATTAGGTTACATTGTATCCAGAAGAGGAATTGAAGTAGACCCTGCAAAAGTAAAGGACATCATAGATATGCCTCCTCCTTCCTCATTGAGAGAGCTTCACAGTTTTCAAGGAAGATTACAATCAATCAGAAGATTCGTGTCACAGCTAGCTGATAAAGTTCATCCCCTTCAGCATTTGCTTCATAAAGGAAATCAATTTCAATGGGATTGCTTGAGCCAAAAAGCATTTGAACAAATCAAGGCATATTTGATTAATCCTCCAGTTTTAGTCCCTCCAGTAATAGGATGACCATTGATCTTGTACATTTTAGCTACTGCAGTTGCCTTAGGAGCACTCTTGGCACAATTAGATGATAATGGAAATGAACAAGCCATATATTATCTCAGTCGAACGCTAGTTGGTTATGAGCTTAATTACACTCCTATTGAAAAAGCATGTTTGGTCGTGGTCTTTTGTACACAAAAACTACACCATTATATGCTTAACCATACTACATTTCTCATTGCCAAATTTGATCCACTCAAGTACCTATTGTCAAAAGCCGCCCTTACTGGTCAAACAACAAAGTGGGTCTTAATCCTAAGTGAATTTGACATTGTATATAAGGATCATAAAGCTATTAAGGGACAGGTAATCATAGATCAGTTAGCTGAAGCACCACTTCCAGGTAATCACCCTATTGTGGCAGACTTTCCAGATGATACCATTATGACTATAGCCCCTACTATATCATGGAAACTATTTTTTGATGGATCCTTTACACAAAAGGGATCAGGGGCAGGAGTTTTGTTTGTAATGCCACAAGGGGATTTAATTCCTAAGTCCTACAAAATTTCATTCCCTTGTACAAATAACAAAGCTGAGTATGAAGCATTAGTGACAGGAATGCGCCAAGCCATTAAATGGAATATTAAGAATCTTCTTGTCTTTGGAGACTCACAACTAGTTATCAAACAAGTACCTGATGAATATCACACCAAAGATGAAAAATTGTTGCCCTACCGCCAAATAGTTGAGAATCTTAAACAATACTTTACAGAAATTAGCTTTCAACAAGTTCCAAGGGCTAACAATAAAGTAGCAGATGCCATGGCCACTATTGCTTCTATGATTGCCATGCCAGAATATAGTCCAAGATGTGAGTTTCTTGTTGACAATCTTGTTACTCTTGCTTATGAGCATAATGATTCTGAAGGGGTGTGCGATATTGTTGGTCCTGAGTCCCCATGGTATGCCGATATCTTTGCCTATCTATGTCATAAAACTATTCCCATAACTCTCACTCCAAACCAAAGTAAGACCTTTATTCGCCAAGCCGCTCGCTATACCATTGTAGGTAATACCCTTTTCTGGAAACACTTTGATGGAACCCTCCTCTGATGTCTCAATTCAGATGAAGCCAAAACGGCGTTAGAAGAGGTTCACCAAGGGATTTGTGGTGCTCACTCTAGCGGCTTTACATTAGCAAAAAAGCTTCTTAGGACAGGTTATTATTGGCCCACTATGGAAGCAGATGCATATCATTTTGTGAAGAGATGTATCCCTTGTCAACAGCATGGTGATTTGATACACGCTCCTGCCCAAGACTTGCAACCTACCATCACACCATGGCCCTTTTCCTGCTAGGGATTTGATCTTGTTGGTCAATTGTATCCTAATTCTTCTAATGGCCACAAGTATATTATTGCCGCAACTGATTATTTCACGAAATGGGTTGAAGCCATTCCCTTAACCTATATCACCGGCAAGCAAATTTCTAAATTTATCCTCAACTATATTATTTGCCGCTTTGGTATACCTCAAGATATTATGTCTGATAATGGAACCCCATTTAAAAATCAAGAGGTAGACACATTATGTCGAAAGTTTGGAATAACCCATCATTTCTCCACCAGATATTACCCTCAAGGCAATGGCCAAGTTGAAGCCACAAATAAAACCCTCTTGAAAATCCTAAAGAAAACTGTTGATGCAGCTGGCCATAATTGGCATCTCCAGATCGCCCCAACACTTTGGGCCTATCGAACCTCCATTCGCACTCCCACAAGACCCACTCCATTCTCCCTCATCTACGGTTCTGAAGCCATATTACCCATTGAGATTGAGTTACCCTCCCTTAGAGTCTCTCTACAAAACCTTATATCCAATGAAGAATACCACGTTGCTCACTTGCAAGAGCTGGCAGTTCTTGATGAGAGAGCCTCTGCGCCCTTAACCACCTTCGTGTGTATCAACATCGCCTCCAATTACAGTATAATAAGAAGGTCCAGCCGAGATAATTTGAAGTGGGTGATCTAGTGCTACAACATAATATGAGGAATCTCCAGAACCATGACAAGAAAGGAAAATTTGAAGCAAATTGGCTAGGTCCATTCGTTGTTATAGCCAAGTATGGTTCTGGGGCATATCAGATTGATACACCTGAAGGGGATCCACTCCCTGAACCTGTAAATCTTCAGCATCTCAAGCGTTTTTATGCTTGAGCATTTGTAGATCTTGTACAGTCTTTAAAAGTCCCCAAAAAATAAAATGAAAATACCAGTCCATTGTCTATCCAAACCTTTCATGTCCTACCATTATTCCTTTTGTGCAGAGTAGTACTTAGTTTTTCGCTTGTTCCTAAATCCAACAAAGACCTCTTGTCCACGAGGCTTTGTTTTTCATTTCCATTCGTGCATACTTCCTGTCAAATGGTTGTTTAATCACATTCTGTTGCACACTTAGGATAGTAACCACACTTGGATACACATAAAATCACTTTTTTTGGAGGAATATGAATCAAGAAGTTTGTTCGTTTCACAAACCCCTACCGGAATTACATAATCATATTATCACAAAACACTTGATTCAACATTTCCCCATAGGTTGAGTCCTTCCTGTAGCCAATATGGGGACTTTCACTTTTATAGACTTAAGGTTCTTGGCAGGCATGGTGAATGACTACTTGGTCATGAAGTCTCTTTTGTTTGGTTTGTTGTATTTTCTTTATGTCTTTTATGGTTTTTGTTGTGTGTTTGTCTCGGATATTATTGCCTGTCGCAATGGGGGCAATTACGCAAAGGGGCTTTGGACATTTATGCTTCTATAGCATATGATGCATACACTCTTTTGCAAAATAAAAATAATGGTGTGCTCTCCATATAAACACAACAGAATCTCTTGTTTTCACTTAGTTAGGGTCCATATAGTATAGGGTTTCATTCGAGTCGTGCTTGAGACAAGGGTCTATTTATGTCCTCCTCCTATGCTATGCTCCTGGATCTTTATGGATGATGATTTTGACAGATGTTCATTATGTTGCATCTTTAGATGGAGTGTTCATTTTTCATCCTTTTAAGTTACATTAATGGTTCAGTATAGATTGCATTAGTTTATTCATCAAATTACATTTCTTAGTGCTCATTAGATAGTCTAGTTCATTTTTAGCATTAGCATTACATTTAGGGGCACATACATATCATAATGCATAAACCAATCTGTGTCACACATGTTAAGCATCATATAGTATATAGAAAAGATACATCACATCCTGCATCATAAATGTCAGTCTCATAAGCATCGCATAAAATCCATACATATGCATTATAAACACTCATACACATAGGGAATCATCATGTATATATATCAAAAGAATCAATGTCTGTACAGTCCAAATACATGTAGAATCATATAGTACAAATGCATCATCAAAAAACTCACTGCATCTGCACATATCTATCAAAATATCGGGTCTCTATACAAAATCCAGGAGCCATGCTATGAGGGTCCTGCTCCTCCTGTGTCACCCCCTCGAGGTGGTCGGCTCTGCCCTACTGACTACTCTGCCACCCGTGGTCCAGGAACTAGCCCCTCTCTCAAAATCAAGCTACCACTGGTCGGCAGGTATGACATCATGATATAGTGACCTATAATAGGCTGCCTCTAGTATTGCCTGTGCCTCAGATCACCTGGCTGAGATGGCCTCCTGCATCACTGTCATACTGGCCCCTGGTGTAACCATCTGCCTCACTATGTCTCACTGCCTGCGGTACTCATCGACCTGAGCCTAATATGTCACTCGCTCGGCATGCAAGGTAGCCACCTCCCCCTGTACTCTCGCTAGCTCCTCGGAATCAACATGCACTACCATACTTGCAAAATCCCCTACATCCACTCATGCCTATAGCACTGCTAGTGCCTCCTGTGTGCTCTCTGCTCTGACTCTCTGTAGTTGTACCTCTACCTGTAGTCTGGCAAACTCTGCTCGTAGAATATCCCGCTCAGCCCTGACTATGTTCGGCTCCTCTCCCGGTACTTGTCTTTGTGGAGGCGCCTATGGTGGTACCGGTGCCTATGCCTGTGCCTGTGCCTGTATCTGAGGTCTTCTCTGTGGTGGCACCTGTGCTGCTACGGCACCCCTCCTAGCAACTGCCCTGCGACCATGTGGTCCCTTCTGTGCCCCTTGAGCTGGCATAGCTACCATAGTAGCCTGTCCCCCATCTCCTGCACCATCTCCCTCTCCTCGTGCTTGCTCTACTGGAGGAACTACTCCAGGCACTGTCAGTCTGACTGGCTAGTGTGTTGCCCACCACTGTGCATAGGCTGGTGTCATACCAACATCTCCCCTATCTTGACCATGAACCCATGACACTCTATCCAGTGGTAACCATGATGCTCGGGTGAATCGTAGCATCATCCCCTAACCCCATAGCCAACCATACTCGAGGGTCACTACAGGATACAAGAATCTGTCTGGAACCACATCCTGCATACGCCCAAACTGTCGTCGCACCCGAGAAGGCATATATCAAATGATCACGTGAGTGGATCAACCAATAATCTAGTAATCGATCTGAGTAAATGGGAGATACATTTGATCCTCTATATCATCCTCACCCCCTACTGCTTGTACTCTCCCCTAGTGCTCCACTCCATCATAAGGAGTCCATTTAAACATAATGATCTCATCCAGGCACCTGCGCCAGAATCCCACTGACTCTGTCGATGTATACTAGATAGGAGGCTGATATCTGCATGCATATGGCTCTCCAGGCTGCCTAGTCTCTCTCCGTGTGATGGGTCGAGTAACTCCGATGTCCTCCCAAGACCAGACCATCAGTAGTGTCAGTCCTGGTCCCATCGTACGTTGTGTCTGGTATGCACACATATGTAAGTCATGATATAGCTCTGCTAAGATGGTCTGTTCCTAGCAGTCAACCTCCCCATCCTCCTATAATAGGGTGCTCAACACCCGTGCCCAACCGATAGGCCACCCATGCCCTGCATGATCTGGTAGCATCCGCCATATCAAAGATGCTAGACATACTGCCAGTCTCGGTAGTCTCTGCTCCAAGGCTCCCCGCCAGGATAACCAAGATCGCTGTACCGGTAGTCTCTATCGTCACCTACCAAAACACTCTCTTAGGAAGGGATCAGCTCCCTCAACTACATACTTTGAGTATGTGCCTCTGATAGGGACTCTCAAGATCCGCCACAAATCCAAGAGAGTGACGGTGGCCTCCCCTGTCGGTAGATGGAAGCTCCTTGTGGGTGTATGCCATCGCTCTATGAGAGCCGATAGCTGTGCTGTGTGTGCTCTCAAATTTGGCCACTTGTGGACATGCTCCAATCCACACAACTGCACGTGTCCCCAATCCATATCTGTCAGTCTCTCCTGTATCACCATAGTCGGTGGATAATGCTCCCGTGACCTAAAAAGCACCGTACCCTCCTACAGCATGGACATGCAATAAGTCAGTCATTTTCATTTCCAAAATGGGGCATTTCATGCTCGCCATTTTGTATTTTTATTATGTCAAGCGCAGATGCTGATCGGCATAGACGCTGATCAGCGCAGATGCCAATCAACGGAGACGCTGGTCTGCGCTTACGTAAAAACCTGTGTTTTTGTCTCCACTTTGATCTCAAATACGACATGACAAGCTCTGTCATCTCCGATACATTGTCCCTATTGCGCAGATGACAGACCAAGGTCTGTCGTCTTCGATGGTCTTGCCGTAGCCTTGGCGTCTGCACAGACGACAGGATGTTTCTTGTCATCTCCGCAAGTGCAGATATCCCTTCTTTGTCGTCTTCGCAGACAACAAGGTGGAGACTGTCGTCTCCACCCAGGATAGTTTTTCACCACATTTAGGATGTCATAAATGCATCTAACCTAATCTACCTATCAAATTACCAGGAGGATCAAATGACTCACCGGTGCCCCCATCACGGTTGGTCTTTGGTGCTCCCAAATGTGCTCACAAAGCTGCAATCTGTCAATCGGGTCCATAGCTGCTCTGGATGCTCTTCTCGTGGTGTGACAATGACCTTCCTATGGGTCCCTTTGATGCTTATGTAGGCCCCGCAGACTCCATTTGCGCCCTTTTTCGCTCTGAGTCCTGTCTGTCTCATGGTTTCTCCATATTTTCATCCTGTTTTTCTCATTTTTTTCTTTCCCTTCTTTCTATTCTGCAACCTTTTCACGAAAATTGGCCAAATTTGTATTTCTTGCGTAATTTTCGTGAGGGGGCATCCTTAATTCTCCTCTCTTCTCTGGGGAAACCTGTATCTTCTTTGATATGATGTCATCCCGACATCACATCAAAAAGGGGCAAAATGTATACACTAAAAATTGTCCCAAATGACTTTATTAATTTAATTAATAATAGTCATATTCTTCTACTTATTTAATAAAACTTATTTTAATTAAATAAGTTCATTTTTGCCTAAGTATTTAAATTTAATTTAAATACTTTCTAGCCTTAATGTGTTAATTTTAATTAACACATGATTCTCCATTTATTCTTTTTTTTTTAAAATAAATTTTATTTATTTAAATCCTCCATTTCCTATTAATTTCTTCTAGACCTAAATTAAATTAAAATTTTATTTAATTTAATTTTTTTCCTAATTTTTGTTCAAACCGCCTAGAAGTATGTGCATTTACATGAGTTTGCATTTCTTTTTAAGCACATGGTGTCTACAACTTGGAAACTTTCTACACACGTGCCACCTCATCATTTTATCCTCCCAACCAAGGGTATGAGATAAGGAGATAAGGTGCTTAATCCTTATCCTTATCCTTATCCTTATCTTCTAGACACCCTCTAGATGTTTCTTGAGAGTCTTTAAATAGAACCCTTGTCTCAAGCATGATAGATAGAGAGAATTATTGGATTGCATTGATACGCCGTCACATTGAGTCTAAAGTCACCACATTGAGAGCTTGCATTATAGGTACGTTTCATGTGGAGTTCATAGGCTGCATTTTAGTGATTTGATAGTTGATAAGATTTACATTTTGTATTGCATTTTAGTTTTTGTGGTGCATGCATATTTAGTTTTTACATTCTAGTTTAGCTTTCATTCTAGTTATAGCTTACATCTTGCATATTCAGTTTACATTCTAGTTTTAGTTTACATTTTAGCTTGCATCTCTAGATAGTTTTCATAATTTCATAGAATACCTTTTGAGTGTGACTTCCTCCTTAGTCATATCTTGAAAGTATTCTCCTTCTCATATAGTCTAGGATCATATTGCACATTCATCTTTGCACTCTCACTCACATTTGCACTTCCACACAAGGGATTTACTTATTGTTGTGTTTGTGAGAGCATACCAAACATACCCTCCATCAAGGATACACCAAAAATGGCTACACATAGCTACCCTTGTTGAGTATTAGAGGTGGTTGGAATTTTGGTTTGTTGGTTGCTTTTATGAATTTCTTTTAGATTAGCTCTATTCCTTAGGCTTCCAGCAATTTGGACATTTTTCCAGCACACATATATATACATGCCGAGTTTCACATCTATATATATGTACATGTATATGTATTTATGTGTACATGTATATGTATATATATGTAGACATGTATATATACATGCTCAAATTTACACACACACACACACACACACACACACACACACACACACACATATATGTAATATACATGTATGTGTTTAAAATACATATCTGGATTCTTTTGCCACTCATTAAACCCCTACTCAATGTTGAGAATCTCCTATAGCGAAATCAATAAATGGTGTGCCCTTGTAGATTGAATATCATTAAGAAAAAATTCAGACTGGTGAATTCATGATCAGTATTTCTCAATATTGATTTGTCATCAACTTTAGATTTATCAAGTTCAATATTCTAATTATAATAAGCAAGAAAGTACAGTGATTGTAATCAAAAATATCGTTTACATTTAAAATTTAGCAGTCTAAATATTTAAAGTATCATAAAAATATCTTTAAAAAAGAAGTTTCTGAATTTCTCCCCCTCAACTTCCCTAAACCATCAAATAACAATCAAATGCAACAGTTTTGTAAACTTGTTGATTTGAAGCCACACCCAACCATGTCATCCATTAGCATGCACAGAGAAACCTACAAAGAAAATTAAACTCAGTTATTCAGTTGCAATACTAATATAACATCACATACACAAAACATCAGTCATTTGGCTGTGGTTGCAATGCTAATATAAAATCATATATTCCAGTCATTTTACAATTCATATTTGCATTACCTAAATGAAGCTTACAACTGAGGCTCATCATCTAAATCTTTTTCATATTGGCATGGCACATTTGAACTCCCCTTAGAGGAAATCCTTGAAGTCTCTCTAGGTTCCTGAGATGCCTCTAGTTTGCCAAATATTAATTTTAGTGTTTTTACTCTTACAAATTGCCATTGTTCCTCTGTCATTTTCCCAACAGGATATGTTTTGAGATCTCTTTGAAATTGTTGTAGTAATTTCACCAGTTCTGGTGGAAAATATTTCACATCGTCAACAGAAATGAAGTCCTCTGCTTCTGCCATGCTGGCAAATTTCTCCTTGCTTACATGGATTTTTCACATCAAACTGTTTAATAATCGAATCAATAAAGGAATTGGTGAATGAGAATAATAACTTGCAGCATGGATTACTTTTTGCAAATGAGTTTGTTTGCATATTTCTTTATTGTTTGTATATATACATGTATTCAGGGGTATACAGTGGGCTTTTATTTCAATATTTTGCGACAAGTGTTGGATTTGTGCAAGATAACAATGGATATTACGATTGTTGCAACCATTTTTGATAAGTGTAAGTAACATATGTACAAGATGTTATAACTATCATTTGTATAAGTAACATTTATTTGCATAGGTGAAGTCTTCATAATCAAAATATTCATAAGTAATAGTTCAGCAAAAAAAAAGCAAAAAATGTGAATTGAAATTGAACCCTTTTCGTACAGATGTTATAACTGACATTTGTATAAGTAACATTTATTTGCATAGGTGAAGTTTTCATAACCAAAATATTCATAAGTGACATTTCAGCAAAAAAAAAAGCAAAAAATGTGAAGTGAAATTGAACCTTTTTCGAACAGATGTTATAACTGACATTTGTATAAGTAACATTTATTTGCATAGGTGAAGTTTTCATAATCAAAATATTCATAACTAACATTTCAACAAAAAATGCGAAGTGAAATTGAACCTTTTTCTCTAGAGCGTAAGCCATGGATTCTTCTTGAGCAAGAGAAACTGAGATTGACTTTCATTTCTGTTATTTCGGCCTCCTGGCAACAGGGTTCCACCTGTCACTCTCATCATCTTGGTCACTTGACTCCCAAGATGTGCGGACTTCAACATTTTTATTGTTTGAGGACATTGCCATTTTTCTTTTAATTACTACCTCCCTCACATGGAGGACATTGCCATTGCCATTTTAAACAAGGCTTTTGCAGTCAATTGTTATTCAATTCTTCATTCAAACAATTTTACGGTCAATTGTCCATCATTTTTTCCTTCACATGCTCTCGATATCACATGGAGTAGGACACCAAAAAAAATGGAGGCGCCTATTGACTATTAGGCATGTGTATGTTGTTATCGTGGCTTATTTTTTTATTGAACTCTGCCTTCCACGATTGACGACATCCAATCTCCTGGTACTGATGGTATTGGCAAGTTTGATGTCTCTATTTGATTGCCTATATAAAGATGCATCGTTCCAGTATACCACTCAATATTCCATCACTATTTGAGAGTGGTTTTGTTATCTTTGATGGCTCAATTAGTATGGTTCTTTCTTCATTCAAGTAGTCAGTTGTCCATTATTTCATCCTTCACATGCTCCAGCAGGATATCACATGTAGCAGGACGCCCCAAAAATTGAGGCGCCCTGGATGTCCTTCACAAACATTTGTATAAGTAACATTGATTTGGAAATGTGAAACTCTCGAGCATCATTTTTGATAAGTGACAATGATACAATTATATGTGATATTGGTTAAGTGGCACTTTTATAAGTAAGACGTGTAGAAGATGTCATAAACAACATTTTATAAGTAAAATTTATTTGCAAAAGTGACATTATGTTAAGTAACATTTATTTGCCTAGGTGTCACTTAGTCAATATCGCTCAGTTTGTCAAAGTTTCACATTGACAAATGCTACTTATAAATATTTTGATTATGAAAACATCACCTATGTAAATACATGTTCTTATAGTTTTCTTTTATTCTATTATGAAAATGTCACCAGGGAAAATAAATGTTACTTATACAAATGTTAGTTAATGACATCTTCTACATGTGTTACTTATAGAAGTGTCATTTATTCAATATTGCTTATAATTGTATAATTCCAATATGCAGAATAGCACTTGATGACAAGTCTACCAACTCATCACCAAGTCAATGCAAAATGTCAAACTGTAATGATGTCAACTTCGTCAAGTCATCACTTATGATATTTTATAAATTAATCACTTACGAATATTTTGATTATGAAAACATCACCTACAAAGAAAATTAAACTCAATTATTTGGTTGCAATACTAATATAACATCACATACACAAAACATCAGTCGTTTGGTTGTGGTTACAATGCTAATATAATATCATATACATGAAACATCAGTTATTTTATAATTCATATTTGCATTACCTCCAACATGGAAACGAACCTTGCTACTGAGGCTCATCATCTAAATCTTTTTCATATTGGCATGGCACGTTTGAACTCCCCTTAGAGAATATCCTTGAAGTCTCTTCAAGTTCCTAACATGCCTCTAGTTTATTGGTTAGAAAATTCAGTTGTTTTGCTCTTACAATTATCCATTGTTCCTCTGTCATTTTCCTAGCATGATATGTTTTGAGATCTCTTTGAAATTGTTGCACTACTTCCACCACTGGTGGTGGAAAATGTTTCACATCATCAACAGTAATGAAGTCCTCTGCTTCTGCCATACTGGAAAATTTCTCTATGCTTACATGGATTTTCGGATCAAACTGTTTAATAATTGAAACAATAAAGGAGTGTGAAAAATGACTTGCAGCATGGATTACTTTTTGCAAATGAGTTTGCTTGCATATTTCTTAATTTTTTGTGTATATGCATGTATGCATAGGTGACATTTCCATAATCAAAATATTCATAAGTAACATTTTTCAACATGAAACTTTGAAGCACTAAGTGATATTGACTAAGTGACACTTCTATAAGTAACATATGGATATGATGTCATAAGTTTCATTATGATAAGTAGCATTTATTTTCCCAGGTGACATTTTTGTAATCAAAATTTTTATAAGTAAAATTTTAAAATGTGATTTATTCAACTGGGGTTTAAATGTCATAAGCGACATTCGTATAAGTAACATTCATTTGGAAATGTGAAACTTTGGAGTTGATTGGTTTATGTAAATCTATTTTGTGTTATACCTGTATGGATCAGTGGCAAGGTTTTAGTCTCTATAACCTATTACAGTGTGGATCATTGATGTTGTTGACCTCGGAATACTATGATGGTTACAGTCTTTTCTATCTTCACTTTGTGCTTGATTCATGTCTAATACACTTTCCTTGAAAATATCTATCTTCTTTTGCCACTCACTAAACCCCTACTCAATGTTGACAATCTCCTATAGACCTACATTTCCATCGTAATAGACATATATTTAAAGGCTATCATTTGGGCCCTACAATCTTCCCTTAAAGGAACAACTATAAGCGAGGGGTAAGAGATGAACTCGTCAGTTTTAGCATAGGTGAAATATGGATCCATATTTTGTCACTTCAAATTAAATACTCATCCAGTCAAACAACCCCAAACTTTTATTGCAACCACCTAATTGCCCAAAATTGTTCCATAATAGTCATAAAACCAACTGTCAAAACCAAACAGATTAATGATCAAATTTTTTAGATTCTGAGAACATGTATGTTCAGTGGAGGCTAGAAGGGATATTTGTGAAGATTTGCTAGATTAGTAAAATTTTAGAGAATATCTTCTTTACTGAGTTGAGGTGGGATGAAAGTAAAATAGGTCTATGAAGCCTTCACAAATATCCCTTCTTTGGTCTCCACTCGTACCTCTTCTCAGAATTTGAAAACTCTTCAAATAAACAGATGATGAACATGTAGATTTGCCTAAGAACTACTAGGAGCTTACCTTGCAACACATGTTCTATTGTGAAAAATCATCACAAGAAGTACTAAATGATGAATGCTCAAATTTTGTAATGAACATGTGATGAACATCCAAATTTTCCTAATGAATACTTAGATTGATGAATACGTTGTGCCTGACATACTTAAACGGAACTCATCAAGAAGTACCAAATGATGATGTTCAATTGTTGTAATGGAAAAGCATCAAAATAGTCCATTTCTAAAACTTGATTTTCTATTGTGTTGATGATTTTTCTATAATCCTAATCATTTTCCTTTTTTTTCTTTCTATGTCTATGCTCATGATTTTGAACATTGTTGACAAAGCATGTTTCTATTTTCTATTGTTATGGGGTTCAACATTATTTGTTTCTCTTGATAAATTAGGCCTTGAATTTGAAAATTCTTTCACTTTTTTTATTTCATTCATTTTTCATATACACAAAGACTACACATGCTAATAAAAAGATGAGGTATTTGGTTTAGGTTTACTATCATAAATGCTGAATTATTTTTATGGTACTCCTTGGTGTATTCCATTTAAAAATAATCATGTTGCTATGGCTATGATAAATGCCCCTTTGTGTTGTGGAAAATATAGTTGACAAAATGGTGGTTCAGCAACTGTATCTATTCAAGATATGTTTGAAAACTAATCCAAAAAAAAACATAGGTTTGGTAGGTACAGGAGGCCCTCACCTGGGGCCTTGGAATTCCAGCATTAAAGAGAGTTGGTAAAGCATGTGTAAACCACCTTTGTGACATCAAACGGTATGTCCTAAAGGCATATTTAATGTTATATTTGTGAATTCTCACAGATACTCTCATCAACATATGCTGAGGCTTTCCCACAACTACTCCATTCAATTTTTGAAAGATACAATCTTTCAAAAGTCTTGAAGCCAAATCACAGTCAAGATCTCTATGATATATTATCTCATTGTCTAGATGAATAGCGTTCTACGGGCATAGAATTACACATCATAATCAGAATGTGTATTATGAATGAGACTGCACAAAAGATCAAAGATTTTCAAAAAGTATGATCTAATAACTTCAACATTAGTTTAACAGGTTTCTCGTGGAAAGTACATCAATACACTCCATGGACCCTCTCTCCCCAACAAGGAAGGAACTTAGAATACATCAATACTATTAGTCGTGTAAGGAGTTAGATAGAGTATGAAGTTGTATTCTAAGATTCAAAATGCTCGAGTAGTTTGCATAAGTCTGAATATCTATGTTAGTCAAGTGTAGTTAACCAAACTCATATTGAAGCTAGATGAATCTTGGAGAGTACTTGGTAAAGTCTTGCTCCAAGACTCTCCGAGCCTTAGGGGTAGAAAGTTCACTTTTATTTCAATATTTTGTGACAAGCATTGGATTTGTGCAAAGATAACAATGGATATTGCGATCGTCACGACCATTTTTGATAAGTGACAATGATACTGATTAAGTGACACAAGTATAAGTAACATATGTCCAAGATGTTATAACGGACATTTGTATAAGTAACATTTATTTGCATAGGTGAAGTTTTCATAATCAAAATATTCATAAGCAACATTTCAGCAAAAAAAAAGCAAAACATTTTTCTCTGGAGTGTAAGCCACGGATTCTTTAGAAAGAGAAACTAAGATTGACTTTTGTTTCTCTTCTTTGGGCCTCCTGGCAACAGGGTTCCATCTATCACTCTCATCATCTTGGTCACTTGACTCCCAAGATGTGCGGACTTCAACTTCTTCTTTTTTGTTTGAGCTAGTTATGGCTTTTTCCATTTTTCTCTAAATTACTACCTTCCTCACATAGAGGACATTGCCATTGCCATTTTAAACAAGGCTTTTGCAGTCAATTGTCATTCAATTGTTCATTCAAACAATTTTATAGTCAATTGTCCATTATTTCATCCTTCACATGCTCTCGATATCACATGGAGCAGGACACCCCAAAAAATGGAGGTGCCTATTCATTGACAAGCATGTGTATGCTATTATCATGGCTTTTTTTTCATTGAACTCTACCTTCCATGGCTGACGTGCTCTAATCTCCTGGTAGAATGGACCATCACAGGTTTATCAACAATTCCAAATTTTTGTTTCCTAATTTTCTTTGTGTGTTTGATGGTATTGGCAAGTTTGATGTCTCTGTTTGATTGCCTATATAAAGATGTGTCTTTCCAGTATACCACTCAATGTTCCATCGCTATTTGAGAGTGCTTTTGTTATCGCTGATGGCTAGCAATTACTCTGGCAGTTTTTGTTTGACATTCATCACTAACAAACCTCCTATCACACAATGTCCCTGCACTTATCCTTGGTTATATTCATTGTGGCTAATGATAACATAATTCTTCATTCAAACAATGTTACAGTCAGTTGTCCATCATTTCATCCTTCACATGCTCGAACAGGATATCACATGTGGCAGGACACCCCAAAAATGGAGGTGCCCTAGATGTCCTTCATAAATACATTCAAAAGTACATTTGAGAGTGGTTTTGTTATCGCAGATGCCTACGAATTACACTGGCAGTTTCTGTTTGACATCTGTCACTAACAAACATCTAAGCGGCAAATTTTCAAATTTAACTACACACATATGGGACGGAACAGACATTTGGTCAAAACAAAACTGTAGAAACCAAAAATCTAAAAACTAAAAAGTACATATAGATAGGATGTAATAAGTGCCAAGATGATAATACCAATTCAGTGTGTTCAGGAGTCTTACCACAAGTCAAACCATGACACATGTCAGGGTACAATTTGAAAGTCTTATCCAGGCTCCTGGCTTTGTGACTTTGTCACAGACAGTTTTGGCCTTGCTCTTGCTCTAGACAATCGCTACTTGTAGAGCATAGATACTATAATTTTCACCATATTGTCTGGTTATGTATAATTAGGAACAAATAAGACAATTAGATTTTGTTCTTGGATTAAGCAATGTCTAAATTTAGTGGTAAGATTTCAAATCATCAAGAAGGCATGGCATAATAGGAAGTGGTGTCACAAATCCATATACGCATATCCTAGAACACTTGATAATGGGTTTCCTGTACCAAATCATTGATATTGTTGTAGAATAGAAATTTCTTTAAAATTGATGAAAGGAGTACAATGCTGGCCTCTTGCACTACTCTGTGAACGATATGGATGAACCGCATATAGTTAGAATTCAAGCATGTAAGAGCCTTTCAAGCAAGTTGAGCATGAATGACTCAAATAAAGCTACAATTTTAACAATCTTTTAGTGTGGTCAGCATGTAAAGACCAGATTCGGCTTGAATATGAGAGAACATGTAAATCAAATCCAGTTAAAATTCAACAGCTTTTAAGTAGGGTGAACATGTAACTAGATTAAAGTAGAAATTTAATTATATCTTCTCATCCTCCATTGATATCCTTTGCTTGAAAGTTCCAGTCTCAGAATCCTTTGGAGATTCCCATTATCCGTCTTCCCTTCCAATTCTTGCATAATCTAATCTTTCCTTCTGTCAAGATTCACGGGAGACATACTCTTCTTTCCAATCTTTTATAACACCCAACACGCTAAACTCAATGTTGCTTTCCATGTATTTCTCCAATTGTTTTTTGGCTTCCCCTGTGTTCTTATTTTGAGTCTTGCCCTCTGTTGGCTCTTTCGGTCCTTCAAGTCTAATGTTTGCTATTTTTTTCTTTGATATGGTTGATGCATTCAGCTTATGAGTTTTATAAGACAGCGACTTTATGTTTAGTTTGTTCTTCTTTTTCAATTGGGTAGTTTGTTCGTAGAGGAAATCAACATCTCCTATGGTTTTGATGGAAGACTTTAGCTAGTTTATCAAATTAAGGATGTCATGTTTGGATGGTTTTACTGATATTATGATCCAAGTAATTATAAGTAGGATAAGTTCCAGTGTGTATCATTGAATGGGAAGGATGGTTAAGAGTATTTTGTTAGATTCCCCAAGGTGATCTTCCTGTTCCTTATTAGGCAGATTTTGAATATGTGACTACTAATCTTCTCGATGATCTTGTTAGAAGATTTTCAGTGACATTACTCTTAGCGTTGAATGGAGCTGATACCGGCTGGCTTAGTTCATTCAAGTGTCATTTAACTATCATAAGCAACATTTGTATCAGTAACATTCATTTGGAAATGTGAAACTTTGGAACGCCATTTTTTATAAGTGACAGTGCTACAATTATATGCGATATTGACTAAGTGACACTTCTATAAGTAACATATAGATAGGATGTAATAAGTGACATTATGATAAGTAACATTTTTTTCCTAGGTGACATTTTCATAATCAAATTTTTTATAAGTAAAATATTAAAATGTGGTTTATTCAAGTGCCATTTAAATGTCATAAGTGACATTTGTATAAGTAAAATTCATTTGGAAATGTGAAACTTTGGAGCATTATTTTTGATAAGTGACACTAATACAATTATATACGATGTTGGTTAAGTGACACTTTTATAAGTGGCACATGTAAAAGATGTCATAAATAAAATTTGTATAAGTAACATTTATTTGCAAAAGTGACATTATGTTAAGTAACATTTATTTGCCTAGGTATCACTTAGTGACATTATGATAAGTAACATTAATTTGCCTAGGTCACATTTTCATAACCAAAATTTTTATAACTAACATTTTAAAATGTAGTTCATTCAAGTGTCGTTTAAATGTCATAAGCGACATTTCTATAAGTAATATTCATTTGGAAATGTGAAACTTTGGAGCACCATTTTTGATAAGTGATAGTGACACAATTATAAGCGATATTGATTAAGTGACACTGGTATAAGTAACATAAGTACAAGATGTCATAACTGACATTTGTATAAGCAATATTTATTTGCAAAAGTGGCATTATGACAAATAACATTTATTTGTCTTGGTGACATTTTCATTGAAATTTTTATAAGGAACATTCTAAATTGTCGTTTAAATGTCATAAGTGACATTTTTATAAGTGACATCATTACAGTTTAACATTTTGCATTGACTTGGTGATGAGTTGGTAGACTTGTCATCAAGTGCTATTCTGTATATTGGAATTATACAATTCTAAGCGATATTGACTAAGTGACACTTATATAAGTAACATATAGATAGGATGTAATAAGTAACATTCTTTGCCTAGGTGACATTTTCGTAATCAAAATTTTTATAACATTAAAATGTGGTTTATTCAAGTGCTGTTTAAATGTCATAAGCGGCATTTGTATAAGTAACATTCTTTTGAAAATTTGAAACTTTGGAGCATCATTTTTTATAAGTGACAATGACACAATTATATGCGCATCTTGCAATATCTAATAAAATTAGACTGAACCAAAATTAAGTGTTACTTATAAAATGTCACTTATGACACCTTATGCCTCTTTGTTCGAATGTTCGCTTCTTTTTCCATCCTGCTTCATCAAGATGGCCTTTTCTATAGCTTTTACAACATTCACTTTAAATTTTTATTGTCGTCAGAGGGGATACGCTGCTTATTTTAGTGTTTATAAAAAGACATTAGCGAAATAATCTCATATTGTCTTTTCTTTATGTTTATCTAGAAGTCTGTCTTTAATAACTGAGCCCTCTTTTTTTGTCATTTAATTACAATATATATAGGGGAGAGGATCCAATAGTCATGATGTTAGTGTAGTTTTTTATTTTTCCTATTTTGCTAGGTTTTTCCTACACTTTTAATAATCTCGCTTAGGTTAATAAAGCGTGTCTTATTAGGTGAATGGTTGTGAGGTGTCACCTTCCTACATGTGAGCATCCATTAGCTATCTTGGGAAGATACTTTGCTATCTTTAGTCCGATAGATGGTTGCTCCTCATTGGTTTGTGTTGCCACCTCCTCTCTCTTCCTAGCCTATATAAGCATGCTACCTGGCTTGTATTTGCATCTCTTGTTTTTGCTTCCTCTTAATGCTATTTTGCTTCTAGTATTTGCATTACTCTCTTGGAGACTAACTCTATGATGCTATTTTGATTTTGTATCATTTGCATTCATAGTTTAGATATTTACTCTTTGCACTAGTTTTCTGGGTTATTAATCTTTTCAGATTCTAACATGGTATCAGAGCTTTTCTATGTGCAAGAGTAGATTTTAATTTCCTTATTTGAGAGATTCGGGGGGGGCAAATAAACTTTATTGTAGTTTTTTGAAAAACGAAGTATGCTCTTCTCTTGCATCTTTAGATGATCCTGAGAATCAGAAAAGTTTTGACAAAAACAGTTTTTCTCTGGGGTTTCAATCTCAAATCTGACAACCAACTTGCATATTTGGAGTTTTCAATCAGTTTTGCAGGTTCCAGCATGCCATTGATGGATTTAAGAAGCTGATCCAGTATTTGCATGTCATATTTTGGTTGCTCGGGTCGTTTTTTGATTTTTGGAGCCGTTTTTTACTGTTAAAGGCGTCTGATTTACACTACAGCAGCATCTTTTATACATCAACAAGAAAAACGCTTTCTGGGTTTTGTTCGAAGCCCCGAAAAACCATCTGGGTATCATTTAGATTTTGCATGCAAGCTGTATATTTTTCAAAATCGAGCATGCAAAGCTACAGCCATACCCCTCTCCGTTGGCAGTCGCAGATTTGAATGCAGTTTTCAAATGTCTCGTTCTTGCTCATACGGACTCCGATTTTGATGATTCTTGTTATGAACTTGGCTATTTTTTTGTGCTCTATCCACTAGTGGAGTTTTTTTTTGATTTTCATGCATGAATTCTTCAGAAATTGCAGATTCTCAGCCGTGACTGTGCACAGTTTTCGTTTTGGAAACTTCGGAGAATCATAACTTTCTCATACGACCTCGTATCGAGGTGATTCTTTTTTTGAAAGTGCATGATTTTTCGAGTAGATCACATTGGTGCTATTTGTTTCCTTCATTATTGTGCCCAAGTTTCACTTCTAGCATATGCTCTTCATGAGGGTTTGTAATGCATTGAAATCAAGACCACTAAGTAATTCTTTCTAGTGGTAGTTGTAAATGCACTAAAATAAAGTGCCAAATCATATTTCTTTGAGGGGGGGTTCTTTGATTGAGTAAAGAGGGGGGGGCATTGTCGTGGCTGGGTTCTCTTCTTTTTAGCATTTCTTCTCTGCATTTCTTCATCATGGATCAAACAAATATGCCCATCCTAACTCCATACAATTACTTTGAGTGGAAATCACGCATGACAATTCACTTAAAGAAAGCTGGATTAAATAGGATAACTATGGGACTTGAAACTGAACCTACTAAAGATGAAGACAAGCCTAAGTGGTTTAACAAATGTGATGAGGCATATGGAACATTATGTTTGTCTGTTTCTCCTGACTTGCTATTTCACATTGAGTCTTTGGATACACCAAATGAAGTATGGACAAAGCTAGAGACACTATTTGGCACACAAGATTCAATGAGGGGTCATATGTTGGAAAATGAATTAATTAGTTTGAGTCCAGGCAATTTCAACACAATCCAAGATTTCTTCACCAAATTGAAATCACTAAGGCTGCAGTTAAAACAATGTGGAATTGAAAAGAAAGATGAACAACTGATTCTTAGTATTCTCTCTAAGCTAAGTTCAGAATATTCTGTGTTTGTTTCTACCTTCTATGCTACTAAGGGTGCACTTGGTACTCAATTCACCATGCCATCTTTAGATGATTTTGCTGTCAATCTCACTCGAGAACAGGACAAGCTAATCCAGATGGGCATTCTTAAGTCCTTTAAGTCACATGCCTTGGCTGCTAACCAAGGCACAAAAGAACAACAAGGACAAAGTAGTAACAACAATAGTAAGGACAAGAAACAAAAGAATAGCGAGGAGAAGAAGGATCAGATGCCGGTTTCTTCAAAAGCAACTATTGATACACCATCTTCCAAGGGCGATAAGCCTAAGAAAGAAAAGGTCAAATGTGCCTATTGTAAAAGACCTGGTCATGATGAACATAAATGTTTGCAGAAACAACTTGATCACTTGACATACATTCTTGAGAAGAATAATATCAGTGTTCCTGAGTCTATCAAACAAAGTTCTAATGAATGGTCTAACAAAGAAAAAGAAAACAGCAAGGGGAAAGGAAAGGGCAAGGCCCTTTTTGCAGTTGCTTCCTCACCATCCACTTGGGTTCTTGATTCGGGTGCTTCACACCAAATGGCTTCATCTAAGGAAGAACTTGCATCCTTGGAGTCGTGTACTATGCCTTCGATTTTGATGGGTGATAACACTCTTGTTAAGGTGTGTGGGAGAGGGTCTGTTGATGTGGGGGATGGTACATTCCATGATGTTCCTTATGTACCCTCATTATCAACTAATCTCCAATTGGTACACCATATCACTCACACAGGTTTAGGCAAGCGGGTTGAGTTCACTCCTAGTTCAGTGGAGATAAGTGAGTTGCACAATGATTCTACAGTTGTAGTTGGGAGAGCAGATCATCAGTCACGACTCTATATGTTTTCTCACTTTGTTCCTGATCCTCCTTTGACTGTTTCACTCACTCACTCTAATGATGTGAGCAGATTATGGCATGAGCAGTTTGGCCATCTTAACTTCCACTACTTGCATCAGCTTAACCAGCAGAGCATGGTCATAGGGTTGCCTTCTACTTTGACATTGGAGTCACTTGGAATACATGATAGATCTTCTAATGGGTCAGATTCACTTGAGCAGTCTTCTACCTCCACTTCTGATGTAGAGAGTGATTCAGAGGACTCACCTCCTTCCTCTCCTAGTCATCATTTACAGGTTGATGATTCTCCTCTAGATTCTCCATCTTCTGGTCCACTTTGGGCTAGACAGACCTTGCAGTTTGCAGGTGATTGGGTTGGGGATCCATCAGACACCAAGCAGACTCATTTACAATTCCAAGATGCTCTACATATCTTCATTGCTACTGCCTCAAATCCACAGTCCTTTCATGAGGCTTTTGGTATTTTTGAGTGGGATACAACTATGCAAGAAGAGTATAGTTCCTTGATGAGGAACCACAATTGGGATCTTGTCCCTTTTCCTAAGGGAAGAAAACTTGTTCTATGTAAGTGGATCAACCAGACAAAATTTGCAAGCTTTGCTGGAGGTGCGGGATGCTTCATCGTTTGGGGGGGCCTCTTCCTCTCACTTGGAGTCCTAATTTTCTTTGGGGAGTCTCTTTTCTCTCTCTTTTGGGGGAATTTTATGTACATTGGTACCTCATCAGGCTTGACTTGCCGGGACCCATTTCTACATCCACCTAAGCTTCGCTTATGGGGGGGTGTTAGTGTAGTTTTTTATTTTTCCTATTTTGCTAGGTTTTTCCTACACTTTTAATAATCTCGCTTAGGTTAATAAAGCGTGTCTTATTAGGTGAATGGTTGTGAGGTGTCACCTTCCTACATGTGAGCATCCATTAGCTATCTTGGGAAGATACTTTGCTATCTTTAGTCCGATAGATGGTTGCTCCTCATTGGTTTGTGTTGCCACCTCCTCTCTCTTCCTAGCCTATATAAGCATGCTACCTGGCTTGTATTTGCATCTCTTGTTTTTGCTTCCTCTTAATGCTATTTTGCTTCTAGTATTTGCATTACTCTCTTGGAGACTAACTCTATGATGCTATTTTGATTTTGTATCATTTGCATTCATAGTTTAGATATTTACTCTTTGCACTAGTTTTCTGGGTTATTAATCTTTTCAGATTCTAACACATGATAGCTAGGTTCGTCAACATGTAGTTGTTCCATGGGATATCGTAAGACCACCATTTTTTTTAATAAGTGTAAAGTGGACATTGAACTACCTACAACTACGGTTTGAAGGTGTGAATCATCACGCAACTCGTTAAAACAACACACCTAGTGAAATGGGTAAAAAAAATGACTTCTTAAACATTAGACCAAAGCTTAAACTAAAAATCTCTAATATTTAAGTTCAGAAATATCATTTGCCATTAATAGAATATTGTATAACTATATAAAATGTAACATTTATGCAACTTAAATAGACCAAATAATAATTACTAATCATAAATATTTGTTATATATGAGTTTCATATTAAATACAAAAGGACAACACAAACAATTTAATTGTTGTTATAAAAATAACACATTATTATATAAAATACAACCTATATCTAACACAAAGGGACCAATAGTTGAACACTAATTTTTGTTGACAATCTCACACATTTCATGAGAAAATACAAGGATTTTACTAGTATTTAGCTTTTATATTTGTGATAAGATATATTATCGATATGATTTACTCTATGCATATGCATTGCTACCCCAGCAGTTGTACGCATGAGAATAGCATTTGCATACTAAGATACCTATATTTATTCTAGTGAAGATCTAATTTTATTAAGTGAGCACATTATTTTTTAATCGACACACATATATTAGATAGATATGATATTTTATTTGAAATAAAAAGTTATTTATTACACTCATTAATGAATTCATTTATTTATTTTTTCTATAACATTTATGGGTTTCATGCGCTCAAGTATTAGTCTATTTTTTATCAACATTTGAAAATTTTCTTATTTACAAATAGATCAATTAATTACAATATATAGTAAAAATGTGTATGAAAATTGAATAAAATATTCACGAGAGGGTGATCGACTATTGGACCCTGCTCAACTATTGGGTCCTCTCCCCTATTCAAGGGAGTAAATAGATCTACAATACCCACAATTGAAGGATCGAATTGACATTTTAGTTCACTTCAGCAATTACAGACTATCAAAGGATCAATTATAGACTATCAACCCCTAAACTAAACTTGTAAAAAAAGCTTTAAGAAAGCAAAGAATATCTATTTAAAAAATAGTGTGAAGGATACCTTCACTTAGGTGAAGGATACCCTTGTGACCTCAAGTCCATGCTATAGTAGGTGTTTAACTCTTATGAAGTACAACTCAACAACTCTTTAATAAGCTTTAGTAGTTGACACGTAATGGGTGATGGGTGTCAAGCTACTGCATATGCATTAATCCTGGCCTTGAATGCAAAAGAAATTGTGAAAACTTATTTTTTTTGATTTAATAGATTCGATTTGAGAATGATGGTCTGATGATTTGAGAGACAGATGGAGAGAGATAATACAAGTGATAGAAAGACTCCTAGATAATATTCTTAAGGACAATGTGTATTATAGTCCTTACCATGTTTTCCTTTGATCTACCAAAATGATGGTGGCGTCTTACAAATGGCATGACTCTTGCTACCACTTGTATTATCTCTCTCTCCATCTGTCTATCCATTCTCTCTCAGATCATCTGACCAAAATTCACAAATCAAATCTTGACCCTATTTAGTGGATTTACAACATAAAATTCAAATGTTTCTCCTATCAAATGTTAAATTAGACTTATTATCCAAAACACATAAAAGACACGAACAAACATAAATTTAGATTTCACAATAGCTAAGAAACATAATTGTAGGCATCATGGTCACATTTTTTTTTTGAGAGAACGTAATTGATTTGTGTACCTACGCAATGCAAAGCAACTTCCACACCTTCGATTCCAAGTTGAATTGATCTGTAAGAATGATCGCTTGCCAATAGTTGTTGAATACATCTGTAGCTAATGAATACAAGGTTCTCATGAATACAAGGTGTAGCTCATAAATACAAGGTCCTGCAACTAATGTATACAACTGCTGGCAAGTGATCATTCTGAGTTCATGAATACATGGTGTAGCTCATGAATACAAGGTCCTCCAACAAATGTATTCAACAGATATTGGCAAGCGATCATTCCTAGTTGCTTTTGTTCTATAAGGTTTGTCTCAATACTAGTAGGTTGTACTTTCATTTTGTAAATGCACTTTGTCGCTTGAGTATACAACTCAATTACATTGAATCAAAAAAAATGTGACCATGATGCTTACAGTTATATTTCTTAGCTGTTGTGTCCCAGGATTCCTTATGACCCTTTACGATCATTTGCGATCCCTAAGAATAAATCTTAGAGCTCCTTAAATGTTGTAAAGGGTCATAAGAGACTCCTAGGAGGGGCCAGGATGAGCTTCCACCTTCACGTGGTTGTCCCTATTAAGTAGAGAATGCTATAGTTTTCTCAAAACAAAGAGAAGCTCAATAATTTAAGGTCTTAGTCAATAGAGATTTTGTTGGCATGTGAATCGGTTTCCTTCTCGCCTTCGACACTTCCATGCCACTGTCTTGCTTGCAGCTACGTTAAAGCCTTCAGCATGTGATGGATGCCCATGAGCTACTTCAAATCCAGATTCAGTAGTCAGTAGTAATTATCTTCACCACCTATGGAGAGTAAAGTAGGTTCATGCCATAAGGGATCACACTTCGTCTAAATTTGAACGGGTACGGTCATCCTCATTTTGCATTCTGTTTGAATGCCACTTGATGTGCATCGTCATTTTTGAAGATTGTTGCATTGTTTGTTATAGGAAGTTTGGGACGTAGACAACAGCAAGTTCCCCTTCCACACTGCACAACAGGTAATTTCCTGCTCCATACATTGTGGTTCTAAAATGCTTGTACGAGACCCTTGTCTAATATTTGAACTTTTCTCATTCCTCTTCTTCATGAATCTCTGAAATCTATTTGGAATTTTATTTAATGTTACCATTAGCTAAAATGTGATGGTTGGACATTTTCTAGTGGGTGTTCTTTCCTAATGACAATTGTTGAACAAACTCTCGAATTCAGCCAACATCAATCTCTTGGCCACTAAGATGACTATCCAATGGTGAGCAGTGCATATTGTTCGATGTCCTCCTGACCTAGGGTTCTAACAGATGGTTTGATTTTGGGCCTACGAGGAGCCCATTTATTCATAGAGATTGTAAAATCCGATGTTGCTTGAACACTTGGACTGTGTAAATTATGAAGGAAGCGACAATTCTATTGCAAACACCATTTCATGCTTTCCTCTATTTTCAGAGCCCTATTATCTGTAATAACAACTCAAATCTCTTACAATTAACTAATAATAAATAACCATTAGTATTCTATGACTTTCTTGAATAAAATAAAATTAGAATTTAGGAGCAACAAAGTTGTACATTACTATTGACTGTAAAGGTGTAGTGTATCTTTATCTTGGACGTCCAAGTACGTATATAGACAAGTTAAATACTGATTTTTTTAGCCACAACCCACCGTATTTTGGTGCCTGATAGTTCATCATATGAATAATAGAAGGTGTTTCGGTGTAGGCCTTCCATGTTGTTGATATCCTCACAAACAACTTTGTTCTGCATGCCATTTAGACGTCTCAACCTTGTGGTTAAGCAAATAATCATGCAGTAAGATAATGTAGTTCTGGTACTTCTACCTCCCATTTATCCTACAATTGCTATACCATGATCCATAAGATGCAAAGATTGTCATCTGCCATCTTACATTGGAACACAAATGGTACCAGCCGATAAAATGTGCTACAAGCTCTTGGTATGGTCCGTATGTGTAGCTTCCCTTTTTATTATAGAGAGTAAGAAACTTCTGGAATTGTGAGTCAATTCTGCATATTCACCTTCTGATTGAAACTAAAATGACAACTTCTCATGTGTGTGTATCATTTTCTTTACACTTTCCAAGGAGTCAGACCAATGATAATAATAATTTCATAATTATTTGGTGAATTTCAATGACAAGATAATAAAGTCGAGCAAGATTAATATTGAATAGTCTTCACTAGTTATTTATGAAGTGCGGACTAGTGGCCTTTGGCTTTAATTTAAATTACTTCTTTTGCAACAAGGGGTTATGATAGACCAAGTATGATTTGTAGGTGATTCTGAAGCAAGAGAACCCAAATGAGAGTGTAATGTACCCAATTAGAAATTGCCTTGAATCTTGCCCTTGCCAAGTCTGCTGGCTTCCTCTTTTTAGTAATTGTGGAATCCATTTTGAAGTTGAATGATTTTTGGAAGGATCCTTTGTGCTTCCCCCAGATTTGATACAGTAATTATGTGACTGTTCATGGTTTGTACTTGTGTCCGCAATGACCTTTTCTGATCTTAATTTGTGTCATCTCTTTGACTGCTGTGGATGGCTTGAATCTCTTATTTTCTATCACTTTCTCTCAAGGTGCTCTTCCCTAATTGCTTTTTAAATTTTATTATTATTAGTAATATTTTAATTGTTATATTTATTAGTTTTTTAATCATTTTTTTAATCATCGGATGTCTCAGAGGGATGGATTGGACAAATGGAGTTTCCACTGGGGAGTAGAAAACCCCTGATGAATTTTGGTATGAGGAAACGAGTAGCTTCTAGCAGTACGTCATTCAATGATAGTGTGAATGCGCTGAAGCCTCTGAAGAAGAAGAAGGTAAGGCTTCATTTCTGGGGACACCTCTAACATATTTGGAAACTACCTCTGGGCTTCTTGGACATAATGAAAAATTCTTATCACATTCGACAGACTAGTGCATAGGAGCAACATCTTATAGTATGGTCTCAAATATAGCATCGAGTCTTCTTTCATCTGCATTAGGTTTGATCAAATTCCATGGAGCTGGGACAAAGTTAGGGTATTGGCTAAATCGTTAACTAAAACATAAGATACATAAGGAAAGTTTGAAAGAGTTTGAAAAGAAAAAAACTATGTCCCCCTTAGTAAGAGATGTGTTTTAGTTTACGATTTAGACGTTGCCCAAAGTTGGAGCCATTTTTGTAAAAACTGTCTGTTAATAGAGGGTTTGAAATTTTTATAGTCACCATTGGAGAATTTTAGAAGTCAGTGAATAGGAGGGATTTAGAGTATCGTAAATGTTTGTGGATGATTGCAGAGCTAGAAATCAGGAAATTGGCATTTTCAGGAAATAATACGTTATATCTTCAAACATTATCACTGTTCTTGTTTTGGAACACCATTGACATGACTCATGTTTTCAGATTTTCTATAAATTTTAAATTGTACTAAAAAAAACTGATTTATTTAAGTATACCTTGGTTTTTGTTATAAGGGTTAAGTATTTTAAATTTTCTTCAAGTTTTGCATCAAGCTACCAGTTTGGACTCAATGGTTCAGTTCAATGTTTGCTCAAAAAATGTCAATGTGCTTTTGGTTCATTTTGGGTTCCTTGATACAAAAATATGTACAAATGAGAAGTATATTCATATTTGGAGTAGTAATGAAGTTCCAAAATGTTTGTATGTAAGGTACCATTAAGTTTGTATATTTTTGTGAGAAATATAGATTAAAACCAACTCACAACCCTAAACCTAAAAACAATTTATACTCAACACTTTAAAAAATTGCTCGGCACACGAAGGTGTCGAGTGCTAGTTTTACTCAGCACTTGCTCGGCACATGAAGGTGCCGAGTGATAGGCAACAGGTGCCGAGTGAGCTCGGTACAAGAAGAGCTCGGCATACAATAATTGCTCAGCACCAAATGAATGCCAATTGAGCTCAGCTCCAACTGAAAAAGAAGATGCTGAGTGCTCTATTTCAAACTTAAGAAATATAACTTAGAAAATATTTCAACATGAATGCTTTCACCATTAAAACTAGAAAGCCAAAACTTTAAGCTTTCAACCAAACTTGTCAAATGCAATGAATAGAAGAGTAAGAACAATAGATTCAAGTATGCCTGCTTCCTTGTATTCAACTGAGATTATAAACATTACAAATCTGGGAGCATTCGGCTTCAACCAGAAAACTCTAAATTTACCCTAAAACTGGAACAACTTTAATAACTTTAAAACTTTAAACTTGCAGCTCTAATGGCTACATAGAATAATGCCTAGAGCAATCACTGCACCAACAGGACGAATCCAATAACCATGAACTTATAGTATGAACAGAGGAAGAATCACGTGCAGCTGTAGGCACAAACTTCTTTCCTTCTTCTTCACTGCTCTTCTCTGCAACTTCTAATCTGATCTACTTGATCTGCTCTCTTCTTCTTTCGAATGAATGTTAAAACATTCCTTTTATCATATTCTTCCTTTCCCTCTCAACTTTCAAATTTCAAATTCTCACCTACCAAAATGAATGCCTGTCGTCCATGAATGCTTGCGGTGACCTGACAGGGTAGATGGGTGTGGGGCTCGAGGACAACTTGTAGGTGTTGACGTAAATTTCCAACACTCCCCCTTTGTCCCAAGCCAAACAAAACAAGGATCATAGCTGATCCACATCAACTACACCAAGACTCTGTCTTAGGTGCACAAAAGTTCCAATGCCTAATGGCTTGGTAAAAATATCTGCTAGCTGCTACTTTGACTTACAAAAAATCATTTTGATATCCCCATTCTCCACCAACTCTCTGATGAAGTGATATTTGATTTCAATGTGTTTACTTCTCCCATGGAAGACTGGATTCTTGGACAATGCAATTGATGAGATGTTGTCACAATAAATTGTGGTTCCATCCTCTTGCCTTTCATTCAAAATTGTCAAGATCCTCCTTAGCCAAATTGCTTGACATGCTGCTGCATTTGCTGCTATGTATTCAGCCTCTGTTGTAGATTGAGCAACAATAGGTTGCTTCTTGGATGCCCATAAAATTGCACCCGATCCCATATGAAACATGTATCCGGAAGTGCTCTTCGTATCATCTATACTTCTAGCCCAATCACTATTAGTGTAACCAATCAACTTGAATTCATTTGATTCAGTATACAAAATTTCAAATCCCTTGGTACCTTTCACATACCTTAGGATCCTTTTTCCCACTTGCCAATGGGAATCCCTTGGGGTTTCCATAAATCTGAAAATCAAACTTACTGCATGCATTAGGTCTGGCTGAGTTGCAGTCAAATACATTAGACTTCCAACCATACTCTTGTATAGTGTTGGATCCACTCTCTTGCTAGAGTCTTCCTTGCTCAACTTCAGACCTACTTTTGTTGGTGTCGGGGCTGCCTTGCTGTTCTGCATTTTAAATCTCTCCAAGATCTGCCTTGCATATTTTTCTTGAGAGATGAAGATGCCATCATGCATTTGTTTTACTTCTATGCCTAGAAAGTACTTCAAGAGACCTAGATCTATCATTTCAAATTCACTTTTCATGGCCTCTTTGAACTCACCAATTAGAGTCTTATCATTACCAGTAAAAATTAAATCATCTACATACAAGACAACAATCAATACATTACCATCTGTTGCCTTGATGTAAAGAGTGGGCTCACCATTGCTTTTGCTAAAGCCATTGCTCATCAAATAAGAGTCAATCCTACTGTACCATGCTCTTGGAGCTTGCTTGAGCCCATAGAGAGCTCTCTTCAATCTATATACTTTATTTTCTTCACATGCAACTTCATAACTAGGTGGCTGCTCTACATACACTTCTTCCTTCAATACACCATTTAGGAAGGCAGACTTCACATCCATTTGAAATACCTTCCACTTATGCTGAGCTGCAATTGCTATGATAGCACGCATGGTTTTCATTCTTGCAACTAGGGCATAAGTCTCATCATAATCTCTTCCATACTGCTATTTGTAGCCTTTGACTACAGCCTTGCCTTATGCCTATCAATCTTGCCTTCAACATTGCATTTGGTCTTATAGACACATTTCACTCCAATCACTTACTTCTTGGGAGGCAAATCTATTAACTCCCATGTCTCATTCCTTTCTATAGCATCTATTTCCTCATCCATCGCATTACACCATTTCTTCTCCTTGATAGCTTCCTCAAAATATACTAGATCGCTATGAGAAAATAATGCAAAATTAACACTCTCATCATAATCTTCATACCTTTCATCTTGGTATATCTCCCTAAGACTCTTGGTCTTTCTTGGTAATAGGGAGGAGAGTGTGGGATTAGAATCTTCACTGCTGTTGTTTTGCCGACTATCTTGGTCTTCACTAGTACTCGACACTGACACTCAGTCATGCCTAGAGGAGCTCGGCAATGTCTGAACCTGCTTGCATTTTCTTCTATTTGCTCCTTCTTCTTGCTATTCATCAGCATCCTCTTCATTCATAAATGGCGCTTTGCTTGAAGTGCTTGGTGACTCATCAATTTGTCCATACCAAGATTGATTTTCAAGAAATTCCACATCTCTTGAAAGCATCATCTTGTTGTTCAATGGGTCATACAATCTGTATGTCTTTGATTCTAGGCTGTACCCTGTGAAAATACATTTCACACCTTTGTCATCAAATTTTTGCCTTTTCTCTTTAGGCAGATGTGCATATGCTACACATCCAAACACTCTTAAGTGTTCAACTGTCCATCTTCTTCGTGACTAAGCTTCCATTGGAATTCTATCACAGACTGCCTTTGTAGGACACCTATTAATTAGGTAAACTGTTGTCGCCACAACTTCTCCCCAAAATTCAGTTGGGACACCTTTCTCTTTCATCATGCTCCTTTCCATTTCAACAATGGTCCTGTTCTTTCTTTCAGCCACTCCATTCTGCTATGGTGTATAACTGGCTGTGAGCTCTTTCTTAATGCCATGTTTCCTGCAAAAAATTACAAAAGAATTGGAGGTATACTACCCTCCTCTATCTGATCTTAGCACTTTGATATAATGTCCATATTCTCTTTCAGCCCGAGCTTTAAATTTTACAAATTTATGAAATGCTTTAGATTTATTATTTAAAAAATACACCCATGTCCTATGACTGAAATCATCAATAAATGTCATAAAATATGTACTCTTCCCAATTGAAGTAACTTGCATAGGACCAACTAGGTCAGTATGCACTAATTCTAATGGATATCTAGCCCTCCTAGAATTTCCAAAATTAAAGGGAAGCCTATGTTTCTTACCCAAAATACAAGCCTCACACTTGTCACAAGAATTTTCTACACGTGCGAAACCATCTACTATTCTTTTATTTGACAATAAATTTAAACCAATATAGCCAAGATGACCATACCTGAGGTGCCATAGCCATGAGGGGTCTTCAATCACACTCCTTAGAGCTGATTGTGTGGGAGGTGCAGCACAAACTTGAGATGAGAAACATGTCTCTATCCTCAAGGGAAACATTCTATTCTTTGTCATTTGAACTGCTGCAAGTAAGTTTTTGCTCCCATCTTTTTCTTGAATGACACACATGTCATTCTCCATCAGCACTTTGTATCCATTTTGAATGAGTTGACTAATGCTCATCAAATTGTGCTTCATACCAAGGGCGAAATACACATTTTGTATTTCTTTTTTCTCACCTTTCTTGGTGTGGACCATAATAGATCCTTTGCCCACAACTGGTAGGGTTCCATTGTTGCCCATTTTAATCCCTGATTTGAAACTCTTGTCAATGAATAAAAACAAGGTTTCATTACCACTCATGTGGATGCTACATCCACTGTCGAGGTACCAAACGTTAGGGCTTCCTTCTTCACCAACATTACACATGATGAAGGCAGTGTTTTCACTTCCCATATTCACATCAGCCACATTTTCTTGTCCTGACTGATCTTTCTGCTTCTTCCAGCATTCATTTGCATAATGCCCATATTTATGATAGTAGTAGCATTCTACATTACTCTTATTTGAGTTGTAGTTTTTCTTACCTCCTCTTGAAGTATTTTGTGAGCTACTTACTCCATCTGCTCTATTTGAGCCTTCTGCTGCAGCATTTCTTTGTTCTCCATTACCTCAACCTCTGCCTCTGGAGTTCTTGCCTGAGCCATTTCTTCCTCTCTCCCTTCCTCTTGGATTTGATTGAGCCTTGAATTCTTGCTCTTGGGAAGAAGAAGATGTGGATCTATTGATCCTATACTCATGGGTTTGAAGAGAACCCATCAACTCGTCCATTGTCAAAGTAGCGTGGTCTTTTGCCTCTTCTATGGTCATGACCAAGTTGTCATATTTATGAGGTAAACTCATCAATATCTTTTCCACTATCTTCAGCTCTTGATAGTCTTCTCCATTTGACTTCAGCTGGTTAATCACATTAGAGGTCCTTGAACTGAAGTCTGCAATTGATTCATTTTCCTTCATCTAAAGGTTCTCAAACTCCTTCCTTATATTTTGTAGCTTTACAGTTTGAACTTTATCAGTCCCCTTAAAGTTCATCTCAAGGATATCCCATGCTTCTTTTGCATAATTTGCTACTGCAATCTTTGGGAAAACTTTTTCTGTCATTGCTACCTCAATCAAACTCAATGCCTTAGCATCCTTCGTCCTTGACTCTTTCAAATGAGTCTTCTATGCATTTGTGAGGGCAGCATACTGAGTTGGATCAGTCACATCATTGAATCCATTAACCACAAACTCCCACAAATCATTTGCAACCATTATGGTCTTCATCTTCTTTGCAAATATATCATAATTCTGTCCATTGAATAATGGTGGCTACTGCCATATCTTTCCTGCATCTCCTGCCATGATAAATATCCCAAGAAAAAACAAAATGCCCTAACTCACTATGGATGTGGGGCCTCAAAGCTCTGATACCATGTGAGAAATATAGATTAAAACCAACTCACAACCCTAAACCTAAAAACAATTTATACTCGACACTTTAAAAAATAGCTCGGCACATCAAGGTGTCAAGTGCCAGTTTTACTCAGCACTTGTCCGGCACATGAAGGTGTCGAGTGACAGGCAACAGGTGCCGAGTGAGCTTGGCACAAGAAGAGCTCGACACACAATAATTTCTCAGCACCAAATGGATGTCGAGTGAGCTCGGCTCCAACTAAAAAAGAAGATGCCGAGTGCTCTGTTTCAAACTTAAGAAATATAACTTTGGAAATATTTCAACGTGAATGCTTTCACCATTAAAACTAGAAAGCCAAAACTTTAAGCTTTCAACCAAACTTGTCAAATGCAATGAATAGAAGAGTAAGAACAATAGATTTGAGTATGCCTGCTTCCTTGTATTCAATTGAGATTAAAAACATTACAAATCTGGGAGCATTCGGCTTCAACTAGAAAACCCTAAATCTACCCTAAAATTGGAACAACTTTAATAACTTTAAAACTTTAAACTTGCAGCTCTAATGGTTGCATACAATAATGCCTGGAGCAATCACTGCATCAACAAGATGAATCCAATAACCATGAACTTACAGTATGAACAGAGGAAGAATCACGTGCAGCTGCAGGCACAAACTTCTTTCCTTCTTCTTCACTGCTCTTCTCTGCAACTTCTAATCTGATCTGCTTGATCTTCTCTCTTCTTCTTTTGAATGAATGTTAAAACATTCATTTTATCATATTCTTTCTTTCTCTCTCAACATTCTAATTTCAAATTCTCACCTACCAAAATGAATGCCCGTCGTCCATGAATGCCTACGGTGACCTGACAAGGTAGATGGGTGTGGGGCTCGAGGCCAACCTGCAGGTGTTGACATAAATTTCCAACAATTTTTTCATTGTTCTTTTGCTCTCAATGTTTGAAATTTGCTCATGAGTAACATTATTGGATGGAATGTTTGGCGAGTCCAGTTCAAGGTTTGGTAAAAAAAGAATTTTCTCATGAGTAACATTATTGGATGGAATGTTCGGTATCATGTTGTTATGTTGCAATGTCTGTTTGGGTCTACCTATAGGGGGTGAATGAAAATTCCAATTTCTTATGGGTGATTTTATTTACTGAACAGTGAGATATTATGGTTTTTATATATAAAGGGGATTAATATTGCTACCAAGGGGTGGAATGGATCCCTAGTGTTATAATAGACTTGGGATTGTTTCCATTGTTAAACAGGTTAATATTACAGTGCAGTTGATTGCAGAAAAGTTATTGAAACTTAGTGAAGATGGTCTCTTGATATCACTCAAGGATATCAAATCTTCAAGCTACTTGCCGCTGCACTTGAAGCCTTATTTTCAAGAGAGAGAAAATGCTGAGCAGGACATTGATAACTCTGATAGCTCTCAATGGTCTGGCAATAGCTGTGACAAATTATCTGACGCCCTTGATTCGTGCAAAGTGGAATCTAATGATGTAAATAGAACAAAACAAAAAAGTGATAATAATGATAATGAACAGGCGGGAAGGCATGCAACAGTGGAAAAAGAATCAAAATGACTTGACTGCATTTTGATCAAAGACAGTGTTATTTTATTTGTGATAATACTTCATTAATCTGAGAAGCATTCAACAGTCATAGATCTATTGAAAAACCTTTGTTAATAGATATATTAGCTATTTAACTTGACATCTACTATCATGTCTTAAAAGATAGGTTGGCAACAATTTTTTACCAGGAGTTTGGCCTTGAACAATAGCAAAATTTCCTCTCAAGAGCACTCAATCTGTATTAAAGCTTGTTTTCATTCTTTCAATTTCATTATTTGAATTGTGTCCAATTACTCTGCTTTCACCCATGCACATGCATTTTGGGGCATGTTTGAAATTGCAACGAATTTTGAGTAGGACATTATAATTGAAAGGATTACCACTATCCAAGCAGACCATTTATCCTTTCCTATTGTGGTTGGTTTGTGTACATTGAACTGTTTATTCCTATATTGCTCTGGATCTATCAAACCCTGATAAGTCACACATCCACCCTAGAGAAAATTACATGTCAAATCCAAATACTACTTTCATCTCGTCAAGTACCAGAAGGTAGATATAGTTCCGACGATGAGTTCTTAACTAAATGAAGCCACGTATAATAATATCGCATGCTCGTTATCCTTTGGTGTGACATCCTATCCATATGTTTCTTATAGAAGTGTTACTTAGTCAAATCGCATATAATTGCATCATTCCAATATGAAAAATAACACTTGATGGCAAGTCTACCAACTCATTACTAAGGCAATGCAAAATGCCAAACTGTAATGATGTCAACTCTGTCAAGCCATCACTTATGAAATTCTATAAATTAATTGCTTGCGAATATTTTGATTATGAAAATGTCACCTATGCAAATAAATGATACTTATACGAATGTCTATTATGACAACTTGTACATATGTTACTTATACTAATGTTAATAAGTATCACTGTCACTTATCAAAAATGGTGTTCCAAAGTCTCGATTATGAAAATGTTACGTATCATAATTTCACTTATGACATCCTATCCATATGTTATAGAAGTGTCAATCAGTCAATATTGCTTGTAATTGTATAAGCTACATTTTAAAATGTAAGTTATTTTTGTTTTGATTACGAAAATATCACCTAGGCAAATAAATGTTACTTATCATAATTAAACTTATGACATGGTATCCATATTTTACTTATAGAAGTGTCACTTAGTCAATATCGCTTAGTGCTTCAAAGTTTCACATTGACAAATGTTACTTATGAATATCTTGAATACAAAAACTTCACCTATGCAACTACATGTTATCTGTGTTCTTATGGTTTTCACTTTTATTTGTACTTTTAACTATTTATTCTTATATTATTTTGGATCTGTCAAATCCTAACAAGTCATGCATCCACCCTAGAGAAAATGACATGTCAAATCCACATACTACTTCCATCTCGTCAAATCATAGATGGCACATATAGGTCCCACTATGAGTTCATAACTAAATGAAACCAAGTGTAAGAATATTGCAAACTCGCTATCCTTTGGTATGACATGCTATCTATATGTTACCTATATAATTGTCACTTAATCAATATAACTGTCACTTATCAAAAATGGTGCTCCAAAGTTTCGATTATGAAAATGTCACCTAGGCAGATAAATGTTACTTATCATAATGTCAATTATGATATCCTATCCATATGTTAGTTATAGAAGTGTCACTTAGTCAATATCGTTTGTAGTTGTATAAGTGTGTCACTTAATCAATATCACTGTCACTTATCAAAAATGGTGCTCCAAAGTTTCGATTATGAAAATGTCACCTAGGTAAATAAATGTTACTTATAATAATGTCACTTATGACATGCTATACATATGTTTGTTATAGAAGTGTCACTTAATCAATATCACTTGTAATTGTATAAGCTACATTTTAAAATGTAACTTATAAAAATCTTGATTACTAAAATGTCACTTCTCTCAGCCCTCAAATCTAATCGGCTTGTTAAACACCACCAAAGCGAACTGTAAATTCTTTGAATTTTAAATCAAGATCAGCCGCAACACTCAAGTTTAAACAACTTTGATACCAACTATCACAAGGTTAGAGTCCAACCTCATGCAATATTGCCTTTGTATCTAGAATACTCTCTTAGAAACAACACAGACTACACCTACAAAATATTATGTAGAAATTCCCCAACCCATATTTGCAATATAAACAAAAGAACATGCATTCAAGAAACAAGATTAAGACAATAACACCATTCAGGCCAACACAGATTCACTATCGGATCACTTACAATATGTCATCCATCATAGCAAGTTGGATTACGTCGATACTACTTGCATCAAGTTACAGACCCAAAAGACATCTTGCACAGTTCAATGATTGAATCTTGCAATCCTATCTAAACCAATGTCACCTTAAAAAAATAACTCAACAAACTTCAAAGAAAACTACCTTAGCAAGCTAGAATTACAAAAAAAATTCTTGATACCATTTCCTCTCTCTCAAAATGGACTAGGCATCTAGATTAAGTAGGAAAATCTAAGGTATCTTTGACGATCTCCAGCGATTCGACTTGTCAGCTAACAAACTAGCAAGCAAAACGTCAGCTATTCATGGCTACTAGATTTCACTAATGAGAACCTTGCTCGACCACCAATCCCATTGCACAACTCGGGTAAAATGTGAGTGTTTCTTCCAAGGATCTCAGACCTTACAATCTCAATCTGTGCGTTGTGATCCCTTAAACTCAACAAGCTGTATGATTTCCTTTGATCCAAGTGTGTTTTCTTATAGAGCTTTGCGCCTCCAAAGAAACACACATCTGTATCAAGCTCAACAAAGGAGTATGTTTGTTGAATCATCTCTACACATCTATTTTCCATTCAGGCAACCTAATTTGAAGTATTTAAACTTGGCTTCATTTTCATTAAGTTTGTAAGCCACCTTACCCACTTTGGCAACTACTTCAAACAACCCATCCCAACTACGTACCAAAGATGAGCTCATACTACAAGGAGCTTTAAATTGATTTGGGTTCATTCTCAAAAAAACTTTGTCACTAATGTTGAACTCAAGTTCATGCCTTATATGATTCGCAATTTTTTTCATTCGATCACCAGCAAGTGTTGGGTGGTACCTTGTTAAATTGACTTGGTCTTTCAACCTTTTAACCACATCTACTACTGTAGCATCACTACCATGATATCCACTTAACAAAGTATGTAGTGTTAGAGGTTGTTGACCCATTGCCAACTCAAAAGGTGAGTACTAGCAAGAAACACTTTTCTACAAATTGTAGCTAAACTGTGCAATTTCCAAGAACACTGGCCAATTCTTTTGATCACCACTCACAAAGTGTCTCAAGTAATCCTCTAGCAATGCATTAACCCTTTCAGTCTGCCCATTTGTTTGAGGATGGTAATTCATGCTCATCAAGAGCTAAGTTCCAATGAACTTGAACAGTTCAGTCCAAAACTTAGAAGTGAACCTAGGGTCCCTATCACTGATCGTACTAAGAGGTACACCCCATAACTTCACCACATTACTGAAAAATAGATGAGCCACTACCTCGACAATATAGGGGTACTTACATGGAATGAATGTTACATATTTTGTGAATCAATCTACTACCACCATGATACTATCCAACCCATCAACATGAGATAACTGGGTTATAAAGTTGAGGGAAATGCTCGCCCAAGGTTGAACAGGAACAGGTAACTATTATAGAAATCCACTAGGTAACAAAGACACCAACTTATCTTGCTAGCAAAAAAGACATGTTATAACATACTTTTCAAGAACCAACTCACATAACAACATTTCTAACATCACCCTCAATCTTCCTAGTTGGGCTACTAATAGCTTTGAAACAAGTATCAGACGGGCTAATTTGCAAACCCAAATTTATTACCCTATTTACTATCATATAGTTATGAGACGCACCTAAGTCAATCATGGTAAGAAACTTCTTTAGTCTGAAGAACGCCTCCACATAACATAGCTCATGTTGGTCCAGCTTAGTCGGCCGAATATTAGGAGCGCATATAGTAACTACAAGACACCCATTTTGGGCACCTTTTCCTCAAGGACAACTGCTACTCTTGCTCGCTCAGGACACTCACATGCCTAATGTTTAGGTCTATTACAAATAAAGCAAGCATTACCATTTCCATCTTTCTCTTCATAGCTGGAGTCTGCTTCTTCAACTGCTATTTCGACCTTCTGCTCGTTGCAGGTTTATGCTTTGGGTTGATCTCGTTCTTCTTGGAAGGTGATCCATTTCGTTGATCTTTTCGTGATCTGAAGTTCTTTCTTTGACCATGATCTATCTGTGCACTACCAAATCCCTTGGCCACGTCTCCCTTGTAATCGTGAAGTCAATTTGCTGCTGTGATGGCCTATGCTAAGGTTTCTACTCTCTGTCGACGTAACTTGTCCGCAGCCCAAGGTTGAAGGTTCTTAATGAACAGGCAAAGCTTTTCAAAATTATTAAGCTTACTGCATTCAAGATCAAGAACTTGGAATTCCCTTACATACTCATGAACCTTTCCTTTGTGCTTTAATTTGTCAAACCTTACACGAATAACACAATAATTGTTCCCAAATCAGAACTATTCTTGAAGTGCCACCTTTAAATCTTGCCAATTTTCTATCTTCCAGATTAGTCTTTCTTCTTACACATCACTAAGATGGATCCTCCACCAAAGCTTGACATTTCTAGTAAAACATGCGATAACTTATTTCAACTAAACATCATCTGCCATATCCTTGGTGCTAGACAACAATTCATTGACATCCCAAAGTAAATCGTCAAGCGATTTATCATCTCAATTGCCATCATTACCTCATAGTTAAACTTGGTGGTTTGGCCACATTGGTGTTGCCTTGCAACAATAAGTTGTGCAAAGAATGGTTTTGTTTGAAGAATTGAAACTCTTCCTTGAAAACCTTCATGGAATCCTCAATTTCTTTAGCCTTTTCAGTTAGCTCCAATTGGGAATTCTCGATAGTGTCGAGACATTCCTCAAATTCACCGGCCTTCATGGTTTCAAGACATGAATCACTATCAAGCAACTTTACTAACACCATTGTTTACCCATATAAATTTTACTTATAGAAGTTTCACTTAGTCAATATCCCTTAGTGCTTCAAAGTTTCATGTTGACAAATGTTACTTATGAATATTTTGATTATGAAAACTTCACCTATGCAAATACATGTTATCTGTGTTCTTATGGTTTTCTTCTTTTTTTTGTACATTCAACTATTTATTCTTATATTTTTCTGAATCTATCAAACCCTAACAAGTCACGCATCCACCCTAGAGAAAATGACATGTCAAATCTACATTTTTCTTCCATCTCGTCAAGTCTCAAATGGCACATATAGGTCCCACTATGAGTTCATAACTAAATGAAGCCATGTGTAAGAATATTGCAAGCTTGCTATCCTTTGGTGTGACATCCTATCCATATGTTACCTATAGAACTGTCACTTAATCAGTATCATTGTCACTTATCAAAAATGGTGCTCCAAAGTTGCGATTATGAAAATTTCACCTAGGAAAATAAATGTTACTTATCATAATGTCACCTATGACATCCTATCCATATGCTAGTTATAGAAGTGTCACTTAGTTAATATCGCTTGTAATTGTATAAGTGTATCACTTAATCAGTATCACTATCACTTATCAAAAATGGTGCTTCAAAGTTTCGATTATGAAAATGTCACCTAGGCACATAAATGTTACTTATCCTAATGTCACTTATGACATCCAATCCATATGTTAGTTATAGAAGTGTCACTTAGTCAATATCACTTGTAATTGTATAAACTACATTTTAAAATGTTACTTATATAGATTTTGATTACGAAAATGTCACCACTTCGCTCAGCCCTCAAAGCATAGTAGCTTGTCAAACACCACCAAAGCTAGTCGCCAACCCCTTGGATTTTAAATCAAGATCGGTCGCAACACTCAAGTTTAAATAGCTCTGATACTGTCACAGGGTCAAAGTTTAGCCTCGTGCAGTACTACCTTTGTATCTAGAAAAATCCCTTAGAAACAACATAGATTACACCTACACATCATTATGCAGAAATTCCCCAACCCAAATTTGCAATATAAACAAAAGAACAACATGCATTCAAGAAACAAGATCAAGACAATAACACCATTTGGGCCAACACGGATTCACTATTTATAAAATATATCAGATCACTTACAATATGTCATCCATCATAGCATATGTGTAACATCAAATGACAAATACTGTAACATGTGTTGAAATTATATGTTGAAATCATACACTCGATCTCTTACATTTCCTTTGTTCCTCACTAATTTCAAATCCTAGTACAGTTTCTACAATTCAATGATCATTGCCTGGTTTCAAATCATTGTATGGTTTCCACCATTTGACATTGAACATATGGTTTCAACTACTCGACCTTCAGTTTCAACATATGGTTTCAATACACATTACGGTTTCCATCATTTCATGTTGAGCTTGTGGTTTCAATTTTTGAGGTTTGGTTTCAAATATACCCAAATTAGATGTTTGGTTTCAGGGCAATATTCTTTGAAATCAGTGAGCTTAAAAATTGAGGTCACTAGGACTCTTCCATTTTCACGTAATATTGACAAAGATTCATGTCTATTTAGTTGCCTACTATCCAAAATTTAATTAAGGTTCAGAAATTATGTAAAACTTAAGCATTATACAAGATCATACATTCCATACTACTTGCAAAAGAGTAAATAATTAATCATGAAAGAATATAAAGACATATTAGAATTGTATATAATACTTATTATAAAGGTCCACAAATTATGCAAAATTAATACTTAAAGTACATGATAGCTATGTAAAAGAGTATAAAACCATATGCTCAACATCAAATGATAGAAACTGTAACATCTATTGAAATCATATGCTCAATCTCTTATAGTTTGTACGAAATCATTAGGTTGCTAAAGGAAACTTTTAATAGCTTGAAGATCCATTGAGAATTTTGATTGGTTACAATGAAAATTAATGTGATTAAAGAAGAAAAGTTTGAAATTGTGTGGAAATTTTTGAAAAATCTTGACTTGAAGAAGCTCAAAGAGGAACACTAACATGATTCCAAAAAGCACACCAGGGAACCCAATGTGCATTCTACGAGGGTTGGTTCCACGCCTTTTCTAGACAAAAACCTGTGAAGTCCCAACTTATAAAGTGGAAATGGGCGAGTGAATATTCTCTAGAGGATGAGGATTGCCCTAATGTTGTGCTAGAATCCATTAAAAAGTCTGTAATGAAGCATTAGCCTCATGTTTGTAAATGAATCAGATAATTAGGTGAGGCTTTTAATGAACAAGCACTAGATGTTGGTTCTGATATGCGATCGATTCACCCAAAGTGTGTTGTGTGACTTGATCTGCATCAAATAAAAAGGAGGTAAAACTCCTTCAAAAGGGAGCAAATCTTCTACAAAAGGAGCAAAATCCTTGCAAAAGAGGGAAAATCCCCTATGAAACCCATTTTTGAATCTAAAACCCCAAAGAGGCTTGGTTCCATGCCTCTTCTAGAAAAATGCCCTACAGAGTCCCATAATCCATTGAAAATTCTAAAATGAAGTGTTCGCCTCATGTTTGTAAATAGATTAGATGATTAGGTGAGACTTTTAATGAGCAAGTACTAGATGTTGGTTTCAGTCATGTGATTGAATCACTCAAAGTGTGTTCTATGACTCGATTTACATCGAAGAAAAAGGAGCCAAAACTCCCTCAAAAGGGGGAAAATATCCTGCAAAATCAAAAGTGGGTAAATATTGTGCCAAAAGGGGGTAAATACCCCACCAAATCCATTTTTGAATCTAAAACCCCAACGAGGCTTGGTTCCATGCCTCTTCTAGAAAAAAGCACTATGGAGTCCCTACTTATAAAGCAAAAATGGGCAAGTGAAGATTCTCTAGAGGACAAGGATTGCCCTAATATTGTGTCAAAATCAGATCAAATGATTAGGCAAGGCTTTTAATGAGCAAGCACTAGTTGATGGTTCTAATTGTGCGATCAAATCACCCAAAGTGCATTCTGTGACTTGATGTGCATCGAAGAGGCACCTAAGCAATGCATCAAAAGTATTCAAATTATTTTGAGCGGCCAATGGTCTCTCTCCTTCATATACACAAAGATCTATTTCACTTTGATTATCATAGACCGTAGTGAACTCTTCTACCTGCTCAACAGGAATAGGAGTATTTCAAAGAACAATCACAATCATGACAGCACCTTGAGAATCAGTACCAAGGCTCAAAGGTGTAATATCTGCGAGTTTCAGGCTCACTCCTTCATTGTTCAATATTTTCACCTAGACTGCCTCTCCATAAGCAACAACTTCATTAGGGTCTACTATGTTGCATAGCTTTTCCTATCCAAAATCATGTCTCACCAAATCTTGCAACTTTTTTACATGTGATGAACCTCCCACTAGTATAATGTCATCAATTTGATCATGTTTCAAGTGGGCATCACTCGGGCATCTTCTCATTATTTCCATGCACTTTTCAAATAAATTTGCATTCAACTTCTCAAACATGGTTCTAGTGACTTTCATTGATAAATCATGTCCCTTATATAGATAGTCAATGTTGATGACAATCTCTTCTCAAGAGGATAGACTTTTCTTTGCCCTCTCACATTCTAAATGAAGCCTTCGAAGAGCCTTGCTACTCTTACTCATATCCACCTTATATTTAGTGTTGAACTTCTTAATGCAGTGATTAAGTAATTTGTTATCAAAATCTTGACCTCCCAAATGCATATCTCTTTCAATAGTTTTGATTGCAATCTTTCCCTTTTGAACAGACAAAACTAACACATCAAACGTACCTCCACTTTCTCTCCACTAAATGCACCATGAAAGTCTTATGTTATAGTTGTAGGCATTGGCTCATCGATTATTCACATGAGATCTAGGCCAACAATCTTACCTACATTCTACATGGCCCTCTTCTGTGCATCGTTGAAATAAGAAGGAATAGTAATCACCACCTTCTTCACCTCACACTTGAGATATTTCTCACAGATTCTCTTCATTTTCATGAGCAACATTGATGAGATTTCTTCAGGGGCAAAAAATTTAGTTTCTCCTTTGTAGCTTACTTGGATTAAAGGCTCGTCATGTTTCCCTTGAACAATGATAAAAGGAAAGAATTTAATGTCATCCTGCATAGGAGTGTCAGAAAAGGGCCTTCCAATGAGGCATTCAACATCAAAGATAGTATTGAGAGGATTTGTTGCTATCTGAAACTTAGCATCATCCCTAATAAGTCTCTCCAAAGAAGTAAAAGCAATTGTTGAAGGAGTAGTTCTATTTCCCAGCTCATTGATAATTATTTCAGCCATGTTATGCTTAGGTTTCCATACAACAACATAGCAATAACTAGTGCCCAATTCAATGCCAACAGCCCTTTCTTACTCTCTCTAACTCTCCCTCCCTCTCTGCTTACCACCACATCCAATACCCCTAACTCTCCCTCTACCTCTCCCTCTCCCATTTCTTTCCATAGTCATCGGTTGAGCTACCATTTGCAACTATTTTCAAAATTAGGAGAAAAATGCATAAATGTTAAATCAACCGAGTAGGTTCATCCGTAGTATATATTAATTAATTACTTGATCACAACAATTAAATGAAACAACAAATTCATGTTGATGAGCTATTGCATCCGTTTCATTGCATAGGAATAATTTATGGAATCATTAGTATTCTTAAGAGTTTTTCTAGAATATAATTTGTGATATAGTTCAAAAAAATTATGTATTTAAAAATATTTAAAAGTTTTCATTCCATGCTTCATAATTCTTCTGGATATTCTTAATTTCCCTTTCCCCAATTCAAATTCTGTGAAAAAAGTGGATAACTGCACTTGAAATCCAAAAAAAAGAGTCATGAATCTATCGTGGATAACAAGAAAAATGGCACAAAAAGTGTAGAGACAGGTTTGGTTTGCAACCCATGAGAAGAATGTGAAAAAATGGTGCCTGAAAATGAGTTGGATAACAAGGCAGGAGAGGAAAAAAAACCATGCACAAAAATTACAATTAAATGGTTCTATGCAAATCAGAAATGTGCTATTAAAAAATCATTTGGCTAGTCTATCAACTCTTCAAGCTTAAGACTACCAGCATAGTCTAAAACTTTGATCTTGATGTCTTAATTTTTTCCTTCTAAAGCCTGAAGCACTCTATCTTCATAGCTCAACTCTTCAAAGGGTTCTTCTTCATATTCTTCATTCTGATTAGCACCTCCTCAATTTCCCTCTTCATCTGATTCATCATCTCCTTGTGCTACTGGTATTCCTTGATTATCCATTCGCCCATTTAGTCATTCAATCCTCATATGCATATCCAACATAAATATTTGCATTAGAGTGACACCTCCTCTTACTCTCCTAGCCATCTTCTCGCTCTAATACCAAAATGATGTAGCTTTTGGAATAAGGTGATTTAGCCTTACCACAATTTATTTCTTTGTTTGTGATTTCTTAGAAAGTTGCTAAACGAAGTTGGATTCTTCCACAAGAAAAGACTTGGAGTAGAAAAAAAGAAAGCTTCTATTTTTTGGTGATTTATTCTCTTATGCTTTGTTTTTATGCAAGGGTTGTCCATAAGGAAGGTTCTAAAATAATTTGTAGATGCATTAAATGTAGACACTTTAGAAATTGTTCCTCTTGTATGAAATCTCTATAAGTACAAAGCATTGTTGTAGAAAATTAAGAGAGAGGATAAGTTATTTTCACAGGGTTACGCTATTAGATTTTCTCTAGAATAGAGCAAGATGTAAATCTCCATGTGAAGTGTAAAAATATATTGTAAATTGTTGCTGAATAATACATTAGCTTGATGGTTTGGAGGGTGGATTATTTTAGCTGGAAAGGTTTTCCCCACATACATCTATGTTCTTTATTTTGTCTCATTCTTTTAGTTTCATGATTGTAGAATAATAATATGCATGTCAAAATTTTGCTAAAATTTATTTAGATTCGTAAATTGTAATCACTTTCCTTTTAAGGTTTTAATTGTGGGAAATTAACTATGTATGTTTCCACTTTTATGGTATAGTAGTATGCACTTGTATTTTCTTATTAGAAGCTATTCAATGAACTATTGGATATAGGATGTGCATACTAATCTTAGACAAATTTTTGGGTTGCTCTCATTTCCCTTGAATTGATATCAGAGCTCAGTTTTGTGAATTGCATGTTGCTTACATGCGAGGATTCACAATGTTTTTGGGTCTAGGTATTTCCTTTGTTAATATTTCTTAGCTTGCAGAGCTTGAATTTTTTTAAGGAAACCACTAATAATTAATCCTTTGATGAGTGGAAGTCTTGCAATTGATTTAGTTTTTCAGGAGACACCAGACATTTTTTTAAGGATGGTGAAGACAGAAAAAATAGAGTTGGTGATGTTGAAATGACATTGATCTAGAACTCTTGGTTGACAGCAAAATAGTTTTTTATGCATGGGTATTGGAAGATGTCTCTTTTGTTACCTATAATGCACAAAGGTTATGGAGTTGATCATTGGATAATCTGGAAGCTTATCTTCCAGTACTATATTTTTCTCTTGGATGCTTATACATGCATGGCTTGGATTCATGTTTGTTGAATCTGAGGGGTTTATAGATTTTCCTTAAAAAAATCTAAGGTGATGTTCGTTTGTGATAATCCATTATTATGGGCTCAATTGTTTGGTATTTTTTGTTAGACTTTGAGTCTTCCAAATGAGAAGGGGGTGTGGATGTGCATGTCACTAATGCAGTAGTGGGTTTACATGTTACAATGATTGGATCTACAAGTTATGAAGTTAGGTGGGTAGGCCAACCATTTAATTGCAGTGGGATAACTTGGATGTGGATTTTATATACCCACTAGATTTGATTCAGTGTTGGTGCAAACTTTTTAGCTGGCCTTGTTTGTGGTCACTTGTGCATTTCTGTGGTTTCTTTGGGATGAGAGGATGGATGATATTTGAGTACTTGGATAGTCAATTATGGAGTCCTATAGCATGGTGTGAATTTCTTTAGTGTGGAGATCATGGTTTCACTCAATGTGATGTGTGGGCCTGGATGATTTTCAGATTTAAAGATTGGTGTGTCATACGCTTTGATAGCTAAATATCATGTTTCGCTGGGAGTTCTGATAGTGGCTATATTTTTCCATCTTATGGTGATGGATGATCTTCTTTAGTGTTGCAGATGTTGGAGGATGCCTTATATCCTTTTGTTGTAGAAGGGACTTTCACATTTGTTGGTTCATTAGTTAGACTTGGTATCTTCATGTGATTGGATATGTTGACATATTTAGGATTCAAGGGGTCCTTGGTAGAGATGTTGTTTATGCTTTTATTTGATATGTTATCATGATGGCTTTTATTCCCATTTAACTTCTGCACTAGAAACCCACATGCCCGTTCTCCTAAACTACCCTTTCCTTTGCTTTCAAAACCCCCATTGTGTTTCTTTGGACTTTGAATCCTAGCTTAGCTTTCTTTCATGGTGGTGCAAAGGAGCAGATTAATTGCAATAATGATACGATATCAGAGTTGACACCTTGCTTGAGTTATATCATGGCAAATGATACAAAACCTCCTTCAAAGGATTTTTATAGTGGGCTTAATAAGGTCGTTAATTCGAATATAGTTTGTCTTTGTACTTTGCTAGCAAGCAATAGTTCATATGACATGCCTGCTACTTGCAAGGTCCAAACCCCTCCATTCAATGCTTGCGATGGTAAGATTTAATGTTTTCTTAAAAAAAATCTGGTGTGTTTTTTGATCTATTTATGTGCCTTGATTTGGTACTTAAATTTTACTTTTATGGTGGTTTTTTAATTTGCATTTGTATGATTAAGGACATGGATGTGGAGATGACTTTTCTTAAGTTTCTTTGAAGAAACTTTATTTACCAAAACCACCCTGCACTTAGAGGGAAAACTGAAGAGGAACTTTGATAGTGGTTGTTTGTTCTCCATCCAGTTTACCTACCGTGGTTTATCATTCTCAAGAGGAAATGATTAGAACACACAAATATATCATCCTCCAGGATATCCATACACAAAATTTTGATTATCTGGATGTTTCCAAATACCAATCTCACCTCCAAGACACCAATGCCTTTTATTCCCCTGTCTCCAATTTCATTGGCATTTTCAAAACTCTCTGCCATGATAGGGCCCTACAGTAATATGAAGTTCCTTTAGGTATACATATTCTATAATTGTTTTTATTCCCCTTCTTCAAAGGCTGGACTTCTTTCTTGTAACCATATTGTTGCAATTCTTTACTAAACTTTTCAACACTATCATGTAATGATGCTTTAACATGTGTTTTCCTCTTCATCATGACATTGTCATATATTTGACCGCTCTTACATACATGTCCCTTAAATTCTCTCATATAATCATTTTCTTTATGTTTATCTAAAGGTTTGTCTTCAATAACTAAGCTCTCTATTTGTGTCATTTGGTTGGTATCAAAAGTTGTATTTCTTATTCCTGCATAGTTTGTATTTCTTGGAAGCGTGTTATAAACTCTGCATGTGTTTCTTTTTGGAATGTAAATCTTCAATCCACAATGCCTCCTCATCTCAGATCCTTTTGAGCTTTGTAGTTGCCTTAATGCAACATATTGTGAAGGAAGAGAACCTTGAACTTTATCATTTGTGTTTGGACTTGATATATGTGATATAGAAACAACCTCCTATCCAAGATCCTAAAACTCCAAATATTGATTTTTTGCATGGCTCAGCTTTCGTATCAACCTCACTTTCATGAAACCCATTATTTTGATTTGCATTCTCTCCTATTTCTTTCATGAATGCAAAACAATATTTGCCTTGAATAACCCTTGAAATAGTCCATGCTGAAGTAGAGGCTTCTTTGGGTAGAATATTTTGGTATCTCTACTAAGAAGACTCAATACTCTTCCTTTTTCCATGTTCATGTTTCCTTTATACTTTGAAACTATGGATTTTTTTGCTCCTCTTACCTGTCTGTCCTTTAGATGCTTCTAAGTTTCCACTTTTTATTTGTTATCTTTATTTGGGGCTAAATCTTCAATTCCTGAGCCCCCTATTTGGATTACATCATTCTTATCTAAAGCTTCATCTCCAATGCATGTGCCCCAATTCCCTTTTTGGTTATTTTAATCTAAGGTACTCTCCATATCGGTTAAGGACTTGTTTGTTTGTATCTTGATTTGAAATATAAATATTCGAATCCTACTCCTTCCTTCTTTCACATTCTCTTGAAAGCTACAATTTCTTTAATGGAACATATCCTAAAGGAGTTGAATCTTGAGTTTGAACACTTTGGTTTTGATCAGATGGATTGGATATGATAATACCCCTTTCTCTGAGTTCATACATCATTGTTTATCCAGTCTTCAAATTAATTCTCTGATCGTACATTGTTGTTTACCCAATCTATAGTTTACAAACACTATTGTTTACCCATTGTTGTTTACCAGGTATGCTATTTACCCACGCTGCTATTTACCTAATACAATGTTTACCCACACCACTATTTAACCAATTTGTTGTTTACCCACAACATTTTTTACCTACGCTATTGTTACCCATGTTGTTTACCCAACTTACTATTTACCTATACTACTGTTTACCCAATACGTTGTTTACCCACATTGCATACACAAGGATATATTTTAAAACATCATATAATACATTAATATACCAAAGATGATAAATATATAATCAAACCTTACAATCATTTTGTAAACCTCACAAATCTAAGATATGAAAATGGGCAATAACTTTCTTCAACAACAAAATAAATAAAATGTGAGACAAAATTAAAGCTACACGTAGTAAAACTTGTACATTTTGCTGAAAAATGTACATGTACAAAATTAATTGTGATTAAAATACAGACTTAGGTAATTGGCAGATTTTCAAGAAATGGCAAAGAGTAGAAGTAAACACATTGAAAGTAGTACAAATAGGGAGATTCTGGTGCAAGTTTCTCTCATCGATCTATCACATCATCCTCGGCTAGTGAAAAAATAGATTGGGGTTTTCTTTATCAGCACACTAATGACACAACATGTGTGAAACCAGTCTTCAAATCAACCCTCTGATCATACACCACTCTTTACCGAATTTGTAGTTTACAAACTACGTTGTTTACCCACACTGTTATTTATGCACACCATTGTTTAACCAATTTGTTGTTTACCCACAATCATGTTTGTATTCAATCAGTATATTTATGTTACACAAATGCTATCATAGATTGCATATTGACTAAATAAAACACTTTGCAAAATGGGTAATTTTTTCCCTTAGATTATACAGATTTGAAAAGTCATTTTGCTTGACAAGTATCATTTACTTCATTAAAATAGATGGAGTCTTAAAGTGTCTAATAGAATTCCTTCCCTTGTAACTTGTGAGTAATTATGATAGCAGTTATTTTTTCTCCATCGAGTTTACCTACCGTAGTTTATCATTCTCAAGAGAAAATTATTAGAACACACAAATATTCCATCCTTCAAGATATCCATACACAAAATTTTGATTATTGGCATGTTTCTAAATACCAATCTCACCTCCAAGACACCAATGGCCTTAATTCCTCTCTCTCCAATTTCACTGGCATTTTCAAAACTCTTTGTCATGATAGGGCCCTATGGTAATCTGAAGTTCTCTTAGTTAGACATCTTCTGTAATTGTTTTGATTCCCCTTCTTCATAGGCTAGACTTCTTTCTTGTCACCATATTGTTGTAGTTCTTTACTAAACATTTAAACACTATCATGCAATGATCCTCTAACATGTGTTTTCCTCGTCATTATGACATTTTCATATATTTGGCTGCTCTTACATGTATGTCCCTTAAATGTGCTCATATAATCAGTTTCTTTATGTTTATCTAAAGGTTTGTCTTCAATAACTAAGCTCTTTGTTTGTGTCATTTGATTGCCATCGAAAGTTGTATTTCTTATTCCTACATCGTCTGTATTTCTTTGAAGCATGTTATAAACTCTGGGTGTTTTTTTTGTTTTGGAATGTAAATCTTCAATCCACAATCCTTCCTCATCTCAGATCCTTTTGAGCTTTGTAGTTGCATTAATGCAACATATTGTGAATGAAGAGAACCTTGAACTTTGTCATTTGAGTTTGGAATTGATATATGTGATACATAAATGACCTCCTCTCCAAGATCCTCAAACTCCAAACATTGATCTTTTACATGGCTCAGATCATCTTCTTTTTTCATATCAACCCCACTTTCATTAAGACCATTATTTCCATTCCCATTTTCTCTTATTTCTTTCGTGAATAAAAAACAATCTCTACCTTGAATAACCCTTGAAATGGTTCTTGCTGAAGTAGAGGCTTCTTTGGGTAGAATGTTTTGGTATCTTTATTGAGAAGACTCAATACTCTTCCTTCCGCCATGTTCTTGTTTCCTTTGTATTTTAAAATTTAGTTCATTCAAGTGTTGTTTAAATATCATAAGGCACATTTGTATAAGTAACATTCATTTAGAAATGTGAAACTTTGGAGCACCATTTTTTATAAGTGACAGTGATACAATTATAAGCGATACTAATTAAGTGACAACAGTATAAGTAACATATGTACAAGATGTCATAACCGATATTTGTATAAGGAATGTTTATTTGCATAGGTGCCATTTTCATAAACAAAATACTCGTAAGCAATTAATTTATAGAATGTCATAAGTGATGACTCGACGGAGTTGACATCATTACAGTTTGATATTTTGTATTGACTTGGTGATGAGTTGGTAGACCTGTCATCAAGTGTTATTCTGCATATTGGAATTATACAATTATAAGTGATATTGACTAAGTAACACTTCAACAAGTAACATATTGATGGGATGTAATAGGTGACATGATGATACGTAACATTTCTTTGCCTAGGTGACATTTCATAATCAATTTTTTTATATGTAACATATTTAAATGTGATTTATTCAAGTGTCATTTAAATGTCATAAGTGACATTTGTCTAACTAACATTCATTTGGAAATGTGAAACTTTGGAGCATCATATTTGATAAGTGACAGTGATACAATTATATGTGATACTGGTTAAGTGATACTTTTATAAGTAACACATGTACATGATGTCATAACTTACATTTGTATAAGTAAAATTTATTTTCTTAGGTGACATTTTCATAATAGAAAAAAAGAAGAAAACCATAAGAACACAGATAACATGTATTTACATAGGAGACATTTTTATAATCAAAATATTCATAAGTAACATTTGTCAATGTGAAACTTTGACAAAGTAAGCAATATTGACTAAGTGACACTTTTAGATGTTAAAATAAGACGTGAGACAAAATTAAAGCTACATGTAGTAAAACTTGTACATGTTGCTGACAAATGTAGGTGAAAAAAACTTAATTGCGATTAAAATAAAGGCTTAGGTAATTGGCAAATTTTCAAGAAGTAAACACATTGAGAGTAAGGCAAATAGGGAGATTCTGGCACAAGTTTCTCTCGTCGATTTATTATGTCACCCTCGACTAGCAAAAAACTAGATTGGGGTTTTTTTCATCAGCATGGTAACAACACAACATGTGTGAAACTAGTCTACAAATCAAATCTCTGATTATGCACTGTTGTTTACCCAATCTATAGTTTACAAACACTGTTGTTTACCTACATTACTATTTACCCAATGTGTCATTTACCCACACTGTTGTTTACCCATATTGCTATTTAACGAATTTGTTTTTTACCCACAATCATATTCATATTCAATCAATATAGTTATGCTACACAGATGCTATCATATATTGCATATTGACAAAATAAAACACTTTACAAAATGGGTAATTTTTTTTTCTCAGATTAGAGAGATTTGAAAAGTCATTTTGCATGGCAAGTATGGTTTACTTCATTAAAATAGATGAAGTCATAAAGATTTTATTGGAATTCCTTCCCTTGTAAGTTGTGAGTAATTATGATAGCAGTTGCTTACTCTCCATCTAGTTTGCCTATCGTGGTTTATCATTCTCAAGAGGAAATGATTAGAATACACAAATTTTGATTATCAGCATGTTTCCAAATACCAATCTCACCTCTAAGTCACCAATATCCTTTATTCCCCTATCTCCAGTTTCATTGGCATTTTCAAAACTCTCTGCCATGACAAGGCTGTATGGTAATCTAAAGTTCCTTTAGCTAGACATCTTTTGTAATTTCTTTGATTCCCCTTCTTCAAAGGCTGGACTTCTTTCTTGTCACCATATTGTTCCAGTTCTTTACTGAACATTTCAAGACTGTCATGCAATGATCCTCTAACATGTGTTTTCCTCTTCATCATGACATTGTCATATATTTGGCTGCTCTAACATGTATGTCCCTTAAATGCTCTCATATAATTATTTTCTTTATATTTATCTAAAGGTCTTTCATCAATAACTAAGCAATTTGTTTTTGTTATTTGGTTGCTATCGAAAGTTGTATTTCTTATTCCTACATAGTTTGTATTTCTTTGAAGCATGTTATAAACTCTACGTGTGTTTTGTTTTCGAATGTAAATCTTCAATCCACAATCCTTCCTCATCTCAGATCCTTTTGAGCTTTGTAGTTACGTTAATGCAACATATTGTGAAAGAAGAGAACCTTGAACTTTATCATTTGAGTTTAGACTCGATATATGTGATACATAATTGACCTCCTCTCTAAGATCCTCATAATCCAAATATTGATTTTTTGCATAGCTCCTATCATCTTCTTCTTTCATATCAGCCCCACTTTTTTGAAAACCATTCTTTCCATTCCCATTTCCTCCTATTTCTTTGTGAATGCAAAATAATTTCTGTCTTGAATAACCCTTGAAATAGCCCCTATTCTACCATGTTCATGTTTCCTTTGTACTTCAAAACTATGGATTTTTTTGCTACTCTTACCTATTTTTCCTTTAGATGCTTGTAAGTTTCCACTTCTTATTTTTTTATCTTTATTTGGGGCTAAATCTTCAATTCTTGAGCCCCCTATTTGGATTACATCATTCTTATCTAAAGCTTCATCTCCAATGCATGTTTCCCAATTCCCTTTTTGGTTATTTTCATCTGAGGCACTCTCCTTATCTCTTAAGGACTTGTTTGTGCAAGTATCTTGATTTGAAATATAAATCTTGGATTCCTACTCCTTCCTTCTTTCACATTCTCTTGAAAGCTGAAATTACTTTAATGGAACATATCCTAGAGGAGTTGAATGCTGAGTTTGAACACTTCAGTTTTGATTATATGGATTGGATATGATAATACCCCTTTCTCCAAGTTCGTACACCATTGTTTATCCAGTCTTCAAATCAACTTTCTGATTGTACACCATTGTTTACTCAATCTATAGTTTACAAACACTTCTATTTACCAACACCATTGTTTACCCAATATGTTGTTTACCCACACTGTTTTTTACCCAATATGTTGTTTACCCACACCATTTTTTAACCAATTTTTTGTTTACCCACCATGTTGTTTATCTATATCATTGTTTACATATGATTTTTACCTGATGTGTTATTTACCCACACTACTGTTTACCCAATAACGACATTGCATACACAAGGATATATTTTAAAATATCATATAATACATTACTATACCAAAAATGATAAATATATATTCAAAATTAATAATTATTTTGTAAATGTCACAAATCTAAGTTTCAAAGGAAGGGTGATAACTTTCTCCAACAAAAAAATAAATAACATGTGAGACAAAATTAAAGCTATATGTAGTAAAACTAGAAGAGTTGAATCTTGATTTTGAACACTTTGATTTTGATCAGATGGATTGGATATGATAATACCCCTTTCTCTGAATTTGTACACCACTGTTTACCCAATCTTCAAATCAACTCTCTGATTGTACATCGTTGTTTACCCAATCTGTAGTTTACAAAGTCACAAATTTGAGTTTCAAATAAAGGGTGATAACTTTCTCCAACAAAAAAATAAATAACATGTGAGACAAAATTAAAGCTATATGTAGTAAAACTAAAGAAGTTGAATCTTGAGTTTGAACACTTTGATTTTGATTAGATGGATTGGATATAATAATACCCCTTTCTCCAAGTTTGTACACCACTATTTACCCAATCTTCAAATCAACTCTGTGATTGTACATCATTGTTTAGCCAATCTATAGTTTACAAGCACTGTTGTTTACTAACACTGCTATTTACCTAATGTGTTGTTTACCCACACCGTTGTTTACCCAATATGTTTTTTACCCACACTGTTGTTTAACCAATTTGTTGTTTACCCATAACTCTGTTTACCTACACCACTATTCATCAGCACGTTAACAACATAGCATGTGTGAAACCAGTCTTCAAATTAACTCTCTAATTGTACATTGTTGTTTACTTAATCTATAGTTTACAAACACCATTGTTTACCCAATACATTATTTACCTACACTAATGCTTACTCAATACATTGCTTACCCACACCATTGTTTAACAAATTTGTTATTTACCCATAATGTTGTTTACCTACACTGTTGTTTACCCACATTGTTGTTTATCTGATGTGTTATTTACCCAATATGTTATTTACCCACATTGCATACACGATCGCCTCGTGAGAGTTCACAAGGATACATTCTAAAATATTTTATAATACATTAATATACCAAAGATGATAAATATATATTCAAACTTGAAAATTATTTTGTAAATCTCACAAATCTGAGATTCAAAAAATAGGTGATAACTTTCTCCAACAACAAAATAAATAAGATGTGAGACAAAATTAAAACTATATGTAGTAAAATTTTTACATTTTGTAGACTAATGTACATGAACAAAATTAATTACAATTAAAATAAAAGCTTAGATAATTGGCATATTTTCAAGAAATGGCAAAGAGGAGAAGTAAACACATTGAAGCTAGGGCAAATAGGGAGATTCTGGTGCAAGTTTATCTCTTCAATGTAGCACATCACACTTGGCTAGCAAAAAAGTAGATTGGGGTATTCTTCATCAACATGCTAACAACACAACATGTGTGAAACCAATCTTCAAATCAACTCTCTGATCATACACTACTGTTTACCCAATTTGTAGTTTACAAATGCCATTGTTTACCAAAATTGCTATTTACCCAATACATTGGTTACCTACATTGTTGTTTATCCACATCACTATTTAACCAATTTTCTCTTTACCCACAATGATGTTTAATCATTTTGTAAACCTCACAAATCTGAGATTCAAATAATGGGCAATAATTTTCTCCAACAACAAAATAAATAAGACGTGAGACAAATTTAAATCTACATGTAGTAAAACTTATACATTTTGTTGACAAATGTACATGAACAAAATTAATAGCGATTAAAATACAGGCTTAGATAATTGACAGATTTTCAAGAAATGGCAAAGAGTAGAAGTAAACACATTGAAAGTAGGGCAAATAGAGAGATTTTGGTGCAAGTTTATCTCATCGATGTTTTGGTGCAACTTTATCTCGTTGATGTATCACATCATCACTTAACCAATATCGCATATAATTGTATCACTGTCACTTATCAAAAATGGTGCTCCAAAGTTTCCCATTTCCAAATTAATGTTACTTATACAAATGTCACTTATGAAATTTAAACGAGTCTTGAATAAACTACATTTTAATATGTTAGTTATAAAAAATTGATTATGAAAATGTCACCTAGGCAAAGAAATGTTACTTACCATTATGTTACTTACGACATCCTATCTATATGTCACTTATACAAGTGTAACTTAGTCAGTATCGCTTGTAATTGTATAATTCCAATATGTAGAATAACACTTGATGACAAGTCTTCCAACTCATCACCAAGTCAATGAAAAGTGTCAAACTATAATGATGTCAACTCTGTTGAGTCATCACTTATGACATTTTATAAATTAATCGCTTACAAATATTTTAATTATGAAAAATGTCAGCTATTCAAATAAATGTTACTTATACAAATGTCAGTTATGATATCTTGTACATATGTTACTTATTAGAGTGTCACTTAATCAGTATCGCTTATAATTGTATCACTGTCACTTATAAAAAATGTTGCTCCAAAGTTTCACATTTCCAAATGAATGTTACGTATAAAAATTTCAATGAAAATGTTACTGAGACAAATAAATGTTATTTTTCATAATGTCACTTTTGCAAATAAACATCATCTATATATCAACTCTGTTGAGTCCTCACTTATGACATTCTATAAATTAATTTCTTACGAATATTTTGATAACGAAAATGTCACCTATACAAATAAATGTTACTTATACCAATGTCAGTTATAGCATCTTGTACATATGTTACTTATAATAGTGTCACTTAATCAGTATCACTATCACTTATCAAAAATGGTGCTCCAAACTTTCAATTATGAAAATGTCACCTATGCAAATAAATGATACTTATCATAATGTCACTTAGGACATCCTATCCATATGTTAGTTATAGAAGTGACACTTATTCATTATCGCTTGTAATTGTATAAGATACATTTCAAAATGTTCTTTATAAAAAATTTGAAAATGTTACTTATCATTATGAAACATATGAAATGGTATCCATATGTTACTTATAGAAGTGTCACTTAGTCATTAATACTTTTAAATGAGACCATTCAAGGATTAAAAATTATATTTCATAAAAAAAAGTGATTTTTGGAAGAAGAAAAATAAGATGTACCAAGTTTGTAATCTATTATTGTGGGATTAAAATGTACCTTATTTTATCATGCATGCTTCATGTATAACTATTTATGCTACATCTGCATTCTTTGTGGATGTGTAATTATTTAAGTTACTAATTATTTTTATGTTTCAACTTATGTGTATTTAATATCCTTCTTACTAAGTGTGATGTTATAATTTATTTTTCAATTGTAACCCCACATTATTATGTGTTCACTTACACTTATAAATTATTAAATTGTAATCTATATTAAGTGTAAAGAACATCATAGGGTTCATGTCATTTACATCCCATTCACCTACATGTACAATCCATTGCTTATATAATATCATAGCCTAGATCCTTATCTAATTCCATTAATATTTTCATGAAGTTCCAAATAGCCGAACCTTTGGAAGGATCTGAAATAATAATTACTCTTTTTGGATCCTCATTGTCAACATATTTTTGCTGCATAATCTTACACCATTTTTTGAAAAGATGGGTTATCCTCAACATGGACCTTTTATAGACACTAAATATGTTCTTTTTGAACTCACAATTCATACCAATGGCCATACAAGCAAAGACATTATTGGCTCAAGATATGGTGTTAATGAAAATCTTCTTATTTATGATCAAGAACCCCCTACAACTAGTAATTTAGAAGATGACATTCAGCCCATGGCTACTACAATTGCAAAGGAAGATTGTATCCCTTCTACATCCATTCTTTAGGGAGAAAATGAGCTACATAAAGATCATAATGGTGAGGCTTTTACTTCTATATAATCCGAGTTTGGTGACTTGGACGTTGAGGATCCTAATAGAGAATAAATCAAGGAATATTACTCTCCTTATAGTTCATGACCAAACTTTTGACTCAAAGGAATATGAGTGAGATGCTCTTTATGTCACATCTCATAAAGTGGGGGTAGTTGTTGTGCATGCCTGTACTAATTAAACCAATGTAGTTGATGAGTCTTTTGTAGGGTTTGACAAGTTGGATTCTCAAATTGATTTAGTGGATTAGGCTGATATTGTTAGGGCTTATTCCAATTTGGCCAACTTTTAAGATTTCCCTATAGGTCCTAAGTTTCTTATCACTAGATATGACCCCTTTCATATTAACAATATAGAATCTTCCACTTTGCTATCCCTTATGCACCTTGATCTCATTAACTAGTCTATCCAAAGTCAACTGCTTAATCTTCCATCTTTATAAAATGATTGAGATTGCTTACTACCCAAGTTCACATGACCCTCTAAGCCTAAGCTTAAGATTACTCCTTTAGTCTATTCCAATGATCTGAATCTTAAGACTTTTATGCTACTAACCTCATCATGCAACCCAATAATGCAAGACCTTATCACCCTAGGTTAAACCTCCTTCATGAAGAGATGATCACTTTTGCAATTATCGCAAGAACATAGGAAATGATATTAATAATTATCTCATGCTTAAGGATCTGTACAAGATCTTATTAATGAAGGAAAAGTTACTACTTATTGGTTAGTCAAAAAATTTGATCACAAGTCTTTGAAACAACCTCTACTTAAGTATGAACAAGGGGAAATGTATAATCTAAACAAGAAGAATCAGGACTCCAAGATCAAAGACACATATACTAACACAAACAATCTTATACATATGCTTGAGCCTATTGATGAAGAACGTAACTTTGATGACAAATGACCTAAAGTGATCTTAGGAACTCTTCATTCCTCCTAACACTTTGATGACAATAGACCTATGGTGTTACTTAAGCTAGTGGATTCCTCTTCTCCTTAAGGCGAATGACTAAATGTTGTTACTTAGAAGTGTTAATCCAAAATTTTCCTTAAAATTGTAGATAATCTCAAACAAGCTAATACCAAACATGTGGGGTCTTCTTCATCTAAGAAAATCTCTACCACTTATGATCTTGTGAACCAATTCCAATGTACTCCTACTCAACTATCTATTTTTGAGTTGGTAGAGTTATCTCCTTTGCAAAAGGAGATCCTTGATTGACCTCATAAGTTCAAGGATATCGTATTCCTCCTAAGAAGTATGGGGAATGTTATCAATTTTTAAAAAAGATTAATTATCCCAAACATGGACCTTTGGCAGATGAAAAATATGTTCTTGTTGAATTCATGATTAATACCAATGGTGGCACAAGCAAAGACACTAATATCTTAGAATATGGTGTTGATGATAGTCATCCTATTTATGAATAAGAACCCCCTACAACCAATTATTTTGAAGATGAGATTCAACCCATGGATACTTCTAGAGGAAGATTTATCCTTTCTACCTCCATTTTTTGGAGAGAAAATGAGCTACATAATTATCATAGTGTTGAGACTAGCACTTCTATACAACTAGCTAGCATTTGATGAGTTAGACATTGAGGATTCTAATAGAGAACAAATGAAGAAAAATATTAATCACCTTATACTTAATGATCAAGTTTGACTCAAATGAATATGAGTGGGATGCTCTTTATGTCGCATCTCATGAAGTGGGGGTAGATGTTGTGCATTCCTAGATTAATCAAACTAATGTAGTTGATGAGTCTTTCATTGGGTTTTCCAAGTTTGATTCTCAACTTTCTTTAGTAGATCACATTAATACTCTATTGACCATACATGATGTATTGGGTTTTTCATGTGTATTATTCATTGATGTTTCAATACTTGATAGAATGTCAACATTATTTCATTTAGATTCAACCATTATATATTTTATGGCATTTTGACCATATGGTCATTTCTATGTTTTAGAATCTTAAAATACAATAAGGTGACATTGTTATATTGACAACCTTTGGTCGAATATTTTATACTCAAAATTTTATCATACAGAAATTGTATCTTAGAATTGTCTTTGATCATATGATTATGCTTATGAGTCTTTGATTTGTGATATTTTTGTTATATTGATGACATGGAAAGTGTTACATGCGGTATCAGAGCCTAGTTCAAATAATATGACCTTGGTCTTCTTTTCCTATGTTGTATACTTTTATTGGTATAGGAGACAACTTACAAGTATGAATTGTAGGAATAGCAATTGAGTTGGAACTAGCAATAATGATGAGCCTAAAATGAATCAAAGGGTATATAAGGTATAATAGAAATACTTTTATTGGTACATTAGTCAAACTAAATGGCATAACCAACCACTTGTATAAACCATCCTTTATCTTGAAAGCAATATTTCATTCATCACCTTCTCTAATTCTGATATGATGATATCCACTCTTCAAATAAAGTTTGGTAAAGTACTTTTCTCCACTCAAACAATATTTTATGTCATCTTCCCTTAACATAGGAAACCTATATTTCATCATGATGACTATCTATCACTTTAGTTGATTAACCCATGCGACCTCGCAATGACCATTACACTAACTACCTGCATCTTTGCAACAGTTGTTGACTTGATATCTCATTCACCTATGATGTTGCAATTCCCTATATCTTTAACTTCCCCCCCCCCCCCCCCCCTCCCTTCACAACCACTATTTATAAATCTTTCTTTAACTGTGTGATGTTGTGATAAGTTAGACCTTAACTATCCTGATTTCTTTTCACACTCTTGTAACTCAAAACTCTAAATTAACATTTAACCCTATGAAGCGGTGACCAAAGCATTTGAAGATGGTATGGCTTATTTTTTGAATGCATGGTTCCTTATCATGACTTTGCTACTTAGAAAATCTTAACTATGTTTCCACTTGCAAATTTGTGCTAGCACTTTTAAGTTTAACTATTTCATGTCATTGCAACTTTGCAACTGCATTTCTCCATTGACCATGTTGACTTGTGAGGTTGCAAAGACATCCTTCAACTGCTAATCACATTATCATGGTTTTTTATTGTCTCTCTCTACTAACCACTGTGAAACAACAATAACCATTTTACAATCTTCATCACATCCTTGTAACATGACATATTAACTCAACTTTTAACCCTATGAAAGAGAAAAAAAGATCTTTCATAGCTTCTCCACCTTAACTCTAGGTAACCCTTAACCATGTGCAATGGAGCAATAATTGTGAACCTTGTATAAATTTGTTGACTTTTTCACCTTGGCAACTTGAAACACTAATTTTTTTGATGAAGTGATAGCTATTTAAGCTTAACTTATTTATCAACAAGACACTCATTCGAAACTAATTAGATTAACCTACCTTTTGACCCTGCAAAGATGCAGATAATTCATTTTGCTACCTCGCCACTTCAACCTTGGGTTAAACTTAATTGCATATGATATTGCAACAACCTATACTTTTATTGTTGTGGTTAGCTCTTGCTTCATCACAACTTAAAATTCTTGCACTCACTTTATATTACCCCTTATGACCATACACTAATTGTAGCCTCTCTTCATTGTAGCCTCAAAAGCCTTAAATTTTACCTTTATGATCATACACTTAACATTGCTTCATAGCTTCAAAAACCTCATGATATTCCCTTGTAATATTGTAATCTACTTCTTTCCATTGCATCAAGATTTGTCTTTTTCTTGTCTTATGGTCTTAAAATCTCCATGCTCTCATGGGTCCCCTTCTAGGCATTTGTGATCATACACCCTTTAGCTTGTCATAACATCATATCACTTGCCATCTACCATAAAAAACTTACAATGACATGATATGGGATGATCATAAGATCGCAAACTTCAAAACACACACCCGTGACTCTACAATATATGGGATATCGTAAGATTGGGAGATTTAACATTTAGCTTTATGATTCCCTGCTAGCCTTTACTTTGCAACATCTAAAGAGGGAAGATTCAAGGATTATGACTAGATACAAAAAAAAATTGATCCTAACATCATAACACTTGATGGAAAATATAAAAATGACATACGATCATAACATCGAAGGGGATAACTATGGTTTAAGCCATATGCCTGGCACAATGTGCAATCTTGACACCATGAATAGATATATGTGATTGGATTTTTATGATGGTGATAAGGGAATGAAGAGCAGGTTAAAATAGATAACAATAACCAACTCCTCTGATGCCAAATTTTCTAAACTTCCACTGTTAATAATCACTTTGCAACGTTTCCCTGCAACCTTACATCTAGTCTTGAAAAGACCCCTCCTCAGAATAGGTTCCTCATCCACTTTCTTACTACATAATTTATTCTTCTCATCATCAAATTTTCACCATCCTTAGAGTCATACTAAGTTTATTTAGATTCATCTAGTATCATAGCATTCTTATTACCTCTTTTAGATCTACCAGAGTACTTGCATTCAAAGGATCTATGACTTTCACCACAACTAAAGAAATTAACTTAGAAATCACCTCTAGGATAAGAATTCCTCTTCCTCAGTATGAACTAGTACCTCCTTAGTAGGAACTACCACTCTTCCACTTAGTCTTTCCTTTATCTTCATTTCTAAATTGTCTTGCATAAAATTGTCAAATCTGCTACTTTCTCTCTAAGATCTACCTTTGCCTCTCTGGAACCTACCACCTCTACCTCTTTTCCTCTAGTCATGCTTATTTTTCAAGATCTCCTTAGCCTTTAATTCATATTGGTATGCTTCTTCCACACCATCCAATTTTAGAAAACTTATCTCATCTAGAATTTTAGATCTCAAGCCATTCAATTGCCTTGCAACTTTTTGAACCTCATCATCCACATGTTTATATCTGATGTCCAATCTATAAAATTCCTCAGTGTACTCCTTTGTAGGCATACCTTTTTGTCTCAAATTTTATATCTTTCTCAACAAATTTACTTGGTAATCAGCAGGGAGGAATTTTTGCTTCACCTTGTTCACCATTTTCAATGAGGTCATTATCTTTTATTTTCCTCTTCTTTGTCTACTAGTTTACATATGCTCCCACTAGAGGGAGGCATGACCTTTCAACCTAGTAGCTTCCATGTTCACCTTCCCATTATCAAGAGTGCTTTCAAACTCAAAGAACTTCTCCATATTAGAGATCCAATCTGACGTAGCATTTGTATCCAATTCTTCATCATAAGGAACAACTTCCACAATAGGATTTGATTGTGCCCTAGACAACACTTGCAACAATCTTTCTTAATATTTATCTTCTTTAGGTTCTAGATTAGGGTTTGGTGTAATAGATTTATCATCACTAACATCATGAAGATGTGCTCCTCTCCTCTGGACTATCTTCATGACATCTAATATGGATACAATTTGTCTCAGAGTGTCCAAAATGACATTATCAACATTGCCTCTACCTTGAACCATATTTAAAAATAGGTTCCTGGAAGATTGTAACCCTCTAGAAGTTATAGGTCAAATCAATAGATCTACCATGCTACAAAAAAATCCAACTTAGGGTTCTTACACGATGTAATCTCCACAAGAATGAACCTCAATCCTTAATACCCCCCAACAAAAGGGAGGTAGAAAAATTAGGGCCAAAGGCCCACCTAAAGATAAAACTACCTTGCAAAGTAAACACAATGGAAGTAAACCACAAAAAGAACAACACACAGGAGAGAAGAGACAAAAAATACTCTATTAATTCTTTCAATTTTCATCATACCTACCTGACTGTAAGGCCGTCTGATTAAGGCCAATAAAATTGAATTACAAAATCTTCAAATTCACCTTCTAATATTCTTCACCAATCCTTATAGTTTTTTTTCTTACTCTTCTAACTCAAACTACCTAAATTTTCTAACCTAAGCCTAAAAAAACCTACTTATACTTTCCTAAATGACTTATAGAAGATTCTAGATTATTACAGCATAGGAGGCCAACCCCATAGTGGTTTGGACACATCCCAAGAGAATATCCTATTATTAAATTCATAACTTAAATTAAATACACAATTGGGCTCAAATTGAAAACCAATCGTAAAAAAACTTGATCAAAGAAGAACATGGGTACCAATAAACATCTAGTTCACTCGACACATCAAGGAGCTTGAAATCTAAGAAAACTTGGTCACCACATCAACTTGGTTGAAACTAAGAACTCAATTGATACTGGACTGCTTGGCATAAATTAGAGCTCAGTGAATACTAGAGCTCGGTCAACACTACTGAACCACAATAGGTATATTCAAAGAGTGGTCTTCATATGGTTTCGATATGTGCCTTTGGCAATCTACAAATGCATCATCTTTTGACCTGATTGAATTTTCTTTGAACTAAATGTAGTTGACATCTGAATATTGGGATTTCACGCCCCTTCACATTATGAAGTCAAGTGTACTTGGGCTTGTTGAAGGATTGATCATGACTTGGGTTCATGAGTTATCATATATTAACATATGAACCTCCAGTTCTTTGCATCCTTTGGAAGACTCACTGCATTAGACGTGGGGAGTTAAGAAATAAAGTAAAATGTATAGAATAATTCATAGTATAGCTAGGCATAGATTAGTAGAAAATGTTTCAAATAAGGTAGTTAGAATTTCATATAAATTCATGTGTTAAAGAGTGTTAGAATTAAGATGTTAGTAACATATAGTTAAATTATATTAGGTAGATATATTTTGAAGATTCTTTAGGTGTTGGATAGCATTAAAATCATGAAATTCATAATATTGTAACCTCAGGCTTAGAAGAATGTGTTTCACATTATATTTTATATTTTCTTAATATGCAAGTCATGGTAATTAACATTTTAATATACCATCTACATGATGTCATTTCTATGAATATGTATAAGGAAGGGTAAGACAAAGAGCACCATAATTGATAATTATAAATTCACACTATTGGTATCGTAATAATGTGTTTTCTTATGCAAAACATCATAGGTTCTATATTCATCTACATTAAATCAACACTTGATTAATAATAAGGGGTAAGATCACAAGTGGTAGTTAATGGATGGGAAAGATGGAATTGGGGCTAGATTATGATTTGATTATGTAGATGCAAATCATTTGTTAGTATGACATATAGTTATAATGCTAAGATTAATGAGTTAATAAATGTCATTGGTCTAGTTGGTAATTAGTATACCATAATAAATTTATAAAATTAACATTTTTTCCAATAGCTAATACAAAGGTAATAGCATTTATAACTAGTATAAATAATTAACAATTGATATATACTTGATTACTATATATATCATTTGATGTGAAAATGATATACTAGAATATTGATCACTATGAGCGATAGTGAACATAGTAAACTTCTGAGCTTCATAATAACCTTAATGCAAGTAATAAATTGTATTAACACATGAAATCATTATAATAGCTATAAAAAAACTTTATCGTCTCCAAACTCAATGACCAAATTTGTAAAATTTCAACCCCTCGAGGAGATATTAGATGTTATCCAGACAACTCATTGTTCTCTAGATGGTTCATAATTAGCATCGATCTCTACATAAAGTCTGAAGTACACCTTTTTTAAAAAAATTGTTGATTGCGTTTGCTTCATAGATTTAGGACATGACATTCTAGTATCAAAACCCTAGGTTATACAACACTAGGCATTAATGAGCCCAAAAATGAATGCAGAATTGTAAGTTATCGTAATATCATAATACCATATTGCAAAGTAGATAGGCCTCCTAAGATATCGACTCGTAATAAATATTATTACTTATTTGGCAATAGAATTGAACACCCTAAATGGATAATGCTAATTAGTCGTGGTAACAATTTAAAACTACTAAGGATCAAGATATGATAGGATATTATCCCAACCTTGTGGAAGTTCAATTTTAAAAGGATCTCTATGTAACCCCCTTTTGATAGTTGTGAGATTTAATGATTCTAGATCTTGGCACACATGAAAATATTTCTTCTTAAACCATGCCAACATTTAGGACTAAACATGTGGTAGCTCATCTTGATGATGTTTAGGTATTGGTAAGAACTTGGAAACCCTTGTAAAATGTGGACTTTGATCCTTCAGGGAAATTTCTCTTAATTAGGGTAACGAGAATGATAAGAATGGAAACTTATAGAATTGTGATAGGAAACCCCTACGATGTAGTCTAACAGCACAAGGATTAATATGTTATACAATAAGGTAACATCCTATGCCTTGATTATCTTGATACAAATGCTATAGTTCAAGTGATAGAAACCACACATGTAGAATCCCATTAGAAGTGATGCCTAATAAAGATAAGTTTCCTACTTAATAGGAAAGGGGACAATAAGGAATAATATGCAAATAATAGGGAGAACCACACACATCAAGATAGATAGCATCCCATATAACATAGTACAAGTGATACTCTCAGTGATCTTTCTAATAGTGACTTATTAAATTTGAAGGTAAGTGACATGAATCATATACTTATAAAGGGTCACTATTGTAATTTGGATGGAAACCCTACCCCCAGACTACATCGGACAATCCTTGATAGTAATCAGTATGTAGGTAGGAAAACATAGGCAATTGAAGAATGAATTTCTAAGACTCAATAAACCATAAGCAATAGGGTGTGGAACACTCTCTTGACCTATTCTCAGGAAGGACAGAAAAAACAAGGGAATCATTTTTGCATACCATTGATTTACCATGTAAGTCTAGGAAAACCCTTCATCTTCTTTCCAATAGGAAGACCCTAGTACTAACACAATGCTTTTCTAAATTTTAATTGTTATGAATTGTTGTTTTTTTTTTGTTTTTTTATAAATTTTGGTAATTTTGTGGAATGTCCATTTATGATGATTTCTTCATATGGCCCCTTTGCCTCGGGTCATGACTTATTTTAACGAAATATTCACCATTGTGGCCACACTTATGTTTAGTTGGTGATTTTATTTTGATTTAAATTATTTTTGAGGCATTTTCCTATGAGAGAGTGTTGTATTGTACTTATAAGTCAGTAATATCAAGGAATAATCTTGACAACCATCATGAGGAAATTAGAATATCACCCTTTTATTCATCATGAGATTTGATTTCATTCAACCCTCTAAACATTGAAATACTTTGACTCTCGAATGAATATACCCCAATTTCACACCATCCTAAGGACTTCAGGTAAGGGTATAGAATATGATAAGCCTATAAAGAACATAGAAACCACTGAGTGTCTACAATTGAGAAGTTGTAAGTAGATCTCGATATTAAACTAAAACAAATGAATTATTAGAGTTTTTACGAAAGTTATCAACCCTTCATAGATAATTTGATCTTGGACTATCATCATAGGCCTTGTTAGTGCTAAGATGAGTGATTAACTCAAAAACTAATGAGTAAAGTTAGTCAGTAAGAACTAATGGAGAATATGATAACATTGGTAAAAAATAGTTACCCAAATGAGACATGGTATATAAGATCACAAGCTACCAACACAAAAAAGAAAACCCTAAAATAAGAGTAACCAAGCGAGAGGAAATAAAATCAAGTAAGTAGGCCAACTAAGGTACAACATAGGAGGAGATAGGTGGACAAGTACTATCGATCAATAATTGGAATTGGCACTGATTAAACAAGTTGATAAAAGCAATGACACTACGCAATGACAAGAACTAACCTAACAACCAAAGAAGTATTTAATTTCAATATGGAATTTGAACACACTATTTTTGGTAATCCATCCTTAACCCATCATGAGATTGGGAATGCCACAAGGAGCCAACATCCTAGACATAATGGATAGTTACCCTACCTGTCTAGGAAGAAGTTATGTACAATTACATTCATTATGTATTGATAGTTACACGAACTTGGAATGGTACCCAATTAAATCAAGTGGTGAGTTAACCTATTTTAAGAAGAATCATCCTTGTATGAGCTATGGGACAATATTTTGTAGTCTATATAGTTAAATCTCAAATACATGTAAACAATTATAAATGAGAGGTGATCTTAAGGCAAGGCCCCGAAGTGGGACACTTATGTTGAATCAAGTAAGTCCTACATATGAGGGTTGTGTCCCTAATTAAAAAATAATTCCAGGAGGAAGACGATAGCTAGGGGGAGGATGTAAGGCCCACACTAGTACCCTATTATAGATCTTGATGAAATAAATATGATTAAGAGTTAATTAGGATATGATTGACATTTTTGTTGCTAATAATGATTTATGAGATCCTATTAGAGACTAAAGCAGATTTTGGTTATTATAAGTGTAATACCCATTCATAACATTAGATTGAATAGATAAGATCACATGAAAATGTAACTCTATATGTTCAGGCTAGGGACTCGATCAAGGGATTCATAGAATGATTCACTAGCCAAATTAGGAAAGATGAATCAACATTTTCTCTTGCAAGAAATAACAATGGATGTAGATTATAACAACAACAAAACATAAATTGTTGGATTCGTAGGTTGTTTTAAAATCATGATAACATAATTTTTGAACATTCTAATGGCTTGAGGGATTAACCCTAGAACACACACGCACACACACTCTTGTAATGTAATAAAGGGGTATTGCTAGGAATGTTGTGATGTTTAACTTGACTGAAAAGATACTAGTTACTTGTTGGAATGTTGTGATATTATATAGTAATAAATTTAACTAAGCTAAGAACTTCTTTTTTTATATCAAACACGGAGAGAAAAAAATATCAAAAAAAATACAATAGAGTCCCAAGGGTAAATAGCTAGCCCAAGAGACAAAACAATAGTATCGATATCTCATGATATATAAATGAATATACAAACAAGGAGAAGCAACCAAAAACAACTAACTGAAAATATCATCCCGATCTTCGAACCAGGTAGTCCATCCTTGTAATTTAATGTTATTATTTAACTTTTAATTATATTAACGAACAATTTAAATTAAATTTTAAATTTCTATTTTTAGTGTAATAAGATGTGCAAAATCCTAATTTATACAAATATTATTACAATAAAAGTCTAAATTAAGTATACAAATTCAAAATTTAAACAATAAAAAATATTATGATTATATTAATATACAACTAAAAAATATTTTTTAATCTTAATCTAAATAATATAATTATTTTAATATATATAAAAATATGAATAAAACTTAAATCATTAGAATTTTAAAAAAAAAAAAAAAAACTTAAGATCATATAAGTGTAATGATATTGAATTTTAAAATATAATAAGAAATCATGCAAAATGCATATTTTAATTAATGTAAATTGATTAGTTTGGAATAGAATTAGAAATTAGTGTAGATAATCTTACAACTAAATAATTGATTTGGCATCAACTTCAGATTTGTCAAGTTCAATATTCTAATTATAATAAGCAAGAAAGTACAGTGATTGTAATAAAAAATATCATTTACATTCACAAATTAATAGTCTAATATTTAAAGTATCATAGAAATATCTTTTTAAAAAAAGTTTCTGAATTTCTCTCCCTCAACTTCCCTAAACCATCAAATAATAATCAAATGCAACGGTTTTGTAAACTTCTTGCATTTGAAGCCGCACCCAAACATGTCGTCCATTCACATGCACAGAGAAACCTACAAAGAAAATTAAACTCAGTAATTCGGTTGCAATACTAATATAACATCGCATACACAAAACATAAGTGACCACTGCCAATATAATATCATATATACCAGTCATTTTATAATTCATATTTGCATTACCTAAACGAACCTTGCTACTGAGGCTCGTCATCTAAAGTTTAGAGGCATGTTTGAACTCCCCTTAGAGGAAATCCTTGAATTCTCTCTAGGTTCCTGAGATGCCTCTAGTTTGCTAGATATTAATTTAAGTGTTTTTGCTCTTACAAACTGCCATTGTTCCTCTGTCATTTTCCTAGCACGATATGTTTTGAGATCTCTTTGAAATTGTTGTAGTAATTTCACCAGTGCTAGTGGAAAATATTTCACATCGTCAACAGAAATGAAGTCCTCCGCTTATGCCATGTTGGCAAATTTCTCTATGCTTATATGGATTTTTACATCAAACTGTTTAATAATCAAATCAATAAAGGAATTGGTCAATGAGAATAATGACTTGCAGCATGGATTACTTTTTGCAAATGACTTTGTTTGCATATTTCTTAATTTTGTGTGTATATATACATGTATTCAGGGGTAGACAGTGGACTTTTATTTCAATATTTTGTGACAAGGATTGGATTTGTGCAAGATAACAATGGATATTGCGATCGTCATGGCCATTTTTGATAAGTGACAGTGATACTCATTAAGCGACCCTAGTATAACTAACATATGTACAAGATGTTATAACTAACATTTGTATAAGTAACATTTATTTGCATAGGTGAAGTTTTCAAAATCAAAATATTCATAAGTAACAGTTCAGCAAAAAACAATCGAAAAATGTGAATTGAAACTGAACCTTTTTCGTACAGATGTTATAAGTGACATTTGTATAAGTAACATTTATTTGCATAGGTTAAGTTTTCATAATCAAAATATTCATAAGTAACATTTCAAGAAAAAAATGCAAAGTGAAACTGAACCTTTTTCTCTGGAGCGTAAGCTGCGGATTCTTCTTGAGCAAGTAAAACTAAGATTGACTTTAGTTTCTCTTGTTTCGGCCTCCTGGCAATGGGGTTCTGCCTATCACTCTCATCATCTTGGTCACTTGACTCCCAAGGTGTGCAGACTTCAACATTTCTATTGTTTGAGGACATTGCCATTTTTCTCTGAATTACTACCTGCCTCACACAGAGGACATTGGCATTGCCATTTTAAACAAGGCCTCTTGCAGTCAATTGTCATTCAATTCTTCATTCAAACAATTTTACAATCAATTGGCCATCATTTCATCCTTCACATTCTCTCGATATCACATGGAGTAGGATGCCTCAAAAAATGGAGGTGCCTATTGACTGTCAAGCATGTTATTGTGGCTTATTTTTCCATTGAACTCTAGATCCAATCTCCTAGTACTAATGGTATTGGCAAGTTTGACGTCTCTGTTTGATTGCCTACATAAAGATGCATCTTTCCAGTATACCACTCAATCTTTGCATGTGTACGCTATCATCCTGGCTTATTTTTTCATTGAACTCTGCCTTCCACGACTAACGGCATCCAATCTCCTGGTACTAATGGTATTGCCAAGTTTGACGTCTCTATTTGATTGCCTACATAAAGATGCATCGTTCTAGTATACCACTCAATCTTCGCACGTGTACGCTATCATCCTGGCTTATTTTTTCACTGAACTCTGCCTTCCATGGCTGATGACATCCAATCTCCTGGTACTGATGGTATTGGCAAGTTTGACGTCTCTGTTTGATTGCCTACATAAAGATGCGTCGTTCCAGTATACCACTCAATCTTCACACATGTACACTATCATCATGGCTTATTTCATTGAACTTTGCCTTCCATGGCTGATGGCATCCGATCTCTTGGTACTGATGGTATTGTCAAGTTTGACATCTCTGTTTCATTGTTTGATTGCCTTCTAGTAGGATATCACATGCAGCAGGACGCCCCAAAAATGGAGGCGCCTTGGATGTCCTTCACAAACATTTGTATTTATAAGTACCATTAATTTGGAAATTTTAAACTTTGGAGCATCATTTTTGATAAGTGACAGTGATACAATTATATGTGATATTGGTTAAGTGGCACTTTTATTTACCTGGGCGACTTACTTATAAAAGTGTCACTTAACCAATATCACAAACAATTGTATCACTGCCACTTATAAAAAATGATGTTTTAAAGTTTCACATTTCCAAATGAATGTTACTTATAAAAATGTTGTTTATGACATTTAAACACCACTTGAATAAAGCGCATTTTAATATGTTACTTATAAATTTTTTGAAAATGTCACCTAGGCAAAGAAATGATACTTATCATCATGTCCCTTACTACATCCTATCTATATTATAGAAGTGTCATTTATTCAATATTGCTTATAATTGTATAATTCCAATATAGAGAATAGCACTTGATGACAAGTCTACCCACTCATCACCAAGTCAATGCAAAATGTCAAATTGTAATGATGTCAACTCCGTCCAGTCATCACTTATGACATTTTATAAATTAATCACTTACGAATATTTTGATTATGAAAACATCACCTATGCAAATAAGTGTTACTTATAGAAATGTTATGTTGATTATGACATCTTGTACATATGTTACTTATTCTAGTGTCACTTAATCAGTATCGCTTATAATTGTATCACTGTCTCTTATAAAAAATGGTGCTCCAAAGTTTCACGTTTCCAAATGAATGTTACTTATAAAAATATCGCTTATGACATTTAAACGGCACTTGAATAAACAACATTTTAGAATGTTACGTAAAAAAAACGATGAAAATTTCACTGAGACAAATAAATGTTATTTTTCATAATGTCAGTTTTGCAAATAAATATTACTTATACAAATGCAAAATGTCACCTAGGAAAATTAATGTCACTTATCATAATTTCATTTATGACATCCTCTCCACATGTTACTTACAGAAGTTTAGAAATAAAGTCAAATGTATAGAATAGTTAGTGTAGAATAGTTCAATGTATATAATAGTTTGGGGCTCATCCCTTTAGGTTGGCCACCATTTTGACTTGATTTGGTTTCTTCATCGCCTTTACGATTTTGCTAACTCTATGGGTGACCTCAACAATATTACATTTAAGCTTCAATGTTATTTCTTCCATCTTCTAAGAGTTCCTATGCAATTTTAACCCCATATTTATACATACGCATTTAGTCATACATAGAATATGATAAGCCTATAAAGAACATAGAAATCACCGAGTGTCTACAGTTGAGAAGTTGTAAGTAGATCTTGATATTAAACTAAAAAAAATGAATTATTGGAGTTTTTATGAAAGTTATCAACCCTTCATAGATAAGTTGATCTTGGAGTATTATCTTACATGAGTCAAGTTTAGTTTGTATTGGTCCATGGATGTACTTATATTGTGAAAGTAGCATGGTATTGTTTTATAGGCAGTTGATTGGTTCGCATGAGTGGACTAGGATGGAATGGATTGGATTGGTGAAAATATTATGAAATAGATGAAGGTTAGAGACATGGACCATCTATCTCCCAATGGGACAAATGACTATGATAGATGAGGATGTGTATCATTTTTTTTTTTTGTCGATCAAAGGTATAGAGTGTTGGTTTAGTACATCACACAAGTAGTAGTAGTGAAAATACTATTTGGACATGATGTATTGTAGAGGCACTAAGTGTTACTATTGTAGTGGTGGATTGACTAGGCTCTAGAAGAAAGGTGGGTGTATTTATACATGTGTAGATTGTTAGGGAGCTACATTGCTCTAGAAGGCACAATAGAAAGTATGTTGGGACTCATTCTAGTGATCTATGATATTGTGGATCTAGGGAGGGATATAGTGTGGGGGATTCTAATATTGGTAGATCGACATAGGTATTTACATCAATAGTATTCCATAGGAGTGAGATTAAGGGGTGTAGTGCTCAGACTGATCAATAGATGTAACTAACAAGGTGAGGAGTCAGTAGTGTGTAGTTTGGAAGATCCACTAACATACGACCATGTGGATGATATAAACCATTAACAAGAGGTATTGGATGGTCTAAGAGATGGAAATTTTTTGAGGCATTTTACTAGAGTGGGGTCATGGAGGGAGGAACAAGTTAGAAATAAAGAATATTGGTGGGGGAGGGGGTGTGAATTAGTATTTCAACATTTTTTTCCCATCTATATATTGTAGCACTTAACCATGAACTTGCATAAATGAGTAAACTAAAAAATAAAGAACATAACATAATGAAACTCATAACAACATGATTGTTAACTAGGGAAACTCTGGCCAAGGGAAAACCCCTATGGGGATGGTACCCACAAAAGGTGGATGCATGACTTGTTAGGGTTTGACAAATCTGGAACAATATAAGAATAAACAGTTAAGTGTACAAACAAAAGAAGAAAACCATAAGAACATAGATAGCATGTATTTGCATAGGTGATGTTTTCATAATCAAAATATCGATAAGTAACATTTGTTAATGTGAAACTTTGAAGCACTAAGCGATATTGACTAAGTGACACTTCTATAGGTAACATATGGAAAGGCTGCCATAAGTTTCATTATGAGAAGTAACGTTGATTTGCCTAGGTGACATTTTTTGTAATCTAAATTTTTATAATGAACATTTTAAAATGTGGTTTATTCAACTTCCCTTTAAATTTCATAAGTGATATTTGTAGCACTGACATTCATTTAGAACTGTGAAACTTTGGAGCACCATTTTTTATAAGTGATAGTGACACAATTATAAGTAACACTAGTATAAGTAACATATGTACAAGGTTCATAACGAACGTTTTCATAATCAAAAAATTCATAAGTGATTAATTTATAGAATGTCATAAGTGATGACTCAACAAAGTTGACATCATTACAGTTTAAAATTTTGCATTGACTTGGTGATGAGTTGGTAGTCTTGTCATCAAGTGTTATTCTATGTATTGGAATGATACAATTATAAGCGATAACGAGTAAGTGACACTTCTATAAGTAACATGTGGATAGGATGTCACACCAAAGGATAGCGAGCATGCAGTATTCTTACATGTGGCTTCATTTGGTTATGAACTCATAGTGGGACCTATATGTGCCATCAAGGACCTGATGAGATGGAAGTAGTATGTGGATTTGACATGTCATTTTCTCTAGGGTGGATGCATGACTTGTTAGGGTTTGACAGATTCGAAACAATATAAAATTAAATAGCCAAATGTACAAAGAAAAGAAGAAACCATAAGAACACGAATAACATTTATTTACCTAGGTGATGTTTTCATAATCAAAATATTCATAAGTAACATTTGTCAATGTGAAACTTTGAAGCACTAAGCGATATTGACTAAGTGACACTTCTATAAGTAAAACATGGATACGATGTCATAAGTTTCATTATGATAAGTAACATTTATTTGCCTAGGTGACATTTTTGTTATCAAAATTTTTATTAAGTAACATTTTAAAATGTAGCTTATACAATTACAAGCAATGTTGACTAAGTAACACCTCTATAAGTAACATATGGATAGGATGTCATAACGAACATTATGATAAGTAAAATGTATTTTCCTAGGTGACATTTTCATAATTGAAATTTGGAAATCTAAAACTTTGAAGCACCATTTTTTATAAGTGGCAGTGATACAATTAAGCGATATTGATTAAGTGACACTTGTATAAGTAGCATATGTACAAGATGTCATAACTAACATTTGATAAGTAAAATGTATTTGCATAGGTGATGTTGTCATAATCAAAATATTCATTTGTCAATGTAATAGACTAATTTTTATCCTTGCTATTTATTAATTAAAACAATAGAAAAGAAGTTAAAAGAAATAAAACAAAATAAACAAAATCTTTTAAATGGTGCATAGTCCACTTTCACATTTTTTTAACAAGCTTGTGATATTGGCATAACCACACATCACTCTTATTTTTAGAATTGGCTATATAGTTATGGAAAGTGCCTTGATAAAAAAATTAAATTAAATTTAACAATTAAATGAGATATCAAAGCTATAGTTACTATGACTTCACTTTCATGACTCTTTTACTTGGGTTGCATTTTAATAACTACTTTATTTGTTCTGATTAGATTATTTATAATTTGTTGGGTCTATTATTATTAAATGGTGAATACACTTACTGTATATAAATAATTTGAAGCTAACCATAAAGCTAAAAAGCTGAAAATTACAGCAAGATATTATAAAATTATAAAATATTGTAAAATGAGTCATAATGACATTGGAATTGATGGAGAAAACATCTAAATCATTCTTAATATTAGCTTTTGCACTACTTATTAACATTTATCTCATTTTTTCAATTATTCTTTCAGCTTTTCAAACATTATATACATAATCACACTTCTGTTGTTCAATGACCATGGTTGTCCACTTCTCACTATGCTCCATTATCACACTCAATGCCTTCCCCATGAAGAACACTATTTCATTTGTCAATTGCATTCCCAATAGTTATTCTACAATGTCATCCAACTTGATAAAATTCTCAAAATCAATATTCACACATACCAACTCCAAACTATAAGTGTCTATCTCATACATCATCCCAGATTTAGTAGCGACATTTTCCAATTGTTTTTTAATATTTTGATCAAGATTATGTAAGACTATTCTGACCCCTCAAGAAAACTCCTAACAGAAGTAGAGCTATATATATATATATATATCAGATAGAGACAAAGCTCAATACATTAGAGATGACTGTTATAACAAATATAATGCAAAACAAATTATTTTCTTTTCTTTGATATCAAAATAGCCTACATTTACTAGAGTTATGATGCTTCATTGTTGAGCATAAACTTGTACAACTCAAGTTTCTTTTTAGCACTCTTTTCTTAATAGTGCGAGAATCTCAAAACCTGCCCAAAGCATTTGATGAAATCAAAAGTAGGAACATAGTGAAGAAAACCTACCCATGAAATTGTTGTCAAGATCCAAACATACAAATAGTATAAATAAGTAATGTGTACTCTATGAGGATGATCTGGAAAGACAACATGAGCACTTATTGCATAAATAAGTAATGTATACTCTCTAGAATGATTTGGAAAGACACTTATTACAATACCCACAAACTTGAATTGTTAAATGAAATATAAGCATACTTGTTACCACTAGTTTTATGGATAGAATATCTAACCTAAGAAATCATCTACTAACAAAAATAGATCACAAGAACCCAATGCTGCTTTTTCTCCACCCTTGTTCTAACAAGGCTCCACAAATAAAGGATGGAATTTTGAGAAGTTTTTCTCGTAAGTAAAGTAGCTAAAGAAAAGAAACAAATCTATGCATAACAATCTAAGAATGTCTATTTCAATTGGAAATTTAAACAATATTGTTCCAAAGGCTAACAAACAGTTGAAAAATATTGCTATGGATCTTGGAATCATGTACTAGAGAGTTATCTTATAGCTTGTAGTTGGTATGTGTGATTATTGATTTTGACAATTTCACCAAGGTGGATGACATTATAGAAGAATTGTTTGAGGTCACAATTGGGAAATGACATAATGTTTTGCATGGAGAAGGTATTGAGCTTGATAATGAAGGAATTTTTCATGTTGTGTGTGTGTGTAGTGCAAAGTGGACTTGCTAATCTAGCAAACTCTATACAGGTTAAATTTTTAAGTTAAGGAGAAAAGCTAAATTTCATTGCCTAAAAACATAAGGTCAGTTCAATTGTCTTTCATGCCTACTTCCTTGATTGTATAGTTTAGAACCCTACAACACGCAATGAATTAAATGATATTGTAGATAGCTAAAATGAGCAGTATTAGACCCAACTAACAAAGACTAATAGTGCAAAGGATGTATACTAAGCCATTTAGAGCATGCTCCATACTTTGTACCTTTTGGAGGTCTCTGGTTATTTGAAGCCTTCTTCCTCTCGCCCATGGCTAGATGAGTTAATAATAGAAAATTTCAATATTGCTCATCCTGGTTGTAAATTGAATACTAATTCAATACTTAGAAAGTGTGATAGAATTTTGATAGAAATTGGCACACTTTTAAATATATATGGAAACGTTGATTTATTAGTTTGCTCCTCCTAGCCATTAATTTTTCTGTAGACAAAAATTAAATGTTGTCATAGTCGTATCTTTTGCATCCAACTGTTGCCCATGTAAATGCGAAGGCTCTATTATAATTGACAACTGCTGTTAGACTGTTTCATAGTGGGTAACAACATACTTGAAAGATTACTTTTCTTTTTTAAATATATTGAAGATAAATAATGTATACACTTCAATTAATTTCAAAATATCTAGTTTCTTAAATTATTCATATATACTTGCAAATTTATTTATATTTTATAGTTGTAAATAATAAATATGTGTTTTTCTTTTGAGCTTGATGTATTTTTCTTATTCTTACTTTTTAATTATGACTATATTGATTTTAATTTTAATTCTATGTAAATCAAAATTAAAATTAATTAAGTTAACTTTAGAAAAACTTAAAATGTATAATATTAAAATAATTATTTTAATTTTAATTTAATTTAAAGTTTATATATATATATATATATATATATATATATATATTGATACAAATAGATTTCTAACTTTTCTCCACTTAATGTAACTATTAGTTTCCTATTCAAATCAAATTAAACATTTTTCGATTAGAGAGAGTCAAAAATAAAAATAATTATCAAATTAGAAAATTTATTGATTTTCTTCCTTTAATCAAAATTAAATTCAACTAAACTAAATAATTAAATTAATTTCAATGATGAACAATGAAAAAAGTTAAAATTTATTGATTTTTTTGCCAAAATTAGAGAAGGTTTTAAAAATGTACATCTTAATTACTTTTATAAGTGTTCTTATTGCAACATTCAGTTGTTTTAATAGAGGCTCCTATCAAATTTAGTTAGTCATTATATACAAATTGTTAATAGTAATATAATACTTTAATTAGTTCTAAATTCTTTCAAAAACTAATTTTAATTAGTTATTAAAAATTTTTAAGTTTCCTATTCACTATATATTTACTAAATTATGTAAATTGGATATAAATGATTATTAATTTAATATTTCATTAATTTTAATTATATTTTTACTTTAGAAAACTTTCAATAATTAATTAAGCTACCCACCTTAAATAATATGAAATAAATAACTAATTATATGGTGATAAATAAAATGATCCTTAGTTAAATATAAGCATTTTTTATAAATATATTTTTTTAATTTAATTTTTATTTAAAGATAAGCTCTATCTAGGGGGTAGTACCCATTATATTAAAACTAAGAAAATAAAATTACAACCAGATTGACATGAGCCTCCATACAATCAGTGATAGAGAATCCAATTCCCTCACTTATTGAGGCCAGTCTAACTATTACATCAATTGAAAAAATACCCTTATTTCCATTACAAACACTCATAAATTTGTCCAGATTATTCTCCTCTGCAAAAACTCATAAATTGTGTAAAGTAAATAACATATATTAAGAAAAAATCATAGTAGCTTCCTCTTCACAAGATAATAGAAATTGACATTGGACAGTCGTGCACTACTGCAAGTACAAAGCTTGTGTGGAAGGTGTGGCATTCAAGGATGTTTATCTGGTGATGTGATGGCTATAGGTATGACCTTGGCTATTTGGCCGGTGCAAATATTCGGTCAGATAGCTAGTGCTGATATTGGCTAAATAGCCAACAATTTGCACCGCCTAGAATGTTGTGCAACATGTCGTTGCCCATTTCTCTCCTTGCACATCACTCATGTACTATCAGGTACTACCTACAACATTTGTAGTCATGTCAGTTGTATTTTATTAGTCCCTGCCTTATTAAAAGGCAAGGAACATTTTTTTTAACCACCACCACCACCGCCCCCCCTCCCCCCCCCCGCCCCCCCCTCCCCCCCCCCCCCAAAAAAAAAAAAAAAAAAATTCTAATGAAAAAAGTACAAAGCTACAAGCTAATGTTTTGGTATAGTGAGAAGGTTGTTAGACATGAATTTTCCATTGAAAGATGGGAGAAAACGTCCAAGTCTTGGAAGGGAATGCTTAAGGTAGTAGGGAGGAAAAAGGGGAGAAGGGAAGTTGAGTTGGTTGAGTCTTTGCAGGAAGTAGAAGGAGATTCAATACAAAACCCCATTCAGAAGCTCTTCTAGATAAAGTCATTTTGTGCAAGAACTCACTCAGAAAACTTAAGTTGTTTAAGACTAGAGGGGCCAAAGTTAGAGCCAGGATTAATTGGATTAACCTTGGAGATAGAAGATCTAAATTATTCTTCCAAACCTTGAAGAGGAAAGAGGCAAGAGATAAGATTTGCAATATTAGAACTTAGGATTCAGTGGTTTCATCATAATAGGAGGTCCTAGAGGCTTTCTCTTCCTTCTATAAAGAATTATTTACCTCTTCAGAACTTGATCCCTACATGGAGGTTGCTAGGGCTAAGATTAGATCCATCATCCCTAAGAAAATTAAGGATGAAGAGGCTAAGGTTCTAGATGGGGGTTTATCAGTAGAGGAGATCAGAGTAGCTATTAGCAGAATGGCTAATGATAAGGCTCCAGGACCTAATGGGCTCACGATTGAATTTTATAAAAAGAATGTAGACTGGATAGTTCCCTATTTGTTAAGTGTTTATGAAGAAGCCTTTGACAGATGGTCTCTTGGCCTTGAACTGAATGCTAGTGTTATTAAACTCATTCCAAAGGAGGGTGATAGGTTTCTCATAAATAACTGGAGGCCTATTACATTGTTGAATGTGGTTTATAAGATTCTTGCCAAAGTTCTAGCTATCAAAATTGAAAAGATTCTTCCTAATGTCATCAACAATACTCAGACTAGTTTTGTCAATGGTAGGTATATTTTGGAGAATCTTATTACATGTTGGGAGGCCATGAATTGGGCTAAGTCTTCAGGTCAAGATTGTGCAATGCTCTTTATAGATTATGAGAAAGCATATGACAAGATTGATTGGGGTTTTGTAATGATGATGTTGGAGGCCCTTGGATTCCCAACACATTATTGTAGAATGGTCTCTATTTTTCTATTTGGGGTGAAGGCTCCAATGGAGATTAATGGAGTTAGATTTGAATTATTCAACCTTACAAGATCTATTAGGCAAGGATGTCCACTAGCTCCATCCTTGTTTATGATAGCTAGTGATTCTCTTCATTATCTTCTCAGAGATAACTCTCTCTCTCCATGTGTTAGGGGATTTACAAACATACAATGAAGTATGCACTCGGTTAAGAGATTTATAAAAGACTCTTAAGTCTAATCTGTTAAAGGATTTGAAAAAATGGTTCACTTGCTAGGATGAAACAATGGATCAACTTACAACTAATTGCTGATATGATCCTTGTGCACTTGATCACCTTATGTGATAGATAATTCAATTTTGCTTCTTAGATGACCTCGCTGAATGCTACTGCTGATAACACCTTTTCTTTTCAAAACATTATTCGCATTACAAAATATGACTCTATTCTTTTCACTTTTTTTTTTTTTTAAAACATCTTACAATACATTCGATATATATACCTTTCCAATTACAAAAATTTGCAAGGTCGGCCAAAAAATACAAGTGAAAATCACTTTACAAAGTCGGCCCAACAATAAATAACTCGGTGACCTTCTGATACTCGGCATCCACTATGTTACATGACATCATCATGCACTCGGTAGAAGTGAAGGTTCGGTCGATACTAACCACTCTAAGTAGTTCTAAACTTGGTAACCACCGATGACTCAGTAGAAATGATATCACTTGGTAAATACTGCAATCTTCAACACTCGGTATACACTGAGTTTCCATCACACTGTATGAGGTGCTCAGTAGACACTGTGATATTAGTAAACACTAAATTTTCCTGCTTTAGCCTTCGGAGCTCGGTAAACACTGTAACTGCCTTCTTAGCCATCGGAGCTCAGTAAACACTGTAACTGCCTTCTTAGCCTTTGGAGCTCGGTGAGAACTGTACAAAGTGATGAGCTCGATAGTGGTGATGATAAGGCTAAGTGTTGTCACTAATGGAAATAATAACTTAATGCCAACAATCTCCCCCTTTGGCATTAGTAACAAAACACTCATAAGCCAAAACATATGTGCATCAAAAGAATTTTGAATTTATACAAGGATTTTTATGTACATATATACATGTTGAATGTTGTGCCTCTATCTACTATTGTACAAATCTCTCCCCTTTTCTTAGATATCTAGTATCTCTTATTATCAATATTTCTCCCCCTTTATTTGATAACCAATATCTCTCCCCCTTTTTGTTATTAATGCCAAAGGACTATACACACACACACACACACACACACACACACACACACACACACACACTAGATTATGGAAAAAGTTTTGTCCCATGAGTCCTACAAAATTTGGAATGTGGAGAGGGCTACCTGGACTTCTACTAATAGTTGTATCATGTAGTCAGCAATAGAGAAGTTTTGATCTTGGACCAATGAGTTACAATGTTCAATGTGTCTCTGCATTGTGCCCATTAATTGTAAAACCATGTTTTGGACATCTATCAGATTTTCCCTTATTCTTGCTTCTTCTCTCAGAAGTTTTGCTTGGAGATCTGCTAGATATTTCATTTTTGAATGGTGGGAGATATTGAAGGAGGGATCTGTTTGTAATTATGATGCACTTTCCTACATATCATTATCAATTTTATTCAATTTCTCCTTTATTTCCTTAGTAAATCCAGAGACATCACATAGCTTGGCAAAAAGTGATGCTGCATTCTTAAAAGAGTTTTCAAAATTGCCCAAAAATGTTGCTAACTCTACTTGTTTGATTGCAATTTGCTGAGCAATGTGCTCAAGTACCTTGTTATCAAACTTTTTCTCAGCTTTCTCTATCAACTTCTCTTTTCTGGAGGAGTCTTCATTGAACTTTTGTACTACCTCCTCAAGCTATAACAAAATGTGTTGTGTGGAATCCACTTCAACACCTATAGCTTCTATTATTATATTCCACGCATTCTCAATAATCGTGTATTCCTTATCCCTTTCACACCTTAGTTGCTTATGCTTAGCTTTCTTTTCCAAAAGTTGACTTATCATCCTCATTTCTTCAATGGTGGTTGTATTGAAGTCAATCTTAGGGATTTCTATCTCTGTGTCTAGATCAATATCCTCTTCTATTTCCTTACCAATTAATAGTAGTTTTAATAATTGCTTTGTTTCTACTACTGGTTTGACCTTAGGAATAGACACAATGGTGGAGATAGAAGGGCTAGCAGTAAAAGATGAAATGGGATACAAGGATTGAATGCCAATGCTAACTGAGTCCAAAGCTTAAATGCTACATAAAATTGGTGCAATACTCGGTAGAGTATATATAGGAGTATCTACAATGGATGGTGAAGCTGCTATAGAGGTAGATATTGACAAAATTGGAGTACTTAATGCTGTTGTACTCAAAATTGAAGTAGATGAAGTCAAAATTGATGAAATACTTATTATATGACCAGGGGCTGACTCGGTAGAAAAACTAACAGTTAGCTCAGTAGATGAAGTGGCTGGCACTTCCACTATAGAAACTTGGAGGTATGAGGTACTCAAAGAAGATTGGATGGTAGATGTAACTATTGAGCTTGCAATCTCCTCGATAGAAGTTGACTCCATTGATGTAAGAGTCTCTGGTGGAGTGTGAGGAAGGGATGCTATAACCTCTGCTGCAATCCTAACTATATCCTCATCCATTTCTTCCTCATGTGCTTCTTCCTCCTTGTCTTCTTCTTCTTCTTCAGTTAAAGCATGTAGCTCCCCTTGAGTAACCATGATAGATGGAATATCATCAAGTTCATCATCACTACTGTCATCATCCTTTATTTCTACTGCCTTGGTAGAAGGTTGTCTAAGATGATAAACATCTTTCTAGACATTTGTGGCTTGTCTTATCACTAATTTTGTGTTATTCATCAGTATGCAACACGTGTTTAATTTCAGAATCATTCTATCTTCATGATCTATCAAAGCCTTCCCTACCTCATCATTTGTCAGACTGGGAACTAACTGTCTCAACTACTGTTCAAAAATGCCTTTGACTGTTTGTGTAGAGAAGTCCCATCTAGCCTTGATCTTATCATAAATATCTGCATGAATTTAAGGTTTCATTTAGGCAAGAGAGTATTTCCAAATACCCATCTTCTCCACAACCAAATCCTCAATTTTCTTTTGTTCATCTGGAGTTCTAGCCTCATATTTTAGAGCTTTGAAATTGCATATACCTACTCCAGCTTTCAATTGTTTCATTCTATCTTCAAATGTAGGTGCAGACTGAACAAATATAGGTTCACTTTCATTCTTTCCTTTCCTGGTTCTACGAGTGAATACTGCAATCAGTTGCTTCTGAGGCTTGGTGATAATCACCTTACCTTTCTTCCTTGGAGGTTCTTCTTCCTTCTTACATTCATCTTCATCATCCGATTCCTCTTCTTCATCCTCACCTTTGCCCTCGGTAAGTATAAGAGGTCCCTCAACAGTTTTAAGTTTTGCTACCCTTTTCTTTCCTCTGTTGATTGCTTGGGAAATTTTAATGCTTAGTACTATCCTCTTCTTTGCTTCTTCATAGGTGCCAAATGATGGAATATTAGGAATTTTTGGCTCATTCACCAGTGCTTCAATTATGTCTCTTGCCTCATCAATCTTTATCTCATAACGCAATGGTTTTATGTATGCCACTCTTGGTATGACTGCCTAAATGTATGCTTTGTCACAGTCAACCATAAAACATACATCGTCCTTGTAATCTTCCACAAGTTTTCGTGGAATCCTAAATCTATTATTCATCTTTTCTTTGAAAACTTCAAAATAATTGTCCATTACTTTTTCAAAATTTACACCCATATCTTTGAAGAATTCGTTTATCTGATACAAAATTGGAGTGTCTTTTCTCCATACCACTGTACCGTTAGATTTAAAAGAACTTTTGTACATAGAAAAATAAACAAACTAGAAGAGAGCCAAACTTAAAAGAGTTGTTCTTTGATGTTTTGACACTGTCTGCATTCTTATTCAACTGCTTCAATAATACATCTGATAGGTCATAATCCAGATCTTTCTTCACAACCTTGTATGCTAGGTCAACTGCTTCACAAGAAACATTGTTCAACTGACTTGAGTTGTAGATTTTGTAAGCTATAATGTAAATACAAAATCTAAGCTCCAAGTCCATAACATTGTTAATTTTTAAACCTCTACCATCCCATTCGGATAGGGTTTTCTTTTGCAGTTCATCCCAACCTAGGGTTTTCGTGGTCTTAGCTTTGCTTAGCATAGGGAGACCTATAACCTTGTGAATCATTTTCTTGGTTATCAAAAAGGGTTGCTCCAACCATAGTTGACCATTGTGAAATTGACTCAAAATATACCTTATCCATTTCACTTGAAAATTTTGAGTTAAATGTGAAATGTGGGTTAATCCTTTTGTCTCCAAATGTTTGAATTCCGGCTTCAATGATCCATCCACACTCATCTCAGCTAGGGCATTATCCATTTCTAGGGTTCCTATTTCTTGAACTGTACATTTGAAATGAGTTTTGATATCGTTAATAACGAGTACCTTGGGTGGAGTTTGCGATCGAGCGCCATGTGGATCAAGAGACTTAGCGATAGTAGGTACGAGCTTGAAGTTTGGTGTCCTTCATTCAACACCCTTTACCAACATCTCGGAGCCTTTCTTTTTCTTGCTTCCGCTTTCGCTGATAGACCCCATTGTTTCTTAGTGATTGAATGAAGGACGTGGAAATTTTGCTGCCAAATCGCTTGAGAATGCTATAACGCTCTTCAAAATCGCTTCTGCTCTTTGAAAGTTGTGTATGCGGTGAAAATAATATCGATTTTGCCCTATTTGTTTGAAAAAATTCGTAAGTGTTCTGTGCCATAAATTCTTAGTGCATGATAGATTGTCATCTAACCTAATTCGGTGAGAGTTGTAACTCGGTAGACAAGACTTCCTTTATTCTTGACTTCGCTCGATAAGAACTTCAACTCATCTTAGCTCAGTGGAGTCTGATTCAATTCGGTGAAAGATAGAATTATCTTTGAAATCCATCTATATCTGCTATACTAATTGGATCAATTCAGTGCACTGCATTTGTTGGAACTGCTTATGATTTAATTTGCAATATTAGCTCCAACTCATCATTAGAATGATTAGTTTGAAAGGATAGAGTCACCCATTTCTTGAGTGACATTTCTTTCATGATTTGAGCTTGTTTCCTTAGTGGTCTTTGGAATTCATTACTGCCTCATTTGTTTCCTGATGTTGTTTGCCTTTGCTTTCTTTTCATCTTCAATCTTGCCTATGTTCATACAATTCTTGGCTATATGAACAATTTCAGTACATGTGTAACACCTTATAGTAGAGTCCCTTTTTCTTAGGTGATGTCTTACACAATTTATGCCAGTGTGTCCATATTCTCCACAATAATAACATTTGCACCAAGTATTATAATCCCATCCAAACATTGCTTCTACAAGTTGCTCAGCTGGATTGATTAATTTAGATCTGCATTCTGATGCTTTGTGACCATACCTTTTGCACTTGTGACATTTACCTTCAAATTTTGGTTTCTATTTGCATTCATTGTCTTTGTGTCCATGTTTTTTGTAATTGTAACACTTTCCATTGAATTTTCCTTTTCCATTGCTCTAGCATTGGTTTGATGTGTGACCAACCTTTCCACAATGATTGCATGTAGGTTTATGATTTCTTTTTGCTCCTTACTTTGATGATTCACCTTCTTCTTTATTGTATCCAAGACCTACTTTTCCTTCTTGCTTATGAAAGTTTTGCTCATTTTGCTGATTCGGTTGATTTACATCTTCTTGAGATTTTATCATCCTTTCATTGATCAATTTTTCAACTTTTAGATCATTCTTTAATTTTTCATTGATTTGTTTTTCAGATCTTAATTCCCTTAGTATTATTTCGTTGATTTCCCTTTCATGATTTAGATTATTCCTTATTCTTTCATTTTGTGCTTTGAGAATCCTGAGTTCTTCATTTGCTTCAGAGATCTGATCAATAAGGTCTTCATTTTGACTAGATTGATTTTGTTGTTCATGATTTCTGGCTTCCAATTCTTCTTGTGCTTTGTTTCTTTGTTCCAAAATCTCACATAGCCTGATTGATTGAATTTCTTGTTCTCTTTTGAGTTTTCTTGCTTCTTCTTGCAGAGATCCATTCTTTTCTAGAAGTTCTTTGATGGCATTGTTTGCTTCATCTGAGCTACTTGAAGGGAAGAAATCTTCAATTCTTTCTTCAACATACCTGTAATCATTCATTTGATTTGCAAGTTCTTTTCTCCTTTTTAAAGATTGGGAAAGATGTTCTTTTGCTTCCTTGAGTTGGACCATGGCCATTTCTAGATCTAGCTTTTCATTTTCAATTGTCTTTTAGATCTTTGCTCAAGCTGTTAGGCTTTGTCCTGAGAACCACAGAAGCTCAGATACCAATTGTTGGAAATATCCAAGACTTGGTGAAATTACTGAGAGGGGGGTGAATCAGTAATTTAAAAACTTTTCATCACATAACCATGTAAACCGTTATCATAAATCATTTATACTACTGCATGCAAGATAACTGAAAGATATAACACATTAACACAATGATTTGGTGACCCAAAAACCTTCCAAATAGAAAGTAAAACTGGGGTGGGGATGTTACCCACAAAACTTCACTACTGTAGCAAAAAGTTTGGCCAATTAAGGCTTACATTTGACTACTTCTGGTGATCTTCCCTATTAGGAGCACAAAGGACTGCTAGGTCCACCTTGTTAGAGGATTTACAAACATACAATGAGGTATGCACTCAGTTAAGAGATTTATAAAAGATTGTTAAGTCTACCCTATTAAAGGATTTGAAAAACTGGTTCACCTATTAGGATGAAATAGTGGATCAACTTACAACTGATTGTTGATATGATCTTTGTGCACTTGATCACCTTATGTGATAGATAATTCAATTCTGCTTCTTAGATGACCTCACTGAATGTTGCTGCTGATAACACCTTTTCTTTTCAAAACATAATTTGCAATACAAAATATGACTCTATTCTTTTCGCTCTTTTCTTTTTTAACATCTTACAACACATTCGATATATATACCTTTCCAATTACAAAAATTTGCAAGGTCGGCTAAAAAACACAAGTGAAAATACCTTTACAAAGTCTTCTCCTCTAATTGTCGGCATCGTTCTCATTGTCTGTATTAGAGGTCTTCTTTCCAGGGTTTTTTACTACGTGCTTTAATCTCATACTGTGCATTTATTTTTGACTGAAACGAATGATTTATGCAGTGACGTGCACACAAGTTTTAAACTTTCTGCAAACTTTTGAATGCATTTTAAGCTTTCTATGGTGTGGGCGAAAATCCGTAGGAAAGCAATGATGAAAAATGAAAATGATGTCCTGGTTTCGTCTGTGTGTGTTTGGAAGTAACTTCACTAATCCATGCGCAGTACTCAGCTGCGATTTTTTCTTGGCACAGAATGAAATGCCTTTGCTTTCATCATATTTTGGCAGATAAAGTTTTGCCTTTATAGACATGCGTACTATTTCTGATATATATGTTGAAGAATAAGTCTCCAATTTTAGAGTGGTCTTTAATTTACAATTAATTTTAGAGGAAGTTTAGATTTATTATTGTTATTTGTTGTAATTAATTTTTTTATGTGTTAAGCGAATTTGAACCAATTATCGTTGTGTTGTGTTGTAGACTCTTACCTTTTAATATTTTTTAATATTTATTTTAGTTAATTATACTTTACATCAATTATTGTTTATTTTTTATTAAAATTGGCAAGATAGCTTGTAGGATCAGTTGTCTATATTATTATTTAATATATCGTCTTTAGTAATATATTATTAAAACAAGAAAATTGTCTAAACTATCTAATAAAAATATACACAATTGAATTGTATCAATGTAATGTGAAAACTTATACCAACTATGATTTAAAATATCAAATACAAAATAAACAACAATTTACACCAATATACTAATTATATAAATAAATTCCTAAATAATCATATTTACCAATACCAATTATAATTTCCAAACATAAACTCCATCCACGTAATTGGAAATATGCTACCATTATTTTATCTAATTCATGTGATCATATAAAACTTCAAATTATCCTTGATACTTTTGTTGCACAAGTAAAAGGAGGCTGGCAGAGTAGCATTTTGTTTTGTTTGTTTGCTTCTATTTTGGTTTGCCCCTGCAGAGGTTTCCGAATTTTACCAGAAGTGCGATCCAGGTCAGTTTGTAATTTTATCAGTGGTGGGCTGCCGATGAAATCTGTGGAGTTTCTTTCATTAGATTCATGTGGGTTATTTAAATATACGATTTTTAATTGTTAAATGCATGAGATTTCGTACTCAAATATCAGCCATCGATATTATCATTTAAGCCTGATATATAAGGTTGCAGTTAGGGTTTTCGAACCAGCAGCATCAAAGCTTTATGCGTAGGAAGGCCAAAGAAGGTGAATCTTTTGCTTTATTTATGGATTTTCCTTTTCCTTGATTTAGCTTGGAAGGGTTTGGGATTCGATCCCGAGTCTGCTGTATTTTACTTCTCTGGAGAAGCCGCCGCGCCGAGCACCGAGACGAAAAACGAAGAAATAAGAAATCTTTCTTTTCTTGGTTATTTTCTAGGGTTAGCTACAAGTGGGCTTTTCGTCTTTCTTGGAGTTCAATTTAATTTGCAAGAATATGCCCTTTCTCTTCTTCTAACTGTTTTTAATTAATTTGCAAAGGTCCCCATTGGACTTATTTAATGATCTCATTCTTTACATGTTTCAATGCTTCTTGGCTAAAATAGATTGAGCATAGAATTGAAATATACACTGAGTTTATGACTAGTTTCTTCAAGCACAAAGGAAAGTGGCCATGGCTTGGATTGCCTTTTTTGGATTGTTTTTCCATGTTTTTCTCAGTTGCTTATTGATATTCAAACTGGGGATGGAATTATTTGGAGTGGCCATCCCATTGAATGTATCATGGTGGATTACTGATATCTGCCAATTCTTGTACATTGTTTACTTTTGCCAAGATTCCTGGAAAGGGTTTTCCTTGCTCGATGTTACTGTTATGACAGGTCATCTTTAAAATGTAACAATTGAAGTCAATGCATTATCTATTTGGTAAATAGCCTTCCCAATATCAAAAAATTATTAAAATGCAGTTTTTAATCTTCTGGAATATGAAATCACAAGCTCTTACTGATTGAGATGGACTGGTGAGTGTAAGGTAAGGCCACATTTTTCATCAGATTTTCACAATTCATATTAGATGAGTTTTGTTTTGTGAATTGATTGTATCAAATATGATTCTCTGAAAATCATGGATTGTAGAGTAATGATCTACAATAAGCTATCACACAATTGATTATAGGATAGAAAATAAACAAATTTTCCTGTTTCCTAGGTCAATAGACCTGTATAGGAATTAGGTCCTTCGTTCTTGGTACATAAGGCTGTTTAAACCTGTTATCTGTTGTAGTTCTTGCTGAAAACAGTCCTGATTGAATAGCTTTTATCAATTCTTTTGCAGAATGACTCTGAATGGATTGGAAGCAATGATCTTCATAGGTTTCAATGCTGGCATTAGGTATAAACTTTTCTATCAATGTTACATATCATATTCTGGATTCATCATACTCAATGATCCATTATAACATGGATCAGGGAATGTGATTCAAAAGATTGATATCAAAAAAATATACACAATTGATTCCAGAAACAAAATTTATATTAGAAATGAATTGTGAAAACTATTTTTGTTAAACTGATGTATTAATGTCCACATGTTTTAGGTAACAAAGAAGCTTTTTTTGAAACTGCCTAATAGAAAGTGCTACATATGGTTGCTTCATGTTAACAGTTTTTATGTTCACTCACCTGTAACTAGTCCCATAGCTCTGTGCTACCTGCAATTCTTATGTTCCTGAATACTCACCTTGTAATTAAATGTATCATTGTATAGATGTCAATGAGGAGTATCTTGCATCTCAAAAATTGTTGCCTTTTACTTAAATATATCATTGTAATTGAATGTGGTCAATAAATATCTTTGTTATGATAAATATATGCTAAATGTTCTTTATGTTTTTCATTATTAGTCATCTGTTATAACTATTAAATTAAATAGGCTACTTCGGTCACCATGAAAACACAAAGGCAGGAACTACTAACTTGTTATTATTTTATATTAATACTTTAATTTATACAACTACTGAACTATTTTATTCATTGATTATATTTTACAATTATATAGATTGATTTGAATCATTAAAAAATATGATATATTAGTAATAATTAATAACAAAGACAATAATCAATAACATTTAGGCTTTTTAAATTATTAACACAAATAATGAATAACAAGATTATTAAATTATTATTAATATTTTTTTTAATTATAAAGATTAAAATTAAATTATAATAAATTATATTATATTATGATATTAGTTATAATATTTATTTTTATTGATATTTAAAATCTGATATCAATTAAAAATGTCATATTTTTTATAGTCTATAGTTAAAATGATGACTTGACTATATTATAATAATATAAAAAATATATTTTAGTAATATTTTTTTTATAAAATTATAAATGCATGTTAACATAGACCCAAACTTACATTTCTATTTTTTTACATATAATTATTTTTCTTTTTAATTTGTTTAATAAGTATTATAAAATGATAGGAAGAGCCTACAAAACAACACATAATTGTGAGCCTCTTAGGTGGTTTTGGATATATAGACTTACGACATTATAAAATGGTGTTTATACAAAATATTTAAATAATTCTTATATCTCATAATGAAAATTAAATAAAATGATAATCTATATATCCCATAGATACAAATTTGTATAAGTAAATATTATAAAACTAAAAAGGAATAAAATTTTACTAAGACAAAATGAGAAACAAAAAAGAAGTAAATAGTTTTTACATGAAAATTTTTCATTATAAATTATATTATTATTTTATTTTAATTATTTTTTCTTATCACGAATAGTGGACTATTAAAATTTTAAATATAAATATCATCATAAAATTCATGTTACAAATATTTAAAAATAAAAAATAATTATTTTTTAAAAATAAAAATAGAATACTTATATTAATAAGATAATATATTATTAAATTATACATTATTTTTATTTTTAAAAATTCTAATATAAAATTAATAAAATAAATAATATTAGAATATTAAATGAAATAAATAATATAGTTGATATATATGAATTTATTATTTATATAATATTTTTATTTTTAAAAATTCTAATATAAAATTAATAAAATAAATAATATTAGAATATTAAATGAAATAAATAATATAGTTGATATATATGAATTTATTATTTATATAATATTTTTTAATGATTTAAATCAATCTATATAACTGCAAAATATAGTCCTATAAATTAAAGAGTATTAATATAAAATAATAATAAGTGACTACGTATCCAATTTAGATATTTTTAAAATACCAAATGATATTCATTAATGTCTAAATAATATCAATGCGATTTTTTCATCTAAATATTGATATTGATATTAACTGTATTCGGATTTAAGTTGGATGAAAAATAATGTTAGCACGGTACATGTTCAAGGTACGATATAGCGTTCAGTTTGGGCAGCTTGACCCAGGGCAACAGGCAGCCAGCGCCGTTATGTTATCGCTGATGCCTACTAATTACAGTGGCAGTTTCTATTTACATCCGTCGTCACAACCAAACGTCTGAGCGGGAATATCACTGTGTCGTCTATAGTGGAATATTATGGACATACTGTGCAAGTGCATTCAAGAACCAGCAATCAGGGAATCGGCGAACCAACAACTGGAGCGGCTTTTTCCCAAGGCTAATGTGAGGGAGCACGCATCCATCATATCGACCCTTGGAGCAAATTACTGGTCGGAGTCTCATGTTCACGATGGCAAGGTTTTACACAACCTTTTTCTGCCCATAATGCAAGTGATTGGTCACTCAGTATTGGTAAATGGCATGATGCGTAGGATAATTGCAGATGAATTGTTCGTGCAAGTGGCTGTGGGATTAGATGCCATTGATCCCAATCTGACAGGAGGATTATTAATGGCACTTTTTGCTCCTTCTGATGCAAAAGAGAAGAAATTCATGAAGAAAGCCTGGAAGATCTTCAAGAATTGTGTTGCAGAGGAGAATAATCTGAAGAAATTTATAAGTGTTTGTGATGAAAATGGGGGTATTTTTTCCCTTGATATAATAGTTAGACTTACCTCAATAGGTGAGGGAATTGGATATCTCTATCACTGATTGTATGGAGGCTCATGTCAATCCGGCTATAATGAATAATGTCCTCTAGGCATAGCTTATCTTTAAAAAAAAAAAATTACATTTATAAAAATGCTTATATTTAATTAAGGATCATTTTATTTATCATCATGTAATTAGTTAAGTTTTCTATAGTAAAAATATAATTAAAATTAATGAAATATAAAATTAATAATCATTTATATCCAATTTACATAATTTATATCAATCAGGCCCTTTAAAATGGAAGTTTTTATCCATTCATTAAAAATCAATTTGCCTACCCATCCATCTAAATATATTGACACATGCAACTTCGATTTAGATAACCCTAAAATTCTTTGAAACCCTAATTCTGATGTCATTGGGAATCTGAACCTGCAAATGAAGAAAAAGGGCAAGCTTTTCTCAAATTCTTATATAAAAGTCGTCGTGACAGGTAAATCTTTAAACCTTTTAAGTTTCCCTTTGCTAGCTTCAGTGAAAAAATATATTCAATAAAATAGCACATTGTAAAATAAGGTTTTATTGAATAAAGTTGTGAGATTTGCACTTTTAGGGAATACCTTCATCAAACGTTGTAGTGACCCTGTATGCAATATCATGTATTGATATGCTTGACATGTATAATTTTTGTTTGAAAGAATGGAGATTTCTAAATATATATTTTAGCTTGATCTCTTATATTATATTAATATATTTTACATATAATTACAAGTTAATTATATATTTATATATTTTATTAAATAATTTAATTCAAAGTTCTTGACAAGAGTTGAGAAACGCTCTCAATTGGAAGAGTATCAACTTCATGAATAAAACTTCAATATGTTCTTTTATTGAGGATCATCTTTTTAAAGCTAATGTTGATCAACCTTTAGTGATTTAGGATGTTCCTAACCTTAATAATGCTATTGTTTGGGATGAACCCTTAGATAAGGACATGGAATATTCCCTTCATCATGATGATGATATAGTTATTGCTTATAATGAACCACTTTGTACTCATTTCATTGATATTTCTTCTACACATGAGGCTTTGATGAGTTACATTTGTCCTTTCTTTAAGAGTACTTTACTGGTAGAGGACCACACCCTTGATGCTTCTTATTTTGTTGAAAAAGATGATTCTTATTATCCTTTTTCACTAATTCAAACTTATCTCGCAATGGTCCTACTCATATTGACTCTATATGTGGCTTCTCAACTCTTCAAGATTGGGAAACCCTCGATTCTACACCAATATTCTCTATCTTGACTTTGTGCATCCAACACCTTTATTTGATGAGTAATGCATATTGAGTCCTTCTCTTTAAGTTTTGATCTAATTACGCCTAATAGATCTTTTTCTATGCTTCATCCTTCTTTTCAATTCATTTCCTATGTTATGTTTTGTATGATTCACAATGTTGAATGATATCCTTTCCATGATCATTTTACTTGATGCATTCACATTCTTTTTATGTTTCTCCTAGCTATGTCACATTTTTAGCCTATCTTTTCTAGGCTCATTTTTCTACTTTGTGAGTAAGATAATAATTATTTTTCTTGTCTTCTCACTTGGAGGGCAAGGCCCATATATCTTCTGTGAACTATCATATCATAAGATTGATTTTTCTCCCTTTGATGACTTGATTTCCTTTTATATGATTTTATCTTTTCTTGCATTCATTTATTGTGATTACTCGCATACTTACATCCCAAGTACAATCTTATGTTTCTTTGTAACTAAGAGAGATGTAATGTGTTTCTCTTCTTCTTCTTTTCATCTAATACCCTTTATGAACTTGTGTTCTCTTATTATTTGATGTTTTCTCTTACATATATTTATTGAATTATGTACGAATTAGCATATTGAATGCAATATTGTGCTTGTAAGTGCATCTTTATTATGAAGAATCTCTCATCTAGGGTATATATTGGATTTTCTTTCTCTTTCTTTTCATAAGGATCTATTATCCCTTTGTTGTTCCTTTCATAATATCTAGGTGTGCATAATGTGGTATCTTTTAATCTTCCTATTTCATTTCTCTATTGATTGAATTATTTTATCATACACTCTTATCTTTGGCTATGAAAATATTTGTTATACAAATGTAGGATTGTATGTCTATGCATAGAAAATGCCGTTTTATACCTTGGATTTTAATACTTCTCATTTAGCAATCATCTATATTTTTTGTCATATGTGATATCTTTTGTAGCCTCTAATGTGTTAAATTTCATATCCTATGATGTTTCTTGTCTTAATTATCTATGGTGTTTCATTATTATATGATGCTTCTTGTTGATATGGGGTATTTCTATTTTGTGCATGGTTATCAATTATTTCTTATGATTCATCTTTGTATCTTGCAATATTATCTTATATAATTCATCTTCAATTTCTCTTTCATGTCTCACACTTGGAGGATAAGGTTAATTTGCACATTCTTTATCTCTTAGTGTCTAAGGATCAACTTTCCTTAGTATATTGGTATTTATTTTTTATGGGAATTTTTTTCCTATAAGGAATTGTATCTTGATCACAACTCTCTCTTATATGTAAGAGATGTATATTCTTGGTCATTTCCTCTTCTTTATTTGCAAAACTATGTTCAATATAAGGATTCTTTTCGTATTAGGTTCTCTAAATTTTGTCATCCCTATTTCCCCTAGAACAAGGGACCAAATAGATGCATTCTTTTTCTTCATCCCTTCTTTTTCCTTGAAGTTATATCTCTTTTCATGAAACTTCTCTTAAAGGTAGATGTCTTGTACACAAGATCTCGTCCTTTCAATGGTTTCTTCTCAAAAGTGACATATCCTTTCATAATTTATCTATTTCCTTAGCTTATAAGAGTTAATGTTCTCTGCTAAGTTTCTAGCATACATTATTGATAGAGGATATCTCCTTGTTGATAGTAGTAGTTATTGTTGAATCTTTTCCTTATGATGTCAATGGCTACATATTCATCCTAAGGGGGGCATACATATACCTTCCTTAGTTTCTCCCACCAACCATGGGGTAGAAAATAAATATTTTGAGTATGGCTTGGAGTACTTTATGCTTGTTTGCTTGGTACGATTTCTAGGTCATCCTCAAATAAATGCATTTTTCTCCCAAGCTTACATGCTAAAACACATATACGTATGACACATACAATTTTTCTAAATCATCAATGAGTATCAATGACACTTCTCCTTCTTGTAAAAAAATGGTTTCTAGAGATTAAATACATCCTACTTTGTGCAATTTAACGTGAGGCCTTAATATTTCATTTCCTTTCATACTCGTGGTTTAAATCTATATCTTAATTAGGTGGGTGTATTTGTTTAACATCGTAATCTACATTATTTAAATATTTAGTTCAATTTTTCATACACATTATCACAAACAAGTTTAACAGTCTATTCCTCATATTGTATTCCTTCCTACAATTCAAATTTATAATTGGAACTCTTTCTCTTTGGGGTCTTGGTGTTCCAATTTAGATCTAAAAAATGATCATATTACTAGATTCCTTCTTTCTCTCACATACATATTTGATTGGATTAGAGAGTAAAGTGATTGCCTAAATCCCATTAACGATCTTCCATGTTACTCCTAAACAATGCTAACTTTAGGGAACATATATATCAAGTACACTCGTCATTCTACCATGTCCCAAAATTATAGCTTTGAATATTTTCCTAGTGTTCAAAGCTTACTAATGAAAATAATCCAATTGTACCCAATTTTCTTTATTATGCTTAGGAAATTATATCAAAATTTAATCTTCCTAATGAATGATCTTATCCATACATAGTGTTTCCATTAATGAAAACATTAAAATACTTACCTTAGCTAACTTGCCAACTATCTCCCCCATTGGCATTGATAACAACAAAATTGACTAAGTGTTCCAAAACTTCAAAGTAGAACATTGTGGCCACACAATTTAAATTATATATTCTTTACGCATTACTATACTTTTCCATACCCACATATATCTATTATTTATTTCTCCCCCTTTTGTATGCATACTTGCATAAAAAAATAGCGTTAACAAAATTAAAATTGATAAGTTATCAAGATGTCCATCTCTAGGGGAGTTTTAGTTGAGTTGGAATTTAAGAGTTTTGATGATTCGGTTCCAAAATAGCTTTTGTTTTTCATCAATGACAAGCATAGAGATTGTTAGATCTTCCAAATTTTTAGTTGTCATTGTTGTCACTACTTTGGACTCATTGACATCATTCAATATTATTTAGTATCAATTCATCTATTCATTGATAGCCTAAATATATATACATATAAATATGATCATCTTTGAGGGAAACTCATTTGGTACAAACCTATCTCAACACATTCAAATCTATTTTGTATAGATGATAATTGATCTAAATTGATGAACATCAATATGCTCTCTTGTTGGTCTCAGTAGATGGGGAGGATTTATATATACCAATGTTTTGTATATATAGATCTACATTGATCTCAATTTTTGAAAATAATGCAATCTATGATGCTAGTTTCATGATTTCATTTATGAAAACTATTGAAATTGAGTGTCTATGAAGTTTTTATCAATATAAGGGATAAAATTTATACTTGATTTAGAACTATGTCAATGCATTTGCAGATGCATGACCACCATTTCAATTTTGTATATCTGGCAATTTAACTTGTCAATGCACTTGTAGATGCCTAACCACCAGTTCAATTTTATATTGCTAAGATAGGTGAGCATATTCATTTGAGAGGCCAAGGCTTATGGTCCAAATACTCATGTTTGATTTCTTAAGATTATTTCCCACTAATTTGTCTACTTTAAGATTCTACATTAAAGATATTTTAAGTAAATAAATATTTTTAAATCTCAAAAAATATTGATGAGAATACTAATATATGCCTATTTAGAATTAAATTAAGAAACAAAATACAGTATTACAACAATGAAACCAACAAAACAATTTGTGCATTTTTTTTAAATATTTGTACATCATTACAACTGTAACATCATTTTTGACAAAAATACTAAATAATAGTTGCAACGATAAGCCAATAGGTATTTACTAATTTGTTTTTAACTATAATAATTAAGTAAACTAAAATTTTATTTGTTTATTTAATTCATCATATAATAATGAGTTATCATATAAAAAAATATTCACATAAAAATCCATTATGAAAAATAAATAGGAAAATAACATGGGAAAAAAAAAACATATAGAGTGAAGAGAAAAAACTAAACTAAAATAATTATAAAAAATAAAAAATTAACTAATTTAAGATATATCAACTGTTTCACATTTCCAAATGAATGTTACTTATACAAATGTCACTTATGACATTTAAACCGCACTGGAATAAATAACATTTTAGAATGTTACTTATAAAAATTTCAATGAAAATGTCACCAAGACAAACAAATTGTTATTTTTCATAATGTCACTTTTGCAAATAAATGTTACTTATACAAATGTTAGTTATGACATCTTGTACTTATGTACTTATACTAGTGTCAATCAATATTGTTTATAATTGTATCACTATCACTTATCAAAAATGGTGCTCCAAAGTTTCACATTTTCAAATGAATGTTACTTATACAAATGTCGCTTATGACATTTAATCAACACTTGAATGAACTACATTTTAAAATGTTAATTTGATTATGAAAATGTGACCAAGGCAAATTAATGTTACTTATCATAATGTCACTTATGACATCCTAAGTGGTTCTTAGGCATGCCAAACAAAGCGATATTGACTAAGTGATGCCTAGGTAAATAAATGTCACTTAACATAATGTCACTTTTGAAAATAAATATTACTTATACAAATGCCAGTTATGACATCTTGTACATGTGCTACTTATAAAAGTGTTACTTAACCAATATCGTATATAATTGTATCAGTGTCACTTTATCAAAAATGATGCTCCAAAGTTTCACATTTCCAAATGAAAATAAATATTACTTATACAAATGTCAGTTATGACATCTTGTACATGTGCTACTTATAAAAGTGTTACTTAACCAATATCATATATAATTGTATCAGTGTCACTTTATCAAAAATGATGCTCCAAAGTTTCACATTTCCAAATGAATGTTACTTATACAAATGTCACTTATGACACTTGAATAAACCGCATTTTAATATGTTATAAAAATTTTGATTATGAAAATTTCACCGAGGCAAAGAATGTTACTTATCATCATGTCCCTTATTACATCCTATTTATATGTTTCTTATAGAAGTGTCACTTAGTCAATATCACATATAATTGTATCAGTGTCACTTATCAAAAATGATGCTACAAAGTTTCACATTTCCAAATGAATGTTACTTATAAAAATGTTGTTTATGACATTTAAACGACACTTGAATGAACTAAGCCAGCCGGTATGAGCTCCATTCAACGCTAAGAGTAATATCACTGAAAATCTTCTAACAAAATCATCAAAAAGATTAGCAGTTACATATTCAAAATCTGCCTAATAAGGAACAGGCAGATCACCTTGGGGAATCTAACAAAATACTCTTAACCATCCTTCCCATTCAATGATACACACTACAACTTATCCTGCTTATAATTTACTTAGATCATAATATCAGTAAAACCATCCAAACATTACAGCCTTAATTTGATAAACTAGCTGAAGTCTTCCATCAAAACCATAGAAGATCTTGATTTCCTCTACAAACAAACTGCCTAATTGAAAAACAAGAACAAACTAAACATACAATAGCTGTCTTATAAAATCCATAAGCTGAGCGCATCCACGATATCCAAGAAAGAAAACAACAAATATTAGATCTAAGGGACTGAAAGTGCCGAGAGCAAGGCTCGTAATAAGAACACAGGGGAAGCCATATAAAATACCTAAGATAGTATAATCCATATATATTTGAAAAATTCCTAAACAAGTTGTTATTTGATAATAGAATTAACAAACAGCATAAACCTCATGAGGGCTACCCCAAAGCAAACCCCTTGAAAATCCAATTCCATTCTGTAACTATCCATGTTTGCTTAAAAACACTTGAATATTTATTTTAACAATGCAGCTGTAACATCGAGAGATACATTAAAATACCTTTCAAACCAACAAGTCATATCTAAGAATTTCTTCTTACTTTAGCTGGAACGAAACAAACCACATGAAACTCCTAAGATTTGCAATTATGAACATATGCTATTAACCAAATAAATCATGAGTCTCATCTGTTAATAATAACACATATATATTAAGACATTGAGTAGATTACAAATGTACAGAACCAACTATATTACCATAGATCAATAATAGAGAATTTTGAAGAAGTTAGTGGGTTGTCTTACACCAATGGCTAATTTCTACCGTGGGTATGAGAAAGGGTACATTGCAAAAGGGAAAAAAGTGGGTGCGAGCATCACGAAGAATGTGTTAAGGAGGAGAGCCATCTACAAGCTAGTACTCTGAAGCTGAGGAGAAGGTGAAGGAATTGTCAACTGCTAGTGTGAAAATCCGTGATTCTCTTCCTGTGGGGTATGTTTCGTTTATGCAATTGAAAATTTTAAGTGAAGCACAAACTAGTAAGGAATCTGGGTCAACAATACCAGACATACCAACAGTTTCTAGCGTATCCCATTCAAACAAAGATATGAACCCCAATGAAAATGAGCAAGATTGAGTCTGGCAATGGGTATTGGAGATAGGAATCTTGAAACAAGGAAGTGAAACAAAGAAGAGTTCAAGATGGTGTTCCCGCTGAAAGTCAAGATCACCATAGTTGGATATTTTTAGCAATTAAAAGGGATGTTTCTTCTCAGTGGGAAGCATATGGCGAGCCTAAATCTAATAGGGATGTCGTGGACCTAAGAGAGAAATGGCAAGTAAATTATAGTATCTTGACAATATTTACAACTTTGACTATATAAGCTATTTTTACACCATATAATGAGCAAAAAAATAATTTTCAATGATCAATGGAAGCAATCTTTGACTAATTGTTATCATCTTTACTTCATACATATAAGTGGAAGAAAATGTTCTGTCAAACACAAAATGTCTTCATACACAAAACAAAGGTGTAAAACAACTCAAATGAGAAGGAAACATATATTATTTTTAACTCACTCTAGTCTTTCCCAAAATTTTCACCATAATTGCAAAGATGTCAAAGCAATTTTCCATTTTCAGCATTCTAATAATGTAAATGTGAATGCAGATTCATACAAATCCATACGCATATCAAGGAAAGCCACGTTTGAAGACTGGATACGAGCTCCTGATGACAAGCATTGATATAGAAAAACGACTTGATGAGTTAAAACTCTATTTCATCACTTTTTTAAAGTATCAGACAAACTTTTTAGTGAATAAAATGCTTAAAAATCTTGAAATGTGCAGGTGACTATTCCTTTCTTGCTTCTCCACGGTGAAGATGACAAAGTGACAGACCCATCTGTGACTCAATCGCTGCATGATTTGGCCCACAACTCTCCAATTTGAAGGAGTTTAGTAGAAATTAAGACACACCACTGCTCAAATCTCTTTGTATTACAAATAACAAGGTACTCCAGGATGCCAACAACAGTTTTGCCAAAGAAGAGGCAGTTGAATCCTCTACGTCTGGAATTGATGTTCCTACTTTCATTATCTATGTGCCAGTTGATAACATTGTTTATGAATTAGATGGGATGAAGGAAGGGCCCATCTCTCTTGCCCGCTTTGATGGAGCTTCGGATGGTTTGGGTTGGTTGAATGTTGTACAGCCAATACTTCTAAAAAGATTGGAGAAATACATGGAAAGCAACATTGAGTTTAGTGTGTTGGGTGTTATAAAAGATTGGAAAGAAGAGTATGTCTCCCGTCTGGAGAATCTTGAGAGAAGGAAAGATCAAATTATGCAAGAATTGGAAGGGAAGATGGATAATGGAGATCTCCAGAGGATTCTGAGACTGAAACTTTCAAGCAGAGGATATCAATGGAGGATGAGAAGATATAATTAAATTTCTACTTTAATCTAGTTACATGTTCAGCCTACTTAAAAGACTGTTGAATTTTAACTGGATTTGATTTACATGTTCTCTCATATTCAAGCCGGATCTGGTCTTTACATGCTGACCACACTGAAAGACTGTTAAAATTCTAGCTTTATTTGAGTCATTCATGCTCATCTTGCTTGAAAGGCTCTTACATGCTTGAATTCTAACTATATGCGGTTCATCCATATCATTCACAGACCACTGCAAGAGGTCAGTATTGCACTCCTTTCATCAGTTTTAAAGAAATTTCTATTCCACAACAATTTCAATGGTTTGGTACATGAAACCCATTACCAAGTGTTCTAGGATATGCATATATGGATTTGTGACACCACTTCCTATGATGCCATGCCTTCTTGATGATTTGAAATCATACCACTGAATTTAGACGTTGCCTAGTCCAAGAAAAAAACCTAATTGTCTTATTTGTTCCTGATTATACATAACCAGACAATATGGCGAAACTTACATTATCTATGCTCTACAAGTAGCGATTGAGCAAGGCCAAAACTGTCTGTGACAAAGTCACAGAGCCAGGAGCCTGGATAAGACTTTCAAATTGTACCCTGACGTGTGGCATGGTTTGACTTGTGGTGAGACTCCTGAACACACTGAATTGGTATTCGCAGACAATAATTTCATGGCCTGACAAGAGAAGCCCGGCTGGCTGCCCAGATGAGAATAGCTTCATCAAGAAATCCAATGATAAACACGAGGGAGTTTCGATGATGGCTGAAATCGAAAAGAAGTTTGCCAAAGACAAGATTCCTTATTTGGAAAGATAAGCTGATCAAAGGAATGGATTCCTTGTCTTGTATTGTACGAGTAATGGCCAAGCTATTTAGACAAAGGAAACAGTCTAAAATTATTTTAAAAATATGAATGGCAGGAGTTCTATGCAAAATCAGAGGATGAGCAAATGGAATCTGCTTGATCAGTTAAATGATGGAGACAAGCTGCCAACTCCTCACATAAACCAAAAATTAAACAAAATCTTTTAAATGGTGCATAGTCCACTTTCACTTTTTTTCAGCAAGGTTGTGACATTGGCATAGCCATACATCACTCTTATTTTCAGAATTGGCTATATAGGTATGGAAAGTGCCTTGATAAATTTTGTTAAAAAAATTTATTAATTAAGATATCAAAGCTAGAGTTACTACAACTTCACTTTCATGACTCTTTTGCTCGGGTTGCATTTTAGTAACTACTTTATTTGTTTCGATTAGATTATTTGTAATTTGTTGGGTTTATTATTATAAATGATAAATGATGAATACATTTACTGTATACAAGAAATGTGAAGTTAATCATAAAGCTGAAAAGCTAAAAATTACACCAACATATTATAAAATTAGAAAATCTTGTAAAATGAGTCATAAAGATATTGAAATTGATGGAGAAAACATAAAGCAGTAAACGTAAAATAACATAAAGCAGTACTAAGTCCCAACATTTGAATTGAAAGAATTATATGTTCCTTCCCTTCCCCCTTCCCCTCCCCCTTTCTCTCCCGTTTCCCCTTCCCCTTCCCCTTTCGCTTCCCCTCCCCCTTTCTTTCTCATTCCCCCTTCCCCTTCCCCTTCCCTTGTTCTTCTCAACTATTTTTGTCTTGTTTTGCTCCACCTTCCTCTTCTTTGTCTTCTCCTCCACCTCCTTTGTGTCCTCCATCTCCTTCCTCAATCTTTTGCTGAACCGTTTTACCATAGGAGTGGGAGTGACAACTGATTCCACATGAAGAATCTCCAACTGTTGCTCCTACAAACCAAAAAGAGCACAAAGATAAGTAACACAACCAATTACCACAGAGGCCACAACATGTTCTTGGAAGTCGAGTAAGACATCATTTTTATGTTGGGAACTGATTTTTATGTTCCGAGGAAAAAGTGAGTAAAAAACATACAGTATACAGTCTCTTCATTCCTCCTTGTGAGAATGACTTTAAAATATAAAACATAAAGCATGCAATATGATAAGAACACAACTCAATTAATAGTATATGTATGAGCATAATAATAAAAAGAATAGAGATGTATTACAAGGCCACCAGGTGCTAGAATGGACTCCTCATTCCGGCCTTCATTGGTTGGAGCTTCTAGCTGCACTTCCTCCTCAAATTGTGCTTGCGGATCCTCACTCTGGCCTTCATTGGTTGGCGCTTCTGGCTGCACTTCCTCCTCAAACTGTGCTTGCTACTTAGCAAGATACTCAACATATCAATATAATAAGAATGCAACTCAATTAACAATATATGTATGAGCATAATAATAAAAATATTAGTGATGGATTACAAGGCCAATAGATGCTAGAGTGCCCTCCTCATTCTGGCCTTCATTAGTTGAGGCTTCTGGTTGTGCCTCCTCCTCGCGTTGTGCTTTACTCTTAGCATGATACTCAGCAAATCATTCATCAACCATTTTCTTGAGTACGTCTAAGACATCTTCATATTTTTTCTTGCCATCAAGCATGCGAGCTGACCCTTTCAAGGAGTTAAGGTAAACCTTATGGCATTGAGCAAGGTCAAAAGTATCTCTTTTGTGCCTCCTTGAGACCACAATGGGATGAGGTGGTTTTGGTCAAGGAGGTCTCTGTAAAGGAGCTCCCCTTGCACCTTTTCCCCGTTTATCATTGGGAATAGGTGGGCATTTATGTTTTTCCCTTCTGTGATCATTGAGTCTTCCTTTGCACCATTGCAGACCTTCTCTGCCTTCACATCCTTCAAAATTGCAAAAATAATATCAGCGATTTCCAATAGCTATATACCAATACTCATTTTCAAGCTGAAAAAACAATCTCCACATTAAATAATAATACATTAGGAAAATAGTCAAGATACATTCACAATCTATGAATCTGAAAATTTCATTAACAAAATGAGAAAACAGAACTTTGTTCTCAAGGAACTATTATTGACTTTGCACACATTTCTTCTGAGCACATAGGTGCAAATTAACATAATGATTTTGTAAAATTAAGTTCACTCAAACTTAGTAGAAGTCAACATTACAATGTTTTCAACACTATAATTACAGCCAATAACATTTGAGATTAATGATATTTTTATTATTGTTCTTACAATTGAAAATATATCTCACCTCGCTATGGGTACTAGGCTGCCCATCTATGTTTGCCTCTTCAATAACATTTTTCCTATTACCCTTAAGTCAATGCTCAATTAAAAACCGAAAAAATCAATCATCCAGATAATATTCTTAAAAAATTAGCATGAATGCAGACATAATTCAAAAGGAAAAAAGAATAAATCAAACATTTGCTTACCTGGATATTTTCTATATTTTCTATTATTTGCAAATTAAAAGAGAAAACTCCCAATGAAGCACTCAAGCAACGTAACTGGCAAACAAGAAACATATCATAAAAAGAACAACATCATGCAACTAAAACAATCAATTATCACACATGAACTGATGTATTGATCACGAGTACATTTAAGACAAAGGACATAGAAGAGCTTTGAGATAGTAATATGCTCCAAGTACATCTAAACAACTAAATCACAGATTTTCAATGACTATACAATCAACAATGATTGAGTATTAGAAAACCATAGAGGTAAAATCATTAAAAAGATCTTGATCTTTTGTTCAAGTGCACAAATCCATTTTCTTGAATAAAGAACATTCCAAGATTATAATATTGCTTACTAAGGGGACACAAATACTTTTAATTTCCATTCATGATATTTCAACTTGATAAGATCCATGGTTTCACCATTTCAAGATGCAAGTAGGCTATTTTACTTTTCAATGTACGATAGCTTGGCCTGTGATGTCAATTCGTTGCAAAACTTGTAATTAGTTGGCAATAAATACACTTTAATAACTGACATGTTTATAGAATGATATAAGTGATATAGACTTCATGGTATAGTTTATATCGTCATCACTTATAGTATTGTCCCTTGTATCATTCTATAATAATGTCTCTTATACAAGTGTCACTTATAAAATGTCGATTATTACACTCATTGTTGCTTATAGAAATGTCATGTAAATTTTTTCTTATATCATTCTATACATGTCGGTTATCAAAGTGTCCCTTATAAAATGGCGCTTATACCATTCTATACAAATCTTGCTTATGACATTCTATAACTATGTCACTCATAGAAGTGTCACTTTTTTGGAACTGAATATGTTGCTTATAAAAGTGTCACTATTTTGGAAATAAATATGTCGCTTATAAAAGTGTCACTATTTTTGAAATAAATATGTCGCTAATAAAGTGTCACTATTTACAAAAGACATACGTAAAGAATGACATTTTCATAATCGACATTTTCAGAGCGACAACAATAGGAGTATAAGCGATATTGATTAAATGACGCTAATATAAGCGACATAAGTATAGAATGTCATAAGCAAAATTTTGTAAATATTGTAATTGCATCTCTAAATTGTATGCATTAGTCAATCATAGTTGACCAACTGATGATAATGTAGCCTCTAGTTGTACCTTCCATATCCAATTTGGTATCCATCATAAAGCACCTTTTCCCTAATCATGTTGTGCTCTCCCAAATTTGTTTTGTTAACACAAGAACATGGCTTATATAGCAATTATTTGAAATATATTGCATAATCAGTTCAATTTTATGAAATACATGGCACAACAAGCACCTTTGGAGAAAAACTCCATGTTCCTTCTCTCTGTTAATATTGACAATTACTTAAAGAAAATAAAATATGAATCCACTGGGTTAAGTAGTTTTCTATTGGCTATAACTACATTTTCAAGTGTTTCCTTCACTCTAAATGCTCTTACTAAAAAGATTAGAGTATTAGCATGCATTTTTTTGCAACTCAAGTTTTGAGACTTGAACTTGCTTTATTGCTCAAAATTCAGCTGGTAAAGTTTACGTGTGATTCAAATCATTTGGTACTTGCAAAATAGTTAATAACAGATAACGAAACAAGGGATCCAAATGAATTTCAAACTTAAGCACTTGATACAAAAAATTGACCATATGGTTTAAAAATCGGTTAGACAGTTGGACAAGTATGAACCTGAAATATACGGTGATATAGCACAAATTTAGAGCTGCCAAAATATTTAAATCTTCTCCATCAATCTTTCACACTAAACATCACATTACATTGGTGATTATGAGGATGGTTAAAGCTTGCTTGTTGGTTCTAAGCACCTCAAGGGCTCTATATGAGTTGCAAAACCGAGATTATAGGAAGAGATTTGGAAAAGATAAGTTCTAATTTTTACAAGTGTCAAGTTTTCAGCATACTTGATATGTTTTGACAGTTAAAACAGTAGTCTCCAGTATTTGTTCGTAGGGAAGATAGTTTCCTTTTGAATGAGCATTAGTAAGGCAACGTAAAACATTGAATTTCACTCCTTTTTGACACTTGTGGGTTTGCATTTGGTTAATTTTTAATAGAGATATTGGAATTCAAAGAATAACTATCAAAACCCTTCTTTAAGGTATGTAGTGAGCACGTAAAATGTGAGATCTTTTGAGTTCACTAAAATCAAAACCCCATGTTTCGTAGGGAGATAGAAATGTCTATATTAACTGTCCTTAAGGTTGCAAGACGCTATGCACAAAGATCCACGTGAAATGGATCCATGGAAAGTATGACAAAACTATCACAGAGTTAAGAGTTTGCTGACAGACAAGGGGTAAACATGACTTTGTCCATGCAGAACAGTCTTGGAAGTGCCTTAAGTATTGAGAGGGATATCAGAAAGTGTTTTGCACAGTGTGACAATTTGGGAATGATAGGAAGTGAGTCAAGTTGACTTTCTGCAAGCAGGGACAATTTTATGACAGTTTGTCAGTAAAAACAGTGAATGTTGGTTCTTGGTTGGAAGAACTAGTGTAGGTAGAGTGTCAAGGAGATAAGGTGTGGAAAAAGTTAGGAATGGAGGGGGGATTAGAACCATAGGAACTAAGAGTTTGGTCAAGTGGGAAGTCCTGTTTGGAAAGGAATAGGACAGTCATAATGACGAGATGTCGTTGAAGCCTTTAATAGTGAATGGTGAGAATTGATGGAATTAGTATTATCCTAATGGTTTTTAGGAGATTGACATGTTTTCATGGGATGCTAAAAGGTGTACATGTAGTCAAACATATGAGGATAGATCAAGGGACATATATACGGTTCGCTACATTTAGTAACCAATCTTCACCACACACTTGGAAAGCCTAAGACAAACTTAGATAATCAACTCCACAAGCGTCCCACCAAGTCTCAACACACTAGTGCAAGCAATAATTAAAATGAGTAGTGAACCAAGGCAATCATAGACTATCTCTACTTTAAGAAGTGTTGCATGAGTATACAATGTCATAGTTTGCACACCCAACATACCAAGGTAAAGAGAAAATAAATATTTTTTATAAAGAATTTTAGCTCTGTAATATTATACACAAGAATAAGCATAGGCCATTTTAGAATTTTGGCCTTTCCATAAGTTTTAAAATACCAGCCTCTCTAAACTTTAGTTTTATATAAAATAGCATATAGAGAAAAAAATCAATAAAAACCACTTATAGATCAAGGCTTTCATTTCCCACACCCATTTATAATGTTACCAGTGCATCATGTTAATGCTTTGGCAATGTTGGTGCATCATGTTAATATTGAACCCACAAATAAGGATAACCAGCAATCCTTGGATATCAAGATTTCACTTCTTGACCACAAAGACTCTCTACTTAAACTCGTTTCACTAACCTTCATTGATATCTTAAAGCAGTATGATGCATCCAAAATATGAAGATCTATACAAACTGCCATAATATCTCTAAGTGTCCAATCATTGAAGTCAAAGCATTTGAAAAAATTCAAAGACTTCTATAGTGGAAATGACCTAGCTGAAGCATAAAGTGTATAGCTTGTAATACTGCTTGTAACTATAACCAGAGGGGAGGAAATGGAACCCAAGATGCATCTAAACAACAAACTGAAACATATTGATAAGATCCATGGTTTCACCATTTCAAGATGCAAGTAGGCTATTTTACTTTTGAATGTACAATAGCTTGGCCCAAGATGTCGATTCATCACAAAACTTCTAATTAGTTGGCAACAAATACTCTTATATAACTGACATGTTTATGTAATGATAAAATTGATATAGACTTCATGGTATAGTTTATATCATCATCACTTATAGTATTGTCCCTTGTATCATTCTATAATAATGTCTCTTATACAAGTGTCACCTATAAAATGTCGATTATTACACTTCATTGTCGCTTATAGAAATGTCATGTAAATTTTTGCTTATATCATTCTATACACATCGTTTATCAAAGTGTCCCTTACAAAATATCGCTTATACCATTCTATACAAATCTCGCTTATGACATTCTATAACTATGTCGCTTATAGAAGTGTCACTATTTTGGAAATACATAGTCGCTTATACAAGTGTCACTATTTATAAAAGACATACGTAAGAATGACATTTTCATAATAGGCATTTTCAGAGTGACAATGATAGGAGTATAAGTGATATTGATTAGATGACATTAATATAAGCCACATATGTAAAGAATATCATAAGCGACATTTTGTAAGTATTGTAATTGCATCTCTAAATTGTATGCGTTAGTCAATCATAGTTGACCAACTGATGATAATGTAGCCTCTAGTTCTACCTTCCATATCCAATTTGGTATCCATCGTAAAGCACCTTTTCCCTAATCATGTTGTGCTCTCCCAAATTTGTTTTGTTAACACAAAGACATGGCTTATATAGAAATTATTTGAAATACATTGCATAATCAGTTCAATTTTATGAAATACATGGCACAACAAGCACCTTTGGAGAAAAACTCCACGTTCCTTCCCTCTATTAATATTGACAATTACTTAAAGAAAAGAAAATATGAATCCACTGAGTTACGCAGTTTTCTATTGGCTATAACTACATTTTCAAGTGTGTCCTTCACTCTAAATGCTCTTACTAACAATATCAGAGTATTATCTTGCATTTTTGTGCAACTCAAGTTTGGAGGCTTTAACTTGCTTTATTGCTCAAAATTCATCTGGTAAAGTTTACATTGGATTCAAATCATTTGGTACCTGCAAAATAGTTAATAACAGAACGAAACAAGGGATCCAAATGAATTTCAAACTTAGGCACTTGATACAAAAAAATGACCATATGGTTTTACAATCGGTTGGATAGTTGGACAAGCATGAACCTGAAATATACAGTGATATAGCACAAATTTAGAGCTGCCAAAATATTTAAATCTTCTGCATCAGAAGATCTAAATAAGAGACAAAAAGGAAACAGATCGAGGAAATTACATCTTTCACACTAAACATCACATTAGATTGGTGATTATGAGGATGGTTAAAGCTTTCTTGTTTGTTCTAAGCACATGAAAGGCTCTATATGAGTTGTAAAACTGACATTTGAGGAAGAGATTTGGAAAAGATAAGTTCTAATTTTTACAAGTGTCAAGTTTCTAGCATACTTGATATGTTTGGACAGTTAAAACAGTAGTCTCCAGCGTTTGTTCATAAGGAAGATAGTTTCCTTTTGAATAAGCATTAGTAAGGCAACGTAGAACATTGAATTTCACTCCTTTTTGACACTTGTGGGTCTGCATTTGGTTAATTTTTAATAGAGATATTGGAATTCAAAGAATAACTATCAAAACCCTTCTTTAAGGTATGTAGTGAGCACATAAAATGTGAGATCTTTTGAGTTCACTAAAATCAAAACCCCATGTTTCGTAGGGAGACAGAAATGTCTATATTAACTGTCCTTAAGGTTGCAAGATGCTATGCACAGAGATCGACGTGAAATGGATCGATGAAAGGTATGATGAAACTGTCACAGAGTTAAGAGTTTGCTGACAGACAAGGGGTAAACGTGACTTTGTCCATGCAAAACAGTCTTGGGAAGTGCTTTAAGTGTTGAGAGGGATATCAGTAAGTGTTTTGCACAGTGTGATGGTTTGGGAATGATAGGAAGCGAGTCAAATTGACTTTCTGCAAGCAAGGGCAGTGTTATGACAGTTTGTCAGTAAAAACAGTGAATGTTGGTTCTTGGTTGGAAGAACAAGTGTAGGTAGAGTGTCAAGTAAGGAGATAAGGTGTGGGCAAAGTCAGGAATGGAGGGGGGATTAGAACCATAGGAACTAAGAGTTTGGTCAAGTGTGAAGTCCTGTTTGGAAAGGAATAGGATAGTCATAATGATGAGGTGTTGTTGAAGCCTTTAATAGTGAATGGTGAGGGTTGATGGAATTAGTATTATCCTAATGGTTTTTAGGAGATTGACATGTTGTTGTGGGATGCTAAAAGGTGTACATACAGTCAAACATATGAGGAAATATCAAGGAACCAATATACGATTCGCTACATTTTGTAACCAATCTTCACCACACACTTGGAAAGCCTAAGACAAACTCAGATAATCAACTCCACAAGTGTCCCACCAAGTCTCAACACACTAGTGCAAGCAATAATTAAAATGAGCAATCAACCAAGGCAATCATAGACTGTCTCTACTTTAAGAAGTGTTGCATGAGTATACAATGTCATAGTTTGCACACCCAACATACCAAGGTAAAGAGAAAATAAATATTTTTTATAAAGCATTTTAGCTCTGTAATATTATACACAAGAATAAGCATAGGCCATTTTAGAATTCTGGCCTTTCCATAAGTTTTAAAATACCAGCCTCTCTAAACTTTAGTTTTATATAAAATAGCATATAGAGCAATAATCAATAAAAACCACTTATAGATCAAGGCTTTCATTTCCCACACCCATTTATAATGTTACCAGTGCATCATGTTAATGCTTTGGCAATGCTGGTGCATCATGTTAATGTTGAACCCACAAATAAAGATAACCAGCAATCCTTAGATATGAAGATTTCACTTATTGACCACAAAGACTCTCTACTTAAACTCGTTTCACTAAATATAAAAAGAAAACAAGAAAGAAATTAACCTTCATTGTTATCTTAAAGCAATATGATGCATCCAAAATATGAAGTTCGCCATAATATCTCTAAGTGTCCAATCATTGAAGTCAAAGCACTTGAAAAAATTCAAAGACTTCTATAGTGGAAATGACCTAGCTGAAGCATAAACTGTATAGCTTGTAATACAGCTTGTAACTATAACCAAAGGGGAGGACATGAAACCCAAGATGCATCTAAACAGCAAACTGAAACATATTGCTTACTAAGGGGTCACGAATACTTCTGATTTCCCTTCATGATATTTCAACTTGACAAGATCCATGGTTCCACCATTTTGAGATGCAAGTAGGCTTTTTTACTTTTGAATGTGCAATAGCTTGGCCCGAGATGTCAGTTCGTTGCAAAAATTCTAATTAGTTGGCAACAAATACACTTTTATAACTGACATGTTTATGGAATGGTATAAGTGATATAGACTTCATTGTATAGTTTATATCGTCATCGCTTATAGTATTGTCCCTTGTATCATTCTATAATAATGTCTCTTATACAAGTGTCACTTATAAAATGTCGATTATTACACTCATTGTTGCTTATAGAAATGTCATGTAAATTTTTTCTTATATCATTCTATACATGTCGGTTATCAAAGTGTCCCTTGTAAAATGTCGCTTATACCATTCTATACAAATCTCGCTCACGACATTCTATAACTATGTCGCTTATAGAAGTGTCACTATTTTGGAAATAAATATGTCACTTATAAAAGTGTCACTATTTTGGAAATAAATATGTTGCTTATAAAAGTGTCACTATTTTTGAAATAAATACGTCACTGATAAAGTGTTACTATTTATAAAATACATACATAAAGAATGACATTTTCATAATCGACATTTTCAGGGCGACAACGATAGGAGTATAAGCGATATATATTAAATGACACTAATATAAGACACATATACATAGAATATCATAAGCGACATTTTGTAAGTATTGTAACTGCATTTCTAAATTGTATGCGTTAGTCAATCATAGTTGATCAACTGATGATAATGTAGCCTCTAGTTCTACCTTCCATATCCAATTTGGTATCCATCATAAAGCACCTTTTCCCTAATCATGTTGTGTTCTCCCAAATTTATTTTGTTAACACAAAGACATGGCCTATATAGCAATTATTTGAAATACATTGCATAATCAGTTCAATTTTATGAAATACATGGCACAACAAGCACCTTTGGAGAAAAACTCCACATTCCTTCCCTCTGTTAATATTGACAATTACTTAAAGAAAATAAAATATGAATCCACTGAGTTACGCAGTTTGCTATTGGCTAGAACTACATTTTCAAGTGTGTCCTTCACTCTAAATGCTCTTACTAACAATATTAGAGTATTATCTTGCATTTTTGTGCAACTCAAGTTTGGAGACTTGAACTTGCTTTATTGGTCAAAATTCATCTGGTAAAGTTTACATTGGATTCAAATCATTTGGTACCTGCAAAACAGTTAATAACAGATAAGGAAACAAGGGACAGTTGGATAAGCATGAACCTGAAATATACAGTGATATAGCACAAATTTAGAGTTGCCAAAATATTTAAATCTTCTCCATCAAAAGATTTAAATAAGAGACAAAAAGGAATCAAATCGAAGAAATTACATCTTTCACACTAAAAATCACATTACATTGGTGATTATGAGGATGGCTAAAGCTTGGTTGTCGGTTCTAAGCACGTGAGAGGCTCTATATGAGTTGCAAAACCAAGATTGTAGGAAGAGATTTGGAAAAGTTAAGTTCTAATTTTCATAAGTGTCAAGTTTCCAGCATACTTGATATGTTTTCTCCAGCATTTGTTCATAGGGAAGATAGTTTCCTTTTGAATAAGCATTAGTGAGGCAACATAGAACATTGATTGTTTCCCAGCTTAGTTTATAGTAAAAATCTATACCAAGATACTTGTATTCCTTCACAATTTCTAGCGGGATGCCTTCAAAAATGAAAATATTGGGCATTTCTTTTCTCCTTAAAGAGAAAATCATGATTTTGGTTTAGGTAATGTTCACATGCATCCCAACCTCTTGTAAAAAACACTCTAAGGCCCTTAAGTGATCTCTCAAACTTTGAGCCATCTTTTAAATTAAAATAAGGTTATCCACGTACAAAAAAAGTTTCACCACATATCCTGCTTGATGCACATGTTCCCCATCCATATTGCTTAACCAAGTTTCTAATTTATCAATGTATAACCCAACCAAGGTTGGAAATAATAGACATCCCTACTTAACCGCAATGCCACTACCAAAAATATTCGAACATGCCCTCATTGGTTCTGATTTTGGCTCTAAGTGTATCATATAGTCTGTGCACCATTGCTCTATACTTGTTGACGATATCCAATTATATCGTTTTGTTCCAAAAATTGTCCCTAGGTACCGTATCAAAGGCTCTCTTAAAGTCTACAAAGCAGCAATAGGCTTCCTCCCCTTGATAATCCCATATTTTCTCTATTGATGCAATGGTCAATGGTGGAATGCCTAGTTTTGAAACCTACTTGCCCTCTTGCCCTTTTCGCTTCGCCCTCTACCCAACTGCTGATTCTGTGCTCTATCATGCTTCCCCAAAAAGTTTGGTAAAAAGGGGGTTGACCATAATATAAAATGCTAAGTTTAATTTTTCACCCATTCTCACAGCAGACACCGATTACACAAGAAGCATCGATTCACAGGAGACATTGACTTCACAAAGGACATCAAATTCTCAGAAGAAATCGATTTCACAGAAAAACTCTCCATAATTATATGGAGTGGCAAACATAACTTAACAAGAAAAAAAGTGTCAAACAGTCTACAACATAAGATATGATTACACATTTAGCAATTATGTCCAAAACTTTCTACTGGCATGCTTAGCCCAAAACAAAACGTATGAAAATAAATGAGTGTTGTGAGTTTTATGTTCTCTATTTACTTCATAGACCCCACGCAAACTAGAAACAATAAGCTATGCAACATCTTAGGATTCAATACATTTATTGAGATTTCCAGAGAACAAAGAAAAAGGGAACCTGGATTGCTCAGATCCTTGTACACTTCCTCTAACACAAGCCAACAACGTCTTCTCCTTGCACACTCCCTCTTTCACCAGCCGACAGTGTCTTCTCTTTCATTTTTCCTGCAAAAACTTCCTTGAGCTCTTTCTCCAGTCGATGGAATCTCCCCCACTGAGTCATTTTTCCCTTGCCGGCTATACTCCATCTCTCTAATAGCACAGTCCTCCAACGTGTTTGTATATAAAACTCTTAGATTATGCAGAAAAGAGGAGCTCCGCAGAGCCGAAGAAGAAAAGAGGAGCTACGCAGGCGAAGAAGAACCCTCCGAATATCTCCGACAAATTTGGGCTCTGACTAAATTGAGCTGTAGCCTAAACGCTTGATATTTTTCGAAAAAAATGCGTTTCAAAATTTCATTTTTCTAAATGACATTTCTATAAGGAAGATTTAAATATGTTAGTTATTAATTGATAACTAGGAGATAATTTCCACAACAAGTCAAATTGTAATGTGAATATTAGGATTTAACTGTGTGATTTTGAGTCAAACTCGATGACCCATGTTTCATGAGTAGTGATTCAACATGAATCCATCTCTCATGAGAATAAATGGAACACTTAGCACTTGATGTACTGCTGGAAGCTACTCGTTTCCTCATACCAGAATTCATTAGAGGTTTTCTCCTCCCTAGTGGAAATTCCATTTGTCCAATCCATCCCTCTGAGACATTCGATGATTAAAAAAGCGATTAAAAAACTAGTAAATATAACAATTAAAATATTACTAATAATAATAAAATTAAAAAAGCAACTACGCAAGAGCACCTTGAGAGAAAGTGATAGAAAATAAGAGATTCAAGCCATCCATAGCAGTCAAAGAGACGAAACAAATTCAGATTAGAAAAGGTCATTGCGGACACAAGTGATGAAAGATGGGTCATTGAGTTTGACTCAGAATCACACAGTTAAATCCTGATATTCACATCACAATGTTAGTTATTAGTTTCATCTTTGTAACTATTGTTTTCATTCAATGCATCTACTAGGGGAGAGGACCCGATACTTGAGCACCCTAACTTCACGCTTCTCAAAATCCTATGTGAAAATTTCAAATCACTCCAATTTTTTTACAACAACTTACTTGGCAAGTCCCCTGCTTATAACTAAGGTTTCAGAACCACATCATCAAATATGATGCCACATCAGCATGCTTTTTGCCAAGTTGTCCAAAATGGCCCAAATAAAAAGTGAGACCATTGATTGTGCAAAAAGGGTATCCATAGTTGCACAGTTGATGTGGCATCACATCGTTGGTTACTTTTTAGAACAAAGGGTACATTTTCATTCAATTTTGTGTAATCATCAATGTACTAACAACTTTAAAATCACAAGTATTCATACAATTTTGTCAAAAAAGTTGGACATTAAGTCAGTAAGTATAGGTATCAAATGAACAATTTCTATCACAACCATTGGAACCTGTTCAAGTACTGGGTCCTCTCCCCTATTAGCTTTCGCCAATCATATTTTAAATTGGTTTAAATCTTTGTCATACTTACAAAATCTACTAATTTTATTACATTTAAGAAATTAGAATATTACTATTTATTTTAAATTTGATTGGACCTGAACAAAAAAGACAATGAAAAAATTAATTTTAGTGTTAAGAAAATTAGTAAAATTAGAGAGAACCTTACTGGATAAGCAATAAATTTTATGTACTATCATCATCAGGTTTACATTAATGTGCTGACAGACTCTTTATTTAAATTCAATGCTCATTAGTCAGTTGATTTTCTATATTTTTCTCCTTCCATTTGCTTATTCTATTTTATGTGAGCTTGCAAAGTTTAGTTTGTTTATTTGAATGCATTTGGGAAAGTATACAGGAGCTATGGGATGAGGTGCAATCTTGTAGATTGTGCGATTGTCGCAAAGGAACTTTGGTTTGTGGGTATGGCTTTATCGCTTCTCAACAGGAATTTTGTCATGTGTTTTTTTTGTCGAAATTTATTTGATGAAGTTTTCTAGATTTAGATGTAACAGCGTAATTATATCCTTTTTATTATAATGTTGTTTCAAATTTTCATTTCTCTAAATGACATTTCAATAAATGAGATTTAATAATGTTAGTTATTGAATGGTGTTACAAAATTTCATTTCCCTAAATGACATTTCAATAAACGAGATTTAATAATGTTAGTTATTGAATGGTGTTTCAAAATTTCATTTCTATACTTATACAAATGTTAGTTATGAAAATGTTACTTATACAATCATCTCTTATAAAATATCTATTAGAAATAATTGATTTATACAAATTACAGTTGTCATTTACAATAGTTTCATATATGAAGTGACTTATACTCGTATGTTTGTCACTTATAAAAATGGTGTTTCAAAATTTCATTTCTCTAAACAACATTTCTATAAGTGATATTTAAAAATGTTAGTTATTATAACGATGTTTCAAATTTTTATTTCTATAAATGGCATTACAATAAGCGACATTAACAAATGATAAGCGAGAAAGTGATAGGTGACACATTTTACTTATATATAAGATATCTCATATATAAGTAACTAGATTAAGAAAAAAAAAGATGTTTCTCATATTTGTGAGACTTGTCCACTACAAATTACCAAATTGAAGAAATTGGTAATGTACTAAGTCATAATTAGCTATAAAGTATATCTCAAATCTTCTTTGTTAGTAACAAATTAGGTTAAAAAAAAAAAAAAAGGAACTAAATTGGGTGCAAGGTGCTCATGCTTCTTCAACTTTATAAAATCAAACTAATTTTTCTCATAACAAAGTTTTATAACAATAAGTGTTGATTGTAAAGAACTTAGGATACCACATATTTTTCCACAGGATCGATAGTAATAGTTAACACAATAAGATCTTTAGAGGAGCTTTTAACTTCATCATAAGCTTTGATAGTGATGATTTTGCATCTAGGATTAATAGTAAATTTAGAGAGACCCAATTGTTAAACAATTTTAAAGAAAATAATATTTAGCCCTGCATCATTGTCTATTAACACTTTTCTAACGTAGGTATGATAGATTTAGAATTCAATATGCAATGCAAGTTTATGTGAGTGACTAAGTTCTTTGTCATCTTCTTCAGAAAAGGTTAGGATCTCCTTATGCAAAGGAGATAACTCTAGCAACTCAAAAATAGATATTTGAGTCGGAGTGTGTTGCAATTAGTTCACAAGATCATAAGTGGTAGATGTTTTCTTAGATGAAGAAGACTTTGGTATTAGCTTGTTCAAATAATGTATCCACTTCTTCAAAGCTTGAATAGTTGTATATAACTCTTGATCATAACATAATACTTTCTTTTAGCATTATTTAATTTCTCATTGAAAAAATCAATAGGTTTACATAATACTTCCTTTTAGAATATTTCAATTTCTCACTAAAGAAAGCAACCAATTCACCTTCCTGAGTTAAAACAACTCTTATTGAACTACCACTTGCATCACATTCAACTTTAACTACCTTATTGAAATCAAGGAAAGCCAATACATATAACTCAACAACCTTTTGTTTCAAAATCTCAAAACTCTGTACACTTGAAATCATTTTTGTGTGCTTTCATAGTCTCGGTCATAGATTACAAACAACATTGAAGTTCTTTATAAAAAAAAAATCATACAAACTAGCCAAAACATGAAATGATCTTACCTTACCCATATTCTTAGGTGTAGGCCATTCCAAAATTATTTTAACCTTCTTAGTTTCCATTCTCAAACCATTACCTAAATTCATAAATCCCAAATACATAATGTCTTCCTGCATGAATGAACATTTTGTTAAATTAGTTAGTAATTTCTCTTCCTTCAATCATTGTAATACTTTGTCTAATTTTCTGAAGATGCTATTCCTTAGTATTACTAAATATTAGAATATAATCCAAATATATTATCATAAAGTTACCCAAGAATTTCTTTGGAACCTCAGTCATCAACATCATGAAAGTACTTAGTGCAAAGTGTTGGGAGGAATCAATAGTTCTCCAGATCACTTTAGGTCATTTCTCATCAGAGTTAGGTTCTTCATCAACATGTTTGAGCATTTTTATAACATTGTATGTGTTAGTATATATGTCTTTGATCTTAAAGTCATGATTGGTCTTGTTTAGATTATACATTTCCCCTTGTTCATACTTAGGGAGAGATTGTTTGAAAGCCTTATGATAAATTTTTTTGACCAACCAATAAGTAGAAACTTTTCCTTCATCAATAAGATCTTATATAGATCATTAAGCATGAGACAATGATTAATATCATTTCCTTTGATCCTGCAGTAACTGCAAAAGTGATCCTCTCTCCATGAAGGAGGTTTAAACTTAGGTTGATAACCTTATTAGCAAGAAATGTCTTAAAAATCACATCATAGGAATTGACTAAAGAAGTAATCTTAAGCTTAGGCTTAGAAGGTAACATGAACTTAGGTAGTAAGTGATCTCATAGTCATTTTGAAAAGATGGAAGCTTAGGTGGTTGACTTTAAATAGACCAATCAATGAGATCAAGATGCACGAGGGATAGCAAAGTGGAAGATTCTAGGTTGTGAATATGAAAGGGGTCGTCTCTAGTGATAAGAAAGTTAGGACCAATAGGAAAATCTTCAAAGGTGCTCAAATTGGAATGAGACCTAAGAGTATCATCATAACCCACTAAATCAAGTTGAGAATCCAACTTGTCAAACCCTGCAAAAGACTTGTCAACTACATTGATTTGATTAGTATACTTATGCACAACAACTAACCCCACTTTATGAGATGTGACATAAAGAGCATCCAACTCGTATTCATTTGAGTCAAAACTTTGGTCATGAACTATAAGGAGAGTAATATTTTCCTTGTTTTATTCTTTATTAGGATCCTCAATGTCTAACTCATCAAACCTAAGTTATATGGAAGTGGAAGCCTCAATATTATGATCTTTATGTAGCTCATTTTCTCTCGAAAGAATGGAGGTAGAAGGGATAAAATATTCCTCTACAACATTAGTAGCCATGGGCTGAATCTCATCTTCAAAATCGCTAGTTTTAGGGGGTTCTTGATCATAAATAGGAATATTGTCATTAACATTGTATCCTAAGCCAGTAGTGTCTTTGCTTGTGCGACCATTGGTATGAATCATGGGTTCAAAAAGAAGCTATTTAGCATCTATAAAAGGTCCATGTCCAGGATAACCCATCTTTTTAAAAAATTGTTAAATTTTTCCATACTTCTTAGGAGGAATTGGTGTAGCATGTATCAAATCATTAGTTGGTTCTTCTTTCATATATATCTTATCACTATTAGCTTGCTCTTCTTTTTCATCTTCTAAAGGGAATAACGCTTGGACAAAAGTGCCATAAATAGTTATAGTTGAAGATGAGGGCTTCATGTGTTCAACTGGTCTCCCATAGGAGTGTATGGAATCTAAAAATCTATATTGTACTCTCCCATATCGACGTGTTAGAAATTTAAGGTGGGCTAGGTGACTAGGAGGGGAGGGTTGAATCAGGAAATAATAGAAATTTAACTTCAAATGACCAATTAATCCTTCATCTATCAATCTGATCTGATTGCATGCTTGAAAGACTGAAAGCAATAAAACATTCATAACACTTGACACAATATTTGGTAACCCAAAAACCTTCCAGATAGAAAGTAAAACTGGGGTGGGGATGATACCCACAAGCTATTGATGATCTTCCCTATTAGGAGCAATAAGGACTATTAGGTCCACCTTGTAAAAGGATATATACAATACAATGAACTATGCACTCAGTTAGGAGTTTTTTCATAAAACTGTTAAATCCACCTTGTTAAAGGATTTGTATGATGCACCTATTAGGAAGAACAAGTATTTTTTCTTAGCATTGCAACTTCATTTTTTGTGTGAGATTCCTTTGATGTAGAATGATCACCTTAATGTGATGGATGACACTTCACATTTCCTTATATTGTTTGTAGCCCTTATCTTCTAATTCGCATTCATTCTTCTTCTTACTTGTTACACTCTTTCTCATTTGGATATGAAAAGATATATTACATATATACCAATCCAATTAATTATGTTCTAAAGTCGATTACAATACCATATTCAACAATCTTCACCAAGTCAACACACTGTTGATACTTAGGTTTTGAAGACCACTCAGGTGATATTCTGACACTCGACAACATAATGAATTGGGGAAGCTCTGGCAGTCGGTTGACACTACTGCTCAATCTTCATTGATCACTCTATAGTAGGAATAAAATTTGTTAGCACTAATGACTCAGCAAACACTAGAGAACTTGATTGACACAAAGGAATCAATATTTAACCTTGCATCATTGTCTATCAACACTTCTCTAGCCTAAGTACGATAGGTTTGGACTTGAATATGCAATGCAAGGTTATATGAGTGGTAAGCACTTTTTCATCTTATTAAAAAAAAATTAGGTTACAAAGAGTAAAAATATGATTAATGATAGCTTGGAAATAATCCACATCAATATGAGTAGGGACACTCCTAGAGCATGAAGCCTTCTCAAGGCTAGCAACTTAAAAATAGATATTTGAGTGGGAGTGTCAATTGGTTCACAAGATCATAAGTGGTAGATAATTTCTTAGATGAAGAAGACCCCACTTGTTTAGTATTAGCTTGTTTTGGATTATCTGCAACTTTAAGGAAAAATTTGGATTGACACTTAGTAAGAACATTTATTCTTTCACCATAAGGGGAAGAGGAAGTTGCAACCCTAAGTGAGACCACAAATCTATTATTATCAAAGTGTTGAGAGGAATCAAGAGTTCTCAAGATTATTTTACGCCTTTCATCATCAGTGGCATAGTAGGTTCTTCATAAAATTTAGGTCTCATCATATTGATGCTTTCTTCATCAACATGCTCAAGAATATGTATAATATTTGTCATTGATCTTAGAGTCATGATTCTTCTTGTTTACATTTGACATTTTCCCTTGACCAAAGGTGTACAACAACTGCCCCTACTTTACAAGATGTGACATAAAGTGCATCTCGCTCATAATCATTTGAGTCAAAAATTTGGTCACAAACTATAAGGAAAGTAATATTTTCCTTGATTTATTCTCTATTAGGATCCTCAATGTCCAACTCATCAAACTCAAGTTATATAGAAGTGGAAGCCTTGCCATTATGATCTTTATGTAGCTCATTTTCTCCCTAAAGAATTGATGTAGAAGGGATAAAATCTTCCTCTGCAATAGTAGTAGCCATGGGTTGAATGTCATCTTCTAAATCAATAGTTGTAGGGGGTTCTTGATCTTAAATAGGAAGATTTTCATTAACACCATATCCTAAGTGAGTAATGTCTTTTCTTGTGCGGCCATTGGTATGAATCGTGGGTTCAAAAAGAACATATTTAGCATCTGTAAAAGGTCCATGTCAAGGTTAACCCATCTTTTTAAAATATTGTTAACTTTTCCATACTTCTTAAGAGAAATAGGTATAGTATGTATGAACTCATTAGTCATTTCATCTTTCATATATATCTTATCCCTATTAGTTAAGGAAATAAGGCTTGGACAAAAGTGTCATAAATAGTTATAGTTGAAGATGAGGGCTTTATGTGTTCAACTGGTCTTCCATAGGAGTACATGGAAAAAAAAGAAGAAATAATAGAATCTAAAGGCTAGGTGACTGAGAGGGGAGGGCTGAATCAAGAAACAATAAAACTTTAACTTCAAATCACCAATTAATCCCTAGTCTATTAACTTGACCTGATTGCATGCATGCAAGACTAAAAGCAATAAATATTCATAACACTTGACACAATATTTGGTAACCCAGAAACCTTCTAAATAGAAAGTAAAATTGGGGTGGGGGTGATACCCACGAGCTTTATTACCGCACTATAAAGTTGGCTTGTTAAGGCTTACAATTGATGACTTCGGTGATCTTCCCTATTAGGAGCAATAAGGATTGTTAAGTCCACCTTGTAAAAGGATTTATACAATATAATGAAGTATGCACTCAGTTAGGTGTTTTGGCATAAGACTATTAAGTCCACCTTGTTAGAGGATTTTACCGATGCACCTATTAAGATGAACAAGTAGTTTATCTTAGCTCTACAAATTGATTTGTTGTATGAGATTCCTTTGATGTAGAATGATCACCTTAATGTGATGGATGTGACTCTATTTTTCCTTATACTACTTGTAGCCCTTGTCTTCTAATTCACATTCATTCTTCTTCTTACTTGTTACACTCTTTCTCATTTGGAGTTAGCTATAATACCATATTCAACAATATTCACCAAGTCGACACACTATTGATAATAAGGTTATGAAGGCCACTCAAATGATATTTTGACACTCAATAATACAGTGAACTTGATAATCTCTGGCACTCAGTTGACACTACTGCTTGGTCTAGATTGATCACTCTAGAGTAGGCATTAACTTGGCTAGCACTAATGACTCAACAAACACTAAAAATTTGATTCATACTAAAGGTCTCAGTTGACACTACAGCTTCTTCAACACCACCTTCCTTCTGCTTGGTTAACATGACTAGCTTGGTAGTCATTGATAAGCTTGGTTAACATTACTTTCTACTTGGTTTAAAATGTGAAGCTTGGTAGACTCTATGAAGCTCAGCTTACACTATTTTCTCCATACTTCTTAGGAGAAATAGGGGTGTTATGTATGACCTCATTAGTTGGTTCTTCTTTCATATATATCTATCATTGTAATACTTTGTCTAATTTTCTGAAGATGTTATTCCTTAGTGTTACTGAATGTTAGAATATAATCAAAATATATTGTCATAAATTTACCCAAGAATTTCATTAGAACCTCATTCATCAACCTCATGAAAGTACTTGGTGCAAAGTGTTGGGAGGAATCAAGAGTTCTTAAGATTACTTTACGTCATTTCTCATTAGAGATAGGTTCTTCATCAACATGCTCAAGCATCTATATAAGATGTTTTGTGTTAGTATATGTGTCTTTGATCTTAAACTCATGATTAGTCTTGTTTAGATTATAAATTTCCCCTTGTTCATACTTAGGGAGAGATTGTTTGAAAGCCTTATGATCAAAGTTTTTGACCAACCAGTAAATAGAAACTTTTTCTTCATCAATAAGATCTTGTACAAATCATTAAGCATGATACAATGATTAATATAATTTCCTTTGTTCTTGCAATAATTGCAAAAGTGATCCTCTCTCCATGAAGGAGGTTTAAACTTAGGTTGATAACCTTATTAGCAAGAAATGTCTTAAGAATCACATTGTAGGAATCGGCTAAAGGAGCAATCTTAAGCTTAGGCTTAGAGGTCATATGAACTTAGGTAGTAAGTGATCTCATAGTCATTTTAAAAGATGGAAGCTCGGGCAGTTGACTTTGAATAGACCAATCAATGAGATCAAGATGCACGAGGGATAACAAAGAGGTTGTGAATATGAAAGGGGTCATATCTAGTGATAAGAAAGTTAGGACCAATAGGGAAATCTTCAAAGGTGCCCAAATTGGAATGAGCACTAAGAGTATCATCCTAATCCACTAAATCAAGTTGAGAATCCAACTTGTCAAACACTACAAAAGACTCATCAACTACATTGGTTTGATTAGTATAGGTATGCACAATGGCTACCCCCACTTTATGAGATGCAACATAAAGAGCATCCCACTCATATTCATTTGAGTCAAAAATTTGGTCATGAACTATAAGGAGAGTAATATTTTCCTTGTATTATTCTTTATTAGGATCCTCAACATCTAACTCATCAAACCTAAGTTATATAGAAGTGGAAGCCTCAACATTATGATCTTTATGTAGCTCATTTTCTCCCTAAAGAATGGAGGTAGAAGGAATAAAATCTTCCTCTGTAATAGTAGTAGCTATGGGTTGAATCTCATCTTCTAAACCACTAGTTGTAGGGGTTCTTGATCATAAATATGAAGATTGTCATTAATACCATATCCCAAGCCAATAGTGTCTTTGCTTTTGCGACCATTGTTATGAATCGTGTGTTCAAAAAGAACATATTTAGCATCTATAAAAGGTCCATGTCTAGGATAACCCATCTTTTCAAAAAATTGTTAAATTTTTCCATACTTCTTAAGAGAAATAGATGTAGCATGTATCAACTCATTAGTCGGTTCTTCTTCCATTTATATATCTTATCCCTATTAGCTTGCTCTTCTTTTTTATCTTCTAAAGAGAATAATTCTTGGACAAAAGTGTCATAAATAGTCATAATTGAAGATGAGGGCTTCATGTGTTAGTATATGGAAACTAAAAATCTAGATTGTACTCTCCCATATCAACATGTCAAAAATTTAAGGTGGGCTAGGTGACTAGGAGGGAAGGTTTGAATTAGGAAACATAACACTTTAACTTGAAATGACCAATTAATCCTTCATCTATCAATCTAATCTGATTGCATGCATGAAAGACTGGAAGAAATAAAACATTCATAACACTTGACAGAATATTTGGTAACATAGAAACCTTCCAAATTGAAAGTAAAACTGGGGTGGGGCATACCCACAAGATATATTACTAAAGTATAAAGTTGGCCTGTTAAGGCTTACAATTGATCACTTTCGGTGATCTTCCCTGTTAGGAGCAATAAAGACTATTAGACCCACCTTGTAAAAGAATTTATACAATACAATGAATTATGCACTTAGCTAGGAGTTTTTGCATAAAATTGTTGAATCCACCTTGTTAGAGCATTTTCCTGATGCACCTATTAGGATGAATTAGTATTTTGTCTTAGCATTGCAACTAGATTTTCTATATGAGATTCCTTTGATGTAGAATGATCACCTTAATGTGATGGATGAGACTTCACATTTCCTTATATTGCTTGTAGCCCTTGTCTTCTTATTCACATTCATTCTTCTTCTTAGTTGTTACACTCTTTCTCATTTGGATATGAAAATATATATTACATATATACCAATACAATTAATTATGTTCTAAAGTTGGTTACAATAGCATATTCACCAATCTTCACCAAGACAACACACTTCTGATACTCAAGTTTTGAGGACCACTTGGGTGATATTCTGACACTTGACAACACAATGAATTGGGGAAGCTCTGGCAATCGGTTGACACTATTTCTTGGTCTTCACTGATCACTCGGTAGTAGGAATAAACTCGACTAGCACTAATGACTCAGCAAACACTAGAGAACTTGATTGACACAAAGGAATCAATATTCAACCCTGCATCATTGTCTTTCAACACTTCTCTAGTCTAAGTGCGATAGATTTGGACTTGAATATGCAATGCAAGGTTATAAGAGTGGTAAGCACTTTTTCATCTTATTTAGAGAACGTCATGTTACAAAGAATAAAAATATGATTAGCGATAGCTTGGAAATAATCCACATTAATGAGTAGGGACACTCGCAGAGCATAAAGCCTTCTCAAGGATCTCCTTGTGCAAAGGAGATAACTCTAGCAACTTAGAAATATATATTTGAGTGGAAGTGCATTATAGTTGGTTCATAAGATCATAAGTGGTAGAGAATTTCTTAGACGAAGAAGACCCCACTTGTTTAGTATTACCTTGTTTGGGATTATTTGCAACTTTAATGAAAAATTTGGATTGACGCTTAGTAAAAACATTTATTCTTTCACTGTAAGGGGAAGAGGAAGCTGCAACCGTAAGTGAAACCATAGATCTATTATTATCAAAGTGTTGAGAGGAATCAAGAGTTCTAAAGATTAGTTTATGCCTTTCATCATTAGTGGCATAACAGATTCTTCATCAAATTTAAGCCTCATCATATAGATGCTTTCTTCACTAACAGGCTCAAGCATATGTATAATATTGTCTTAGTTAGTATATGTGCCATTGATCTTAGAGTCATGATTCTTCTTGTTTACATTTGACATTTTCCCTTGCTCATATTTAGGGAGAGGTTTTCTAAAAGCCTTATGATCAGAGTTTTTGACCAACCCATAAGTAGCAACTTTTCCTTCATCAATAAGATCTTGTATACGTCCTTAATCTTGAGACAATGATTAGTTTCATTTCCTTTGTTCCTATGATTATTGCAAAATAAATTCTCTCTTCACCAAGGAGGTTTAACCTTAGGGTGATAAGGTCTTAAATTATTAGGTAGCCTGATAAGCTTATTAGTAAGAAATATCTTAAGAATCACCTCATAGGCATCGACTAAAGGAGTAATATTATGATTAAGCTTAGAGTGTCGTGTGAACTTTGGTAGCAAGAAATATCATAGTCATTTGACTATGTATAGACCAATTAATGAGATCAAGGTGCACAAGGGATAACAAAGTGGAAGATTATAGGTTGTCAATATGAAAAGAGTTGTCTCTAGTGACAAGAAAGTTAGGACTTATAGGGAAATCTTCAAAGGTACCCAAAGTGGAATGAGGCCTAAGAGTATTAGTGTGATCCACCAAAGCAAGTTGAGAATCCAACTTGTCAAACCCTACAAAAGACTCGTCAACTAAATTGGTTTGATTAGTCTAGGAATACACAATATCTACCCCCACTTCATGAGATGCGGCATAAAGAGAATCCCACTCATATTAATTTGAGACAAAAGTTTGGTCATTAACTATAAGGTAAGCAATCATTTTCTTGATTCAGTCTCTATTAGGATCCTCAATGTCTAACTCATCCAAACTCCAGCTATATAGAAGTGGAAACCTCAACACTATGATCATTATGTAGCTCATTTTCTCCCTAAATAATGGAGGTAGAAGGGATACAATCTTCCACTGGAATATTTTTAGTCATGGGTTGAATCTCATTGTCTAAATCACTAGTTGTTGGAGATTCATGATCATAAATAGGAAGATTGTCATCAACACCATATCCCAAGCTAGTAGTGTCTTTGCTTGTTCGACCATTGCTATGAATCATGGGTTCACCAAGAAAACATTTGTCATCTTCCAAAGGTCCATGTCTGGGATAACCCATCATTTTGAAAAATTGATAACATTCTCCATGCTTCTTAGGAGAAATAAGGGTGTTATGTATGACCTCATTAGTTGGTTCTTTTTTCATATATATCTAATCCCTAATAGCTTGATCTTATTTTTATCTTGTAAAGGGAATAAGGCTTGGAAAAATGTGATGTAAATACTCATAGCTAAAGATGAGGACTTCATGTGCTCAATTGGTCTCCCATAGGAGCGCATGGAAATAAGCAATACAATTATAGAATCCAAGGTTTACTCTCCCATATCAATTGTTATCATTTTTAGCTTCATCTCATAATTAGCAAGGGAGGTTCTAGCTTCATTAGCAACTATATTATTTGGAACTAGGGATTCAACAACAATGAGTGTGTTTATTGAAATAGAATTATCCCCAGGAATCAAGACTTTCGTACCATTAAAATGAAAGTTAATTCAGTGATGAAAAGTTGAAGTGACAACACACAAATTATGTATCCAAGGTCTCACCAACATAATATTTTATGCATGTGGAATTTCAAGAACTTAAGATATCACATCATATTCTACAAGACTGACTATAATAGTTAACATAATAAGATCTTTAGAGGACCTTTTAAATCCATCTCAAGGATCTCCTTGTGCAAAGGAGATAACTCTAGCAACTCAAAAATAAATATTTTAGTAGGAGTGTGTTGCAGTTAGCTCATAAGATCATAAGTGGTAGAGATTTTCTTAGATGAAGAAAACTTTGGTATTAGCTTGTTTGAATAATGTCTCTACTTTTTCAAAGCTTGAACAATTGCATATAACTCTTGACCATACACATAATACTTCCTTTTAGCATCATTCAATTTCTCACTAAAAAAAGAAATAGGTTTCCATAATACTTCCTTTTAGAATAGTTCAATTTCTCACTAAAGAAAGCAGCAAGTTCACCATCCTCACTCAACACAACTCTTATTGCACTACCACATGCATCACATTCAACTTGAACTGCCTTATTGAAATCAAGAAAAGCTAATGCATATAACTTAAAAACCTATTGTTTCAAAATCTCAAAACTCCTATCAGCTCCAAGTGTACACTTGAAATTATTTTTATGTCCTCTCATAGTCTTAGTCATAGCATTGCAAACATAATTGAAGTTCCTTATAATTTTTTAATAAAAGCTAGCCAAAACATGAAATGATCTTACCTCACCCACATTCTTAGGTGTAGGCCATTCCAAAATTGTTTGAACCTTCTTAGGATCCATTCTCAAACCATCAACTAAAATCATAAATCCCAAACATATAATATCTTCTTGCATGAATGCACATTTCTTCAAATTAATTATCAATTTCTCCTCCAATTTTTGTAATACTTTCTCTAATTTTCTCAAGATTCTTCCTTAGTCTTGCTAAATATAAGAATATAATCCAAATATTATTGTAAAGTTACCCAAGAATACCTTTACAACTTCATTCATTAAACTCATGAAAGTATTTGGTGCATTAGACAAACCAAAAGAAAAATTGACCACTCATACAGACTATATTTTGTCTTGAAAGTAATTTCTGACTCATTGCCTTCTTTTATTATGATATGATGATAACCGCTCTTCAAATCAATCTTGGTAAAATATTCTGCTCCACTGAAACAATCCATTATGTCAGCCATCCTCGACATAGGAAAACCTATACTTTACTATAATCTTGTTAATGGCTATGGAATCTATATACATTATCCATTCTTGATTCTTTTAGGGGTGAATACAATAGGTACACCACATGGAGTTGGGGTTTACCTAATAACCATTCTACAACAACTCTTGTAATTTCCTATTAGATTCTTCATTCTCAATAGGTGTCAATTTATCTTGTGCTTTATTCAACAAATTATCTTCTACAACAATCTCCTTGTACTCATTGTTGGAATTGGATTAACACTGGCATCTTTTGATGATACTAGACCTCTATTATCTTATGCAGTTTGATTATTACTATTTTTGTCACTTAGTCCTCACTATTATTTGTCTCCCAACCATTACTATTACAATTTGATCCTCTAGCGAGTATAGTAAAGCCCATTTGGTTCTTCTTCATCTCCTCTTCAAATTATTTTCCACTAACCATACAGGTTCTAACAGTAGTACAATTTAGCTTATCTAAACTTCAATCAAGGGAAATAATGCATTCTTGACTCCATCTACCCAAATAGTATATTGATTCAATATAACATCATCTGCAACATATTTATCATATTGCAAAGGTCTACCCAACAAAATGCGAAAACAATCCCTAGGCATAATATCACACAAAATTTCATCAAAGTAGTGTCCAATTTTATATTTCACAACACATTGCTCACTTTGTAACCAACTCCTCAGTTGCCAAATTTTTTGAACTTCCACTATCAATGATTACTTTACAATACTTCCCTGGTATCTTACATCTAGTCTTGAAAAACTACTCCTCAAGATACATTCTTCATAAAGTTTCTCACTACACAGAGTTCTTCATACTATCAAGTTTTCTCTAGACTTAGGATCACGCAGAGTATAACAAGGTTTAATGCCATTGCTTCATCATTACTCATGTCATCAAGATATGTTCCTAAAAAATAACAATCTAAAAGAAATGTATAGGAGCCAAAAAGATTAATTAAGATTATCCACCCTAGAGAAAATGAAATGTCAAATCTACATACTACTTCTATCTTGTCATGTCCCAGATGGTGCATATAGGTCCCAATATGAGTTCATAACTAAATGAAGCCACATGTAGGAATATCGCAAGCATGCTATCCTTTGGCGTGATATCCTATCTATATGTTAGTTACAAAAGCGTCACTTAGTCAATATCGCTTATAATTCTATCATTCTATTATGTATAATAACACTTGATGACAAGTCTACCAACTCATCACCAAGTCAATGCAAAATGCCAAACTGCAATGATGCCAGCTCTGTTGAGCCATCACTTATGACATTTTATAAATTAATCGCTTATGAATATTTTGACTATGAAAATGTCACCTATGCAAACAAATGTTACTTATAAAAATGCTTGTATGGCATCTTGTACTTATGTTACTTATTCTAGTGTCACTTAATCAATATCACTTATAATTGTATCACTATCACTTATAAAAAATGGTGCTCGAAAGTGTCACATTTCCAAATGAATGTTACTTATACAAATGTTGTGTATGACATTTAAACGATAGTTGAATAAACCACATTTTATAATGTTACTTATGAAAATTCCGATTATGAAAATGTCACCTAGGCACTTGATGAGAAGTCTTCCAACTCATCACCATGTCAATGCAAAATGCAAAACTATAATGATGTCAATTCCATTGAGTCATCACTTATGACATTCTATAAATTAATCGCTTACAAATATTTTGATTATGTAGTGGACATAGCCTAGGTTTTGGGTGAACCACATTAAATCTATGTGTTGATTAATTTATAGAATGTCATAATCATAACATTTCGATTATGAAAAATGTCATTTATTACATCCTATCTATATGTTACTTATAGAAGTGTCACTTAGTCAATATCACTTATAATTGTATAATTCCAATATGCAGAATAACACTTGATGACAAGTCGACCAACTCGTCACCAATTCAATGCAAAATGTCAAACTGTAATGATGTCAACTCTGTCAAGTCATCACTTATGACATTCTATAAATTAATCGCTTACGAATATTTTGATTATGTAGGTGGACGTAGCCTAGGTTTTGGGTGAACCACGTTAAATCTATGTGTTATTTGTGTTCTTATGGTTTTCTTCCTTTGTTTGTACATGTAGCTATTTATTCTTGGATAAAACATGCCCTAAAAAAAGAGTACAATGAAAGGAAGGAATATAATTTTTATTATCAAATAAAATTATTGCAAAGAAAGTGTATGACTAAATGTGTATGTAGATCATATGGGGTTAAAACTAAGGAGGAACTCTCAGAAGAAGGAAGAAATAAGATTGAAGCTTAAATGTAATACTATTGAGGTCACTCGTGGAATTAGCAAAAACCCTGACATGCACTTTTTCCTCCTATTATTATCTACCTACACTTCCATTGTATTGTGTGGCTAACTATGAGAAAAGTACACTGTCAGCAAACTGTACAAGTTTTACTACATGTAGCTTTAATTTTGTCTCACGTCTTATTTATTTTATTGTTGGAGAAAGTTGTCACCCATTTTTCGAATCTCTGATTTGTGAGGTTTACAAAATGATTATTAAGTTTGAATATATATTTATCATCTTTGGTATATTAATGTATTATACAATATTTTAAAATATATCCTTATGAAATCTTGCCAAGTGCTCGTGTATGCAATGTGGGTAAACATCGTATTGGGTAAATAGTAGTGTGAATAAATAGCACATCAGGTAAACAACAATGTGGGTAAACAACGATGTACATAAAAAACATTGTGGATAAACAACAAATTGGTTAAACATCAGTGTGGGTAAACAACGTTATTTGTAAACTACAGATTGGTTAAACATCAGTGTACGATCAGAGAGTTGATTTGAAGACTGGTTTCACACATTTTGTGTTGTTAGCATGCTAATGAAGAAAAACCCCAATCTACTTTTTCGCTAGTTTCACAAATGTTGTGTTGTTAGCATGGTGATGAAGAAAACTCCAATCTACTTTTTTGCTAGCCGAGGGTGATGTGATACATCGATGAGATAAAATTGCACCAGAATCTCCCTATTTGCCCTACTTTCAATGTTTTTACTTCTACTCCTTGCCATTTCTTAAAAATCCACCAATTACTTAAGTCTCTATTTTAATCATAATTAATTTTGTTCATATACATTTTTCTGAGCAACCTTCAGCCATCTCACATGCACTTTTTCCTCCTATTGTTATCTACCTACTCTTTCATTGTATTGTGTGGCTAACTGTGAGAAAAGTACACTATAAGCAAAATTTACAAGTTTTACTAGACATAGCTTTAATTTTGTCTCACGTCTTATTTATTTTGTTGTTGGAGAAAGTTATCACCCATTTTTTGAATCTCAAATTTGTGAGGTTTACAAAATGATTTTTAAGTTTGAATATATATTTATCATCCTTGATATATTAATGTATTATATGATATTTTAAAATGTATCCTTGTGAACTCTCGCAAGGTGATTGTGTATGCAATGTGGGTAAATAGCATATTGGGTAAACAGTAGTGTGGGTAAATAACACATCGGGTAAACAATAATGTGGGTAAACAATAGTGTAGGTAAACAACATTATGGGTAAATAACAAATTGGTTAAACAATGATGTGGGTAAACAACATATTGAGTAAACATCAGAATGGGTAAATAATGTATTGGGTAAACAACCTGTGTTTGTAAACTGTAGATTGGGTAAACAACAGTGTACAATCAGAGAGTTGATTTGAAGACTGGTTTCACACATGTGTTATTAGCATGTTGATGAAGAAAACCCCAATTTACTTTTTCGCTAGCCAAGGGTGATGTGATACATCGATGAGATAAACTTGCTGTGATGTGAATATCAGGATTTAACTGTGTGATTTTTGAGTCAAACTCATTGACCCATGTTTCATGAGTAGTGATTCAACATGAATCCATCTCTCATGAGAATAAATGGAACACTTAGCACTCATTGTGTCTAGGTGATGCTCACAAGGGTGAAGCAACATGACTTCCCGGGAGGTCACACATCCCAATACTACTCCAGCCTAAGATAAACTTGCACCAGAATCTCCCTATTTGCCCTACTTTCAACGTTTCTATTTCTACTCTTTGCCATTTCTTGAAAATTTGCCAATTACCTAAGCCTATATTTTAATGGCAATTAATTTTGTTCATGTACATTTTTCTGAGCAATGATCAACCATCTGACATGCACTTTTTCCTCCTATTCCTATCTACCTACTCTTTCATTGTATTGTGTGGCTAACTATGAGAAAAGTACATGGTCAACAAAATGTAGAAGTTTTACTACATATAGATTTAATTTTGTCTCACGTCTTATTTATTTTGTTGTTGAAGAAAGTTATCGCACATTTTTTGAATCTCAGATTTGTGAGGTTTACAAAATGATTATTAAGTTTGAATATATTTTTATCATCTTTGGTATATTAATGTATTATATGATATTTTAGAATATATCCTTGTGAACTCTCGCTAGGTGATCGTGTATGCAATGTGGGTAAATAGTGTATTAGATCCATAGTAAAAGAAATGTGCAAGCAATGATCATATTTTGGTCAAACCTACAAGGTCTTATTGCCAAAGGTTGCCGAAGGCATGTTCATGTTTATTGGAGGGAAGTTAATACAAAGAAGTTCAAGCTTAGATGCAAGTGCTTTTATTTTAACAAACTATGGTTACTCTTTGTTTTCCCACACAAGGAAACCCTAGCTTTACTCTTCTCCTTGCCTTGCAAACTATTGTTAACCTTTGATGTCCCCCCTAAAGAATGGAGAGACAGTTGAACAATTTTGGTTTTGTGGGAAATGATGTAGATATTTTGGAATGTTTCCTTTTCCCTTCATGCAACTGGAAGTGAGATGAGTTTTAGTTCCTATGTTTTCTTCTTCTTGATAGTATAGTGTCCATTAGAAAATAGTGAGCTTCATGAAAATTTTGTGAAGTTTCATAGGTTTTGTTCATAGGCTCATTTCCAAAATTAAATGTCTATATTTGCAAAGGCTCGAGAATTAAATGCATAGGCACATAAGACAACAGTAAGGACCTCAAGGAAGATGCACATAAAATAAGAGTAACTCAGTATACGAGCAACTTAAAGAGCAGGAAGTAATGTATATCTTAGTCAAAAGGTGTTGATAGTAATTTTAGTCAATTAGGAATATCATGCATTCATCCCATCATGGATATAACACTGAAAAAAGCATGAATGACAATTAGTTTTCTTCGAAAATGGTGATAATGTGAAGAGCAATGGATGCATGAATGAAAGGGTTGTTGCTTCATGCTTCGAGCATGCTACAGTCAATGTATATATAAAGATATTAGGCACATGGTCATCATGATATAGGCCATATTTTCTTTCATACTTTTTATAGGTCATTTATATAATGAAGACATGATTTCATGATAATTATTGAAGATGTTAGTGTGATATCAAAAGCACATTGAATACATTGTGCTTAAAAAGATATAGAAATAGTCAGAAAAATAGCGAAGTACACGTGGAGACTAGGGTTTCGTAGCTATGGTACACACAAATTCTGCACCAAAATTGTTGTAGATGTCTTGTACATCAATTTTGATGAGTGTTCAATCACATTTCTAAAATGAATCACTGTTATTAGCTATACCTTGCACTTGTTCTTGGGGCAAGTGCTAGTTAGCCTATTATTAGTGTGATATGCAGTGAGACTATTTTTCCTTTTTCAAAAACTCTAGCTATCATCCATATTTTGATGTGGCTTGTCATCAATGGTATGAAAAACCTACTGAATCATCTTTAGTTGGCGTCGATAGTTTGATAGAGTTTTCCATCGATGGTATAACAAACCCATCGAATCATCTCTGGCTGACATCAATAGTTCAACATTTCAAATTAGTTGTTTGATGCCGCCATGTTGACTTTTGATGTTTAAGTGTCAAAATTTTGACCACCCACACATTGAAAAATAGGTCCAAATTTACTAGTGGCACGAGTAAACAACATGCATGGTAAATAACATCTACGAGTAAACAACATATTTCAATGACCTAATCATTTAGAGCATAATGAATAGAGGTGGTTGTCCACCTTCTTCATTATTTGTTTTAAGTAATAAATAATGTTTTCTCATAATCAGCATTATAGTGCTTATGTTACTGATGCCTTGTGTAGTCTTCCTCTTCCCTTCAACCGTGCAAGCTTCTTATCTATTTTTAAAATTTCATATCTTTAGATTTCAAATGGAAGCTAGAGACTCTTAGAGAATATGAATGACCTATATTAGATGACGTGAATTGACAAAAGTAAAACCCTAGCTTCCTCTGTGTTGCAAGGGAAGTGGAAGAATAGATCAAACAAACACCTTCCAACACCTTGTTAGGGTTACACATAGAAGCAAAACACAAATGTGTGGAATAACCAATAAAGTATGTTTATTCCAATGTAGACCAACTAAAATAATTTCCTTACAACATGTTAGACATAAGGTCTACCTGGTTGCAACTATTTACAACAGAATTACAATCAATGAGCTTAAAATCTCTTCATTTATAAGCCAAATTTGCTTTACCTAGCTCCTTTTCATCTCCCTCCCAAACTATATCCTAGTTATCAAATATAGTCATTAGGACCAAAGTTGGACTGATAGATACATTTAATACAAAATATAGGGTCCTACCCTAAAGGGGAAATCATTGACCATATGATTTAGCAAATAAATATTTGTCTACACATAATCCAAGAAGAGATCCCTAAAGCCATGAAATGTTGTGTAACCCAAGAAACATCGTCGAAGCAAATTTCCACACGTGACTCGATATGTTAGGAAGGAAAATACCTTGAGAAAAGATGAAGGATAAATTTACAATGAGATGGAATTAAGTTCCGCGAACATAGGATAAGGATCCATGATAGGTCCGCATTAAGAACCCAACTGGGCGGGAAGAAGTAACATAAACAATAAGGGCTATCCCACAAATAACATATCGGAATAGAAATAAAAGAAATATTTTGGTTGACACAAGATTACCCATGAACCCAAGATGCTCATGCGTCACTCTAACTATGTTCTCCTTTATGTGCTGACATCCTCATAACCCTTTAGAGCCCATTTGGCAACGGGAATAAAAATGGAGTAGGCATATGTATATTCCAAAAAAAATTAATTCTCTGTTTGGATGCACCAAATTGAAATTGGAATAGGAAAAAAATTAGAATATGTATTCCAATTTTGGCCCAAAAATGAGGATTTGGTAATCCACCTAAATAGATGGAATAATAATACGTATTCCTATTCCAATTTTTTTAAATTTTAGAAAACATAAATTTTTGAGTTCGTGTATTTTGCATCAAATTCTAGATGAATCAAACAAGAACAAGAATACGTAACCCCATTCTCTATTCAAGAATAAGTATCCCAGAATAGGTATTCCTATTCCTATTTCTATATTCCTACAACCAAACATGTTCTATATCTCAACGATGTATTCCACTACATTCAAGATGAAATCAAATTGTTTGTAGCTATCAAGGGCGACTTGAACTCTTTGGAAATATCATTTGAAAGCTTTCACTGACTCTTAGAGTGCATGATTGACCTATATCAAATGGTCTGAAGTGATGAATGTAAAACCCTAGCTTCCTCTAATTGCTTTCTCCTTCCCATGTTGACATCCTTGTATCCCTTCATATATCAAGGATGTATTCCACTACGTTCAAGAGGATATCGAACTGTCTCTGACTATCAATGGTGACTTGTAGTGGTTTTTTAGCAACATTGTAATCCAGATCACAAGAATTATTCATCTATTGCATTTATTATAAATGTTCCTCACTTTAATTTCATTTTTGTATATAAATTTACTTTGTAATGCTATTAATAATTATCTCATATATCTATATGAGATAATATACTATTTAATTATATTTTAATCATATCAATAATACATCACATTACGTTATTAAGCGGATAGGCTTCTCACGCGCAGTCACTGTCTTACCGCCTCCTTGTTATCCCGCCTTGAAGCAGCTACCTTTAATTAATTAATAGACTCGCTCAATCAAATGGGCTTAGAATAGTAGGACTCGGTAAGCTGTTTAACCTCACCCATCTCTAGGAACACGCGCTATTGCTGGCTGGCCTAAAATTCTGTGGCACTTATGAATGAATTCTGTGGCGCTTATGAATAACCATGAAAATGTAAATTTGGCCGAAGGTAAATAAAGGGTTTCTCGGCATTTGAATGGGTAAAGTTGTCCTCATTTTGCATTCTGTTTGAATGCCACTTGATGGTCATCTCTGAAGATGCTTGCATTGTTTGTTACACTTTAAAATCATACATTGTGGTTCAAAAATTCTTGTTTGAGAATCTTCCAACACTTGGACTGTGTAATTTCCTGTTCCCCTTCCACGGACATAGACAACAGCAGGTTCCCCTTCCACACTGTACAACAGGTAATTTCTTGCTCCATACATTGTGGTTGAGAAATGCTTGTTGGAGACCCTTGTTTAATATTCGAACTTTTCTCATTCCTTTTCTTCGTGAATCTCTGAAATCTGTTTGGAATTTTATTTAATGTTGCCAGTAGCTAAAATGTGATGTTTGGATATTTTCTAGCGGGTGTTCTTTCCTAATGACAATTGGTGAGCAAACCCTCGGATTCAGCCAACATTAATCTCTTGGCCACTAAGATGACTCTCCAATTGTGAGCAATGCATATTGTTCGATGTCCTTCTGACCTAGGGTTCTAACAGATGGTTCGATTTTGGGCCTACGAGGAGCCCATTTATTCACAGAGATTGTGAAATCTGATGTTGCTTGTACACTTGGACCGTGTAAATTATAAAGGAAGTGGCAATTCTATTGCAAACACCATTTCATGCTTTCCTCTATTTTTAGAGCCCTGTTATTTATAATAACAACTTAAATCTCTTACAATTAACTGTTAATAAATAACCATTAGTATTCTACCACTTTCTTGAATAAAATTAAATTAGAATGTCGGAGCAACAAAGTTGTACATTTCTATTGACTGTGAAGGTGTAGCATATCTTTATTCAAATACGTCTACAGACAAGATTAATACTGATTTTTTTAGCCACACCCCAGTGCATTTTGGTGCCTGACAGCTCATCATATGAATAATAGAAGGTGTTTCGGTATAGGCCTTCCATGTTGTTGCTATCCTCGCAAACAACTTTGTTCCACATGCCATTTAGACATCTCAACGTTGTGGTTCAGCAAATAATCATGCAGTAAGATAATGTAGTTCTGGTACTTCTACCTCCCATTTATCCTACAATTGCTATACCATGATCCACAAGATGCAAAGATTGTCATCTCCCGTCTTACATTGGAACACAACTTCTCTGCCCAGTTTGCATAACAGTGATTTTGCACACAAATGGTACTAGCCCATAAAATGTGCTACAAGCTCTTGCTATGGTCAGTATGTGTAGCTTTCCTTTCTATTACAGAGAGTAAGAAACTTTTGGAATTGTGAGTCAATTCTGCATATTCACCTTCTGATTGAAACTAAAATGACAAATTCTCGTGTGCATGTGTGTCATTTTTGTTACACTTTCCAAGGAGTCAGACCAATGATAATAATAATTTCATAATTATTTAGTGAATTTCAATGACAAGATAATAAAGTCGAGCAAGATTAATATTGAATAGTCTTCACCACTTACATTTACGAAGTGTGGAATAGTGGCCTTTGGCTTTAATTTAAATTACTTCTTTCGCAACAAGGGGTTATGATAGACCAAGTATGACTTGTAGGTGATTCTGAAGCAAGAGAACCCAAATGAGAGTGTAATGTGCCCAATTAGAAATTGCCTTAAATCTTGCCATTGCCAAGTCTGCTGGCTTCCTCTTTTTAGTAATTGTGGAATCCATTTTGAAGTTGAATGATTTTTGGAAGGATCCCTTGTGCTTCCTCCAGGTTTGATACAACAATTAGTTGTCGGATTCGTCCCTTACTGCCCGGATTCGGGTCTGGGTTCGTACGGGTCCGGATTCATCCTTGGGTTTGGTTCGGGTCCGGGCTGGGTCCTTAGTTTTGACTGGATTCGTTCGGGTCCTTGCTAAAGCGAACCCAGATGAACCCACAGCAAACCCAGGGCTAAAACAACATTAAAGAGTGTTTTTTTAACTGTTTTCTTATGCAACTCTCAAAGGAACTTAATAAAAATGTCAAAAGATTACTAAATTGCATAAGGATTACTAAATTGAATGTTCAATTATGCAATTCTTCATGCATATGTGAAGTATAAAGTTTCTATCTACCTCGTTCAACAATAATTTTGGCTCTTACTGTACCCAGTTTTTAATATATTATCAATCATTCAAAACTGCTGACTAGATTATTAGATTGAATACATATGCTTTTCAGCAGTAGGCTTTAATTTCTTCTTGCATTTCTTAAATTTTTCTTCTTCTAGAATCAAGAAATCTATGTACTGTTTCTCTAAGAGTGAGTAGTGGCTGTTTGTTGAATCAATAGGGAACATTTGTTGATATGGTTTGTAAAATTTGATTTGTATGGGAATCACTTTTCTTTCACATTGTAGAACACTTACTTCATGCCAAAGGTTGTAGTTTTCAAATGGAATTTGATGGTTTGTTTTTTGATTTGTATTTTTTAGTTATGCAAGGTGCTCAAAGTGAATTAACAACAATGAATGGTATCCTAGGGAGGCAATGTATTTTCCCAATATTCAAAATCTTGTAAAAGCTGAAGTCAATGTTTTAGACAGTATTTTTTTTGTTATTTTGAGAAGAGAATCCTTCACCATTGATGAGGAAAATGTCAATGATATATACTTACGAATCCACCCATGAACCCAAATGAGGAAATTTTTTTTTGCCCAAACCCATGAACCGAACCCCGAACTCGAACCCGAACCCGTGCCTGAACTTGAATCGGCAACTTAGTTAAATTATGTGACTGTTCGTGGTCTGTACTTGTGTTCGCAATGACCTTTTCTGATCTGAATTTGTGTTGTCTCTCTGACTGCTGTGGATGGCTTGAATCGCTTATTTTCTATCACTTTCTCTCAAGTTGCTCTTCCCCTTTTTCTTATATTCCAAAAAGTCACAACTCTCAAATCACACAAAACTGCACAGGGATTCAAAAATACCTAGAAACTCTTCTTCTACCATGAATTTCAAACAACAGTAACCTCTGTAATTGTCTCCAACGCGGGTTTCCAAGATCTACAAACACTCAGCCTGTGAGTGGTAGAAGCATCCTCAACATTCACCCATTTTCACATAAATACCATCCTCTTTAACATTCCCGGGATTCGAATCCACGACCATCTGCTTCCCCTGTTAACACTCAACCATGGTAAGCGAGTACATGTAAGTCAAGACGGGAAGAATTCTGCAATGCCTTTTGGAACTCTGTCTATTATTACCATTGTTTTTGTGAAAGAGAAGAAGAGGTGCCACATCAGACATTGTCAGAGCAGAGTTTAGCTTGTTCATGTGAAGCATCGTGTACAGGTGGCCCATCTGAAGCTCCTCCTCAGCTGCCAGCCTAGCAGCCCTCTTTCTCGCATTTCCACAGCTTGCATGGTTAACAAACTATTGAGAATTCCCCAGCATGAGCTCTGCAGCCTTTATAGACCTTCTGAACTCTTGAACATTGCCGTTCTGTGGCACACCTTTTACAATCTGTGAAGAAACACATGAAATGTAATTGCCCATTTGGGAAATGAAATGGATTGAATTGAAATGATACCTCAGAAAATATAATTTGCCCATTTGGGAATGAAATGAAAGGCAAAGACAATATAAATACTAGGCACTTCATTATGAACGGGACATTCATTTTGTGGGATTTTGGGAGAAAACTTTAAGATCGAGAAGAGAAAGATTAAATTTTGGGAAGGGAAAAGCTGTGCAATATAATTTTGGAAGATGAAAATAAAGTAGTACATAGATTTTTGGAAGATAAAGAGCTTGGAAAAATGTTGGAAGAAAGGTTTTAAGCTAACATTTTCTTCATTATTTTGAATGTTTTTTTTTCTTTGCAGTATTATTTGCTAAAGGTAAAGATTTACTGTAAATGCAATAAAATTTTGATAGGATGAAGATTACAAGATCTCATTTAAGTGGGATATATAGGCTATGTCAATATCATACATTTCATCTACATTAGCCTGCATGTAAATCTTATAAATAACCATTTACTCTTATCTATATAAGTCTCATGTTTTAATATTGTTCTCAATCTCAAGTTCTATTTGCAAGAGATGTATGTCACAAATAATAAAGAAATAAAATATAGTGTATTTATCATCATGCTTATGATTACATGTTAAGTGTGCTTGATTTGAAGAAGCACTAGAATGATGATCTCATGGGAAATTTTGAATTCCATTCATTCTAATGATAGATTGAATCTTATGAGTCAATACTCATGAAACATGGGTCAATGAGTTTGACTTAATAGCTATGTAGTTGAGTCTTTATTAGAATATCATAATTTGAATTGCTATGGAAAAGATGTCCTACTTATCAATTGATGAAGTTAAGCTAATCGAACTCTAACCCTGTGACAGTTGGTATCAGTGCTATTTAAACTTGAGTGTTGTGACCGATCTTGATTTAAAATCTGAGGAGTTGGCGATTAGCTTTGGTGGTGTTTGACGAGCTGATCTGGTTTGAGGGCTGAGAGAAGTGGTGAGATTTTCATAATCAAAATTTTTATAAGTAACATTTTAAAATGTAGCTTATACAATTACAAGCGATATTGACTAAGTGACACTTCTATAACTAACATAGGGATAGGATGTCATAAGTGACATTATGATTTATAGTGTTAGGTGACATTTTCATAATTTAAATTTTTATAACTAACATTTTAAAATGTAGTTCATTCTAAGTGTCATTTAAATGTCATAAGTGACATTTGTATAAGTAACATTCATTTGGAAATGTGAAACTTTGGAGCACCATTTTTGTTTAGTGATAGTGATACAATTATAAGTAATATTGATTAAGTGACACTGGTATAAGTAACATAAGTACAAGATGTCATAACAGACATTTGTATAGGTAACATTTATTTACAAAAGTGACATTATGACAAATAATATTTATTTGTGTGGGTGACATTTTCATTGAATTTTTATAAGTAACATTCTAAAATTTTATTTATTCAAGTGCCGTTTAGATGTCATAAGGGACATTTTTATAAGTAACATTCATTTGGAAATGTGAAACTATGGAGCACCATTTTTTATAAGTGACAGTGATACAATTATAAGTGATACTAATTAAGTGACACTAGTATAAGTAACATATCTACAAGATGTCATAATTGACATCTGTATAGTAACATTTTCTTGCATAGGTGGCATTATGACAAATAACATTTATTTGTTTGGGTGACATTTTTATCGAATTTTTATATAAGTAAGATTCTAAAATGTTTTTTTTATTCAAGTGCCATTTAAATGTCATAAGCGACATTTTTATAAGTAAAATTCATTTGGAAATGTGAAACTTTGGAGCACCATTTTTTTTTAAAGTGACAATGATACAATTATAAGCGATACTGCTTAAGTGACACTAGTATAAGTAACATATATACAAGATGTCATAAGTGACATTTGTATAAGTAACATTTATTTGCATAGGTGACATTTTCACAATCAAAATATTCATAAGCGATTAATTTATAGAATTTCATAAGTGATGACTCGAAGGAGTTGACATCATTACAGTTTGACATTTTGCATTGACTTGGTGATGAGTTGGTAGACTTGTCATCAAGTGCTATTCTGCATATTGGAATTATAAAATTACAAGCGGTAGACTAAGTGACACTTCTATAAGTAACATATAGATAGGATGTAATAAGGGACATGACTTTGTGAAGCATGTCTTCTGCCATGTTCATGTTTCATTTGTACTTCAAAACTACTCTGCTAAGAAGACTCAATGCTCTTCCTTTTGCCATGTTCATGTTTCTTTCACATTCTCTTGAGAGCTGCTATTGCTTTAATGGAACATATCCTAGAGGAGATGAATCTTGATTTTGAACACTTTGGTTTTGATCAAATGGATTGGATATGATAATACCCCTTTCTCTGAGTTCTTATTAGAGAAGGTGCTTATAGGAGACCAGAGCACTCTAATGGTTGTAATGTCTTATTCTGTGGCCTGAAAGCTACGACGAGATATCCCATACTGTGGCCTAAAAGCTATGATGAGGTATGCCATTATCTGCATTTGTTGGTCTTGCTATTGATAATGTTCTACATTCTTATAGCCTCCCAAGTCACATATGTGTATTTGGCAAACGTTTGGACATCTATTTTTATGGTTTTTGGCAATTATGATTTTCAAACACAAATGAAAAAAACTTGAGTACCATTCCATTCAATTTTTCCTCTTTGTGAAGCTTTATCATGACATCTATTCACAGAATTTTTATAGCAGAAGATTTCCCTATAGGTTAGAAAAAGATGACAATCACAATCTTACTTCGCATTACCTAACCTTTTTTGAAGAAGACGAAAAAGAACTTAGTCACTTACATAAACTTGCATTGCATATTGAATTCCAAATCTATCGTACTTAGGTTAGAAAAGTGTTGATAGACAATGATGCAAGGTTAGTTATTGTTTCCTTTAACGTTGTTCAACAATTGGGTCTCTCTAAATTTGCTATTAAAACATTACCTTTACTCGTTTTAAAAACCTCCAATTTCTCAATTTTTACAATCACCTTGTCACAATCATCTTTGTAATTAAATTAACCAATGTTCTTTGCCTTGTTTTTCTCATACTTATTGTATATCATCTAGCTTCATTTTCCCATAATATGGTACTTTTCAACATGTTTGACCATGATATGTTTGATATTAGTTGTGTGAAAGATTTGAACCATGATACAAAAACCATATTCCATATTAATATGATTTCCAACATCTACAGATAGTACAGTTTCCATTAATAGTATATTTATGATTTGATCTGTTACAATCAAGATTGTTTTGGAGATTTGAACTCTGTGGCCTAATAATAGTTCATTCAAGAAAAAGAAGCTCACCTACAATTCCTATCATAATAAGTCTAGGTGTTTGAAGTTTATTTTAAACCCACTTTTAAGTACCCCACTTTAATTTGTTCCCTTCAATTTACAATCATTATTGTTGCTTATCAATTATAACATGTTGCCTTCTACAAGTTCACACTTGCTAATCAAAAAGAAGAAACACAAAATATTTGTAGATATTAATTCTACATTCCTTGTGTGTCTCCATGTATTTGATTTCTATTATTATAACATTGATTCATCTAAAATTAATACTATCATATACAAGACTACTTTCTGCAATGATACTATTTGTAAATCTACATTTACTTTATTATGTAAAACTTAATTATTTTTTCAAATCACCTATTGACATACCCCTCTTTTGAATGCATGTATTAGTTAACATGGTTACATCTTTCGTAACTATATGCATTGACCTCCATTTAAATTGCAAAAATTTCAAAATGGAAAATGTGTAGATTTAATCCATAGAGCGTGGAGTGCTTGTCGCTAAATCATCAGGATGCTCAGGGCTAAAGATATAGTGGTATCTGAAATCCTGATTTATTGTTATTTCTCCTAGTAATATTGATGCATCGGGATTCATTGGCTATCATTGTTATTTCTCATAATAATATTGATAATATTATTCATCCTCTTTCGCTAATTTATACAAACTGTTAGATTCATGAATTCTTATTATTATTACCAACGATGTCAATATGAATTTGTAATATTCTATCATTCAATTAGCTTATCAATTATTAGATTGTTCATTTACCATATTAGATAATTAATTCTCTCCACAATTCTTAATGCGATTGTCAACCTTATGTCTTATATGGAGATTAGTCTTTGCCTTTAATTGATGCTCCTTTTTATTAATACATTTCTATATTTACAAACTCTTGATTGCTGCATTTTACTAAACATGTAGCAGGCACACTATCCTCAAGATGATGAGGCCACTTCGAGTATCTAGGAACACAATGATAGTGCGGGTGTCCATGCTGAGGTAATTATATATATATATATATATATATATATATATATATATATATATATATATATATATATATATTTGTTCTTTTACTTTCATATACCATATTAGATAATTAATTCTCTCCACCATTCTTAATGCGATTGTCAACCTTATGTCTTATATGGAGATTAGTCTTTGCCTTTAATCGATGCTCCTTTTTATTAATACATTTCTATATTTACAAACTCTTGATTGCTGCATTTGACTAAACATGTAGCAGGTACACTGTCTTCAAGATGATGAGGCCACTTCGAGTATCCAGGCACACAATGATAGTGTGGGTGTCCATGCTGAGGTAATTATTTTATATATATATATATATATATATATTTGTTCTTTTACTTTCATATACCATATTAGATAATTGATTCTCTCCACCATTATTAATGCGATTGTCAACCTTATGTCTTATATGGAGATTAGTCTTTACCTTTAATCGATGCTCCTTTTTATTAATACATTTCTATAATTACAAACTCTTGATTGCTGCATTTTACTAAACATGTAACAAGCACATTGTCCTCAAGATGATGAGAGCACCACTTCGAGTATCTAGGTGCACAATGATAGTGCAGGTGTCCATGTTGAGGTTATATATATATGCGTGTGTGTGTGCGTGTATTTTCTTTTGCTTTTAATGCCCTTTATTTATGTGGATTTGTTTGTTCAGATTTTTGATGGCTACATAATTGATCACGATCGTATAAGAGGAGCAAATTATTATTGCATTTGGGGTGACTGTTGTCTCAAGATTGCAAATGGAAAGAAAGGAAAAAATTGTAGGCATTATTCCAAATATAACCGGCACCGACAAGAGGTGCATAAGCTCCCACCTATTAATCCTTTGAGGAATGTTCAATGCAGAACTATCATAGAAACTAAACAACTTGGCCCTTCTGTCATTACAACTGAACAGCCTGGCCCTTCTATCATAGCAACTGAACAACCTTGCCCTTCTAGGGAGACCACAGTAGCTTATGACAGAAGAGTTACGAAAAACCCTGAATACAAAGTAGAACACAAAAAAATTGTATCTTGTTGAGGTATGCTAAAATGGAAGGGAAGGCTAATAAAGAGGATCTATTCGAGGAAGGGAAGGTAAAATCTAAGCAAGCGTACCAAGAATACCTTGACAAGCAAAAAACAAAAGTATGTAATTTCTGCATTGTTTTACTTAAATAACCTTTTGTATGTTGAAGTCTAATTGGTACCTTGTAAAGGAAATGCCTAGGGTGACGGTCTAAGCTTGTTCTCGGAGTTTGGATGAGTTGTTTTTTGTCAATTAATACTAAAATTGCCCAAATTTCAATGCCCCATTGAAATGCACCAGGGTTGATGTAAGATGAAACCAAATGGAACAATGCTAAGCATTAGAATAGCCAAAATACAATCACAGGTAAACAGGAAACAATAGATTATATTGTTTTTCTTCAAAAATATAATTACCATTTCCTTGATTCACAGAGGCAATTTATACTTGAGAACAACCTTCCTTAACCACCTTCAACTACAATTCAAATTAAGTAACTATTATTTATGTCAAGTTTGCATAATTGACAACTCTTTTTGTGAAGTTGACAAATTTATGCAACTTTTGAAGATTGTTGCCCCATTCTGGCTCAAAATCATCCTAAACATACCAAAATTGTCTAAAAAGCCTTATAACATGGATTTCACCTATATTGGACATCTTTGGTGAGCTTGAGCTATGATTGACCATATTGGACTATCTAGGACAAATGGCTCGAAATGATTACAAATAGTCCTTAGGACCTTATTATATCCTCGACAAGACACCAAAACAAGAACAAATACAAAAAACCTTCACGAGACATCAGATTCACTAAGTGCTTCTGCACCACACACTCAGGGGAGGAGAGATCTCAAGTCCCATTTGAGATGAGGTTTTGAACAGTGGTGACATTTTGCCTGATATCTTCTTCAGTCATCCAAACAACATCCTCACATGGGAGACCCTGCCATCCTACCAGGTGCTCATTATAGATTTTTTTTCTAGTTCTTTTCACCTCCCTTGTGTTCAAAATGCTATCAAGTTTGACTAGTTTAGGTGGTGGAAAGTCTTTCAGCCATTCTTCATTGAGAATATCTTCATTCTGACCTATACTTGCAACCACAAAGCTTTTAAAAGGATGCAAATCAGAAACATTGAAAATAGACGAGGTAGCAACTCCCTGTGGGAGTTCTATCTCATAGGCATTATCCCATATTTGTGTAGCACTGTACACAGCCCAATCTTCTTCATAATAGGCAGTACTAATAGTTATATATGAATTTAGGGTCACTCTCTAAAACAATAATGTGGAGACTTTGTTTCCTTACTACCCTATTGAAGAACATACCTACAATGTGAGAGGCACCATTTGTGCATTGCCAAGGTATAAAGTTGGCCATCTTACTAAACCTGTCCACCACCACAAAAACACAATCAAGCCCTCTTTGGGTTCTTAGAAGCCCTAGTGCAAAATCCATGTTCAAAATGTCCCAAGGCCTATTTGGGATTGGTAAGGGTTGATATAAACCTCTGTCTGATGTGGAATCCTTGGCTCTTTGGCAAATAGTACAAGTTTCAACAAACTCTCCAATATCCACATTTATCCTAGGCCAAAAATAAATTCTTCTTACCTTCTCTAGCATCTTATCAACCCCAAAATGGCATCCAAGACTTGCACAATGCTTTTGTTTATCAAATTCTGGCCCATAGAACATTTAAGCATGCACAATTGACCCCCCTTGAATAACAAACTATTTTGCAACATATAATCAGCATATTAACTTTGAAAAACATCTGAAGAGTGAATACAGAGAGCAAATGGGCCTTTGAAATCGTCATCACCATGATACATACCTTTAAGTGCCTCTATACACACACTTTGTAGGTATATTTCTTATACCAATATAGATCTTCTACTAAGGGCATCCACAACTCTATTTGCTTATCCCTTCTTGTGCTTTATGGAGAAGTTGTAAGCTTGCAAGTACTCAACCCATTTTCTGTCTCTTTGATTCAACTTGTCCTTGCCATTCAAGAAACTAAGTGCATGGTTGACAGTAGATACAATAAATTCCTTTAATAATAAGTAATGCCTCCACTTCCTGAGGGTTTGAACCATAGCATAAAGTTCCTTGTCAAAGGAAGAATATTTCTTTCTAGCCTCATTTAGTTTTCACTAAAAATTGCAACTGGCCTTCCTTCTTGGCACATATTGCCTAATCAATAGCATCACATTGTATGGTAAATACTTTGTAAAAATCAGGTTATATGGTAAATACTTTGTAAAAATTAGGTTATGTGAGTACAGGCAGTTGTGATACCCTCATTTTCTTTCGTCAAGTATTCAAGACCCTCATTTGCTTCATTGGTCCATTTAAACTTATCTCTTTTGTCTTCCTTGATGGTATCATTTTTTCTACCCTTTCCTCACTATGGCAACTTGTTTTTCAACTTATCATGTGTCTTACTTGCTGCTTGGAAGCACTCCCCAATTGTCCTGAAAGTGATTAGGCTTATCTTATCCTGCATGTTGAATCTTAGGCCATTCAACTACTTGACTATATTTTTGCTTCCATTATCCTCGTCACGACACCTAATATAGTGTTACAAAGTAAAGTGTATGGTATTTTCCAATTATCCTCTCCATTATATTGTTTTAATTATATGTTGTGTGCTTTCCATTTTTTCAAATCCCATTTCATTCTAACAATTCCTCTACTAAAAGGGTACATCCGAAGTAATACCTGAGGGCTCTCAAAGCAACAATGAGGAGGAGGTGGGTGAGCTCAACCAGGCCATTTGTAACATTTCTTCTATTGATCAAGATACAGTAATTCTAGTTATCCTTTCTACTATATTGGTTTAATTTTATTTTATATGCTTTCCATTTCTTCAAATCCCATTTTATTGTAACAATTCATTTGCTAAAAAGGTTGCATCTGAAGCAATACTTGGTGGCTATCAAAGAAGCAATGTGGAGGAGGTGGGTGAGCTCAACCAAGACATGTTTAATGTTGCTTCTGTTGATCAGAATATGGTAACACATCTCCACTCATACCAATCTTTATGTCTTTAATGATATTTGCACATTTATTATAGTATGCTTTATGCTTTTTATTTTCTCAAATCACGTTTCATTCTACAATCTCTCTATTCGAAGGTCTCATCCCAAGTACTTCTTGTTAATAATAGATTATATCATGTTTTATATCATTACTTTGTTAAATATAGTTAAGATAACTGCCAAAACAAATTCATAAGCCACTGCCCAATAATAAATTAAGGGCCTGATAATGATCAACACTTGATAGAGGTAGAGCACGAGGGTATGAAACCTGATAGAAGCAAGACATTAAAGTCATTGAAAATATGAAGCCTGACCATTATAAGTTGGTCAATAATATGCTCTCTCCACTATCAATAATTCTGATGCATCACAAAGGTGTAAGTATACGCATATGTATGCACATGTCAATATGGATATATGTACGTATGCTTATATCTCTATGTTGCATAGTAGACAGTGGTAACATAATTCTGATGCTTATATCTCTGTGATGCATAGCAAATAGTAGTAACATAATTTTGATGCTTATATCTCTGTGGTGCATAGAAAATAGTGGTAACATAAGACATTCATGTTTCGCTTCTTCTGATGCTAAACATTAACACTTCTTAGAGGCCTGGGAGGTAGTGGTAATGAGTGTGTGGGTTTGTCCTAACAGGGCAATAACTTCATCATTTTGAGTAGTATAGATATGCCTTTACAATTGATACTCTAATGACACACTTTTAATTTTCCCAATTTTGATGTCCTATTAATAATAGATATTTATTGTTAACTCATTGCATTAATTTTATGTTGCACGCTTTCCATTTCTTCAAATCCCATTTCATTGCAACAATTCCTTTGTTGGAAGGGTGCATTTGAAGCAATACCTGGTGGCTCTCAAAGCAATGATGAGGAGGTGGGTGAGTTCAACCAGGACATGCTTAATGTTGCTTCTGTTGATCAGGATACGGTAACACATCTCCACTCATACCAATCTTTATGTCTTTTATGATATTTACACATTTATTATAGTATGATTTATGCTTTTTATTTTCTCAAATCACATTTCATTCTACAATCTCTCTATTGGATGGTCTTATCCCAAGTACTTCTCATGGGCTTAGGAGGTAGTGGTAATGAGGGTGTGGGTTTGTCCGAATAGGGCAATACCTTTGTCATTTTGAGTAATATAGATATGCCTTAACAATTGATACTCTAATGACGTATTTCTGATTTTCCCAATTTTGATGTCCTATTAATAATAGACATTTATTGTTAACTCATCACATTTTTGTTTGCCTACTTTTCAGTTGCAACAGTCAGAAGGAAACAATAGTCTTGTAGAAAAGACGGTAAACCAGTTATTGGTTCCAGCCCTACAAGTGCATCATAATTATTCCTTGCTTTGTGTTATCACTCTTACCCACTTATTGCAACTCAAAGATTTTACAAGTAGATTCCTATACTTTGTGGTTCATAATGGGCTCATCACTTGGAAGAGAAAAAGGAGAAGAAAGCTTCTGGTCGACGCAGTAAGCAACCACTAGGTCCCCCTCGTCGCTGCAAAAGGTTCGAGGACCAAAAGAAGAGTTGAGAGATGGAAAAAAAAATCTGAAAATAATACATTATATCTGCAAACTTTATCAGTGTTCTTGTTTTAGAACACCATTGACATGACTCATATTTTCAGATTTTCTATAAATGTTAAATTGTACTTAAAAAATAGATGTATTTAAGTATACTTAGGTTTTTGTTATAAGGGTTAAGTATTTTAAATTTTCTTTGATTTTTTCATCAAGTTACTAGTTTGGACTTGATGGTTTAGTTCAATGTTTGGTCAAAAAATATGAATGTGCTTTTGGTTTGTTTTGGGTTCGTTGATACAAAAATATGTACAAATGAGAAGTATATTCATATTTGCAGTAGTAATGAAGTTCCAAAATGTTTGTATGTAAGGTGCCATTAAGTTTGTATATTTTTTCAATGTTCTTTTGTTGTCAATGTTTGGAATTTTCTCATGAGTAACATTATTGGATGGACTGTTTGGTGTCATGTTGTTACTTTGCAATGTCTGTTTGGGTCTACCTATAGGGGGTGAATGAAAATTCCAATTTCTTGTGTCTGATTTTATTTACTGAACAATGATATATTATGGTTTTTATGTATAAAGGGGAATTAATATGTCTGCCAAGGGGTGGAATGGAACCTTAGTATTAAAATAGACTTGGGATTGTTTCCATTGTTAAACAGGTTAATATTACAGTGCAGTTGACTGCAAAAGAAAAATTGAAACTTAGTGAAGATGGTCTCTTTATATGACTCAAGGATATCAAACCTTCAAGCTACTTGCCACTGCACTTGAAGTCTTATTTTTAAGAGAGAAGAAATAATGATTAGGACGTCAACAACTCTGAGCACTCTCAATGCCTTGGCAACAGCTGTGAAAAATTATCTTATGCCCTTGATTCGTGCAAAGTGGAATCTAATGATGTACACAGAATAGAACAAAAAAGTGATAATAATGATAAATGAATGGGCGGGAAGGCATGCAATAGTGGAAAAAAAATTCAAAATGACTGACTGCATTTTGATCAAAGGCAATGCTATTTTATTTCTGATAATAATTCATTAATTTGAGAAGTGCTCAACAATCACAGATCTATTGAGAAACCTTTGTTAACAGGTATATTAGCTATTTAAGTTGACATCTACTATCCTATCTTAAAAGCTAGGTTGGCAAAAATTCTTTACCAGGAGTTTGACCTTGAACAATAGCAGACTTTTCTCTCAAGAGCACTCAGTCTGCATTAAAGCTTGTTTTCATTCTTTCAATTTCATTAGTTGAATTGTGTCCAATTACACTGCTTTCATCCATGCACATGCATTTTGTGGCATGTTTGAACTTGCAATGAATGTTGAGTAGGACATGATAATTGAAAGGATCCTTGCTTGACATGTTGCAGACTCTGGAGTTCAAGACCTGATGGTTTTGGGCATGTTTTCCCTTTTCTAATATCTATATCTGATATGCTCATCTTCAAGATGTGATTGGGATATTGGGATGTGCTGCGATGTCTTGTATTAACACTTGATTTGAAAGATTTCTATATCATATAGAATGTAATAGCAAATAGGCTACATGTACCAAGAGATGGGCAAAATGTTCTTCCTCCTTTGCCACAGTGCTATAGCTACAGTAATGAATTCATAGAAGCATATTCTTTTCAGCAATTTCTCATTTTCTAAGGGTTACTTGTTTCTTACATTTTTAGTTATCTAGTTTTCACAGGGATATTTTTTATGCTGCCTTGCCTTAGTTACCCTTTGGACATAGATTCTCTGTTAACCCTGTGAAAACACTGCTAAAATACCACTATCTAAGAAGACCATTTATCCCTTTTTATTGTGGTTGGTCTGTGTCAAATGTTGTATGTATTTTATTTTCCCTTCAATAATATCCTATAATTGTAGGTTCACATTGATTTACTCATCCTTTCAGGTACTCTTGAATATGAACTTGTTCTATTACTATGTTATTGCAATTTGCATCTTTCATGAATTAGTGTAGCATGGTTGAGGTAATGCATTGTCTTGTAGTTGTGCAAAAATTTCGTACATAGCCTCTTCTTTTGATTTTATTGTTTAATCATCCTACTTAATACCTTGATTGTTGTACACCAATGGGTTTAATTTGAATCTTTCTAGTCAGATCTCAACAATTTTAAACTGTATGCTTCAACCTGTTGTGCAGATTATTTTCATTCCTATATAAGTTTTATGCATATGAATTGCAAACTAGATTTAGATAAAAGTTACATAGGATTTTTATGCATATGACATTGTTAGTCAATATAATAGTGTCACGTATTCAGTGTTACTTATAATTGTATCACTGTCACTTATAAAAATGGTGCTCCAAATTTTCACATTTCGAAATGAATGTTAATTATACAAAAGTTGCTTAAGACATTTAAATGGCAGTTGAATAAACCATATTTTAAAAAGTGACTTATAAAAATTTTGATTCTGAAAATCTCACCTCGGTAAATAAATGTTACTTATCATAATGTCACTTATAATGTCCTATCCACATGTTACCTATAGTTGTGTCATAAATGAAATACTATGCTTCCTTATGTTACTTATATAAGTGTCACATAGTCAATATTGCTTGTAATTATATAAGTTACGTTTTAGAAATATTAATTATAAAAATTTCTATAATGAAAATGTTACCTAGGCAAATAAATGTTACTTATCATAATGAAACTTGTGACATTGTAACCGTATGTTACTTATAAAAGTGTCACGTACTCAATATTTCTTAGTGCATCAAAGTTTCACATTGAGAAATGTTACTTAGGAATATTTTGATTATGAAAACATCACCTATGTAAATACATGTTATTTGTGTTTTTATGGTTTTCTTCTTTTGTTTGGATCTATTAGACCCTGACAAGTCACACATCCACCCTAAAGAAAATGACATGTAAAATCCACATACTACTTCCATGTTATCAAGTCCTAGATGGTAGATATAGGTCCCATGATGAGTTCATAACTAAATGAAGCCACATGTAATAATATTGCATGCTCATTATCCTTTGGTGTGACATCCTATCCATATCTTACTTATAGAGGAGTTACTTAGTCAAATTGCTTATAATTGTATCATTCCAATATACAAAATAGCACTTGATGACAAGTCTACCAACTCATCACTAAGTGAATGCAAAATGCCAAACTGTAATGATGTCAACTCCATCGATCCATCACTTATGACTTTCTATAAATTAATCGCTTGCGAATATTTTGATTATGAAAATGTCACCTATGCAAATAAATGATACTTATACAAATGTTAGTTATGACATCTTATGTATGTTACTTATACTAGTGCTACTTAAAAAGTATCACTATCAGTTATCAAAAATGGTGCTTCAAAGTCTCAATTATGGAAATGTGACCTAGGCAAATAAATGTTACTTATCATAATTTCAGTTATAATATTCTATCCACATGTTATAGAAGTGTTAGTTAGTCAATATCACTTGTAATTGTATAAGCTATAGTTTAAAATGTTACTTATAAAAATTTTGATTATGAAAATATCACCAAGGCAAATAAATGTTACTTATCATAATGAAACGTATGACATGGTATCCATATTTTACTTATAAAAGTGTCACTTAATATTGCTTAGTGCTTCAAAGTTTCACATTGACAAATGTTACTTATGAATATTTTGATTATGAAAACTTCACCTATGCGAATACATGTTATCTGTGTTCTTATGGTTTTCTTCTTTTGTTTGTACATTTAACTATTTATTCTTATATTGTTCCGGATCTATTTAACCCTGACAAGTCACACATCAACCCTAGAGAAAATGACATGTCAAATTCACATACTACTTCCATCTCGTCAGGTCCCATATGGCACATATAGGTCCCACTACGAGGTCATAACTAAGTGAAGCCGTGTGTAAGAATGTCACAAGCTTGCTATCCTTTGGTGTGACATCCTGTATCTATATGTTACTTATAGAACTATCACTTAATCAATATCACTGTCACTAATAAAAAATGGTGCTCCAAAGTTTTGATTGTGAAAATGTCACCTAGAATGCTAAAATTTACAATACTCTAAATCCCTCCAAAGTTTAATTTTGATATTTAATTATGAAAATTAATCAAGGGCCTCCATTATTGTGGGCACCTTTTTGGAAGGAGCGTTAGCTGCAATATTATCATTATTTTCATTCCTATATAAGTTGTATTCATATGAATTGCAAACTAGATTTACATAAGAGTTACATAAGAGTTTTATGCATATGGCATTGTTAGTCAAGATCGCTTATAATTGTATCACTGTCACTTATAAAAAATGTCAAACTGTAATGATGTCCACTCCATTGATCCATCACTTATGAAATTCTATAAAATTAATTGCTTAGATTTTTTGATTATGAAAATGTCACCTTTGCAAATAAATGTTTTTAAAAAAAAAAAGGTAAGCTCTGCCTAGGGGCAGTACCCATTGTATTAAAACCAAAGAGTTAAATACGAACATATTAAACTGAGCCTTCAAAACAAAACAAATCATTTAGAGAAAGAGGTATCCAATCACCTCACCGATAGAGGCCAACCTAGCTACTACATCAATAGAAAAAATACCCTCATTCACATTACAGAAGGACAAAAATTCTCCCAAATTATTTTCGTCAGCAACAGACTTCTTGAAAATCTTCCAAGCTTTCTTCATAATTTTTTCCTTTTTTTCTTCTTCACGAACAAAAAGTGCCTTCAGTAACCCTATCAAAATATCACCATCCATCACATCTAAAAATGTAGTCATCTGCTCAAACAACTTATCTGCTATCATCCTATGAACCATACCATTTATCGAGGCGAGATGTCCAATAACTTGCATGATGGGCATAAAAACATTTATTTGCAAAAGTGACATTATGTTAAGTAACATTCATTTGCCTAGGTGACATTTTCATAATAGAACAAAAGAAGAAAACCATAAGAACAGAAATAACATGTATTTACATAGGTGACATTTTCATAATCAAAATATTCATAAGTAACATTTGTCGATGTGAAAATTTGACAAACTAACCTATATTGATTAAGTGACACTTCTAGATGTCAATTCCGTCGAGTCATCACTTATGACATTATCTAAATTAATCGCTTACAAATATTTTGATTATCTAGGTGGATGCAGCCTAGGTTTTGGGTGAACCATGTTAAATCCATCTGTTAGCTATGTTCTTATGGTTTTCATCTTTTGTCTGTACATGTTTATTCTTGGATAAAATTTTGATTATCAAATAAAATCACTACAGATAAAGTGTATGACTAAATGTGTATGTAGATCATATGGGGTTAAAATTGAGGAGGAACTCTGAGAAGGAAGAAATAAGATTGAAGCTGAAATGTAATACTGTTGAGGTCACTCGTAGAGTTAGCAAAACCATGAGGGTGATGAAGAAACCAAATCAAGTAAAAAATGGTGGCCAACCTAAAGGGATGAGCCCCAAACTATTCTATACATTGAACTATTTTGTACTATGAACTATTCTATACATTTTACTTTATTTCTTAACTTTTGTAAGTAACACATGGAGAGGATGTCATAAGTGACATTATGATAAGTAAAATTTTTGATAGGTGATAGTGATACAATTATAGGCGATATTGATTAAGTGACAATAGTATAAGTAACATAAGTACAAGATGTCATAACTGACATTTTTATAAGTAAAATTTATTTGCAAAAGTGACACTATGACAAATAACATTTATTTGTCTAGGTGACATTTTCGTCGCAACTTTTATAAGTAACATTCTTTAAATGGCAGAAGCGACATTTCTACAAGTAACATTCATTTGGAAATGTGAAAATTTGGAGCACCATTTTTAATAAGTAACATCGATACAATTATATGTGATATTGTTAAGTGACAATTTTATAAGTAACACATGTACAAGATGTCATAAGTGACATTTCTATAAGTAAAATATATTTGCAAAAGTGACATTATGCTAAGTAACATTTATTTGCCTAGGTGACATTTTCATAATAGAACAAAAGAAGAAAACTATAAGAACATGGATAACATGTATTTACATAGGTGACATTTTTAGTATTTAGTATTACATATGACTAAATGCATATGTAGATCATATGGGGTTGAAATTGGGGAGGAACTCACAAAAGAAAGAAGAAATAAGATTGAAGAATAAATGTAATACTATTGAGCTCACCTATAGAGTTAGCAAAACCATGAAGGCAATGAAGAAACCAGATCAAGTCAAAAATGGTGGCCAACCTAAAGGGATGAGCCCCAAACTATTCTATACATTGAACTATTCTACACTATGAACTATTCTATACATTTTACTTTATTTGTGAACTTCTGTAAGTAACATATGGAGAGGATGTCATAAGTGACATTATGATAAGTAACATTAAGTTGCCTAGGTCACATTTTCATAATCAAATATTTTATAACTAACATTTTAGAATGTAGTTCATTCAAAGGGTACATCCGAAGCAATACCTGAGGGCTCTCAAAGAAATAATGAGGAGGAGGTGGGTGAGCTCAACCAGGCCATTTGTAACATTTCTTCTGTTGATCAGGATACAGTAATTCTAGTTATCCTTCCCACTATATTGGTTTAATTTTATGTTATATGCTTTCCATTTCTTCAAATCCCATTTCATTGTAATAATTCCTCTACTGAAAGGTTGCATCTGAAACAATACCTGGTGGCTGTCAAAGAAGCAATGAGGAGGAGGTGGGTGAGCTCAACCAAGACATGTTTAATGTTGCTTCTATTGATCAGAATACAGTAACACATCTCCATTCATACCAATCTTTGTCTTTTATGATATTTGCACATTTATTATAGTATGCTTTATGCTTTTTATTTTCTCAAATCACATTTCATTCCTCAATCTCTCTATTGGAAGGTCTCATCCAAAGTACTTCTTGTTAATAATAGATTATATCACGTTTTATATCATTACTTTGTTAAATATAGTTAAGATAACTGCCAAAACAAATTCATAAGCCACTGCCCAATAATAAATCAAGGGCCCGATAATGATCAACACTTGATAGAGGCAGAGCACGAGGGTATGAAACTTGATACAAGCAAGACATTAAAGTCACTGATAATATGAAGCCTGACCATTATAAGTTGGTCAATAATATGCTCTCTCCACTGTCAATAATTTTGATGCATGATAGAGGTGTAAGTATACGTATATGTATGCACATGTCAATATGGATATATGAACGCATGCTTATATCTCTATGGTGCATAGCAGACAGTGGAAGATTGAGTGGTATACTGGAATGATGCATCTTTATATAGGCAATCAAATAGAGACATCAAACTTGCCAATACCATCGGTACCAGGAGATTGGATGTCGTCAGCCATGGAAGGTAGAGTTCAATGAAAAAATAAGCCACGATAATAGCATACACATGCTTGACAATCAATAGGCGCCTCCATTTTTTGAGGTGTCCTGCTCCATGTGATATTGAGAGCATGTGAAGCATGAAATGATGGACAATTGACTATAAAATTGTTTGAATGAAGAATTGAATGACAATTGATTGCAAAAGCCTTGAAGCCTAACCATTATAAGTTGGTCAATAATATGCTCTCTCCACTGTCAATAATTTTGATGCATGAAAGAGGTGTAAATATACGTATATGTATGCGCATGTCAATATGGATATATGTACCTATGCTTATATCTTTGTGGTGCATAGCAGATAGTGGAAGATTGAGTGGTATACTGGAACAACGCATGTTTATATAGGAAATCAAATAGAGACATCAAATTTGTCAATACCATCAATACCAAGAGATTGGATGCCGTCAGCCGTGGAAGGTAGAGTTCAATGAAAAAATAAGCCACGATAATAGCATACACATGCTCAACAGTAAATAGGCACCTCCATTTTTTGAGGTGTCCTGCTCCATGTGATATTAAGAGCATGTGAAGGATGAAATGATGGAAAATTGACTATAAAATTTTTTGAATGAAGAATTGAATGACAATTGACTGCAAAAGCCTTGAAGCCTGACCATTATAAGTTGGTCAATAATATGCTCTCTCCACTATCAATAATTCTGATGCATGACAAAGGTGTAAATATACTTATATGTATGCACATGTCAATATGGACATATGTACATATGCTTATATCTCTATGGTGCATAGCAGACAGTGGAAGATTGAGTGGTATACTGGAACGACGCATCTTTATATAGGCAGTGGCAATGTCCTCCGTGTGAGGGAGGTAGTAATTCAGAGAAAAATGGCAATGTTCTTGAACAATAAAAATGTTGAAGTCCACACATCTTGGGAGTCAAGTGATCAAGATGATGAGATTGACAGGTAGAACCCTGTTGTTAGGAGGCCGAAACAACAGAAATGAAAGTCAATCTCAGTTTCACTTGCTCAAGAAGAATCTGTGGCTTACGCTTCAGAGAAAAAGGTTCAGTTTCACTTATGCAAATAAATTTTACTTATACCGATGTCAGTTATAACATCTTGCACATATGTTACTTATACCAGGGTCACTGAATTAGTATCAATGTCACTTATCAAAAATGGTCGTGATGATTGCAATATCCATTGTTATCTTGCACAAATCCAACGCTTGTCACAAAATATTGAAATAAAAGTCCACTGTCTACCCCTGAATACATGTATATATACACACAAAATTAAGAAATATGCAAACAAACTCATTTGCAAAAAGTAATCCATGTTGCAAGTCATTATTCTCATTGACCAATTCCTTTATTGATTTGATTATTAAACAGTTTGATGTAAATGACCATGTAAGCATAGAGAAATTTGCCAGCATGGCAGAAGCGGAGGACTTCATTTCTGTTGACGATGTGAAATATTTTCCACCAGCATTAGTGAAATTACTACAACAATTTCAAAGAGATCTCAAAACATATCGTACTCAAGAAAATGACAGAGGAAAAATGGCAATTTGTAAGAGCAAAAACACTAAAATTAATATCCAGCAAACTAGAGGCATCTCAAGAACTTGGAGAGACTTCAAGGATTTCCTGTAAGGGGAGTTCAAACGTTTCGTGCCAATATGAAAAATATTTAGATGATGAGCCTCAGTAGCGAGGTTTGTTTAGGTAATGCAAATATGGATTATAAAATGACTGGTATATATGATATTATATTAGCATTGCAACCACAGACAAATGACTAGTGTTTTGTGTATGTGATGTTATATTAGTATTGCAACCAAATAACTAAGTTAAATATAGTTAACTGCCAAAACAAATTCATAAGCCATCGCCCGATAATAAATCAAGGGCTCGATAATGATCAACACTTGATAGAGGCAGAGCATGAGGGTATGAAACCTAATACAAGAAAGACATTAAAGTCACTGATAATATGAAGCCTAACCATTATAAGTCGGTCAATAATATGCTCTCTCCACTGTCAATAATTCTGATGCATCACAGAGGTGTAAATATACGTATATGTATGCACATGTCAATATGGATATATGTACGTATGCTTATATCCCCGTGGTGCATAGTAGACAGTGGTAACATAATTCTGATGCTTATATCTCTGTGATGCATAGAAAACAGTAGTAACATAATTCTGATGCTTATATCTCTATGGTGCATAACAAACAGTGGTAACATAAGAGATTCATGTTTTGCTTCTTCTGACGCTAAACATTAACACTTCTCAAAGGTTGGAAGATAGTGGTAATGAGGGTGTGGGTTTGTCCTAACAGGGCAATAACTTCATCATTTTGAGTAGTATAGATATGCCTTTACAATTGATAATCTAATGACGCATTTCTGATTTTCCCAATTTTGATGTCATATTAATAATAGATATTTATTGTTTACTCATTGCATTAATTTTATGTTACATGTTTTCCATTTCTTCAAATCCTATTTCATTGCAACAATTCCTTTGCTGGAAGGGTGCATCTGAAGCAATACCTGGTGGCTCTCAAAGAAATGATGAGGAGGTGGGTGAGCTCAACCAAGACATGCTTAATGTTGCTTCCGTTGATCAGGCTACGGTAACACATCTCCACTCATACCAATCTTTATGTCTTGTATGATATTTACACATTTATTATAGTATGATTTATGCTTTTTATTTTCTCAAATCACATTTCATTCTATAATCTCTCTATTGGGTGCTCTTATCCCGAGTACTTCTTACAGGGTTAGGAGGTAGTGGTAATGAGGGTGTGGGTTTGTCCGAGTAGGGCAATGCCTTTGTCATTTTGAGTAATATAGATATGCCTTAACAATTGATACTCTAATAAAGCATTTCTGATTTTCCCAATTTTGATGTCCTATTAATAATAGACATTTATTGTTAACTCATTGCATTTTTGTTTGCCTACTTTTCAGTTGCAGCAGTCAGAAGGAAACAATAGTCTTGTAGAAAAGATGGTAAACCCGTTATTCTTTCTAGCCCTATAGGTGCGTAATAATTATTCATTGCTTTGTGTTATCACTCTTACCCACTTATTGCAGCTTAGAGATTTTACAAGTAGATTCTTATACTTTGTGGTTCATAATAGGCTCATCATTTGGAAGAGCAAAAGGAGAAGAAAGCTTCTAGTCGACGCAGTAAGCAACCACTAGGTCCCCCTCATCACTGCAAAAGGTTCGAGGACCAAAAGAAGAGTTGAGAGATGGAAAAAAAAATCTAAAAATAATACCTTATATCTGCAAAATTTATCAGTGTTCTTGTTTTGGAACACCATTGACATGACTCATATTTTTAGATTTTCTATAAATGTTAAATTGTACTTAAAAAATAGATGTATTTAAGTATACTTAGGTTTTTGTTATAAGGGTTAAGTGTTTTAAATTTTCTTTGAGTTTTGCATCAAGTTACTAGTTTGGACTTAATGGTTTAGTTCAATGTTTGGTCAAAAAATATGAATGTGCTTTTGGTTTGTTTTGGGTTTGTTGATACAAAAATATGTACAAATGAGAAGTATATTCATATTTGCAGGACTAATGAAGTTCCAAAATGTTTGTATGTAAGGTGCCATTAAGTTTGTATATTTTTTCATTGTTCTTTTGTTGTCAATGTTTGGAATTTGCTCATGAGTAACATTATTGGATGGACTGTTTGGTGTCCTGTTGTTACATTGCAATGTCTGTTTGGGTCCACCTATAGGGGGTGTATGAAAATTCCAATTTCTTTTGGGTGATTTTATTTACTGAACAATGAGATATTATGGTTTTTATGTATAAAGGGGAATTAATATTGCTGCCAAGGTGTGGAATGGAACCTTAGTATTAAAATAGACTTGGGATTGTTTCCATTGTTAAATAGGTTAATATTACAGTGCAGTTGACTGCAGAAAAAAATATTGAGACTTAGTGAAGATGGTCTCTTTATATGACTCAAGGATATCAAACCTTCAAGCTACTTGCCACTACACTTGAAGCCTTATTTTGAAGAGAGAAGACATACTAATCAGGACGTCAACAACTCAGACTACTCTCAATGCCTTGGCAACAGTTGTGAAAAATTATCTGATGCCCTTGATTCATGCAAAGTGGAATCTAATGATGTACACAAAATAGAACAAAAATTTGATAATAATGATAAATGAACGGGCGGGAAGGCATGCAACAGTGAAAAAAAAAATCAAAATGACTGACTGCATTTTAATCAAAGGCAATGTTATTTTATTTCTGATAATAATTCATTAATCTGAGAAGTGTTCAATAGTCACAGATCTGTTGAGAAACCTTTGTTAACAGGTATATTAGCTATGTAAGTTGACATCTACTATCCTGTCTTGAAAGCTAGGTTGGCAACAATTCTTTACCAGGAGTTTGGCCTTGAACAATAGCAGACTTTTCTCTCAAGAGCACTTAGTTTGCATTAAAGCTTATTTTCATTCTTTCAATTTCATTATTTGAATTGTGTCCAATTACACTGCTTTCACCCATACACATGCATTTTGTGGCATGTTTGAACTTGCAATGAATGTTGAGTAGGATGTGATAATTAAAAGGATCCTTGCTTGACATGTTGAATACTCTAGAGTTCAAGACCTGATGGTTTTGGGCATGTTTTCCCTTTTCTAATATCTATATCTGATATGCTCATCTTCAAGATGTGATTGGGATATTGGGATGTGCTATGATGTCTTGTATTAGCACTTGCTTTGAAAGATTTTTATATTGTATAGAATGTAATAGCCAATAGGCTACATGTACCAAGTGATGGGCAAAATGTTCTTCCTCCTTTGCCACAGTGCTGTAGCTACAGTAATGATTTCATAGAAGCATATGCTTTTCAGCAATTTCTCATTTTCTAAGGGTTACCTATTTCTTACATTTTCAGTTATCTAGTTTTCACAGGGATTTGTTTTATGGTTCCTTCCGTTAGTTACCCTTTGGACATAGATTCTCTGTTAATCCTGTGAAAACACTGCTAAAATACCACTATCCAAGTAGACCATTTATCCCTTTTTATTGTGGTTGGTCTGTGTCAAATGTTGTATGTATTTTATTTTCCCTTCAATAATATGTTGTAAGGGTAGGATCACATTGATTTAGTCATCCTTTCAAGTATTCTTGAATATGAACTTGTTCTATTACTATGTTATTGCAATTTGCATCTTTCATGAATTAGTGTAGCATGGTTGAGGTAATGCATTGTCTTGTAGTTGCGCAAAAATTTCATACATAGCCTCTTCTTTTGCTTTTATTGTTTAATCATCCTGCTTAATACCTTGATTGTTGTACACCAATGGGTTTAATTTGAATCTTTCTAGTCAGATCTCAACAATTTTAAACTGTATGCTTCAACCTGTTGTGCAGATTATTTTCATTCCTATATAAGTTTTATGCATATGAATTGCAAACTAGATTTACATAAGAATTACATAGGATTTTTATGCATATGACATTGTTAGTCAATATTGCTTATAGTTGTATTGTCACTGTCACATAAAAAATGATGCTTCAAAGTTTCATATTGACAAATGAATGTTACTTATACAAATGTCGTTTATGACATCTTGTACATATGTTACTTATACAAGTGTCAATGATTATCGCTTATAATTGTATCACAATCACTTATAAAAAATGGTGCTTCACAGTTTCATATTTCCAAATGAATGTTACTTATACAAATGTCGCTTATGATATTTAAAAATGTTACTTATAAAAATTTAGATTATGAAAATGTCACCTAGGCAAATAAATGTTACATATGACATCCTATCCATATGTTACCTATAGAAGTGTCACTTAGTCAATATTGCTTATAATTGTATCATTTCAATATGCAGAATAACACTTGACAAGTGTACCAAGTCATCACCAAGTCAATACAAAATTTCAAACTGAGTCATCACTTATTACATTCTATAAAACTAATCGCTTATGAATATTTTGATAATGAAAATGTCACCTATGCAAATAAATGTTACTTATAAAATGTTTGTTATGACATCATGTGAATATGTTACTTATAATAGTGTCACTTATTCAATGTCACTTATAATTGTATGACTTTCACTTATAAAAAAGGTGCTCCAAAGTTTCACATTTCAAAATGAATGTTAATCATACAAAAGTTGGTTAAGACATTTAAACGGCAGTTGAATAAACCATATTTTAAAATGTTACTTATAAAAAATTTGATTCTGAAAATCTCACCTCAGTAAATAAATGTTACTTATCATAATGTCACTTATAATGTCCTATCCACATGTTACCTACAGTAGTGTCATATATGAAATACTATGCTTCCTTATGTTACTTATATAAGTGTCTCTTAGTCAATATTGCTTGTAATTATATAAGTTACATTTTAGAAATATTAATTATAAAAATTTCTATTATGAAAATGTTACCTAGGCAAATAAATGTTACTTATTATAATGAAACTTGTGACATTGTAACCATATGTTACTTATAAAAGTGTCACTTACTCAATATTTCTTAGTGCATCAAAGTTTCACATTGAGAAATGTTACTTAGGAAAATTTTGATTATGAAAACGTCACCTGTGTAAATACATCTTATTTGTGTTTTTATGGTTTTCTTCTTTTGTTTGGATCTATTAAACCCTAACAAGTCACACATCCACCCTAAAGAAAATGACATGTCAAATCCACATACTACTTCTGTGTTATCAAGTCCTAGATGGTAGATATAGGTCCCATGATGAGTTCATAACTAAATGAAGCCACATGTAATAATATTGCATGCTCGTTATCCTTTGGTGTGACATCCTATCCATATGTTACTTATAGAGGATTTACTTGGTCAAATTGCTTATAACTGTATCATTCCAATATGCAAAATAGCACTTGATGACATGTCTACCAACTCATCACTAAGTGAATGCAAAATGCCAAACTGTAATGATGTCAACTCTATCGATCCATAACTTATGAATTTCTATAAATTAATTGCTTGTGAATATTTTGATTATGAAAATGTCACCTATGCAAATAAATGATACTTATACAAATGTTAGTTATGACATCTTGTGTATGTTACTTATACTAGTGCTACTTAAAAAGTATCACTGTCACTTATAAAAAATGGTAATCCAAAGTCTCAATTATGGAAATGTCACCTAGGCAAATAAATGTTACTTATCATAATTTCAGTTATAACATCCTATCCATATGTTATAGAAGTGTCAGTTAGTCAATATCGCTTGTAATTGTATAAGCTATAGTTTAAAATGTTACTTATAAAAATTTTGATTACGAAAATATCACAAAGGCAAATAAATGTTACTTATGATAATGAAACGTATGACATGGTATCCATATTTTACTTATAGAAGTGTCACTTAATATTGCTTAGTGCTTCAAAGTTTCACATTGACAAATGTTACTTATGAATATTTTGATTATGAAAACTTCACCTATGTGAATACATGTTATCTGTTTTCTTATGGTTTTCTTCTTTTGTTTGTACATTTAACTATTTATTCTTATATTGTTCTGGATCTATTTAACCCTAACAAGTCACATATCCACCCTAGAGAAAATGACATGTCAAATTCACAAACTACTTCCATCTCGTTAGGACCCATATGGCACATATAGGTCCCACTATGAGTTCATAACTAAGTGAAGCCATGTGTAAGAATGTCGCAAACTCGCTATCCTTTGGTGTGACATCCTGTATCTATATGTTACATTAATCTGCCTAGGTCACATTTTCATAATCAAAATTTTGATAACTAACATTTTAAAATGTAGTTCATTTAAGTTTCGTTTAAATGTCATAAGTCACATTTATATAAGTAAGATTCATTTAGAAAGGTGAAACTTTGGAGCACCATTTTTTATAAGTGATAGTGATACAATTATAAGAGATACCGATTAAGTGCCACTAGTGTAAGTAACATATGTTCAACATGCCATAAGTAACATTTGTATAAGTAACATTTTTTTCATAGGTGACATTTTCATAAATAAAATACTCGTAAGCCAATAATTTATACAATGTCATAAGTGATGACTCAACGGAGTTGACATCATTATACTTTGACATTTTTCATTGACTTGGTGATGAGTTGGTAGACTTGTCATCAAGTGCTATTCTACATATTGGAATTATATGATTGTAAACAATATTGACTAAGTGACGCTTCTATAAGTAACATATTGATGGAATGTAATAACTGACATAATGATAAGTAACATTTCTTTGCCTAGGTGACATTTCATAATCAAAACTTATCACCAAGTCAATGCAAAATGTCAAATTATAATAATGTCAACTCTGTTGACTCATCAATTATGACATTTTATAAATTAATTGCTTACGAATATTTCGATCATGAAAATGTCACCTATGAAAATAAGTGTTACTTATACAAATGTCAGTTACAACACCTTCTACATATGTCACTTATTCCAATGTCACTTAATCGGAGTCATTTTGAAATGTGAAACTTTGGAGCACCATCTTTGATAAGTGATAGTGATACAATTATAAGCAATATTGATTAAGTGACACTAGATATCGAACATATGTACATGTTATAAGGACATTTATATAATGAACATTTATTGGCAAAACTGACATTATGAAAAATAAAATTTATTTTTCTTGGTTACATTTTCATCAATTTTTTTTTTAAAATAACATTCTAAATGTTGCTTATTCAAGTGCGCTTAAATATCATAAGTGACATTTTATAAGTAAGATTCATTTGGAAATGTGAAATTTTGAAGCACCATATTTTATAGGTGACAGTAAGACAATTATAAGCGATATTGATTAAGTGACACTTTTATAAGTAACTGTTGTCACTTAGGTTTGCACCCTTGTCCAAGGCCTGTGTGCGAGGACAACCTAGTGAAACATGGAAAGAACCTCCAAGCTGTGGGACTTGAACTGCGAGGTTGAGTCTTCGGAGAAGGCCAGCTTCCTCTTACTATTAGGGCGCACCTAACTACTCTCAAAAGGAAAAGAGTAAGAAGGAGATGTAGACAACAACTCTACCCTACCTAAACTACGAAGGTGATGCACCAAAATAGAGTGTTCATACTCATTTCTGCCCATATATGCGCTACAAAACCAAAATAACATTCAAGAGACATACACATTCAAACTTATGTCAATCAATAACCACATACAGATCAAGAAACCAAACTATATAACACAAGGAAAGGGAGAATTTCATTTATATATTATCCAATAGGTCAAAAATAGATATAGTATGCAAGCCACAGATCTCAACAATACACCAATGAGAGGCAAGATGGGTGCTCATTCACATTGGTGGCTGAAGGAGATGGTACATAATGTCATACAGCTCAGAGACAAAGGGAATTTTACACTGTAGATCTGCAAGCAGTAGCAGAGAAATCAAAAAGAGTCAACCTTAGAAAAAGATCAAAAAATTGCCTTTATAGTTCAGGCATAACTGAGGATATTTACTTCTCACCTACTGGCATTAACTTCTCACCCTTGAAATCCAATCAAAGATCTGATTTGAAAATGGTTTGCGTACCAAAAAAATCTGATATTTCTCTAAGAGAGAGCCTGGAGACGACAGAAATGGTACCACAACATTTCCTGACATAGTAGATAGATCGACGGGATGGATGGAGTGTCTTTCTGTACCTGGTATTCATTCTGAGTTGGTGGCAATTAATCACATGATCAAGTTCACGAAAAGAATTTGATCTCTTATCATTCCTGGTCTCAAGAATTTGTTGAAGTCAAACAACCAACCAGGCTATACAAGCCAGTTGGGCCATGCGGGCCAATGATACTCTTTATTTTTTGCCACCTTGGAAGTCCTCTCGCGGTTGACCACCTTTATTGAACTAACAGTGCCACCCTTCAAATATTAATACTAACTGTGATGGTTACACTAATTGCCAGTCACCGACCATCAATCTCGATCGAGCCAGTGAGACACGTGTCATCAGGGCACTATGTCGCCATCATATACATCATGCAGCTTCTTCATAGCGATACAATGCCATTCGTTGATCTCTGCAGATCTGACGATCGTGAAGACTCGTCATGTGTCATAATTTCTTCTTACCCTAGGCCCCTCATACCTGGCGCCACCTCAGCAACCACACCATGCTCGAACAACACCTGGCCATATTTAGCGTACATTCCTTGGTGAGACCTGGTCCCACGAGAACACGTGTCCACTAGGCACCAACTAACTATTGTAAATCCCATGCAACTTCTCCATAGCATGATGGCACCTGCCGTCTATCTTCCTTGATCTAACAGCCACGAAAAATCTGCCTCTCTTCACTGCGTTGGCTGCATGAAAATATGGTCCCACGATACATCTATGTTCTAACTTGGCATATGTGGTGGTTCCTCATTGGCCTAACGAAGCACCACCCTAACAGACTCAAGACTTTGACCCCACGGAGCGGCCATGTGTCAACTAGGTGCCATGTTGCTATGAGGAAATTGAGGCCAAATCCCCATAGTGCCATAGCACCCAACTGATGACATGTCCTTCTGTCGCAGACGTGTCTCCATCTGATTGGCCACCGTACCACCGAACTTCCTACCGTACATGCGAAGTACCTGTTGGGACCCACCGTGCCTGATTGCTCTTGCCGTGGTCTGATCTTCTGTTTGGGCACTATGTCGCCAATAGAAAACTCATGGGTTTTACGTTGGTGACATGGAACCTTATCACTTTTTGAGACTTTTGACTGTCAGAACATGTTCGCTCGCCGCTAACTTTCTCGATGACGCAACCTGCTCGTCGTTAGACCTTTCCGTTGGGCGCTATGTCGCTATGAAGATTTCTTGGCCAACACGCGACAACAACATAGCGCCTATGACATCGTAGAACTTTTCTGACCTGCCCTTCATTGTAACCTATTCACTGAATGTGGACCCACCATGGCAACGTGTCATCAAGGCACCATCTTGCTATCGTAAATATTGTGCATCTTTTCCATAGCATGATGGCACCATCTGTTGATCTCTGCAGATCTGATGGAAGAGAGCTTACGGGCTACAAAAAATATGTTATAAGGTTCAGAACTTGGTATTTTTCAATATTTCCATGGGTATTAAAATATTACTAATTGGGGAGGTGACCGTTGGGCGGGTAACATTTGAATTTTGAAATTTGGCAGGGCAAACAAAATGTGGTAACATTAACATATGTAGAAGATGACATAACTGACTTTTATAAGCATAGGTGACGTTTTCATAATCAAAATATTCGTAAGCAATTAATTTATGGAGTTTCATAAGTGATGACACGATGGGTTAACATTATTATTGTTTGACATTTTGCATTTACTTGGTGATAAGTTGGTAGGCTTGTCATCAAGTGCTATTTTGCATGTTGGAACTATACAATTACAAGCGATATTGACTAAGTGAAACTTCTATAAGTAACATACAGATAGGATGTAATAAGTGACATGGTGATAAGTAAAATTTCTTTGCCTTTGCAACATTTTCATAATCAAACTTTTTATAAGTAACATATTAAAATGTAGTTTTTGCAAGTGCTCTTTAGATGTCATAAACAACATTTGTATAATAAACATTCATTTGGAAATGTGAAACTTTGGAGGATCATTTTGATAAGTCACAATGATACAATTAGAAGCGATATTAATTAAGTGACACTAGTATAAGAAACATAAGTACAAGATGTCATAAGCAACATTTGTATAAATAAAATATTTTTTCAAAAGTGACATTATAAGTAACATTCTAAAATGTTCTTAATGAAATTTCCATTTAAATGTCATAAGGGGCATTTTAATATGTAACATTCATTTGGAAATGAGTAACTTTGGAGCACCGTTTGTATAAGTGATGGTGATATAGTCATACATGATCCTGATTAAGTGACACTATAATAAGTAAAACATTTACAAGATGTCATAACCAACATTTGGATAAGTAAAATTTATTTGCATAGGTGACATTTTCATAATCAAAATACTCTTAAGCGATTAATTTATAGAATGTCATAAGTGATGACTCGACGGAGTTGACATCATTACAGTTTGACATTTTGCATTAACTTGGTGATGATTTGGTAGACTTGTCATCAAGTGTTATTATACAAATTGGAATTATAAAATTATAAGCAATATTGATTAAATGAAAATTCTATACCTAACATATAGATAGGATCATCTTTTTTGATAAGTGATAGTACACAATATTGTTTAAGTGACACTTTTATAAGTAACACATGTACAAGATGTCATAACTGACATTTGTATAAGTAACATTTATTTGCCTAGGTGACATTTTCATAATAGAACAAAAGAAGAAAACCATAAGAACACAGATAACATGTATTTACATAGGTGATGTTTTCATAATCAAAAAATTCATAATTAACATTTGTCAATGTGAAACTCTAGCAAACTAAGAGATATTAACTAAGTGACACTTCTAGATGTCTACTTTGTTGGGTCATCACTTATGACATTCTCTAAATTAATCGCTTACAAATATTTTGATTATGTGGGTGGACATAGCCTAAGTTTTGGGTGAACCACATTAAATCTATGTATTATCCATGTTCTTATGGTTTTCTTCTTTTGTTTGTACATGTAACTATTTATTCTTGGATAAAATGTCCTTTTCGTCCCCCTAAAAAAAGGAGTATAATGAAAGGAAGGAATATAATTTTTCTTATAAAATAAATTCACAACAAAGGAAGTGTAGGACTAAATGCGTATGTAGATCATATGGGTTTCAAATTGAGGAGAAACTCTTAGAAGAAGGAAGGAATAAGATTGAAGCTAAAATGTAATACTATTGAGGTCACCCATAGAGTTAGCCAAACCATGAAGGCGATGAAGAGACCAAATCAAGTAAAAAATGGTGGACAACCTAAAGGGATGAGCCTCAAACTATTTTATATGATTAACTATTCTACATGATAATCTATTCTATACATTTTACTTTATTTCTAAACTTCTGTAAGTAACATATGGAGAGGACATCATAAGTGACAAGTGGATAAGTAACATTAATCTGCCTAGGTCACATTTTCATAATCAAAATTTTGATAACTAACATTTTAAAATGTAGTTCATTTAAGTGTCGTTTAAATGTCATAAGTCACATTTATATAAGTAAGATTCATTTAGAAAGGTGAAACTTTGGAGCACCATTTTTTATAAGTGATAGTGATACAATTATAAGCGATACCGATTAAGTGACACTAGTATAAGTAACATATGTTCAACATGCCATAAGAAACATTTGTATAAGTAAAATTTTTTTCATAGGTGACATTTTCATAAATAAAATACTCATAAGCCAATAATTTATAGAATTTCATAAGTGATGACTCGACGGAGTTGACATCATTATACTTTGACATTTTGCATTGACTTGGTGATGAGTTGGTAGACTTGTCATCAAGTGCTATTCTGCATATTGGAATTATACGATTGTAAATGATATTGACGAAGTGACGCTTCTATAAGTAACATATTGATGGAATGTAATAACTGACATAATGATAAGTAACAATTCTTTGCCTAGGTGACATTTCATAATCAAAACTTATCACCAAGTCAATGCAAAATGTCAAATTATAATAATGTCAACTCTGTTGACTCATCACTTATGAAATTTTATAAATTAATCGCTTACGAATATTTTGATCATGAAAATTTCACCTATGCAAATAAGTGTTACTTATACAAATGTCAGTTACGACATCTTGTACATATGTCACTTATTCCAATGTCACTTAATCAGAGTCATTTCGAAATGTGAAACTTTGGAGCACCATTTTTGATTTGTGATAGTGATACAATTATAAGCGATATTGATTAAGTGACACTAGTATATCGAACATATGTACATGTTATAAGGACATTTGTATAATCAACATTTATTGGCAAAATTGACATTATGACAAATAAAATTTATTTGTCTCGGTTATATTTTCATCATTTAAAAAAAAAAATAACATTCTAAATGTTGCTTATTCAAGTGCGCTTAAATATCATAAGCGACACTTTATAAGTAAGATTCATTTGGAAATGTGAAATTTTGAAGCACCATTTTTTATAGGTGACAGTGAGATAATTATAAGTGATACTGATTAAGGGACACTTCTATAAGTAACATATGTAGAAGATGTCATAATTGACATTTTATAAGCATGGGTGATGTTTTCATAATCAAAATATTTGTAAGTGATTAATTTACGGAGTGTCATAAGTGATGACATGATGGGGTTAACATCATCATTGTTTGACATTTTGCATTTACTTGGTGATAAGTTGGTAGGCTTGTCATCAAGTGCTATTTTGCATGTTGGAACTATGCAATTACAAGCGATATTGACTAAGTGACACTTCTATAAGTAACATATAGATAGGATGTAATAAGTGACATGGTGATAAGTAAAATTTCTTTGCCTTTGCGACATTTTCATAATCAAACTTTTTATAAGTAACATATTAAAATGCAGTTTTTGCAAGTGCCGTTTAGATGTCATAAACGACATTTGTATAACAAACATTCATTTGGAAATGTGAAACTTTGGAGGATCATTTTTGATAAGTGACAATCCTACAATTAGAAAGGATATTGATTAAGTGACACTAGTATAAGAAACATAAGTACAAGATGTCATAAGTAACATTTGTATAAATAAAATATTTTTTCAAAAGTGACATTATAAGTAACATTCTTAAATGTTCTTAATTCAATTGCCATTTAAATGTCATAAGGGAGATTTTAATAAGTAACATTCATTTGGAAATGAGTAACTTTGGAGCACCATTTTTATAAGTGATGGTGATATAGTCATATATGATCCTGATTAAGTGACACTATAATAAGTAAAACATTTACAAGATGCCATAACTGACATTTGGATAAGTAAAATTTATTTGCATAGATGACATTTTCATAATCAAAATACTCTTAAGCGATTAATTTATAGAATGTCTTAAGTGATGACTCGACGGAGTTGACATCATTATAGTTTGAAATTTTGCATTGACTTGGTGATGATTTGGTAGACTTGTCATCAAGTGCTATTCTACAAATTGGAATTATAAAATTATAAGCAATATTGATTAAACGACACTTCTATACCTAACATATAGATAGGATCATCATTTTTGATAAGTGACAGTATGCAATATTGGTTAAGTGGCACTTTTATAAGTAACACATGTACAAGATGTCATAACTAACATTTGTATAAGTAACATTTATCTGCCTAGGTGATATTTTCATAATAGAACAAAAGAAGAAAACCATAAGAACACGAATAAAATGTATTTACATAGGTGATGTTTTCATAATAAAAAAATTCATAAGTAACATTTGTCAATGTGAAACTCTAGCAAACTAAGATATATTAACTAAGTGACACTTCTAGATGTCTACTTCGTCAGGTCATCACTTATGAAATTCTCTAAATTAATTGCTTACGAATATTTTGATTATGTGTGTGGATGTAGGCTAAGTTTTGGGTGAACCACATTAAATCTATGTATTATCCATGTTCTTATGGTTTTCTTCTTTTGTTTGTACATGTAACTGTTTATTCTTGGATAAAATGTCCTTTTCATCCCCCTAAAAAAAGGAGTATAATGAAAGGAAGGAATATAATTTTGCTTATAAAATAAATTCATAACAAAGGAAGTGTATGATGAAATGAGTATGTAGATCATATGGGTTTCAAATTGAGGAGGAACTCTTAGAAGAAGGAAGGAATAAGATTGAAGCTAAAATGTAATACTATTGAGGTCACCCATAGAGTTAGCCAAACCATGAAGGTGATGAAGAGACCAAATCAAGTCAAAAATGGTGGACAACCTAAAGGGATGAGCCTCAAACTATTTTATACAATTAAATATTCTACACCATAATCTATTCTGTATATTTTACTTTATTTCTAAACTTCTATAAGTAATATATGGAGAGGATGTCATAAGTGACAAGTGGATAAGTAACATTAATATGCCTAGGTCACATTTTCATAATCAAAATTTTGATAACTAACATTTTAAAATGTAGTTCATTTAAGTGTTGTTTAAATGTCATAAGTCACATTTATATAAGTAAGATTCATTTAGAAAGGTGAAACTTTGGAGCACCATTTTTTATAAGTGATATCGATTAAGTGACACTAGTATAAGTAACATATGTTCAAAATTCCATAAGTAACATTTTTTACATAGGTGACATTTTCATAAATAAAATACTCATAAGACAATAATTTATACAATGTCATAAGTGATGACTCGACGGAGTTGACATCATTATACTTTGACATTTTGCATTGACTTGGTGATGAGTTGGTAGACTTGTAATCAAGTGCTGTTCTACATATTGGAATTATACGATTGTAAACGATATTGACTAAGTGACACTTCTGTAAGTAACATATTGATGGAATGTAATAACTGACATAATGATGACCTTGTAGCTAGGGTAGTTGTTTTGAGGGTGTTGGTACAAACCTATCAAAGTTCCCAAGAAAAATACTTCTTTCTGCATGCTCTACTTTCTTCAGTGGACAATTGAAACCCCCAAATCGAGATCCAGATACTCCACCTATGCAACGCTTGGTGCATGGGAAATAAAGGAGTACATGTAGTAGCAAAGAAGAAAAATTTGCATAGCCTTGTATCCTCAAACCAAGGCGGTAGTTACTAGAAATGCATGTGATTGTATAGTTGAATCTTAGGTCCAGGACACTTTTGCATAGTGCATCGACAAGCTACTAAGTGTTGTGTTGAAGGAAATTAGGTTGGAGATTTGTAGTCAATTTGAGGGCATCAAACTCAAGCCCATCTATGTCTAGAGTTAGAGGACATAGACTTGTGGTGGAGGAAAGAATGAGACTGACCGTTCCGTCCACCAAAGAATTTACTACTAATTTACTCATCCATAGAGATCTTCAAGTTTGGCTCTTCTCCTCATATTGTGTAAGCTATTAATTCATCACACATTTCCTGAGCTTTCAAAAGGACTTCATGATGTTATTTCTGAGGATGTCAAATAAGAAAGGATGCAAGTATCCTCCATCCAAACTGTACAATTGACCAATTTTCAAAAAATAAAAAACTTCATGGATTTTTTTTGAAAATTTGAGCATTTGATCTACATGATTTGCATAGTTTGTAGTCGAAAACAACAAAAAAATTGGAAAAAAATCACTATGTTTTTGTGAATCTAGAAAAAAAAAAGTTTGACTTTGTTTTGTCTATAGTGCATTTTGGATGGAGATTAGTCTGTCACAATAAGAAGAACTCATAAAAACCTAACTCCAAATATTTTCATCCATTCAATAGAGAAAACATAACAAAATCTTTAGAAGTAAAATAAGTCAAGAGGTCAATTCCTAAAGCCAATTAAAAACATGTATTGCACCAATGATGAAAATGATGGTAAAGGTAACAATTCTCTAGTAGTGTTGTGCAATAACTAGTGTCTTTTTGTCTTTCTCATGACTGAGTATGGAATATTTTCTTTAAATAGAAAATACTTTGTCAAGACACCTATTAGTCAAACAACATGTGCCTGACATGTGGAGTTTGACCTTTACAACTCTCTCTGCGCCTTTCTCTACCTCTGCCTTGACCTTCACCATTGAATTTAGAAAAACTAATTTTTTTTTGTGTACGTTCACATTTCATATCATACATCGCAATAGAATACCAAAAGAAGAGATTCATGGAAATAGAGGATAATACATCATCAATGAGAAGCCAGACACTTGCTTATCTGAAAGTTGTCTGGCTACCATTCCAAAAAATCTAGCGCTCATGGGCTAGATATATATGATACAATGTACAAGTACATACATTTTAATACTTTTATTATCAAAGCCATTGGTAGCTATTATGCATTCTTTTATTTGAAGGGAACTATACCATTAAATATTGGGTAATAGGTGTAGTGGATAAATTCTTAATCAAGTACCATAATTTTTATTATTTTCATTTTGGGGTCCACTATGCACATTGTTGCACTTTTAATAATCATTACTCTTTTGATTCACCCTTGAACTTTATTCATTCCTGAGTCAAAGTTGAACTTGAACCTTCATTTCATCCTAAGTTCAATTTCAGGTTCAAGTTGTTTGTAAGAAAGTTGAAAGCCTTTTTCCTTTAGTCTTTGGTTGGTGGTTTGCCAACTTAGGTGTTGAACTTGAACCTTGGACCTTCTACTTTCAAGTTCAAGTTCAACATCATGATTTCATTAATTGATTGCGTTATGATTATTTTCCTCATTAGGCATTTCTTTCTTAATAAGACATCAACCTCAAATCATTGTGGATACTTCCTGAATCTAGAACATTGTGCATGATGGAACTATTGGATATTGAAATATGATGATAAAGATTATTGGAAATTGTATGAAAAGTATGAGTCATCAATAGAGGAAGTGTGATAGTAAGATGAGATCATTGAAAATGAGGGGTGTGTGTCGATTTGACAGGAGGAGTTAATTAAAAGGCCATGAATGTCTTGTCAAATAAATCTTCACATGAATGTATGGATTATTCCACACTACCATATCTATTTGTAATCTTTCTCAAACTTTCTTACCTTAAATATTGTTAATTTCTAGGATCATTTCTGCAAATGTGGAATCATAGCCATTGTTATTGATCTTCTCCAAATATAGATTTGGATCTCATATAAATATAAGAGGAGACATGTCTCTATGGTGTAATTATCATTTAAATAATATTATATCAACATGAATAATAATAATATGTATATATTAAAAATATATATTATATATATATAGTAAATAATGATTAGTACCAATAACAATAATGTATATCAAATAAAATCAATTTGACTAAAACTATAACTTTAACAATTTGTCCTAGTTAGGGAGGATTGGCATAGAACACATTATGCTCTCAAGTATATAAAGAGATATCATCTCACCTTTTATAACACACAATTGAAAAAAATTCTATAACTTTAATATAAGCTTAAACATCAACTTAAGCATGGTCTATAATAGTAACTATGTCCTGGTGTTTGACAAGATCTGGCCCAAAGAATCATAACAAGTTGGTTATCATGGTGTCCGACAAAATCTGACCCAAAGTACCATGATAACAGGTCTACCATTTATAAGATCCTCACCTTACAATGGTTACCTTCTGTTTCTTCATTATTGTGACTTTCAACACTCTGGGACAACAATTTAATGAAGTCTTTCATGATAACAAGTCTACCATTTATAAGATCATCATCTTACAATGATTACCTTCTATTTATATATGTCAATGAAAGATTTTCACCTTTAATTACATATCATATGTGAAATAGTAACCACCATGACCCAGTTAGAGGGTAGTACAAAGGCTTTCACTTTAATTTTCTCTTAGAGAGAAGAATGCATTACAAGGAGTTTCACTTAAAACCTCTCATAGAGAAGATATCATTCACAAAGGATTGCATCTCAAAAATGAAAAATGATCCTAGGAAGTTAGGTTCAGTAGTTACTCCTTTAGAAACTCTCTTCCCCAAGGATTCTTCTTAGATTCACTCTAAATCTGATATCTAGTTTTCTTGTGATAAGTCATCAGTTCTTCATGATATACGTAGAAGTGGGCCCATCAAAATCATGTAGTTACACACATGTATTTTTAGACTCCCTCTGATTATCAATCTTCTAAGCTCATGTGCATTTCCTTAGAAGAAGTGAAATACTCCCTCTTAATATAGAAGAAAGTCATAATCCCAATCATTAGAGATGTTTTCTTCAAAGACCTCACTTTATCAATCTTGATCATTAGGTTCTTTGGAGCTACTATCATTAGATTGAATCTATATAATATTTGGTAGCATATGCAAAGTACCAACCTTATTTTCTTGTAAGAATATCCTCAACATAAAGGAAAAGATCAAAGAAAATAACCCTTATAGTATGTACAAAATTACAAATAAGAGACTACAAAGAGTAGATAAATGTAAAAGATAAAAATACTTATTTTCAAATGAAATTTCAGAAATTGTCTTTTTAGATTATTTGAGAATGGAACATTTTCCTTCTAAATAAGGTTCAAGTGGGAATGTAACATTGACTATTATTTCCTCAAGAATGTAAAGTTTCCACTCATTCTTATATTGTTGAACAATTTTGTATCAAATATGAAAACTCCTTTCTAAGTTTCAATTGGCTCTTTTCATCCATTGAAGGTCTAAACATTCATTTAGTTTAATAGTAGAAGTGAAAATATCCTTCCATATTATTAAACTCATCCACAATACACTAATATCTTGATTAAGTATGATTGTGCCACATGAATGACTCGTAACTTCTGTAGATACAAGTGACATCATTTAGAAGTCATCATTTCCTCATGATGTAAACAAGGGGTAGGTCCATTAAAATCACATGGTCATGATGTATGAATCATGGTCCTCTTGATAGTGGCAATTTATTGATCACTAGAGAAATCCATCTCAACATTGTTTACTCCTTCTTAATCAATTGGACTGAGATCATCGAAGGTTAACTAGATCATATCCTCTATATGCTCACTCTCTTTTAAGGTTGCCTCTAATAAAATGTCAGACTCCCTTTGAATCTCGATCTCCTACTTCCTACAATAACATTATCAGAGGAAAACATCACTTTGAGGCACATAGCTCTTATAGTATGTATAGGAATACTAATAAGAATATTAACATTAGTTAGGATGTTAGTAGTTTAACTCATGCTTATTACTAACAATAACATAAATAACTCTTTATTTTATACTTCCAATAATAGAAACATAATACTTAATTTTTACCTTTCATACTCTCATAATGAACCTCTTTATATTATGGATAGGGGGTAGCTTCCCTTAGAGATGTTGCAAGAATTTAGTGAACTTGTTGCTCAAGATAGAGCTTCTTGTTGAGCTCTCCTTGCTATAATCCTTTTTGTCTTAATAAATTTTTACCCCTCTTTTTCCAAAAATAAAAACAAATACACATTTAAATAATAAATCACTAATACTTAGCACAATAAATTTAACACAAATTAATCAACACAATTAACTTACCTCAATACTTGCCTTTTCTATAGTCGTGGTTCAATTGTCTAGACTAACACCTTTCTAAATTTTGGGAATGAGTATGTCCAACCTTATCTTTAATTAAATATACTCCAATGGATTCAAGCACTTAAGGAAATGTTGATTCATTTTGATTCCCAATATAAGTAATGTGTATATGAAAAGTAGTATTTACAACTACCTTTATTCCAAACTTATCATGTTTATTCATTTCCATAATTCTATTCTCTACGTCTATACCTTTAATTGGTTCTCTCATCACATATATTTGCATGCAAACCATAGGTCAAGCCCCTTTGAGAGAGACGTGTTTGACCATTTTTTTGTGGGAGGATTTAGTCTTTATAACTAGGGGTTGATTCTTTACTTTCGATAGTTATGTTTTTTAAATTTTTTTATTAAAAAATATATATATATATATATAATTTAATGATGTCATTTAAAAATCATCTTACATTCCAAACTTCCTCCCTCTATCAACCATTATATCTATGCATTATTGTACTCAATTCACCCATATATTACGTCCTTCCATTATAAAAGTCAGTATGGTCCACTTTTTCACTGTTCCTAATCACCCAAATGTTGTATCTATTCATTTCTCCACCATGATGATGTTGGAAAGATAAGAGGAGTAACTAAGAGGGGAGGGGTGAATCAATCACCATAAAAATAAATCATTGACCCCTTAGATGTCAATACCAATCAAAACCAAACTCTATTGAAACTAAAAATATTGTTGTAACTTGGTTAGCACAGAATCACTCGACAAACACTTTAAGAATTATTGATACTCAACAATCATTAACATAAATTCTTCTTAAGATTTTTATTATTACTAACCATAATTAACTTAGTTGTAGGAACATAAATTAAATAACATGAACACATATGACACTAGGACTTAACATGGAAACCCAATTTGGGAAAAATCACCAATTCCAAGTAGTTACCGTTTTTCACTTTTCTGAAGTGAGCCCTATTAGGAGCTAACCCTGTTAAAGGTTACAAAACACACTATTATGTGTGATCCTATTAGAGGATTTAATCACCCTATTATGAGTGGCCTTGTTAGGGGTCTTTAGAAACATCAATCTAGAAATTCCACCTTGTTAGAGGATTTAGTAAATAGTTGTTAAGCTAACTCTGTTACGAGATTTTATACAATGCTACAATTGTTAGAGAGCAACAATGATATGACCTGATTGTTGATGCAATTATATTGTTGATTTTAGATCTTTTTTCTAGCTTGAATACTTGATCCTCCTTGATCAAATAAAACTTTGTAGCTTGGTAAACTCAAGATACTCTGTTATCCTTTCAATTTGCTTCCTTGATTTATCTTTTTAATGCCATGCTTCTCTACTTCAATCCCACAACTTGACCTTATACTTGTATCTTTTGCCTTGTCAAGTTGGCTTGAATACACTTACAAATATTCAATATTCATCCCTTAAGTTGGATAGACTTAACAAATAAATTCATCAAACTAAATATGTTGACTTAAGAAAATCCTTCATTAGCCGACCTAGCATGGTCAACACTAACCCTAAAAAGATTTTCTTCAAAATTCCTTTGTTTACCATATGAACTTGGTTAACACTACATCATGAACTAAATTCCTTTGGTAACTGAGTGAGCTTGTTTAACATTGGGTCCATGCCAACTTGTCTTTGGCACCCAAGTGAACTTGGTAGACATTGTCTTCCTACAAAATTACTTTGGTAGTTGAGTGAGCTCAGTGAACACTCACTCTAAACTTGGTAAACACTAAGATGCTCAGTAGAAAATACAACATCCTTTGACTCTTGAGTGAGATCGACATACACTGATTGCTTGGTATATACTTGACATATGTGTAACATCAAAGACAATATATAATTGATCAATTTTTTTCAACAATCTCCCTCTTTGGCATTGATCGCAACACAACATGTCATAATACAATAAAATTTTAGAGAAAAATAAAAGTAAGGATAATATCCTTAGTTTCATTCTAATTCTCATCCATGAGAACTCCCTCTATCTTCAATCTCTCTGATTTTTAGTGACTACATTATTCAACTCAAGTTCATTCTTCCTCTTTGACATCTCTAAAATATATAAGAATGTGTCTGATATGTGACAAAAAACTCTCCCTCTTTATGAATAGATAACAAACTTTGAAATCTTAATGCCATAAATTTTTTTAGTAAGCTCTCCCTCTTTTAGTAGATTTCATTGATTTGACAGTGAACTCTCCCTCTTTGACATCTTATGCCAAAGACAACATTTAGTGAACTTCCATGTACCTAATTTACTAATTTATATGTAATCTGACCTTTACACTACTGCATCAACTTGGTTGATCTTCAACATACTTGGATGATGCATCACTAATATCTGATTAGTGTGCTTCAGATAGGGGAATGATCCCTAGCTTACCTCTCAGATAAAAGAATGAATCCTTAGGTAATGGCTTTTGTATTCTATAATCCATTCTTTTGTATTCAGATATTCCAATCTTACCTCCTTATCTTGCACCAATTCTCTTAAGAAATGATACTTAATTTCAATGTGCTTGGTTTTGGTATCCATCATAGGATTCTCAAAAAATTTAATTGCACTAGTGTTCTCACACAAAATAAAAACCGGATCCTTGATCTGTTCCTTCATACCTATCAACAATTATTTGAACCAAACAATATTTGAACAATTGACTACTATAGTAACATATTTTGGTTTTGTTGTTGATTGAGAGATACAATTCTATTTCTTTCTTGTCCAAGATACTAGCCTCTTTCTGAGAAAGAATGATCCACCACTAGTGCCCTTCCTATCTATTTCTTAGGTTTTTCATTGTTAGTACCTGATATGGAAAAGATTTTAAAACTTCAAATGTAGAGTTTTGAACCAATTCGAACTGAAGTTTGAAGTAGTTCAACGTGGTTAAAAAATAGTCCAATGTGCTCATGCAAGTTCACACGTATAATTCAGTGGATTGGTTTCAATGATTCAAAGGTTCGGTGGTTGACAAAGATAACTTGCAGGTTCAGTTGAAAGGGAATGTCACATTTATGGTTCAAAGTGTAGATAGGTTGATTTAGAAAGGTTTAGAATCCACTTTCAGTTCAACACCAAAATCCAATTTGGACTTTTAGGTTCTTTTCAAAAGTTTGAAAGTTCAGTGGTCTAGGTGGCCCGAAAATTTTGGAGGTCTATTCTGAATTTCAAGTTCAAAATTCAATGTTTTCCCAAATGGTGTCCATGATTAAACTTTCAATTCAAATTATCAAAGAAGGGTCTTCTGGTTTAGAGTTCAATATACATTTCTGGAAAACCCATATTCATCCCTTAGATTGGAAGGTAGTTATAAATGTCCAAATGCAAATTTGGTATTTTGATGGCTTTGAAAATGATGACCCCTTGTTACCCAAGCACACAAGCTTCTTTTGAGTGTCTAGAGTGCTCCTTTCGCTAAGACATTCACAAATGGGATGATTGAAAGCAACTGCTCAAAGGTCTGCTTAAGGGATGTCTCCCCTAAAGCATTTATAGTTATGCTGGAATTATGTATAGTGGGTAATTAGGCTTTGATGATAAGGAGGACATGGGTTCAACATTACTTCCACTTGAATTGATGGCAGAATTACACTTCTAGAAGAGTGTTGTGAATATTGCTGGAGTTTCTATTAGAGGGTTGGCATGGTACTTATTGGGAGCAGTTCCTTCAACAGGCTTGGTTTGACTTTGCATGTTGCAAAATTGAGTTCAGAAGAGGTGGACACAATCAACAACCATTCAGATGAGCTGTTGCATCTGTACTTTGGTCACTTGAAGAATCTTGTGAAGAATATTCTTTCCAAACATTTTGATTACTTTACTACTGCCAGCATGGGTTTTAAGATATTAGAAGAAGCTTCATTTATGAGAATAATTTAACACTCTAATTTGGTAGTGACATTCGAAGAAAGGGTTTTGGATGCTATTCTAACATGTACATCACATGAAGACAACCTTGGTGGTTGGGGGACAATAAACTTTGCTTCAAAGGCTGGAGTAGTTATATGACAAATAAGCAATGCCAGCTGAGCAGTTCATCACAGACCAACAAGTTTTAAAAGAGCTCTCGTATACAAGTGGTGGTGCATTAAGAAAGGAGGACCAAAATGGAGGATTGGCAGAACAGTTAGATGAACTGAAGTTAGGTGCTGACCACCTACTGGGAAAAGACTGTGGTCAACGCTCGTTTGATTAACATCACAGAGAATAAAAGCTTCAATGATATTTTATGCAATGTAGTTAATGTTGATCTTAGTGTAAGACGACTGCAAGACTTTCTATTTCGAGCTGTCTGTGATTTAGATTGTGGTTCTGGGTTGCTCATCATATTCATCAGCATGGAAGATACGAAGCTGATCCTCAGCTGTTAAGCCATGCCCAAACACAGGTAATGCAGAGGCACAGATTCTTCATAACACACTGCCTTGTTTTCAAACATAGTCATTAGCTCGATCCTTCCTACCATGGTTGGTGGATCCATTGAGATAATGATGCATGGTGAGTAGCAGCATGATCTGCTGGCTCTCCCATTTGCAGACAATAAGCAATTGGATATCTTTCGGCATGGAAACATTGATAAAATCTTAGCAAAGTATTTGCCAACCGTTCAGATAGAATAAGCTTTGCCAAACATGATGTCTCACGTCTTAGCTTTGTAGTCTATTGCAAAACCTGAGTGCCATGTATATGGTGGTGGACCGCTTGGTAATGTGCAGCAGAAAGGAGTGATGGGTTTCATCATGGAGCAAATGTGAATATGTGGAACACTCATGAATCAATATACTCAATGAAGCAGGCAGGTATGTGTATACGCAGGTAATGGATTCTCAATGCATAGATAGTTTGAAGACGGGAACGCATGGTTATAAACATATTATTTGATAGAATGTCTGGAACAATGAGCAAAGCATCTACAAGCCAAAAAAGTAGTAATTCGTATCGTTTATGGCATTCTTTCTACCTGACGAGTGATTCTCTACATAATGATGTGGCATTTGTAATGATTGAATCACGTATAAACCCGAGTCATCCCAATCTATGTCTTTTTATATAATCGTGTACTCACTGATATATGAAAAAAACCGCAGATTACCTGTCGTAAGGAAACCCGGGACGGTGATAATGCAAGGATTTATTTCTCAAATATATGCACGGGCATTTATACTGTCAGACACAGTGCTGAGGTCAGCCAGACCAGCCATGAAAGGGGTATCAGCTATGATGAAGGCTTTGTTATCACAGAAAGGGACTTTCACATATTCATTGACAAAGTCCCAAGTATGATCCATCTTCATAACACAGGAACAAGCACGAGAATTGTTTTTAGGAGTCTACCGATGATTAAAATTCTCAAAGCTGAATCTAAGCTTTCAATAGAGTATAAATAGAGATTCCATGGTATAGAGGGACTCGAAGAGGTCTGGGGACTCTTGACTAACTAGATTCTGATTATCATCTTTTATACAAGGGACCTGAATGCTAAAGGTCAACCAGAAGATGTTATAACTATCGTCCTTCATCTATTCTCGGGCCATCTCTTATCTTATATCAACAATGAAGGGAAAGGGTGATGTCAGAAAATAATGACAAGTGGAGGTTCCTTTTTAGTTGGTGTTATTTTATATCTCCTAACCGAATACAAATCTGAGGACAATTATCATGCCATATAAAAATGTTGGAAATTTACGTCAACACCTGCAGGTTGTCCTCGAGCCCCACACCCATCTACCCTATCAAGTCATCATAGGCATTCATGGACGGTAGGCATTCATTTCGGTAGGTGAGATTTTTGAATTTGAACGTTGAGAGGGAAAATGGAATGTGATAAAAGGAATGTCATTCATTCATTCAAGAAAGAGAAAGAGATAGAGTGCAGATCAAGCAGATCTGATTAGAAGTTGCAGAGAACAACAGTGGAAGAAGATCAGCAGATCTAGTCGTCAGAGTGCAGAGAAGGAAGTTTGTTTATTTCGTGCCTGCAGTTGCACGTCTTCTCTCTGTTCACTCTATAAGTTTATTGTTCATTAGATTCGACCTGTGAAGCAGTGATTGCTCCAGGCACTTTTGTATGCAGCCATTAGCGCTGCAAGTTTAAAGTTTGAAGTATTAAAGTCGGTTGAAGTTTTAGGGTAAATTTAGGGTTTTTTTTGGTTGAAGTCAAATGCTCCCAGATCTTGTATTATTTTAAATCAAAGTTAAATACTAAGCAAGAAAGCATACGTGAATCTATTGTTCTTACTCTTTTATTCATTGCATTTGACAAGTTTGGTGAAAGCTTAAAGTTTTGGCTTTCTGGTTTTAATGGTGAAAGCATTCATGTTGAAATATTTCCTAAGTTATATTTCTTAAGTTTGAAACAGAGCACTCGGCATCTTCTTTCTCAGTTGGAGCCGAGCTCACTCGACATCCATTGGTGCCAAGCAATTATTGTGTGCCGAGCTATTCTGGTGCTGAGCTCACTCGGCACCTATTGCTTGTCACTTGGCACCTTCATGTGCCGAGCAAGTGCCAAGTAAAATTGGTACTCGGCACCTTCATGTGCCGAACAATTTTTTAAAGTGTCGTGTATAAATTGTTTTTAAGTTTAGGGTTGTGAGTTGGTTTTAATCTATTTTTTCTCACATGGTATCAGAGCTTTGAGGCCCCACATCCAAAGTGAGTTAGGGCATTTATTTTTTCCTTGGGATTTTTATCATGGAAGGAGATGCAGGAAAGATATGGCAGCAGCCACCATCATTTAATGGACAAAATTATGATATGTTTGCAAAGAAGATGAAAACCATTATGGTTGCAAATGATTTGTAGGAGTTTGTGGTAAATGGATTCAATGATGTGACTGATCCAACTCAGTATGCTGCCCTCACAAATGCATAGAAGACTCATTTGAAAGAATCAAGGAGGAAGGATGCTAAGGCATTAAGTTTGATTGAAGCAGCAATGAGAGAGTCTATATTCCCAAAGATTGCAGCAGCAAATTATGCAAAGGAATCATGGAATATCCTTGAGACAAACTTCAAGGGGACTGATAAAGTCCATCTTGTAAAGCTACAAAATATAATAAGGGAGTTTGAGAACCTTCAAATGAAGGAGAATGAATCATTTGCAGACTTTAGTTCAAGGACCTCCAATGTGATTAACCAACTGAAGTCAAATGGAGAAGACTATCAAGAGCAGAGGATAGTGGAGAAGATATTGAGGAGTTTACCTCATAAATATGACCATTTGGTCATGACCATAGAAGAGGAAAAAGACCTCACTACTTTGACAATGGATGAGTTGATGGGTTCTCTTCAAACCCATGAGTAGAGGATCAATAGATCCACATCTTCTTCTACCCAAGACCAAGCATTCAAGGCTTAGTCAAATCAAAAAGGAAGGGGGAGAGGAAGAAATGGCTTAGGCAGAAATTATAGAGGCAGAGGCCGAGGAAATGGAGGACAAAGAAATGCTGCAGCAGAAAGCTTAGGAAGAGTAGATGGAGCAAGTAGCTCACAAAATACTTGAAGAGGAGGTAAGAAAAAAAAAAACTCAAATAAGAGTAATGTAGAATGCTACTACTGTCATAAATATGGGCATTATGCAAATGAATGCTAGAAGAAGCAGAAAGATCAGTCAGGACAAGCAAATGTGGCTGATGTGAATATGGGAAGTGAAAACACTGCCTTCATCATGTGTAATGTTGGTGAAGAAGGAAGCCCTAAGGTTTGGTACCTCGACAATGGATGTAGCAACCACATGAGTGGTAATGAAACCTTGTTTTCATTCATTGACAAGAGTTTCAAATTAGAGATTAAAATGGGTAACAATGGAACCCTACCAGTTGTGGGCAAAGGATCTATTATGGTCCGCACCAAGAAAGGTGAGAAAAAGAAAATACAAAATGTGTATTTTGCCCCTGGTATGAAGCACAATTTGATGAGTATTGGTTAGCTCATTCAAAATGGATACAAAGTGCTGATGGAGAATGACATGTGTGTCATTCAAGAAAAAGATGGGAGCAAGAACTTACTTGCAGCAGTTCAAATGACAAAGAACATAATGTTTCCCTTGAGGATAGAGACATGTTTCTCATCTCAAGTTAGTGCTGCACCTCCCACACAATTAGCTCTAAGGAGTGTGATTGAGGACCCCTCACACCTATGGCACCTCAGCTATGGTCATCTTGGCTATGCTGGTTTAAATTTATTGTCAAATAAAAGAATGGTAGATGGTTTGCCATGTGTAGGAAATTCTTGTGACAAGTGTGAGGATTGTATTTTGGGTAAACAACATAGGCTTCCCTTTAATTCTGAAAATTCTAGGAGGGCTAGATATCCATTAGAATTAGTGCATACTGACCTAGTTGGTCTTATGCAAGTTACTTCCATTGGGAAGAGTACACATTTTATGACATTTATTGATGATTTCAGTCGTAGGACATGGGTGTATTTTTAAAAGAATAAATATGAAGCATTTGATAAATTTGTAGAATTTAAAGACCAGGCTGAAAGAGAATGTGGACATTATATCAAAGTCCTAAGATCAGATAGAGGAGGGGAGTATACCTCCACTTCTTTTGTAAATTTTTGCAAGAAACATGACATTAAGAAAGAGCTCACAACTAGCTATACACCACAACAGAATGGAGTGGCTGAAAGAAAGAACATGACCATTGTTGAAATGGCAAGGAGCATGATGAAAGAGAAAGGTCTCCCAACTAAATTTTGGGGAGAGGCTGTGGCAACAACAGTTTACCTAATTAATAGGTGTCCTAAAAAGGCAGTCCATGACAGAATTCCAATGGAAGCTTGGTCACGAAGAAGATGGACAGTTGAACACTTAAGAGTGTTTGGATGTGTAGCATATGCACATGTTCCTAAAGAGAAAAGGCAAAAATTTGATGACAAAGGTGTGAAATGCATTTTCACAGGGTACAGCCCATAATCAAAGGCATACAGATTGTATGATCCATTGAACAACAAGATGATGCTTTCAAGAGATGTGGAATTTCTTGAAAATCAGTCTTGGTATGGTTCAACAGATGAGTCACCGAGCACTTCAAGTAAAGTGTCAATTATGAGTGAAGAAGATGCTGATGAACAGCAAGAAGAAGGAATAGATAGAAGAAAAGGCAAGCAGATTCAGATAGTGCCGAGCTCCTCTAGGCATGATCGAGTGTCAGTGCCGAGTACTAGTGAAGACTAAGTCAGTCGACAATGCAGCAGCAGATTCCAATCCCACACTCTCCTCCCTGTTACCAAGAAAGACCAAAAGTCTTAGGAAGATATACAAGGATGAAAGGTATGAAGATTATGATGAGAGTGTTAATTTTGCATTATTTTCTCATAGTAATCCAATATATTTTGAGGAAGCTATTAAGGAGAAGAAATGGTGTAATGCCATGGATGAGGAAGTAGCTGCTATAGAAAAGAATGAGACATGGGAGCTAACTGATTTTCTTCCAAGAAGCAAGTGATTGGAGTGAAATGGGTCTATAAGACCAAATGCAATGCTGAAGGCAAGATTGATAGGCATAAGGCAAGGCTGGTAGTCAAGGGCTACAAACAGTAGTATGGAAGAGATTATGATGAGACCTATGCCTCGCTTGCAAGAATGGAAATCGTGCGTGCTATCATAGCAATTGCAGCTCAGCACAAGTGGAAGGTATTTCAAATGGATGTGAAGTCTGCCTTCCTTAATGGTGTATTGAAAGAAGAAGTGTATGTGGAGCAGCCACCTGGTTATGAAGTTGCAGGTGAAGAAGATAAAGTATATAGACTGAAGAGATCTCTTTATGGGCTCAAGCAAGCTCCATGAGCATGGCACAGTAGAATTGACTCATATTTGAAGAGCAATGGCTTTAGCAAAAGCAATGGTGAGCCCACTCTTTACATCAAGGCAGAAGATGGTAATGTATTGATTTTTGTCTTGTATGTAGATGATTTGATTTTTACTAGTAATGATAAGGCTCTAATTGGTGAGTTCAAAGAGGCCATGAAAAGTGAATTTGAAATGACAGACCTAGGTCTCTTGAAATACTTTCTAGGCATAGAAGTAAAACAAATGCATGATGGCATCTTCATGTCTCAAGAAAAGTATGCAAGGAAAATCTTGGAGAGATTTAAAATGAAGAACTGTAAGGCAGCCCCCACACCAACAGTAGTAGGTCTGAAGTTGAGCAAGGAAGACTCTAGCAAGAGAGTGGATCCAACACTATACAAGAGTATGGTTGGAAGTCTAATGTATTTGACTGCAACTCAGCCAGACCTAATGCATGCAGTAAGTCTGATTTCTAGATTATGGAAACACCAAAGGATTCCCATTTGCAAGCGGGAAAGAGGATCCTAAGGTATGTGAAAGGTACCAAGGGATTTGGAATCTTGTATACTGCAAATGATGACTTTAAGTTCGTGGGTTACACAGATAGTGATTGGGTTGGAAGTATAGATGATAGGAAGAGCACTTTCGGATACTAGTTTTATATGGGATCGGATGCAATTTCATAGGCATCCAAAAAGCAACCTATTGTTGCTCAAACTACAGCAGAGGCTGAATACATTGCAGCAAATGCAGCAGCATGTCAGGCTATTTGGCTAAGGAGGATCTTGGCAGATTTGAATGAAAGGCAAGAGGATGGAACCACAATTTATTGTGACAACATCTCATCAATTACATTGTCTAAGAATCCAGTCTTCCATGGGAGAAGCAAGCATATTGAAATTAGATATCACTTCATCAGAGAGTTGGTGGAGAATGGGGATACCAAAATGATTTTTTGTAAGTCAGAGCAGCAGCTAGTAGATATTTTTACCAAGCCATTAGGCATTGAAACTTTTGTGCACCTAAGACAGATTCTTAGTGTAGTTGATGTGGATCAGCTGTGATCCTTGTTTTTTTTGGCTCGGGACAAAGGGGGAGTGTTGGAAATTTATGTCAACACCTGTAGGTTGTCCTCGAGCCCCACCCCTATCTACCCTTTCAGGTCACTGCATGCATTCATTTCGGTAGGTGAGATTTTTGAATTTGAACGTTGATAGGGAAAATGGAATGTGATAAAATGAATTTCATTCATTCATTCAAGAAAGAGAAAGAGATAGAGTGTAGATCAAGCAGATCTGATTAGAAGTTGCAGAGAAGAATAGAGGAAGAAGATCAGCAGATCCAGTCGTCAGAGTGCAGAGAAGGAAGTTTGTTTATTTCATGCCTATAGTTGCACATCTTCTCTCTGTTCACTCTGTAAGTTTATTGTTCATTGGATTCAACCTGTGAAGCAGTGATTGCTCCAGACACTTTTGTATGCAGCCATTAGAGCTGCAAGTTTAAAGTTTGAAGTATTAAAGCCGGTTGAAGTTTTAGGGTAAATTTAAGGTTTTTTCTGGTTGAAGTCGAATGCTCCCAGATCTTGTATTTTTTTAAATCAAAGTTAAATACTAAGCAAGCATGTATACTTGAATCTATTGTTCTTACTCTTCTATTCATTGCATTTGACAAGTTTGGTTGAAAGCTTAAAGTTTTGGCTTTCTGGTTTTAATGGTGAAAGCATTCATGTTGAAATATTTCCTAAGTTATATTTCTTAAGTTTGAAACATAGCACTCAGCATCTTCTTTCTTAGTTGGAGCCGAGGTCACTCGACATCCATTGGTGCCGAGCAATTATTGTGTGCCGAGCTCTTCTTGTGCCGAGCTCACTCGACACCTGTTGCCTGTCACTCAGCACCTTCATGTGCCGAGCAAGTGCCGAGTAAAATTGGCACTCGGCACCTTCATGTGCCAAGCAATTTTTTAAAGTGCCGAGTATAAATTTTTTTTAGGTTTAGGGTTGCGAGTTGGTTTTAATCTATTTTTTCTCACAAAAGAAAGCCAATGCAATGGTTGGTGTTATTTTATATCTCCTAACCAAATACAAATCTGAGGACAATTATCAATACCATATAAAAAAAGCTAATGCAATGCTAAAAGGGATTGGTAATAAAATGTTTTATTATAAATTAAATGTTATGTATATATGGAAGTATAGGAGAAAAGGAGGAGAAGGGTTTTTCTTTCGAGAATCAGTTTCTCAAACTGAATAGGAACCGACAACAAAAAGGATTAAAAGGTCAGCGAAAGATAAGAGAAGGATTCCATTCTTTGGCAAATTCTGAATTGTAGACTGTGTGCTCCAGGAAGGAAGGAGTTTTTCCAAAATCATTCCATTTTTCTTGAGAGATCACGAGAGGCAGAGTACGGGGGATTTTCTTTTTTGAACTGTGTGTCTAAGATAGAGATAAGATTTTGGTGATTGATATAATATTGTGAAAGGAGTTTCTATTTTTCTTTAAATAATGGTTTGGTTGTAGCGTGTAAAATAGTCTTTATGGTCTTTTACAGTCAGGGAAGGGAGGCTGGAGGTTAAGTGTCACATTAAATTTTGATTATAATATATTTTTCCTTCCACTAGTTATGATCTTTAAGTCATTTTCAATTTTCTCTGAAATTACATTATGATATCATTGTTTCCTTGTTACACTATCATCTCAAAACATCTTTCAAAGCTCTCATTTTAGTTCTCTCAAGAGGATAGAAGACATGTTTTCATTTTCATTATGTAATGCAACGTTCATCAAATGAACCTTGTGTCATCTACTGTTCTTTACTTTCTTTTCCTTTCAGTCATTAAGGTTTACGCATCCATGCTATATTTACAGGTAGATGCTTGATATCCTTTTGTACTTTCTGGTTAAAAGCATCCACAATGTATTCATTATACATCATACACAGGGAGCTATACCTAACAAAATTCAAAGGAAGGTTATCAATCCAATGATAACCTATCTAGTTGTTGGTGTCAATTAGTCCTCTCATTTGGGCATTTAGGGTTAGATTTGTACACATTTTCTTGGAGGACAATCTTTTCACTAATAGATTTTTGGTGACCCCATTGGGGATGAGACGAAGATCATTGCCTAAATTTTATTCCCTTAGTTTTGTGATTATCTCAGTGTGCAGGAGATTGGTGACTCTGTGTTTTGAACCTATTGAATCTTTGTTGTTGGAGTTCTAGTGTGTGTTATGGTGGTAGTTGCAACGCAGCCATGGGGGGCTCAGATTGAACCATTTTCCCTGGCCCGTCATTCAGCATTACCTGAAAGGTCATGGGAATACCTTCCCAAGTTTCATGGAGACAAAACACAAGATTCGACTGATTACATCAAAGCGGTTACTATTGCATGCAAGATTCTTGGTGTGTAGGAAGAAGATGTGTTCATCAGGTTGTTTGTTCAAAGCCCCATGGGAAAAGCTATGGAATGGTTTCAACATTTGTAAGATGGATGTGTTACAACTTGGGATGATCTTGAGGAGAGATTCTTTCAGAGATTTCAACCCACAATTAATTCCCATCAATTATTGGTAAATCTTTTTCAAACTCAGATGAAAGAAGATGAATCTATAAGGGCATTCATTGATAGATTTAATTAGATTGTTGGTAAAATTCCTCTAGCCCACCAACCAAATGAAAGCAATCAGGTATGCTTCTTTATTACTGCTAGGAATGTTGAAGTCAAGTTTTGGTTACAATGCCTTGGAGTGAAAAATTTGGTAAATGCACAAAAAGAAGCAATCAGGTTGGATGATGCCTTGATTCTTAGTGGTCTAAAATCTATGAAGGCTCCACCAATGAAAGAATACCTTTATGGGAAGCAACACTACATTGAGGAGGAAACTCCAAAGAAGAAGCATGTTCTGGAAGAAACCAAATCCACTCCCAATGTTCCTCTTTTTTAGAATCTAACTGCTTTTAATGGAAAAAATTTCCGAGAACCCTTGTTGGCTGAAGATAATGCTTTAAAGATGACAGGATTCTACTGCCCGCATATTGAAAATAATGAGTGTGTTGCTCAATTAGACAAACTAATGACTAGCTTGAATGTACCAGTTGTAAGTGAAGAACTTGTTGCATATGAGTCAGACAAAGGGTTATCAATGGGTGCTCTTTTTCCAAAATGTCAAGGTTGTAATTTTGAAGTTGCCAATACAGTCTCTATTATTGATTCTGATTAGTAGGATATGGTGTATCAGCAAGAGTGAAAATGGATGGATAGCGAAGAAGGGTATGACACTTCTCTCTCTAAACCTTTCTCATTTGAATGTATATCACAACTAGAGGGATGCTTGCAATTTGAAATGGTGATGAAGCAAGTTGATCTTTCAAAGAATATGGTGGGTCAAATCATGCAGCCTTTGATTTTGTTAATAAACATTGATGATAAAAAGCCTTCACAAGTTGAAAGATCCATGAATTTTGATGAAGAGTAATCACATACTATGGTACAACATTTCACTCCTATCATGTTGCAGCAAACACAAGTGGAATGGGAGGCATGCATTTTTATGATGAAGTTGGTATCCCCAAAGAGAAAAAATTCCTATAGCACGTGGTTGTTGAATTCATCCTTGTAGTTGCCACAAGATGTCTGCTAATGCTGGTGTATTCTGCATATCAATCACTCTTCTGCATAGGCATGTATTTCTCTGAACTTGTCAATGGGTTTCGATGAATGGATGAATGCATTCTCAAAGGTACATGCTGCTAGCCTATTTTGTAAATAAGTTTTTGTAGTGCGTAGTTTAGCTTTTCCCATTTTAGCTTTTTTTTTACTTTGTGTTAGTCCAAATAATGTGCGAGTTTCGTGTTTGTTGGTAGTTTAGGTGTTGGTTGTTGGTTTTGTTTGCTTTGCCTTGCTCCCCTCCACCCTCTCTACAAGAAACTCTTGATTTTCTCTTCCTACTGACTCTATTTTCCCAATAGACAAGACACTCGTCTTTAGCTAGAGATTGCTAGAGTTATCTATTTTTGCATAAAAATAGTCCCTCAGTTAGAGTCCCTGTTAGTACCTAATATGGACAAGATTTTAAAACTTCAAATGTAGAGTTTTGAACCACTTCGAACTAAAGTTTGAAGTAGTTCAAAGTGGTTCAAAAATAGTCCAATGTGCTCATGCAAATTCACACATTTAATTTAGTGGCTTGGTTTCAGTGATTCAAAGGCTCGGTGGTTTAAAAAGACAACTATGCAGGTTTAGTTCAAAGGGAATGTCACATTTATGGTTCAAAGTGCATATAGGTTGACTCATAAAGGTTTAGAATCCACTTTCAGTTCAACATCAAAATCCAATTTGGACTTTGAGGTTCTTTTCAAAAGTTTGAAAGTTCAATGGTCTAGGTGGCCCGATAGTTTTAGAGGTCTATTCTGAATTTCAAGTTCAAAATTCAATGTTTTCCCAAAGGATGTCCATGGTTAAACTTTCAATTCAAATTTTCGAAGAAGGGTCTTCTAGTTTAGAGTTCAATATACATTTCTGGAAAAACCGTGTTCATCCCTTAGATTGGAAGGTAGTTATAAATGTCCAAATGCAAATTTGGTATTTTGATGGCTTTCAAAATGATGACTCCCTTGTTACCCAAGCACACAAGCTTCTCTTGAGTGTCTAGAGTGTTCCTTTCGCTAAGATGTTCACAAATGGGATGATTGAAAGCAACTGCTCAGAGGTCTACTTAAGGGACATCTCCCCTAAAGCATTTATAGTTATGCTAGAATTATGTACAATGGGTAATTAGGCTTTGATGATAAGGAGGACATGGGTTCGACATTACTTCCACTTGAATTGCTGGCAGAATTACACTTCTAGAAGAGTGTTGTGAATATTGCTGGAGTCTTTATTAGAGGGTTGGCGTGGTACTTACTAGGAGCAGTTCCTTCGATAGCCTTGGTTTGACTTTTCATGTTATAAAATTGAGTTCAGAAGAGGTGGACACAATCAACAACCATTCAGATGAGTTGCTGCATCTGTACTTTAGTCACTTGAAGAATCTTGTGAAGAATATTTTTTCCAAACATTTTGATTGCTTTACTACTGCCAGCATGGGTTTTAAGATATTAGAAGAGGCTTCATTTATGAGAATAATTTAACACTCTGATTTGGTAGTGACATTCGAAGAAAGGGTTCTGGATGCTGTTCTAACATGTACATCACAAGAAGACAGCCTTGGTGGTTGGGAGACAATAAACTTTGCTTCAAAGGCTGGAGTAGTTATATGACAAATAAGCAATGCCGACTGAGCAGTTCATCACAGACCAACAAGTTTTAAAAGAGCTCTTATATACAAGTGGTGGTGCATTGAGAAAGGAGGACCAAAATGGAGGATTAGCAGAACAGTTAGATGAACTGAAGTTAGGTGCAGACCAACTGCTAGGAAAAGACTGTGTTCAGCACTCATTTGATTGACATCATAGAGAATAAAATCTTCAAAGATACTTTATGCAATGCAATTAATGTTGATCTTCGTGTAAGATGAGTGCTAGACTTTCTATTTCGAGCTGTCTGTGATTTAAATTGTGGTTCTGGGTTGCTCATCATATTCATCAGCATGGAACATAAGAAGCTGATCCTTAGCAGCTAAGCCATGTCCAAAAATAGCTAATGCAGAGGCGTAGATTCTTCATAACACAGTGCCTTGTTTTCAAACATAGTCATTGGCTTGATCCTTCCTACCATGGTTGGTGGATCCATTGAGATAGTGATGCATGGTGAGTAGCAGCATGATCCGCGGGCTCTCCCATTTGCAGAGAATAAGCAATTGGATATCTTTCGGCATGGAAACATTGATAAAATCTTAGGAAAGTATCTGCCAACCGTTTGGATAGAATAAGCTTCACCAAACATGCCCCTTAATCTTCACTGCCATGTATATCTGTAATACCAATACTTTTTTGAAGATGTTCAAAGACATTCTTTGCAAGAGGCTTTGTGAAAATGTCTGCAAGTTGTTCTTTGGACCTGCAAAACTTAAGAAACATGTCACCATTGTTCACTAATTCACGAATATAATGATATCTTATATCTATATGTTTACTACGTTGATGAAAGACATGATTTTTTGATAAAGCAATTGCAGAATTATTATCACAATATATTCTTGTAGGTTCTTCTTGTGGATGCTTTAAGTCTGAAAGTACTCTTCTCATCCATATTGCTTGACAGGGTGCTGATGTTGCTCCAACATATTTTGCTTCAGCTGATGATAATGTCACAATTGGTTGCTTCTTTGATGCCCAAGAAATAGCTCCTTGTAGACACCTAGAAATCCTTTAGAAAATAAAGTATTTTTATTTTCTGAAAAAAATTCCTAATGACATCATCATTTATTAATTAATTAATTATTTAATTAATTAATTTATTTTTATGCCATTAAATCCCTTTATCTTAATTAAAAATATTTAATTAAAGAATCCCTCCCAAAAATGTTTAAATCTTATTTAAACATTATTTCCTTATTTATTAATTATTTAATTAATAAATTGACCAAAAATTCCAAAATAAATTATTTATTTATTTTTTGTCCAAAACTTGGCCAATTTCTTTAAGACTACTAACCTCTTCCAAAATCTTCTAAATCCTTCTTTAATTTTGATTAAAGGCTAATCCCATCATTTCCTACCCCTAATCCCAACTCAAAATATTTAATTAAAATTAAATATTAATCCTCATATTTATTAAAAATATTTTAATAAATATTTCCTCAACCTAAACTCTTGAAATAAATAAAACTTTACTTATTTTCTAAAAAATCTTATTTATCCTCATCCTAAAAGCCTAGACTCTTCTAGAAGATGTCAATTCTAATCCTAAACCCCCCTCTAACCTTGTCACATTCCCTAAACAAGGTTAGCCAACTCCTAAGCTAATCCTAATCCCTCTTCTAATCATGTGCATAACTTAAGCAAGGGTTAAGAGTTGCTAACCCAAGCCAAAGTTAATAATCTCATCCTCCTCCCAACCACCTCTAAGCCAAAGTCAACAATCTCATCCTCCTTCCAACCATCTTTATTTATGACCCAACCATCTCTATTTGACCCAACCATCCCCATTTATGGCTCAACCTCCCTCATTACTCCTTTGACCAACCCATATCCGACCCTCTCACATCCAATCACCTTGTGACATGTGTCACCTCCTAATTGGTTTTAAACAAGCACAATCCATGTGCTCCCCTTTAAGTGCATCCTAGCCCTCCCTTACCATCTTGCCATCCTTGCATCCTGACTGTCCATCCTTCCACCCCTTGGCCTATAAATAGAAGCCTCTCCCTTCACTAAAATCATCCACTTTTGAAGCAAACTTATAATGCTATTTTGAGAGCCTAAAAACTACCAAAATACTATTATAATGCTGAAAACCCTCAACAGCTTCATTGTTGAATCATTCATCCACACTCATATTTGATTATCACTCATCCATTTGGAGCTTGAGCACATCATGAGCATACATCCACTATCCATCAGGGACATAGCTTCGTCATCATGAGAAGCACTTGAGGAGTTTACCATCCTTGGTCTACTTTCCTCAATTTTGTCTTCTTTGGTCCTATCTTAAGTGTTTATTTGTTTTTAGTATTGAGAATGCCTTTTATAGGTTACTGTTCATTTTACTCTACTAAAATAGGTGATACACTCCTGACCCTAGGTGAAAGATATGTCCTAAAGTGCTTCTTTTATCATCAAAGCTACCTACCCAGTCACTATCTGTATAGCCAATCAGCTTGTAATGATCTAAATGTGCATATAAGATCCCACAGTTCTTTGTTCTAGCTATATACCTGAGAATCCTCTTTCTAGCTTTCCGATGAGTTTCTTTTGGTTTATCCATGAATCTTGAAATGAGACTAACTACATGCATTATATCTAGTCTTGTAGCTGTCAAATATAAAAGGCTTCCAACTAATCTTTTGAATAAAGTTGAGTCTACATTAGGACTTTCATCATTCTTGCTAAGTTTTATACCCAACGCAACTGGTGTAGTGGCTGAATTCACATTTGTCATTTTAAATCTTTTCAACAAATCAGTAGCATACTTACTTTGACAAATGAAAATGCCTTGATCATTTTGATTTACTTGTATCTCAAGAAAATATCTCATGAGTCCCAAATCAGTCATATCAAATTCATTTTTCATGGTTGCCTTGAAATTGTTAATTGACATATTACATGTGAATATCAAATCATCTACATATAAGAAAACTATTAATATTTCTCCTTCATTGTTCACTTTGACATACAAATTTGGTTCATAGCCACACTTACTAAAACCATTATTCACAAAATAAGAGTCTATTTTGCTATACCAAGCTCTGGGAGCTTGCTTCAAGCCATATAGTGCCTTCTTCAGCTTGTATACCTTATGTTCTTCTCCCAAAATTTCATATCCTGGTGGTTGTTTTATATACACTTCTTCTTCTAAAATGCCATTCAAGAATGTTGATTTCATGTCCATTTGATAAACTTGCCAATAATTTTGAGCTACAATGGATAAAATCATTCTAATAGTGTCTAATCTTGCCACAGGTGCAAATGTCTCATTGTAGTCTATGCCCGGTTATTGTGTGAAGCCTTTGGCTACTAGCCTTGCCTTGTGTTTCTCTACTTTTTCATCAGCATTATATTTTGTTTTATATACTCACTTAACTCCCATCACATCCTTGCCTTTAGGAAGATCTACTAAGTCCCAAGTATCATTCTTTTCTATTGACTGAATTTCTTCATCCATGCCTGAAATCCATTTGTCATCTTTAATAGCTTTTTCAAAATAAATTGGATCAGCATGTGCTAAGAGTGCAAAATTAATGCATAAGTCATCATTTTCAACCTCTTGTAATTCATCATATATATCTCTAAGACTTCGTGTCTTCCTTGAAGTATTTATAGTTCTTGATCTTAATGAAGCAACTATTGGATTAGATGATTCACTGCTATTAGTGCTTGTTGGAGTAGTAGTGTTTTGAGTGGTAGGTGCCCTTGTAGGTGTTTTAGGAACATTTGTTTGTGTTGTAGAATGCACATCTTGAGTTCCATTTTCTTCATTTTCTTGTGGAACACTAGCTACAACTATAGTTGACTTATCCAAGCTACCATCCCATGCTTCTTCTTCCACAAACTCAACATCATGACTTATTATTAACTTTTTTGTGATAGGATTGTATAGCCTATATGCCTTGGATTGTTCACTATATCCTACAAATATGCACTTCTCTCCTCTATCATCTAATTTTTGTCTCACTTCTTGAGGTACCAATGAGTATGCCACACAACCAAACACTCTCAAACGTGCTATATTGTGCTTCCTTCTGCTCCAAGCTTCTTCAGGGGTTTTATTTATTACTGCTTTTGTTGGATATCTATTTAGTATATATGCTGAACATGCAACTGCTTCAACCCAATACTCATTTGGCAAGTGTTTTTCCTTTAACATACTCCTTTTCATCTCCATAATTATTCTATTTTTTCTTTCTGCTACTCCATTTTGTTGTGGAGTGTACCTTGTTGTAAATTGTTTCCATATGCCATTTTCTTTGCAAAATTCAGAAAATCATTTGATATGTATTCTCCACCTTGATTAGTTCTTAATGTTTTAATAGAGTATCTACTTTCTTTCTCAACTTTTGCTTTGAATTCTTTAAAGAAAACAAATACATCTGATTTATACTTCACAAAATAAACCCAAACTTTTCTGCTGAAATCATCAATAAATGTCAAGAAATAAAGTTTTCCACTTAAGGATGGTGTTTGCATTGGCATACAAAGATCTGAATAGACTATCTCAAGTGGATGTTTTTCTCTATAAGACTTTCCAACTAAAATTTTTTCTCTATGTTGCTTTGCCAAAATACAACTCTCACATGTTGTCTTAAGTGGCTTTATTGATGGCAACCCATAGACCATTTGTTTCTTATACAAGCATTGTAACCCTTTAAAGTTTAAATGGCCAAACCTTAAATGCCATAGCCAAGATTCATTTTTGTGGAAAGCTTTGAATGTAGATTCAGCTACTTTTTGCAATTCATTTGGCTTTAAAAATAATTCACTTTGGATTTTAAGTGGGATCATTCTATTTTGAGTCATTTCAACTTTTGCAATCAGCCTATTGCTTGGTCTTTTATCTAGAATCACACATTCACCATTTTCAAAATGTATTCTATATACCTTTTGTACTAGTTGTCCAATGCTTATGAGATTGTTGCAATCCAGGAACATAATATACATCAGAAATTTCCTTTTCTTCACCTTTCTTAGTTCTTATGCTAATTGACCATTTTCCCATGACTGAGATTTGATGATCATTCCCCAAATTAACCTCTGATTTTACTGATTCATCTATTGTTGAGAATATCTCCTTAGAACCACTCATATGGTTACTACAACCACTATCTAAGAACCATGCTTCTTTAGAACTCTCTTGTGCAACATTGCATGTTATCAAGATGGTGTTTTGCTCACTAGTGTTGGGCTGACTTTCATTTGTAAAATGTGTCTTTTGCCTATTCATGTCATATTGTCTTTTTCTACACTCAGATGCAAAATGCCCAAATTTATTACAATAATGACATTGAATGTTAGATTTTTCATACCTTTCTCCTTGATGATGGTTGCTCCCCATTCCTCTCGTTGATGTGAAATTGGTTTGTGAGCTTGATGCTGGCCTTCTACTCTCAAACTGTTGATTTTCTCTTCCTCCTCTTGGTGTAAAACATCCTCTACCTCTATTGTGATCTGATCTTCCTCTTGTTCTTCCAAATGAAAGTTGAGTCTTGAAAGCATTCTCCAATGATGAAGTTCCCGAATGATTCAACCTTTGTTCATGTGATAAGAGAGAACCCATTAACTCATCTATTGATAGCAAGGAGAGATCCTTAGATTCTTCAATGGCTGCAACTCTTGAATCAAACTTATTTGGTAGACTTTTAAGTATTTTCTCTACAACTTGTTGATCCCCAAAGGTTTCTCCATATGATCTAATCTGATTTACTATCCCCATTATTTGAGTGAAAAATGAATCTATTGAATCTAAATCTTTCATTTGTAAATTTTTAAAATCTCTTCTAAAATTTTGTAACTTTGAAGTTTTTACCTTTCTTAAGCCCTGGTATGTTGATTGCAAGTTGTCCCATGCTTGCTTTGAGCTTGTGGCAGCAACTACCTTTGGAAATATTGCTTCCTCCATTGCTTGCTAAATAAAGAATAGTGCCTTAGCATCCTTTTTCCTATTTTCCTTTAATAAATCTTTTTCAACTTGTGAAAGAGCTTGATATGTCTACTGGTCTGCTGGTTCAGGGAACCCACTTTCAACTAAATCTCAAACATCTTGAGAACGAAAAAGTGTTTTCATTTTGATGCTCCAATAATCATAATTTTTGCCATTAAAAGTAAGAATTTGTGGCTATAAATACTTCCACTATTTCCTGCCATGATTTAACAGTAAGACTTTCTGACTTGTAACCTCTACAAACCCTTTCTCTTCCTTCCTCACATAGAAACTATGATCTCCTCCTTAGATCTTTTTTCTCTCATTTGCCTTTCACCCACAATGACATCTGCCCTAAAAACAATGCCCAGAATTTCTACAGCTCTGATACCAATTTGATGGATAGGCAGAAGACAATAAATAAATGCACAGAACAATATGATGTGCTGCCGCACAATTAACTATGTTATATTTCATTCCACCGTGATATCAAATGAGTACATACAACCTTTTATAAGAAAGCATACAATATTCTAGAGAAATCTACTATTAGCCGAAAAGATGAAACATCTACAAACTTCTAAAAAAATATTACAGCCGACTCTTTGAAAAAACCCTAAACCTAAACCTAACAATCTAGAAGTATAGTTTAAAATGAGAGATCTAGAACTCTCGATGAGAAGAAGCGATAAATGAAATAGTTGGAGTAGGTAAGGGTAGGGAAGATTAAATGGACAGCTGGTAGCCAACATCACCAACAGTCTCACGTCTTAGCTTTGCAGTCTATTGCAAAACCTAAGTGCCATGTATATGGTGGTGGACCGCTCGGTAACGTGCAGTAGAAAGGAGTGATAGGTTTCATCATGGAGCAAATGTGAATATGTGGAACACTCATGAATCAATATACTCAATGAAGCAGCCGGGTACGAGTATACACAGGTAATGGATTCTCAATGCGTAGATAGTTTGAAGATGGGAACGCATGGTTATAAACATGTTGTTTGATAGAATGCCTGCAACAATGAGCAAAGCATCTAGGAGCCAAAAAGTTGTAATTCATATCATTTATGGCATTCTTTCTGCCCGACGAGTGATTCTCTACATAATGATGTGACATTTGTAATGATTGAATCACGTATAAATCTGAGTCATCCCAATCTGTGTCTTGTTATATAATCGTGTACTCCCTGATATATGAAAAAAATCGCAGATTACCTATCATAAGAAAACTCGAGACAATGATAATGCAAGGATTTATTTCTCAAATATATGCACAGGCATTTATACTATCAGACACAGCGCTAAGGTCAGCCAGGCCAGCCATGAAAAGGGTATCAACTATGATGAAGGCTTTGTTGTCACAGAAAGGGACTTTCACATATTCATTGACAGAGTCCCGCGTATGATCCATCTTTATAACACAAGAATAAGCACGATTCACCTTCTCAAAGCTGAATCTAAGCCTTCAATAGAGTATAAATAGAGATTCCATGCTATAGAGGAACTCGAAGAGGCCTGGGGACTCTTGATTGACTAGATTCTGATTATCATCTTTTATACAAGGGATCCGAATGCTAAAGGTCAGCCAGAAGATGTTATAACTGTCGTCCTTCATCTATTCTAGGGCCATCTCTTATCCTATATCAAGAAGAGAATGAAGGGAAAGTGTTATGTCGGGAAAATAATGACAAGTGGAGGTTCCTTTTTAGTTGGTATTATTTTATATCTCCTAACCGAATACAAATCTGAGGACAATTATCCATGCCATATAAAAAAAAGCTAATGCAATGCTAAAAGGGAGTGGTAATAAAATGTTTAATTATAAATTAAGCATTATGCACATGTGGAAGTATAGGAGAAAAGGAGGAGAATGGTTTTTCTTTCAAGAATTAGTTTCTCAAACAGAACAAGAACTGACAACGGAAAAGATAAAAAGGTCAATGAAAGACAAGAGAAGGATTCCATTCTTTGGCAGCTTCCAGACTATAGATTGTGTGCTCCAGGAAGGGAGGAGTTTTTCCAAAATCATTCCATTTTTCTTGAGAGATCATGAGAGGCAAAGTATGGGGGATTTTTTTTTCTAAATTGTGTGTCTGAGATAGAGATAAAATTTTGGTGATTGATGTAATATTGTGAAAGGAGTTTATGTTTTTCTTTAAATAATGGTTTAGTTGTAACGTGTAAAAGAGCCTTTATGATCTTTTATAGTCAAGGAAGGGAGGCTGGAGGCTAAGCACATTAAACTTTGATTATAATGTATTTTTACTTCCACTGATTTTGATCTTTATGTCATTTTCAGTTTTCTCTGAAATTACATTTTGATATCATTGTTTCCTTGTTACACTATCATCTCAAAACATCTTTCAAAGCTTCAAATTTAATTCTCTCAAGAGGATGGAAGACATATTTTCATTTTCATTATGTAATGCAGTGTTCAACAAATGAACCTTGTGTCATCTGTTGTTCTTTACTTTCTTTTCCTTTCAGTCATTAAGGTTTACGCATCCACGTTGTATTTACGGGTAGATGCTTGATATCTTTTTGTTCTTTTTGGTTAAAAGCATCCACAATTTATTCATTATATATCTTACACAGGGAGCTGTACCTAATAAAATTTAGAGGAAGGTTATCAATCCAATGATAACTTTTCCAGCTGTTGGTGTTGATTAGTCCTCTCATTTGGGCATTCAAGGTTAGATTTGTACGCATTTTCTTGGAGGACAATCTATTCACTAACATTCACTTATTAAAATTTTTGCAATATTGTAAGGAAAATCCATTTTCCCTTATGCTGCAAGGGATTGTGCTTCTTTCAATTTTGTCTTGCCCTAAGAAAAACCACTTATCTTGTGTTACCCTACACTCTTTTGTGCCCTAGATCTCATAAGTTAATTATTATTTTTTAAAATGTGTGGGAAGTAATTCAATAGCCCTAAAAACCCTTGAAAAAGCTTTTTCCATAAATTTTCATGTTATTTTAAAAAAGTTTCCTGAAAAAAATCTTTTACCGTAGTGTGTTTTTCTTTTTAATCACAAGTTTGTTCTTTGAGTTAATTAGCACAATGTTTTTTTTGAAAAATATTAACCTTTATAGAGTTTAGTTCTTGACCATTGATATAAATGAGATTAATGATGTGTGTATCCTCACATCTTGAAAATATCAGAGCTTTAAGAAAAGCGGGGAAGCATGGTTGTGCTACTTGTCCCTGCGGGTCCCATTATACCTTTTTGAAGCACTATGGATCGTGTAACTTCCTAACCATCATATTTTGAGAAGATTGATGGTTAGCACTTCCCTAGATTGAGAACATGTCTAAACTTTAATGAAAGCAGGGAAGCACGACAATGCTTGTGGAGTTGATGGGTCCATCTCTAATTTTAAGCCACAAAAAGAAACATGTCAAAATACATGAAAAATATGTCAGAACATGTTAGCACATTAGTGTTACATCATTAGATAGAATTGATGACTAGATCAGAATAGAGTAGATCTTTTACGATCATTGATCATTTAGAGATCAATGAGTATCACTTTCTCAAATTATAAAGCTGATTGAGTTTTAAAGATAGAAGGGAAGTGACATTGTAACATGTGAACATGGTGGGGTCATCTTTTCTAAAGGTTGCCAGGTAGTCCTAGGATGGATTATGTGCTAAGTGTTTTATCTTGATTGGCCAAAGGCATTACATGTGAGCAAAGGTGGATGCAGAGTTGGCTTAGTGGGTCCAAAATTTTAAAGCAAGTGTAGTACTAATAAGGATCTTTCATGATCGTGGGTTATTTGGAGATCAATGATCATTGATTCTTTGCATCATGAAGATGACCAAACTTTAAGCAAACTAGGGAAGTGAGGTTTTGATGTGTGGCCATTTTCCAAAAAAGTAATGCAACTTTTATTTTTAAAGCTTGATTATCCAATTTTGTGTAAATTGATGACTAAGATTCAAATTTTGTGGCATAGCTCAGAATGTGACTGTTAGATCATTAACTTTGATCAATGCAAACATTTGGAGTTAATTTCTATGAAATTTATGATTTCTTTCATTGTTGAAAACCAAATTTCAGAATTCTTAGAGTGTTAAACATTTTAGAGCTTGAGGTACATCTTTACAAGGCCAAAAAATTATTGCAGATAGAATTTTAGTGAGAAACATGGTAGTCTGAGTAAGTGTTGAAGCTTTTGGTTAATTGAACAATTAGATTTGTGTTAAGAAAGCATAGATAAAATGCATCCATGAAGGGATTTTTCAAGGAAAGTTGATTAACTATAAAGGGTTGTGCATGATGACTTCTTGGAACAAATACCACAATCTATCAATGAACCTTATAAAGGAAAAGAATTAATCCCAAAGAACCCTAGATTGTTGGTCAGTGAGGGTTTCTTGTTAGATTGTGGTGACTGATCAGGAAAGTACTGTACATACTTCATAAATAGTGGGGTTTGGGGCATCGCCCTAAAAAAAATTTTTTGCCTGTGGCCGACATGGTAGTCGACATATAATGGCCGACATATGGCCGACATATTATAACCCTAAAGTGGTTTAATACTTGTATAAAAGGGCTTAGGGTTGGGTATTTTTCATTACGTTGTGATGCAAAATTAGTTCTTGCAGCGGTATTGAGCTATAAGGGATTATGAATTGTAATCAGGTTGTAATCACTGGATTGTAATAAGATTAGACTTGTTGTTTGGTGGACGTAGCCTAGGGATTGGGTGAACCACGTTAAATCTTGGTGCCTTGTGTTCATTTCTGTGTGTTCTATTATTTTTTGTTATTGGTTATATTTACATGTAGTTTTTATTTCTGTCTGGGGTTTATCCTAACAAGTGGTATCAGAGCAAGGTTGTCCTTCAGTTATCCTCTGCAGGAAAGTCTCATGGTTGAGTGGGAGCGATGGCAGATGAGGGTAAGCTGAGGGTTGACAGGTTTAATGGGCAGAACTTCTAATTATGGAAGATTCAAATGGAAGACTATCTATATCAGAAGGATTTATGGAAGTTGTTGGAAGGCAAAGTCAAGAATCAGGGAACTATGTCAGAGGTTGAATGGGATCTCTTGGACAGAAAGGCACTTGGAAGCATTCGGTTATGCTTGGCACCATCGATGGCATTTAATATTACAAAAGCAAAGATGATAGAAAATTTGATGAAAACCCTAGCAACACTATATGAAAAGCCCTTCACTTCAAACAAGGTATTTCTCATGAAGCGTTTATTTAATATGAAAATGGCAGAAGGTGGATCTGTTGCAGATCATTTAAATGAGTTTAATACTATTACTAGTCAATTATCTTCTCTGGGTATCAATTTTGATGAAGAAATTAGGGCTCTCTTGATTTTGTGTTCTTTACCTAAAAGCTGGAATGGCTTGGTAATGGCTATGAGTAATTTTGTTCCTGGATCTACTACCCTAAAATATGATGATTTGATCGACGTTATTTTAAGTGAGGAAACTCATAGAAAATCCTTAGGTGGATCTACATCAGGAAGTGCTTTAAATGCACAAAGCAGGGGCAGAATGACTAAAAGAGGAAGTAACTCTAGAAATCATGGGAAATCAAGAGGAAAGTCAAAGGGGAGGAGGTCTCAATCGAGAGGACCAAATGATTGCTGGTACTATGGGAAACCAGGGCACAAAAAGAAAGATTGTTGGAATCGAAAGAAAAATGAAGGAGATAAATTAGATGGAAACAAGGAGGCAAATGTGGTAAGTAACAAATCCGAAGAGGATGCTTTGCTACTATCTTTAGAGACTGTTGATGATTGATGGGTTTTAGATTCTGGTGCTTGATTTCATGCTACACCTCATAGAGGTAATTTCATTGATTATGTCCAAGGGGATTTTGGGCTTGTTTATTTGGGGGATAATGAACCATGTTAGATTGTTGGAAAGGGAAAAATTAAGATTAAGTTGTAGAATGGGAATCATTGGCTACTACATGAGGTAAGACATGTTCCAAAATTAAGTAGGAATTTAATTTCAGCAGGGAAACTTAGTGATGAGGGTTGTGCAGTTACTTTTAATGATAAAAATTGGAAGGTTTCAAAAGGTTTCCTTGTAGTAGCAAAAGGTGTGAAAGTAGGCACCTCATATCTTTTTACAGGTCATATTGTTCCTTCTACTTTGATTGTTTTAGAGAAAAATGAATGTTCAGGAACAATTGCTGCAGTTGAGCAGGGAGAACAAATAGTTGCTGTAGATTCTGAAACAGCGCTGTGGCACAATAGACTAGGGCACATGAGTGAGAAAGGTATGAAAGTACTTCATTCAAAGAAAGTTTTACCAGGTCTGAAATGTGTGAATATGGATTTTTGTGAAAGTTGTGTGTATGGAAAACAAAAGAGAGTGAGTTTTGTAAGGACAGGGAAGGAAAACAGAAATGAGAAATTAGAGCTTGTGCATACAAATTTATGGGGACCAGCTCAGGTATCTTCCCTCGGTGGCTCTCATTATTATGTTACATTTATTGATGATGCAACTAGAAAAGTATGGGTTTATTTCCTTAGACAGAAATCTGATGTATTTCAAAATTTTAAAAAATGGAAATGCTTGGTTGAAAATGAGACTGGTAAGGAATTAAAATGTCTCAGATCTGATAATGGTGGTGAGTATTGCAATCATGAATTTGAAGATTATTGCTCCACTAATGGTATTCATAGACAAAAAACTGTTCCAAGGACTCCACAGGAAAATGGAGTGGCTGAATGCATGAACAGGACTATAATGGAGCATGCAAGGAGCATGAGGTTGCATGCTGGGTTGCCCTTACACATGTGGGCAGAGGCTGTCAATACTACAGTATATTTGATTAATAGAGGTCCCTCTACTCCTTTGGGCTATGGTATTCCAGAGGAAGCATGGACTGGTAAGAAGGTGAGTTATTCTTTTCTCAAGACCTTCGGTTGTGAAGCTTTTGCTCATATAGACTCTGAAAATAGAACCAAGCTAGAAGCTAAATCAAAGAAATGTGTCTTTGTTGGATATGGTATTAATGAATTTGGTTATAGGCTTTGAGATTTTGAAAATCTTAAAATTGTTAGAAGTTGGGATGTCATATTCAATGAGAAAGTTTTGTACAAAGATCTATTGTAGCAACATAAGAAGAAAGAAGATGATTATGTAGTGCTGGATGATACTCCAAAAGCTAATGTTCCATCCATTCCTCATGATGTTCAACAACTGCAACAACAAATACCACACACACTAATAAATGTTAGACAGTCAAAAGGGAAAATTAGACCTCCACAAAGGTTTTCTCCCTCTTTGTATTCTATTTTACTTACTAATGCTGGTGAACCTGAAAGTTATGATGAAGTTGTGCAGGTGGATACTAAGATTCAGTGGGAGTCTGCAATGAAAGATGAAATGGACTCTTCGCTGAAAAATAAGACATGGGATTTGTGCAAGTTGCCTGCAGGTAAAAAGGCTTTACAGAATAAGTGGGTTTATAGGTTGAAAGAAGAGGAAGGAGGTAAGAAAATATTTAAGTCCAGGTTAGTTGTAAAAGGATTTACATAGAAAAAGGGAATTGATTTTGATGAGATATTTTCTCTTGTTGTTAAAATGACTTCTATTCGTACTGTTTTAAGTCTTGTGGCTACTGAAGATTTACATTTAGAGCAGATGGATGTTAAAACAACCTTTTTTCATGGTGATTTGGATGAAGAAATATATATGGCTTAGCCATAGGGTTTTGAGGTCAAAGGTAAGGAGAACTTAGTGTGCAAATTGAAGAAAAGTTTATATGGCTTGAAGCAAGCACCTCGGCAATGGTATCTAAAATTTGACAGTTTTATGCATGAGCATGGATATAACAGGTGTCATTCAGATTATTGTGTTTATTTTAAGAGGTTGGATGATGATAGCTACATTATTTTATGTCTATATGTTGATGATATGCTTATAGCTGGGTCTAACATGGATCATATTAAGGGGCTAAAATGCCAGTTAGCACATACATTTGCTATGAAGGATTTGGGGGCAGAAAAAAAAATCCTTGGTATGAAGATTTGCAGAGATAGGAAGAACAGAACCTTGACACTATCTTAGGCTGATTATGTTGAGAAGGTGTTGCAACGTTTTTGTATGGAGAATGCTAAATCTGTCAGCACACCTTTACCTGGTCATTTGAAATTGACTAAGTAGATGTGTCCCAAGACACAGGAAGAGGAGGATAAGATGTCCAAGGTACCCTATGCTTTAGCTGTAGGAAGTTTGATGTATGCTATGGTATGCACTAGGCCAGATATTGCACATGTAGTGGGAGTCGTTAGCAGGTATATGAGTCATCTAGGATTTGAGCATTGGAATGTTGTCAAGTGGATTTTCAGATATTTGAGAGGGACATCCAATAAGTGTTTACACTTTGGGGGCTCTACTACTGATTTACAGGGCTATGTTGACTCAGATTTGGTAGGGGATATTGATACCAGGCGAAGTACTATAGGTTATGTCTTTACTATTGGTGGAGCAGCCACGAGCTACATTTCTAGGTTACAAAAGATTAATGCTTTATCCACTACAGAGGCAGAGTATGTTGCTACTACAGAGGCAACCAAGGAGATGATATGGCTTTAGTTCTTCTTGAAAGAATTGGGACATCCTCAGAAGGATAATTATTTGTTTACAAATAGTCAGAGTGCCATTCATGTTGCTAAGAATTCAGCTCTGCATTCTATGACCAAACACATACAGTTGCGGTACCATTTCATTCGGTCAATTTTGGAGGATGGACAGTTAAAGCTAAAGAAGATACATACCAATGACAATCCAGCAGATATGTTGACAAAGGTTGTAACAAGGGAGAAGCTAAACTCCTCTTCAGCTTTGGTTGGTCTTTTAGACTGAACATGAATAAAAGAACAACAAAGTCTAGGGTGGTTTGATCCAGTGGGAGCCCTATGTGGTAGTTGTATTGCTACAAGATCAGTCTCCAAGTGGGAGATTGTTAGATTGTGGTGACTGATCAAGAAAGTACTATACATACTTCATAAATAGTGGGGTTCGGGGCATCGCACCAAATTTTTTTTTTGGGTTGTGGCCGACATGGTAGCCGACATATTATGGCCGACATATGGCCGACATGTTATAACCCTAAAGCGGTTTAATACTTGTATAAAAGGGATGAGGGTTGGGTATTTTTCATTATTTTGTGATGCGAAATTGGTTCTTGTGGTGGTATTGAGCTGTAAGGGATTACGGATTGTAATCTGGTTGTAATCACTGGATTGTAATAAGATCAGACTTGCTATTTGGTGGACGTAGCCTAGGGATTGGGTGAATCACGTTAAATCTTGGTGCCTTGTGTTCATTTCTATGTGTTCTATTATTTTATGTTATTGGTTATATTTGCATGTAGTTTTTATTTCTGTCCGTGGTTTATCCTAACATTTCTATGATAGGGAAAAATGGTTAAGAGACACTTAGAAATCAATTGGAGGTTTAGAGTTATTCTGTAAATGATTTTCAGAAAGAAAGGTTGATACTTCTCTAAACAATGTGTGGGAATTCGACATTGGTAAGTTAATTATCCCTAGTGTTTTCTTTGATGATGACCTAGTTGTAATGATGTCAAAGAAATATGATCCAATAAAAACGATAGTCAAAAATCATGTTGGCAATAATCTTTTTAGGGTTTCACCAAAGTTAATTAGGAAAGTTTTCAAATTAAACACTAATCATGTAGTGCATGAAAGGATTGATATGGAAGACCTACTGGAAAGGTATGATGCACATAGGGTATACCTAAGAGGAAGGCCATTACAAGAGAATTTTGTTAAGATAGGTTCATTTCCATTAGTGACTACTTCTACCCCAAAGCCATTGTTAAAGAAAATTTTTAATCCTAGGGTTCAAGCACTTTACTTCTCTCTTTGCAAAATTTATGGAATGGATGAATAAGATCACAGTCAAGGATCCATTATTCTTATTATTGCTCAAACACTTTAATATGATATGAACTCTATTTCTGATTATGCTACTCTTTTAGTAGAAGAAATTCATAATCAGTTAATTGGTATATCTAAGGCTAAATTTGCTAAATCATCCTACTGGTACTCCATGTTAATGTACATATGTTTGTATAAGGGAGTTACCTTCTTCTCTGAAGAAATAAAGTTGGAATTGGAGAGGGATGGAGAGAGATTACCTGTCCAATTATGGAGTGTTGATATGACATGGGATGTCATAGATTCTATTTTTGTAAGATTTGATAGATATTTTGCCTCTACAATGAGGATTTTATTTGCTGGAAATAGTCCTAGAATACCTCAATCACTATTAGAGTTGATTAGACCAAAGGATTATGCAAAAGGAATGAAGGTAAGTCATAATTTGGGAGACATCATCCCATATGCATTTTCCACATTATTTAGAGTATATCAGTTTTGGGAAAACCACATGTGCTACCATATCAAGTATCTTTGAAGGTAGGAATTGTAGAGTTGTTATGGAAAATAGGAGTATTAGAAGAAAAGGAATTATTGGGCAGATCCAAAGGTACCTATTTTCCTCAAATTACTATCATTCATAATTTTATTTTTTTCAAGAAGGGATGGAGCCATATAGAAAAGTTTTTAGACAAATATCAGATGGGCCAATCCCATTCTCGCTTTATAGACCTTGAAGGTTTTTATGAAATATTTAAGGAAAGATCAAGAGCTAAGGCATACAAGCACATTTTTTATTTTCCTAAAGATATAATTAGAAATATGTTTTCATTATAGGAACAAGAGGTTAGGAAAGAAAAGTGGAAAGTGTACAACAAGGTTCTTGAGATCATAAATGTTTTTGAGCCAAATTATGATCCCCTTGCTAATAAGAAATTTTGGGGTGCAAAGATAGATATGCTTATGGATAATTTTGTTGGGATTATGTAATCTTTGAATGAAAAGAAGGATATTTTGACCCAAACATATCTAGACAAGGCATGTGAAGTAGAAAATAGGTTGCCTAGTAGAAGAGCTAGGTATGTGGTAGCAAAGAGTATGTTGTCTATACCTCTTTATGAAAGACATCTTTCAGAAAGCCGACCTACTAAGCCTTCTACAAAAAGGTAGAAATTAGAACAAGGTTCTTCTTGTAGGGTTGAAGAATATTCTTCCACAAAAACTCCACTCCATATAGATGATGAAGATTTTTTAAGTGAATAGTTGAAACAAATGGGAGGTGAGAAGGACACTATTACAACAATAGTAGAGATAGAAGGAGTTCCTAAAGAGCCTCCCATGCCAACTCTGGCCCTCACTGTAGGAGATTTCAAAGGTAAGGAAATAGATCTTGTAGTAGAATAGGCATCTAAAAAGTTCTTAGATGATGAAATCTTTGTGAAATCTAGGACATTTACCCAATTCTTTTGGAGAACCAGTATTAGGAGTTTTGAGGCAAAATGCAAAAAATTAAAATAGAGCAACCTAGTAGGCATGACTCTAAAATTGAAGAATATGTCAAAGTTAGCCTCATTAAGGAGTTTTCATAGATAAACCCTAAAGGGGGAATACAATTGTTAAAAGATTCAAGAGTCATGATACTACCAGCATGGGATATTGCAAATGCAATGATTTTTGATACAGTAAGAAAGGAAAGAGACACTCAGTTTAAGATTGATGAAGAAATTGTGTAGGTCTATAAAGGGTTGAAATATAGTGATGATCATAAAATGGTCTATTCAAAAAAGAGACAAAGCCAAAATTCAAGAGGTCTAAAATTTTGAGCATACAGGTATCTCAAATGACTAAGGAGATGGTTGACTTTGGAGTCGTGGTTTTTCCCAAGGATAAGAATAAGTTCTTGGAGTCAAATGCTAAATTTGAAAGGGTGTTAGAAGATTATGAAGAAAGAGGAAGGAAAATACCCCAGATGGAAGGTATGATTGCTCAAATGGAAAAATAATTGGGAGAAATAAAAGTAGGTGTAGAATCTAGTTAGCCTAGGATTACTTATCCTCCTAATCCTCTAGTTGCACCTTTCAACACAATTCCAATTATAGAAATGAAAACTATCCCATAGGAACCCAAATTGTATACAACTAAAGAACTTGAAAAAGAAAAGACTAAATTATGGTCAATGCATGTGGAGTCGGGTGTTCAGTATGAAAACCAAATAAGAGACACAATTATATATCTAGTAGATAGGATAGGCTAGCCTAAATTTTATGAGCAATTGTCAAAATTAATGGATGTGTGGTATGAGTTGAAAATTAATGAGGCATATTTGAAGCCAATTTTGAAAAAATGGAATAGTAGGGATAGTGATATTACTATTTTCTGTGGTTCAATTATTAGTCTTTCTTGTGAACAAGTAGAGAAGACATTTGATATGAGAAATGGCTTTTTTGATTTTGATAGTAAGAGGGTTATTCTATAGAAGAGAATTATTAATTATTTTCAAAGTACCTTGGTAAAAGTTGTGGTCTTTCCCCTCATGCACTCAAGGCTATAGATAAACTAAAGGATAAATAAGAATGGGCTAAGGAGTTAGATGAGTTGATGAGAATTAGACTAAATAATGTCATAAATGAAAAAAATCACATATGGTCAACCAAAACAACTAAGGAATTTGTGCAAGTGAAATTTTCTTTGATTCATTCAAGAAAGATTTTGATGAGATTGAGAAATTAGGAGAAGATATTATGAGGAAATAGAAAAGGATATTGAATTTAAATTGGGCAGATGATACACTTTTCAACAAGTGGATGACAAATCTTGCTCAAGTAAATAAATTTCTATCTGAAGAAGCTACTGAAGAGGGTATGGACTTGGATGAGTTACAAATAATCAATGCGCTAGAAGAAACAAAAAAAGAGCAACTAACTATAGAAACAAACATAGCTATTCAAACTAATGACCTAAAAAAGGAACAACTAATTGTAACTATAAGTTTGGTAGTTCAATCTGATGATCTGGTGGGAGATCAATGAGTTGTAATTAAATTTTAGATATTAGAGCCTAATAAATCAATGTTCAAATAAGAGGGTCCCACAATCTGAAAAGCAACAGATACAAATGGATCAATCATCAAATGAAACCCCTCAACACCAAAAACTTACAATAGAAATGGTCCCACCATTAAAAGATTGGTAACAAAGAAATTATTGTAAAAAATGCAAGTAAACACAAAGTTTTGTTTTTTTGTGATAGTGATAGTTTGGCCCTTTTGTAAATATTTTTGTTTTTAAGGACAACTGTCTTCTTCTAGGCCTTAGCTTGTTGCATGTCACACTATATAAATGAGATCCCAAGGCTAGAAGAAGGGTCCAAAATTCATGTAATTGTTAGTGCATTCTGCTTGTCTTGCATTCAGTCTAGTTAGTCTTTGTGTAGCTTTCATGATGTATTCATCTATAAGTCTGAGAATAGAAGAAAACATTGAATGAGAAGTGGCCTTGCCATGAAGCATTTATGAGTTTACAATTAGTATTGTATAATTTTCAAGGAGAATTAATAAAAAGGGGATGTTCTTCCAGATTTTTTTTCTCTAAATTCTATCTCCATGTTATGTGATGGCTATCTTGAGATTGTATGAGAAAGTTTTATGTAATTTAATGAAACTAGGATAGGTTGTGTATCAATTTTTTGTTGTTGTTAACTCAAGGAATTAAGTAAATTGCTTCAATAAATTGAAAAGTTTTCTAGTCATATAAGAAGGATATTCATAAGAATGGGTTTAGGGTTAATTATTGATATAATTGATTGTAAGGCAATTAATTAGATCAAAACTTGTTGAGTAGACTTTAAATGCCAATGGATAGGGAACTGATCATATGTTCTATTGCATATTGAATAAATCATGGAATTGCATGAAGCATACATTTAAAATCAAATCAATCTTTACTTTCATATATGAAGAGTTTATTTAGTAGTCAATGCTTGTTTGCAATAACTCCCTATATGTCATAGGTAGCTACTATTTCCAAGGATTATTTGAAATTTTTTAGAAGAATTGTATCCATTTTCTAGTACAAGGGATAGAAGTGAAAGAGAAATAAATTATTAGTGAGTATATGTTTGAAGTCAAGAACCATAAAACTAGTCATATATTCACTTATTCCTAAGGTGCACCCACCTTGGTGGGTAGAACCTAAAGCATAGAGAATTCCTATGGTTTTGTTAATGTTGGATCTAGATATGAAGAGTTCTTAGTTGAATACAAGAGGTAGCTATCCCTTAGACTAAGTTTTGTCCTTAACATCTTGGTATTAGGTATTTTTTTGCCTGGTAGTTTTCAGACTTGAACACTATCATCAATGTTTCCTTCCCAATCAACATCAGTGAATGCTTTCAATTTAAAGTTTCCTCCTTTCTTATACCACAAACCATAATCTTCAGTACCCTTAAGATACCTCATGATTTTTTTTTTCCATCATATGATTTTCTTTTCGATTAGTAGAGAATCTTGACACCATTCCAACTTCTAATGCTATATTAGGTCTTGTATCCACCACATACTAAAGTTTTTGAATCATTGATCTATATGTATTTTGATCTACTTCTTTTGAATCATCATCTTTGGAAAGCTAATGTCTAGTAGACATAGGTGTTCCACGTGGTCTAGAATCCTCCATTCCAAACTTCTTTAGTATCTCCTTGATGTATTTAGATGATTAATATAGATACCATCCTTCTTCTATTGAATCTGCAAGCCAACAAAGAATTTGATCTTTCCAAAGATTGACATCTCAAATTCCTTACTCATTTCTTTTGAAAAAGATTTGTGCAAATAATCATTTCCAGTAAACAATGTATCATCCATAAATATTTCTACCAACACAATCTTCTTATCTAGTCCTTCTTTGATGTATAGATTGTTGTTATCATTAGTCCTTTGAAAACTAATATTTATGGGATACTTGTGTAACCTTTCATACCATGCTTTAGGGGCTTCTTTGAGACCATACAAAGCTTTGTGTAATCTACAAACCCTGTCCTTTTTGCTAGGATCAACAAAATCTTCTAGTTTCTCAATGTAGACTTCCTCTTCTAAGATTCCATTCAAAAATGTTGATTTCACATCCCTCTGAGAAACTTTGAATCCTTTGCATGCTGCATATGCAAGGAGTTTTCTAACACCTTCTAGTCTAGCAACATGAGAAATTTATTCTCCATAGTCAATACATTCCTCTTGAGCATAAACCTTGCAAACTAGCCTTTGTTTGTTTCTTGAAACTTCTTCATTCTCATTCAACTTATTTCTAAATACTCTTTTTGTGCCAATTACATTCTTATCCTTGGGTCTAGGAATAAGAGTCCAATTCTTATTCTTTTCTGTTGGTGTAAATAAGTATTTACTATTTACACTTTGCTTAAGTTTACTTAGGTTAATGCATTATTTTATTATATTGCATTATTTTATTATTTATTTGGTGATCCACTTAGGATTTTGTGTACTCTTATGAGTTGTCATGTTGACAACACTGGAGTAAGAAACTCTAATTCAACACATGGTCTCTACAACACTGGAGTTTCCATAATTAACTGAGCTGTCATGTAGACAACACAATTAATCACACTCCTAATTTAGCACATAGTGTCTATAATATTATTTTGTGTGCTAAACCTTTGTAGGCTTATCCTCTCATCATCACAGTTACTCCTATGCTTAATGGAAGATACCCCATATCTGGTGGAATTGTGCCTAGTTGTATGACTTATCATGTTGTTGATTCATATGCATTCTAGAAGAATTTCAGAGGCCTTTATATACAAGCACTCCTAGTGTACTTACAATCCATATTGAATGAATATCATATCATCATTTTGATCATACTCTTTTTGGTCTATTGTTATGCTTGTGCTTGACTTCCTTGGTCTTGGGTGAATTTTTCCCAAAGGCAAATTCTTACATGGTATTAGAGCTTAAGGATATTCTCTTCATATAGCCATTCAAGACCATTGTTGCTTGAACACCTCAACCCAAATCTAGAGAATCTGCAGAAACTAGGAGCATCTAGAGCCAAATCGGACCTCACCATTGCGTCCAAAATGCCAATTCAGTGAAAACTGATTATAAATTTGCCTATGCTAGGCCAAAGTCAATTTTGAGGCAATTTTTTTTTTGTAAACTGACACTCGAAGGCTCGATTTACAACCTGGGTATGGTCATTTATTTGATCTATTGATTTATTTTCAGATCTAAATTTTTAGTCTCTGCAATTATTATTTGAATTTCTATATTTTCAATTTTTTTGGCCCTACAGGCCCCTATAGAGAAATATTTTTTGCAAGAACTAGGCAGTGACACCCCAGCTCCTGTAGAGAATATTCCTTATATTCCTTGTGAAATTAAGACTATTCATTATTTATTTGGGAGACTAAAATTTGACAGGCATTATCTTACATTTTCGAGTGGCATTTATTCTAAATTTGGCTTAGAATATCTAACACTGGTCTTAATAGCAATCTAGTCAAGGCAAATGACTTTTGGCCTAGACTGCAGCAGCTTTGATTTCATGTTTGCCATGCATTATTTTTAAACATTGTAGACCCATCAACACAAACAATGTGGGACTAATATTTGTCCCCCCTCTGGCTGACTTTTGAAAATCGGTGCCCACCAAATATTTCTCACTGGTTGCTGCCACAATTTTGGCATCACTAGTGATTATTAATTTTCATGTCGCTACTCACCATTTCCATTTGTGCCACATGACCCTTTCATGTCCGTCTGTGCATACCAGCGATAAATCATCCATGTCAACACTTTTTGGCCTCGGTGCAATAGACATGCAACATTTTGTACACATAATCAACAAACACATTAGCAACATGTGTCAAGACTATACAATCTGATGCAAGAAGGACACATCGTCATTCATATAGGACTGTATATGCTAATGTCATCTTGATGTCACCACCATGTCAGTAGGGGGACCCATTTTTGCTAATGTCATCAAATTCACTAGCCTAAATTTGATGGTTGTTTGACCATCATCTAGGGGCAAATTAAAACTGCTACAATGGCCATATGACCATCAAATTTAACTCCATCTTTTGCTGATCCAACCCCTCTCTAGATTGATTTTTGATTTGATAATTTGACTTTGGGAGGCCATATCTCAGTCATCTAGACTCCAAATTAGGGGCAATTTTTTTTGTTTTGGGTAGAATTTCCTAAACTTTTTAGTGATGTAATTTTATTTTGGTTTTGGTTCATATATTTGTTAGAAATCACATCTTTTGGTGACTATACATATCTAATATTGCATTTTGCAACTTGAAATGCTCCATATGGGCTCATCTAGACGCGAAAATAGGTTCCATTTTTTTTTAAAGTGCATTATTTTTTGTCTACTTTCCAAATTTGTAATCAAATTATAAGGTTGTGTGGATAAAAGTGTCACTTTCAAAATTAGGTCCTTTTTTGCATTATAATACTTTGATATATCTTTAGAATTGTTGTATATCTGAGATACATTGTAATGTTCTAGTTTTGAACTCCATAAGGAGTCTATAAAAGGCAAAATCAGAAGTTCACTAAGGAAAAAATTGGAAAGTGGCCATTGTAAACACACTACATATAAAGTTCCAAAAGCATCTTTCTTGTTTTTTTTTTTTTTTGGGGGGGGGGGGGGGGGGGGGGCGCGAGTGTGGTGGTTCTTGATTTAGTGGAAAGGTGGGGGGTGGGGGGGTGTTCTTGGTGTTTTGTTCCTCTTTTTCTACTATTTTCTTTAATTTTCTATATCATGAGAAATTTTAAGTTTCAAAAATTAACTTCACATAACTATGCTACATGGTCCATTAAAATGTGGTGTCATTTAATGCATAAAGGAGTTTCTCAATATGTAGATGGTTCCCTTCCTAAACAAACAAGTGATCAAGTATCTGCCAATGAACTCATTGATTGGCAAACAATGGATAGGAAAGCCCTTAGTGATATTTGTTTGGGGGTTGAAGACAAGATCATATATTAGACTCAGAAGTCTCGTACATCTAATGAAGATTGGTATACCCTCAAAAACCTATATGGTAAAGTGCCTGAGGAAGATGTTTTCGAAATTGAAGATGAGCTTGTCTCCTTAGATCATAAGGCATTTGATTCCATACAATATTTTATCATAAAGGTCAATGAATTAAGAATGAAGCTTGAATATTATGGGAGTCCTATTAAAGATGGCAAGTTGATCTATCTCATTCATAATAAGCTACCATCTGAGTAATCCACATTTGTTTCTACTTATAACACCTCAAAGACTACATTAGGGTCTGCCAATCACCAAGTCTCTTTTGATCACTACATTGAATTGTTGGATAAATAAGAAAAGAAGTTAAAATCAATGGAGATTCTCAATTCACATAATTCCAAGGCATTGGTGGCCAATAATGAGGGTTCTCAAAATTTAGCTAGTCAATCTTCAAATAAAGGAAAGGGAAAGAATAAGAAATGTAAGAATAACAAATCAGAGGATGTAGAGAAGATAACACCACAATCAAATCAATAAGGAAAGTCTTCCTCAAATTAAAATAAGAAGGGGGACAATAATAAGGACAAGAAAAAGTGTGCTTATTGCAAGAAATTGGGTCATGATGAACATGAGTGTTATCATAAGAAGATTGATGACTTAACAACCATCATGAAGAAACATAATGTTCCACTACCTAATGCTTATAAGGAGAAAGGATCTTCTTCAGATTCAAAGGGAAAAGGGCAAGCACTCATGGAAAATTCAAGTTCTTCAATGCAATGGATTCTTGACTCATGTGCCTACTATCATATGAGCTCTTCAAAAGGAGATTATGAAGTTGAAGGGAAATGAAACGTGGAGATGAAAAATTGAGAGTTCAAAGATGTTCTCTATGTTCCAAACCTAAGTTCTAATCTCCTTTCAATTTACCAAATCACTCACCTTGGAGATGGTCATAAAATTGAGTTCCTTCCTGACTCAGTAAAGGTGCATAATTTAAAACATGACTCATTGGTTGTAGTGGGGAAAGTTAATCATAACACAAGGTTGTATTCTTTCTCCCACTTTGTGCCTAAGTCTCCTTCACTAGACTTTTTGACTCAATCCAATTCACACATCCAATTATGGCATGAGCGGTTTGGTCATCTTGCCTTCTGTTATCTTCAGCATCTTTACTCAAACAAAATTCTCAAAAATCTACCTACAATTAACTTTTGCCAAGGTGAATGTTCAACAAGTTTAGTGGATATGCATCTAGAGGAGAAGTTACATAAAGGGAAGTCTTCAACAGCACTAGTTGTTCTTCAATTGGCTTGCATGGTACTAGCAAGTCCTTTTACAATGACATTAGTTAGCCAAGGTCACTACATGCTTACTTTCATTGATAAATTTTCACAGTATACTTGGGTCTACTTTCTTCATCACAAGAATGAAGTGTTGGATAAATTTCTAGCCTTCAAGATTCATGTTGAATAGAAATTGAGGAAAGCCATCAAGGTTCTAAGAATGGAAAATGAAAGCAGCTTTGTGACCAAAAGTCTTAAAGACTTTTGCAAACTTGAGGGTATTGATCTTCAAAATCCACCAACATTTAGTCCACACAAGACAAATTTTGCAGCACTAAGGATTCAAACTCTTAAGTCCATGGTAAGTTGCATGATACAAGCCAAGTCTAAATAGATCCATCACTTAAGGTTGAAGCAATTAACAGTGCCAATCACATAATTAATAGGTCTTCTCATCCTTCCTTAGATGGAAAGACTCTTTTTGAGGCATGGTGTGGTAGAAAACCAGTTGTGACACACTTCAAAGTCTTTAGTTGTCCAACATGGGAAAACATATCTTCCAGGGGATGCAAGGCACCACCACCTAGGCCTTATACCTTCATTAGTTATGAAGACAATGTTAAGGCATATAGACTTATGGATCTTAAGAGACATGAGATTTTAGTGGAGAAGGATGTTCACTTCAAGGAAAGTTCACCAAGCTTTTCCTCTATTCCTCTTTGCACTTCATACATTGTGGAAACTGATAGTGACATAAGTGATAATGCTTCAAAAGATTTAGATACATGAGGTTCTATCAATAATTGTCATGAGAGGTTATGATATAATAACATTCCACATGCATATATTGCCATAATGATAGGTCCAAAATAGTAGAGTATACCTTGTCTTCTAGCTCCAGCATTAGTGGATGGCTTCTTGGCAGACACTGCAAGTTTGTTTGTGGTGTCACACATAGTAGATTTGGAAGAAAACATTGATCATTTACATCTTCTCTTTGATGGAGAAGATCCTTCTTCAGTTTTTGTGAGGGCTCACTCTAACCCTCATGTCCATTCTTTATATGATCAATCTTCACATGTTGATATGATTGTGGATTCCTATGTACAGTAGTTGTAGGAGGTTTCTTTATTAGTTGAGGAGATAGTAGATTCTTTGGGCCAAGTTATACATTTATTCTTGCTAGATCTAACATTGTTCTTTTTAGGAGCATTGGAAGGGGTGTTAGTCAGTATCGACACAAGGATAGTTGAGTAGGTTTTAGAGGCATCATTGATCACCATGATTCTTTCTACACATAGGAGAAGCATCTCTTATGTACCTATGCTATTATTTCTTCCAAAGGGGAGGAACATTATTTAGTAGTCGTGGATTAGCTTCTACATCAGAGAAACTATACTCTTCTTCTTCTCTTTTTTGGGGGGGACATATTTGTCTTATGGGGTTTTTTCCTTCTTCCATTTCTCTATTGTATATACTTGATGTATGCCATAATAGGGGGGTCTTGATTATTCCATCCATCCATGCATCTAGTTTTTTCATCTCTTTTTTTGGGGGAGGGCTTTTCCCATGAGGTTTTCCCTCTTTCTCCACTTTATAAGAGATTGCATTTCATTATGTACATGGGTACATAACATAGACTAGTAGCCGAGACCCATCATGCATTTTATTTTAGCTTTTGTAAGCTTAAATGCATTCCCCTAAGTTACACTTAAGGGGGGATGTTGGTGTAAATAAGTATTTACTATTTAAACTTTACTGAAGTTTATGTAGGTTAATTCATTATTTTATTCTATTGCATTATTTTATTATTTATTTGGTGAAACACTTAGGAGTTTGCATACTCTTATGAGTTGTTATGTTGAGAACATTGGAGTAAGCAACTCTAATTCAACACATGGTATCTACAACACTAGAGTTTGCATAATTAACAGAGTTGTTATGTAGACAACATAGTTATTCACACTCCTAATTTAGCACATGGTGTCTACAACATTATTTTACATACTACACCTTTGTAGGCTTATCCTCTCATCATCATACTTATTCCTATTCTTAATGGAGGATAACCCATATTTGGTGGACATGTGCTTGGTTTTATGACTTATCATGTTGCTAATTCCTATGCATTCTAGAAGCATTCCAGAGGACTTTATATATAGACACTCCTAGTGTACTTACAATCCATATTGAATGAATATCATATCATCATTTTGATCATACTCTTTTTGGTCTACTATTGTGCTTGTGCTTAAGTTCCTTAGTCTTGGGTGAATTTTTCCCTAAGGAAAATTCTTACACATTCTATCTAATCATTTTCTTCATTCATAGCTTCAATCCAACTTTCATTCTCTAAAGCATCTTTTACTATTCTAGGTTCAAATTTAGTAAGGACACATGTACCTTTCAGTTTGTTTCTTGTCATTGTATTGACTAACTAATCTCCATTTATTTTCTTAGGTGCATGATGCCTTCTAAAATATCCTAGCAAGTTTGGGCTCCTCCTTTCTAGATTCACTAGGTTCACCATGATCTACTAAATCATGCTTGGGTCCCATTGTCTGTGACTTGGGTCCATCAAGCTCTGACTCAATTTCCTCTAGCTGATACTTGGGTCCCTCTAATGACTCAATTTATACTTGCTACAACTCAAGTTGAACTAGATATTTAGGGGACTCAGGTTGTGAAGCTTTTTGATTGCCACTTGCTTGAATATTAGGAACAATATCAAGCTCTTATTAAATTTTTTTTATATAGTTTTCAAGTTCCTCACTACTTTGTTCTTCACTCTTTTCTGCAAACTTATCAATCTTCACATTTGCATTTTCTATAACTTTATGATTAGATAGATTTAGACATTTATATGCTTTGCTCTTATTGGAATATCCCAAAAATATGATTTCATCACTTTTCACATAAAAGTTTCATTTTCTAGACTCCTGTAGAATATAACATTTATTGCCAAATACTTTGAAGTAACGCACATTAGGTTTAAAGCCATACCATAATTGAAAAGATTTTTGATTTGAATCCTTTATCAACTGAACTCAGTTCAAGGTATGAACTATAGTGCTGACTTCTTCCTTCCATTATTTGATAGCAATGTTCTTCTCTATCATCTAGGTTCTTGCACAATCCATGATTAATCTATTCCTTCTTTCAACAATGTCATTCTGTTGAGGTGTGTCAGGTCCAAACACCTGCCTTTTGATTCCTCTTTCATTGCAAAATTCATTGAATTCATTTGAAATGAATTATCCTCCTCTATTTGATCTTAAACATTTCATTTTATTTCCTATTTCTTTCTCTACTCTACCAGATACCATTTGAACCGTTGAAAATCTTCTAATTTTTCCTTTAAATACATAATGATCATCATTCTTGAGTAATCATCAACAAATAAAATAAAGTACTTACCTCTTGTGTAGCTTTTTGTGCCAATAGGTCCAAAAGGTCTATATGGACCAACTCCAACAGTTATTTAGAGTGATATTTTTGGCATTTAAAACTTGTCATTCCCATCTTACCACTTTGACAATTTTTGTACATGCCCATGTTAGGTTTCTTAAGATTTTGAATGCCTCTAGCTCTTTTGTTCTTGCTTAAGTTTACTAGGTTATCAAACTTCACATGACACAACCTCTTATGCCATAACCAACTTTCTTCTACTTGAGCAATGAAACATGAACTTCCATTAAGATCTAGGTAGAATAGGTTACCTTTTGTTTTCTTGTTAGTCCCAACCATATTTCATTTTTCAGCCAATAGATTGCCCTTTCCACTCATGAATTCAAATCCAATGAATTTCAATTGAGCCACACTAATTTGATTATGCTTTAGTTCCTCAACCTCATAAGCATTATCACATCTCAGATCATTGGTTAGTGCAATACAACCTTTACCTTTTATATAACATGGTTCATCATTGCCAAATCTAACACTTCCACCATCAGAGTGTACTAAATTCTCAAATTTAGATTTGTCACTAGCCATATGGTGAGAAAAACCACTATCAATAATCCATGTATCATTATTACTAACATGTGAGGGGTATGTGTAGGATCATGGTCAAGCAAACTATGGCCTTAAGTGGAAGTGAAAAACCAACAAATCAGGTTTAAGTTAACTTGACACATGATTTTAAAGTAGTTATGGGATTTATATCAAAAAGTTGTAAGAAATCGAATGTAGTTTCTAAACTACTAGGCCTTATCTATAGAAAAATTTATTTGTTTTGTCAAAAATATGGATTTTAATGCAGTACTACAAAAATTTTAGGGCGAAAATAAAAAGGTGCATGTCTAACAACCTTAATTAAAATTAAATGATAATATTTTTAAATATAATTATAGATATAAAAAGTAGACTCATGCCTGGATGTGATGCCTATTTTGGGTATTTTTATTCCAAATAAATAATTAAATATGAATTTTCTACTATAATTTTTTTAGAATAAAAAATCTCTTGTGTCTAACCACCTTAACTAATTGAAAAATTTACAAATTTTTTTCTTATACTAGGTGAAGCATAGAATATAACACAACTTTTGGATTTCAAAAATGTCACATTGTTTGAAAGTTAAAGCTATTTTTCAATCAGTAGTTTACAACATCTTCATTAAAAATTAACCAATAAATACTTATCAAACTTAGAATTTGACAGCAATTATATCGATGGAATCTTGAGCGTGTTATCAAAAAACACTTTTTATTTCACTAAATTTTGATGAAAAAACTATTGTCATATGGCTACTCAAAGTGTGAATGTTAGTGAAACATGTCTCAAACATGTTTTTTGAGTTGATAAAAAAGGTTTAGTAAATACCAAGCCTAATTAGGTACCGAAAATTTGGTGGCAAAAAATAAATTTCAAAAATTGTTTGCCCAAATTTTGGAGGGAAATCAATTTGGTAAGTGTTTAAAAATATTGTATATTATTATATAATAGTATATATTAGCATATTATTATTAATAATATTAAATATAATATAGTAAAATATTATTATTAAATATAATATATATATATATATATATATATATATATAAATATATGATTATTATTATTACTACTACTATTATTATTATATAATCTAGTAATATATTATTATTATATTTAATATATAGTCATATATTATTATATAATACAGTAATGTATTATTACTATTACAATATGCTAAAATATGATGATGATGATTATTATATCGTAATGGTGTTGTAGGCTAGGGTAACCAATGTAATGGGTCGAATGGGGTTGTGGGCTAGCCTATCACCCCACTCGAACCATAACATTAATTACCCTATATCTTTAGGGGTCCTAGGACCCCTAGGGACACATGTCATGATGCAATGGGTCCAATTGGGTTGTGGGTTATCCTATGACCCCTTTTGGCTCATTTGAATGAATGAAATAGGTCCCTAGGGGTCTTAGGACCCCTTGGGATATATTTTGTCATGAGATGCATTGAAAGGGGTCATAGGTTATCCTATGATCCCTTTTGTGATGTCCCCTTCTAGCTAGAGACATCACTTTAGCTGGTGATTAGCCTATCAGAGACCCTCATAGGCTAATAAGATTGGATAGAGGGTCACCTTGGTGTGGAGATCCTCCAAGCACCAGAGCAGAGTACTCTTCTGGGTTCCCAGAGTTTGTTTATGATGAGTTTTTCTTTGAGTTTGGCTTGGTCAAGCTATTTTTAGCAGTTTTGGAGTTATAAAGATAGAGCCTTGCTATTTTTAGAAAAGGGGTATGGTCATATGGAGTTCTATCATGTTAGCTCCCAGTCCAAACGACATTCAAAAATGTTGAGTAATAATGGAGATATAAATGTTTATTTAGTTAAAATAAACATTATTGGTTTTGAGCCTATATTGTTAAGTTATAATATATAACTTAAGTGAGGGTCATGATATCATAAAAGGGGCCATTGTTTCAATTAATTGTGGGTCCAAGCTTATGGAAAAATTAAAAGGGATTTTCTAAGTTTTAATGTAATAACATTTTTTATGTTATTATTATATCTTTTATCCCACATTGAGTGTGGAGACTCATTCTGGAGTTGAGGAGTCCTTATAAACAAACCTTGTCTTCCTTCAAGAGCAGGTCATGAGAATTGCTAAAAAAGTTTTCCTTGTGAAATTTCTTGAAGTTGTGGCAACAAGGGTTTCTACAAGTTTGAGAAGAATTCAGACTGTGGAGAACGTAGTATCTTCAGAGTTAATGCAATTTGAGGGTGTGAAATATCACTTGAATTTTGCCTATGAGTTGACCTCATTCTGGAGTCAATGTTGTGTTTTAGTAGGAAAAAAGTGGATGAATCTGTTTACAGGTTGGAAGGAGTTATAATAGTAGCTATAGTGTCGTGAACACTGTGCTACAGTACTGCAAACAGTAACATGCTACAGTGCTGCCGTGAATAGTGCGCTATAGTGCTGTGAACAGTACAATGCTACAGTGAATTAAAAATCAGAGATTTAATATTGTGGTTTTTGATAGGCACTGCCCAAGGAGGAAGCAACCAGTAGCGTGGTTGCATATTGGAGACAAAAATTAGGTTTTTTCAACTATTAATGATGATGTTTTTAATGTATTCTTCCAGAAATAAGTATTGTACATACATTAGGAGCCATCTGAATAAATGAATTTGATTAGCATTATAATCAAATTTGAGTTATAATTTTAGGTAAGATTAGTTTTCAATATTTTTATTTTCTTTTCATCAACTCAAAAACCCAAAAACAACTTAAAACTTTCAAAAACAAACCAAAAACAATCATTACACCTAGGGAAACAAATAGTGATCAGCGTAGAGCCTATTTGGGGTTCTTACATTGGTATCAGAGCCCCATTCTTTCCATCCTGAGGGTTTGGGGAGTCATATGTAGCCACTAGAAATTGGACCACACAGGTACCATACGCGTAAGAGAGCTCTGATTGAATGAGAATAGTTACAGGAAATAGGAAATATGGAAGAGAGGCATGATGGTAGTCCACCTAGAAACAAGAGGAATAATGATGATTAGGATACTAGAGAATTCTACCGTGCTATGGTTACAGGGCAGCAGCAGATGGCACATGCATTACAAGCACTCACTACTATGGTAGAAAGGATGAACCCACCTGTTAGACAAAATTGGGAGCCGGGAGAATAGGGAGATAACAGGAGTGCTAGAGGTAATCAGAGACCACAACGGACCCATTCCAGAATAGCTGATAGGCCTACATGCCCTACATTTGTTCCAAAGGAGCCAGAAGAAGCTCCGGTAGAGGAGGCGATAGGAGACATCATATTTGCAGATGCACTCATGGCTAAAAATGATGAATGGGAATTATTAGCTCCACAGGTTCGAGAGAGGATTAGCTTTGAACGCTTTGTAAATCAGAGGAGAGACCATTACAGGTCACTCAGACAAGATAGGAGGCCTAGAGGTCAAAATAGTGAGCTGAAGAGGGCTACAGGTAAGCTTACTATGACTACATTTGATGGGAGTGGTAAGATGATAGCTCAAGCTTGGATTCATAAGCTTGACACATTTTTGGCTCTGAGGCCAATGACAGAGATTGAAGCTATCAAATATGCCACCTTTCATTTGGAGGGAATAACACATGATTGGTGGTACCATGGTATGGTAACACTTCAGCATAACCAAGTGACAGAATACCAAGAGTTCGTGGATAGGTTGGTTGAAAGATTTGACAAGAAAGATCTAGAGATTTACTTTCGGGACTTAGCATAGCTGAAATAAACATGCATCTTAGAGTATTTCATTGGTGAAATTCAGTGGTTGGCAGTCATGGTGCCAAACATTTCAGAGCATAGATTGATAGTTCCTTTCATTGAGGGCCTATCCAAACCACTTAGAGGTTGGATAAAGGAATTTGATCCTATTTCTTTATAGGAAGTGATGAAAAAGGCAAGAAGTATGGAACATGCAGTCCCAACAAACAAATTTCAGTCCAAAGGAGCATCTTCTAGTAAGGATAACAAACCATTTTACAAAAAACCAGAGAGGACTGATTTTACAAATGATTCTAAAGATAAAACTCTAGCACCTTTTGACAGGGAAACATTAAATGATTTGAGGAAGAAAAAATTATGTTTCTACTGTAAGGGACCCTATGATGCAAACCATTATTGTCCTCTTAGGCCAAAGGGAAAAGCTAATAGAGTTATGCGGGCATACTATGAGGAATCAGAATTAGATAATTCAGATCAGCAGTCTGATATAGAGGAAATAGATGGTGAAAAAGAGGAAGACAAGGCTGAAAACTTGTCTAAAATGGAGTCCAAGGATGGGGAAGGAGATGGGCAACTTAGGGAAGCTCGTCTCACTAGTATTAAGCAAGAAGGGTCATTCTGGATGAGAGGAGTACTTGCTGGACAGCGAGTCATAACCTTGGTTGATATAGGTGCCACTCATAATTTTGTTGATGCTAGGATGGTGGAGAAGTGTGGCATACAAACAGAGGAGTTTGGAGGAATTAGATTGAGGGTAGCAGATGGCTATGTCCTAAAATGTGATCGTAGGATCACTGGACTCCCATTGAAAGTTAATAATTGTGACTTTAAGGACATGTTTTATGTTGTACCTATGGGAGATACAGATATAGTTCTTGGGATGAGTTGGTTGCATGATATTGGTGAGTTCACTCTTAACCTCAAGGAGATGGAGATGAGGTTTAAAGTGAATGGGAAGACACATATTCTTAAGGTAATCAGGGACAGTGATCTCAGGATGGTCTCTTTTCGTAGAATGGCTATATTGATTCGACATGATCAGGTAGAGTGGGTAGCAGAGTGCATGTTGATGCCATCATAGGAGGGATAGCATAAGATTGAATATCCTCCTTATATTCAGGAGCTTAGAGTTAAACACTCTAAGGTGTTCAGTGACATTCCACTAGGTAGACCACTAGATAGAGGTATTGAGCACATCATTGAGTTAGAGGAGGGGGCTAAGCCCATCATGATTACACCTTAGAGACATCCGAAGAGGTTGAAGGATGAAATTGAGAAAACCATAAAGGAGTTACTTGCTATGGGCCACATTAGACCAAGTAAGTCTCCTTTTCCTTTTTCAGTGATGTTAGTAAAGAAGAAGGATGGGACATTGAGGATGTGCATTGATTACAGAGTGCTTAGTAGGAAGACGATTAAAAAAAGATACCCCATTCCCAAGATCGATGAGTTGATAGATGAGCTTCATGGAGCTTGCTTCTTCTCAAAGATAGATTTGAGATCAGGTTATCACCAGATCAGAGTTAGAGAGCAGTACATCGAGAAGACAACCTTTAGATGTCATTGTGGCCATTTTGAGTTTATAGTTATGCCATTTGGGCTAACTAACGCACCTACTACTTTTCAGGCAACAATGAATAGGGTTTTCCATCCTCAGTTGAGGAGATTTGTACTTGTCTTCTTCGATGATATCTTCGTATATAGTAGATCTTGGGAGGAGCACTTGGTTCACCCGAACACGATGCTGGGTATATTGGACAGAGAATCCTTATATGTAAAGGAGTCGAAGTGTGATTTGGGCATGACATAGTTGTTGTACTTGGGTCACATCATCAGTGCAGAGAGCATGTGCATGGATCCTGAAAAGATTCGTGCCATTGTGGAGTGGCCTTCACTGGTGAACCTTACACAGTTGAGGGGCTTTCTAGGACTATGTGATTTCTATAGAAGGTTTGTTGATGGATATTCCAGGCATGCAACACCCTTGACAGATTTGATGAGAAAGGGAGCTTTCTTGTGGACTCTTGAGGCATAGGAGTGTTTTGAGAAATTCAAGGGGTTGATGACTTCTTGTCTAGTGTTAGCATTACCAGATTTCAGAAAACCTTTTGAGCTACATTGTGATGCTTCTGGAGAGGGCATTGGAGCGGTGCTTATGCAGGAGAAGCACCCTATTGCTTATGAGAGCAAGAAATTGAGAGGGCCAGAGTGGAGCTTCAGCATATATGATAAGGAGATGTTAGCCATTATGTATGCTTTGGCCAAATTCAGGCAATATTTGGTAGGTAGAAAATTTTGTATCAAAACCGACCATAATAGCCTAAGATACTTTTTGGGGCAGCGAGATCTCAATGATAGGCAGAAAAAGTGGGTGAGCAAGTTACAGTCCTATGACTTTGACATTACATATTTTAAGGGGACACAAAATGTAGTTGTTGATGCCTTATCACATAGGCCTCATTTGAGCTTATTGACAGACATATCAGAGGATTGAAGACACATGATCCTTGCAGAGTATGCAAAGGACACTTGGGCAGCTGGATTCATAGATGGGATGATTCACAATAGCAGATACACCCTTGTGAATGAGCTCATCATTTACAAAGGATGAATATTTTTGGTCCCAAGATCAGTAGTGAGGAGGGTGGTTTTGAAATCTTTTCATAATTCACCTATGGCAGGACATCCTGGTTTCTACAAGACATTCTGAAAGATTAGAGAGTGATTCACATGGAAAGGGCTCAAAGCAGAGGTACTTCAGTATGTTAGGGAGTGTCCCACTTGCCAGCAGAATAAGAAAGAACACTCCTATCCAGCTGGTTTACTTCAACCACTTCCGATTCTTGATAGGAAGTAGGACTGTTTGTTTATGCATTGAAAGGGGTCATAGGTTATCCTATGATCCCTTTTGTGATGTCCCCTTCTAGCTAGAGAAATCACTTTAGCTCGTGATTAGCCTATCAGAGACCCTCATAGGCTAATAAGATTGGATAGAGGGTCACCTTGGTGTGGAGATCCTCCAAGGACCAGAGCAAAGTACTCTTCTGGGTTGCCAGAGTTTGTTTATGATGATTTTTGCTTTGAGTTTGGCTTGGTCAGGCTATTTTTAGCAGTTTTGGAGTTATAAATATAGAGCCCTGCTATTTTTAGAAAAGGGGTATGGTCATATGGAGTTCTATCATGTTAGCTCCCTGTCCAAACGACATTCAAAAATGTTGAGTAATAATGGAGATATTAATGTTTATTTAGTTAAAATAAACATTATTGGTTTTGAGCCTATATTGTTAAGTTATAACATATAACTTAAGTGAGGGTCATGATATCATAAAAGGGGCCATTGTTTCAATTAATTGTGGGTCCAAGCTTATGGAAAAATTAAAAGGGATTTTCTAAGTTTTAATGTAATAACATTTTTTATGTTATTATTATATCTTTTATCCCACATTGAGTGTGGAGACTCATTCTGGAGTTGAGGAGTCCTTATAAACAAACCTTGTCTTCCCTCAAGAGCAGGTCATGAGAATTGCTTAAAAAATTTGCCTTGTGAAATTTCTTGAAGTTGTGGCAACAAGGGTTTCTACAAGTTTAAGAAGAATTCAGACTATGGAGAACGTAGTATCTTCAGAGTTAATGCAATTTGAGGGTGTGAAATATCACTTGAATTTTACCTGTGAGTTGACCTCATTCTGGAGTCAATATTGTGTTTTAGTAGGAAAAAAGTGGATGAATATGTTTACAGGTTGGAAGGAGTTATAACAGTAGCTATAGTGCCGTGAACAGTGTGCTACAGCGTCGTGAACAGTGTGCTACAGTATCGCAAACAGTAACATGCTACAGTGCTGTCGTGAATAGTGCGCTATAGTGTTGTGAACAGTACAATGCTACAGTGAATTAAAAATCAAAGATTTAATAGTGCAGTTTTTGATAGGCACTGCCCAAGGACGAAGCAACCAGCAGCGTGGTTGCATATTGGAGACAAAAATTAGGTTTTTTCAACTATTAATGATGATGTTTTTAATGTATTCTTCCAGTAATAAGTATTGTACATACATTAGGAACCATCTGAATAAATGAATTTGATTAGCATTATAATCAAATTTGAGTTATAATTTTAGGTAAGATTAGTTTTCAATATTTTTATTTTCTTTTCATCAACTCAAAAACCCAAAAACAACTTAAAACATTCAAAAACAAACCAAAAACAATTATTACACCTAGGGAAGCAAACAGTGATCAGCGTAGAGCCTATTTGGGGTTCTTACACCTTTTGACCCATTTGAGTAAATGAAATAGGTCGCAAGGGGTCCTATGACCCCTAGGGACACGTTGTCATGAAATACATCGAAAGTGGTCATAGGTTATCCTATGACCTCTTTTGACCCATTTCAACAAATGAAATAGGTCCCTAGGGGTCACATGTTGTCATGAAATGTTTGAAAGGGGTAATAGCTTATCCTACGAGCCCTTTCGACCCATTCAAATGAATGAAATAGGTCCCTAGGGGTCCCATGAACCCTAAGGACAGATGTTGTCATAAAATGCATTGGAAGGGATCATAGTTTATCCTATGACCCATTTCAACCCATTTGAACATATGATGTCCTAGGACTCCTAGGGACATATTTTATCATGAAATATATCAAAAGGGGTCCTATAACCCCTTTCAAACTATTCAAACAAATGAAATAGGTCTCTTGGGGTCCCATGTCCCCTAGAGACACATGTTGTCATAAAATTTGTCAAAAGGGGTCATAGGATAACCTATGACACCTTTCAACCCATTCAAATGAATGAAATAGGTCCGTAGGGACACATGTTGTCATGAAATGCATTGAAAGAGGTATATCCTATGACCCCTTTCATCAATGAAATAGGTCTCTAAGGGTCTTAGTGCCCCTAGGGACATATGTTGTAATGAAATGCATGAAAAGAGGTCATAAAATAACCTATAACCATGTTTGACCCATTTGAACAAATTAAATAGGTCCCTAGGGCTCCTAGGACCCCTAGGGATACATGTTGTCATAAAATTCTTTGAAAGGGGTCATAGAATAACCTATGATCCCTTCTGACCCATTTGAACAAATAAAATAGGTTCCTAGGGGTCTTATGACCCCTAGGGAAACATGTTTTCATGAAATGCATTGCCTTTCATCCCATTCAAATGAATGAAATAGGTCTCTAAGGATCCTAGGATCCTTAGGGATACATGTTGTTATGAAATGCATTGAAAGGGATCATAGGATCACTTATGACCCCTTTCAACCCATTTGATTGAATGAAATAGGTCCCTAGGGTTCCTAGGACCCATAGGGACACATGTTGTCATGAAATGTGTCAAAAATGGTCATAGGTAACCTATGAACCCTTTCAACCCATTCGAATAAAAGAAATAGGTCTTAGGGTGTCCTATGACTCTTAGGGAAACATGTTGTTATGAAATGTGTCAAAAGGGGTCATAGGTTATCCTATGACCTCTTTCACATCAAAATGGGTTATAGGCTTTTGATCCATTGAGTGAATGAAATAGGCCACATGTTGTCATGAAATATATTAAAAGGGGTCATAGGTTATATTTGAATGAATGAAATAGGTCCCTAGAAGTCCTAGGGCCCCTAGGGACACTTGTTGTCATGAAATGCATTGAAATGTGTCATAAATTATCTTATGACCCCTTTCGACCCATTCCACTATATTATATGTAATAATAATAATACATAAATATATTATATAATAATAATATATGACTATATATTTTAATATAATAATAATATATTACTAGATTATATTATAATAATAATAAAATACTAATAAATAGTAATATATGATATTATTCAATTTATTTCTTGATTTCCAGACTTGCCAAATTTTGATTTCCCTCAAAAATTTGGCTGATCATTTTAGGTACCCAATATTGAATCAGGCATCTAAGCTTGAATTAGATACCAATTATATTAGATACCTGATATGGGATTTAGCATCTAAGGGATCCCTAGAATGGTGACATGTGTTACCTTTCTAGGAGCCTTTACTTGTTAATCAACAAAACTCTGAGGAGATTTCAGATTGGTGATGTGTTTCACCCTTTTGCGAGCTTCCCCTTGTTTAAGCTTTTTGGCTCTAAGGTTCCCCAGATTGGTGACATTTGTGACAATAAAAAATATAAAAATAAATAATAATAATAATATACTAATAAATAATAGTAGATGATAATATATAATTTAGTTGTTGATTACCACACTTGCCAAATTTTGATTTCTCTCCAAAATTGGGCAAATCATTACATGTACTCAATATCTAATTGGGTATCCAATCTTGAATCAGATACTTGATATGGGATTAGGTACCCAAAATACTAGCATACTTTTTCCCAAAATATTGTCTGTGATTGCATACCCAATAGTCACATTTTTTTGAGGCCATTTTCATAGGTTTGGAGAAAAAATATTTGTTGGTGCCCATATGATTGAAAAGGTTGCTAAAATATTTTATTAGGTGTCCACTATTATCATCTAAATGGGAAGTAGTAGTCCTTAAAAGACTAAATGCAAAAGGAAGGTATCAAATGGAGACATTTCAACACATAGGGAAAGGGACAAGGTAAATCACCAAAGGAAGAGACAAGGTATGTTAAATGTGAATGAAGCTAAAGATGTATTGATCAAAGGTGAAACCAAAGAGTCAAAAAATAAATTTTTTTATTTGGGGAATGAAAGTGTATCAATTGATAATGATAATGTCAGGATTGAGAATTCAGAGAATGAAAATTTAGAGAATAAAAATTTACTAGTTCATAATGTAAATGGCATGATTGACCATGTAAAAAATGAAAATGCATAGGAACATTACATATCTCCTAATTATAATTGACATGAAGGTCCTAGAACACCAAAATGGATAATTGAAATTGATGAAACAATTATTACCAATTTGGAAGGGAAAAAAGACAAAGATCCATTTAGTTATGGGATTCAAGAATATATAAGATGTTCTTCAACAACAACATAGTGGTGGAGCAATGTCAACATTTTATGCACTTATTAAAGATGCAAAAAATGAGACCTATGATTTTCAAATTGAAATTCATGTCAATAAAAAAGGGGAAAAATGTCATTATTATGAAGAATCTTTTCAGTGCTCTCAATAAAATTGGGAAAAATAGTAGGGAGAAGGATAAGAGAGATGCTCAAAGGGTTATTACAACCTCCTTGGTTAGTCATCATTTCAGAGATGGTAGATATATAATACAAACTTGTATTGACTTTAAACTAAATTGTACTACTTTGAGAAGAGCACTTAGTAGGTGAGAGAAAATTGACGATTCTCTTTGAAATGAAACATGGGATTTTGGTGGGAGACTTCTAGGTTCTGGTAATAAGGTATCTGATGGTGTGAAGTAAGAAATTATATAGTTTTGGCACTCTAGCTCAAGAGTATCACCCAATGCTAAAGATGTTTGATGTTGAGAGTTGGCATCAGAGACTGCACACAACATCCTAAACATTATTTGGAGGTAAGTCAAAATATGTTGTTCAAAGAATTTAGAGAGAGTCTTTCAAGATTGCATATATCACAAAGGGCTTTTGAATCCTTGAAGCCATTTTATTATGTGCCACTTAAAATTCAAAATACATGATGCTGGAAATATCATGTGGAGTTTTCTATGCACGATGAACTATTATGCTCCATCTGTATCTTCTTTGCAGAGTAAATAAATATTGGAGAATTGTGATGCTACCAGGCTTCCAAAATCATCAAGAGACTTTCTAGATCATTTTTTATGTCATAGAGTTGATGGTTGTATCTTTTATAGAAATTCTTTCTTAAATTAGAAGTGTTTAGAGTTGATGGCTTATCTAAGTTTGACACATATTTTCATGAGGGGTGTGAACAAGGTCTTGGGGGTACAATAGTAAAAAAAATGGTATATAAAATGGTGAAATACACAATGAAGAGTGGAGGTGAGGGCTCTAGATGTGAATTAGTTGCAAAAGAAATTAGTGTGGCTAGTTTTATTTCAAATTTCAAGACAAATATTTTCTACAAGTATGCAAGGCATAGTCACAAGTCTTGGTGATGCATTATTATATCAGTTGTTGAATTTGTAGAGAATTATACATTACAGCCCCAAAATGAGACATAATCTTAGTATTACATCTCCATCCGGATTATTATTTTTGTCCACATAACATATAGACCTGCCCCTAATAATACAAAAGATAATCGAAAGATTATTAAAGAGTTCCTTTTTTATATGAGTGATGACAGATCTCACTCTCATGAGTTTGTGCAATATTATTTCAAGAATTATTTTGATTTCTTATAGGAGCATGACATTGATGTGGATAGACATGTCATTTGGTTAGATAATTGCATAGTTCAATTCAAGAATGCTTGCATGTTTTATTGGTTATGTAGGATGCACATAGAGAGGGGGTACCTCATATTTGGATTTTTGTTGAGTTTGGCCATGAGAAAGGAGAACATGCTAGAGCAGGGGCATGTGTGAAGAGAGCACTAGTTAAGGAGAAATTGAAGATTTCAAGAGTAGAGCTTCTTGATGCTTGTAGTTTTTTTTATTGGTGTAGTTCAACATTATCATAGGGGGAACTCTTGAATCAGTAGTACATAGGTTATTTTGGTTGGTTGAGGATGGGTCCATAGGTGATAGATCAAATTGTGCTACTGTTAGAGACTCATCAAAAATGCATTCATTCGAGAGCTTTGATTCTAGTACATGGACCATTTGGACAAAACAACTAGGTTGCTTTTGTCCTAGTTGTTTTCAATGTGATTGGGATCACTTTGAGTCAAGTGAGTGGTTGGAAACATGGGCTTCACATTATCTTAGTCCATTTTCTATCATACCATCTATCAAAATTGATGAAATTGAAAGTTTGCTTGAGCATAACCATGTTAGAGTGGGGTTGTCAGTGTACTAAAAGATTATTTTTTCAATGCCCGATACAACCAATCAACTTATAGGACACATGAGGTAGTCAAGCCCTTGTCACAAATCCTAAGGGGAGTACTAAACAAATTTTCAACAATATCCCCCTTAGCATTACCTGAGGGTCTAAGGATTCAAACCTATGACTAAGCTCTGATACCACTTGTTAGAGTGGGGTTGTTGTTGCACAAAAAGACTAATCTTTTAATGCTTGATACAACCACTCAACTTATAGTACATAGTAGGAAATTAAGCCCTTATCATGAATCCTAAGGGGAGCATTGAATAAATTTCCAATAAATCATTTTTTGGATCTTCTTTAGCCAGGACATGTCTTTGCATTTGCTGCACCATAAGAGAATGATGAGTAATCAAATTATTGGTTAGCACATTGTGTAAGAGGTAAAAAAAATCTTGCACAATCAATCATAGAGGATGATAGATTCACATATCCTACTAGTTCAGCTAGAACATGGCTACATACATACATGCTTAGAAGGAATGGAATTCCTACATTCGAAGACTATCAAAAGCACAAAATAATTCTCATATATTCACATCTTATTATAAAAAAAAAATGAGAAGTTACTATTGCTAATGTTGATAATGAAGCTCTATTGAAGACCTTAAAATAGAGAAAGGGCCCTATAGGAACACTTGACTAGGTATATTTACTTCTTATGTTCTTTTGTTCATAATGATTCAGTGAACATATGATTATCTTGTTTAATATGATTATTTACTAATATTTGTTATGATATTGGAACGTAGTTACATCATGAAGAGTAGCCATGTATGTGGATAAAAACTAAATAAGGAGCATAATGAAGAAAAATCTATTCTATTTTTGATAGTATGAATTTTGGTAGTTGTGTATTGATGTAATAATGATGAAACACTTGAGATATTGTAAATATAAGCTTTTTTATTTAATGTGAAACAAATATGTTTTTACTTAATGTAATTTATGTGGAGGGACCCAGAAAATTGTGATTTTAATTAATACTAACACCAAACTTGCACTGTGCACAATGCCAAAAGATTACAGGAGCTAAAAAGAATGTTTTAACTTTATACTAACCATAGTGACACCCTTTTTCTGGCCATAGAGAGCCTCCAACATTCATAGCCACGTCATATCGAGAGTCTCCAAGGTACCTTGATTCATTGGTGCATCATTGTGCAACTTTGAGACCACTAATCTTGGAATGAAATTGTTAGTGTCATTAGCTCCAAATGTGAAAGAAAACCCTAGTGAGACCCTTTTTCTAGCCATGGAGAGCCTTAATTGTTTACAACTATCCTGTACCAAAGAGTCTCCAAGGTGCTCTAAGTGTTTTTGGAGGTTGATCTTCCAAGGGTAATAGCTCAAAGCTCATGGGGGCTATTGGTGAAATACATAATGCTACAAGATGGTCATGTTGAGGCCTAAAATAACCTATCTTATTTTTGAGAGATCACATTTTGTTTGGATTCGACACACTGATCTTGCTTGATGCCAAAACTTGCAGTGTGCCTCAGTTCATAGGTGCATCACTGTGTAACTTTGAAACCATTGATCTTGTCATCGAATCATCAGTATCATTAGCTCTAGATGGGTAGGTGAAACCTAGTGACACCCTTGTTCCAACCATGGAGAAACTCCATCATTCATGGCCACCCTAAACCAAAGAGTCTCCAAGGTTCCCTAAGTGCATTGGAGGTCAATCTTTTGAGGGTTGTAACTCAGAGCTCGTGGGGCTATCAATTGAATGTCAAATGCTAAAAGATGGTTAGGATGAGGCTTAAAATAATTTATCTCATTTTTGAGAGATCACATTCTATTTGGATTTGGCACATCAATCTAACTTGATGTCAAAACTTGCAGTGTGCCTCAATTCATAGGTGCATCACTACATAACTTTGAAACTACTAATCTTGGCATCAAATTTTCAGTGCCATTAGATCTAGATAGGCTAGTGAAACCTAGAGACATCCTTCTTCTATCCATGGATAACTTCCATCTTTTGCGGTCATTCCATAACAAAGAGTCTCTAAGGTGCTCTAAGTGTGTTTGAAGGTCAATCTTTTGAGAGTCATAACTCAAAGCTCATGGGGCTATCAGTGAAACATAAAATTCTATAGGAAAATCATGCCGAGGGCTAAAATAACATATCTCATTTCTAAGAGATCATATTCTATTTGGATTTGACACACTAATCTCACTTGATGCCAAAACTTGTTGTGTGCCTCAGTTCTTAGGTGTATCACTGCATAACTTTGTAACTACTAATCTTGGAATTGAATCATCAGTTTCATTAGCTCTATATGGGTGGGTGAACCTTACTAACACCCTTGTTCTAGCCATAGAGAGCATCCATCTTTTGCAACCACCCCATATCAAAGAGTCTCCAAGGTGCTCTAAGTACTTTTTGGGGTCGATCTTCTGAGGCTCGTAACTCAAAGCTCATGGAGGATATCAGTGAAATGTCTAATGCGACATGATGGTCATGTCAAGGCATATAATAACCTATCTCATTTCAGAGAGATCACATGCCATTTGGATTTGGCATAGTGATCTTGCTCGATGCTAAAACTTGCAATGTGCCTTAGTTCATTGGTGCGTCACTATGTAACTTTGAAACCACTAATCTTAGAATTAAATTGTCAGTGTCACTAGCTCTAGATGCATGGGTGAACCATAGTGACACCACTTTTCCTACTATAGAGAGCCTCCAATGTTTATGACCACCCTATATTGAAGATTCTCTAAAGTGCTCTAAGTGTGTTTGGTTGGGTGAACCATAGTGACATCTTAAGGGATTGTAGGTATCATTTCAAATTAAATACATATGGTATAATTTCAAATTAAACATTGCATAAAAATTTGATAATAAAGGTTATTAAAATTTTCTTCATAAATTATTGAATTTGAATCAAATATAACAAACATGATCAAAATGAATGATATTCCATAAACATGAACAATACACATGATCCACTATACTTTGAATAATACTATACTAAATTAATATGTATATCATTATGCACATAAATGAAAAAATGATATATCAAAATATATGTATCCATAGAAAAATTACACAAATATGTATTAAAGGTCATGTATCCATAGAAAAATTATGCAAATATATATCAAAATACATAGATCCATATACAAAATGTGGCTGATCATGCCATCAAAATGTGTATATTATCAATGTTTCTATATACAATGTGGCATATACCATCTTAAAATGTCTGATGACACATCCTATGACAAGTATGCTATCCTATGTTTCTAGTGGATGATCAAAATGTAGCCTCTTCACTACACTAGGTGGATCAGATGCCTCTTACATAAACAAAAAAGGAAAACCCCAAGTTAGACTACTAAATTTATATGATTCTATGCATCTAACATTAGATTTATCAAATGAATAATTATCCTTTTTTAATGATGATTTATAGTATTAAACTTCATCATAAATACCTCTCTCATCGATATCTTGCACCGGTCAAGAGTCCTCTCATATGTCAAGGTGCCTAGAACTTGGTTGGTTATGGTCTATATATGCTCAAGTATGCTTGTCAAATAGATCTAAAAATAAAAATATAACATTATAATTAATAGAATACTAAATTTATAACATAAAACCAATAATTTAAACTAGAACTTACCTCTATCGACTCCTTTACATATAATGGTTGTGTGAGCAAAGATACAAATTTCTAACATCCAACCTCCTTTGCACAAGGTGTTTCCTATTAGATACAAAAGCCTAGTTGTTAATATCATGAAAATTATTTTTAAATTTGTTTATGAAAATAAGGAAATAATTAATAAATGATACTTATACATGCAATGGGGCTCTTGCTATGAGTGGAAATGCTAGAGGGTTTGTGATGCTAAATCTGCCTAGACTCATCACCAGTAGCCACGTCCTGTATAATGAATAATCTAATTTAACTTCAATAAAACAAAATTTTGACAAGAATGCATCAATATTTAATCACTTGAAAAGAACCTAATTACCTTTCCCATTTCAATGGGTTGTTCCTCACCCCCCGCACTCTACCCCCCAATGACATGTGATACTTGCAAGAGAAAATAAAGGTTAGAAACCATATATGCTTCAATATCAAATAGAAAAAAAATGAGAATGCAACATAATGTACCATAGATGTCTCAAGGTGAAATGGAATAGCTGAGAGTGTGACAACATCAACTTGTCTGAGCTCCTCATTAGTCACCAACTAAACATGAATAAAGAACACATACATGTATAAGTCAATATGGATTAAAATTACTCTATTATAAAGATTAACTTTAAATCACATATGTTGTGACAAAAAAAATGTATACACATACTAATGCAGTAGGATGTTTAGTGTATCCTCCTCAAATACAAATTGGCATTCAAAAAGACAACCTATGGGACCCAAAAAAATATTCTTGCATGTTATACAAGTATGGGGTACATAAACATGTGATGAGCTTTATGATGATGAACTCATGCTAGCATCATCAACAGGGGGAGGCAACACTAAAATAGCTTGGTATATCAATAGGCTACTCAATCTATGGATGGCTCTAATAGCGTGAGAGCTAGTCTTTGTAATGATATTAGGATGTTGCACTGGAGGAGGGGGGAGACATCAATAGGGAAGACAAAAGTGCCAACTTTATTCTACTAGAAAAAGGGTCTATCCTGATGATCTCCTCCTCCTACAACCATGCTGGGCATCATGCTCCAATAGTTCACCTTGAGGTGCAACACAAGTTTGGCATACAATTGTTTAATGAAATAGAATGACACCTCTAAATTATTGTGTGGAGGTTTGTCAAAAATCATCCACCAATGATCCCAAAAGTTTGCACACATAGCCTCGTTTGTGCACCATTTAATTGATAATTTGGGTTTTGTGAGTTGTACTATTTTACCAATTTTTGGGTTTGCAAAAAAGTTAACTATATCATCTTTAGTTATATTTAGGGCTGCAACCTCATCATAGTCCAACCCATCATCAAACATGGCATGCTTTTGCTCATGCTAGTGAAGAGCATCATTTTTTTCATTGGTAAGTGTTTCAATATTATCCACTATGGTGTTTAACATGGATAACATGGGAACCAATGCATGTATATTGTTATATGTGGCTTGTAAAACCCTCAGTTGACTAAGATTTTCATATATCAAATCTCTAATTCATGGAGGGTTTTGAAGGGGTAGGGTATTATTTGGTGGATGATTTTGAGTGGGTATTGGATCATTTGGTGGAGGATCATGAGGAACATTGTTTCCTAGCTCAGTGTCATAAATTGGCTTAGCCATACCTATTAAATTGAAAAACATAATTTCTTTAAAAAAAACCTATATTTCAACAATTTCTATTAAAAAACACAATTTTAAATAATTTCTATTTAAGGTAACTAATTTATAATAAAATTCATTCAAATCATATAAAATACAAAAACAAAGTTACCTGTATTCGATACCCAAAATGGAGCAGCACAAACAAACCCAGAATGCAAATGGTCAAAATTGCTCTCGAGTAATTTTTTTAAAATTCCATATTGTAGGTTTTGGGTATCCGATCTCATATTAGATACTCAATGTGATATCAGATACCCAATATGGTATTCACTACCTGATAATGGATTAGATGCCTGAAAAGGCTTGGCCCAACCATTTTGCCTTGGTATCAGGATATGCAAAAAAAAGTCAAAGTAGAGTTTGAAAATATTTTTGATGTTTTAAAACTTCACTTTTCTCACATTGCCACTTTTTAGCACACCATGATCTTTCACATACCTTGAGATAAGTGCCATCTTATCATTCTCATCATTTGATTTGTCTTTAACAACAATGTAGACCATTTCATCTACTTCACTACTATCATCATATTTAGCAATGTAACAAGATTTATTACCTTTTCTTTTTTTAGTCCTTGCAGCTCTTGAAGTTTTTCTTGTCCTTATTTCTATCATTCTTATTTTCTTCTTTTCCTTCTCTATTTGGACACCTTGTAGCAATTCGACCAACTTCTTCACAAGAAAAACATATCAAAGGAATTTTACCTTTGTGCTTTCCTTTGCCCTTGGGAAATCTTGTTGCAAGTAATGCTTCAATGACTTCAAGATCTTCATCAAAACCATCTTCATCCTCACTATTAAATCACCTTTAGATCTTGCAACTTTCTTATTAAGTGATAGCTTGTCTTGAAATGCAAACTCAAGGTTATTAGAGTTACGAACATAATTATCATGGTTATCTAACTCAAATGTTGTCAACCTTCCCACTAGTACATCCAATGATAGGTCATTCTTAGGATCACATCTCATTTCTTGAATTGCTAAAACTTTAATTTCATATATAGGAAGAAGTGTTTTGAGAACCTTACAACTGTCTTACCTTGTATCTTTCCTCCTGAGGTTTTGATTGCACACACACTGGCTTTGATTCTATCATTGTATTTTGTAATGTTCTCATCCTCTCTCATCTTCATTTGATCAAATGGTCCTCTGAGACTTTCTGCCTTAGCTCTCCTTACATTTTCATCACCTCCATAGATAGTTTTCAACTTGATCCACATCTCATAAGCACTACCATAGAATTTGACTTTATCAAATTCAGCATAGTTGAGAGTTGAAGCAATATCAATCATCATGATATTATGATTCTTCTTTTCTTTGATTTCTTCAAAAGTCATAGTTTTAGTAGGTGCCACATACTTGGAAAATTGATACTTTAGGCCTGAGTCTCTAATGTTTTCCAAATGCAATCCCATGAGTTCATGCCATTCCTTGAGGTTATATTTTTTCAACTTAGGTATCTCCCTTTTGTAAGACATCCTGATCATTAGCTTATGTCCTTGAAACCTTCTCTACAAGCACCAAAAGCTCTAATACTAATTGTTGGAAATATAAGAGGAGTAATTAAGAGGGGAGACGTGAATCAGTTACCACCCAAATAAATCCCATATTTCTAGATGTTAATAAAAATCATAATCAAGCTCTGCTAAAATTAAAAATACTATTGTAACTCAGTTAGCACTGAATCACTTGACAAACACTAATAATTATTGATACTCAACAATCATAAAAATAAATGCTTCTTAAGATGTTTTACTATTATTAACCAAAATTAACTTAGTTTTAGAAACATAAATTAAATAACATGAACACATATGACACTAAGATTTAACGTAGAAGCCCAATTTGGGAAAAATTACCAATTAGAACTAGTTACTATTTTTCACATTTATAAAGTGAGCCCTATTAGGAGCCAACCCTGTTAAGGTTACAAAACACTTTTTTAGGTGTGACCATATTAGAGGGTTTAGTCACCTTGTTAGGAGTGGCCTTGTTAGAGGTCTTTACACACTTCAATCTAGAAATGCCACCTTGTTAGAGGATTTAGCAAAAAGCTATTAAGCTAACTCTGTTAAGAGATTTGACACACTACTAGAATTGTTAGAGAGTAACAATGATATGATCTGATTGCTGATGTAACTATATTACTGATTTCAAATCTATGTTCTGGCTTGAATACTTGATCCTCCTTGATCAAATAAAACTTTGTAGGCTGGTCAACTTAGGATACTCTTCCATCCTTTCAATTTGCTTCCTTGGTTTATCTTTTTAATACCATGCTTCTCTACTTCAATCCCACAAATTAACCTTATACTTATATTTTTTCCTTGTGAAGTTGACTTGAATACACTTAAAAATTTTCAATATTCATCCCTTAAGTTAGCTAGACTTTACAAATAAATTCATCAAAATGAATAGTTGATTTAAGAAAATTGTTCATTAGTGAACCCATCTCCGTCAACACTAACTTAGAAAAGACTTTATGAAAAATTCCATTCTTAACCACATGAACTTAGTTAACACTATATATCAAAGTAAATTCCTTTGGTAACTAAGTGAGCTCAGTTAACACTAGTTTCGTGCCAACTTCTTTTTGATGCCCAAGTGAACTCAACAGATACTATCTTCCTGAAAAACTTCCTTTGGTATTGAAGTGGGCTTGGTTAACACTTGCTCTAAACTTGGAAAACACTAATACACTCAAGAAACACTACAATATCCTTTGACTCTTGAGTGAGCTTGATATACTTAAATTACTCAATATATACTTGACATTTGTGTAACATCAAAGACAATATAAAATTGATCATTTTTTTTCTATATATGACTGCGATCCAATTTGCTAAAATAGATCTAGAATATTATACGCTTCAGAGCAAAAATTGATCCTCACAATTGAAAAGGAATGGGACCAAAGAATGCTCCTTTATAACCTTCTCATGTTTCCTATCATGAACTAGTAAGTGTCTCCTCCCTTAATATTTAAAGAAAATTTAATGTGAAATTCCAAACAATGAGCATGGTTTTAATGGGAGAAGTGGTGTGTAACAAGTATGTAAAGGGGCTATACAAGGGAAAAGGTATGTACTTTATCAAATTTGAACCCAAGACCACTGGTGGGTTAGTTTCTCACCTATTTTTAACAAGCTATTGTAAAACCAAGACCCTTGGTGGGTTAGTTGCTTGCCCAACTCCTTAGCCACCTTCTCAAACTTGAGAATCAAGATTAAGCAAAGGGTTGATGTAGATATCCAAACATTATAAATGTTTCATAGAAACTTAAAAATATTCCACCAACAATATTTATAATGATACTAAGATATATGCCTCATGCCTAGAATACATAGAATTATCATTGATACTCAATTCAGATGCTAGTCATCGTTTCTTGAATAGCAATCATGAAATACTACTATACTATTCTCTAGGTTCTTAGTTGGGGTTTCAACTTGATGAAGAAATTATAACCTACAAAAATTATTCATGAAGGTTATCTTCAAACTCCCATGTCAATGATTTATTATATTATAATTTTTTTCCAATATGTGTGAAAGGTTCGTTAAAGCTACCAATATTAATCATGATAAATACCATGCTAGTATAGTACTCTATAGAAAAAAACTTCTTCAACTACAGAGCTAAGATTGAAATTCACCCTGTGATCATATTGCAATTTACTACATTCAACTATGGCTAGAATCATATGTTTTTCCTTTTAGTAAATATATCTCACATGTTGGTAGGTAGAAAGCTCTGAGTCAATTCTTATTTTAAATTTGTACTCCTTTTACATATTCAAAGCATGATCATCAAATAGGAATATGTTTTGATGTCATGTTGTGTTTAGTATTCTTTCTTTATCATCTTCATTTTGCAGCCTTCTCTGATACCATATTAATTTCTAGGATCATTTCTACAAATGTAAAATCATAGCCATTATTATTGATGTTCTCCAAATGAAAATTTGGATCTCATATTAATATGAGAGGAGACACGGCTCTATGGTGTAATCATCATTTGAATAATATTATATTAACATGAATAATAATAATATGTATAACAATATATATATATAATATAATATATATATTATATATTATAATATATAATATAAAATAATATATATGTATTAACATAGATAAGTATATATAGTAAATGATGATTACCAATAACAATAATGTATATCACATTGAATCAATTTGACTGAAGCTACAACTTTTATAAATATCAGTATCTTCATTGTTGTTTCTTAATTGGCTATCCTGGAGATTAGAGACAATAAAGATGGTAAGGATTTGCAAGAGTATTTTAACAGAGGAAATTTGTGAGTTCATGTTTTCCTTTCTATGATTTCCCATTTCTAGTTTCTCTTTAAGAAATTTGGGTTGTTGTGTGTTATGGGTTTATTTCATTTTCAGATAGACATGTCTCTTTCTCGACCAAAACTCACCAAACCCAAAAAATAGACCTTGTTGAGTTCTCTTCGCAAAATTTTTCATAGATACCTAGTAAATGTAAACTTGATAGGATTAATAGAGAGAACTAGACATTCCAAAAGTGGAACTTGTTGACACAAAAGTGTACATCCTTTCTTGAGGTATGACCCTTAAGCAACCTTGTGTAACATGGAAACAACCTCCAAGTGTGGGACTTGTTCTTTGAGGTTGAATCTCCAGAAAAGGCCAACTTCCTCACTATCAGGGTGTACCTAAACTAAAACTTGAGAGAAAAAGGGAGAAGAAAAACTAGAATTATGATGTTGAAAGGGAAAAGTGATGCACCTAGAGAGAATTGCAGTTACAACTCTACCCACAACTGCATAAAACATCAATGAAACACTCCAATACACTAAAATCAACTCCAATATATATTAGAAAAAGATATACAAGCTCATAATTGATTAAATGTTGAAAGGAAAGATAATTTTCACTTTGCAACAATTGCTAATAGATTAAACACAACATGTAAATCAAAGAAAATAGAAGGGAAACATCCACAACAAGGCAATAAACATGCACAAATAATGAATGGAAAGAAGAGGAAATAAGTAGACCTATTTCATCAATAGAAGGAAAAAGGAATACAATTGCAAAGCATAAGGCTATTAAAAAAATACAATAGAGAAGAACCCAAAAAATAAATTTACAACTACCTTTGAAAGAGTTCAAGAATAAGCTTGATTTAACTCAAAGTTCAAACCCCAAATAGGTGGAGTTGAGTTGCAAAGGAGAGAAATAACTAGGAATCAAAAAGAAATCTAATTATGGAGTGCAATTGCTATTGGAAGTGACAGGAAGAGACCAAAACACTTGGTAGCATCTCACACTTTCATGAGATGAGAAGACCATCTCAAGAAAACATTTAGGTCATTGATGTACTTTTTTGTTTGAAATATAAAACATTGATCATTTATTCTTCTATTGGATCTATGATCTACACATGTGCATGCTGGGCTAACTTAAACGCTAGAGATGGGACTCTCCACTACGTGGTAGAATTATAGGTTTTGGAGCCTTTAGAAGGAATTGTAGCATGAGGAAGCATTGGAAAGTTTATGTGTAGAAGCATCTCACTCTTTTAAAAAGATGGCCAGATAGCTCACAAAAAGACAAGAGCTGTTAGATCTCGTAGCATGAGTAACTCAACAAAGAAAAAATTAATCCATCTTGGCAAATATGGGACCAAGCTAACATGAAATTTTAGCTACTAGCTTAGTGTGATGTTAACCCTATTAGCATGAATGTTGATTCTATGGGGGAGCATTACAAAACATTGTTATTATGTACATATAACTATGTTTTTCATTGATGACAACATAGTAATGAGTTTGTAAAATATTGACAGAGCAACAAATTGTGAATTTGGTATTTAGGACAATACATTACTTATCTACTTATGCATAGTTACCAATACATACTATAGTATGTATTTGTCACTTGGACAAGTGCACAGAGCCTAAATTGATAGTGTATGAAGGATATGGTTGATATACAGAGAACTGCATGGAAATAGAGCATTAGGAAAGTAGTTCCTACTATATGATTGATACAACTCATTGTAATTGATATAAAGGGTTGCACAATTCATTGGAGGTAGTATACTAACCGTTGATGATGTTAGATAGTGTACATGTATGGAAGTTGCACGTGTGAAAGATTTTGTATAAGTGTGAGCCAACAAGATTAATTAAATGTGTATTTCATTTAATTAACATATGATGATAAAGTGTGAAGCCAACTTAAGGATTTGATGTTGAGTGTAGTATAAAGGAAAGATTTTTTTCAAAATTTAGACAATATATGATTGAGATCATTGAGTAGAGAAGAATTGTGAATTTGGGAGCAATAGAGAAAAGTGTTTTTCTAATGTGTGTAAGTGACCTTAAGGGTTACTGTTGATAGATACAGAGTTTTAGACCTGATCGCATGATCTAAAGGTGAAGAAGTCTGACATACTAGACAAGAGGAAGAAGCAAAATATTGCTACAAATTTTTTATTCTAAAAGGAATATTCATATTAGTACATATTTTTTTGGACATCATTCTCACCAAGGTTTTTCCTCTGATCAAGGGTTTCCCTAGTCAATACATCTGGTGTAATTGTGTATTCATATCTTTATGGTTGTTGTTTACCTTGATTGAATGATTGAAGTTGTTTAAGAGGATAAATGTTTCAGATTCTTATATAAATCTGAAACATTTATCCTTGGAATGTCTACAACACCTAAAAGCTAAATCTTGAAAGCTACACTAACAAAGATAAATCTTGAAAGCTACACTAAGCTACACTAAGATAAATCTAGAAAAGCTACACTAAGAAATATTGTCTGCACTACCTAAAAGTGAGTATAGCTAGATAAAACAACGCAAAACATCTCATGAAATTTGGAAAACCTTAGAAGCTAACTATGAGGGTGATACACATGCAAAAATAGTTAGATTACAAAATATTAATTTCACATTCCAAGATGCTAAGATGATGGAAGATGAATCTGTGAGAACCTATATTGGCAGAATATTTGAGATTTTTGTAGGAATTACATCTCTTGGTGGAAAGAATTTTGATGATGAATTCATATGTAAGATATTGAAAAGTCTGACACCACTTTTCAAGACAATAACACTAATGATTCAAGTAATGTTACCTTGTACCACTAACTTCACCAAAGAAACATTGCTTGGTAGATTGGAAGCTGAAGAATTTGATCTAAAACAATCTAGAGAATTAGCAAAAGTTGAAATAGAAATTAGTGCATTTAATATTAAACCTAGTCTAGCAAGGAACACAAAAGTGCAAGGAGACATTGCTAGCAACAACAAGTATATTGAGGAAAAGATCCAAGAAGGAATGGCTCTTCTTGTAGAAAGAGAAAAAAGATGGTAAGAATATCTTTAAATGTTGGACATGTAATGAATATGGTCATTATGCATCCAAGTGTCCTAAGAGAGACAAAAAGTATAAGGGAAAATTTAAATCTAGAAGATCTAGAAATTGTTTATATGCCAACGAAGAAGAAGAAGAAGAATCTAATCAAAGACAAAGAGAAGATGAATTATGATTCATAGCTCTAAAGGAGGATTATCTTGATGATCTCACAAGTTAAACAGAAGGATGAGATCATTGATAGTGGGTTTTTGACATCACATGACTGGTGATATGAGAAAATTTGTCAAATTCAGAAGCCATGATGGAGGAATTGTTAGAGCAGGAAACAATGCAACCTACCACATCACAGGAATTGGATCAATCACACTAGATGGTAAAACAAATAATGATGATGTTTATTTTGTTGATGGACTAAAACATAACTTGTTAAGTACCAATTGTAGTTTGGTAAAGACACATGCATTATCAAAAACAAGGAAGGTAAACTACTTGGTACTGGCACAAGAACTAGAGGCAATGTATTTCAGTTAAACTCCATTGAAACAACATGCTTGGTAACTAAAGTTGACAATAGTTGGTTATGGAACAAAATATTTTGTCACATTAATTTTTATAACATTATGAAAGCCAGTAATACACTTGTTATGAGAGATTTACCTAAGATCACTAAGCCGACTGACATTATCTGTAAGGAATATATCTTGGCTAGGAAAAAAAAGGTTTCATTTCTTAGCAAGTAGTTTGGTACTACACAAAAGTTAGAATTGGTTCATATAGATTTGAATGGTCTTGCAATAACAAGAGGGTTCTATGGAGAAAGGTATTTTATGATTTTTTTTGATGATTTTACTAGAATGATGTGGGTAGCTTTTCTTAAAGAAAAGTTAGCAACACTTGAGAAATTGAAGATATTCAAAAACAAAGTAGAGAATGCATCTAGAATTAAAATCAAAAGCTTAAGATCAAATAGAGGAGGAGAATTCACTTCTAGAATATTCAATATCTATTGTGAAGAGCTTGGTATCAGGAGAAAAATATCCTCACCCCATACACTTGAGTAGAATGAGATTGCTAAAAGAAGAAATAGATCAATTGCTGAAGAAGCAAGAGCTATGTTATTTGAGAACAACGTACCAAAGATCTTTTGGAGAGAGGCAGTCAATACAATAGTACATACATTGAACAGAGTAAAAATTACAAAAGGTATGGAGAAAACACCTTATGAGTTATGGTTTGGTCACTCACTATCAGTCAAATATTTTAGGATATTTGGAAGAAAATGCTACAACAAAAGAGATGATGATATCAATAAGTTTGATCCAAGAGGTGATGAAGGCATGTTTCTTGGCTAATCTTTGAAGATTAAAGATTATAAATGTTCCAACTATATAACTAAAACTATAGTAGAGTGCGCAAATGTAAAAATAGATGAAAAGTTTCACACTAAGGAAAAGGTGATGGATTATAATTCTGATGGAGATGATTATTCTAGGATGACCAACAAATGCAATGACTTATTTCTAAAAACTAACAATGACTTGCAAAATAATGTGCAAACTGAAGTAGTAAGATAAGAACATAGAAAAATACCTAAAATAAGAATTGAAGTAGTAACTCTGACTCCAAATAGGAATTTGATAAGAAATCATCCCACTGATAAGATAATAGGAAGTAAAGAAAAAGGGGTAATGAAAAGAAGTGGAATCAATGAAGAACTATGCCTAATATCTCAAGTAGAACCAAAAAGTGTAGATGAAGCAATCAAGGATGATCATTGGTTGAAAGCAATGGAAGAAGAACTTCAATAGATAATTAAAAATGACACATGGGAATTGGTTCCTAGACCCAAAGACAAAAATGTGATTGGTACAAAATGATTATTTAGAAATAAAATGAATGAACAAAGAGAAGTAATAAGAAACAAAGTAAGACTAGTATACAAAGGTTACTCTCAATAAGAAGGAATTGATTATGAGGAAACATATGCACTTTTAGCAAGAATGGAAGCAGTTAGAATGTTCTTAGCATATGCAACAAATAAAAGTTTCAAAGTATATCAAATGGATGTTAAGTCAACATTCCTGAATGGAGAACTTTAAGAAGAAGTCTATATTGAGCAGCCGGAAGGATTTCCTTTGATAGAAGGGAAGGATATGATTTGCAAATTAAAGAAAGCCTTGTATGGATTAAAGCAAGCATCTAGAACCTCATATGAAAAATTAGATAAATACTTAGGAAATCTTGGATTTGCTAAAGGAACAATAGATAGTAACTTGTACTTGAAAGAAATAGAAGATGGTTTGCTAATAATTATTGTATTTGTTGATGATATCATTTTTTGAGGAAATAATGAAGCTAGTAACAAGTTCTTAGAAGACATGAAGAATGAGTTTGAGATGAGCATGATAGGAGAAATGAAATTTTTGTTAGGATTACAAATTGTTCAAAACAAAGGAGGAACCTTTATTTCTTAAACAAAGTATTTAAAAGATTTGTTAAAAATATTTGGTCTAGAAAATTGTAAACCTATTAGAAGTCCTATGGTAACTAGTCACAAGTTATCAAGCAAGGATGAGACACCTACTATTGAACAAGAGAAGTGCAGATCTATGATTGGAGGATTATAGTATCTTACTTATAGTAGACCTAATATAGCTGATACAATTGGAATTGTGGCAAGATTTTAAGATTATCATAAGGAATATCACTACACAATAGTAAAAGGGATATTCAGATATCTAAGGAACATTTGATTATGGCATTTGGTATGATAGAAGTAACGATTTTACTCTTTTCACTTATATTGATGCTATTTGGGTTGGAGATAGTGATGATAGAAAAAGCACCAGTGGAGGAACATTCTTTCTTGGTGTAAGATTGGTTTCTTGGCTTAGCAAGAAGAAAGATTGCACCTCACAAAACACTATAAAGGCATAATATGTTGCAGCAGTGAACAGCTATAATCAAGTCATATGGATGAAGTAGATTATGAAGGATATTGGAATTACATTCAAAGAACCTCTTATCATTTACTGTGATAATACAAGTACAATTAACATGTCCAAGAATCTAATTTTGCATTCTAAGACTAAGCACATCTCTATAAAGAATCATGTGCTAAAAGAGAAAGTTGTAGAGAAAGAGATCAGACTGGAGTACATTAACACTAAGGAACAAATTGCATACATTTTCACAAAGGCCATACCAAAGGATACATTTGAGTACTTGAACCGACTTGTGATCATGCTAATAGATTATTGTATGTTCAAAAAAATTGAACCATTTGTGTACTATCTTTGACATTGATGTCAATGGGGGAGAAGTATGGCATGAAAAACATTGTACTATGGGGAAGAAATGTTGCAATAGAGAATTTGCATGAAGCAAGATTTTATTAATGAAGAGACTTGTTCATATTCTTGGAACTAGATGTTTTTCATCTATGTTTCCATCAATGCCAAAGGGAGAGATTGTTAACATGAATGCTGATGCTATGGAGGAGTGTTGTAGAACATTGTTATAATGTATCTATAACTATGTTTTTCATTGACGACAACATATTAATGAGTTTTTAAAAGACTAACATAGTAGCTGACTGTGAATTTTTTATTTAGGACATCGCATTACTTATTTTCTTATGCATAGTTACCAACATAAACTACAATATGTATTTGTCACTTGGGAAAGTGCGCAAAACCTAAATTGACAGTGTACGAAAGATATGGTCGATATACAAAGAACTGCATGGAAACAAAGCATTAGGAAAGCAGTTCCTACTGTATGATTGATATAGCTCATTGTAATTGATATAAAGGGTTGTGCAGTTGAATGGAGGTAGTATACTAACTTCTGATGACATCAGAGAGTGTGCATGTGCAAAAGTCACATGTGTGAAAGTTTTCGTATAACTGTGAGTGAACAAAATTAATTAAATGTGTATTTCATTTAATTAATGTGTGATAATAAAGTGTAAAGACAACTCAACGATTCAATGTTGAGTGTGGTGGAAAGATGTTTTCCAAATTTTAGACATTATATGATTGAGATCGTTGAGTAGAGAAGAATTGTGAATTCAAGATCAGTAGAGCAAAGTGTTTTGCTAATCTATGTAAGTGACCTTAAGGGTTACTATTGATAGTTATAGACTTCTAGACCTAATTGCATGATCTGAACGTGAAGAAGTCCAATGTACAAGACAATAGGAAGAAGAAAAATATTGTTACACATCTATTATTCTAAAAAGAATATTATTAAGGCTAATTGGACATTGGATTCCTTGCTCTGATCTTGAAGTTGTGTGGATAGTGAGTTCAACTAGCACCCACAACTCTTAATAGGGTTGGAATCTCCTAACAGGGATTCAAAGTCTCCTAATAGGGACTATTGTTCTAAGTGTTGTAATAGACTCCTAATAGATTCCTTCCTCTAACAAGGAATATTCATATTAGTACATCTTTTAGTGGGCATCATTCCCACTGGGGTTTTCCCTCTGATCAAGGAGTTCCCTAGTCAACACATCTGGTGTAATTGTGTATGCATCTCTTTGTGGTTGTTGTTTACCTTGATTGCATGGTTGAAATTTTTTAAGAGGATCTAAATGTTTCAAATTCCTATATAACTAATTCAACTAATTCACCCTTACCTCGCCCCCCCCCCCCCCCCCCCCCCAAAAAAAAAAAAAAAAAAAAAAAACTTATATTGGTGGACTATTATTTCTAACAAACCCTTATTAAATAAAATAGCCCATTAGAGATCTCTCAGATTAACTATCCATGATGGTTTGAATGGGGGGAAAAAAGGTCAATGTTCTTGGAGACTTAGAGGGGATGCTTGCCTACCAAGAATAGATCATTTTCCTTAAGAAATCCATTGGGCATGGAGTAACCAAAGAGAATGAAACACCATTCCACCTACAACTTCACAAAAGATTTTCCTCTACAACTAACAAAATTGCCAAAAAAATTCTATATCCAAGAGGGAATAGTTGTGCTTGTACACTTCTTGGAAAGTAAAAATCTACTTTAATATGTACAATCAAATACAAAAATTAAAATCAAACAAATCCATTAAATGGCTTGTAGAAGTAGTTTTCCTTCATTACAAGTTAGTTTCTCCTTGAATGCATGTGGACAACTGAAAAGGTCAAAAAGCATAACAAACATGTTGTTGGATGGAATATCTTCTTCCCAATGCTGAAAAAAATGAATATTTCCATCACTGGGGCACTACCTTCTTAAGGAAGGTAGACTTGATCCTTGGTTTTCACTAGGTCATCGTCTAGAATGAGCATAACTAGGAGCAAAGTGCATTGTTGCAAAGCTAGAAGCCTTATGGAGCATCCTCTTGATGGTGCTTGGTCCAAGGAAATATCCTTAACCATGTTGTGCTCAACAAGCTCCAAACATATGTCCAACAGGGGTTTTCTCTAATGTTATGGTTGGTGGTGTGTGTGTTTCTTCATGTTGCGGCTACAACATATGTTCCTCCTCTAGTCTATGTGAATTTTTGCAAACAAGGGGCCACATCTCCTGCACTTGTACATGCTCTTGTGGTGTGGAAGAAAGAGAAGTTTGTGTTTCTTTTGATGCCTCTATTGTACTAGATATCAAACTCATTAGGTTCACTTGTATTTCTTTTTCACATCTTTCTTTTTGTGCAACCAACTCCTTTGAAAGAGTTTCCTCATGCTCTTGTTGTTGGGCTTCCAACTAACTTGTAAGGTCTTTCTCAAACTACTTTCATTGTACTTCTCGCTACTATAACAAAATTTCTCCCTCTGGAGTATGTGTTGGCTCATGAGCAACAACTTGTACCTCATGTACTTGGGGCAACCTAGGGAATGTTTCTTGCTCCATCATAACATGGAAGACCTTCTACAACACATGCTTTTTAATTGGAAGCTTCTCGTTTGGTGTCTCTATTGTGGGAAAAGTTATATCCACTTCTTCATTAAAAAAAAAGAAGGTACAATAGTCATTTTGGGGCTCACCATAATTAGCATGTGGGGGTGTCTGAGGTGTAGGCTAAGATTTAGGGCAACTTGAAGTAGAAATTTGGAGAGGGTTGCTTTGTCTAAAGCTAGCAAACTTCCTCCTTGGAGGCTCTTGTACTTTAGTTATCTACATTTGGGCAAGCTTGAGCCTTGCCTCCCCCTCAATTTTCTTCTATTTTAAATCTTCCTCCTACTACACCTTTTGAAGGGCCTGGTGAGCTTCATTAAAAATATCAAAAGCCTTAAACACCATGCTACAGGTATAAAAATCATTCTCTCACATCTCCTTCTCATCCTATAACTCCTTAATCCAAGAAGTTATAAGAAGCATAACAAAAGAAAAATCCCCAAACTCTGTATTTGGGTATAGATTTTCATCATAGCTACAAATCTTGGAAAGTTGAGCAACCCAGATCTCAAACTATGTGAATGCTCCTTAAGCTCAAAAAGCTTTGAATTGAGGTCTGATTCTATCCTCTTCTCTTATTGCTCTTGGAAATCTTGGACTGTGAGGAACTTGGAGGGGGAAATCACAACACATTCATGGAAAAAAATAATATGAATATTTGAGGTAAAACTGGTATCTTCATGATATGGGGGAAAGTGGGAGGATTCTCTATGAAGTGGGTCCATGATAAGGCATCTAGAAAAAAAACTTCATAGAAATCCTGAAGAAACATAAATACTTGAAAAGCATACCAGCATTTGGTCTATTGAACTAGTATATGCATAGAGTTTCCATGGTGTTAGATGAGTGCCTCAAAAGGTTGATTGCATTAAGAAAAGAACTCAATATCTCAAGACCAATAGACTTATGAAGCTGAAATATATGTCCCACCAGGTGTACCAAAAATTGTGGTATGACTGGTGGAAGTTTTGAAAATTTATTTGAATCTTTTATTGTTTTTCCCACTAGGCATACCAAAAAATATTGACACAAAAGTTTTCACCCTTCTTGAGGTCAAATGTCTGAAGAAGGTTAGCTTCCTTACTATTAGGGTGCACCTAAACTACTACTTGAGAGGAAAATGGAGAAGGAGAACCAACATTAAATGCAGAAAGGGAAAGCGGGTGATGCACCAAGATATAAAATTTGGTTACAATATCTTCCCATGAATGTGTAACACATGAATGAGATACCCAAATACACATATCTTGACTCTATTATATCCATTTAGACCTCACATGTAGGTTTGGAGTTGATTAAATGCTGAAAGGAAGGATATCTCCACAACACAATAATTACCAATAGATTAAATGCAATATATAATTCTAAGAAGTAAGAAAGAAATATTCAAAACAAGGAAAAAGGCATGCACAAATAATAAATGGTAAGAAGAGGCATGAAGAAGAGCTATTTCATTAATGGAAGGAAAAAGGAATATAGTTGTAGAGCATACGGCTACTAAAAAAATACAATAGAGAAGATCACATAAAACATATTTATAACTACCTTTTAAAGAGTAAAAGCATAACTCTAATTTAACTTGAAGTTCAAACCCCAAACAAGTGGAGTTGAGATGTAGAGTAGAGAAATAACTGAAATCAAAAAGAAAAATATGATAGTGGAGTGCAATTGTTGCTAGAAGTGATAGGAAGAGACCAAAACAAGTGCACCAAGATGTAAAAGAGATCCAATTCCAAAGATTTGATCATTTCATGCATCAAAGAGGCATGGACTAAATTGATGCTATAGAAACAAGGCCCTAGAAGTCACTCAACATTGATGAACATGCCATGTTAGTGTGTCATGGCCATGAGAAGCTAATTTTCCCACAAAATTTAGGGTTGATTGTGGAGGTGGGTGATTCTTATTTTCCCAAAATTGAATACTATCCATCGATATAAATCCTCTATTGAAATAGATAGTCTAATTGCCATGAGATATCTCTCTAATGACACATTAAAGTACAACTATCAATGTAGATCCTCCCCTCAAGATAAATAATTGAGATGTGAGAGAATCTCCCTCAACAAGAGATTAAAATTCAGCCATCAATCAAGATGAGCTATATTTCCAACAGATAATTGAGATTCAACAAGGAACTCCAAGATGAGCTAGATCCAATGGCTGTCATGCAATTCTAGGATTTGGAGCCTTATGGAAACTCTATAACATGAAGAAATTCCATAATGGTGATGTGTGGCAACACCATATGCAATTTTGGACTTCAAAGTCTCATGAAGACATTGACATATCAGGAAATGTTGGAATGGTAACACTTGGCAACGTCTCACACTTTCATGAGATGAGAAGACCATCTCACAAAAATACATGGGTTGTTGATGTGTTTTTTTGTTTGGTATAATGGACAATGATCTTTTAATCTTTTGTTGAATCTTTACCATTGATCTATGCATGTGCATGGTTGGCTAACTTAAATGTTAGAGATGAGACTGGTGCAGGAGCACCTAGGTAGGCTAAGTGTGAAACCTAGGTATTTCTTTATTTTTGGCTTGTAGTGATGCTAGCCACATCACTATTCTAATAATAGGTCCTATGTGGTCCTTAGGTGTGTTTAGGAGACTTGGCAAGACCCAAAGTGACCAAGTTGCTAGAAGTTGTCGACTATTGTCAACTAGGTGACTTAGGTCTGGAAAAGGCTAAAATGGTCTAGAAAGGTTCCAATGGCTTTGAATTGTTTATTTGAAGTCATTTAATGCATATTATATGTCTACTTTGTTTTTGTGCCAAATTTGGAGGTCTAACTCCATGTAGAACAAAAGTTGCTGAAATGTTGTCATGTTGTCATGACAACATTTTCTTGCAAAAAGCAACTTTTTGGCATGTGTGTGTTTCATACGTCCTAACTATTTAGAACAGTTATAGAAATGATGGAGGAGCCTTTAAAAACATGAGGACAACCATTTTCAGGGGGTTGGACAAGTTGGTTTTGCATTTTGTACGAATTGAGCAAGTATTTTGTTGCCGGTTTTATGCATTTGAAGGCATTTTTAATAGAGGAGGATTGAATGGCCTGATTTTTGTGTTGGAAAAGTTCTGAAATATTATTTTTAATCTTTTTTTAGTGTTGGTTTGATCATTTTAATTCATTTGCATTAGTGTAGAAAAATCTTTTTGTTCTTGGCAAGTTGCTGATCTGAACAGGGCTGCACTTAGAAAATGGGATCTTAGGGCCACTTCCCACCATTGGAAACCTCTGGTATTTTGGGATTTGGAACTAGGATCCATGTATATTATGTATCAAGAAGGAGGGCCCTTGAAAGCATCAACAAGCATTTTTAAGGTGATGGCCTAGGCAAGCCAAATGCAACTTGGCTAGGAATCACAGTTGGAAAATGAGTTATGGAGAGGATTGAGTGTATGAATACCTTAATCTGGCTACACAGAGAGTAATGAGAAGGTCTAACCTTTCTCCAGTCCAAAGGAGAGGTCTTGGAAAGGTGTCTAAGGTGGTTTTCCATCACAACAGCGATAAAGCACTTGAAATCCTCATTTTTGGCCTAAAACTGTACTTTCATTGTACAAAAAGTTTGGAGGCTAGAAAATTATAGAATCTTGAAGTACTCTAAAAAGGGTATCCAAAAATATAATTTTTTTTGTAGGGTTGTTAAGAAGTTTTTCAAGAAATCTTGTTTCCAGCTATTTAGGAGGGCTAATTCCTAGTAGCCTTTTTGGAGCAATTTGGTGTATCTTCCCTAGTAGATTGAATGCGCCTATGAAATCAGCATTTTTTAGGGTCATGGATGTTAGAAGGAGTCTAAAAAAACCCTAGATGAAGAACTGGTACTCTTGGAGCTATAGATGGACTTGAGGGTTAATAGCGGACTGGAGCCGGCTAGTAAGAAATTTGATGTTACTTTGTTGGTGTACCCCCAACTGAAGGATTAGGATCTCTTGAGCAAGGTCCTAGTAATTATAGGGTGTGAATAAGCCCTAGTGGGTCTAGTGAATGACCTAAGGTAGCCCTGAGAGGGAGCTTGGGGTTTGGAAGCAAGGTTGGGGTGTTACATCAGAGTGGTATCAGAGCCAGTTGAAGATTTGGGAAAGGTAGTTAATGATTGGAAGCCGCTGAAGAATCAGTAGGAGAATCCATGATGGTGACAAATGTGGAGTTAGCTAAAGAAGTTGATGAGCAAAGGCAAAGAAATCAGCTTCTTGAAGAAGCACTAGAAGAGGTGAAGCAAAAACTAGATGCAGTTGTAGAGGCAGCCAAGAAAAGAGATGAAGAAGAAGATGGGAATGGTAAAAAGGTAGCAGAGGAAGATATTGTACCTGAACCTGATCCTATCTTGCAAGAAGATCCCTTCTTGAAGGCAATTAAAGCCTTAGGAGGTAAAGCTTTGGAAGGAGTGCCACTTTTCAGTGGTAAGATGGATATTGATGCAGTTATGGATTGGTTAGAGGGTATGGAGAACCACTTTGAGTGTGAGGGTATCTCAGAGGCACAGAAGGTTAAGGTTGCTAAGTCAAGGCTTAGAGGCTCAGCCTTAACATGGTGGAAGTATGTACAAGATGAAAGAGTCAACATGGGCAAGAATCCAATTGCAAATTGGAGTGCTATGGCAAACAAAATCAAGGAGAACTTCCTACCTGAAGACTTTGAGATCCAACTCCATAAAAAGAGGCAAGGACTGAAGCAAAAAGATCTTGATGTGACCTCCTACACTGAAGAATTTCAGAGGTTGTGTTTGAGATCCAAGAAGCAAGAAGAGGAGTCACTCAAGGTGGCAAGGTATCTTGGTGGCTTGAAGTGGAACATTCAAGAGGAGCTTAGCTTATGGGCCCCTACCACTATCCAAAGATGTCATCAGCTAGCTTTGAAGGTAGAAGAAAATAACAAGAGGAAAGGAGATTCTAACTTCAAAGATAGAGGCAAAGGCAGAAATCAGAAAAATCAAAGAGGAGGCTACCAAGGCAAAGGTAGTGATCAAAAGAGCCAAAGTGAAAGCAAACCCATGGAGCAAACTATTGACCACTCTTCAAGAGGTGGTTATAATAGAGGGAGAGGCAATCAAGGAGGATCAAGTAGGGGTAGAGGAGGTAGGAGCAGCTCTTACTTTGAAACAATGAAGTGTTACAATTGTGGTCAACTAGGCCATCCTGCCTATAGGTGCCCGGACAAACCCTCTTCCTCAAGCCAAGATAAAAGGCTAGCATATGCACAAGAAGATAATAGAAGTTGCAAGGATGTTGACATAGACCATATTGAGTCTGAAAAAGGTGAGAACCTCATGTTTAGGAGGGTGTTGATCAAGCAACCAACTTCTAATGAGCTTAGACATAGAAGGGCATTGTTTAGGATCAAGTGCAAGATCCTAGGAAAAGTATGCAAGGTGGTGGTTGATTCTGGATCAACTGATAATGTAATATCAGAGGAGGCTATTACAAAGCTCAAACTAAAGAACATACCTCATGACAACCCTTACAAAGTCACATGGCTTAACAAAGGGCAAGGCATCCTAGTGAATGAACAAGCATGGGTGGACTTCTCAATTGCAGGATATAAAGACCGCTTATTATGTGATATTTTGCCAATGGATGCTTGTCATCTTTTGCTAGGGAGACCTTGGCAATTTGATAGGGAAGTGGTCTATGATGGCAAGGAAAATACCATAACATTTAAGAAAGGAAGCAAGACCTTCAAAATTTAGTCATTGTTAGAAGGGGATGAACCACAGTCCAAGGTGCCTAATGTGCTCCTATGTGGAGAGAAAGAGTTTATTAGAGACCTCAAGCATGAGGAGAGCCAAGGATTTGCAGTCATACTAAAGGCTACAAGTGAAGAAAATCCAGTCTAAGAACCTTTACCAGCAGAGGTACAAGAGTTGCTTGTAAAGTATAAGGAGATTGTTAATGATGGTACACCAGCTACCCTACCACCAAGAAGAGTTATCAGCCATCAAATTGACTTTGTTCCAGGTGCCTCACTACCTAATAAGGCAGCCTACAAGTTAACCCCAGATCAGAACCTTGAAGTGGCAAGACAAGTCCAAGAGTTGATGGACCAAGGTTTGATCCAAAAGAGCATAAGCCCTTGTGCAGTCCTGGTGGTTTTGGCATCCAAGAAGGGAGGAAAATGGAGGTTGTGTACTGACTCAAGGGCCATTAACCGCATTACAATCAGGTATAGGTTTCCTATTCCAAGAATTGAAGACCTTATGGATTTTCTAGGAGGTGCTATGTATTTCACTAAGCTGGACTTGAAAAGTGGGTATCACCAAATTAGAATAAAGGAGGGAGATGAATGGAAGACAGCATTTCAGACTACTGATGGTCTTTATGAATGGCTTGTGATGCCATTTGGTCTTTCCAATGCCCCTAGAACCTTCATGAGGCTCATGAATGAAGTGCTCAAAGACTTCACAGGAAGATTTGTGGTGGTGTATTTGGATGATATCCTCATCTACAGCAAGACCAAAGAGGAACATGTCAAGCATGTAGAAGCGGTTTTGAAGAGGCTTCATGAGGAGAAGCTATCTATCAACCTTGAGAAGTGTGACTTCTTCAAGCAAGAGTTGGTGTATCTAGGCTTTGTGGTGTCTAAAGGAACTTTGAAGATGGACAAGGAGAAAGTTGCTACTATCCTAAGTTGGCCTACACCTACCACATCTAGTGAGGTAAGAAGTTTCCACGGTTTGTCTCAATTTTATAGGAAGTTCATTAGGAACTTTAGTGGTATTTGTGCACCATTTCTTGATACCATAAAGGGGGGAGTCAAGTCCAAGTTTAGGTGGACTTTAGAGGCTGAAATGTCATTTGATATGTTAAAAAAACAAGTAGCTACTCAACCCATCCTAAAATTGCCTAGCTTTGAAAAGTTGTTCACCTTAGAATGTGATGCAAGTGGCCTAGTAGTGGGTGGGGTGTTGAGTCAAGAAGGTAGACCAGTAGCCTTCTATAGTGAAAAGCTAAATGAGGCCAAGAAGAAATACTCATCCTATGATCTAGAATTGTATGCCTTAGTCTAGTGTCTTAGGAAGTGGAGACACTATTTGTTGCCAAAAGAATTTGTTGTGTTTACAGATAATCAAGCTCTTAGCTACACCAACACACAGGAGAAGTTGAGCAACAGGCACTTGAAGTGGATGGAATATTTGCAGGCCTTCACCTTTACAATCAAGCATAAGAAAGGACAAATGAACAAGGTTGCTGATGCATTAAGTAGAAGGGTTTTAACAGTCCAAGAGATTCAGCTCCATAGCATTGGAGTGGAGAGTTTTAAGAATCTTTACAAGAATGATGAGGACTTTGCTGAAGCCTATAAGGTATGCATGGATTTTGGAAACCACTTTCATAGCAGATTTTCAGAATACACTTTGCAAAATGGGTTGCTATTTAAGGTAACCAGTTGTGTGTACCAAGAATTTCCATGAGAGAGAACCTAATACAAGAGAAGCATAATGGCAGCTTGAGTGGGCATTTTGGTATCAGCAAGACAATAGAACTAGTGCAAAGGTTCTATTATTGGCCTAAATTGGTCAAAGATGTAACCAAGTATTTGGAGCAATGTATGGTGTGTATGAAGGAAAAAGGAGGAATGAGCAATGCAGGTCTTTACCAGCCCTTACCAATTCCTAGCAGACCATGGGATTGTGTAAGTATGGATTTCATTGTTGGTTTGCCTAAAACTAAGCAAGGGTATGATATCATTTATGTTGTTGTTGATAGATTCAGTAGAATGGGACATTTCATTCCATGTAAGACAACTAATGATGCAAGTCATATAGCTCATTTGTTTTTCAAAGAGGTTGTAAGGATTCATGGACTTCTATTAAGCATTGTGTCGGATCGAGATGTGAAATTCATGAGTCACTTTTGGAAGACTTTATGGAAGAAGCTTGGCACTAACATGTCTTTTGGTTCAGCTTACCATCCTCAAACTGATGTTCAAACTGAGGTGGTTAATATAACTTTAGGGAACCTTCTTAGGTGCCTAACTAAGGAGTATGGTCAGACTTGGGATGTTATCATCTCACAAGCAGAATATGCCTACAATGATAGCAAGAATAGGACTACCGGAAAGAGTCGATTTGAAATTGTTTATGGCATGCACCCAAGAGGTATGTGTGAACTAAGGTGTCTTGGAAACATGGATCAGATTAGTGGTCAAGCTGAAGACTTTGTACAAACCATGAAGGAGATTCAGGAGCAAGTCAAGAAGACTATTCAAGACAACACTCTAAAACTCAAAGCCAAGGTGGATGAAAAGAAGAAGGATGTTCAGTTTGCTGTTGGGGACTATGTGATGGTCCATTTGAACAAAGCAAGGCTTCAAAAAGGCATTCCTACTAAGTTACAGATGAAGAGGGTAGGGCCTTGCAAAATATTGGCTAAATATGGAGCAAATGCCTATAAGGTAGATTTACCTTCCGATTTGGGCATATCCCCTATTTTTAATGTGCAAGACTTGGTGGCATACAAAGGTGACCCATCTCAGCTCAGTTCCGATGTTCATGAAGATCTTGAACTTGCTTCAACACCTACAAACAACAAGTTGGAGGTAGAAAAGGTGTTAGATTCAAGGGTAAAGAAGACTACAAGGCACAAGGTTTACATGGAACACCTCATCAAATGGAAGGAGAAACCAGTTTCAGAGGCTACATGGGTTGCTGAGATAGATTTCAAGAAGGTTGTCATACCTCTAGATTTGTTACAAACTGATCCACCTTGAGTTCTTTGTTGGAGGGGGGAGTATGGCGCAGGAGCACCTAGGTAGGCTAAGTGTGAAACCTAGGTATTTCTTTATTTTTGGCTTGTATTGATGCTAGCCACATCACTATTCTAATAATAGGTCCTATGTGGTCCTTAGGTGTGTTTAGGAGACTTGGCAAGACCCAAAGTGACCAAGTTGCTAGAAGTTGCCGACTATTGTCAACTAGGTGACTTAGGTCCGAAAAAGGCTAAAATGGTCTAGAAAGGTTCCAATGGCTTTGAATTGTTTATTTGAAGTCATTTTATGCATATTATATGTCTAATTTGTTTTTGTGCCAAATTTGGAGGTCTAACTCCATGTAGAACAAAAGTTGCTGAAATGTTGTCATGTTGTCATGACAACATTTTCTTGCAAAAAGAAACTTTTTGGCATGTGTGTGTTTAGAATGTCCTAACTATTTAGAACAGTTATGGAACTGATGGAGGAGCCTTTAAAAATGTGAGGACAGCCATTTTCAGGGGGTTGGACAAGTTGGTTTTGCATTTTGTACGAATTGAGCAAGTATTTTGTTGCCAGTTTTATGCATTTGAAGGCATTTTTAATAGAGGAGGATTGAATGGCCTGATTTTTGTGTTGGAAAAGTTCTGAAATATTGTTTTTAATCTTTTTGTAGTGTTGGTTTGATCATTTTAATTCATTTGCATTAGTGTAGAAAAATCTTTTTGTTCTTGGCAAGTTGTTGATCTGAACAGGGCTGCACTTAGAAAATGGGATCTTAGGGCCACTTCCCACCATTGGAAACCTCTGGTATTTTGGGATTTGGAACTAGGATCCATTTACATTATGTATCAAGAAGGAGGGCCCTTGAAAGCATCAGCAAGCATTTTTAAGGTGATGGCCTAGGCAAGCCAAATGCAACTTGGCTAGGAATCACAGTTGGAAAATGAGTTATGGAGAGGATTGAGTGTACAAATACCTTAATCTGGCTGCTCAGCAAGTAATGAGAAGGTCTAACCTTGCTCCAGTCCAAAGGAGAGGTCTTGGAAAGGTGTCTAAGGTGGTTTTCCATCACAACAGCGATAAAGCACTTGAAATCCTCATTTTTGGCCTAAAATTGTACTTTCATTGTACAGAAAGTTTGGAGGCTATAAAATTATAGAATCTTGAAGTACTCTAAAAAGGGTATCCAAAAATATAATTTTTTTGTAGGGTTGTTAAGAATTTTTTCAAGAAATCTTGTTTCCAGCTATTTAGGAGGGCTAATTCCTAGTAGCCTTTTTGGAGCAATTTGGTGTATCTTCCCTAGTAGATTGAATGTGCCTATGAAATCAACATTGTTTAGGGTCATGGATAATAGAAGGAGTCTAAAAAAACCCTAGATGAAGAACTGGTACTCTTGGAGCTATAGATGGACTTGAGGGTTAATAGCGGATTGGAGCCAGCTAGTAAAAAATTTGATGTTACTTTGTTGGTGTACCCCCAACTGAAGGATTAGGATCTCTTGAGCAATGTCCTAGTAATTATAGGGTGTGAAGAAGCCCTAGTGGGTCTAGTGAATGACCTAAGGTAGCCCTGAGAGGGAGCTTGGGGTTTGGAAGCAAGGTTGGGGTGTTACATCAGAGACCCTTTGCCACATGGTAGAATTCTAGTTTTTAGAGCATTGAAAAGTCATTGTAGTATGAGGAAGCATCAAAATGGTAATGTGTGGCAGCATCTTGTACTTTTGGGAAGATGCATAGATAGCTCACAAAAATATGATAGTTGTCAGATCTTATAGCATGAATCACCCAACCAAGAAAAAACTTAACTAGCTCGACAAAGAAGAGACTGAGCTAGCATGAAATGTTATCCACCAACTTAGTGTGATGTTAACCCTCATAAAATAAAATAGCCCATTGAAGATCTCTCAGATTGGCTATCTATGATGGCCTGAACGGGGGGAAAATGGCCAATAGAACCATTGTTGAAAAGCTAACCAATAGTGGACTATTAGACGTTGTGGCTTTTCCTCTCACTCTAGTGTGCCCTGAATTAGTGATGGAATGTGAAAATTTTATGACCCCCAAAATAGGTACATTAGAAAGACTTAATGATAAATCTTTGCAAGGATTGATCTAGGGTTACTTTTATAGTAGCTTTGCAAATTCCCCATAAATAACCCTACAAAACTTGGATTTTGAGGAAATGATACTAATATATGAAGGAAAAATGAAAGACTATAATTCCCTCATCACATAGAGCTGGCTTTTGAAACTAGTGAAAGGATTGTCACGATTGCCTAAACCTTTGACTATTGGACATTTCATAAAGGAGATTGTAGATATAGTTTTCCTCTTGATTAGAGTAAAAGGAAACAAATATTATTTTCATTGGGAGGACTAGATGGATTTCTTCATACAAAAAAATGTGGGAGGTGAAAATTTCATCATTTGGGCAGAGCTAATAGATGAAAGATTGCACAAAGAGCTGTTGGGATTAGCCAATTTTACCCCTTTCTTCATGTCATCTTACCTATTCTATATTTTTTTTATTTCAAAAGACTAGGAAGGGCCTCCCAATGAGTCATGGACTAAAGACATGAAATTTTTTAAGTATTACAAACATTTGCAAGCTAGGAAACCCGCTCAATAATACAAAGGGTCAATGATGTATTTTTAGGGAGATTAGGCTATGAGCTCAAGGGGAGAGAAAATAGAAGGTTCTATGAGGAAGTTATGTAGGTAATTGATACCTATGGCTATCATTTTTTCCAATTCCTTAAATTTTCCTAAATCAAAGTCAGAGTTTTTGATAGTGAACCTCTTAAGCTACCCCAATATTTCCTAGAGAAAATTACACTATTGGAGGTATGTTGGCAGTTGATTATTGTTGAACAACTATTGAAAACCACTAAAAAGGAATTAGGGGTCTTATTCCCTGTAGAAATGGATTACTATAGACAGAAAAGTCTCAAAGATTTTGTGACAGTACAAATGAGCTCCACAACCTAAATCTTAAGCCCTAAATCCCAATGAAAGATTTTGACAATGCAAGGTTTGCTAGAGAACATATGGATGTCTCTCCCACATTTAGGTTCATGACTCATATGAAAGATTATTGGGTCAATTACTCAGATGAATTTGAAGTTAGAAAGAGGTTGTCATCAACAATGACTCTGAAATAGGTTGAAACCTTCAAAATTAGCCTAGACACAAATGAAGTCAAAAATGATGATAAGGAAGATGTATCAAACCTATGGTATCTAGAATAGATTGAATGTTTCCGAATTCCCAATATAGATTAGAGTAAAAGAGAAGAAAATGATCTATAATCTAGAACTATTAATGTGATCAAAAGAACAGAGGAATGACTTTTAAAAAAGAGAACCCATAAAAATGTCACCTGGTCATTAAAACAATAGTTAAAGAAAAAGAAGTCTTCAAAAAGATTAATTACTCTCACTAATATGTTGTTAATGATTCTAATATAGGTAATGAAGAACTTGAGGTTGAACCAAGTCCACCTAAGGTTCAAGTTCAACTTAGAACAGGGCCTATCAAAAGGATAACTCACTCAAGCACTAAGAAGAAACAAAAAGAGAGAAATGCTAAGAAGGAGCATGAGAAATTAGTAGAGTTGGATCCTTCCAAAGTAAAATAAGAAAAGGAATAGGTTCCTAACAATGACATTTCCAATATGGAATAAAATCATCAAGCCCCAAGTGGAGAAGGTAGCATTCATATGGACTCCCTCACCTTGACCAGCAACTTTGCAACATGAGAGAAGACTCTCATAGCACCCAAATGGTTGGGAAATTTTGTTACCAAGAACTGGAGTATAGTGCCTTTGTCTTTTCCTATTGAAAAACTAGTGAATAAATGCCTAAGAAAGACATCTAAAAGCAAAGCAAGAGGCTAAATCTAGGCTCAAGTTTCATGAAAATACATGGCACTAGATGGAAGAGATTATGAAACCAGTCAAAGATAAAGAAGATAGGGAAATGACTACTCAAGACTATCAAATATCAGAGCTGGACATTAGGAAAGTAAGTAGAGTAGTTGCTATGAATATTTTTGAAGTATCCAACAAGAAGATTATCAAATGAGTTTTGAAGATGCCAAGGAAAAATAAGACATGAAAGAAACAATGGAAAGCATGGATCGATATATCAATGCTATTCAACACCCTAAACTAGTACCACTCCATAAAATGCCTACTACTATAGACATAAAGTCCTTGATTAATCAAAAAATAAAAAATTCCTAGATCATCTGTAGAGAAGCAAAATAGTCACTAAATCATTTGAGGAATGGGTTGAGTTCATCAAGGCCAAGGCAATCAAATAGGTTGGTGTTCTGAGTGAAGATTGAAAGGAAACCACTCAATGGACTTGAAATTATAGATGAAATCATTGCAGGGGATTTGAAATAGATTGACAAATAGTGTGCTAATGTTGAGGAGAATTTGGCTAGGTCTAGTGAAGAGACTACAAAAGATGTGCAGAAATGGTTCCAAGAGCTGAAAGAGGTGAAAACACTGATAATACATGACTTTTCAAAGGTTTCTTATATAGAGGCCATGCTGATAATCAATTAGAAATATCTAGAAGTGTAAGAGACAAAGTTCAAACAGATTCACAAAGACAAGGAAGTATGGAAATAGAAGACCACGTATCTCAATTTGCCACATTAACAGATCACCTTTTCTTTTCCTTCTGCCTATGATAATTGGAAAACTGCTTGACTGGCTTATACTTTAGTGAGCAGATCTTAGGATTTTTGGATACCTAGAGATTCTTGTTGGTGTTTTGAAAACTATAGGTTTCAAAATACCCTGATGAGAACAAGACACATCTAGGGTTAGCTAACTCCCATCATTAACATATCCTTTCAAACACTAGGTCAACTATAAGGCTAGACCCTTCTTCTACTTCAAGCTCTACAAGATTTGGGTGGGTGGACCTCAAATTCAATCTATATGATACTAATGCAATTAAACATATTCTTCAATCTATAGTCAACATATTTAACCCTTAATCTCCTATGCTTATGTAATAACAAAGATATGCAGTAGTAAGTTGCAACTCTATAGAATTCACAAGTTGAGTGAGGGCATCCTTTTTAGCTCTTCAACATAAAAGGGAAATACTATTGATTAATAATGTTGAATATCAACACAACCCCAAATATGTAGTAGTACAAACAAGTGATCCTGTAATGGATCAATGCCTTATCTATTGGCCAATTTCATGAATTCAATACACACATCTATGATATCTAGGATGTATTTTATACATCTAGACATTAGATCTATCCTATCACTTTGTTAATTAGACATTGGTGTTCATAAAGACCTCATTCTTATGAAGTATCCTTCTCAAAATAATCAACAATCCTATCAAGCACATCAAGCATTTTACTTGGCCCTTTGTTCGAATGGAAAAATATATTTGACATACAACCTTAAAGGGATGCAAATGAGTCTCAATTCTTTATTCCTAGACTAAATAAGACTATAGATTACTAAGATAGGAGATGAGAATCAAAATGAAACTAAAGAAATTCTTGCTCATTTCTATTCATTTCATTGAAACAATACATTCAAATGAATGAAATCAAAACCTAAAAACACCTAATAGATCTAAACTTTCTCTATTATCTTTTACTTTTGTTCTTAAAAGAGAGAATATGCTAAAGAATATGGTGTTACAGTGATGGGAATACACCAAGACTAGAACCCTAGTTTCCCAAATTTGAGAAAGCTCTAGATTGGAAAACACATGGTATCACAACAATGAGTCATTTTTTCTCCAAAACTGGAACCTATGGTCTCATAGTGAAAAACTAGAACCTCTACAAAGAATGAGAAAAAGAATGATATAGAGGAGAGTGAATTCCTAGATCTATTATGCATTTGATATGTGTCCACTTAGGAAACATCTCCTAACAATGAAAAGAATCTCCCTAATCTCTCTTTGCAATTACATATCAAATCCTTAACCATTTTGGCTCTCAAAAGCATAAAGATATCTCAAATACATGATGGAACAATAACAACTTTTGATGTGAGATCTCAAATCAAGGCAAAGGCTAAAATTAGTTAAATGGCCTCTAGAGGCAAGATAATCTTTTCAAATTTTTTTTTTCCACATTCAACCTTCAAAAAGCTTTCATATCTACAATCTAACCAATTTTGATGCTCCATGGTGAAATCTGCCCATTCTACTAAGAATGCCCCAAAAAAAAAATTCTTATAGTGGGAACCAATGAATATCTATGCAAAATCTAACCTCATATTTGGAAAAAAAATTTCCTCATGGTTCGAATGATATATGGAAGTGCATATTTCAGATAAAAAATTCATGTGTGGTGGCCATTTGAAAATCCAGGTTCCCAACCATGAACAGTTGAGTTAAAAGATCTAAATTTGAAAAATTTACATATTTCTATAGTTTGAACTATAGAGAATTATATTTTTAAAACAAAATTTTTAAATCTCAGGCAAAAACTAAGAAATATATTATATTTTTGAAAATATACCCCTATATCCTCTCAAACACTCATGTGACACCACGTGTTAGACTTTGACTAGCTGAAATTCCACACATCAATCGGTGATAGGCTAACTATACTAGGTAGGTCCCATAGATACTTTCTAGTTTTTTGGATTTTGTAATAGGTTTCCATGTCACTTGTCAAAAAATCCTCTATTCTCTAGTGGCGACATGGTGATGACCAAAATTCGATGACCTTTTTTGATGTCTCCTTCCTTAACCAATCATATGGTGCCATGTGGTAGATTTTGGTTCATCCATCTTAGGTCAACATGTCACTCTCACCTGGGTTGGTCGCTATTTCACATGGCTATCCATCATGCATCTTTCCCTTTCTGACATAGCAACTATTGAGAGATCATCCACGTGTCGCCATCCTATGAGTTTGGTTGTTGAGTTTGCCATGTCATTAGACAGTAGAAAACATCATCAAATTTTTTTTATATTATCATCCAACTAGTCAACGTCCATGGGTCCTACCACATGAGCTTGGGGCCTTTCAAAAAGGCCATGTCTTTTAGACAATAAGTCTATGGTATATTGTAGTATTTAAACTATTAAAAGGATCATCGTATCCCTAATGTGGGACTAAGATCTTATCACTATTTTGCAACTGTTCTGCGCTTCTGCCATGGTGACTCCCTTACATGTTGGTGTCCTATGTTTTAATGTGGATTGCCTCCTTCCTCCTTTGCATTTCCAGCCATTCATGCATCTCTTGTTCTACATCATAAAAATTGATGCGACATAATTCAACCCACAGTGAATTTGTTATATTGTATGAGTGTTCTTGGGATTGGAATTTAGAATTTCCCTACTTTTCTATCAAAATCCTCCTACTTGGATAAACCAATTTATCAGGAATATGATTGGGAAAGAAGCTCTTATCAAGCATGAAAAACCCATCTTCTTCAAATGTAGAGGATGAAGCCAAGGAGGAGGAAGAAGCTTTTTTAGCCAGAGACAATGAGGAAAAGGATACCAAGGAAGATGACTCCCTCTAACAAGTGAGCTTAGCAATCTTCCCCTCAACATGCCTTCTCCCTACCTTAGTCGTGAATGCGCTCTTCATTGTAATGGCTCTTGTTCTTTCTTCTACTCATGTGGTCTTCCATCCTACCACATGGGCACTTAGCCATGCGTCCTCCCCTTCAATGCCGCACCTCCTTTTCAACACCTATCATGGTTGTATACATGTGCCATGCCTTCATTTTTACATTTCTATAGCTTCAAAACACCATTTTATTGCTTCGCTACTTAGCGTGGAGTTCATTTTATTGCTACAACTAACTACTCTCCCCCCATGTACAATCTAGAGTCTATACATTTCAATTTGGGATTACATCCTTCAGCAAAAAATCTAAGATGAACTCCCAGCTCTCTACTAAATTTAATTACATATTTTCCTTTTGGAACATTCCACATTCGATTGGTGAAAACCATTCCAACGTAGAAACTTGTTAAACAAAGGAATGAAATACATTTGAAAACTATGGTTTTGGCAAGCATTTCTCCACCTTTGGCCATTCTCAAAACATTTCCACTGAAAGAAGAAATTGCACAGTTTATTTGATACAATTTATAGCTTAGCAAGCTGTGATACAAAAGTTGTAGGCACTTTCCTAAGCCAATTTGCCATTAGATTGCTAAATCAATTTTGTGGAAAAATAACTTAGAACCTGGGCTTCATTGCTTCTCACAAAAAAAAACCCAACTACCACTATAATAAAAAAAATCTAGAAATCATCAAATAGAAATCCATTATTTCAATGGATCTCTGATTGACCGACTTGAATTCTTTACTCACATTTGCCAAATACTCATGACCCTCCTCATTTCTTAGGTAATGGCCAATTGCCATTGCAATAATTTCAACAAGACAACAATCAGGCTACTCTAGAAGAATTAAACTATAACTAAGAATGTTTGCACTCCTTAGGATATCTAATTAACCCAATTAGTTCACCCTCTCCTTGTCACCCAAATGATGCTGGAATGATAGATTCTCAACAAGAATGTATACATGAAGAATTCACATCATCTTAGACTTGTATGAACAAACATAAACCATTGTTCCCTCAAAGAAACACTAAACCTCAATCAAACAAGGGGTATTTCTACTACTATTCCCAATCTTAGCTTGCCTCTCATCCCATAACAATGAAGCCTCTCTTGACCTCACACTCAATGCAATAGAAACGCCCACATGAAAATTCACAAGCCTTTGGATTTCTATTGAGCTTATCTATTACGGAATTAATTTGAAAAATTCCAATAAATATTTTTCATTGAGAGCTTGATTCACTATAAATCTCTTGTTTTACCCATTCAAAACAATTCAACTCCCAATGTCTTATCAATCTGATAGAATTAGTCAAGCCTGAAAGTGGGTCCGACTAATTTTTTTTTGTTTTCAAACAACTAAACTATCCAACTAATCCATTAATCATTTGATAGAAATCCAAATCCAAATCCATCACTGAACTACCATTTAAAACTCATTTTACCATTAATTTGCTAGCTGTCAATTTAGTGCCAGGAGGTCTTTTGATTGGCTTTGAAAATTGACCAAAACACTTGACCGGGCCCTAAGATCAAACAAGTTGATTCTTTGTTCCACATACTTGCATCTTGTCAAACCTTGTCTCATGATGATTTCATGGTCAAAAGATATTGACCTCCAAAGTTGCTTACTTAAAATCACTTGCACATAAACATGTCAAAAAAAACCAAATTGTGCTCAGATTTGGCTTTAAAAACTAAGCAAACTGACACTTGGGAAAACAAAAATTGGGGTGTTAGTTCACTATCATGACAATAATATGAATCTAAGGTTTTGGATCATGATGAATAACATGACAAAAATGGTGAATGGTCAAAGTGAGCTACTCAGAATTTGCAGATTGGAAACAATAACAAAAAAGTGTTTTTTGAAAACAGAATGGACCTGGGAAAATGTCTAAACGAATTCGTCAAGATTTGAAAATTGGCACACTTAAAGTATTTTTGGAGTAGAATATAGTGTTACAATCCATTTGATCTTACCTATCATGAATGTCGATATATGACATCATGAACAGGGGTACTGACAAATCTAAATTTCTTGACACCAGTAAAATGTTACAAATTGCATTTGGAATCATGTTAAAAAACTGATCAAAAGAATTCATCATAAGCTCAAAATTTAAACATAGAAAGTTTTTGACCTCTAAAATGAAACATAAAAGGAATTTTCTCAATCCATTTAATTGGGTAAAAATTATATAAAGTCAAAGATGGCTTCCCATAATTCAAAAAAAAATTGCATCAACATGACATCAATAAATGACCAACTTTGTGGGATTCAAAACCTAGCCAAATAGATTCAAAATGACTTGAAATGTAAAACATAGGCTCTTTGGTATGGAAACTAAACATTACCAAAGCAATGAGTCATGAAACATTACTAGGTACGAGATATTCAGTTGCAAACATAGCCTCTTGTCACTGTTTGACACAGGCAAAAAATGGAGAATTGGAAATTGCTCAAAATGATACTTCACAAAATGGATCAAAATGGAAATTTATCATCATGAAATACATAAAAAGAATAAATTCAAGGTGTTAGAAACATTAAACACCTTGTAGGCCTCAAAATGGACAGTTGGCTACGTATGTATCAAAAAGCGTTTATAGGACTTGATTTTTCAATGGTACTCAAAATCAAGGCTTCAATTTTGAGTCCCAATAGTGGCTCTGTCTGTGGATGCATGTCCCTTGTGGGCATGGAAAGGATTCAAATCTTTGGAAGAAGTAGACCACACACATGACAACAAAAACTTCTCTTGCACAACTTTATTGAAAGTAAGAAATAACTACCTCTACTATGTACAAACGATGGTCTCAAGCCACCGAACTTCAACAAAACTTCTTACCTCTATCATAAATCTGATTTTCAATTAAATCTGCATGAGTTAAGCTGGAAATATTTACTCTATTAGTTTCACCAATCATATTATCATTCCTAATCAACTCACTTGGCAAAACAGAGTCTACACCTTCACTTTCATAATGTATATAAAAAACTAGATTCACTTTCTTCAACTATTTTCTCACTATGAAAGTTCTAATCATCATTCTCACAAATATAAGACTCAAACTAAAAACCTTCTCCAAAAAATGAATCATGCATGCTACTAGTCTCAAATATGAAGGCATCATATTCAACATGGGGAAAAAGATCACACATACCTTGATAATGTGCATCCTTATGCATAGCCGAAGAGTATTCACATGAGCAATCAGATTTGTACTCACACATATCTTCATCATCAAAATCTGAAATCACTCCATAACATCCTAATGTATCTTCACAATTGAAAAGCTGATTATTTTTTACCTCATATGAATCATCATAAAACTTACTATGAAGTGTCGACTTCTCTTCAAAGAAAACTCCATCAAACACCTCATCTTCAAGCTCACAAAATGCAACATCATTAGAAAATTCAATATCACATATGGAAGAACAATATTCTAATTTGTTATAGTAGTATGATAGTGTGTCACTCTTTGCATCTAGCACAACTAAATCTGAAACTTCCATGTTTTCTTCAAATAATGGATTGATAATTCCATGCAAGGATCCTTTTTGAACACTTTGAAAAAACATGGGTTGATCATCATCACAATCCTCATCATATAAAGCCTTAGTATACACTTTAAACTCACTACCAATTTCATCTTCATGGAGACTTTCAGCATGTGAAGAAAAATTAGAACTATATGAAGACTAACTTTCTACTCCATCAACGAAGCATGTAGAAAATAAATCAATATTAGATGCATTGTCTTCATGAGGGTGATTCAAATGTCTTGCAAACCAATTATCATTTATCTTACCAATAGGTGCCAATGAATTAACCTTAAAATCATTTTTATACTATTGGTTACTACTGCATATATCTTGAAGATATTTATCTACACAATTAGGTAATATGTCCTTATAGATAATATCTTTTTCTTCATATTGTGTAGACAACTCTTCTTCACAACTTTCAACCTCATGCTGATTTACATAACTCTAGAATGGAGCTTCATTTTTAGTTTTAAAAAAGGAACCCCTACCTTTGCTAGCATAGGAGTACTCACTTTAATCATTGCTTTCTTCTTCCCAATTTGCATCAAATTCACATGAAGATGAACATGTACTATCACTATCCTCTTTTTGATTCAAATAACCACTCTCATCATTGTCTTCACATGATGCTTCTTCATAATACATCGGATTAGAAACTTTACTTTCATCACTTAAAAGATCACTTCTAGCTTCTTCATCCTCATACTAAGACGAACACCTTTCTTCTTCATGATTCATTATGCTTTCAACATAAACCAAATCATCAATAGGAGAAAGAATGACTAAATTTATATCTTGCATATCTAATTGATCAAGTGAACTAACTCTATCGTCTATTGTTGTAATACTACAAACATGTGCATTCAATTCAGCAAGAATGGAATCAGCCCCTTAATGCAACAAAGAGTCTTCATTTGCACATGTCTTTAATTCTAAAATTTTCAACCAAATTATTTACAATAGAAGTAGTACCTATTTTATGATCTAAAATCAAATACTCTTTATGACATTGATTTGTTCTTTTCACCTCATCTTTTTGGTAAACATTAGTACAGAAATGACTCCTAGTTAACCTATACTTTATATTATTTTCAATCTCCATTACCATCATGAATGTCTGATGCAAAGTCTTGGGCTCTTTATCTCTCAATAGATAACTCATCTTCTTGTCAAATGAACCAAGATAAACCATTAAACACATTTGATCATTTGACATACAACTTTCAGGAATACCATTTAAAACCTTTGCAAATCTAATATTAAATTCAAGAACTAACTCACCATTCTTGATTTGGATCTTCAAGAACTTATGAATATAATCAAAGATGCTTACTCTCTCCCTAAATTGGTTCATGAAGGCCAAAAGTAATTCATCCCAAGATGAAATAGAATATTCTGGTAGAAAGGAAAACCAATCCCTAGCATTACCTTCTAAAGTCTGAACTAATAATTTCATATGAACATCTTCATGAGCAATTTCATAGTCACCCATTAAATCACTGAAAATCTAAACATGATGATGAGCTGAAATAGTATCGTTCCCATTAAACTTAGGAAAACTTTTTCTAATATCATTAGGAATGACATTTGAGAAACCATAGATACCATCAAAGAATAATGGCATGTATCTCTTGGTAGAAAAAGATCTACAAACATCACTAACCAACCTCATACTTGATGAAAGGGAACTTGTCATTTCTCACAAATTTAAAACTTATTCACCATAATTACTTCTAGAATTTATTACTTGCAGTAGATCTAAAAAATTTCTACCAATCCAAACTCTAAACATACTTCAAAATATCAAAACATTTGTTGAATCTATCTCTCCCAAAGTATTTTGAAATGTACCAAACCAATATCCTATTTAGTTTTGGAAATACTACTTGATGGAGAAACTTTTTTCAAACTTACTTTCATGGAAATGAAATCATGTGAAAGTGGAATAATACCTTGGGTGTTGATGTTGAAAACATTGATATGTTGATTGGCATAGGTGTTGATTTCAGTTATTCATGCCACTGATCAAATCCTTGTAGAGCCGCCATCTCCTTGAGGAGAATCAAGTGAAATCACTGGTGTGACTCAATCTTACATTCAAATATCTTACGACAGTAGATCAAACACAACATTTCAAAACTTATCAGTAAAGAATTCATAGTTCTTCCTTACAACTCATCATTAAATTTTAGATCCACACAATTCAGTTGAAATGTCCTAAAAATAATTATATCTAACCAATTTAAATTGTTATAGAGATCTCTTAGAGAGTCGCCACTCATGATTGTGAGAAAGATTTAAAACATGATTCATACATTAAAAATCTGAATTGAACTTTGAACTTGTAGAACTTTCAAATTGTTGAACACTCAAAAGAGAGAAACCATTGTTAGACAATTCTGACTCTAAATTTACAATAGCACTTTGAAAACCAAACCAGCTGAATTGATTGAAAATGAAAGTTAATAGCAACACAATCTACATTCAATCCTTCAAAGCTATTGTTGTTCATGCATAAAGCTTAACTGGGGAACATAAACCTTGCATCAAAACTAAAAATGAAAAATGTATTAGATATTTCTAGCTCCATAATTTAGGCATTTATAACCTTTGTCCCCAATGGAGTCACCATTTTGTTGGTGTTTTGAAAACTACAGGTTTCAAATTACCCCGATGAGAACAAGACACATCTAGGGGTAGCTAACTCCCATCATTAACATATCCTTTCAAACACTAAGACAACTATAAGGCTACCCCCTTCTTCTACATTAGGCTATGCAAAACCTAGGTGGGTGGACCTCAGATTCAATCTATATGGTACCGGTGCAATTAAACATATTCTTGAATCTATATCAAGAGATTTAACACTTAATCTCCTCTACTTATTTAATAATAAAGATATGCAGTAGCAAGTTGCAACTCTATGGAATTCACAAGTTGAGTGAAGACATCCTTTTTAGTTCTTCAACATAAAATGGAAATACAATTGATTAATGATGTTGAATATCAACACAACCCCAAATATGCAACAGTATAAACAAGTGATCCTGTAATAGATCAATGCCTTATCTATTGGCTAGTTTCATGAATTCAATACATAGATATGTGATATCCAAGACATATTTCATACATCCTAACATCAAAACTATCCTATCACTTTGTGAATCAAACATCGATGTTCATAAAGACCTCATTCTTATGAAGTATCCTTCTCAAAATAATTAGCAATCTTGTCAAACACATCAAGCATTTTACTTGGCCCTTTGTTCCAACATCAAAACATATTTAACATACAACCTTAAAGAGATGAAAATGAGTCTTATTTCTTTTTTCCTAGACCACATAAGGTTGTAGATTAGTAAGATAGGAGACAGGAATCAAAATGAAACTAAAGAAATTCTTTCTCATTTGCATTCATTTCATTGAAACAATACATTCAAATGCATGAAATCAAAACATAGAAAACACCTAATAGATCTGAACTTTCTTTATTATCTTTTACTACTATTCATATAAGAGAGAATATGCTAAAGGATGTGGTGTCACAGTGATGGGAACACATCAAGACTAGAGGCCTAGTTTCAAAAATCTGAGAAAACTCTAGATTGGAACACACATGGTATCACAATAGTGAGTTATTTTTTCTCCAAAACTAGAACCTATGGTCCGAGAGTGAAAAAACTAGAACCTCTACAAAGAATGAGAAAGAGAATGATATAGAGGAGAGTGAATTCCTAGATTTGTTATGCATCTAATATGTGTCCACTTGGAAAACATCTACTAACAGTGAAAAGAATCTCTCTAATCTCTCTCTACGATTATATATTAAATCCTCAACCATTTTGGCTCTCAAAAGCATAAAGATATCTCAAATACTCAATGGAACAATAACTACTTTTGATGCCAGATCTCAAATGAAGGAAAAGGCAAAAATCAATTAAATGGCCTCTAGAGGAAAGATAATCTTTTCAAAATTGTTTTTTCCACATTCAGGCTTCAACAAGCTTTCATACCTTCCCTCTAACCAATTTTGATGCTCCATGGTGAAATCTACCCATTCTGCTGAGAATGCATTAGAAAAAATAAATTTTCTTATAGTGGGAACTAGTGAATATCTATGCAAAATCTAATCTCATATTTGGAAAATTCATTTCCTCCTAGTTCCAACAGATATTGAAGTGCCTATTTCAAATAAAAATTTCCCCTGTAGTGCCCATTTGAAAATCCAAGCTCCCAACCATGAACAGTCAAGTTAAAAGATTTAAATTTGAAAACTTAAAATATTTCTATAGTTTGAACTATAGAAAATTGCATTTTTTAAACAATTTTTTCAAATCTCACACACAAATTGAGAAATATATTATATTTTTCAAAATATACCCCTATATCCTCTTAAGCACTCATGTGATGCCATGTGTCAGACTTTGACTAGCTGAAATACCACATTTCAGTTGGTGGTAAGCTGATTGTACCAATTAGGTCCCACAGATACTTGCCAATTTTTTGGATTTTCTTGCAAGTTGCCATGTTGCTTGCCTGAAATCTTTTGTTTTTCAATGGTGACATGTCACCCACCAGAATTTAGTGACCTTTTCTAGTGTCTCCTTGCTTAACTAATCATACAGTGCCATTTGGAAAATTTTGGTTCATCCATCTTAGCCCAAACATCACTGCCACCTAGGTTGGTCGCTATGTCACATAGTTATCCATCGTGCATCTTTCCCTTGGAGATGTAGCAACTATCAAGAGATCATGCACGTGTTGCCATCCCATGAATTTGGTTATTGAGTTTGCCACCACATCAAACATCATCACACGTCATCAAAATTTCTTTACATCATCATCCAGCTAGCTAGCATCCATAGGTCCTACCACATGAGCTTGCGACCTTTCAAAAAGGTCATGTATTTTTGACAATAAGTCTATGGTATATTGTAGTATTTAAACTATTAAAAGGATCGTCGCATCCCCAATCTGGCCCTATTCTACATTTCTACTATGGTGACTCGCTTACATGTTAATGTCCTCTATTTTAATGTGAATTGCCTCCTTTGTCTTTTGCATTTCCATCCCTTCATGCATCTCTTATTTTGCATCATCAAAATAGATGCCCCACAATTCCATCTATAATGAATTTACTATATTGTATGAGCATTCTGGGGAATGGAATTCAGAATTTGCTTGCTTTCCTTTCAAAATCTTCCTACTTGGATAAACTAGTTCATCAAGTATATGATTGGGAAAGAAGCTCTTATTAGGTATGAAAAACCTGTCTTCTTCAAACATAGAGGAGGAAGCCAAGGACTAGAAAGAATCTTTTTTAGTTGGAGACAATGAGGAAAAGGATATCGAGGAATATGACTCCCTCTAACAAGTGATCTTGGTGATCTTCCCCTCAATACACCTTCTCCCTACCTTAGCTATGAATGCTCTCTTTATTGTAGTCGCTCTTGTTCTTTCTTCTACTCATGTGATCTTCCATCCTACCACGTGGGGACTTTTTCATGGGTCCTCTCCTTCAATGATGCATCTTCTTTTCAACCTATGCTGTGGTTGTCTTCATGTGCCATGCCTTCCTTCTCACATTTTTGTGGCTTCAAAACACCATTTTATTGCTCCCCTGCTCAACATGGAGTTCATTTTATTGCTATAGTTGACTACTCTCCCCCTATGTATAGTATGGAGTCTATATGTTTTGATTTGGGATTACATCCTAGAGAAATAAGTCTAAGATGAACTCCTAGCTCTCTGCTAAATTTAATTACATCTTTTTCTTCTGGAACATTCGACATTCAATTGGTGAAAACCATTCCAACATAGAAAATTGTTAAACAAAGGAATGAAATCCATTTGAAAAACATGGCTCTAGAGGGCATTTATCCACCTCTATCCATTCTCAAAACACTTCCACTGAAAGAAGAAATTGAATGGTTTATTTGATACAATTCATAGCTTAGTAAGTTGTGATACAAAAATTATAGGTGGTTTCCTAGGCCAATCCACCATTAGATTGCTAAGTCAAATTTGTGGAAAAAAAACCACCCACATGAAAATTCCCAAGCATTTGGATTTCTACTGAGTGTGTCTATTATGGAATTAATTTGAAAAATTTTAATAAAACATTTTTCATTGACAACTTGATTCACTATAAACCTTTTGTTTTAACAATTTAAAATAATATGACTCCTAATATCTTATCAATCTGATAGAATTTGTCAGGCCCCAAAGTAGGTCTGGCTAAAAAGAATTTCATTTTTGAACAACTAAATTGTCCAACTAATCCATTAATTATTTGATAGAAATCCAAATCCAAATCAATCACTGAACTGCCAGTAAAACCCATTTTACCATTAATCAGCAAGTTGTCAATTTAATGCTAGGAGGTCCTTTGACTGGCTTTGAAAATTGACAAAAACACCTGACCGGGCCCTAAGATCAAACACACTAATTATTTGTTCCACATACTTGCACCCTGTCAAAGCTCGTCTAATGAAGACATCAGGGTAGAAAGATATTGACCTCCAAAGTTGCTTACTTAAAATCACCTGCACATAAACATGTTAGAAAACACTAAATTGCTTTTAGATTTGGTTTCAAAAGCTAGGCAAACTGACACTTGAAAAAATAAAAACTGGGGCATTGGTTCACTATCATGAGGAAAATATGAATCTAGGATTTGAGCTCATGAAGAATAACAGGACACAAATGGTGAATCGTCAAAGTGAACTACTTAGAATTTGCAAATTGGAAACAATAATAGAAGTGTTTTTTGTAAAAGAAATGGACCTAGGAAAATGTGGAGATGGATTTATCAAGATTTGAAAATTAGCACATTTAAAGTATTTTTAGAATATAATACACTAGTACAATCCATTTGATCTCACCTATCATGAATATCAAGATATGACATCATGAATGTGGGTACCGACAAATCTTCATTTCTCCTCACCAATAAAAGCTAAAAATTGCATTTGGAATCACATTCAAAAATTGACCAAATGGATTTGTTATAAGCTCAAAATTGAAACATAACAAGTCTCTAACATCTAAAATGCAATGCAAAAGGAATTTTCTCAAACTAGTCAACTGGGTCAAAGTTATATCATGTCAAACTCAGTTTCTCAGAATTTAGAGCAAATTACATCAGCATGACATCAATAAATGACCAACTTTGATAGGTTCAAAACCTACTTAGATGGATTCAAAATGACTCAAAATGTGAAACATAGGCTCTTTGGTATGGACAATAGACACTCCTAGAGTGGCAAGTCATGAAACATTACTGGGTGCAAGATATTCAATTGTAAACATAGCCTCATGCCCCTATTTGACACTTGGACAAAAAATGCAGGATTGGAAATTGCTCAAAACGAGACTTCATGAAATGGCTCATAATGGAAATTTATCATCATGTAATACATAGACACACTGAATGCAAGGTGTTAGAAACATTAAACACCTTGTAGACCTCAAATGGATAGTCGGGTACATATGCATCAAAAAGTGCTTATAAGACCTGATTTTTCAATGGTTCTCAAAATCAGGGCTTCGATTTTGAGTCCCAACAATGCCTAATGGGTGATGGTTACCATAGTTTAGTTTTATTTTTTGTTATTCTTTAGCAGTTTAATTAGTTAGGGTAACATGAAATTATTCACTCTTGGTGGAGTAATTTTGACTATGGTTAGTTTCAACCCTATGTGCCTATACATGTAAGCACTTGTTGCTCATTAAAGGTTGAATCTTGGTAGATATAAAATGAAACTTATTTTCTTGACATCTATGCTTTAATTAAAGTATGAACTCTATGGTGAAATATATACAAAAAAAATTCAATTTTATAATTTGAGTTTTTGAATGTTGGATATTTTTGTCCATTTATGTGAATGATTTATTTGAAGAGAAATAAAACTAAAACCACCACTAGACCATCATCCCCAATGAAAGAAATCCCTCAATCAACTTCCATTCAATCTTTGCTCATTCCTAGAACTCTAACCCATTATTCTATAAATATACATCTCCTTAATATTGTATTACCAAGAATGACACTAAATCAACCTTGGGGTGTTCTTGCAGGCCCTTTGAGACTAAGAGGAAATTTGGGAAGATTACCTAAAGAAATGCAAGAATTTTTACCCAAATTTAGTGGAGACAAAAAAAATCTCCAAAGGAATGTTTAAATTCTTTTAATACACCATGTGGAGTCTTCGCAGTCCCTATAAAGGACATAGTAGTAAGGATATTTGTCCAAACCTTGACTGATTCATCCCTTGATTGGTTTCACCACTTACCTAATGTTTCAATAACATCTTGGGATATTATGAGAAACTTTTTTGAAGCCAAATTCAAATCTACAGATGATGCTAATTCTTTGTTGATGCAGTTAATCTTGATGAAGAAAGAGATACATGTACCCATGTGGGATTTTGTAGCAAAATTTAATAAGTCCCTCCAACAAATTTTGAATGCCAATAGACCCAATGAAGAGAATCAAAAGGGTTTCTTTTCAAATGTAATGCCCTTAGATGTTTCTTTTCCATTAAAAATAACTAACCCTAAAACTCTTAGAGATGCTGAGAGACTTGCTATCAAGTTAGGATATGACTTGATAATAAAAGCTAAATACAAGAAATATTTACAAATCCATAACTCCTATGCTTCTACTTCCTTCAACAATGATCCATTGATTCAAGAGATGATGAATAATTTTATAGCTATTAAAAGATAACAAACTAAGGATACCACTCCTTATTAATACATCTCACATCGATATCCAAACCAAAATACCTCTAACTCTAGAAATAAATTTAACCTTTCTCCTACCCATCAAAGGCTTCAAATTGAGTCACCCACTAGTAAAAAAAATATGTGCATCTTCCATCTTACCAATGATAAAGGGGCTATGTGGCTAGAGAGTGTAAGACACAAATAGTTGGAAGTAGAAAAGGAAGCCACAACAAATGTGCTATTGAAGATGAGTCTTTTGAAGCACTTGGTGACTCTATAAGGTACTATTTGGAATATGAATCTAATTTTGATGGAGGTGGTGACATTTTGGTGACTTTGGAAAAACCATCATGTTTAGTCTTAACCAGAGGACAACACAGGGGAAAATCATACTCCCAACATCAAAAACCTATAGTGGCTCCACAAGTGAAAGATGTGAAGGATTGAATGTGGGAAGGATAAAAAGTGCCACTTCCCCAAATTCCTCAAGTTAAAATTTTAAAAAGGTCTAATCCTAATTCACTCTTAATGATACAATTGGTTAGGGTACTAACAATGTAGATTGGGAGAGATCAACCCACAAGAGCACCTTAGCAAGGTTTGAAAGCCTGAACAAGACCCAAGACCCCACACTTGCACCTTGACCACAAAAATGGCTTAACACATGAAACCTACTCCAAACATGGGAACATGAACCTAGACTCAAGGCATGTAGTTTTTACATCAGCATGGACATGTTGACTGAATTTGAAGGCCCCAAACTGAGAAAATGACATAGTTGCTTCATTAAACCCATGGATTCCTAGTAGCCTAAGCAATGAGATTTTGGCTTGCAACTAGTACATTTTGAATGGAAGTAAGAAACTAATCACCAAGATTATTTTCTATTTCTGATGTACTATCAAAAACCACCAAGTGTTCATACCGCATAGACAAGAATGCTAACATAACCCATAAGGACAACAACTAGGCCTAAAGGGCTAATTAAGGTGTTGTTACAAAGGAAGTACTATTTAGACACGTTGCAAAAAACCAAACCAATTTGATAGGTTTGGGAATGTTCCAAATAGTCTAAATCCAAATTTTGAGGCTTTTAAAATGAGTTTAAGGGTCCCAAATGTTGACTATAAAAAAATAATGAGTTGGTGCATACATGGTATATGCAACTAGTGCATCATATTTCTCCCTTGTTCCTACATGTTAGCACCTAAAAATAAAAGAATCTCAAAGATAATTAAGAGTATAAGGATTCTACCAAAGGCCATTAATTTCCTATGGTGGAATCTAAAGCTGTGAAACAATTTCTTCCAAAACCCTAGAAACCCTCAAAATTCGGATTGTTTGCAAAAAAATAGGTGTAAATTGAGTTATATAGAGTCTCATAACCTCAAAATAGTTTCATTGGAAAGCTAACTTAGAGATGCATGTATCAGCACTAGGCTCAACCTCCTATGCATCCATACACATCCATACCATTTAGAAACTCACTTAAAATGCATAAAATAGGATTGCTTTTATTGATTTCAATGCCAAAAACTTACATTCTACCTTCCACCCACCTGAAATGGCTATAAGAAGATCCTCCCCAACTAATCCAACCAAATTTTACAGGTTGTGACCATTAGGGGATTGATTACAAATACTTTTGGTTGATTATGCAAAAAGTTGTAAAGTTGCATAGCAACTTTTGCAACTTCTAGTGCATTTTACATCTTAAAGCCTTTAAGGCATTGTAACTATCTAAATGGATCCTAAATGACTTAATATAACTAATAGACCCTAGTTTATAAGAAAATTCATCCAATTACATAGATTTTTGCCCTTGTGTCCTGATTAAACAATGAGTTCATAAAATACCCAAATTGCTAATGGGCCACACAAAAGGGTTAAAGTGAACCTAAGAGTCTAGAATAATTGTCTTATTTAAAACATAGAAAAAAAACTTGAACAAGGTTGTAAATGACCCAAAAACCCTTATTTCATTATTCCATGTGAGAGTGCTCCTACACCATGCTGCCCTAGGGAAAAGAAACTCAAGTTCCTACTTGAGGTGAGTTGATCAAGTGTGTATCTATGTTGCTGAATCTAATATTCATTCATCTAGGTGGCATCAATGGCAAGTAATCCCTTCCATTTAACCAAGTATTGAAAATATGTTTGATTCTGTGTCTTTTTGACAATTTTGGTTTCAAAAATTGCTTCCAACTCTAAGGGTTGAGAACATGGTAGACCTGTCAAACATTCTTAATGTGAGTCTGTTGTAGATGTACCTGCAACATCAATAGAATCCTTGAAAATAGTGAGGTCATCCACATTGAAAATTGGTGAGATGGCAATAGTAGGTGTTAATGAAATTTCATAGGCATCAGGACCAAACTTATGCAAGATTGTACAAGGTACTATATTCTTCATTTGTAGTTTGGTATTATGACCTTTAAGGAGTCTTTCTTTTCTCAAAGATGCCCATACTTTGTCACCTACTTGGAACTAAACATCTTTTCTCTTCTTATCTGCTTGTGCTTTGTATTTTTGTGAAGTATGTTCCAATGTATCTTTCACCTTTTCTTGTACTTGTTCAATAAAGTCAAAAAATTCTTCTCCTTATGCACTTATCTTGATGTCATTAGGTAAATCTCTAAGTTCTAGAGGTCCCTTAGGATGATAGCCATAGACAATTGGAATGGTGTCTTTCTTGTTGACCTATTGAATGAATCATTGAAGGAAAATTCAGCTTGTGGAAGAATTAGATCCCAATTTTGTGTATATTACTTGGCGAGGCATCTAAGGAGGTTTCCAAGAGATCTATTTACAACTTTAGTCTAACCATCCATTTGAGGATGGTAGGAAAAGCTAAATTGCATATTAGTGCCTAATTTCTTATGCAAGGTTCTCCAAAAGTGTCTTTGGAATTCAATGTCTCTATTTGAAACAATAGAGTTAGGCAGACCATGAATTCTTACAATCTCTTTAAAAAAGAGATGGGTAATATGAGGGGCATCATGAGTGTTTTTACAAGGTATAAAGTGTGCCATCTTGCTGAAACTATCTACAACCACAAATATATTATCATATCCTAGTTTTGTCCTTGTTAATCCCATTACAAAGTCCAAAGGTATTGCTTCCCAAGGTCTAGAAGGGATTGGGAGAGGTTGGTATAACCCTTGGTTAGTTGTAGTACCCTTTTCTTGTTGGTATATAACACATGTATCTACATATTTCTTGACATCATGCTACATTTTTGGCCAATGATAATGTCTTTTAATAGCCTCTAATGTTTTGTCAATACCAAAGTGACCACTCATTGCCCCACAATGTTTTTCCTTTACTATATTGTCTCCCATAAAACATTTTGGAATACAAAGTTGATGACCCTTGAAAAGAAATCCATCTTGAATAAGAAATATAGAAAAATCTATATGGAACCTGTCCATAAGAGTAGTGCAAACCTGATATATTTCACCAAAATCTGCATCATCTTTGTAAAGGTCTTTCAATTCTTTGATGCCTATGCTTTGAAATTGGATTTTCTATAGAAAAATGATCCTCCTACTTAGAGCATCAACAAAAAAAATTTCTTGACCTTTCTTATGCTTTATGGTGAATGAATAGGCTTGTAATTGTTCCATCCACTTGATATGTTTCACACTCAACTTGTCTTGAGAATTTAGATAACTTAGAGCATGATTATCTATAAAAACTACAAATTCTTTATGTAATAAATAATGCCTCCATTTCTTGAGGGCTTGAACCATAGCATAAAGTTCTAAATCATAAGTTGAGTACTTCTTTTTAGCATCATTTAGTTTTTTAGAGAAGAAAGCCATATGTTTATTGTCTTGGCTAAGGACTGCCCTAATTCCTAGGTTGCTTGCATCTATCTCAAAATTAAAACCCTTATTAAAATCAAGAAGAGTGAGTATTGGATATTGTGCCATTCTTGATTTTAGATATTCAAATGCATCATTTTCTTCTTTAGTCCAAAAAAACTTTACCTTTTTACCTCCCTTGATCATATCTAATATAGGTGCACATACATGGTTGAAGTTCTTAATGAAATTTCTATAAAATGTTGTTAATCCATGGAAAATTCTTACATCACCTGCATTCTTTGGAGGAGGCCAATTAATGATTGCATCTACCTTTTCTTGATCCATTTTTTATGTCCCTTGTGAGATCACAAATCCCAAGAAGGTGAGTTCTTTTTGCAAGAATGGGCATTTCTCAAGGTTGATCATTAGTTGATGCTCTTTTAACCTTTTGAGAACCAATTCAATGTGTTCAAGGTGTTCCTCCAAGTTGCAATTGAAAATTAGTATCTCATCAAGGTAAACAACCAAAAACTTCCCAGTGTAATCATGAAATATTTCATTCATTAGCCTCATGAAGGTAGAGGGGGCATTGCTTAAACCAAATGGCATTACTAGCCTTTCATAAAGACCTTCTATAGTTTTGAAGGTAGTCTTCCATTCATCACTTGGCTTGATTCTTATTTGGTGATAACTAAATTTTAGATCTATTTTTGAGAAATATTATGCATTGCCCAATTGGTCTAGGAGGTCTTTAATACTTGGGATAGGAAATCAATATTTGATGGTGATTCTGTTAATGGCTCTACTATTAGTGCATAGTCTCCATTTACGATCATTTTTGGGAGCCAAAATTGATGGAATAGCACATGGGCTAAGACTTTTTTGAATAAGTCCTTTATCCAAAAAATCTACAACTTGTTTGGATATTTTAGCATTTTGAGTAGGAGTGAGTTTGTATGGGGCTTTATTAGGTAAGGATGCTCTAGGGATGAAGTCTATTTGGTGGCTTATGTCTCTAATGGGTGGGAGAGATGAGGCTAAATATTTTGCAACCACTTCCTTGTATTCTTCAAGAAGCTTTTGAACTTCTTTTGTGACTGATTTATCCTTTTTAGGTAATGGTTCATCTTTTGGTTTTAGAATTAATGCACATCCTTCTTTTTCTTCTTTTATTTCTTTTTCTCCCACTATTATAGCCAAAGGTTCTTTTTCCTTTTTAGGTTCAAGTATAGGTTTAAGATTATAAATTTTTCCATCCCTCACCATGGTGTATGTATTTTTTCTATAATTATACATGGCATCCATATCATATTTTCATGGCCTTCCCAAGAGAAGATGACAAGCATCCATTTCTATAATATCATAAAAAACTTTATCTTTGAAATCACCTAAAGAGAACTCTACCTTGGCTTGTTTATTTACAAGTGTTTTCTTCCCTTTTGTTATGCAAGAAACATTATAAGGAATGGATGAGGAATTATTTCTAGTTCTAATTTTTTGAACCATTTCTTTAGAAACTAGATTTTCTATTGATCCTAAATCAATTGACAAATTACATACCCTTTCTTTGCATTTGATCCTTTTTCTGAACAAGTTCTTCCTTTGTGCTAGTTCTTGAGCATGAGGTACTTGCACAAATGATTGTCTCATCATTAGTGCCACACCTTCTTCAACCTCCGAGTTTCTTTCTTCTTACACCAACTGGGTCCTTCTTTCTCCTTGATTACTGTTGTTTGATTTTTAAGGGCACTTGTTTGGATAGTGTCCTATTTGATTGCATCTGAAATACTTAGGAGGTCCATTAGATCTCCCTCTTCCTCTATTGAAGGGTCTTCCTCCTCTAGAGCCTCCTCTCCAAATAGATTCACCGTGGTCTTTTTTTGCTCCATAAACTTTCCTTCATTGGATGATTGACCTTTTTACCAAGAGTTACTTCTGCCCCTGCCTCTTCCTTTATTATATTGTTCATTTTTTCTTTGAAACTTCTCTTCCAACTTTAGTGCAGGTTGCACACATTGCTACATGGTGGTTATTGTTGTCAAACTCAATTCATCTTGAATAGATAACTTGAGACCTTGAAAGTATCTTGCCAACTTGATACTTTTAGATTCAACCTCTTGTGTCCTCATCACCAATGCTTGAAACTCATCAGTGTGGGCTAAAAATGTCATGTCTTTTTGACTTAGGTTCATTATTCTTCTACGAAGTTGAACTTCATAGTCTTCAGGAACATAGCCCTTCCTGAATAACTTCTCCATCTTCATCCATGTGGTTACTAGACTTTTGACATTATTTACTCTATTTCCTTAGGTGATATTCCACCATGTAAGAGAAATGCATTTCAACTTGGACTTGGCTATATTTGTCCTTTGATTCTTAGGAATCTCATCACTTTCAAAGAAACTATTTAGGGCATCCACCTATTCAACTACATCATCAAGGTTCCTTTTCCCATCATAGGTTGGTAAGTCTAATTTGGCATCTATGGTTCTTCTTTCCATGGACTTAAGAGTTCTCACAAGTAGCCTCCAATCTAGAGGTATTTGTTCTTCTTCCACCAAAGGTATTTCTTCATCACTCCCTTCATCAAATTCTTTAGAGTTTTTGGCTTTGGAAAGCTCTTCTCTAAGCCTTTTGAACTCATCTCTGATTTGTTGCATCTCAATTTTTCTAATTTTATCTATGTTCCTTTGTGCATCTTCCTTTATCGTCTACTCCTTCAAATATTTCACTATATTTGTATTAGTCATCTTGGATGGCAATACATCATTCACTCTATTTGATATTTTGACAAAATTTTAGAAGCCCAAAGATCTAGATGGGCTCTGATACCACTTGATGCAAGTGGTTAGGTACTAATGATGTAGATTGGGAGAGATCAACCCATAAGAGCACCTTAATAATGTTTGAAATCCCAAACAAGACCCAAGACCCACACTTACACCTTGACCACAAAATGGCTTAACACATGAAACGTACTACAAACATGGGATCATGAACCTAGACTCAAGGCATGTTTTTTTTACATCAACATGGACATGTTGACTAAATTTTAAGACCTCAAACTAAGAAAATGGCATAGTTCCTTCTTAAACCGTTGGATTCCAAGTAGCCCAAGGAATGAGATTTTGGCTTGCAACTGGTATATTTTGAATGGAAGCAAGAAACTGATCACCAATATTAGTTTATATTTCTAATTTACTATCAAACCATGAAGTGTTGGTACCACATGAAGAAGAATGCTGACATAACCTATGAGGACAACAACTAGGCCTAAAGGGCTAATTAGGGCACTATTACAAAGCAAGTACTATTTAGACACATGTAAAAAAAATAAAAAATGGATAGGTTGGGAATGTTCCAAATAGTCTAAATCCTAATTTTGAGGCTTTGGAAATGAATTTAAGGGTCCCAAATGTTGACTGTACCAAAATAGTGAGTTGGTGCATACATGGTATATGCACCTAGGGCATCATATTTCTCCCTTGTCCTTGCATGTTAGCACCTAAAACCAAAATAATCTAAAATATCATTAAGATTACAAGGATTCAACCAAAGGCCATTAATTTCCTATGGTGGAATCTAAAGTTGTGAAATAATTTCTTCCAAAACCCTAGAAACCCTCAAAATCTAGGTTGTTTGCAAAAAAAAAGGTTTAACTTGAGTTGTATAGAGTTTCAGAACCTCAAAATAGTTTCATTGGAAATCCAACTCAAAGATGCATCTAGTAGTACTAGGCTCAACCTCATATGCATCCATACACATCTATACCATTCAGAAACTCTCTCAGAATGCAAAAAATAGGGTTGCTTTTATTGATTTCAATGCCAAAAACTTACATTCTACCTTCCACCTGCCTAAAAGGGCTATATGAAGGTATTCTCCAAATGATACAACAAAATTTGAAAGGTTTTGACCATGGGGGGATTGATTACAAACACTTTTGTTTGGTTATGCAAAAAGTTGTAAAGTTGCATAGCAACTTTCACAACTTTAGGTGCATTTTTACATCTTAAAGGCTTAAATGCATTGTAACTGTCCAAGTGAGTCCTAAATGACTTAATACAACTAATAGACCCTATTTTATAATAAAATGCATCTAATTACATATATTTGTGCCCTTGTGACCTCATTAAGCAACGAGCTCATAAAACACCCAAATTGCTAATGGGCTACACATAAGGGTTAAAGTGAACCTAAGAGTCTAGAATAATTGTCTTATTAAAAACATAGAAAATAAACTTGAACAAGGTCATAAATGACCAAAACACCCTTATTTCATTATTCCATGTGAGAGTTCTCCTGCACCACTTGACATTGTCGAATTCAAATTTTTTTCTAGAATTCAAATTTCTCTTGTTGATTATCTAAAGATGAATTCTCAAGAACTTGATAGGTTAATAGATTATATTTATTAGCCTTCTCTAGTTTTAGGTTCTAAGAAAACTAATAAAATATCTGCTCAATGATAAATAACTAGATTCTCATGAAGAAAAAATTCAACTTAAAAATTTAAGCTCCACTAGCCCTCTTAGAGAAAAGGGTATGTGTAGGATCATGGTGTGCTAAAAAGTGGCAATGTAAAAAATATGTTGTTTTCTAACATCCAAATGAATTTCAAAATCCACTTTCCATTTTTTCTCACCCATCATTATAACAAACCAAAAATACAATACATTGCCTTATCAGCTACTCAATTTTAGAATGGGTATCTGATTTGAAAATGGGTACCCGATTTGAAAATAGGTATCCAATTTGCAAATAAGTACCCAATTTCATAATGGGTACCTAATCTATGTGCCCAAATCATGGCACCAATTCAAATGTAAAGGGAGCGGGACCAATTTTTATGTTAAATACTAATTTTTATTTGCCAAACTCAAGGGTGCGAGGGAGGAGGGAATTATTATATATACTTACTAAAATTTATTATATAGTATTAAATAATTATAATTATTATTTATTATATAATTATTTTATATATAGTGAGTACTTATTATATATTATTATATAACTATATATCATATATATTATATATATTATAATTATATATTTTTATATATTAGTAACCCAAGTTAATAAACTATATGACAATTTATGTTCCTAGGGTCCCCTAGGGACATCCATGTTGTGTTCCAATGAGTCTAAAGGAGTCATGAGATACCTGATGACCCCTTTTGACCCATTATATAACAACATATGTTCTTAGAGGTCATATTTTTCATAGGGACATTCATCTTGTGTTTTAATGGGTAGAAAGGGGTTAGAATATTCTAGGACCCCTATAGACATACATGTTGTGTTACAATGGGTCGAAAGGGGTTATAGAGTATCCCATGACCCTTTCAACCCATTACATGACAAAATACATTCCTAGGAACATATGTTGTCATATAATGGGCCAAAAGGGGTCATAGGGTATCTGATGACCCCTTTTGACCCATTAGAACACAACATGTATGGTAGTAGGGGACCTAAGACCCCTAGGAACATATGTTATCTTTTAATCTATTGAAAGGGGTCATAGGATGTCAATCCAATGAAATATAACACACATGATAATAAGGGTCCTAGGACCCCTAGGAATGTATGTTCTCATATAATGTGTCAAAAAAGGTCATAGGATACCCTATGACCCCTTTCTAACCATTGAAATATAAGAGGTATGGCCTTAGAGGTCTTAGAAACCCTAAGAAAATATGCTTTCATGTATTGGGTCCAAAGGGGTCATAGGATTCCCAATGACCCCTTTCTACCCATTAGAAAAGAACATGTATGATTTTAGGGGCCCTAAAACCCCAAGGAAAATATGTTGTTGTGCATTTGATTAAAATGGGTCATAGGTTATTCTATGGCCCATTTAAACCTATTTAAACACAACATGTTTGTCCCTAGGGGTGCTAGGACCCACAAGAACATATTTTATTATGTAATGGGTCAAAAGGGGTAATAGGATATTCTTTAATCTCATTTGACCAATTAGAACACATGTATGTCTCTAGAGTTCTTAGGAACCCTATAGGCATATTTTGTCATGTAATGGGTCAAAATGTGCCATGGCATGACCTATGACCTCCTTCTACAAATTCAAACACAACATTTATGTCCCTAAGGGTCCTAAGAGTCTTAGGAACATATCTTGTCATGTAATGGGTCAAAAGGGGTCATAGAGCACCTTATGACCCATTTTGACCAATTACAACACATCATGTATGTCCTTAGGGTTCCTAGGACCCATAGGGACATGCATCATTTGTTTTAATGGGTCAAAAGGGGTCATACGGTTCCTTATGACCCATTTTGACCTATTAAATAATAATATATGTTCATAGGGGTCCAAGGACCCCTAGGAAAATATATCATTTGTTCAAATGAGTCAAAAGGGATCATAGAGTTCCCCATGATCCCTTTTGACAAATTATATGACAACATATGTTCCTAGGGGTCCTAGGACCCCTAGGGACATAAATCATGTGTTTGAGTGGGTCGAAAGGGGTCATAGGATAACCTATGACCCCTTTTGACCCATTAGAAGTTAACATATTTTTCTAAGGGTCCTAGGACCCTTAGTGTTGGAAATATATATGATGGGCTAATTTATTGAGAGGGGAGGGGTGAATCAGTAACTTATAAAACTTAATCTATATTTACCAATTAATCCTTCATGTGAATTCTAATCTAATTCCATGCATAAGAAACTAAAAACATTCATAACACTTTGACACACAATATTGTGACCTAGAAACCTTCCAAATAGAAAGTAAAACTAGGGTGGGGATGATACCAACAACCTTTATTAATATTGTATAAAGTTGGCCTATTAAGGCTTACAATGATCACTTTTGATGATTTTCCCTATTAGGAGCAATAAGGATTGCTAGGTCCACCTTGTAAAAGGATTTACGAACATACAATAAAGTTTTCTCTCCATATAGAGATTTACAAAAGACTATTAAGTCTACCTTGTCAAAGGATTTAATTGATCCACCTATTAGGATAAAAAAATGGCTAATCTTTAATCTGTAACCTGGTTTCCTGAATGAGATTCTATTGAGTATAATGATTTCCTTGCTGCAATAGATAAATCTTTGTTGCTCCTTATACTATTGTAGTCTTTCTACTTCACACTTCTTCTCTTTAGATTTGCATTATACTTCTTGTCATATATTCTTCATGCTTCATGCATTTGGATGTGATATAGAACATTATATATATACCAATCCAAATTATATTTCAACAAAGTTAGCTACAATACAAGTTTACACAAAATACTCAAATTCGGCCCATGTATGCAAGAACTCATGTTCTAAAGAGTAGCTCAGTGATGTTTTGATACTCAACATCCACTACCAATGACTAACATCATCATGAATTTGATAGATGTGAAGCTTGGTCCATATTGATCAGTTCTAAGTAGTCTAAACTTGGTCTATACTAGTGACATGATGAATATTGTGAAACTCGGCATTTAAACTAAATCACTTGATTCACACTGCATAACGGCTTGGTCAATACTATCACAATGAGATTGGTATAAATTGAATTACTTGGTTAACACCGAGTGGCTCTATCAACACTATATTCTCATCACTATAATTGTAATCTTGGTAAGCACTTCACAACTTAGTTTGCTCCAAGGAACTTAATAAACCTTATGAAGCTTGGTTTATACTACTGATCACCATTATGTAGAAACTACTCAACACAAACTAAATACTATTCCTTGAACTCGGTAGCAACTATATAACTCAGTAAAGCCTAAAATGATTGGTTAACAATGTTAACTATATAATAAGCTTAGTAGATTAGTGAAAAAAGCAATTATTAAAAAAAAACTGAATTCTCAAAAAGTCCAAAACACCTTTTCTTCTCCATCTTGTGTCTCCAAATCGGTAGAGTACTCTATTTTTGAAATTTTTCAAAATTTCTTTTGTAAGAGATGTTTCTCTAAGTGTCCCTACATATGTATGATATGATGCTACTCACCTCCCCCCCCCCCACACACACACATACAATATACTTTATATCTTCTTACATCTTTTCTCCTTTACATATACATTTTCTTCCCCTGTTATACTACCTCTTATATTATATCTTCTCCCCCTTTTTGACATTAATGCCAAATGTGTATGCTATATACTATATAGTAATTGCAAAATGTGACAAGTAATCTAAATGTACCTTTAGAATCAATGCCAATGTCTTGTCCCAATTTTCTTGCAACACTTTGCATGTGTGCAATGTAACTTGAACTTTTGTTGAAAGTTCTATCATGTGGTCTACAATAGAGAAGTTTTTATCATGGATAAGAGTTTTAGCATGCGAAATATGTTTCTACAATGCATCCAAGTTCAAGAGAATCATGTCCTATATGTCTACCTATATAGCTCTTATCCTAACTTCTTCAGTTAGTAATTTTTCCTACATATCAATTAAGAATTTGATCTTTTTGTAGTGGGAAGAGTTATAACTTGGGTCAAGTTGCAACTATTGTGCACTTACCTTTAGATCTTCATCAATCTTAGAAAGTTTATCTTTAATTTCTTTGGTGAAATTAAAAGTATCATAAAGTTTACCAAATAGTGAAGTCACATTGTTGCAAGAGGTCTCCAATGAGCTTAGAATAGTAGACAAGTCTACTTGATGAATTGCAATCTTCTATACAATTAGCTCCAATACATTATTCTCAATTTTTTTCTCTACTGTCTATAAAATTTTCTCCTATACATTCAAATCTTTGTTGAATTTTTGGACTGCCTCTACTAACTGAGCAAAAATTGGTTGAGAAGTGTCAACCTATATGTTGAGTGCCTCTACTAGAATATTCTTTGCATCTTCAAGCACTTGAAATTCTTTATTCCTTTATTCTCTAAGCCTCTGCTACTTATCTTTCTTCTAAAGAAATTCTCCAATGATTTGCATTTGATCAGGATTAAGATTGGAGATATCCCAATGTGGGATAACTATCTCCTCATCAAGATCAATTTCTTCTTCCTTCTCTTTGCCTTTACTCAAATTTTTTTTACTTAGTTGAAGCTTGGTCTCAACTATCCTTGCACTTATTTATTGCATGCTTGGAATGGAAACAAAGGTAGAAATAGTGGGACTGGTAGAAAAAGTAGATACTACACTTATTGAATAAATACCTTGTGTAGCCAAAACTAATGAAGGAGGAAGTATTGTTTGGTGTAGGAGTGCGTTTGTAATAGAAAGACAACCTACAATATGACTAAAATGCAGGGCACAAAGAAAATATCAAAATGTTTTGAGTTTAAAATCTGAAATTTGAAATGTTTGTGTGTGAGTTTAGAGTTTTATGTTTTAAAATAAATGTCCTTTTTTTTTGTGGTGGAAATGTTTAGGTGGTATTCCTATAAGCCTACCCAACATTATCCACTTAGGACTTAGTATGAGTTTATTTTAGATTATTTTGGGTGTGTTAAAGGTTTCTAATTTTTGAAAATGTTTATGGGAAAAATCAAAAGGGAGAAAATGATGAATATTCCTAAAGCACCATGTGTAGGCATTCAAAATGTAACCGCCAAAAGAAAGCTATGATGTATTTTTGGGAGTTACATTAGAAGGTGAATATTCCTAAAGCACCATGTGTAGGCATTCAAAATGTAACCGCCACAAGAAAGCGATGATGGATTTTTGGGAGTTACATTAGAAGGTTTTTCAAAAAGAGAAAGAGTGAATATTGGAAGAGAGATTTTTGGAGAGATTTTTTTTGGGAGAAAGTGAATAGAATGAAGTTCTTGAGTTTTCCTGTAATTTTCTTAAGTTTTTAGTGTTGTATAGATGTGATTGTGTAGTATTCTACATACATCTTTCTATCTATATTTAGATCAACAATTTGGAAGAAATCTAAAAATCAGATCTTAATAGTTTAATATTTTCTTATTGTTCATTTCCTATCAGCCGAATCTCTCTATTGTTTTGAGAGTGGTCTTTGCATGGGGGTTTTCTAAAGATTCTCCAATGATCTTTGTCATCCATTGGAGGATTCTCTATAATTTCATGCATTTATTTATTTCTGTATTGTTGTCTCATATCTGGTTACAGAAAAATCTAGTTGTAATGCGGATTTGAATGGGCAACATCTTCATGTGTTGACCCTCATTTCATTAAATTTCTATGCATTTTCTGAAAGCTACATTCATGCATGTGAAGCCTAAAGTCATGTATTTGATTTTCTAAAGGTTCTAAAATCCCTCTGCATCAAATGGCACATAAAAAATATGAATGAATATCATTAATCAATAGTACCTTGGATGGAATTTGAGATTGTTCTGTACTTGGATCTAGGGTTTCTATGACAGTTGGACTCAGCTTGATTTCTGGTACCTTCCATTTCATGCCTTGAACTAACATCTTTGACCCTTTCTTAGTCTTGCTACTAGAGGATTTCATTTTCTCTATAGGGTTTTCAAAGACATGGAAATCTTCAACAATAATTCTCTTAGATCACTTGGATGAACTAAAATATTTTTGCATGGATAGCTCTAGAAAATTCATAGTGACAAATGAATTTGATTTCACCATTTTATCAAGTTTTGCCTTTCAATCACCATAAATTCCTAGTATGATCATTCACTCAAATGACAAATTATCTTCCACTCAGCTTTCATTGAATGCTCAGTAGGGACATCCATGACTCAGTTTCTACACAATAATGAGGTACTCCCAACCTTACTCGATAGGGTCTTGAAGCTCGACCTCACTCGGTAAGGTTTGCAACTTGACCTCATTCAGTAATGACTGGCATATTCTTGAATTCTTGGAAATCCCTTTGCATCTTGAATTTTTATATGGATCTTTCATTCTGCTAAGTGGAATTGATGTGAGATGTTTTCTTTAGAATTCGAGTTCCAATTCTCCCTGTGGGAGATCAAGTGGAAATGCTTGAGTCACCGAATTCTTGAGTGACAATTTCTTTATTGCTCGGACTTGAATTCTCAGAAGATTTTGAAATCCATGTCTTCTTGAGATTTCATCATCCTTTCATTAGTTTTCCTTTCTATGTTTAGGTCATTCTACAATATTTCATTTTTTGATCTCAGATTTGTGATTTCTTCATTTGCATTGGTGACCTAGTCAATGAAGTCTACTTGCTGAAGGGATAGGTGCTAAATTTCATTTTTCTTTCCTTCTATCTCTTCTTTTATCTTATTTTAATCTTCCATGACTTCGCACAATCTTACTAACTAAATTTCTTACTCTCTTCTCAACTTCTATTACTTCTTCTTGAAGTGTACCATTCTTTTCTAATAATTATTTGATTGCCTCATTTGTTGCATCTGAATTGCTTTCTAAATGGATTTCTTCAATTCTTTCTTCAATGTATAGTGTGTCATTCATCTATATTGCAAGATCTTTTCTTCTTTTCAAGGATTGAGAGAGTTGTTCCTTTGCTTTCTTTAGTTGTCCAATAGAAAATTCCAAATCTAGCTTTTCATTGTTAATAGTGTTATCAAGTTTGAATGCCTCTATAGCCTCTAATATGTGCTCAAAATGTTAAACTTCTTTTCTAAGAACCATAAATATTGATAGCAATTGTTGGAAATATGTATGATAGGCTAAGTTATTGAGAGGGGAGGGGTGAATTAGTAACTTATAAAACTTAATCTTTATTTACTAATTAATCCTTCATGTGAATTCTAATCTAATTCCATGCATAAGAAATTGAAAACATTCATAAAACCTTGACACACAATATGGTGACCCAGAAACCTTCCAAATTGAAAGTAAAACTAGGGTGGGGATGATACACACAAGCTTTAGTACTATAGTATAAAGTTGGCTTGTTAAGGCTTACAATGATCACTTCTAATGATCTACCCTATTAGGAGCAATGAGGATTGCTAGGTCCACCTTGAAAAAGGATTTACAAAAGACTATTAAGTCTACCCTGTGAAAGGATTTAAGTGACCCATCTATTAGGATGACATAGTGATTGATCTCTAATCTATGACTTGGTTTTCTGAATGAGATTCCTTTGAGTGTAATGATCACCTTGTTGTGATAGATAAATATTTGTTGCTTCTTATACTATTGTAGCCTTTCTACTTCACACTTCTTCTCTTCAAATTCACATTATACTTTTTCTCATATATTCTTCATGCTTCATGCTCCATGCTCCATGCTTCATGCTTCATGCTGTTGAAATCTAATTGATAAGATCATTGTTAAGAGATATTGTTAAAATGGAGATTGTTGAAGAAGACTATGTGTTCCAATCTTTGTTTTGTCACTAATGTCAAACCTGTTATTTGATGGTAAGACAACTACTTATAAGATTCAAGTACTATCACTTAGTTGATTGAAGAAGAGGATTTGATCAATAAGAGGTAACAATAGCACCTATAGTAAAGGTTGAGTTATGATTATGTAATGAAGTACAAGGATTAGTTAAGATAGTGATGACATGATGTATTGATGATCTACTTAAGGTTACAAAATTTTTGCTACACTTAGAAAGTTTAGAAGAATAAGTTTTAAAAAAAAATTGTACCAAGCTTGACCAAGTGGATTGTAGGTACCGAGAAAAGTTAGTGCAAGCTGAGCAGAAAGTTAGTTGGAGCCAAGTGAAAGCAAACTCTAGTGGATGTCAAGCAAAAAACTTGATGCCAAGTAAAGTTTAACTGATGCTGAGTGATTTCATAGTTGATGTTAAGAAATGTAGTATGTACCAAGCATCATAAGATTGATAATGCTAAGCTACTACATTATGTTTAAGATAGAAGATTCACCAATTCTAAGTTGACAAGTTTGTTCCCTTAAAACTTGTGAACTAAGAGGAAGATAAGGTTGATGAGCTAGTGGCATAGAATTTGATGTAAAAATTTTTAAAGAAAATTCAAATGGATTCTAGGAGAAGTTTCTAGAAAAGATAAGATATGGGGTAGATACATTGTATCCTACCTAATCCATACAAAAACCCTGATTTGGATGATGGATAATGAATGGGAAAATATTGTAATTTCCTATTTATGGGAATGTCTAGTCATGAAGCAAAAGTTGTTGGTGTCATGTGTGAGAACCTAAGGAGGAGAAGCAATTGAAAGTTTTGCTTCATCAAGTGTCCCAAGAGAAGAGTTTGCAATGGCATGTTAATTAAGAAGGCTTAAGAAGATGAATTTTTGAAGGGTGAACAAGCTATTAGAGCTAAAAATTATGAAGGCCAAGTAGAATTGAGGACCGAACAAAGATCTATAATTTGCAAGAGAAGTTGTAAGTTGTATCAGATCAAAGCTCTACTATCACTCTCTAACAATTGTATCAATCTAGGGTAAATCCTTTGGATTAAGGTTGACCTAATAGTCATTTAAAAAACCATTAACTAGGTGGCATTACAAGTGAATGGTCTAAAGTCCTCTAACAAGGCCTACTTTTAACAAGGTGATTGAAATCCCTTAACTAGGTCACATATAACAGTGTGTATTGTAACCTTTAATAGGGTTGGCCTTTCATAGGGAATCACTTCAAAAGAGTGAAATGGAGTAGCATATTACTAGTGGTTTTTCCCAAATTGGTTTTCTATGTAAATCCTTGTGTTAAGTGTGCTAATGAATGTGTTTTGTTTCATGCTTTACATTTTTGCAAGTTGATTTGATAGTAACATACAAGTTTTAGTATTTACCTAAAGGATGCAAGCATGGGTATGAATATTTTATGGGTTCACTAGGTTGTGAAAGGTTTTATTTATACATCAAGACCTTGGATAACTGATTCACTGCCCCAGTTATTCTAAAAGTATTTCAATAATTTGTATCAGAGTCATATGCTTAAGAGGACTAGTTTTAAGATACTAGAAGCACAAAGATTGAGATGTCAAAAAAAGAAGTACCTAGGCTCAATAGAGATAACTTTCTTACCTCTGATTTATGGGTTGATTGTGTTACAATTATTACAGTTAGATGCAAAAATTGTAACACAATCAATCCAAAAACCATAGTTAGGAATTCTAATAGATTGTGGAAAACTACTATCTATAGAGATAACTTTCCTGCATGGTAAAGTTGAATGAAACTTTACCTTGGAGGACTTGGAGATCATGCACAATCTACCATTATAGTGGAACATGTTGATCTAGTTGGAGCCCTAACTACTAAAGATATGAAGAAGAAGAAAGAGCACAATTAGGTGATGTTGGAGATTGCCTCTACTCTAAGCTATGGCAATTTTGATGATATCAAAGGCTATGATAGTGCAAAGAAAATGTGGGATTCCCTACACCATCTATGGGGGAGACAAAAATGTTCAAAGAGGCAAATTTGAGAGCCTTAGAAGTAAGTTTGATGATATGAGAATGGAAGAAGGTGAAAATATTGCTCAATATGTTACTAAGATAAAAGAAGTTGTTAGTGGAATAAGAGAAGCTACTGTTCAAATAGATGATGATATTTTGTTAAGTAAAGTCTTGAGAACATTATTGTCTATTTATACTATTAGAGTTTTTGCAATTTAAGAGTTGAGTTTTATTCTAGGGAATGATCTAACCCTTGAAGGATTGGTAGGTAGACTCATTGCTTTTGAGTTACCTAACTTTGACAATTAAAAACCTAAGAGTCTTGAATCTACCTTCAAAGCTAAGTTGTTATGGAAGAATTCTGAGGAGGTGAAGAAGAAGAAGAAGAGAAAGATAAAATATGTATCTAGTGATAGTGATATAGATGAGGAAGATGTTGAAAAATTAGAAGCACTACTGGAAAGAAGATTTCATAGAGGCAAAGGCAAGTTCAAAGGTAAGTTATGGATCATTTGTTTCAATTGCAATGAGGTTGATCATATTGGTATAGGATGTACATAGAAGAAGAACTATAGAGATGGAAACAAGTACAAAAATTGAAGAGAAGATGATAGCAAAGACTACAAAGACAAAGGCAAGAAGTCATGCTATAGAACTATTTGAACTCTATTGAGCAAAACTCGCCATCATTGTCAATTCTCACACACTTAATCTTCTTACTAGTTTGATTCTCTATAAGGGCTTTAAATTCCTTGAACTGACTAAAGACTTGTATCTTACTTTTCAAGAAATAAATCCATGTCCTACAATAATCATCTATGAAAGATACAAAAAATATAGACTTGGAGATTGAAGGAACTTTTGTTAGAATCTGAAAAGATTAATAACCTAGAAAACTAGTGCAAAGAATAAATATCTAAACTATGAATGCAAATGACACAAAATCAAAATAGCAACATAGAGTTAGTCTCCAAGAGAGAAATGCAAATTGTAGAAGAAAAATAGCATTAAGAGGATGGAAAAATAAAAGATGCAAATACAAGCCAGGTAGCATGCTTATATAGGGTAGGAAGAGGGAGGAGGTGGCAACACCAACCAATAAGGAGCAACCATCTATCAAACTAAAGATAGAAAAGTATCTTCCCAAGATAGCTAATGGATGCTCACATGTAGGAAGGTGACACCTCACAACCATTCACCTAATAAGATGTGCTTTATTAACCTAAGCAAGATTATTAAAAGTGTAGGAAAAACCTAGCAAAATAGGAAAAATTAAAAACTACACTAACACCACCCCATAAGAAAAGCTTAGGTGGATGTAGAAATGGGTGCTAACAAGTCAAGCCTGATGAGGTACCCATGTACATAAGATTTCCCAAAAAAGAGAGAAAAGAGACCCTCCAAAAAAAAAGTCAAGACTCCAAGTGAGAGGAAGAGGCCCCCCCAAAAGATGAACCATCCCGCACCCCTAGCAAAGCTCAAAAATGAAAGAAGTTGCTCTCAGTGAAGGGTTTGGTGAAGATATCAGCATCTTGCTCTTAGAAGTTAGACAATAGCGAAGGTCAATGACATGACCATGGATGAGCTCTTGGATGTAGTGCATGTGGATCTCTATGTATTTGGTCCGCAGATGATGAACTAGATTCTGTGAGATCTGAATGGCACTTTGGTTGTCACAAAATATGACTAATGGCCATCTAATCTGGATACCAAAATCAATGAGAAGATGTTGAAGCCAAATGGCCTCAGTGGCGGCATTTACAGCCCCTCGATACTTAGCCTCAGTAGAAGATAGAGCAATAGCAGACTATTTTATGCTCGACCAACAAACAGGACCCAAGTGAGAAGCTATATGCTGAAGTAGACTTGTGATCCTCAAAATCACCTGCCTAATCTAAATCTATGTAGCCCACCAAATCAAGCTCAATACCTAATACATAGTGAATCCCACAACTATGAGAACCTTGAATATAATGAAGGATCCACTTGGCTACTTTCCAGCGTAGCTCATGGGGCTTCTGCATGAACTGAGAGAGCATGCCTACATCATAGGAGATGTTAGGTCTCGTATGAGATAAATGAGACTCCCAATAAGTTGGCAGTAAAAAGTGCCATCAACAAGTGGAGAAGAAAATTGAGCCTCAAGTTTGACTCCATAAAGGAAGGGAGTCAGAGCACGCTTACAGTCAGCCATATGAAACCTCGAGAGTAAATCTAGAGCATACTTGGATTGTTTGATGGTGATCCTAGAAGGAGACTGAAGGATCTCAATCCTGAGAAAGTAATGCAACAAGCCCAAGTTAGTCATCAAAAAAACTGTCCTGAAGGGCCACTTTGATAGCCTTAATGGTGGGTGAAGAACTTCTTGTGATCAGCAAGTCATCAACATACAAAACCAAAAATAGAAGTGAATCACCCTGCTGCAAAATGTAGATATTAGGATCAAAATGGCATTGAGTGAACCCAACTGATAGAAGGAAGGAGTCTGTTGGGACTAAAAATTGCATGTTTCATTTTAGTCACATCTTGAAAATTTAGAGAAATCAAGCTTATAAATGCTTTTAACGAGGTTGTACCCAATTGTCCATTTGAGACTCCTAAGGTGTTTAATGCTTCTAGAACCTTTCATTCAGCATGCCTAAGCATTTCATGAAGTTAAATTGAATTTTTGAGTCATTTGATGAAGTCCTGTTTCAAGCATTTGTCAAATTTGCAATTCTGCCCTAGTGTCAAACAATGACAGGAGGCTATGTTTGCCATTGAATATCTCGCACCTAGAAATGTGTCATGACTTGTCACTTTGAGATTATCTAGTGTCCATACCCAAGAGCCTACATTTCAGATTTTGAGTCATTTTGAGTTTGTCTGACTAGGTTTTGAATCCCTCAAAGTTGGTCAGTTACTGTTTTCATGCTTTTGCAATTTGCACCTAATTCTGGGAAGCCCTGTTTGATGTGCTATAACTTTGACCCAATTGATCCAAATGTGAAAATTATTATTTTTTTGGATTGTAAATGTCAAAGACTTGTTATGTTTCAATTTTTGAGTCTTGATGAATCCATTTGATCAGTTTTCAAACACGATTCCAAATGGAATTTCTAAAGTTTTACTAGTGTCAGCACTTGCAGATTTATCAATACCCCTGTTCGTGGAATTATAACTTGAAATATGTGATTGGTGAAATTGAATGGATTGTACCATTGTGTTATCCTCTAAAAATACTTTAAGTGTGTCAGTTTTCATGTCTTGACGAATCCGTCTTCACACTTTTCCAGGGTCAATCCATTTATAAAAATTGTTATCTTGTTAGTGTTTCCTATCCTGTTAATCCAAGTAGCCCACTTTGAACGTCCTCCATTTGTGCCCAGTTATTCGTCATGAACCCAAATCGCATTTTCATATTCACCTCATGACATAGAATCAGTGTCCCTATTTTCATCTTTCCAAATGTCCGTTTGCCCAGTTTTTCGAGCTAAATCTAAACCCAGTTTGTTGTTTTCTAACGTGTTTGCTTGCAGGTAAATTTGAGAAGACAACTTTGACAGTCAATATCTTTTGACTATGAATTCATCATGAGACAATATTCAACATGGTGCAAGAGTGCGGAGCAAAGAATCAGTGTGCCGATTTTCAAAGCCTGATCAGGTGTTCTGGTTAGTTTTTAAGGCTAGTCGACAGACCTCCTGGCATGAAATTGATAGGTTGCAAGAAAGGGATGAAATGAGTTTTAAATGTTGCTTTAGTGATGGATTTTAATTTAAATCAGTTTGAGATGCCAAACGGATTAATCTAAAGGATTAGTTGTCAGGAAACAATTTTTTTTTAAGTTGGACATGCCTTGGGGCTCAACTAATCTTCATCATATTAACCTATAAGTGTTATACATGATTAAAATTGGCCACTTAGCCCTTTTCCAGTTAAGTTTAAAGGCTAAAAAGTGCTGATGAAACTAGTTTGGCAGATCAATATTAATCCTGAAACTCCTATTCGTAAAGAAAAGATTGGTAAATTTTATGTTGGAGACTATTATATCATTTTATATACTTAACATTTTTGTGAAGAAATGAGGTCCACATAATGTAACCTTGCCAGTTGGAGTAATGTGTTAAGGCAAACAATTATGATTCTTCTGAGCACCGTGGAAAAATCAAATTCAATATGGGAGGAAATTATTTTTCACATATCCAAGATTAAAGGAGAGTGAGATTATTTTGAATGCCCTGTAACAAATGATGAAGTCTTTATTAAGACTATCAGATGCTCCTACCACCATTCAATTTTGCCAACTATTTTGGTATTCAAGGTTCTTGTAAAGGAAGGGGTAGAGGCATTAAAGGAGCAGGGGTTGGAGTTAAAGAGAACACACACCCTCAAAAACAATAGACCCACCCTCCAATGCCCATAGCTTAAAAGGGAATATAAAAAGAAAAACCTAGCCACTCCAAATCAAAAAGCAGCCGACAATATAAAGAGAATCCAGTAGCAATTAAAAAAAGCATGCCAGATAAAATGTGTTGGAGATGCCAAGAGCAAAGTGCAGCATGTATAAAAAAAGGATTGCCATTGAAAGGGGAAAATGTCCACAATCAGAGCCGCAAGTAATAGCTCACGCAAAGGGCATCATCACCCCTCTAGCCCACCCTGCAAACACAAAGAAATTGATTAGACCCATAGTCTGAAATTATTTAAGTGTAAGTTAATTTGACCACACAAAAGACAGAGTTGGAAGCAAGTCACCAGTAGGAAGACTAAGGAGCTATGAGTAGCATGGAAGGCATTAGAGAGAAACTGCCATTCCAAATGTTAACCACACTATAGAGCAAGGATCCACACCAAGCTAAGCAAGGGAGCTATCAAACATTGCACAGAGTCAATAAAAAATAGGGAAGTGTAAAATGACCAAGTTGTAGCAGAGAAGTCTAAAGATAAGCAACCAATGATGATATTAAAAAATGCCCATATCCATGCAGGGGGACGTCTTTAATGTCTCCATTGGTATTCAGTTGTAAAGATGTGCTTATTGCTGAGTGTGTCAAGTTGCGTATTTTGTAGGAGAGATCTATCTCTTTGGTATGTTCCATCATTGCATTTTTATTTTCCCAGGTGACAACAAAGAAAACATAATGATTTTGCAGAATAGGAAAGAGCAGACTGGCATCCGATGCTTGAAGTGACTAGGAAACTCACAAGTGGGAGGCTCTAGCTTTTAAAAGATGGCGTCTTCACATCATGGTAGAAAATGAGGAGAAATTTGTGGCTATGGAGAGGCTCTCACATAGAAAAATAGAGGAGAAATTATCCACATGCAGGGAGGAGGAAGGTGCATTAAAATAATAAAAATAAAATAAGAGCCGCCAAACAGAACAATGCATGTAACAGAGAGGTCCACATTTTTAAGACAGGAAATCTGCAATGCATGTAAAAGAGAAATCACAATCTAAGATAGGGCAGTCAGCAAATAAAAAAAGCATAGCCACAGGCATATTTAAAATAAAATTCCACACGCAATAGGGGAAATCGCTGCCAAAGCCTACGTTAAGAGCAAATTTGAAAGGAAAATACAATAAAGAACAACATTCATGCAAAAGGGGTACCAATCCACATCACACAAGGAGCTTCATGGTTTGAGAGTAATTAGAGCCTACACACTGAAAGGAAAAGGAAAGCATGAGTCTGAGTGAGGTAGCCATAGGGGATAGTCTAAACCGTTAATCCCACATTCATCGTGAGTGGGTATTTAAGAGTTTTTAAAAGAAAAAGCACTCAACATAAAGGTAGCCTTAAAGACAAGTGCCTTTGGAAAGGCTATGGCTTGGGTGTGGGTCCTGGTCGACCAACTGGTAGGTCACTAAAGTCAAATTTTGGACAAAAATTCAAACATGATGACATGGTGCCAAAAAACCCAGATGCACCCAGATGATGACAAGTGTCCCGATCAGAAGGTTGTCGTTTCCTCACCGTGCGAAGATGCTCACTAGTTATCTGTAGCGAGATAGTGAGGCCAATGTGGCAAAAAGTCTAGGAGATGATGATGTGGCATGAATTTCAAGGGAAATGATGATTTGGTGTGAAAATCTTAGAGTTCACTAGATGTTAACATGTGGACGATCTGAAAATTATCACTATGGTGCTATAGGAAATTTGCACAGAGATTACCATAGCGACATGGCGAGGGTGGTTATGGTGGTGACATGTGGTAGGAAAGGATAGGGTCATCAACCAATCATGGAGGGCCATGTGGCATGGGTCAACAGAGCTTTGACCTTGAAATTGAAGAGTTGGACAAAATAAAATAATTTTAAAATTGTTTTCAAAATATGCACATTCAAAATTTTTTTTAAAAGAGATCCATTCTAATGTTCAAACATTAGATATTTTAAATTTTTGAAATTTAAAAAATTAAATGTGCAAACATGAGTTTCTAGCAGAGGAATCATTTTCAAAATGACTTTCAGGAGGTTTCCAAGAGGCCAGATAGGTGATGTTATATATCGCCAGAATCAGGAGAAGACGAACTTTTCGATTCTAGAGTCAGTTTTTGCATAGGTGCTTCTTGGTTTGACCTATAGCTAGAAACGTGAATTTTGGGGCTTCCTTAATGGAATGGGTAAAAAATTGAAAATCCAGTTAGTGGATCAATAAAACTTGGTAAGAATGCGGTTGGAGTTCATGTTTCTCACATTCACTCAATTTAACCCGATTTTTGCCAAGCATTTCAATGGGTAAATCAGATATTGTGGTGACTCAACAATGTTTCATCATTTCAATAGAGATATTGTGCAAGTCAGTAACAGAAATGATGAAACAAGATTAGATCAGAATGAGAGATGGAAGAAAGAAGTTTTTCAGTTACAGAGGATTGCTTTTCAAATGGACACTTGTCACATGAAGATCAGATCCGGGATTCTTTCCTTTGCTATATATTTCTATCTTTCATTGTTTCAAGGGTTCCAATTTTTTGTTACTGAGAGACCATTCTTCAGCATTTCTTCTTATATTGAACAACATTTTGAGTTTTATGCAAATAGTTCATGTCTGTTAGGTGATTTATGAAGTATTATGTACATCTTTCATGTATTTGATTTCAAAGAAAGCAAATAAAGAGCAGCAACGGTTTCAAATTCAGCCTGAATCTTGTCCCCTATTTGTGGATTTGTAATCTTTTTTAGTTTATGATCAAAGACCATAGATTAGGTTGCATCTCATTTAGTGATGTATGTGATTGAAATACCTTGCTTATGGAACCAAGAGCCATGTAACTGCTTGGTGTTTATCACAGGGTTTACTGATTTCATGATGGGATATTCTGAGAATGAGATTCACTTTGATGTAGATGTTAGTTCACAAAGTGAAGGATAGATCAGGGATCTTGATGTAGAGATATGTCTGAGATTTCTAGGAGATGTATGGTTATAATTCATTTAATTTCCTAATAGATAAGGCACTGATCACAGATAGGATCATTAAATTTTGTTGCTCATACCTAGGTCTTGCTGTCATCAATCTATTAAATCATTTTCATTTTATGTTGAAAGGTATTCAAAGTATAACCTGCACTTAGCTTTCTAGTTTCATGAGTCATGTCCTTAGCTATTTCATGCTTGTGATCTCTTGGTTAAGCATAGAAGAATTAGGGGTTTCAATCTGCTTATTAGATTTAGGGATATGTTTTGCATTGGTACGGTATCAATTGAATCTCAGGTCTACCCACCTAGGTTTTGTAGAGCTTGAAGAAAGAAGGGTCATGCCTTATAGTTGGCCTGGTGTCTAAATGGATGTGTTGATAATGGGATTTAGTTGCCCCTAGATATGTTTTGTTCTCTTCAAGGTAATTGGAAACAGGTAACATTTTCAAACACCATCAGAGTCCATCTTGGCATACCAAGCCTGAGGAGCCTATTTGAGGCCATAGAGAGACTTCCAAAGATGGCACACAAGTGAAGAATCTTGAAGGAAGCCCTGTGGCTACTCCATGTAGATCTCCTCATGAAGGTCACCATGAAGAAAAGCACTCTTCACATCCATCTAATGTACTTCCCAATAATTAGATGTATTAGTGGAAAGAACAATTTGAATGGAATTCATTCAAGCAACTGGCACAAAAATCTTATAGTAGTCAATCCCAGGAACTTGGGAGAATCCTTTGGCAACCAAGTGAGCCTTGTGTTTGTCAAGTAACCCATCTGATACAAATTTTGTTTGATAGATCCACTTACATCGAACAATTTTTCTTCCTTTCGGAAGAGGGACAAGATCCCAAGTGTGGTTCCTCATCAAGGAACTATACTCTTCTTGCATAGTTGTATCCCACTCAGGAATACTAGAAGCCTCATGAAAGGGTTGTGGATCTAAGGCAATAGCAATGAAGACATGTGGAACATCCTAGAATTGTGAACAAATTTTCTTGGGGATCCCTAACCCAATCACTTGTAGACTGCAAGGTCTATCTAGCCCAAAGTGGACAGGAAGATGGAGAATCTAGAGAAAAATCATTAATCTCTAAATGATGACTACGAGAGGAAGGAGGTGAGTTCTCTAAATCACTTTCTACATCAGAAGTAGAGGTAGAAGACTATTTAGGTGAATCTGACTCATCAGAAGATCTATCATGTATTCCCTGTGACTCTAATGTCAAGGTAGAAAAAGTTGGAGAAGTTATAGAAGGCGAGCTTGAAGATCCCTCCTCAAACTGAACACTCCTCTTAATGAATAATTCATGTGTATTAGGGTGGAGCAATCGATAACCCTTCACACCATCGGGATAACCTACAAATATGAAAGGTCTACTTTGTAGATCCAAGGCCTTATGTTTCTCTGTAGCAATGTGGGCCCATGTAGGGGAACCAAAAACTTGAAAGTGCTTAACTGATGGATTTCAACTACTCCAAGCTTCAAAAGGAGTAACTCCCTTCAAGGCTTGGTGAGGAACATGGTTTTGGCTATAACAACCACAGTTAATGGCTTTTGCCCAATATTGTGGTGTTAGAGATCTAAAGTGAATCATATAGTTTGCCATTTCCTTTAAGGATCTATTCTTCCATTATGCAACACCATTTTGTTGAGGATTGTATGGAACTGAATCCTATAAATCAATCCCCTCTAAAGTGCAAAATATTTCAAATTGATGGTTGACATACTTACCACCATTGTCTGTGCGCAAAACCTTGATGGCTTTCCTAGATTTCTTTTCTACAAAATTTTTGAAGTCTTGAAAATGATCAAATGCCTCTAACTTCTATTTGAGAAAGTACACCCATGTATATCAAGAAACGTCATCAATGAATATGAGGACATATCAGGCCCTGCTGAAAGAAGGATGTTGAAATGGACCAGTCAAATCACTGTGAACTAACTCTAGTATCCATGAAGCTCTCCATGCCTCACTTTTGTCAAACTTTTCCTTAGGATGCTTACCAAGAATGTAACCATGGCAAACACCTCTTGAGAATTGAATCAAAGGAAACCCTGTGACCATGCTCTTCTAGTTGAGCTGATGCAAATAGCAGAAGTTAAGATGGCCAAACCGCTCATGCCATAATTTACTCACATCATTAGAGTGAGTGAGAAAAACATATGAAGGAGGATCAAGAACAAAGTGAGAAAATAGATAGAGTCATGACTGATGATCTGTTCTCCCAACTACAACTATAGAATCACTATGCAACTCACGTATCTCCACTAAATCAAGAGTGAACTCAACCTGATTGCCTGAACCTCTGTGAGTGATCTAGTATATTGATAGGAGATTAGTTGATAATGAGGATACACAAAGAACATCATGGAATGTGCCATCCCCCACATCAATTGACCCTCTCCCACACACCTCAATAGGAGTGTCATCACCCATCAAAATAGAAGGCATAGTACATGGCTCCAAGGATGCAAGTTCTTCCTTAGATGAAGCCATGTGGTGCAAAGCACCCAAATCAAGAACCCAAGTGGATGGTGAGGAAGCAATTGCAACAAGAGCCTTGTCCTTTCATTTCCCCTTGTTGTTTTATTTTGCCTTGTTAGACTCTTCATTAGAACTTTGTTTGATAAACTCAAGAACACTAATATTATTCTTCTCAAGAATGTATGTCAAGTGATCAATTTTCTTCTTCAAACATTTATGTTAATCATGACTGGTTCTTTTACAATAGGCACATTTAACCTTTTCTTTCTTAGGCTTATCACCCTTAGAGGATGAGGTATCATTAGTTTCTTTTGAAGCAATTGGTATTTGATCCTTTTTCCTCACTATTATTTTGTTTCGCATCCTTACTATTGTTGTTACTACTTTGTCCTTTTTGTTCTTTTTTGGCTTAGTTGGTAGCTAAGGCATGTGAATTAGAGGACTTAAGAGTGCCCATCTAGATTAGCTTGTCCTATTCTCGAGTGAGATTGATAGGAAAATCATCTAGAGATGGCATGGTGAATTGAGTACCAAGTGTACCCTTAGTAGCATAGAAGGTAGAGACAAACATAGAATATTCTAAACTTAGCTTAGAGAGAAAACTAAGAATCAGTTGTTCATCTTTCTTTTCAATTCCACATTATTTTAATTGCAGCCTTAGTGATTTCAATTTGGTGAAGAAATCTTGGATTGTATTGAAATTGCCTGGACTTAAACTAATTAATTCATTTTCCAACATATGACCTCTCATTGAATCTTGTGTGCCAAATAGTGTTTCTAGCTTTGTCCATATTTCATTTCGTGTATCCAAAGACTCAATGTGAAATAGCAAGTCAGGAGAAACAGACAAACACAATGTTCCATAGGCCTCATCACATATGTTAAACCACTTAGGCTTATCTTCATTTTTATCAGGTTCAGTTTCAAGTCCCATAGTTATCCTATTTAATCCAGCTTTCCTTAAGTGAATTGTCATGCATAATTTCCACTCAAAGTAATTGTATGGAGTTAGGATGGGCATATTTTTTTGATCTATGATGAAGAAATGCAGAGAAGAAATGCTAAAAAGAAGAGAATCTAGCCACGACAATGCCCCCCCCTCTCCCCCCTCTCCCCCCTTTTTACTCAATCAAAGAAGCCCCCCCAAAAGAAATATGATTTGGCATTTTATTTTAGTGCGTTTACAACTACCACTAGAAAGAAATAATTAGTGGTCTTGATTTCAATGCATTACAAAATCTCATGAAGAGCATATGTTGAAAGTGAAACTTAGGCACAATAATCAAGGAAACAAATAGCACCACTATGATCTACTCTAAAAATCATTCACTTTCAAACAAAGAATTGCCTCGATATGAGGTTGCATAAGAAAGTTATGATCCTTCAAAGTTTCCAAAATGAGAACTGTGCATAGTTACAGCCAAGAATCTACAATTTATGAAAAATTTGTGCATGAAAATCAAAAAACAACTCCACTAGTGGATAAAGCACAAAAAAATAGCCAAGGTCATTACAAGAATCATCAAAATCAAATTTTGTATGAGCTAGAACAAGACATTTGAAAATTGCATTCAAATTTGCGACTGCCAATAGAGAGGGGTATGGCTATAGCTTTCTGTGCTCAATTCTACAAAATATATAGATTGTATGCAAAATCTAAAAGATACCCAGATGGTTTTTCTGGATTGTAAACAAAACCTAGAAAATGTTTCTCTTGTTGATGTATAGAAGATGTAGTTGTAGTGTAAATCTAATGCCTTTAACAACAAAAAATGGCCCCAATAACCAAAAAATGACCCCAACAACCAAAAGATGACATGAAAATGTTGGATCAGCTTTCTAAGTCCATCAATGGCATGCTGGAACCTGCAATACTGATTGAAAACTCCAAATATGCATGTTGGTTATTAGATTTGAGGTTGAAACCCCAGAGAAAAAATGTTTTTATCAAAACTTTTCTAATTCTCAAGATCATTCAAAGATGCAAGAGAAAAGCATACTTCATTTTTCAAAAAATTACAATAAAATTTATTAGCCTCCCCCTCTCAAATAAGGAAACTAAAATCTACTCTTGCACATAGAAAAGCTTTGATACCATCTTAGAATCTGAAAAGATTAATAACCCAGAAAACTAGTGCAAAGAATAAATATCTAAACTATGAATGCAACACAGAGTTAGTCTCCAAGAGAGAAACACAAATGATAGAAGCAAAATAGCATTAAGAGGATGCAAAAATAAGAGATGAAAATACAAGCTAGGTAGTATGCTTATATAGGCTAGGAAGAGGGAGGAGGTGGCAACACCAACCAATGAGGAGAAACCATCTATCAGACTAAAGATAGCAAAGTATCTTCCCAAGATAGCTAATGGATGCTCCCATGTAGGAAGGTGACACCTCACAACCATTCACCTAATAATAAGTGCTTTATTAACCTAAGCGAGATTATTAAAAGTGTAGGAAAAATCTAGCAAAGTAGGAAATATAAAAAACTACACTAACAACTTTTACAGGACCAAATACATCAAAATGAATAAGATCCAAAACATCAAAAGATTCATGAGAACTAGAGTAAAATTGAACATGAGTTTTTTTTACCATAGATACAATGTTCATAGAAGTTGAACTCAAGATTACAATCATTTAACCCCTCAATGATGTTCTTATTCTTTAGGGTTCTAAGACCCTTCTCACCAATGTGGCCAAATCTTATATGCCACAACATTGTCTTTTTTGTAGGAAGCTTTCCTTCTAATGTGTTCACACCCTTAGGTACAAATGTTGCACTACCATCAAAATCAATAACCATAGTCTTCTTCACTTCTCATTCAAATGGTGGGGATGAAGTGATAGATGCTCTCTTCTTTGAAAAAGAAGAACTATTGCATTGAGGAATGCATGCATCAAACTGAAATAGAGTACCTCTCCTAGTACCCTTAACAATTACCATAGCTCCTCTTATCATCTTGCATCCTTCTTTAGAAAAAACAAATTTCATACCTACTTCATTCAACATACTTATAGATAATAGGTGTCATGCCAAACTAGGGTTGTGCATTACCCTATTCATCCCCTTTACTCATCCATTAGGGAATTTGATAGTGACCCATCCTTGTCCAACTATCTTCAAGTGAGAATTATCACCCAAGTACACCTTTGTGCCATTAGAAACTTCATACTTTGAGAGTAAGCTTCAATCAGAGGTCATGTGGAAAGAAGCACCCAAGTTTATTAACCACACATCATCATATGCATGCATTGAAAAGGCTATAATGAAAGTATCACCATATTCTTGAGATTTCTTTGAACTTGAATCTAAGGCCTTCTTCTTCTTTTTCTCTTTATAGTCTTTACAGAAGTGCCCAATCTTATCACAGTTCCAACATTTTCTTGAACTTTCTAGGAGTCTTTGATTTTCCACAAAATTTGGATCTACCCTTTCAGTACTTGTTGTCATTTTGCTTGCCTCTATCATGGGATCTACAATGAACAACAAGAGCTTCCTTAGCTAAATTTGATGACTTTCTCCTTTTCTCCTTAGATAACAATTAAGATAACACATGATACATTTTGAAAGTGACTAAAATACTTCCAAGAGTTATCACAAGATTGTCCTATGAATCTGGCAATGAACATAACAGGGTCATACATCGATCCTCCTCCTCAATCTTGACACCAAATGATGTCATCTTTACAATAAATAAATTAAAAGCATTTATATGATCTATAAGACATCCTCCTTCCTCCATTCTTAGAGAATACAACTTCTTTCTCAAGAATAAATTGTTCACTAGAGATTTCGCCTGATACATAGACACAAGCCATGGCCACAAACTATTTGTAGTCTTCTCATCAAGAACATTCAAGAGAACTAAATAAGCTAGATAGAGTCTAATGATACCCTTAGCTTTCCATTCCTTGATATTCTAATCTACTTGGGATATTTTTGTGGGTCTCACATCAAGTGAAGTCACCTCCCATAAATTAAAATCTTCAAGAAAGTCTTCCATCTTGAGTTTGTACAACTCAAAATTACTGCCATTAAATTTCTCCACCTCCATTTTTCTATATTATGAAATAGCCATCTCAGTCTACAAATAAGATTCAAAATAATATGTACAAAAATCCCACTCAAACTTGAAATTAGCTCAAAAAACTCTACCCAACAACTAGGATCAAAAGTTGATCAAGCTCCGATAGCAGAAACAACTTCCTACACTAATCTCTTGAGGAAAGTATTGTGCAAATTATTTTAATATCCTTGCAATTACAAATTCAATATTATGTAAACAATAATATTGTAGCCAACCATGAATACAAAAATAAATAGAGAAATAATAACACATAAAAACAACAATATGTTAGTGGGGAAAAACCTTTCGATAAAACCTCCCCACCCCTCCAAAACCCGCACAATGTATTATCTTCAACTCAAAGATTACAACACACTTACAATGCAAGCTCTTTCAAGACATGGAATACTTATCCAATAGCAATCAATAACATACTACTCATGCTCTCACCCAAATACCTATAGCCCCTCAAAGTGCTTATATAATGTTCTTAGGGCATCTTCCAAAGATAGCTCTTATGCATCATAGGAATTCGACATAATCATTTCGGTTATGATTTCCTTACACATAATTAAATCTTGTAAAGATAGCTCTTACACATCATAAGAATCCATCATAACTATTTTAGTCATGATCTCCTAACACATAATTAAATATTCCAAAGATAGCTCTTGCATGTCATAGGAATCCATCATAGTTCAGGATGTCGACACATGCAAGTGGAGTGACACATCAACATGCCAACTAGACATGTACACTCACACTTAATTACATTATTTGCAAAAAATAAATTTACAAAATAAATAGTAGGAATAAGAATTATCCAAGGTTGAGATACCTTATTCCTAAAAAATTATAACTTGTTGAGTGTGTCACAATTGAATAATCTAGAATGCAAGGTTGAATTTGGAAACAAAACTACCAAGATATATGATACAAATGAGAAAATAATTGGAAAAGGTGATCAAACTAGACGTAATATATTCTATCTTGATATAGAGGATGCTACTTGTTTTGTTGTAAAATTTTATAATATATGGCTTTGATACAAGATATTATGTCATGTTAATTTTGATAACCTAGTTAGTATCAGTAATACGAAGAAAGTTAGAGGTTTTCTCAAGTTGAAGAAACCTGATAATGTAGTGTGCAAACAATTTCAGCTAGGCAAACTAACAAAGTAAAGCTTTCAGAGTAAGGCTTATACCTAAAGAAATACTAGAAATTAGTCATACTGACTTGTGTGGACCAATTGAAGTGCAAAGCTATCGAAGAGATAAATACATAATGCTATTTTTTGATGATTATTTTAGGATGATGATAGTTATATTTTTGAAACAGAAATCTAATGCTTTTCAAATTTTTAAGTGGTACTTGGCAAGAGTTGTGAAAGAAATTGGTAAAATTCTAAAATGTTTTAGATGAGATAGAGGAGGAGAATTCACATCAAATAAGTTTGAGATGTTTTGTAATGACAAAGGAATCAAAAGATAGGCATTTTCTCCTAGGACCCCTCCACAAAATGGGATTGCTAAAAGAAGTAGGTCAATAATAAAGCATGCTAGAACACTTATGATAGAGAAGAATGTTGCTTTGAAATACTAGAGAGAAGCTATAAGTATTGCTATATATACGTTGAACTATGTGCAAATCAAGAAAGGTACTCATTCAACACCTTTTGGACTATGTTATGGATATCCACCCAATGTAAATACTTTAAAGTATTTGGAAGTAAGTGTTACATTCTAAAAGATATTAGGAATGGAAAGCTTGATGAAAAAAGTGAAGTAGGTATATTCCTTAGATATTCCACAAGAAAAAGCTTATAAGTATTTAAATACTAACACTAACAAATTTGTGGAAAGTGTAAATATGAATTTTGATGAATTTACAAAAGTACATGAGGCTAAACCCATGAAAGAACCAAAAGAATACAAATCAATTGTATACTTTTGTGAAGGAATGTCTACTAAAGGAGATGCTACAAATCAAGTTACAAATCAACAACAAATATCACTAACTATTGAGTCACATCTTGTAAATGCCAAGTTACATTCAGGAACTGAGGTGCATTCAGATGCCAAGTTATAGAATGAAATGGATGCACATTTTGACTCTAAGATTAGTACACATGAAAGAGATTTTAAGATACTTGATGAAGATGTACACAGTGATTTTGAAGCTAAAAGACAAAATGTAGAAACAAGATTTGAGCCAAGATTGTCCAAATATGTCAAAAGGCATCATCCTACTAATTAAATCATTGGAGATAAAAATGCTAGGCCAATGACAAGAAATATATTGAGAAGTGAATCATGCTTGTTAAGTATGAATGAGCCCAAAATAGTAAAAGATGCATTAGAAGATGTAGACTAGTACAAAGCCATGGAAGAAGAGATTGAACAAATAGAGAAGAACAAAACATGGAGTCTGGTTCCTAACCCAAAAGACAAAAATGTGATTAGCACCAAGTTGGTATTCAAAAACAAGCTAGATGAAAATGGTGAAATAAAAAGAAAGAAAGAAATATTAGTTTGCAAGGGATATGCACAAGAAGAAGGAATTGACTATGTGGAGATATTTGCTCCTATTGCAAGAACAGAAGGAGTAAGAACTCTACTTGCTTATGTTGCATAGTAAGGTCTCAAAGTTTATCAAATGGATGTTAAATCTATATTTTTGAATGGCATACAAGAAGAGGAAGTATAAAAAGAATAGCCAGAGGGTATTTTTGATTATAACAATAAGAACATGGTATGTAGACTACACAAAGCCCTATATAGCTTGAAATAAGCACCAAGAGCATGGTATGAGATACTTCATACTTATCTTGTGAAGAATGGATTTGAAAGGACTAATGATATAAAAAAATTGTACATAAAGATAGAATGAGGCAAAGGTATTTTAAAATCTAAAATATTTGTTGATGATATCATATTTGGACGACAAGATACATCATGTAAGAATTTTGCAAATTAGATGAAACAAGAATTTGAAATGTCTTTGGAGAAATTAATTTTTTTGTGGGACTGCAAGTATATCAGATGAAGTATGGTATATACATCACTTAGTCAAAGTTTGTCAAAGAAATACTAAAAACTTTTGGATTAGAGGATTCCAAACCAGTAAGTACACCTATGGTGATAGGACACAAGTTTTCAAAGAATAATGATTCAATTGAGGTGAATCAAACATTATACAGGTCTATGATTGGAAAATTGCAATATGCAGTACATAGAAAACCTAATATTGCATTATTTATAATAATAGTTACAAGATTCTCTGCTAATCCTAGGGAGAATCACTTAAAGGCTATGCATAGGATAATGAGATATTTGAAAGGCACATAAAATTTTTGTCTATATTACAAGAAGAATGAAAATTTTGAATTAAGAGCCTATATTGATGTTTATTGGGATAGAAACATTGATGATAGAAAGAGCACCAGTAGAGGATAAATTTTCTTAGATAAAAGACTAGTTACATGGACAAGAAAGAAATAGAGTTGTACTTCACAATCTACTAATGAAGCAGGATATGTTGTTGCTGCTATAAACTGCACAATCAATGTATGGATCAAATAGCTACTCAAAGGAATGAATGAAGAAATCATAGAACTAGTGATACTTTATTGTGATAATACAAGTGCTATCAATATATCAAAGAATCTAGTGATGCACACAAAGACAAAGCACATTGCAATCAAGTATCATTACTTGAGAGAGTTAATTCAAGACAAAGAGGTGAAGATGGAATATGTTAACTCAAAGAAGAAAATTGCTAATATCTTCACAAAACCATTACCTGAGGATGCTAATGAGTATCTAAGAGGTAAACTAAGGGTGATACCCCTATCAAAGGCTATTTAAGAAATAGATTGAGTACCGTACATCAAATAAGGTGATGTTCATATAATACACATTGATGCAAAGAATCTTACTTTAGGAGCTACCTAAAGTAATCATAGAGTTGAAATTTCAAATCAGTTACAAGAAAGGTGACAAAAGGAGAAACTAGAGAAATTGCAAAAGCTTAAATCTGCATATTTTAAGATGAAAATTTTTTGGTATATGTCTTTGACATTTTTGTCAAAGAGGGAGAGATTTACTGATCAAGAGCTACAAAAGAAAACAAGAAAGCACCACATTAAACTGATCATTATAAGAAGGAGATATTTGTTGATCAGAAAGAGAGAAAGTACATCAAAGAAAGAAAGCATAACCACAGAGTGAGATATTCCTTATGAATGCAAGAGATTGTTGTTAAAGAAGTTGAAGAAGAACTCAGAGGGGTCCTAGGACCCTTAAGAAATGTGCTCTCATTAATATCAATCTTGTTCAACTTTCTTAATGAGAAATGTATTCTAGGACCCCTAGAGAAATGTGTTCTCATTAATATCAGTCTTGTCCTAGGGCCCCTCTAAGTTGTTGAAGTTATTAATGAGAACACATTTCTTAAGGGTCCTAGGACCCCTAGAAAGATATTTCATATGATCTAATGAGTTGAAATGGGTCATAGAGTATCCTTTAACCTGTTTCAACCCATTATATGATAACATATATTCTTAGGGCTCCTAAGACCCCTAGGGACATACATTATGTGTTTGAATGGGTCAAAAGGGGTCATATGGTATCTTATGACCCATTAAATGATGATATATGTTTTGAGGGGTTCTAGGAAACCATAGTGTAACATTTGGTGTCAAATTGCAACGATAATTTATGACAACAATATAATTTGTTGTGATTTTCATTTTTTTGCAATTCTCCCAAACACCATTGTAATATTGATGTATGAATCATAATTGTGACACCTGCATGTGTATATATAAAAAAGAAGAAAACACAACATAAATTATTCCCAATTTGTTTTGATTGTGGAGAGTTCCAAGTGAAAGAGGATGGAGAGCTCCGAATAAGTGTGGAGAGCTCTGAATGTTTTTGTGCCCTTATCATTGGTACATTTTATTGCTGTGATCTTTGCATTTCATTGCCATGCCCTTGCTCTATGATTTTATTGATGTATATCTCTACATTTTGTTGTTGTGCCCTTGCTCTATGATTTGATTGTTATGCCCTTATGATCTCTACATTTCATTGTTGTGCCCTTACTCTATGATTTCATTGTCGTGCCTTTTTTTTGTGATTTTTTTCCATGTCATGCCCTTGTAATCTATGTGCCCTTGCTCTATGATTTCATTTTCATGTCATGCCCTTTCTCTAAAATTTTGTTGTCATACTTTAGCTCTGCAATTTTTTTCAAGGGAGCTATGTAAATGTTGTTTTATTTTACTTCTAAAAAGGTATATCTTTGTATTTTATACTAAACATGTATATTTAGAGATCTTTTTTAAGGTTCTTATTACATCTTAGCCCAACAAAAAAACTCATCTAGTTGCATACAGTTATTACCAAATCCAAATAATAAAACAATAAAACTCACTCAACCCTTTCTAAGTGACTTACCTCAAGATCCCCTTCAAAAATAATGTAGACTAGGAAAAATGGGCAGAGTTCACAAGAAATTTTACAAAAGTATATCATATCAAATATTTTTAGAAAGAAACTAGCCATAAACTAGTTAAAAGGGTCTAGTTTCTGATTAGTTGGGTTGATTACAAATTCCAATAGAAATATCATCTAATTATTCAACATCCTCACTTACAAACCTCTCATGTCAAGAACTTTTTGTACTATTTCCACACCATGTTCTTTCTTCTAAGCTAATAGTTCTTTAGGTGCATTTTCTTGTAAAACATTAATTTTTTTGAACAATCTTAAACTCTTAGGAAGTGCATTGTTTTTTTCATGTATGTATGTATATAATCATGAATAATAATAATGTTTTCATGTATGCCAAAAAAAAACTAACATTACCATTGGATCATATAGTGATGAAGTAATCAACCCATCTAATCAACAACTAGACCAATTTAACTGGTGTTTCCAATGTCATAGTACCTGCCATAAAACCTTTCCTAAATTTTATCCAGTGGCTCTCATAATATTCTCTATGTTTTCTAGCTACTATTTGTGTCGTGTAGTCTCTTTCTAAAGCCACTACTTCTCCTTCACTCTCTTGCCTTCAATTTTGATTATCAAACTTCTAAATATTTTCCTCTTGTCAAGTCAAGAACTTTGTATACTATTTCAACACCATGTTCTTGCTTCCGAGCTAACAATTCTTCAGGTGCATTATCTTGTAAAATATTAGTTTTGTTGAACAATTGTAAACTCTTAAAAAGTGCATTGTTGTTTTCATGTATATGTATATATGTATCTATGTAGATGTGTATGTATCTATATATGTATGCATGTATATGTATGTATATATGTTTTTATGTATATATCTATGCATGTATGTATGTATGTATATAGAGAGATTTTTTGGATTATGGATTATAAACAAGAAAGAAAAGAAAACACAAGATTAATCATTCCCATTTTGTTTTGATTGATTGTGGAGAGTTTCATGATAATGAGGGTGGAGAGCTCTGAATGCTAGTAGAGATCAGTGGACATATAAGATTATTTTTTCATTCCCTTATGATCATTGCATTTCACTACCATGTTGTGCCCTTGTGATCTCTGCGCCCTTGCTCTATGATTTTGTTCAAGATGGGAAGAGGTACCTATTTAAATGTTCTTTTTTTTTTTTTTTTTTTTCCTTCTAAACATGTATCTCTTGTTCATATATAATAGCTTTGGTCAGATTCAAGGATAACTAATTATGATGATTGTATGTATATCAGCTCACTATGTGAACTACTTTACATGCATACATACACACTTGCATAGTACTTTTGCTAAATTAAAGTAATCATTCATGTCTTGAATTCACATAAGTAATTATCCTTGCATTCAAATGGTTTTATTCATTCCAAACTAAGTATGCATAAATATGTACTTATAGATTATAGTATCTATTGGTGATTGAGTAAAGATCTCATACATAATATATTCTAAGTAATGATAGGATGCATTAAAATTAAGTCATAATAGGATTGAGAAAATGATCCATTTATGTAAATTCGTACTTGTTTTATTGAAAATTCTATTTAACATAATCACTAATACAAGAATTATACAACTATAACTAATACTCTTTTTTCTTTAATCATATACATTTAGGACTATTATTTTTCTTAAAATTAGACTATATATTTGTTATCACTAAAACACAGATTATATACATTAAAGAGATCAGATTTCCATAGTTAATTGTATTGTATTGGAATGTTTTTGGATTTGATTGTGCTAAGATTTTTACCATTGACATTTCAAATCACACTATGTGATTCATCATAAGGATAAAGAGCAAGAGATGCAAAACAACACATCCATCAACACATTTGACACAATGATTTAATGTGGAAACCCAATTTGGTAAAAACCACCAGTAACATGCTACTCCTATTTTATTCTTCTGAAGTGATGCCCTATTAAAAGCCAACCCTATTAAAGGTTACAATACACATTATTAAATGTGACCCAGTTATGGGATTTTAGTCACCTTGCTAAAAGTGAGCCTTTTTAGAGGACTTTAGGCCATTCACTTGGAATGCCACCTTATTAAAGGATTTTCCAATGACTATTAAGTCAACCTTACTCCAAAGGATTTACCCTAGACTGATTACAATTGTTAGAAAGTAACAATAGAGCTTTGATCTGATACAACTTACAACCTTACTTTCATATTACATATCTTTGTTTAGTCCTCAACTCTACTTGGCTTTCATTCTTTGCAGTTCTGATAGCTTGTTCACCCTTCAAGCATTCATTCTCTTAAGCCTTCTTGCTCAATATCCCATTATAGACTCTTCTCTTGGGTCACTTGATGAAACAAAACCCTTTTTCCTTCTCCTTATTAAATTTTCACATCAAACTCTCTAACCTTTTTTGCTTCATGACTAGACATTCTTATATACAAGAAATATGAATATTTTCCCACTCATTATCCATCATCAACATTAAGGTTTTTGATGGATTGGGTAGGATAAATTGTATCTAACCTATATCTTGTCTTCTCTAGAAAATTCTCTTAGAATCCATATGAATTTGCCTCCAAAATAGTTTACATAAGATTTTGTGCTGCCAGCTCATCAATCTTATCTTTTTTCTGATTCACAAGTTCCAAGAAAACAAACTTATTAGCTTTTATTTGGTGAATCTTCAATCTTTTTCATAATGCAGTAACTCGGCATTATCAATCTTCTGATTCTTGATACATACTACATCAACTATAAAATCACTCAGCATCAAGTGGATTTTACTAGTGCTAGGCATTAACTGAAAATTACTTGGCATCTACTAACATGCTCGACATCCACTAGAATTTTCTTTGACTTAGATCGAACTAGCTTTTTTCTTGGCTTAAACTAACTTTTCTTGACACCTACTGTCCACTTAGTCAAGCTTGGCAAATGGACTTTGTTTAACTTTATTCTTCTAAACCTTCTAAGTGTAGCTAGCCATTTTGTAACATCAAGTAGATCATCAATACATTATATTATCACTATCTTAACTAATTCTTATACTTTATTACATATTCATAACTCAATCTTTCCTCTAGGTACTTTTTTTACATCTTGTTGATCAAAACCTCCTCATCAATAAACTAAGTGATAGTACTTGAAACATATAAGAAATTGTCTTACCACCAAATAGTAGGTTTGACATGAGTTACAAAAAATTTATTTGAAACACATGGTCTTCTTCAAAAATCTTTCTAATCAAATGATCTTTTCAATTAGATATCAAAAATCTCCCTCTTTCGCATTGATAGAAAACCAAACTGATCAACCAAGTCAATCGAATGGTGAACATCTTGTTCAATCAAACTAACTAGGTTAAAATAGTAAGAAAATATCAAAAGAAAAACTTGTATTGGAATTTCTCCCTCTATCATCAACTTCCATCTTCTAATTAGGTTGTAAAATATAACTCTTTTTGAGTTCCTTCTATATCTTCTCTCTTTCATACTGAATTGATCAATTGAATATCTACTCCTTTTGTTCTGATCCTCCCTCTGATTGTTTTCTACTTTCTCCTTCTTTCCTTCTTTTGATCTTTTGGTCTTCTAATGATGTACTTTCTTCATTGTTCCTCTTGCATTGAACTAGTTTAATGTTCTTTCTCCCTCTTTGACAACAATTCCAAAGACATATAATCAACACTTGACATCTTTAATATATGTAGATATAGGCTTTTGCAGGTTCTTCAATTTTCTCCCTTTGTCACCTTGCTTGTGATTGATGTGTAGTTCCAATTCTTTGATTACTTTAGGAAATTCCTAAAGTAAGATCCACAACATCAATTTTTATTAAATGACTGTCAGCTTATTTGATATAGGGCTCTCCCTCTATCTTTTACATAGCCTTTGATAGGGGTATTTGTCGAAAATCTGATTGAAAAGAAGATTGAAGATCAAAGAGGGAGATTTTTGTTAACAGAATATTTTCAATCATTTTTTTTTCATTGATATCAAACTTGCAACTTGTAGGAATGATATTTTCTTATAAGATCCAAGTACTATCACTTAGTTGATTGATGGACAAGATTTGATCAACAAGTTGTAACAAGAGCACATAAGGGAAAGGTCGAGTTATGATATTGTAATGAAGTGCAAGGATAAGTTAAGACAATGGTTAAATGATGTATTGATAACATACTTGAAGATACAGAGGTTGGTCACACTTAGAAACATTGGAGGACTAAGTTGTAATAATGTTGATTACAAAGCTTAAACTAAGTTCATTAGTGGGTGTAGAGCAAGCTAGTTGAAGCTGAGAAAATTTTTAGTTGGAGCTGAGAAAATGCAAATTCTAATGTGTGTCAAGTCAAGATTAGGTGTTCAGTAAAGTTCAAGTGTCAAGAAAAGTAATAGGTTTCAAGAATCATAAAAATTTTAGTTGGTGCTAAGTGAACTTTAGGTGCTAAGCATTAGTAAAAACACAGTCGATGTCAAGTAACACAGTATGTTCCTAGCACCAATATTTCAATAGTGTCAAGATAATACATTATTTTAAATGATGAAGATTTTCCAAATCTAAGCCAACATAGCTATTATATTAAATTTTTTTAACTAGTTGGATGATAAGGATGATGAGTTGGTGGCACAAAATTCTATGTAAACTATTTTTGGGTGAATATAAAGGATTATTAAAGAAGTTTCTACAAGAAAAAAAATATGGGTTAGATACAATGAATCCTCCCTAATCCATACAAATTAAAATTAAAGGAAGTAAAAATTGAGTAGGAAAAGAAGTTTCAAACTTCTATGTAAGGAGTCACAGACCCAGAAGCAAGAGCTGTTGGAGTGCCAAATTGCAAAGTGGTTAGAAGGGTGTCAAGGAGAAGGCATCTAGGAGAAGGAAGAAAAGAGCATAGAAACTCTTCTTCGATGAGTGGTCAAGAAGAGATGATTGCATTGGTACACTGAGAATCAAGACTCAAGGAGACAAAGCTTGAAAGGAGGACAAGACATCAAGAGTTGTAGAGATTGAAGGCCAGGAAATGTGAAGAGATGAAGAGTGATCTGAGATTTGCAAGTTAAGTTGTATGTTGTAATCAAGTCAAAGACTTTCTAATACTCTCTAGAAATTGTATTAGATATGAAAATATTATGGAGTTAGGTTGGTTTAATATCCATTTTTAAATCCTTTAATAGGGTGGCATTCCAAGTGAATGTTCTAAAGTCCTCTATCAAGGCCCATTTCTAACAGGGTTGTCAAATCCTTTAACTAGGTCACATTTAATGGTGTGTTGTAAGTCTTTAACAGGGCATGCCTTTCATAGAGCATCACTTCAAAAGAGTGAGAATTAAGTAGCATGTTACTCATTATTTTTTTATAAATTGGGTTTCCACATAAATCACTATGTTATGTGTTGATCTTTTTATGTGCTATGCTTGCATGTTGATCTATAGTAACTTGTTGAATAGAAAAGTTAAAGCTTGGAGGAATGAATGGTTGAATGGGCTAACTACACTTGGTGAAAAAGTTTGAATTGGAGATTTGGACCTTGAATAATTGATTCAATCCATCTCTTAGTTATTCTAAAGCATTTCTAACAATTGGTATTATAGCCATCTATTGACTTAGTTTCAAGGTACTAGAAGTAGGAATATCAAAATGTCCAAGAGAGAAGTCCCCAAGTTTAACAAAGATAACTTTGTTGCATGGAAAAGTCTAATGAAATTTCACCTTGGATGAATAGGTGATTTTGCAAAAACCTCAATTGGAACAGAACATGTAGACCTAGCAAGACCTCTTATTGTAGATGATTTGAGCAAAAGGAAGTAGCACAATCAAGAAATGTTGGAGATTTCCTTTGCACTCAGTTATGGTGAATATGATGACATCAAAGGATGTGATACTACATTCAAGATGTGGAAAGTCCTATTAGATATATATGGTGGACATAAAAATGTTCAAAGAGCAAAGAGAGAAATTCTTAGAGGAAAGTTTGATGACATGAAAATGGAGGAAGGTGAGAATACTGCACAGTATGGATCTAGAGTGAAGGAAGTGGTAAGTGCAATAAGAAGTCCAGGTGGTCAATTAGAAGAGGAACCTATCAATAGAGAATACTTGAGAAGCCTACTCCCTGTCTATGCTATTAGAGTTTTAGCCATCCAAGAGTTAAGATGTGTACCAAGAAATACATTGACCTTTGAAGGAATAGTGGGAAGACTTACTGCATTTGAGTTATTCAATTTTAACAACTACAGACTTGAGAACCTTGAATCAAATTTCAATGCCAAGTTGACAATGAAAGACACTAAGGAGATGACATCAAACAAGAAGAGAAGAAAAGGAAAGAATGCATCCAATGATAGTAGCACAAATAGGAAGATGTGGAACAATTAAAAGCACTACTAGCTAGGAGATTCCATAGAGCCAAAGGTAAATTCAAAGGTAAGCTCCCTATCATATGTTTCAATTGCAATGAAGTAGGTCATATTGCTGCAAAGTGCACAAAAAAGAACTAAAAAGAAGGAAACAAGTATAAGAACAAAAGGGAAGATGATAGTAGAGACTACAAGGAAAAAGGGAAAAGATGCTACATTGTTGAAGAAGATTCTGATGAGAATAATGATGAAGTAGTCTATGCAGCCATGAAGGATGAATCAAATAAATATGAAGATGAAGCAACAACATTGGTAACCTATGTGAAGAAGAATGACAAGTGGATCATAGATAGTGGTTGCTGACATCACATAGCAGGAGACAAAAGTAAGTTTATTACCTTTACTTAGTATGATGGAAATAGTGTTAGATTTGTAAATGATGCTCCATGTCAAATCAAGGGAAAAGGTTCCATTAAAATTACAGAGAAAATCTCATGTGATAATGCATACTATGTTGAAGGATTGAACTACAATTTGTTGAGTGTATCATAGTTAGGCAATATAGGTTGCAAAGAAGAAATTGGAAACAAATCTGCCAAGATCTATGGAATTGATGGAAATGTGATAGGAAAAGATGAACAAACTAGAAGTAATATGTTATACCTAGATATGGAAGATGCAACTTGTCTTTTTGTTAGACTTGATGATGTGTGGTTATGGCATAAAAGGTTGTGTCATGCTAATTTTGACAATCTGATTAGCATCAATAAAAAGAAGAAGGTCAGAGGGTTTCCTAAACTGAAGAAACCTAAAAACACAATGTGCAAACAATGTCAACTAGGGAAGATGACTAAATCTAGTTTAAAAAGAAAAATATACACTTCCAAAGAAGTACTAGAGTTATTCCATATAGACTTATGTGGTCTAATAGAAGTACAAAGTTACCTAGTAGACATATACAAAATGCTATTTGTAGATGACTATTCAAAGATGATGACTACAATGTTATTGAAGACAAAAATCTGATCCATTTCAAATGTTCAAGTGGTATTTGGCTAGAGTTGAGAAAGAAATAGGGAAAAGTCTAAAATTCCAAAGGTTAGATAGAGGAGGTGAGTTTACATCAAAAGAATTTGAGATGTTCTGTAATGAAAAAAGTATCGAAAGGCAAACATCAGCACCAAGAACTCCATCTCAAAATGGTATTGTTGAAAGAAAGAATAAATCAAAGATAGATTGTGCATGAACCTTGATGATGGACAAAAATGTTGCTCTAAAGTATTGGAGAGAAACTATAAGTACTTCTGTTTACACCCTGAATAGAGTACAAGTCAAGAAGGTACAAATGCAACACCTTTTGAACTATGGTATGGTCACTCACCTAATGTAAAAAACTTTATAGTATTTGGTTGTAAATGTTACATTCTCAAAGATACTAGAAATGGCAAGTTTGATGCAAAAAGTGATGAAGGCATATCCCTTAGAAACTCCACTAGAAATAAGGTATATAAGTGTTTGAATACTAACACTAACAAGATTGTGGAGAGTGCAAATGTAAATTTTGATGAGTGTGCAAAAGTTCAGGTTGATGGAACTAAGCAATTAGAGGATTATATATCCTTTGTATAATTCTATGAAGGAATGAATGTTTAAGAAAATGGTACAAATCAAGTTGGGAATCAACAAAAAAATTCAATATCCACTAAGTAATAGCTACTAAATGCCAAGTTGCATTCAAAAACCAAGTCACAAAATGAGGAAAATGCACATTCTGATTCTAAAAATAGTATACATGAAAGAGATGATGAAATACCATATGGAGAAGAACAAAATGACTCTGAAGCTAAAGGATCAAACATGGAATGATGGATAGAACCAACATCAGCCAAGTATGTGAGAAGACATCACCGTGTCGATCAAATCATTGGTGACAAGGATGCCAGACCAATAAAAAGGAATAAAATAAAAAATGAATCATGTCTACTGAGAAAAGTTGAGCCCAAAATAGTGAAAGATGCACTACAAGATAATGACTAGTATAAAGCTATGGAAGAGGAGATAGATCAGATTGTGAAAAATAAAACCTGGACCCTAGTTCCTAGACTAGCTGACAAGAATGTAATTGATACAAAATGGGTGTCTAGAAACAAACTTGATGAGAATGGTGAGATAACTAGAAACAAAGCCAAACTAGTTTGCAAGGGCTATGTACAAGAAGGACTAGATTATGGGGAAACATTTTCCCCTGTTGCAAGGATGGAAGGAGTAAGAATACTACTTGCATATACTACTTACAAAGGTTTCAAAGTCTACCAAATGGATGTCAAGTCTAGATTTTTGAATGGTATACTAGAAGAGGAAGTCTACATTGAACAAGCAGAGGTATTTGTTGATAAAAAGAACAAGGACATGGTCTAAAAACTACACAAGGCACTTTATGGATCAAAGCAAGCACCTAGAGCATGGTATGAGAGACTACACAAATATCTTGTGAAGATTGGATTTGAGAAAATAGATGATAATAACAACTTGTAAATCAAGGCTGAAAAAGGAAAATACATTTTGATATAAAAAATCTTTGTTGATGATATAATATTTGGAGGAAAAGATGCTCTATGAAAAGTTTTTGCTAATCAAATAAAGCATGAGATTGAGATGTCAATGTTAAAAGAAATCAAGTTCTTTTTTGGTTTACAAGTACATTAATTGAAGCATGACATATTTGTGACCCAATCAAAATACATCAAAGAGATACTCAAGACATTTGGTTTAGAAGAGTCAAAACCAATCAACACACCAATGGCAACAAGACATAAGCTATCAAAGAATGATGAATCAAATGAAGTGAATCAAACAATGTATAGATCAATGATTGGAAAGTTGCAGTATGTTATACATAGTAGACCAGATATTGCATTAGCTATTGTAATATTGGCAAGATTTTTTGTAATTCAAGATAAAATTACCTAATGGCAGTGAAGAGAATACTGACGTACCTAAAAGGAATTGATGACTTTGGTTTTTATTACAAGAGAAGTGAAAATTTTGAGCAAAGAGCCTACACTAATGCAGATTAGGGAGGCAATATTGATGACAGAAAAAGCACCAGTGGAGGAACACTTTTCTTGGGAAAAAGATTGATTATATGGACTAGCAAAAAGCAAAGTTGTACCTCATAGTCAACTGCTGAAACTGAATATGTTGTAGCTACTATAAATTGCACTGATATAGTATGGATCAAACATTTGTTGCAAGGTATGAAGGAAGAGGTAAATGAGCCTATGATACATTATTGTGATAATACAAGTTCCATCAAAATATCAAAGAATCCTATAATGCATGCCAAAACTAAGCATATTGCAATCAAGTATCACTATGTAAGTGAATTGGTGGAAGAAAAACAAGTGAAGATGGAATATGTAAGCTCAAAGGAATAGATTGCTAACATCTTCACAAAAGCACTACCTAAAGATACTTTTGAGTATTTTGAGGTAAGTTAGGGGTGATACCCCTAGCCAAGGCTACTTAAGAAAAGGCAATGTGATGTCCCCAGAGTGGGCCCCTAAGAGAAGGTGATGTAGGTCTATCCGTGTCATTTTTCGCTACTACATGTGTAAGGTCCTCACCATGGAGGCTATCCTGGGGTTGCCCCCTTAACATAGGGAGGTACCATTTACTAATAGTTTGGGCTTTTGGTGTAATGGTTACTAACTTGGTATCAGAGCCAGAGGTCTTAAGGTTGAGACCCACAGAGCGTGGTGGGTTGTGATGTCCCCAGAGTGGGCCCCAAACGGAAGGTCACATAGGTCTATCCGTGGAATTTGTTGCTACCATGTGTCCAAGGTCCTCACTAGCAAGGCTATCCTAGGATTGCCCCCTTAACATAGGGAGGTGTCGTTTACTAATAGTTCATTGTTAAAATAGACCATAATAGCTTGAGACATTTCCTTGGGTAGCGAGATCTTAATGGCCATCAATAAAAGTGGGTAAGCAAGTTGCTATCTTATGATTTTGACATTTCTTTTGTCAAAGGTTCGCAAAATATAGTTGCAGATGCCTTGTCTCACTAACCACATTTGAGCTCTATGGTTGAGGTTTCAGAGGATTGGAGTCATTTGGTTGTGGCAGAATATGCTAAGGATTCTTGGGCTTCAAGTATTATTGATGGATATAATAGGTATACAGTGGTATTAGAGCTTTCATCTTGCCATCATGTGAATACTCAAACATCAGATGAGTGAGAGAGAAATTAGATGTTATAATAGGGAACAATGGAAACAACAATATCAGAATCCACATGTTGAAGGGGATACATCCTCAAAAGCATTAAGAGAAAGAGATACCAGAAAAATAGTTCAAAATATGGCTCTAATACCAAGTTAGTAACCATTGCACCAAAAGCTTGGACTGTTAGTAAATGACACATCCTTGTTTTGAGAGGGAAACCCTAGGATAGCCTCACTAGCAAGAACCCTGGACACATGGTAGCGAAAAACTGCACAAATAGACCTACATCACCTTCCATTAGGGGCTCACTCTGAGGACATCATAGGCAAGACTCCACTACATATAATAAATTGGTTGTTGAAATATTACACATTGATGTAGAGGATACCTACTTTAGGATTCATGCCTAAAGTAATCAAAGTGGTGAAGCTAAAAAATTAGTCAGAAGCAAGGGGACAAAGGAAGAAATTGAAAGAGCCTACAAATGCTACAGTTGCATTTTAAGATGCTGAAATAGTATGTCTTTGGAATTATTGTCAAAGAGGGAGAAAGAGTATAGAAACTAATCAACAACCTTTGAATGTGAGGGAGAAAGAGCAGAAACTGATTAACAACATTCAATGAATAAAGCTCTGATCGACAATATGAGGGAGAAAGTGCAGAAATTGATCAAATCTAGAGGAAGAAACAGAGAAGAAGAAGAAGATAATCAAAATAGGGAATGACAGAAGATGAGAAATGCATGCAGAGGGAGAAACTGTAAGAAGGAAGAAAGGAAAGAAAAAGAATATAGTAGCTAAGAGGGAGGAGTTGAAATGAAGCAATCAGGATAGTAGATCAAGAGAGGGAGATGTGAAAATTGATGGTAACATAATTTTTTTTTGGCATTTGACTTACTATTCTAACCTAGTTAGCATGTTGATAATTTGGTTAGTTTAGTCTGATGGTTGATCAGTTTGGTTTGCCATCAATGCCAAAGAGGGAGATTGTTGGAAATCTGATTAAAAATATCATTGTGAGAAGAAGATTGAAGATCAAAGAGGAAGATTTTTGTTAAAAGAATGTTTTCAATCATTGTTTTGTCATTGATGTCAAACTTGCTACTTGTCAGAATGACATTTTCTTATAAGATCCAAATACTATCACTTAGTTGATTGATGAAGAGGATTTGATCACCAAGATGTAACAAGAGCACCTAAGGGAAAGGTTGAGTTATGACATTGTAACGAAGTGTAAGAATCAGTTAAGACAATGGTTAAATGATGTATTGATAACATACTTGAAGATACAAAGGTTGGTCACACTTAGAAACATTGGAGGAGTAAGTTGTAATAAGGTTGATTGTAAAGCTTAAACTATGTTCATTAGTGGATGTCGCACAAGCTAGTTGAAGCCAAGTAAATTTTTAGTTGGAGCTGAAAAAATGCCAATTCTAGTGTGTGCCGAGTGAAGATCAAGTGCCGAGTAAAGTTTAAGTGCTGAGAAAAGTAATAGGTACTAAACATCAGTAAAAATAAAGCTGATGCTGAGTAAAACAATATGTGTTGAGCACAAGTACTTCAATAGTGCCAAGCTACTCTATTATTTTAAATGATGAAGATTCACCAAATCTGAGCTGACATAGTTTTTATCTTGAATTTTGTGAACCAGTTGAAGGATAAGGATGATGTGATGGTGGCACAAAATTCTATGTAAACCATTTTAGGGTGAATTGAAAGGCTTATTCAAGAAGTTTATAGAGGAAATAAAATATGGTTTAGATACAATGTGATGTAACAAAAAAATGCTTCCACCCCATGTTCAATGAAAAGACCAACTAAATGTCTGTCCGGTGCTTCAATCTTCAGACTTAAATCATTTTCATAACTGAATCTTCAATCTAATTGGCATTGCTCTCAGGTTTCTTGGGTTGTCATACTCACTATCAGCCTAACGATGGATATTATTGGGCTATGATAATACCATACTAATCACCTTAGCTCCATTATGCTTATTCTTATAGAAATAAAACTCTAATTATCATAGCATTTGAATCTATATTGTTTACCACCTTAATAATAATGCTTCCACCTTTCTACACTTAAGCTGCCTCTCTTCATAGACTCGTAAACAGACCTTAATAACTTTTTATAGACATAACATTTGCCAAATTGCTCCAGTGAGAAGCTGCGCAATTAGTTTCTTTCAAACATATCAAAAATGGAGAGAAATCCAACGGTGGGTTTGTGAGAGATGACCCTCGAAAGAAGACCCAAATTTTTGTAACAAAATGTTTCTCCAATTAATGTGTTGATGTCGCTCATGCTCAGCTTTCCTCAACTTTTCCAAGCTGGTTCGTGGTTCCAATAACAGTTTTGAAACCAATATTATTTGCCAATAAACAATGATCACTCTTTTCCATGCTCATTCAATAGAGATCTAAAGCAAAATCAAATGCATAAAGAGAAGAACAAAACGATAGGAACAAAACAAAACTGCACACAAAAAAAACTATTCATTAATGCTTAACTAGGCTTTTACAATGCCTGGCTCTCTGGCTGCTGCCAGAGAGCCCTTGAGATATTTTTCCCTTCAAGAATCTCAAAACTCTAACTCTCTCTTTTCTCCCCTATCCCCCTCTTTCCTTATACTTGCTCTCTATTAAAGAGTTGCAATCGGTTACATAGTTATGGTTACAAAACCATATTTCCTATTTTAATGCATTATTGTCTCCTCATGGAGATCTCTTTCCTAATACAAGGGAAATGCCTTTATAATACATTTTAATGCTATATTTCACCATTAAAACATAATATTGCTACTTCATAAACAATTTGTACCCCATGGTTCCCAGATTTGAAATTTTTCCACTATTGCAAACTCTTGCCATGATTGGCCATGTTGGAGGGGTCTCCCATCACAATGAATCCTACTTAATCCATACAAATTGAAATTAACGGAAGGAAGAATTGAGTAGGAAATGAAGTTTTAGACTTCTATTTAAGGAGTCACAAACCAAGAAGCAAGAGTTGCTAGAGTGCCAAATTTCATAATGGTTAGAAGGGTGTCAAGGAGAACACATCTAGGAGAAAGGGGAATAGAGTAGAAAAACTCTAGTTTGATGAGTGGTCAAGAAGAGATGATTGCACTAGTACATTGAGCATGGAGACTCAAAGAGACTAAACTTGAAAGGAGGGCAAGTTTTCAAGAGTTGTAGAGATTGAAGGCTACGCAATGTGAAGATCCGAAGAGTGATTTGAGATCTACAATTAAGTTATATGTTTTGATCAAGTCAAAGGCTTTCTAATATTCTCTAGCAATTGTATTAGATATAAAAATCCTATGGACTTTGGTTGGTTTAATAGCGATTTATAAATCATTTAGTAGGGTGGCATTCAAATTGAATGTTCTAAAGTCCTCTGACAAGGCCAACTTCTAAAGAGGTGGTTAAATCCTTTAACTAGGTCACATGTAATAGTGTGTTGTAAGCCTTTAACAGGGTAGGCCTTTCACAAGGCATCACTTCAAAAGAGTGAGAATTGAGTAGCATGTTACTGGTGGTTTTTCCCAAATTGAGTTTTCACATAAATCACTATGTTAATTGTTGATCTTTTTATGTGTTATGCTTGCATCTTGATTTATAGTAACTTTTTGAATAGGAAAGTTAAAGCTTGGATGAATGAATGGTTGAATGGGCTCACTACACTTAGTGAAAATGTTTAAATTAGACATTTGGACCTTGAAAAATTGATTCACCCCCCCTCTTAGTTATTCTAGAGAATTTATAACAATTGCTATTAGAGCCATTTGTTGACTTAGTTTCAAGGTATTAGAAGCAGGAATATCAAAATGTCCAAGAGAGAAGTCCCCAAGTTTAACAAAGATAACTTTGTTGCATGGAAAAGTCTGATGAAATTGCACCTTGAATCAATAGGTGATTATGCAAAAACCTCAATTAGAACATAACATTTAGACCCAATAGGATCTCTTACTATAGATGATTTGAGCAATCTCAAGCAATTTTGGAGATTGCCTCTACACTTAGTTATGCTAAATATGATGACACCAAAGGATGTGATACTACATTCAAGATGTGGAAAGTCATGTTAGATATCTATGGTGGATATCAAAATTTTGAAATATCAAAGAGAGAAAGCCTTAGGAAAAATTTTGATGACACGAAAAATGGAGGAAGGTGAGAATGTTGCTCAGTATGAATCCAAAATAAAGGAAGTGGTAAGTGCAATAAGAAGTATAGGTGGTCGATTAGAAGAGAAAACTTTCAACAGAAAATACTTGAGAACCCTGATCCCTATCTAAGCTATTAGAGTTTCAGCCATCCAAGAGTTAAGGTGTATACTAGGAAATGCATTGACATTTCAAGGAATAGTGGGAAGACTTACTGCATTTGAGTTACCCAATTTTAACAACTATAGACCTGAGAACTTTGAATTTTCTTTCAAGGCCAAGTAACAATGAAAAACACTAAGGAGGTGACATGAAACAAGAAGAAAAGAAAATGAAAGCATGCATCTAGTAAAAGAAACACAAATGGGAAGATGTGGAATAGTTGGCAGCACTACTAGCTAGGAGATTCCATAGAGGCAGATGTAAATTCAAAGGTAAGCTCCCTATCATATGTGTCAATTGCAATGAAGTAGGTCATATTTTTGCAAGGTGCACACAAAAGAAGAACTACAAAGAAGGGAACAAGTACAACAACATAAGAGAAGATGATAGTAGAGACTACAAGGACAAAGGGAAAAGGTGCTATATTGTTGAAAAATATTTTGATGAGAATGATGATGAAGTAGTCTATGTGGCCATGAAAGATGAATCAGATAAATATGAAGATGAAGTGACAACATTGGTAACCTGTGTGAACAAGAATGACAAGTGGATCATAGATAGTGGATGCTCACATCACATGATAGGAGATAGAAGTAAGTTTATTACCTTTACTCAGTATGATAGAAATAGTATTAGATTTGGAAATGATGGTCCATGTCAAATCAAGGCAAAAGGTTTCATTAAACATATAGAGAAAATATCATGTGATAATGCATACTATGTTGAAGGATTGAACTACAATTTTTTGAGTGTATCATAGTGAGGCAATGTAGGTTTCAAAGTAGAATTTGGAAACCAATCTTCGAAGATCTATGACATTGATGAAAATATGATAGGAAAAGGTGAACAAACAAGAAGCAATCTATTTTACCTAGATATGAAAGATGTAACTTTTCTTGTTGTTAGATTTGATGATGTGTGGTTATGGCATAAAAGGTTGTGTCATGTTAATTTTGACAATTTGATTAACATTAGCAAAAAGAAGAAGATCCGAGAGTTGCCTAAACCGAAGAAACCTAAAAACACAATGTACAAACAATTTCAAGTAGGGAAGATGACTAAATCTAGTTTCAAAAGTAAAAAATACACTTCTAAAGAAGTACTAAAGTTAGTCCATACAAACTTATGTGGTCCAATAGAAGTACAAAGTTACCTAGGAGATAGATACATAATGTTATTTGTAGATGACTATTCAAGGATGATGATTGCAATGTTCTTGAATCAAAAATTTGATGCATTTCAAATGTTCAAGTGGTATTTGGCCAAATTTGAGAAGGAAATAGGGAAGAGTTTAAAATGCCTAAGGTTAGATAGAGGAGGTGAGTTTACATCAAAAGAATTTGACATGTTTTGCAGTGACAAAAGTATTAGAAGGAAAACGTCAACACCAAGAACTCCACCTCAAAATGGTATTGCTAAAAGAAGGAATAGATCAGTAATAGACTATGCAAGAACATTGATGACGGAGAAAAATATTGCTCTAAAGTACTACAGAGAAGCTATAAGTATTGCTATTTACACTTTGAATAGGGTACAAGTCAAGAAAGGTACAAATGCAACACCTTTTGAACTATGGTATGGTCACTCACCTAATGTAAAACATTTTAAAGTATTTGGTTGTAAGTACTACATTCTCAAAGATACTGGAAATGGTAAGTTTGATACAAAAAGTGATGAGCACATAGTCCTTGGATACTCCACTAGAAGTAAGACATATAAGTGTTTGACTACTAACACTAACAAGATTGTGGAGAGTAAAAATGTAAATTTTTATGAGCATATAGAAGTTCAGATTGATGGAACTAATCAATTAGAGTATTATTGACCTTTTGTATACTTCTATGATGGGATGACTATTGAAGACAATGCTACAAATCAAGTTGTGAATCAGCAAGAGATTTTGGTATCAGTCGAGTCATAGCTAGTCAATGTTGAGCTGCATTCAAAACCCAAGTTGGAGAATGAAGGAAATGCACATTCTAATTCTGAAAAAGTATACATAAAAGAGATGATCAAATACCAGATGGAGAAGAAAAAAATGACTTTGAAGTTGAAGGATCAAACATGGAAAGAAGGATATAACCTAGATTAGCCAAGTATGTGAGAAGACATCACCTTGTAGATCAAATCATTAGTGACAAGGATGCCAGATCACTGACAAGGAATAGACTCAAAAATGAGTCATGTCTGTGAGTAAAGTTGAGCCCAAAATAGTGAAAGATGCACTACAAGATGATGACTGGTATAAAGCTACAGAAGAGGAGATAGATCAGATTGAGAAAAACAAAACTTGGACCCTAGTTCCTAGACTAGCTAACAAGAATGAAATTGGTACAAAATGGGTGTTTAAGAACAAACTTGATTGGAATGGTGAGATAACTAGAAATAAAGCCAAACGAGTTTGCAAAGGTTATGCATAAGAAGAAGGACTGAACTATGGGAAAACATTTGCCCCTATTGCAAGGATGGAAGGAGTAAGAACACTACTTGCATTTACTACATACAAAGTTTTCAAAGTCTACCAAACGAATGTCAAGTCTATCTTTCTAAATGGTATACTAAAAGAGGAAGTCTACATTGAACAACTAGAGGTATTTCTTAATGACAAGAACAAGGACATCGTCTACAAACTACACAAGGAACTTTATGGATCGAAGCAAGCACCTAGAGCATGGTATGAGAGACTACACAAATATTTTGTGAAGATTGGATTTGAGAGAATGGATGAAAATAGCAAGTTGTATATCAAGGCTGAAAAATGTAAAGACATTTTGATATCAAAAATCTTTGTTGATGATATAATATTTGGAGGAAAAGAAGCTCTATGCAAAGATTTTGATGATTAGATGAAGTATGAGTTTGAGATGTCAATGTTTGGAGAAATCAAGTTCTTTGTTGGTTTACAAGTACATAAATTGAAGCATGGCATATTTGTGACCCAATCAAAATACATCAAAGAGATACTCAACACATTGGGCTTAGAAGAGTCAAAACTAGTCAGCACACTCATGGCAATAGGACATAAGTTATCCAAGAATGATGAATCAACAAAAGTGAATCAGATAATCTATAGATCAATGATTGGAAAATTGTAGTATGTTGTACATAGTAGACTAGACATTGCATTAGCTATTCGAATATTGGCAACATTTTTTGAAGATCTGAGAGAAAATCACCTAATGGCAGAGAAGAGAATGCTGAGGTACCTAAAAGAAACTTATGACTTTGGTTTGTATTACAAGAGAAAAGAAAAGTTTGAGCTAAGATCCTACATTGATGCAGATTGGGGAGGAAATATTGATGATAGAAAAAACACCAGTGGAGGAGAACTTTTCTTGGGAAAAAGATTGATTACATGGACTAGCAAAAAGAAAAGTTGTACCTTATAGTCAACTATTGAAGTTGAATATGGTGTAGCTGCTATAAATTGCACCAATATAGTATGGATCAAACATTTGCTGCAAGGTATGAAGGAAGAGGCAAATGAACCTATGATAATTTATTGTGATAATACAAGTGCCATCAACATATCAAAGAATCTTGTAATGCATGCCAAAACTAAGCATATTGCAATCAAGTATCACTATGTAAGCCAATTGGTGGAAGACAAACAATTGAAGATGAAATATGTAAGCTCAAAGGAATAGATTGCTAACATCTTCACAAAAGCACTACCTAAAGATTCTTTTGAGTATTAGAGGTGATATCCATAGCCAAGGCTACTTAAGAAAAGTAAAGACTCCCCTTCATCAAATGAATTGATTGTTGAAATATTACACATTGATGCATAGGATACCTACTTTAGGATTCATGCCTAAAGTAATCAAAGTGCTAAAGCTACAAAATTAGTCACAAGCAAGGTGACAAAGGAAAAAATTGAAAGAGCCTGCAAATACTACACTTGCATATTAAGATGTTGAAATAATATCTCTTTTCCATTGTTGTCAAAGAGGGAGAAAGAGTAGAGAAATTGATCAACAAAATTTGAACATGAGGAAGAAAGAGCAGAAACTAATTAACAATATTTAGTAGATAAAGCTCTAATCAACAGTATGAGGGAGAAAGTGTAGAAACTGATCAAATCTAGAGGGAGAAAAAGAGAAGAAGAAGAAGCTAATCAAAATAGGGAGTGGCAGAAGATGAGAAATGCATGCAGAGGGAGAAACTATAAGAAGGAAGAAAGGAAAGAAAAATAATATTGTAGCTAAGAGGGAGAAGCTGAAATGAAGCAATTAGGATAGTAGATCAAGAGAGAGAGATGTGAAAATTGATGGTAACATAATTTTCTTTTTGGCATTTGACTTACTTTTCTAACCTAGTTAGCATGTTGATAATTTGGTTAGTTTAGTCTGATGGTTGATTAGTTTGGTTTTCCATCAATGCCAAAGAGGGAGATTGTTGGAAATCTAATTGAAAGATCATTGTGAAAAGAAGATTGAAGATCAAAGAGGGATATTGTTGTTAAAATAATGTTTTCAATCATTGTTTTGTCATTGATGTCAAACCTGCTACTTGTAGGAATGATATTTTATTATAAGATCCAAGTACTATCACTTAGTTGATTGATGAAGAGGATTTGATCAACAAGATGTAACAAGAACACCTAAGGGAAAGGTTGAGTTATGATACTGTAATGAAGTGCAAGGATTAGTTAAGATAATGGTTAAATGATATATTGATAACATACTTGAAGATACAGGGGTTGGTCACACTTAGAAACATTGGAGGAGTAAGTTGTAATGAAGTTTATTGCAAAGCTTAAACTAAGTTCATTAGTGGGTGCCAAGAAAGCTTGTTGAAGCCAAGAAAATTTTAAGTTGGATACGAGAAAATGAAAATTCTAGTGTGTGCCAAGTGAAGACCAAGTGCTGAGTAAAGTTCAAGTGCCAAGCAAAGTAATAGGTGTCGATCATCAAAAAATCTTTAGTTAGTGTTGAGTGAACTTCAGTTGTCGAGCATCAACAAAAACATAGTTGATGCCATGTAACACAGTATGTGTCGAGCACCAGTATTTTAATAGTGCTGAGCTACGACATTATTTTAAATGACAAAGATTCAACAAATCTAAGCTGACATAGTTGTTATCTTGAATTTTGTGAACTAGTTAGAGGATAAGGATGGTGAGCTAGTGGCACATAATTCTATGTAAACCATTTTTGGGTGAATTCAAAGGATTATTCAAGAAGTTTCTAGAGGAAACAAAATATTGGTTAGATACAATGAATCCTACCTAATCCATATGAATTGAAATTAAAAGAAAGAAGAATCAAGCAAGGAAAGAAATTTTAAACATCTTTTTAAGGAGTCATAGACCAAGAAGCAAGAGCTACTAGGGTGTCAAATTGCAAGGTGGTTAGAAGGGTGTCGAGGAGAAGGCATCTAGGAGAGGGAAGAATAGAACACAAAAACTTAGCTTCAATGAGTGGTCAAGAAGAGATGATTGCACTTGTAGATTGAGCATGGAGATTCAAGGAGACTAAGCTTGAAAGGAGGGCAAGCTATCAAGAGTTGCAGAGATTAAAGGCTAGGTAATGTGAAGAGCTGAAGAGTGATATGTGATTTGCAAGTTAAGTTTTATGTTGTAATCAAGTCAAAGACTTTCTAATACTCTCTAGCATTTGTATTAGATATGAAAATCCCATGGACTTAGGTTGGTTTAATAGCCATTTGTAAATCCTTTAACATGGTAGCATTCTAAGTGATTGTTCTAAAGTCCTCTAACAAGGCCCACTTCTAATAGGGTGGTTAAATCCTTTAACTGGGTCACATTTAACAGTGTGTTGTAAGACTTTAATAGGGTAGGCCTTTCATAGAGTATCACTTTAGAAGAGTGAGAATTGAGTAGCATATTACTGGTTGTTTTTCCCAAATTGGATTTCCATGTAAATCACTATGTTATGTGTTGATATTTTTATATATTATGCTTTCTTGTTGATTTACAATAACTTGCTGAATAGGAAAGTTAAAGCTTGGATGAAAGAGTGGTTGAATGGGCTCACTACACTTAGTGAAAGAGTTTGAATTAGAAATTTGGACCTTGAATAACTGATTCACCTCCCTTCTTATTTATTCTAAAGAATTTATAATAGTATCACCCCTACTTTACCTCTTAGAAACTCATAAGTATCCTTAAGTAATTCTTTTGTGAAGATATCAGAAATTTTCTCATTTGTGTTAATATATTCCATCCTCACCTCTTTATCTTGAACCAATTCCCTTACATAATGAGACTTGATTTCAATTTTCTTTGTCTTTGTATGCATCACATGATTCTTTGGTATATTGATAGCACTTGTATTGTCTATCTTTGCAACTGATGAAGAATCCTACTACAATTGTTGATCATAAGTATCCACAATCACTTCAACTTGGGAGGATTGATCATGTAGAGAATGAACAAAAGAGTCAGATGGAACCCTCATGACAACTAAAGAAGGTAATTTTGTATCAAGAAGAAGAGGCAGATTATGAATATTGTCCCCCAAATATGTCACTAAACCTGTATCTGGAAGACCAGATGTACCCTGCTATTCTAGACCTATCACTGTGGCAATGTATGCATGTGGAATGAACTAATGAAGTGACCTCTCACTATATTTATTGATAGAACCCCACATGTCTAAATCTGTTGAAGCATTATCATTGGTGTCACTATCAGTTTCCACACTGTAGGATGTGCAAAGAGGAGTAGAGGACAAGCTGGGTGAACTTTCCTATAAATGTACATGCTTCTCCACAAATATCTGATGAGTCTCAGGATCTATAAGTATATATGCCTTCACATTTTCTTCATAACCAATGAAAGTACAAGACCAGGATGTCTATGTCTTGCATCACCTAAAAGATTTCTTTGCCCTTGCAAGACAGCTGAAGACTTTGAAGTGTGTCACAATAGTTTTTTTGCAGCACCATGCCTCAAAAGGAGTTTTGCCATCTAAGGCTGGATGAGGAGAATGATTAAGAATGTGAATGACACCAGAGATTGCTTCAACTTCTAATGATGGATCTAGAGATGTGGCATGAATCATGCAACTTTCCATAGACTTAAGAGTTCAAATCCACAAAGCTGCAACATCTATCTTATATAGACTGAATGCTGAAGGAGTCTGAAGATCAATTCCCTCATGTCTACAAAAGTCCTCAAGTCTTTTGTTCACATCCATGTTTCCATTGTCCATACGGAGTACTTTGATGGCTTTCCTAGATTTCCGTTCAACATGAGCCTTGAAGTCTAGAAATCTGTCCAACACTTCATTCTTACTATGAAGAAAATAGACCCAAGTGAACCTTGAAAAGTCATCAACAAAGGTGAGTATGTAGCGACCCTGTCTAAATGTAAAAGGACATGCTAATACCATATGAACCATCTATAGAACACTTGTTGCTTTAGAAGAATTCCCTCTTTGTAACTTCCCTTCTGGATGCATATCCACTAAATTTGTTGAACATTCACCCTTAGAAAAGTTGATTTAAGGTAGACCTTTCACCATGTAGTATGTGCAAAGTTGCTGAAAATAGAGGTAGTCAAGATGACCATACTACTCATGCCATAATTGCATGTTTGAATTGGATTGAGAGAACAAGGCTTTTGAAGAAGACTTAGGTACAAAATGCGAGAAAGAGTACAACCTCTTGTGATCATTCACTTTCCCCACTGCAACCAAGGAATCATCTTTAAGACTATGCACTTGAACCAAGTTAGGAAGGAACTCAACTCTATGTCCATCTCCAAAGTGAGTGACTTGGTAGATTGATAGGAGATTTGAACTTAGGTTTGGAACATAGAGAACCTCTTGAAACTCTCCATTTCCCATTTATAGATTTCCTTTTCCTTCAACTTCCATTTTGATATCATTTGCCATGAAGATGTATGGTACCTTGGACTACTTCATTGAAGAAAAATTCTCCTTTGAAGAACCCATGTGATATGAGGCACTTGAGTCAAATATATATTCCTTTGAAGAGTTTTCATTTTCCATGAATGCTTGCCCTTTTCCCTTTGAATCTGAAGATGATCCTTTGTCCTTATAAGCATTAGGCAATCGAACATTTTGTTTCTTCATGATTTTGGTTAGTTCATCAATCTTTTTAAGATAACACTCATGCTCTTTATGACCTATTTTTTTGCAATAAGAACACTTCTTCTTCTCCTTATTGTTGTCCCCTTTCTTTTTGGAATTCAAGGACTTGCCTTGTTGATTTGATTGTGGTGTTGTCTTTTCTGCATCCTCAAATTTTTCTTTCTTCCACTTCTTCTTACCCTTTCCTTTATTTGAAGACTATCTAGCTGAATGTTGAGAACCCTGATTGGCCACCAATGCTTTGAACTAAGGTGATTTGAGAGTCCCCATTGTTTTCAACTTCTTTTCTTCATCATCCAATAGTTTAGCATATTCATGAAAAGTGACTTTCTTGTAGGTAGACCCTAAGGTAGTCTTTGAGGTGTTAAAAGAAGATACAAATGTGGAATATTTTGATGGTAGCTTTTTATGGATGAGATAGATCAATCTATCATCTTTGATATAACTCCCACAATTAGTAAGCTTCATCCTTAATTCATTCACCTTAATGATGAAGTCCTATATAGAGTCATATGACTTAGGATCTAAGCAGATAAGCTCATCTTCAATTTTGAAAACATCCTCTTCAGACACTTTACCATAAAGGTTTTCGAGGGTATCCCAAGCTTCCTTGGATGTAGTACATTTTTTGATTTGATACATGATTTTATTATCTACCCCCAAACATATATCACCTAGGGCTTTCCTATCCATGGCTAACCAATCTAAAATTTCACTTATTGATACATTATCACCTACTGGTTTAGAAAGAGTACAATCTACATATTGTGAAACTCCATTATGCATTAAGTGATACCACATTTTGATTGACCATGAAGCATAGTTATTAGGAGTTAATTTAAGAAACTTAAAGTTGCCCATAATGCCAAAAATGAAAAAAAATTGCAAAAAAGAGAGAACACAACACCAAGAACACCCCCCCTTTTTACTAAATCAAGAAACCCCCCCAAACTAGATGCTTTGGGCACTTTATTAGTAGTGCAATTAAAATGGACCACTAGCCAATTTTGGCCTTCATGGAATTCTAATTTTGCTTGTTACAACTTCTTAATAGAGTACAAATCTAAAACTTTACAATGTGCTACAATATTGAAGCATTACAAAGCAAAGAAAGGCCCTATGTTGAAAGTGACACTTTTGTCCACACAACACTACAATCTGATGCTAGATCTGGAAAATAGATGAAAAAATGTGCACTTTAAAAAAAAATGGAACCTATTTTTGACTCCAAATGTACCCATATAGAGCATTTGAAGTTGCAAAATGCAAGAATATCCAAGTATAGTCACCAAAAAACCCAAATTTTGAACAAGCCATGCACCAAAACTAGAAACTAGTTGTGCCATTAAAGTATTTAGAAAATTTTACCCAATTTCAAAAAAAGATTGCACCTAATTTGGAGTCTGGATGTGCGAGTTATAGCCTCTTGAAGTCGGACTGCAAAAACCAAAATCAATTTGAAGAGGGGTTGCATCAGTGAATCATGGGGTTAAATTTGACGATCATACGACCGTCACAACAGTTCTAAATTTCCTAGTAATGACATCCAAATGGGCATCAAATTTATGCCTTTGAACTTGATGACATCAGTAAACCCTAACCAAAGATGATGTCAGCATGATGTCATATGATGTCATCATCATACAGATTGTACAAATGGATGATGTGGTAGAAATCCACGTGAATGCTAATTGTGCAAAGGATTTTGCTACTGGCATAGCATGTCTCCACGTGGCAGATAGGTGGAGGGTTTGTGGTTGCAGAATTTAGATGCTGAAGTTTTGGTGCACATCATCAGATTTCACCTAACCAATGCTGATTTGTTTTAGTGCTTGCTAGAATTTCGATGCCACAATTTGAAGTAGTGGTGCTTGGGATATCCTTTAGGTCACTGGGTTTTGGGATATTAATCCCACATTGATGCGGATATGGGCTTGACTATTGTTTAAAGAGAAATTCTACCCACTTTAAAACAAATGAAGCCTTGCCAGACTTGTTGAATGCGGCCATCGGGTATGGGCTTCCTCACTGGGGTTCCAGTGAATTTGTTGCCAAAAAGGTTGACTTGCCAGATTTGGCAGAGTCAAAAATTGAGATAACTGGTGAGGGACAATATTGTGGATGCGCCTGAATTTAAATTTGTAGGTACGGCCGCAGAATCATTGAGGGCCAAAATTAAATAAAAATTCCTGAGAAATTAATATAAAATCCACTATCAAAATACAAAGCCGAGCCGGGATGTCACTGCCTAGTTCGACAAATTTTTTTTTCTATGACTTTGTAATTGATCCGAAAATAATTTTGAAAATACAAATAAATTGTAGAGAATTAAAATGATTATAGATCTAAAATACAAATAATCAGATCAAATAAAACAATCATACCCAATTGCAAATTGGGGCTTTCAGGTTCTGGTTTACAAAAAAAATTTGCCTTACAATCAACTTTCTCCCAATATAGGAAAATTTATTGTCAATTTTCACCAAATCAATGCTCTAGATGCATCAATGAGGTCAAATTTTGCTCTAGACACTCCCAATTTTTATGGATCTTTCAGATTCATGTCGAGGTGCTAAAGCATGAACGATCTCGAATGGCTACGTAATGAGAATCCTCCTCAGCTTCGATACCATATAAGAATTTTGCTTAGGCCAGAATTCACCCAAGAACTAAAGAACTCAACAAAAGAACACAGTAGACCAAAATAGATAGAGTATGATTAGAATGATGATATTCATTCAATAACTAGATTCAAGAGTACACTACGAGTGCCTGAATATAAAGGCCTCAGGAGAGCTTCTAGAATGCATAGAAGTTAGCATCATGATATGTCATACAACAAGGTACATGTCCATCAGATATGTGTTATCCTCCATTAAACATGGGATTAAGTGTGGTGATGTAATGATAGGCCTATAATGGTGTAGCACACAAATTAGTGGTGTAGACAACACATGCTAAATAAGGAGTGTTGATAACTGTGCTGTCATCAAGACAACTCAGTGAATGATGCATACTCATATGTTGTAGACACCATGTGCATAATTAGAATTGTGTAACTCAATGAGAGTTCACAAACTCCTAAGTGTCTCACCTAAATAATAAATAGAATAATGCAAAATAATTAAATAATGCATTAACCTAAGTAAAACTTAAGTAAATGTAATAAGTAAATACTTATTTACACCAATAGTCACAATAAAGTGTCATTGGTTCGATGATCTCTTCCTTCATTCCCTTAAGTAGCTATTTGATCCATACAATGTTTGTGTAGTTAATAGTAGTAGCAACATACTCTTTCACTGTAGTAGATTGGGAAGTATAACTCTACTTCTTACTAGTCTATGATACAAGCCTTTTGCCTAAGAAGAATGCTCCTCCACTAGTGCTTTTCCTATCATCAATGTTTCTAGCCCAATCAACATTAGTGTAGGCCCTCAGTTTAAACTTTTTATTCTTCTTGTAATATAAACCAAACTCTTCTATTCCATTCAAGTATCTCATTATCTTTTTCACAACCATCAAGTGATTTTTTCTTGGATTAGTAGAGAATCTTGCAACTATCCCTATAGCTAATGTAATATCAGGTCTACTGTGTACTACATATTGCAATTTTTCAATCATAGATCTGTATAATGTTTGATTTACCCCAGTTGAATCATCATTCTTTGATAGCTTTAGTTTTATCACCATAGGTGTACTTACTGGTTTGGAATCCTCTAGTCCAAATGTCTTTAATATCTCTTTAACATATTTTGACTAAGTGATATATACACCATATTTTATTTGATATACTTATAGTCCAACAAAGAATATGATCTTTCCAAATATTGACATCTCAAATTCTTGCTTCATTTAATTGGCAAAAACCTTACACAAAGTATCTTTTCCTCCAAATATGATACCATCAACAAATATTTTAGATAATAGTATACCTTTGTCCTTATCTATTTTCATGTACAAATTGTTGTTATCATTTGTCTTTTCAAATCCAATCTTCATAAGATAAGTATGAAGTCTCACATACCATGCTCTTGGTTCTTGTTTCAATCCATATAAGGCTTTGTGTAGTGTACATAACATGTTCTTGTTATTTTTTTAAACAAATCCTTCTAGCTTTTTTATGTAGACTTCTTCTTCTAATATGTCATTTATAAATGTAGACTTGACATCCATTTGATAAACATTGAAATCTTTTTATGCAACATAAGCAAGAAGAATTCTCACTCCTTCCATTCTTGCAATATGGGCAAATGTTTCACCATAGTCAATTCCTTCTTCTTATGCATACCCTTTGCAAACTAGTCTTGCTTTGTTCCATGTCAATTTACCATTCTCATCTAGCTTGTTTCTAAATACCCATTTGGTGCCATTCACATTCTTGTCTTCTAGTCTAGGAATTAGATTTCATGTCTTGTTCTTCTCTATCTATTGAATTTCTTCTTCAATAGCCTTGTACCAGTCATCATCTTCCAATGCATCTTTGACTTTCTTAGGTTCCTTCATGCTTAAAAAACATGATTCACTTCTCAATCTATTTCTTGTCATTTCCCTTTCATCTTTTTCTCTAATGATTTTATCTATAGGATGATGTCTTTTGTCTTTTGAGATATTTGGACAATCTAGGCTTAGTTCTTGCAACTACATTTTGTCTCTTAGCTTCAATGTCACTATGTACATCTTTGTCAATTGTTTTAGCATCTCTTTCATGTATGCTGATCTAAGAGTCAAAATGTGCATTTTTCTAATTCTACAACTTAGCATTTGAATGTAGATCAGTTCTTGAATGCAACTTGGCATTCACAGGTTGTGACTCGACAGTTATTGAGACTTTCTATTGGTTTACAACTTGATTTATAGCATCTTCTTCTATAGGAATTCCTTCATTGAAATATACAAATGATTTGTATTCTTCTGGTTCCTTTGTAGGTTCAACCTCATGTACTTCTGTAAACTCATCAAAATCCAAATTTGCACTTTCCACAATTTTGTTAGTTTTAGTAATTAAACACTTGTAAACCAAGGAGTATATGTTATTCACTTTTTGTAGCAAACTTTTCACTTGTAACATCTTTAAGAATATGTCATTTACTTCCAAATACCTTGAAGTATTTCACATTAGGTGGATATCCATACCATAGTTCAAAAGGCATTGAATGAGTACTTTTCTTGACTTGCACATGGTTCAAAGTATATTTAGTAGTACTTATAGCTTCTCTCCAGTACTTCATAGAAACATTCTTCTTCATCATGAGTGTTCTAGCATGGTCCATTATAGACCTGTTTCTTCTTTTAGAAATTCCATTTTGTGGAGGGGTCCTAGGTGCAAATGTCTATCTTTGATTCCTCTATCATTACAGAACATCTCAAACTATTTTGAAGTGAATTCTCCTCCTTTGTCTAAGCTCAAGCATTTCAGATTTTTATCTATCTCTTTTTCAACTCTTACCAAGTACCACTTAAACATTTGAAAAGCATCATATTTTTGTTTTAGGAACATGACTGTCATCATCCTACAATAATCATCAACAAATAGCATTATGTACTTATCTCCTTTGTAGCTTTTCACTTCAATAGATCCACACAAGTTAGTATGAATAGTTTCTAGTGTTTCTTTAGATGTATAAGCTTTACTTTTAAAGCTTGACTTTGTCATCTTGCCTAGCTGACATTGTTTGCGTATTATATTATTTGGTTTCTTCAACTTAGGAAAACCCTTAACTCTTTTCACATTACTGATACTAATCAGATTATTAAAATTAACATGACATAATCTCTTGTGCCAAAGCCATACATCATCAAATTTTGCAATAAGACAAGTAACACCTTCTATATCCAAATAGAATGGATTACTTCTATTTTGATCACCTTTTCCAATATAATTTTCATTTGTGTCATATATCTTGGCAGATTTATTTTCAAACTCAACTTTGCATTCCAAATTGTTCAATTGTGACACACTTAACAAGTTATAATTCAACCCTTTAACATAGTAAGCATAGTGATGTTGAATCTTGTTTGTGATTTTGATAGACCCTTTTCCTTTTATCAAACATGGTGCATCATTACCAAACCTTACACTATTTTCATCAAAATAATTTACGGTAATGAACTCACTTTTGTCTCCAATCATGTGATGTGAGAATCCACTATCAATGATCCATTTATCATTTTTGTTCACACAAGTCACAAGGGTAGTTGCCTCACCCTCATCAAATTCATCCTTCATGCAACATATACCACTTCATCATCATGTTCATTAGAGTCATGTTCATTAGCAATATAGCATGACTTCTTTCCTTTCTCTTTGTAGTATATTCCATCATCTTCTCTTTTGTTTTTGTACTTGTTTCCTTCTCTATAGTTCTTCTTATGTGTACATCTTGTAGCAATATGACCAACTTCATTGCAATTGAAACAAATAATAGGTAACTTATCTTTGAACTTACCTTTTTCCTTTGTGAAATCTTCTTGCCAATAATGCTTCCAATTGTTTAATGTTTTCCTCATCTATGTTGTTGTCATTGGATGCATATTTTTTCTTTCTTTTCTTCTTCTTTTGCATTACCTCCTCAGAATCCTTCAATAACAATTTTTCTTTGAAAATTGATTCAATACTCTCTGGTTTGTAGTTGTCAAAATTAGTGAGTCCACCTACTAGAACTTCAAGGCTTAGATCATTTCTTGGTATACATCTTAGCTCTTGGATTACATAAACTCTAATGGCATACATAGGTAATAATGTCCTCAAGAATTTTCTTAACACAATATCATCCTCTATTTTACTAGTAGCACCTTTTATTGCACTAACTTCTTTTATCCTAGCAACATATTGAGCAATATTCTCACCTTCTTCCATTCTCATGTCATTGAACTTACCTTTGAGACACTTTAACATGGCTCTTTGAACATTTTTTTCTCCTCCATAGATGGTGGCCGAAGCATCGCACATCTTTTTTGCACTGTTAAGACCTTTGATATCATCAAATTCAGCATAGCTTAGGGCAGAGGCAATCTCCAACATTGTGTAATTGTCTTATTAATTTTTCTTCATATCTTTAGTAGTTAGGGCTCTTGTTGGATCAACATGATCCACTAAAATATAATATTGTGCATGATCTCCAAGTCCTCCAAGGTGTAGCTTCATCAAAATTTTCCATGCAAAAAAGTTATCTTTGTTGAGCTTGGGTACTTCTCTTTTTGACATCTTGATCTTTGTGCTTTTAGTACCTTAAAACCAATCCTCTTAAGTAGATGGCTCTAATGCCAATTTTTGGAATTATTTTAGAATAATTGAGAGGAGTGTGAATCAATTATTCAAGGTCTAGATGCACTAATAAAACTTTTCACAATTTAGTGAACCCATAAAACTTTCTTATCCATGCATGCATTTATTGTGTATCAACTAAACTTATATGGTACTATCAAATCAGCTTTGCAAAAATGTAAAGCATGAAAAAAAAGACATCCATCACACATTTGACACAATGATTTAATGTGGAAACTCAATTTGGAAAAAATCACCAGTAACATGCTGCTCCTTTTTCACTCTTCTAAAGTGATACCTTGTTAAAGGCCAACCCAATTAAAGGTTACAATACACACTATTAAATGTGACCTGGTTAAGAGATTTTAGTCACCTTGCTTAAACTGAGCCTTGTTAGAGGACTTTAGACCATTCACTTGGAATGCCACACTGTTAAAAGATTTTCCAATGGCTATTAAGTCAACCTTACTCCAAAGGATTTACCCTAGACTGATTACAATTGTTAGAAAGTAATAGTAGAGCTTTGATCTGATACAACTTACAATCTTCTAGATTATCAATCTTTGTTCAGTTCTCAACTCTGCTTGGCTTCCATTCTCTGTAGCTCTGACAACTTGTTCACCCTTCAAGAATTCATTCTCTTAAGCCTTCTTGCTCAATATGCCATTCCAGACTCTTCTCTTGGGTCACTTGATGAAAAAAAACCCATTTTCCTTCTCCTTATCAGATTTTCAAACCAAACTCTCTAATTTTTTTTGCTTCATGACTAGACATTCTTATATATAGGAAATTAAAACATTTTTCTACACATTATCCATTATCAACATTAGGGTTTTTGATGGATTAGGTAGGATACAATGTATCTACCCCATATCTTGTCTTCTCTAGAAACCTCTCTTAAAATCCATTTGAAGTCACCTCCACAATAGTTTACATAAGATTTTGTGCCACTAGCTCATCAATCTTATCTTCCTCTAAATTCACAAGTTCCAGGAAAAAAAACTTGTCAACTTTTATTTGGTGAATCTTTTATCTTTATCATAATGTAGTAGCTCAACATTATCAATCTTCTGATGCTTGTCACATACTATATCACTCGACATCAACTATAAAATCACTTGACATCAACTAGATTTGACTAGTGCTCAACATCAACTGAAAATTACTTGACATCTATTAACTTGCTTGGCCTATACTAGAATTTTCTTTCACTCAGCTCCGACTAACTTTTTTCTCGTCTTGAACTAACTTTTCTCGGCACCTACTATCCACTTAGTCAAGCTTGGCAAATGAACTTTGTTTAACTTTATTCTTTCGAACTTTCTAAATGTAACCAACCATTTTGTAACCTAAAGTAGATCATCAATACATTATATTATCACTATTTTAATTGATTCTTGTACTTCATTACATAATCAAAACTCAACCTTTCCTCTAGGTACTTTTGTTACATCTTGTTGATAAAAACCTTCTCATCAATCAACTAAGTGATAGTGCTTGAAATATATAAGCAATTTTCTTACCCGCAATTAGCAAGTTTGACATTAGTGACAAAACAATGATTGAAACACATAGTATTCTTCAACAATCTTTCTAATCAAATGATATTTTCAATCAGATATCAACATCAAAGTTCACATTTCAAAGATCAAAGGTTCTGAACATGAAACTAGTGATTCAAGTTGTTGGTTCATCAATTTGAATGTACAGTTCAATGATTCTAGTTTGACAATTCTAAGTAGCCCATACCATTTAAGAAGACCAAGTTTAGTGATTTGTATCTAGCAATTTGATGATATAGAAATTCAATATGGAGGAGGACATATTGGCATCATAAATGAACCATCCCATATCCATAAACAACATCTAATCTTCTATAAGTCTCTCTCCTCTAAAGACCCAATACATGGATCCATTATCACCTTGAGTAGACTCACTCTCCTTAGAAAAGTTCAATTGGAACTATTCATACCAAACTAATTATGCTGAAATCTATATTTGGGTATGTGCAAGATCATGGCCAACCAAACTATGGCCTTAAGTGGCAATGAAAAACTAGCAAATCAGGGTTATGTCAACTTGACACATAATTTTAAAGTGGATCTAAACTTTATATCAAAAAGTTGTAAGAAAATAATCTATACAAAATTGAATGGAGTTTCTAAACTACTAGACCTTATTTGGAGAAAAAATTATTTGATTGGTCAAAAGTTTGGATTTTAATATAGTACTACAAAAATTTAAGGGGAAAAATAAAAAGTAGGTGTATGTCTAACCACCTTAATCAAAATCAAATGATAATACTTGTTAATATAAATATAGATATAAAAAGTAGACTCATGCCCAGATGTGACACATATTTCTTGATATTTTTATTCAAAATAAATAATTAAATATGAATTTTATATTATAACTTTTGTAGAATAAAAAAACTCTCATGTCTGACAACCTTAACTAATTGAAAATGTTGGAATGTTCAAAATGGGAAGAGTACTTCTGAGGGTGAGGGGGTGTGAATCAGAAGTACCACACTTTTAACTCTTATCAATAGTTTAAACATATAACTAAAAAGAAAATTTCATGCAAGTAAACATATACATGAAGATAAACTAAACACATGCAATGACACATAACACCAAATTTGGTAACCCAGAAACTCTCTAGGAATAAGAAGTTAAAATTGGGGTGGGAATGATACCCACAAAAATCACTATAGCAATAAATGTTCAACCACTTCTGATGGTCTACCATGTTAAAGGCTTTACACTGTGTCAATAGTGACCTAGTTAGAGGATTTACAAACACTTAACATGAAGTGTCACCCTATTAAAGGATTTACAATAGGTTTTTAAACCCATCTAATACATAGGATTTTCAATCACCTTCTCCAAAGGTTCTCCTACCTAGTTGTTAAGCTAACTTATCAATATAGGATTTTAGCATCTAATACAATGACAAGAAAGTATTAGAACAATGAACCTTACTATATGCAATCTCTAATTGTTGGATTTAGGTACTTGATCTTCTCTCTCTAATCTTGACCCTCTGAGATCTGATATTTGATCATGTTCCTTGTCCCTTGTGTTGTTCTAATAATCTAGATATGAAATTGCTACTCTGTTCCTCTAAGTCTTTCCTTCTTCACACTGAATTTCACTGTAGTCTCCCCATACTCTATTCTCTACCACTCTTGCAATGGGTTTTCGACCTCCTTTTAAAGATTGTGAAGAATTAGGGTTAGGTATGGATCTACAATCCATATTTAATCTCAAATTCTCGTTGATACCTTGCATTTTTCTCATTAGTTGCATGCCTCCTCCATTTTTCTAATTGGCTGCATACAGATTGCATAGGGAATGTAAATGATTTATCCTTATCCTTTTTCCTTTGAAATCCTTCTATGTTAGCTCCAAAAATAGTTTACATCTGAGTTTGTGAGGGCACAAACTCATATGTTCATTATGTGTTACTTAGCACATACTGGACTAATGGTGCTCGACACATACTATCCTAGATTGCTCGGTACCAACTACACTCTTTCTTGCTCGACACATATATGATTTTGGCCCACTCAGCATATTCTGCATTCTAACTTGCTCAGCATCAACTATGACTTAGCACGCATATATCACTCAGCACTTATATACTTCTCAACACCTGAAGTCACTCAACACCTATTGAAATTCTAACTTGGCACACATTGTGGTTCAACATACATAGTGTACTCGACTTCAATACAAAAGTGATTAAGTTTGTTGACACTCAAATATCAAAACTATCTAAGGAATAACAATCTCCCCCTTTGACATGAGTGTCAAAAAAACTTAACTAGACATTGCTAATCGATCCTTATGAGTACCTTATCCATAAAGTTTCAAAAAAATGTTCAAAATTATATCAAAATACCTTAACTCCCCGTGAGCTGATTTATGCCTTGTCATTATTATAACCAAAATTCTATGTTGAATATGCCTGATGTTCTTTTTCTTTTTTCCTATTCTTGTATTTTGTAGATATGTCTTTGTATCTAATCTATCAGAGCTTGTCGAATATTTACACTTTGTATCAGAGCTGCTACTATCCATATGATTGCAAAAATTTTGTATCTCCCCCTCTACTAGTATCTCCCTTAAACATATAACTCCCCCTTTATTATTTCTCCCCCTTTTTTGACACTAATGTCAAAGGGTTCTAAGGAGTAATACCATATTTAGCCAAAAAAAATTTGTTTACCTCCATTATTGTTTTTAGAGCTATCTACCAATTCTCCAAAGCTATGTCAAGTGACTTGTGTTGGATGTTAGTCTCTTCAGCAAGGTGTACATGTCCATCAAGGGTAGAAAGATTTGGATCTTTCTTTAATATTGTCTGAGAAAAATCTTGATCCTTGCGGAGTACTTCTAAATGAGGGGTTATGGAGGATTGGATTTGCATCAAAATTTTCCTTAATATTGGCCTCCTCTACTATTAGTACAACTAATTCCCTTTGAGTGTGAAGTGATGGGACAAAATGCTTCTCACTCTATGTTGGATCTCTAGGTAATTGCATGATAGATATTTTCAAGTTCCTTTCCAAGCTTATTATTCTTTGATTAGTTTCTTGTGTAAAATTTGAAAATTCACACAACTTCCTATACAATGAAAAAATGTTTTCAAGAATAATATTGGCCTTATCTATTGTCTTGGAAAACTCTACCTATTCAAGTACAATTCCACTTGATATCTTCTCATTCACCTTTCCTTGAAAATTTCTTTCTGACCATTCCATGAGTTTAACATTGGTGTCCTAGTCTTCATTTGTCACCTGGTCAACTATGTCTAATAGTTGCTTAATTATTGGCTTTCCTTCATCTAGTGACTGCAAGTTGAGGGCATCCATGAAGATGTAATTTATGTCATGAAGTGCTTGCTTATGTTTAAACTCTTTTCTCAATATTTCCTGCCTAATCCTTCTATCCAATGCATCTTTCATTTTAGTCATTTGTGCTATTGTGATAGTTTTGGAATTATAGGAGGGTATCACAATCTCTTCATCTAATTTAGGGTCTCCATAGTGTAGTACCCTAGCCACTCTTGTTGAACTCAAGCCTAGAGTTGAAAATTGCAAGGGGATAGCATCAGTGCTCAACTTCTTAATGGTCTTAGTAGGAGTGTTAGTCTTTGGTAAATCTACCAATGTCTAAATGGTGGCCTACTCCTTTTCTTTTTCTGCACCTTCTTTTTCATCCAATTTCCTCTCTTCTACACTCAGCATCTGATCATTGTTATTTTTTGCACTTGGCGGAGGTGGTGGTGGAAGAATCAAAACTTTAGTCCTAGTAGCTCTATAAGTGAAAGGTGGTTCTTGTATTTTCACCTTTTCCCTTTGTGGTGCTGCTACTGCCTTTTGTAGTTCATCTACACTCACCAATATAGGGATTGTACACGACTATGCCTATAAAGTAGATTGGTGAAAGATCTTTGAGAGATCCTCTGCAATAAGTGGATTGATGTTCTAAGTTTTCTTGTTAGTAACATCCTTTATGATTACTATTTCTACAGGTGTAGTATTTACATGAGGTGGACTAGGAGGTGGCAATTGTGTGTCTTGCACACTCTATTCTTCTTCTTGCTGCTAATCAGTTGCTTTCATAGTTTCTTCTCCCTTTTTTGATTCCTCCTCTTCTTTCTCCTTATTCTCCTCTTCTCCTTTCTCTTCCTCACCTTTCTCTTCCTCTTCTTTCTTTTCTTGTTCCTTTTCTTTCTCCTCTCCCTTTTGTTCTTTTTCTTTCTTTTCTTCCACCTTTTCCTTGGTACTAGATTCTTCCTTATTTATTTCTTCCACCTCATCATCAATTATCTTGTATATTGTTTTCCATATCTGTGTAGATTTATTTACAACATCTTCAACTTTTTTTTGAAGAATGCAAAAGGCTCTATATTTGGGTGCAAATTTCCCACTATGTTTTTTGTTTGCCTTAATTATTTGAGCCTTTTTCATATCAAGCTTCACTTGAGCTAGGGTAGATTCTCTAATCTCTATTTCCATCTTCAAACAATAATGCCATTTATTCTCAACTATCTCGTATATTTCCTTTGGCATAGTGTTATCAAGCTCTAGAGGTGTGTTTTTGAATTCTACCATCATGGCATACATAGATTCCTCTATTTTATTCTATTCTTCCCTATTGAGCTTATTAAAATTGAGAGACTTTAAATCATTTAAATCTACATTTTTAATCTTATTACAAAGTTTGAAAACTGTAGATTTAGGAGGATAGCTTACCACTTTAAATTGGCTTATGTCCTCTAACTCTGTTCTCTCTTCATCATATATATCTAGTTGAGCTAGATATCTTCTTCTCTTCTTAAGTTCTTCAATAGGCTAGGCAATGGCTTTCTTTTTTTCCTTTGATGCCTCTTTAGCCTTTTGGGAAAATGCCCTTGTAGTGGCTCTTGTTGCTAATGGCTCAGCTAGAGCTGGTTTGGTGACCTTCTTAGGCTTAGGCTGAACTATAGGCTATGTTTTTGCCTTTCTCTTCTTCTCCTTGGTAGATGTAGGTACTTCCTCGACTTCTTCTCCCTTGGCACCTTCCTCTTTGTCTTCTCCTTGGCATTGTGTTAGCTCAACTAGCCCTTGCCCTTGCTCTTCTTCTTCCTCACTGTCTCCTTCTACTTCTTCCACTTCTTCTCTTGCTTCTCCTTCAATATTTGCCCTAAATTTCTTCTTTATTTTCCTTACCATTTTATCTTTCTTCTTGATGACTGAAGTAGTTTTAAACTTAGTCTGAACTTTGGACTTGACAACATCATATGTCCCAAAGTGAGGAGCCTTCTTATCAATTTCTTCTACTAGCAATGTTGTGATTGCTACTGAGGCTTCATCAACATCCAGTTCATATCCTAATGGCCTTAGTCAATTTACTCTTGGTATTGCAGCTTGAATGTACATGTAATCTATGTCAACCAAGAAGAATATTTCATTGATATGTTTCTCAACTAATGAGACTAGTATTCTCATTCTTTGCTTCATATACTTCTTAAAGTCTTCAAAATAGGTTGTCATATGTGCCTCAAAATTGTCTCCCATCTGATCAATGAACTCATTGATTTGGGTGACTATAAATTTGTTAGAATTCTAGTTCACCTTCCTAATTGAAGGGAATTCTTCCTTCACATAAAAGAATATGCACATAAGAACTGAGCCAAATTTGCATTGAGCACCTTTTGATCTCCTTACAGCTCCTAGGTTCTCATTGATTTGCTGCAAACATGAGTTCTACTAGATCATAAGTGTGATCTTTCTTCACCAACTTATATGCCACATCAACAACTATGAAAGGTATGCTATTCAGTCTTTTGGATTGATAGAATTTATGTGAAATTATTCTCACAGCAAATTCAAGTAGGGTTTTAGTCATAGTGTCAATGGTCATTCCCCTATTGTTCCATTTTCCTTAAGTATTCTTTTTAATTACCTCCTTTATGTCACTTCTCAAAGTCTTTGGCTGATCTAGGGTTGGGAGAATAGTAACCCTATGCACAATCCTCTTCGTAATCTTGATAGGTCATGTCTCTAGCCAAAGATATCCATCATGAATTTAGCTAAGAACAATGCAAATCCATTCTATTTTGAATATCATAGGAAAAGCTAGGGTTTTGGTCAAACCCTTCTTCTTAACAATTTGAAACTCGTCCTTCAATATTCCATTGTCACACAACTTATCGTAGTCATTGAAGATTTCTAAATCACCTATGGCACCAATTTTGCAATTGTAGTACTTTCTTACATTTTGGACCATGACAACCTTGGGTGGAATGAAAGATAATGTGCCAGCCAAGTCATTTTTATAGACAACTTCAGGGATTGGCCTGAATTCAGGCTATTTGACTTCATTTCTAACTAGTTGGACCTTATGATCTTCCTTAGCCTTAGAGTTTCTAGAGCTAGAGGCCATTTTACTAGACTAAGGCTTTAAAAATTATTAAAAACTGTAGCTTAGCACTTGATAAATGCCTTTGAATCAATGAGCTCATGTTGAATCTCTATTGAAATCAATGCAAATGACTATAAGGTAGCAATTTGATCGCCTCTTCACTCTTCTCATCTTTAATTTGCATTTGAATGGCATGAAAATGAACAAAATTTGACCTTATACCTATCAAAGACCTAGCATTAAATGTTTTGTGCTTACAACTGTAAAAATCAACACTTGAAGGATTTAGTATGACTCAGTTTCCATTGTAGTTCATTTACTTGGCTTCCACTAGACTTCCACTTCACTCTACTTCAACTATCAGCTTGGTAGCTATTGGAAACTTGACATCCATTGGAGCTTCACTTAGCATCTAAGAGTAGCTTGGAAACCTCTTCAAAATTTTGCTTGACATCTTTTCTCATGTAGACTTCTTCTTTGCAATACTTCTCTATTCTTTGGAACTAATGTATGATTTGACTTTGTATATCAATCCCATACACTTTTCTTTTGCTTAGATGGATGAAGTGTGATCACTTGACCTCTTGGGTGAAGTGATCTCTCCATTTGATGTGTTTCACTCACCTTTCTTCTTCCAAGTCTTGTTCATTTGTCCTCTTATTTGTTCAACATCAACCTTCTCTTTTCCTTTGTTGACTTTTGTCTTTATTACTTTTGACTTTGTAGGATAGTTCCTAATAATATGACCAGTCTTCAACCAACTAAAACATGTAGTTTGGCTTAATCATCTATTGTAGCTTCCTTTAAAATGTGTTCTTATGCAATTCTCAAGGATCTGTCCATAATCCTAACAATAGTGATGGCTATACCTAGTATTGTAATTCCAGTTGTAGTGATGTGTATGATTTGTTCCTCTTGTAGGCTGATTAGGTGTCCACATAGACTTTGATCTACACTCAAATGCTCTATGTCCATATTTTTGATAGTTGTAATAGTGACCTTCAAATCTTGGTGTCCTTATAATCTTTTTTGTGCATTCATGTGCTTGATGTCCCTACTTTTTGCACTTGTGACAAAAGCTTGCATTGGTGGGCTTATTGTGTTGATGATTGTTCTTGATCCTACAACATTAGAGGTATGCCCCTTTTTACCTTAGAAATGACAAGTAGGTTTAGTATTCTTACCTTTGTTTCTCCTTACTTCTACAGTCTTGGATGATTCTCCTTGTTCTGTGTTGTTGTAGCCAAGTCTTGAAGTGTCATTACTAACCCTTGATGCTTTTAGTAATTGTTCAAAGTACTTGATAGCATCACTAGGTTTGTTGTAGCTTTCTACTATCTCCTTTTCTCTCTTTAATTCATTTTGCATCTTCAAGGTGGAGATCTCAATGTCCTTCATATTTAGCTCATGATGAGCATTCATCATCTAGCTTAAGATGTCTAGCTGCATGTTTTAGATCTTTTCAAACTCAATTGTCTTCTCCTCCAATATATTGGTGAGATTTCTCTTGTCATCTTCTATCATGGCCTTTTTTTCAATGGATCTTTTCTTTTGTTCATTCACTTTAGAGAGCATTATGGCTTGTGATTCTTGTTCAAGCAAGAACAATTTGATTTCTCCAGCTTGTGCTCTATTTTTCTCCATTAGTTATGCTATTGTTGGATCAAATTCTTTGGAATCCCTATGGAAAACACTTGTGTGGTATCAATATACTTGTAGCATATGTCATTTTAAGCTATGGCTATCTCCTTCCTTCTTTTTTAGGATTTTCTCAACTCTTCTCTAGCTTCTTCCACTTTGTGTAGAGCTAGTTTCACATTAATCACCTGATTGTCTATGATCTTTCCAAGTTTGAAGACTTCCATCCTCAGACCTTTTCTCTAAGCTCTTAAGATTTCCTTGTGAGAACAAAAATATTTGATACAATTGTTGGAATGTTCAAAATGGGAAGAGTACTTTTGAGAGCCGGGGGTGAATTAGAATTACCACACTTTTAACTCTTTTCAACAATTTAAACATATAACTGAAAAGCAAATTGCATGCAAGTAAACATATACATGAACATAAAGTAAACCAATGCAATGGCACATAACACTAGATTCGGTAATCCAAAAACCCTCCAATAATAAGAAGGTAAAACTAAGGTGGGGATGATACCCACAAAAATCACTACAACAATAAATGTTCAACCACTTCTGATGGTCTACCCTCTGAAAGGCCTACCCTATTAAAGGCTTTACATTGTGTCAATAGTGACCTGGTTAGAGGATTTACAAGCACTTTACATGAAGTGTCACCCTGTCAAAGGATTTAAAATAGGCTATTAAAATTACCTAATACATAGGATTTTCAATCACCTTCTCCAAAGGTTCTCCAACACAGCTGTTAAGCTAACCTATCAATATAGGATTTTAGCATCTAATACAATGGAAAGAAAGTATTAGAATAATGAACTTGACTATATGCAATATCTAATTGCTAGATTCAAGTACTTGATCTACTCTCTTTGATCTTGACCCTTTGGGATTTGATATCTGATCATGTTCCTTGTCCCTTGTGATGTTCTGATCAACTAGATATGAAATTGCTACTCTATTTCTCTAAGTCTTTCCTTCTTCACACTAAATTTTGATATAGTCTCCCCATACTATGTTCTCCACCACTCTTGAAATGGATTTTTTACCTCCTTTTAAAGATTGTGAAGACTTAGGGTTAGGTATGGATCTATGATCCATATTGAATCTCAAATTCCCACGCATACCTTGCATTTTTCTCATTGGTTGCATGCCTCCTCCATTTTTCTCATTGGTTGCATGCCTCCTCCATTTTTCTAATTGGTTGCATGCATATTGCATAGGTAATGTGAATGATTCATCCTTATCCTTTCTCCTTTGAAATCCTTCTTTGTTGGCTCCAAAAATGGTTTACATCTAAGTTTGTGAGGGAACAAACTCATATGCTGATTCTGTGTTACTTAGCACATACTGGACTACTAGTGCTTCACACATACTATCTTGTACTGCTCTACACAAAATACACACTATCTTGCTTGGCACATATATGATTCTATCTCACTCGACATTTACTACATTCTAACTTTCTCAACATTGACTATGACTCGACACCTATACATCACTTGGCACTTATATACTACTCAGAACTTGAATTCACTCAGCACCTGTTGAAATACTAACTCAACACACATTGTGGCTTGACATACATAGTGTACTTAGCTTCAATACAAAAAGTGATTAAGTTTTTTGACACTGAAATATCAAAACTATCTAAGGACTAATAGAATACTATACCATTTTCTTTTTTTCATTATACTAGATAAGGCATAGAATGTGACAAAACTTTTGGATTTCAAAAATGTTATACCATTTGAAAGTTATAGCTATTTTTCAATCAATATGTCAATCAACACGTTACATTCATCTTCATTAAAAATTAACTATTAAATACTTATCAAACTCAAAATTATACAGTAATTATATTGATGGAATCTTGAGAGTGTTACAAAAAACCCTTTTTGTTTCACTAATTTTTGATGAAAATAATATTGTTAAATGACTAGTCAAAGTCTAAATGTTAGTGAAACCTTTCTGAAACACATTTTTTGAGTTTACCAAACATGTTTGGTAAATATCAAGCCTAATTGGGTACCTGAAAAGTGGCGGCCAAAATTCTTTCAATCATTCATAGCCTAGGTCAAATTTTTGAAATTTTGGAGGGAAACCAAAATTTGGGAAGTGTGGGCATTATTATTATTAACTATTATTATTGCATATGATTATGATTATTATTATTAACTATTATTACAATATATGATTATGATTAGTATTATATATAGTAATATTATATTATTATTATATATAGTAATATATATGATTATTATTGCTATATAATCTAGAAATATATTATCAATATCATAAAATATTTTCATGAAAAACATTGAAAGGGGTCATAGGTTAACCAATTACCCCTTTCGATCCATTTGAACCAACCAAATGGGTCCCTAGAGGTTGTAGGGCCCCTAGGGAGATATATCATCATGAAATGCATTGAAAGGGGCCATAGGTTAACCTATGACACCTTTTGACACATTCATACCAACCAAATAGGTCCCTAGGAGTCCTATGATCACTAGAGACATATGTTGTTATGAAATGCATTAAAAGGGGTCATAGGTCAACATATTACCCCTTTCAATGCATTCAAACCAACAAAATAGGTCCCTAGGGGTCCTAGGGCCCCTAGGGACATATGTTGTCATGAAATATATCGAAAGGGGTCATAGGTTATTGTATGAGCCATTTTGATGCATTTGAAAGAACCAAATAGGTCCCTAGGGGTCCTACAGCCCCTAGGGACATGTGTTTTCATGAAATTAATTAAAAGGGGTTAACCTATGACCCCTTTCGATGCATTCAAACCAAACCAAATAAGTCCCTAGGGGTCCTAGGGCACCTAGGGATATATGTTGTCATGAAATGCATTGAAATGGATCATAGGTTCACCTATGACCCCTTTTTATGTCTCTAGGGGTCCTAGGGCCCCTGGGGACATATGTTAGCATGAAATGCATTGAAAGGGGTTGGGTTATCATATGACCCCCTTCAATGCATTCAAAACAACCAAATAGGTCCCTAGGGGTCCTAGGGCCCCTAGAGACATATTTTTCATGAAATGTGTCGAAATAGATCATAGGTTAACCTATGACCCTTTTTGATGCATTTGAACCAACCAAATGGGTCCCTAGGGGTCTTCGGGCTACTAGGCACATATGTTGTCATGAAATGCATTAAAAAGGGTTACAATTTAACCTATGACCCCTTTCAACACTTTTGAAACAACCAAATGGGTCCCTAGGGGTCCTAGCGACATATGTTGTCATGACAATGTGTCAAAAAGGGTCATACGTTATCGTATGACCCCTTTCAACACATTCAAACAAACCAAACATATCCTTAGGAGTCCTAGAGCCCATAAGGACATGTGTTGTCATGAAATGCATCTTTACAGATTCGACCCAACCAAATGGGTCCCTAGGGATCCTAGGGCCCCAAGGGACATATGTTGTCATGAAATGCATCAAAAGGGGTCATAGGTTAACCTATGACCCATTTTTACACATTCAAACCAACCAAATAGGTCCTTAAGAGTCCTAGGGCCCCTATATATATACGTTTTCATGAAATGTGTTGAAAGAGGTCATAGGTTAACCTATGACCCCTTTCGATGCATTCAAACTGACCAAATGGGTCCCTAGGGGTCCTAGAACCCATAGGGACATATGTTGTCAAAAAATGCATCAAACAGGGTCAAAGGTTAACCTATGACCCCTTTAAACATTCCTAGGGGTCGTAGGGCCTCTAGGGACATATATTGTCATGAAATGCATAAAAATGGGTGAAAGGCTATTGTATGAATGCTTTTGACATATTCAAACCAACAAAATAGGTCCCTAGGGGTCTTAGGGCCCCTGGCGACATATGTTGTCATTGAAATGCATCATAGATTAAACTATGACCACTTTTGATGCATTTGAACCAGCCAAATTGGTCCCTAGGGATACTAGGGCCCCTAGGGACATATGTTGTAATTAAATGTGTCAAAAGGGGTCATAGGTTATTGTATGAAACTTTCAATGCATTTGAACCAACTAAATAGGTCCCTATGGGTCCTAGGGCCCCTAGGCACATATTTTGTCATGGAATATGTCAAAAGGGTTGATAGGTTATCGTATGATCCCTTTCGATGCATTAGAAACAACCAAATAGGTTCCTAGGGGTAGTAGGGCCCCTAGGGGCATATGTTGTCATGAAATGCATTTAAAGGGGTCATAGGTTAACCTATGATGCCTTTCGATGCATTCAAAGAAAACAAATAGGTCCCTAGTGGTCCTAGGGCCCCTAGGGCATATGTTGTCATGAAATGCTTCAAGAGGGGTCATAGGTTATTGCATGACCCCTTTCAATGCATTCAAAACAATCAAATAGGTCCCTCAGTGTCCTAGGGCCCCTAAGGACATATGTTGCCATGAAATGTGTTGAAAAGAGTCATAGGCTAATGCATTCAAAATAACCAAATAGGTCTCTAGGTGTTCTAGGGCCCTTAGGGACATATGTTGTCATTAAATGGATCACAAAGGGTTATAGCTTAACCTATGATCCCTTTCAACACATTTGAATCAACCAAATTTGTCCTTAAGGGTCCTATGGCCCCTAAGGACATGTTGTCATGAAATGTAGCAAACGGGGTCATAGGTTAACCTATGACCCTTTTGAATGCATTCAAAATAACCAAATAGGTCCCTAGGGGTCCTAGGGCTAGTAGGGACATATTTTGTCATGAAATGTGTCGAAAGGGGGTTATAGGTTGTCGTATGACCCCTTTCGATGTATTCAAACCAACCAAATAGGTCCCTAGAAGTCCTAGGGCCCCTAGGGACATATGTTCTCATGAAATGTATTGAAAGGGATCATAAGTTAACCTATGACTACTTTCAATTCATTTCATGAAAACATATGTCCCTACTAGCCAAGCAAATGGGTCCCTATGGGTCTTAAGGCTCCTAGGGAAATATGTTGTCATGAAATACATTGAATGGTGTCATAGATTAACCTATGACCTCTTTCAACACATTGAAACCAACCAAATAAGTTCCTAGGGGTCCTAGGGCCCCTAGGGACACATGTTATTATGAAATGCATCAAAAGGGGTCATAAGTTAACCTATGACCCCTTTAGATGCATTTAAACCAACCAAATAGGTCACTAGGGGTCCTAGGGCCCCTAGGGACATTTGTTTTCATGAAATGCATTAAAAATGCTCATAGGTTATTGTGTGACCCCTTTTGATGCATTCAAAACAACCAAATAGGTCCCCAGGGTTCCTATGGACCCAAGAGACATATGTTATCATGAAATGCATCAAAAAGAGTCATAGGTTAACTTTTGACCCTTTTTAATGCATTCGAACCAACCAAATAAGTCCTTAGGGGTTGCTAGACTTTGTTTTTATCAAATGCATTGAAAGGCATCATAGGTTATCATATGACCCCTTTTGACACATTTGAAACAACCAAATAGGTCCCCAGGGGTTCTAGTGCCCCTAGAGACATATTTTGTCATGAAATAGATCGAAAGGGGTCGTAGGTCGACACATTCAAAACAAGTAAATAGGTCCCTAGGGGTTTTAGGTCGCTAGGGACATATGTTGTCATGAACTATGTCAAAAGTGGACATAGGTTAACCTCTGACCGCTTTCAATGCATTCAAACCAACCAAATAGGTCCCTACAGGTCCTAGGGCTCCTAGAGACATATGTTTTCATAAAATGTGCCTAAATGGGTCATAGGTTAAACTATGACCCCTTTTGACACATTCAAACCAACCAAACAGGTTTCTAGGGGTCTTAGTGCCCCTAGGGACATATGTTGTCATGAAATGCATCGAAAGGGGTCATAAGTTAACCTACAACCCAATGGATTTTGAGGGGTTCTAGAGGCCCTAAGGACATATGTTGTCATGAAATGTGTTGAAAGGGGTCATAGGTTAACTGACAACCTCTTTCGATGCATTCCAAACAAACAAATAGGTCCCTATGGGTCTTAGGGCCCCTAGGGACATATTTTGCCATAAAATGCATTGAAAGGGGTCATAGGTTATTGTATGACCCCTTTCGATAAATTCAAACCAACCAAATAGGTTCTTAAGAGCCCTAGGTCCCCTAGGGACACATTTTGTCATGAAATGCATCAAAAGGGATGATAGGTTAACCTATGACCCCTTTTGATGCATGTCATGGCAACAGATGTCTCTATGAGCAACCAAATCGTTCTCTAGGGGTCCTAGGGCCCCTAGAGACATATGTTGTCATGAAATACATTAAAAGGAGTCATAGATTAACCTATGACCCATTTCGACACATTCAAACAAGCCAAATAAATCCCTAAGGGTCCTAGGGCCCCTAGGGACATATGCTATCATGAAATGCATTAAAAGGGGTTATAGGTTAAAATATGACCCTTTTCAATGCATTTGAATCAACCAAATGGGTCCTTAGAGGTCCTAGGGCCCCTAGAGACATATGTTGTCATGAAATGCATCAAAAGGGTTCATAGGTGAACCTATGACCCCTTTTTATGTCTATAGGGATCTTAGGCGCTCTATAGACATATATTGTCATGAAATGCGTCAAAAGGGGTCATAGGTTATTGTATGACCCCTTTTGATGCATTCAAACCAACTAAATAGGTCCCTAGGGGTCCAAGTGCCCCTAGGGACATATGTTATCATTGAAAGGTGTCATAGGTTAATCTATGACCCCTTTCAATGCATTCAAAATAACTAAATAGGTTCCTAGGGGTCCTAGGGCTGCTAGGGACATCTGTTGTCATGAAATGCATTGAAAAGGATCACAGGTTAACCTATGACCCTTTTGAGTGCATTCAAACCAACCAAATGGGTCCCTAGGGGTCCTAGGGCCCCTAGGGACATATGTTGCCATGAAATATTTTGATAGGGGTCATAAGAAATGCATCAAAAGGAGTTATAAGTTATCGTATGACCCCTTTCGACGCATTCGAAACAACCAAATAGGTCCTTAGGGGTCCTAAGGCCCCTAAAGACATATGTTGTCATGAAATGCATCAAAAGGGGCCATAAGTTAATCTATGACCCATTTTGGTGCATTTGAAGCAACCAAATAAGTCCTTGGGCTCCTAGGGCTCCTAGGGACATATCTTGTCATGAAATACATTGAAAGTGGTCATAGGTTAACCTATGACCCCTTTTGATGCATTTGAACAAACCAAATTTCATAAGAGGATATAAAATTGCAATCTATAGATGTTTTGGGAACCTAATTAATGGGTTTTTGTTTATATGCAAGGAAATCATGGAAGAATTTTGGCAAGAAATCTACAAAGTTGCAAAGAGACTATTGGAGATAATAAACTTGAACTTGGGGCTAGAGAAGAGTTAGATAAAGGATGTATTTATAAGAGGAGAGAAGCCATTCTTTGGGACCAAGGTGAGTCATTGTCTGCCATGTTCAAGACTAGATATGATAGATGGTTTGAGATCTTGCATAGATGCAAGTGGCCGCATTCTTCTATTCCAAGATGACAAGGTTCCTATGCTTCAAAAATTAAACATCCTCTCATGACACCCACTCACTATACTTTTCTAATCAACCAAAACATTTAAATATTCTGCAAATCCAATGCAAATGGATGTTGGATCCAACATTAAACCTCATTTGAAATCAATTTCTAATCCACTATTTCAGTCAACCCAAATCAATCACCAATTACAGATAATGTCCTCAAAAAATTAATACAGACATGAGATTTCTAATGCCCAATCTCATCTAGAACAAGTCACATTGAAATTCTTATTCATTAGACTTGTCATCACTGTCCATATATAACTATTAAAAAATGGAGCATCTACAATGGTAACCTTTTTAAAAATTCAATGGTACAATTTTTAAAATTTGGAATGCTTTTCCTAAATATCAATTCTCTCTCATCTACTAAATAATAATAGTAAAAATCATAATAATATAATATAATAATCATATATATTAATATATTATATTTATAGGTCATAATAATACTAATATATAATATAATAAACATATATAATATCCTATTAAATATAATAATAATAATATATATTACTAAATTGTATTTAACAATAATAATCATAATAATAATATTCATAATAATAATTATATACAAATATTATATTTAATAAAATACAAATATATAACAACATTTATACAAATTTGTTCACATTGCCCATGCTTTTCAAATTATGACTTCCCTCCAAAATTTGCGCATCCATTTCGGGTACTCAATATGGGATTGGTTACCCAAAATACTGGCATGCTTGTTCAAAAATATTCTCTATCACTATAGACCTGAAAATCATGTTTTTTAAGGGCAATTTTCACAAATTTGGAGAAAAATGATTTCTTGGGACCCATACGATCGAGAAAAGTTCTATAATGTATTATTAGGTATCTGATATTGTTTTCTAAATGGTCAACAGTAGTTCTTGAAAGGCTAAATGCGAAAGGAAGGTATTGAATGAAGATATTATAGAATAAAGGGAAAGGGATAATGTAAATCACCGAAGGAAGAGACAAGTTATGTTAAATGTGAGTCAAGTTGACAATGTATTGATCAAAGGTGAAATCATAGAGTTAGATAATGAATATGTATAGTTGGGAAGTGAAAGTTTACCAATTAATAATGATAATGTCGAGATTAAAAATTTAGAGAATGAAATTTTGGAGAGTGAAATTTTACTAACTCATGATGTAAATTGCATGATTGACCATGTCAAAAATGATAATGCACAAGAATGTTACATATCTCCTAATTATAATCAAAATGCAGGGTCTAGAATACCAAAGTGGATGATTGAAATTGATGAAATGATTATTTCTAATTTGGAAGGGAAAAAATCAGAAAGAACCATTCGGTTATGGGCTTCCAGACTATATAAGATGTTTCTTGACAAGAAGATAGTGGTGGAGAAATGCCAAATTTTTATGCACTTATTAAAGATGCAAAAGATTAGATCTGTGCTTTCCAGATTCAAGATTCATGTCAGTAAAAAGTTGGAAAGAAATGTCATTATTATGAAGAATCTTTTTAGTGCTCTCAATAGCATTGGGAAAAGTAGCATGGAGGAGCATAAAAGAACTACTTGAAGGGTTATTATGACCTCTTTGGTAAGTCATCATTAGAGAAAGGGTAGATATACGAGACAAAATTTTATTTACTTGAACCTAAATCATAATACTTTGGGAAGAACACTTAGTAGATGAGAGCAAATTGATGATCCTCTTCAAAATGAAACATGGGCTTTTGGTAGGAAACTTCCACATTTTGATAAGAAGCTATCTGATGATGTGAAGGAAGAAATTACATAGTTTTGGCACTCTAGCTCAAGAGTATCACCCAATGCTAAAGATGTGTTAAAGTTGAGAGTTGGCATCAAAGATCGCATGACACATCCTGAACATTATTTGGAGGTAAGTCAAACTATATTGTTCAAATAATTTAGAGAGAGTCATCCAAGATTTCATATATCATAAAGGGATTTTGAATATTTGAAGCCATTTTATTGTGTGTCACTTAAAATTTGAAATGCATGTTGTTGCAAATATCATGTCGATTTTTCTATGCACCATGAACTATTACACTCCATCCATTCTACTTTGCATAGTAAAGAAATGTTAGAGAATTATGGTGCTCGTGGGCTTCAAAAATCATCAAGAGACTTGCTAGATAAATTTTTATATCTTAGAGTTGATGCTTGTTTCTTTTATAGAAATGCTTGCTTAAATGAGAAGTGTTTAGAATGTGGTGGCTTATCCAAGTTTAACACATCTTTCATGAGGGGTGTGAACAAGATCTTGGGAAGAAAATAGTTTTAAAAATGGTATATAAAATGGTGAGATATACATTGAAGAGTAGGGGTGAGGGCTTTAGATGTGAATTGGTTACAAAAGAAATTAGTGTGGCTAGTTTTATTTCAAATTTCAAGACAAATATTTTGTACAAGTATGCAAGACATAGTCATAGGTCTTAGTGGTTGCAGCAACAATTTAGAATGTGTAAGGAGACTTTTCCCATTGTACTATTATATTAGTTGTTGACTTTTCTGAGAACTACACATTACAACCTCAAAATGAGACACAATCTCAGTATTACAACTCCATTCAGATTGTTATTTTTGTCCACATAACATATAGACATGCCCTTGAGTGCAGAAGATAATCTGAAGATTATTAGTGAGTACCATTTTTATATGAGTGATGATAGATCTCACTCTCACAATTTTGTTCAACATTGTTTTGAGAATTATTTTGATTTCTTATTTTAGCATGACATTGCTATGGATAGACATATTATTTGGTTAGATAATTGCATAGGTCAATTCAAGAATGCTTGCATGTTTTATTGGTTGTGTAGGATGCAAGTAGAGAGGGGGTGCCTCATATTTGGAGTTTTTCTAAGTTTGACCATAGGAAAGTGAAACATAATGGAGTAGGGGCATGTGTGAAGAGAGTTCTAGTTAAGGAGCAATTGAAGATTTCAAGAGCAAAGATCCTTGATGCTTGTAAGATGATTGATTGGTGTAGTATAGCATTATCACAGGGGGAGACTCTTGATTTAGTAGTACACAAGTTTTTTTGGTTGATTGAGGAAGGGTCCATAGGTGATAGATTAGATTGTGCTATAGTGAGAGACTCATAAAAAATGCATTCATTCTAGAGCTCTAATTCTAGTACATGGACCATTTGGACATGAAAACTAGCTTGCTTTTGTCCTAGTTATTTTCAAAGTGATTGGGATCACTGTGAGTCAAGTGAGTGAGTGGACACATGGGCTTCACATTATCTTACTCCATTGTATATCATACCCTCTATTAGAAATGATGACATGGAAATTTCACTTGAGCATAACCATCTATTAGATCTTCTTCGGCCAAGACATGTCTTTGCATTGGTTACACTATACGGGAATGATGAGAAATCAAATTATTGGTTAGCATGTTGTGTAAGAGTTAAAAAAAATATTGCACAACCAATCATAGATGATGATGGATTCACATATCCTACTAGTTCAGTGGTTGTTTCTAGAACATGGTTGTGGACACACATGCTTAGAAGGAATTGAATTCTTGCATTTGAAGACTCTCAAAAGCACAAAACAATTCTCATATATTCACATCTTATTATAGAAAAAAATGTGAAGTTTTTGAAGCATGAAGGAAGACCAAAAGTTTATAAAAAAATTACTATTACTAATGCTGATCATGAAACCCTACTGGAGACCCTAAAATAGAGAGAGTACCCTACTAGAACACTTGACTAGGTATATTTACTTCTTATGTTATTCTATTTATAATGATTCATTGAACTGATGATTATCTTGTTAAATATATTAAGTTACTAATATTTTTTATGATATTGGAATGTAGGTACATCATGAAGAGTAGCCATCCATGAAGATAAAAAACTAAATAAGGAGCAAAATGAAGGAAAATTTACACTACTATTTTTGACACTACGATTTTTGACACTACTTTTTTAACACTACTATTTTTGACAATATGATTTTCGTTAGTTGTGTATTGATATAATAATGATGAAATACTTATGATATTGTAAATTTAAACTTGTTGATTTAAAGTGAGAAACAAAGATGATTTTACTTAATGCAATTTATGTGGAGGAACCTAAAAAATGATGATTTTAATACATACTAACACCAAACTTGCACTGTCCCAATGACAAAAACTTAAGAGAGGTAAAAAATAATGTTTTTACTTAATAATAACCTTAGTGACACCCTTGTTTGAGCTATGGAGAGCCTCCATCATTTGTGGCTATTGCATTTCGAAGAGTCTCCATGGTGCCCTAAATGTGTTTTGAGGTTGATCTTCTGAGGGTCATAACATAGAACTCATGAGGGATATCAATGAAATGTCAAATGCTATAGGATAGTCATGCTAAGGCCTAAAATAATCTATCTCACTTTTGAGAGATCACATTCCATTTGGATTTGGTACATCGATCTCACTAAATGCCAAAACTCGCACCGTGCCTCTGTTCATAGGTGCATCACATTGTAACTTTGAAACCACTGATCTTGGCATAGAATTTTTAGTGTCATTCACTTCGGATGGGTGGGTGAACCCTAGTGACACTCTCTTTTTGGCCATGGAGAGCCTCCATTATTCATGGTCATCCTGCACTAAAGAGTCTCCAATGTGCTCTAAGTGCATTTTAAGGTCAATCTTCCAAGGGTCATAAGTTGGAGCTTGTGAGGGCTATCAATAAAATATTAAATTATATAGGATTCTTATGTTGAGGGATTAAATAAAATATCTCATTTTTAAGAGATCATACTCCATTTGGATTCGGCGCAACAATCTCACTTGATGCCAAAACTTGCAGTGTGCCTTAGTTCATAGGTGCATCACAGTGTAACTTTGAAACCAATGATCTTGGCATCAAATCATCAGTGTCATTAGCTTTAGATGGGTGGGTGAACCCTATTGACACTCTTGTTCCAACCACAGAGATAATCCATCATTTGTGGCCACCCCGTACCAAAGAGTCTCCAATGTGCTCTAACTAAATTTTGAGGTCAACCAAGGGTCATAACTTAGAGCTTGTGAGAGATATCAAGGAAATGTTGAATCCTACAAGATAGTCATGGTAAGACCTAAAATAACCTATCTCATTTTTGAGACATTACATTCTATTTGGATTCAGCACAATGATCTTGCTCAATGCCAAAACTCGTAGTGTGCCACAATTCATAGGTGCATCACATCATAGCTTTGAAACTGTTGAACTTGGCATCAAATTGTTAGTTCCATTAGCTTTAGATGGATGGGTAAACCCTAGTAACACCATTTTTTTGGCCACATTAAACCTCTAGCATTTGCAACCACCCCGTACTAAAGAGTTTCCAAGGTGCTTTAAGTGCATTTCGAGTTTGATCTTCTGAGGGTCATAACTCAGAGCTTGTGAGGGATATAAATGAAATGTAAAATTATAGAGGATGGTAATGTTGATGCCTAAAATAATCTATCTCATTTTTAAGAGATCGCATTTTTTTAATATTTGGCACAATGATCTAGCTCAATGCCAAAACTTGTATTGTGCCTTAGTTCATAGGTACATCACAATGTAAATTTGAAACCACTGATCTTGGCATCAAATAATTAGTACCATTAGCTTTAGATGGGTAGGTGAAATCTAGTGGAACCATTTTTTTTTTTGGAGAGCCTTTATTGTTGGTGGTCACCGCATATCAAAGATTCTCCAAGGTGCTCTAAGTACATTTTGAGGTCGATCTTCCAAGGGTCATAACTTAGAGCTCATGAGGGATATCAATGAAATGTTGAATACTATAGGATGGTCATGCTATGGAGTAAAATAAACTATCTCATTTTTGAGAGATCACATTCTATTTGGATTTGGTACAATGATCTTGCTTGATGCCAAAACTTGTAGTGTGCCTCAATTCATAGGTGCATCACAATGTAGCTTTGAAACTTGTGATCTTGGCATTGAATTGTTAGCTCTATTAGCTATGGATAGGTGTGTGAACCCTAGTGACACCCTTTTTCTAGCCACAGAGGGCATCTATTATTTGTGGCCACCTCATACCAAAGAGTCTCCAAGGTGCTCTAAGTGCATTTCGAGGTCAATCTTCTGAGGGTCATAACTCGAAGCTCATGTCAGTAATTGATGAAATGTTGAATGCTACAAGATGGTCATGCTAAGTCCTAAAATAACTAAGCTATTTTTTGAGAGATCACATTCTGTTTGGATTCGGCATAGCAATCTAGCTCGATGCCAAAACTCATAGTATGCCTCAGTTCATAGGTGCATCACAGTATAACTTTGAAACCATTGATCTTGGCATTGAATCATCAGTGTCATTAGCTTTGGATGGATGGATGAACCCTAGTAACACCCTTTTTCTAGCTATGAAGAGCCTCCATCATTCATAGCCACCCCATACTAAAGAGTCTCCAAGGTGCTCTAAGTATGTTTTGAGGTCAATGTTCCAAGGGTCATAATTCAAAGCTCATGGGGGCTATCAATAAAAATTAAAATGATATAGGATAGTCATGCCAAGGCCTATAATAACCTATCTAATTTCCAAGGTGCTCTAAGTGTTTTTGGGCAAGTGAACCATAGTGACATCTTAAGGGATTGCAGAGATTATTTCAAATTAAACATATACGATAGCATTTCAAATAAAACATTGCATCAAAATTTGATAATAAAGGTTGTTAAAATTTTATTCACAAATTATTGCATTTGAATTGAATATAACAAACATGATCAAAATGAAAGATTTTCCATAAACATGAACAATATGCATGATCCATGATAAATTGAACAATACTATACTAAATTAATATGTATATCATTGTGCACATAAATGAAAAATTATATATATCAAAATACATGTATCCATAGATAAATTACAGAAGCATATATCAAATTTCATGTATCCATAGACAAATTATTCAAATAAATATTAAAATACATAGATCCATATACAAAATATGGTTGATCATGCCATCGAAATGTGTATAATATCAATGTTTATGTATACAATGTGGCATTTGCCATCTCAAAATGTTTCATGATGCATCCTATGAAAACTACACTATCCTATGCTATTGGTGGATGGTCAAAATGCAACCTCTTCACTGCACTAGGTGGATTAGATGCCTTCTACATAAGAAAAAATGGAAAACTCAAAATTAGACTACTAAATTTATATTATTCTATATATCTAACATTGAATTACTCAAATACATAATAATTTATTTTAATGAATATTTATAGTATTAAAATTTCATAATAAATACCTCTTTTGTCAACCTAATGCGCCAGTCAAGAGTCCTCTCATATGTCCTTGACAATGCTTGAACCTCATTAATTATGGCTTGTATATGCTCAAGTATGTTTGTTAGATCAATCTATAACCTAAACTATAACATATAATAAAGAATTCAAACTACAACTTACCTTTTTTGACTCTTCCTATAGATATTATGGTTGCATCGGCAAAGATACAAAACTCTCGCATCCAACCTCTTATGCACTAGGTATTTCCTATGAGATACAAAAAACTAGTTTTTAATATCACGAAAATTTTAGAGTAAATAATTAATTATTAATTATTTATTCTATTTACTTAAGGTTACTTAGGTAAATGAATTTCATTTATTAGTTGTAGTCTAGGAGTTTGTTATAAGTTGTTGACAATACAAGAGTTTGTTCTCTCCTAGGTCATACTTATCCTCTCACCTTGTTCAAGGACTTTCCACCTCATGTGAATGTATGCTTAGTTGTCACACTTATCTCCTAGCATCTTCTAGCTTGTTCTTAGAGATTCCTTGAGCTCTTTATATTCTAGCTCCCTCATTGTATTTCATCATCTCATTCTTGTATATTGTAAATACATATTTTCTTGCATTTGCATATTTTTTCTCTCATGTCTATTTAGGAATTTTCCCTTGCTCCACACTCTTCATTTCGTGGCTTCCCTTTGATAGGTTATTGCATGCAGGTGATCTTGGGCATCTTCAGAGTTAGATTTCATCAACTTCAACATGGTATTAGAGTAGATGATGTGGCAGGTGATGTCGTAGGGTCTACATGGAAAAGTACCATGTGACACACATGCCACATGTCACCCCTACAAGATGCTGACTATGTAAAATAGATGACACATGTCAACAGGCGAATGAGTGACTGGGCATAAAAAGATGATGGAGATGAGTGGTGGTCCAAAAGTGAAGAGCGGGTGTTGCATCAACGGAGGGATGGCAGTGCCATCCAATGGCAATGAAGGCCTGGCTGCAGTGCAACCGCAATGACTCAATGGCTGAGAAGCTAGCTACAGTGGCCAGTGGGCTGAGCCCTAGTTGTGCAATGGTGGCCCCATGGTGGCACAATGAAGTTGATGAAATCCAACTCCACAACTCACCAAGATCACCTGCATGCAAATAACCTATCGAAGGGAAACCAAGAAGGAAGAGGTGGAGCTTGGAAAAACCCTAAACAAATATGAGAGAGAACATATTGCAAGATAAGAAAATTGTATTTACAATGAAAATAAAATTTGAAATAAAATGAGAGAGCCCGAATATAAAGGCCTCATCGAAGCTTGTAGAACAAGTTGAAAAGTGGTAGAAGATAAGGTTGACAACCAAGCACACTTCCACAAAAAGGTGGAACATGCTAGAAGGGAACAAACTCCCCTGTTGTCGAAAACTCATCACTACAACTATTAACTACTAAATATTAAATAAATGAATTAACCTAAGAAATATTAAGTAAATAGAATAAATGATTAATAATTAATTAATTAATTACTCTAACACCCCCCCCTTAAGTGCAACTTAGGAAAATGCCTTAAGCTCACAAAACTAAGATGAAAATGCAGAATGGGTCCCAGCAACAAGGCCATGTTAGGTACCCATGTACAATGTAAAGAGATGTAACCTTTGAACGGGAAAAGAGAGAAAATCATGTGGGAAAAACCCTCTGCCAAAAAGAGGTAAGAACCTAGTGAAGAACTAAAGAAGCCTCCAACTAGGGGAATGTCCCCTAAAATAGGAACAAGGAGAGATCATGAAGAGCATCATTGAAGTAAGAAGAAGCCACAAAATATGCCATTAGAAAGAAATTGCTGATCTAAAGAACCTCCATGGAAGAAGAAGGCATGAACCGAGCATGTCTATATGGTAGATGATTCATCTCCCAAAAATGCATAGGTAGCCAACTACTGCAATTGCCTCATATATAGGATAAACCACTAAATACATAGCTTGCACTATCAAACCATCGAACCATGGATGCATTAGAACAACAACATAACCCCCCCTTAATGCAAACGGGGTGAGTTGATAGGCAACTGAGAAGGTGGACCAAAAATTTGCTATAGAAAAACTAAGAACAATGAGAGAGGAAGAGGTACAAACACCTATAAAGACACGGTCACAATGATGCTACATGGTTCTAATGTCATGGAAGGGACACTCACTTGACAAAGGGAGAAGGTCTAAAATAGCAAACAACTATCCCCCCATGGTGCTTTATAAAAAGAGTGCAAGTACAACTATCTCAAAAATAATGTTCATGAATCTAAAATGCAAAAGTGGAACATTATCTCAAGGCATATACAAAAGAACTTACAAATGATGTCTACAATGATTAGAATAGGAAAAAACTTGACAAAAAAGATAGGACAGCCTAAAACAAAAGAAACCATGCCAGGAAAGTGATCCTCGGACAGAAAACACCCAAGATATCCACCATAGAGAAAAAATATCAAAAATATGATAGAAAGAGCATGGGCTAGAATCTAAGGAAAAAGACTATATTTTTGAAAAGATGACAAAACCAGCTTTCCAAAAATATAACATTTTCAAAAAACTGACATGGGACGCAAAAGATATATATGTCGAAGTCAAAAAATAAACTTTGGACTTCAACTAAAATAATAGGTAACAAAACTTCATCAAAACCTAAAAATACCTACACCAATGTCTCCATCTTAGAACCATCTTTTCAACACTTCTTTTGGATTAGAAAAATACCTGCATATGTTCAAGTTATCACCAAAAAACCAAAGGTAGGTCAAAAAGGACCTTGGAGAGGTGCAAGAGGATGTTGATGTTGGATGACATCATGCTAATGTTAGAAAATGATGAGCTTAAAATTGACGGCTAAATGGTCATCCCAGCAAAAAAAGAGGCCACATGCATCATCCTCTTGCACTCTCCAAGGTCTTTTTGACCTACTTGCAATTTTTTGGCCATAAGTTGAGCATACAGAGGTTTTTTTTTTATTCGAAAGAAGTGTCGAAAAGCTAGTTCTAAGATGGAGACATAGTGTAGGTATTTTTAGGTTTTGATGTAGTTTTTTTTCCTATTTTTTCAATTAAAATTCAAAGTTCTATTTTTAACTTTGACATGCATATCTTTTGCGTCCCATGTCAAGTTTTTGAAAATGTTATATTTTTCAAAAGTTGGTTTTGTCATCTTTTTAGAAATATAGTCCTTTTCCTTAGATTTTTGCCCATGCTCTTTCTATCATATTTTTGGCATTTTTGCTCTATGATGGATATCTTGGGTGTTTTAGGTTTGAGGATCATTTTCTTGGCATGGTTTCTTTTATTTTAGGCTGTACTTTCTTTTGTGTCAGCTTTTTCTTTGTTTTGATAATTGTAGACATCGTTTGTAAACTCTTTTGTATATGCACTAAGATAAAGTGTCACTTTTTCATTTCAAGTTCATGAACATTATTTTTGAGTTAGTTGTACATGCATTATTTTCATAAAGCACCATGGGGGGGATAGTTGTTTTCTATTTGGGCCTTCTCATTTTGTCAAATGAGTGTCCCTTCCATGATATTAGCCCCATGCAGCGTCAGTGTGACTATGTCTTTATAGGTGTTTGTACTTCTTCCTCTCTCTTCATTCTTGGTTTGTATGTAGGAGATTTTTGACCCACCTTCATAGTTGCCTATCATCTCACCCCATCTGCATTAAGGGGGTGGGTTATGCTATTGCTCTAATGCATCCTTGGTTTGATGGTTCGATAGTGTGAACTATGTATTCAGTGGTTGATCCTATATACAAGGTGATTCTAGTGGCTAGTTACGTACGCATTTTGGTGAGATGGATCATCTACCATATAGACACACTCATTTTGTGCCTTCTTCTTCCATGGAGGTTCTTTAGATCAGTAGTTTCTTCTTGATGGCAAAGTTTTTGTGGCTTCTTCTTCCATGGAGGTTCTTCAGATCAACAGTTTCTTCTTGATAATAGAGTTTTTGTGGCTTCTTCATGCTTCAGTGATGCTCTTCATGATCACTCCTTGTTCTTGTTTTAGGAGACATTTCCCTAGTTGGAGGCTTCTTGAGATTTTAATTAGGTTTTTACCTCTTTTTGGGGCAGGGTTTTTCCCTTGTGGTTTTCTCTCTTTCCCCATTTTCAAAGGTTGCATCTTTTGCAATTGTGCATGGGTGCCTAACATGGCCTTTTTTATGGGACCCATTTCTGCATTTCTTAGTTTTGTGAGCTTAAGGCATTTTCATAAGTTGCACTTAAGGGGGGGGGTGTTATAGTAAATAATTATTTATTAATTATTTATTCTATTTACTTAAGCTTACTTAGGTAAATGCATTTCATTTATTAGTTTTAGTCTAGGAGTTTGTTATAAGTTGTTGAAAACACAAGAGTTTTTTCTCTTCTAAGTCATACTTATCCTCTCACCTTGTTTGAGGACTTTCCATCTCATGTGGATGTATGCTTAGTTGTCACACTTATCTCCTAGCATCTTCTAGCTTGTTCTTAGAGATTCCTTGAGATCTTTATATTCGAGCTCCCTCATTTTATTCCATCATCTCATTCTTGCATATTGTAAATACATATTTTCTTGTGTTTTCATATTTTCTCTCTCATGTCCATTTAGAGTTTTTCCCTTGCTCTAAACTCATGCTTCCTTGACTTCCCTTTGACAGGTTATTGCATGCAAGTGATCTTGGGCATCTTCAGAGTTGGATTTCATCAACTCCAATCAAAAATTAGTTTTGAACTTACTTATGAAAATAAGAAAAATAAAAAATAAATGATACTAATACATACAATGGGACTCTCACTATGAATGGAAATGCCAAAGGGTCTACGACATGGAATCTACCTAGACTCATTACCAGTAGCCACACCCTATATAATAAAGAATGTAATTCAATTTCATTACCAAAAATATTTTACAAGAATGCATCAATATTTAATCACTTTAAAAGCACCTAATTACCTTTCCCTCATCAATGGGTTGTGCCTCATCCCTCGCACTCTGCCCCCCATTGATAGGTGATACCTGCGAGAGAAAAGAAAGATTGGAAACCATATATGCTCCAATATCAAATAGAAAAAACAATGTGAACACAACATAATATACCATAGATGTGTCAAGGCCCAATGAAATAGCCAAGAGCATGACATTATCAACCTTTCTAATCTCCTCCTCAGTCATCAACTAAACATGAATGAAGATCACATACATGTATAAGTCAATATGGGTTAAAAGTTAAAATTACTCTATTATAAAGATTAAGTTCAAATTGCATATGTCGTAACAAAAAAATGTATACATGTACTAACACAGAAGGATCTCATACCTCTACATGCCCCTCCTCTCTCATGTATGGGGCACACAAACATGTGATGAGCTCACTGATGATGAACTCACACTAGCATCATCAACATGGGGATGCAACACTAACGTAGCCTGGGATATCAATAGGCTACTCAATATATGGATCATTCTAATAGTCTAAGAGCTAGCATCTGCAATGATATTAGGATGCTACACTAGAGGAGGGGGAGACATCAGTAGGGGGGACAAAAGTTCCAACTTTCTTCTATTGGGAAAAGGGTCTATCCTAAGGAGCTCCTCCTCCTACATCTATGTTGGGCCTTCATGCTCCAATAGTTCACATTAAGGCCCAACACAAATTTGGCATACAATTTTATAATGAAATAAAATGACACCTCTAAATTATTATGTGGAGGGAACTCAAAAACCATCCACCAATGATCCCAAAATTTTGCATGTAGAGCCTCATTTGTGCACCATTTAATTGATAGTTTGGGCTTTGTGCATTCTACTTGTTTACCATTTTTTAGGTTTGCAAAAAGCCCAACCATATCATCTTTAGTTATGTTTAGGGCTGCAACCTCATCGTAGTCCAAGCCATCATCAAACATGGAATGCATTTGGTCACATTAGTGAAGAAAAATATTTTTTTCATTGGTAATTGTTTCAATATTATCCACTATAGTGTTTAATGTGGATAACATGGGAACCAATGTGGGTATAGTGTTATATGTGGTTTGCAAAAGCCCTCAGTTTAGCAAGATTATCAAATATCAATTCTTTAATTTAAGGAGGGTTTTGAGGGGGTACTAGATCATTTGGTGGAGGCTTATGAGGAACATTATTTCCTACCTCATTATCATCATTTGGGTCATCCATACCTATTAATTTGCAAAACATAATTTCTATTATAAACAACCTAATTTTCAACAATTTCTATTTAAAGAAACCTAATTTTTAATAAATTCAATTAAAAATAACTAATTTATAATAATATTCATTCAAAACATAAACAAAAAACAAAAAAAATTACCCTTATCATATACCCATTCCGAAATCTGATACCCGAATGGAGGTCAACACTCAAGCCAAAAAAATGCAATGTAAAAAGAGCTCTTGGTTTTTTTTTTTTAAAAAAATGCTACAAGTTTCAGGTATTTGATTTAATATCAAATACCTCATATAATATCAGGTATCCGATATGAAATCAAATACTCGATATACTATCAAGTATCTGATATGAAATCAAATACTCGATATACTATCAAGTATCTAATATGAAATCAAATACCTAAAAAGGCTTGGTCTAAACTTTTTAGCTTTGGTATTAGGATGGGTGGAAAAAGTCAGAGCAGATTTTGAAACACTTTTGGATATTTTCAAACTCCATTTTTTTCACATCCTCACTTTTTTGCACACCATGATCCTGCACATACCCTCTTACAAAATATATTATCTCTTGGTTATTGAGTAAAGATGAAATACAATTTTCCAAGGTGATAAAATTACATATGCAGATGTATGTATGTATGTATGTATGTATGTATGTATGTATATATGTATGTATGTATGTATATATATATATATATATATATATATATGTATGTATCTCTACATCTCATTTTCATGCCCTTATGATTTCTATATATGTATATATGTATGTTTACATATATACATACATAGACACATCTATGTATGTATGTATATATATATAGATATCTATGTTTATATACATACATACATATAAATGAAGAGATGCTTTTTTAATCACCTACTGGAGGAAATATAAAGAGATACATGTTTAGAGTGAAAAGAGAAGAAAATTCATGTAGGTACCTCTTCTCCCCTTTAAGAAAATCATAGAGCACTATTGCATTTGGGCCTGAATACATGCCAATGTATATGTATATATGTATGTATCTATGCATCTCATTTTTGTGCCCTTGTGATCTTTGTATATGTATATACACATATGTACATAAACACATCCATGTATGTATATATACAAAGATCTCTCTATTTAGATATATACATACATACATACATATACATATAGAGAAGCTTTTCTAATCACCTTCTAGAGGAAATATAAAGAGAAACATGTTTAAAAGGAAAAGAAAAGAAAATATAAATAGGTACCTCTTCTCTCATTGAAGAAAATCACAGAGCATTACTACATTTAGGCCCAAATACATGACAATGTATATATGTATGTGTATATGTATGCATGCATGCATGTATGTATATATATATGTATCTTTGTATCTCATTTTTGTGCCCTTTTGATCTCTATAAATGTATATATGTATATATACATACATGTATACATAGGCACATCTATGTATCTATGTATGTATGTGTATATATAAATATTTCTCTATTTATATACATACATACATATACATAAAAAGAAGCTTATTCTAATTACTTGTTGGGGGAAATATAAAGAGATACATGTTTAGAAGGAAAAGAGAAGAAAACTTACATAGGTAACTCTTCTCACCTTGAAGAAAATCATAGAGCACTACTACATTTGGGCTTGAATACATCACAAATTACACTGTAGTCATAAATTTCTTTCGTAATTTGACTCCAAACGTTGTAGTGAAAAGGGTACAGAGATCACAAGGGCAGAACATGACAAAAAAATTGTAGAGAAAGGGCATGAAGATCACAAGGGTATGACAATAAAATATATATATCACAAGTGCACATTAACGAAATGCTACAATCACAAGGGCACACCAACAAGATCATAGATCTCCATTGACCTCCACCAAGGGCACATCAACAAAATACAAAGATCAAAACAATGAAATACACCAATAAAAAGGGAACAAAAATATTTAGAGCTTTGCACCCTCATTTGGAGCTCTCCACTCTCTTTCACATGCAACTCTCCATAATCAAAAAAGTTGGGGAATGATTTATGTCCATTTAAAAAAAAAAATCTAAAATCAACTTCACATTATGTTTTAACTCTATTATAGATTTTTGATCCTCAATAACTTCCATTTAGAAATTTCAACATTCAAGTTTTCAAGTTTCCTCTTCATTATATAGTCCTTTCCACCTTGACAACCACTTTGTTACTTCATTAAAATAAGGACTTGAACAAAGCCAATGATACAAAACCTGCTGCGACTTTGAAAAAAATGTTGTCTCCAACATTGTAGCCATATGATAAATGGGGATAACACATTTCCAAGCCATAACCTAGTCAAATTGGTCTAGTTCCTAATTAGATGGGTTGATTATAAATTCATGTAGAACTATCATCAGATTAGGTACAATAAAATGAACAATCAATTGTTCCCAACTAGTAAGATCAAATACATTTTTCCAAGGTGATAAAATTGCATATGTAGATGCATCACTTGAATTTCATGCATGAAGCACATTCCCAACCTTGAAACACTCTTATAAGCAATAGAAAATCAAATGCAAATGCAATATATGACAAATTGCATAACTTGTAGTCTTTATATATACAAAGAGATCATTTTAAGGTGCTTATTATATATTAGGCACAAAAGAAAAATTGATCTAGTTGCATACATATTCCAAAATCTAAATAATTAAAAAATAAAGCTCACTCAACCCATGCTAAGTGACTTAGCTCAAGATCCACTACAAAAATAATGTAGACTAGGAAAAATGGGCAAAGTTCACAAGAAATTTTAGAGAAACATATCATAGCAAATATTTTTGGAAAGAAACAAGCCATAACCTAGTTAAATTGGCATAGTCGTTGATTAGTTGGGTTGATTACAAATTCATGTAGAACTATTGTTACATTAGGTACAATAAAATGAACAATTAGTTGTTCTCAGCTAGCAGGATCAAATACAATATTCCAAGGTGATAAATTTTCATATGTAGATATATGTATGTATGTATGCATGTGTGTATATATATATATATATATATATATATATATATATATATGTATGTATGTATATGTATGTATGTATGTATATATACACATATATATGTGTAGATATACATACATACATACATACATACACACATATGTGTGTGTCTATGTATGCATGTATGTATGTATATATAGAGAGATCTTGTGGATTGTAGAGTTTAGCAAAGATCTAGGATTTCTTTGATATGCCCTTGTCATTGTTGCATTTCATTGCCATGCCCTTGTGATCTCTTTATATGTCTGTATGTATGTATATACATATATACACATATGTATGTGTGTGTGTGTGTGTGTGTGTGTGTGTGTGTGTGTGTGTGTGTTTATATGTATGTATGTATGTATATAAATAGAGAGATATTGACGCAACAGAAAAACTATAAAACTCACTCAACAAGTAGCATGGCCACAAATGCAATGGCAATGCCTACTGGTAAGTAGATTCCTCTTTTTCTCTCTCATTTTTCATGTGTTTATTTCACTTGAACTATTATTTCTTAGGGGTTATTTTGTAATATTGGATTAATTTTATGCAGGAGGAAATGAGGACATTCTTGGATGTACCCATGTGATGAATTTCTCATGAGCAATGAAGATAGACTTCCCTTGAGATGATGGGGTCAGAACCGAAGAATAGAATGGACACAAAAAAAAAGGGAAATTTTATTAACTGAGAAAATAAGCTAGTACAAACATTACAGAGAAAATAAACTTCAAAACATGCCCTAAGGGCTTACAATAGCATAAATCTGGAGATAATTTCTCCTTTCAGTACCCCCTCTCAAACTCCACTCAGAACTACCTTTTACAATGCCAGAAATCTCCTTAAATAGACCCCAAAGGGTTAAGGACTAGGAGTACATTCTAGAAAGTGCTAGTAGGCATCCACCGACCAAATAGAAGGTTCCAAAAGCTGCGTTAGAAGTCAGTGCAAATCTAGAAGAATCCAGAAACTATAACCGAACTTTTGGGAGGCATAACTTTTGAACTGTAGCTCTGATTGACGAACCGTTTACATTTTTGAAAAGATCTCAAAGTGATCTATAGCCCTATGGACCAACTTTGCTCGTCCCCAATTTTTTGGCCCTTTTTGAGGTCATTCAATGCCCCTAACCTGACTTTGAAGCATTCTTAGAAGGTCTCCAAAACTTGAAAAACTGTAATAACTTTCAAACCATGGGGCCTTTTGACCTGATTCTTTTTCTGGAATGCTCTAAATCACAATTAAATTCATCTAGCCAATTCAGACCTTCTAGGTCACAAAAATGATGCCCAAATTGCGTGCTCCTATTTTTTTAGGATTTTCTAGCATACTGATAGTCGAACTGTGAGAGTTGGAACCTTTATTTGACCCAAATGGGTGTCCAAAAATGAAAACACATGAAACAAAAACTAAGTCTAAGTACATTTTTTTGGGAGACACAGGATTGCCCTTATACCTCTGGATGCTCCTACATCATGAGAGTAGTAGGAGGTGATGAGGACAGTCCAAGTACTTTAAAGATTGATCTCATGAAATTCAAGGTAACTTAACATGCTTATACATGTATGGATGTTCAAGTAATCAACCTTACATTTAATAAAAGGAATATGTTCTTCAAAACCAACTTTTAAACATAACCATATAAGGATTTATTTAGGACATATATAGGTTAACCTTACATTAACTATAAACTACAACACAAAAGGGTTTCACTAGGATATTACAGTATTGTAATTAGAAAAAAAATTCTAATTAGCCTGAGTGGGTGTATGATGGTAAAGAGTTGTATTAGGTGAGTAAAGCTCACCAGTGGTTATAGGAATAGAACTACATCAAAATAATTAGAAACTAGAACTACATATCTGTTAGAGTGATTAGTTCAAGGGTCTTGATCTTGTGGATGTGGGTATGTAGATAGCCTGGTAGGTGAAGTATGCCTCTAGTGTGTAGGTGTCTTGGACATAGTTAGGTAGTACTTAACTATTTCAAGACATTATATGTTAACTCAAGTGACTCATTCCCTTGCACAAGCCTCTACCAAAATGACATTACCTCTAAACCATGTAAAGGGTGTTGAAGTGGTTCCCAAACTTGAAACACTCTTATAGGCAATGGCAAAGAAACTACAGATACAAGACATATATTACTATTATTTATGTATATGTATGTATGTATGTATGTATGTATATGTATGTATATATGAAGAGAGATCTTGGTGCTATTAGGAAAAAACTATGAACATAAATAAAAACTACATGAAAATATAACCAATAATAAAAAATAATAGATCACATAGAAATGAACACAAGGCACCAAGATTTAACGTGGTTCACCCAATCCTTGGGATACGTCCACCAAACTGCAAGTCCAATATTATTACAATCCAGTGATTACAACCTGATTACAATCTATAATCCCTTACAACTCAATACCGCCACAAGAAACAATTTCACATCACAAGATAATGAAACTACCTAACCCTAAACCCTTTTATACAAGTATTTTATTCTATTTTAGGGTTACAACATGTCAGCCATATGTTAGCTACAACGTTAGCTACAACCTTGAACCCCAAAGAATTTATGAAGTATGTACAGTAGTTTCCTAATCACTCACCACAATCTAACATGTGGAATAGAAAAAATTGGTTTGGTTGCATACATATTCTAGAATCCAAATAATAAAACATTTTTACTTAGACATTTGTGAGCACTTGGTCTATGAAGGCTCGATGCAAAAATATGTAGAAGCAAAAAAGGCCATGAACCTTTTCAATGACATGTTTGTCAAGAGCATACATAAGTTCCTCAAGGTGACTTCCATTATTGAATTTTCATAGACATTTTGCCTATTATCTTTCATTTCTTTATTAATTTTATTATAGGAATCCATCACATCTTGTATTAGGTGATGAAACCTATGGATGTGGTTATATGTTTATAAAATGGGAGTATGATTACACTAAAACATGTCCCACATTTAACTCAATTATTTTTTTTGTAAGCTGCATGTGGACTCAAAAGGACTATCATTTGGTGTTGTGGGTTATAACCAAAAATCTCTTTATTGTCTAACAATGGAGCTAATTTTGAATTGGTTCATACATTGTATTTCATTTGTAGATTCAATAGAGCTTTTGGTAGTGTGGTTTGTAAAGGGATTTCATGTTTATGATCTACTAATGGAGATGGGTTTCTTAATTGTAACTTTAATTGGTACATATTTGTGTGGGTTATGAAAGGATTAGAAGTTCCTAATGATCTAACAATGGAGATGAGTTGTGTACAAGTTGCAATGCTTCATATGTAAATTATAAATATTTTGGTGCGGTGGAAGTAGATAGAGATTTCATTTATGATTTGATGATTATCTTGTAGATTTTTTTTTTGTGGTCTCATTATGGGTCTAACATTCATATATGTTGGATTGCTATTGGAAATCATCTATAGACTTAAATATAGATCTTTTGGTATTAATTTTGTGAATTGCCTCTAGTAATAACCTTAATTATTACTAGTTATTGCTCACAGCTTGTATCCTACAAGGGAATATTGCAAGTCATTGTAGTTAAATTGAGAGAAGGTTATGTAAGAGTTACATTTGGTGTTGAGGAAGGCAAGTGGAGACCAAAATTATTTTTACTCCATCCTTTCCACATGACAAAAATATTTATCCAATTTCATTCATTATTGCGATCTCCACATATGATGGCTTTCCCCATCCAAAATCAACCTTGTACAATGGAAATCTTGGAGAGCTTACTGCATTAGTTCCATATATATACCCATCCATTGTCATAATCAACTTGTGTTCTATCATGAGATTCTCCCTTCTTCAACCAACTAGTGACTAGATAGAGATGCACTAAAACTGATGAGAGGCTTTTTTCATGTGCTCTATGAATGACAAGTATTCAATGAGAAGATTATATTTTTCCACTAATGACATTTTATTAAACTTTTCTATTTCAAGCACACTTTTTGTCCAACAATGAGACAAAGATGAGAAACAATTTATTATTCCTATAAATTCAAATGCAATACATGAAAAATTGCACAACTTGTAGTCCTCCTGATATTTGGACTATAAATTCTCAAAGAAACTTGCAAGTAACTCCAATGTTAGAGTACCTACCACAATACTTTCCTAGATATACTACCACAAACTCTCTCTCATTCCTTAAATTCTGATCAAACTTCTAAATACCTTTCTCTACCATATCTAAAATCAACTTCACATTGTGTTGTAACTTTGGCATAGGTGTTTGATCCTTGATAGCTTTCATTTCAGCATTTTAGCATTCAAGTTTTCAAGTTTTCTCTTCATTATATGTTTGGTTTATCATTGATTTCTTCCAGTTTGATTACTTTGCATCCCAACTAGCTACTCCAATGATACAATCACCCATCTATCTCTAGATTGTGCAAGCACTTGTTGTTTTATAGAATTTGTTGCCACTTTGGAAAAAATAATTCCTCTGACATTGAAACCATATGATAAATATGTTGTAGTGGTATTTATCATACCCAAATTTGAAAAAATTTAATCAAAATGTGCAAGATGTCATAAAAATTCAATCTTTAAAGTGTTCAAAAACTTATCCAATTCATAGTAGTCTCATGATTTCGAATCCTCTAGCTAATCACCATCTCTATTTTGCACTGTTACATCTCAACTAGCTACTCCAATGATAGAATCACCCATCTATCTCTAGATTGTGCAAGCACTTGTTGTTATATAGAATTTGTTGCCACTTTGGAAAAAATAATGCCTCCAACATTGAAACCATATGATAAATGTGTTGTCTTGGTATTTAGCATAGCCAAATTTGAAAATTTCTAATCAAAATGTGCAAGAGGACATAAAAATTCAATCTTTAAAGTGTTCAAAGACTTATCCAATTCTTGGTAGTCTCATGATTTTGAATCCTCTGGCTAATCACCAGCTCTGCCTTGCACTTCAAATTTCCAAATTATATCATCTGAGTCTCAAATTTTGGTAGGTTAATGAAGAGCACCAAAATAAATATTTTTCATTCAATCATTAACCATTACCCTTTAAAAAGGTTAAGATTTGAGAGTTAAAACATGTATTCTAAACCATTAACCTTTTAGATAGGTTAAGGTTCAGAGTCCAAAACACCTATTTCACTTTGAAATCTTAACATCTCCATCAAAAAGAGGTTAAGATAAATTTCCAAAAAATTTATTTTAAACCATTAACCTTAACCTCTCATCCAAAAAGGTTAAAGTTAGAGGCTCAAAATGCATATTTCCTTCCCCATCATTAACCTTAACTTCTTGTCTCAAAGGTTAAGGTTGAGCTTCAAAACACATAAAGTGGTTATTAACCTCTTTGATCAAGTTAGAAAAAGAAGAGAATTGAAAGGATGAATAACTAGCTAATGTTATTACTAACTATTCAAATGGAGATAATCCAACAAAGCTTAAAGATAGGAAACTATGACAGCAAAGAAGAGACAAAAGAGTGGTTGATCGCATTCATCAAGATGATGAAGAAACAATGAACATTGAAAATGTAGTGATCACAAGATCTATAGTAGTGGATTCAAAATATCTAGAAAATTACAACATTTGGAGAATGTGGCATGTATTTGACTGAATGTATCATGGAGAATTTATCTCATTAAACACACTCTATAGTTGATGAGAGACTGATGCTAAAATGTGAACTTTCTAGGAATGGAGTGTTGGATACAATTGATTAATAGATTATTTTCTTTGATGTTACACAAATGTCATAATCATTATCAGTTAGTATATGTCAAGCTCACTCGAGCAGTGAAGACAATTTTCTATGTCTACTAAGATTTTTTGTGTTTTCCTAGTTTAGAAGGAAATATCTACTAAGTTCACTCAGAGTCAAAGGAAAATATGCAGAAAGTGAGTGTTAACCAAGCTCACTTGGTTAATGAAAGAAAGTTGGATAGAACTAGTACTAACTAAGCTCACTCGATTGCCAAAGGATTTTCATGAGTTTTTAGTGTTAACCGAGAATCTATTGGTTAACAAAGGAAACCATTTCTGAGCTAGTTTCTACCAAGATGGATCAACTAATGAAGGATTTTCTTATTTTGGCATATTAAGCTTAATTGATTTATCTATTGATTCTAGCCTACTAAGGTGATGAATATTAATGATTTTAAGTTGTATTTGAGCTGACTTGACAAAGTGGAATATATAAGTATAAGGTCAAGTTGTGATTTCAAAGTGTGTGTGTGAGAATGTATGAAGATGTTATTGAAGATTTAATGATAAGAAGAGGAAGTGAATTTGAAGGATAAGCAGAAGATATTTGTGAAGTAGAAAAGTTATATTTGATCATGAAGGATAAAGTACAAGCTAGAACATAGATCTATAGTTTGTGATTCAATTACTTGCAAATCAGGTCATATCATTGTTACTCTCTAACCATTGTAGAAATGATCTAAATCTCCTAACAAAGTTGGCTTAACAACTATTTGCAAATCCTCCAACAAGGTGGTAGTTCTATTGAATTGTCTAAAGAACTCTAACATGGCCACTCCTAATAGGGTGATTAAATCTTTTAATAGGGTTACACCTAACAGTTTTTTTTGTAACCTTTAATAGGGTTGGCTCCTATTAGAGTTAACTTTAGAAGAATGAAAATAGTAACTAGTTGCAATTGGCAATTTTTCCCAAATTGGGTTTCCATGATACATCTTGGTGTCTAATGTGTTCATAATATTTTATTTTATCTGTTTGTAACTAAGTTAAAGTAGTGGTAATCATAGATAACATATAAATTTTATATGTCAAGCATTTACTAAGTTACAACATTGTATGTGTATACTGAGCTTCAGCAATATTAAATTTTCAATTTGCATTTTGTATTGACATCTAAGGGATTTGGGAGTTTTTTTAGTAGTAATTAATTCACCCCTCCCCTTTCAATTACTCCACTTATATTTCAAACAATTGGTATCAGAGCTTTTGGTGCTTGTAGGGAAGATTTCAAGGACCGAAGCTAAAGATCAGGATGTCTTACGGGAGAGAAATCCCCAAGCTAAACAGAGATAATTTTGTAGCATAGAAAGGTCTTATAAGGTTACATTTGGCTACCATTAGTGACTTAGGATGTAAGTACCTTGATATTGAATACAAGACTCCCACTAGAACATTATCTATTGAAGACACTGTTGAAAAGAAGAATCATAACATAATGATGATTGATATTCCATCTGCTCTTAGTTACGCTAAACTTGATATAGTCAAAGATCGCAAGACATCTTATGAGATGTGGATCAAACTAAAAGATATATATATGGAGGAGATGAAAATGTAAGAAGAGCTAAGGTTTAGAGTCTTAGAGGTCACTTTGATTATATGAGAATGATAGAAGATAAGAACATTGCCAAATATGTGGAAAGCATAAAAGAAAGTGTAAGTGAAATCAAAGCATCTAGAGGAGACATTAAAGAGAAAATAGTTATAAGAAAGGTACTTAGAATTGTTCTTCCTATTTATGCAATTCGAGTATCTACTAATCAACAAATGAGATGTGATCCAAATAATAAAATATCTCTTAATGCTCTAGTTGGAAGATTGATAGCTTTTGAGTTGGATAATTTTGATAACTATGTTCCTAGTTCAAAGGTTATTGAATCTTCTTTTAAAGATAAATGCTCAATCAAAGAAAAGGGTAGAAAATAAAAATCTAGTCAATCAGAAAGTGAAGAAGAAGGAACATCATAAGAAAGTTTAGATAGTGATCTTGAAATTTCCCTTTTCTGATTTTTTTAATATTTCAAGCCTCTAATCATATTTTCAAAATCAAACAACCGATATTACAAAGATCTACGAAGTTCTCAATAGACCCCAAATCGGGTATGTCCGAAAAAGTGCCAAAAAAATTCACAACTTCACATATCATTAATAAATCTGAAAATGGAAATTTTTACAGAAATTTTAGAAGAATAATGGCCTACAAAATGAAATTTCCAGATCTATATAGCATTTACACAATAGCTCCCAAATGTAGGACAAAAACCATGCTCATTGGGCTCCCGAAATTAGTACAAAAATGTTGGCAAACACCACAAAAAAACTAATAATCTATCTCAGAAGTTTAACCACATAAAAATACATATATTCAGCTTTATTTTAACATCCTAAATTATGAAATAAAGTAGCAACCCAAACTGATATGAAATACTCAACCTGAAACACCAAACTCTTACAAAAAACACACCCGAAAACTCACAAATCTGCACTGTTCAGCACAAAGGTAAACTCTGCACAAGCATGCACATTGAATGGCTTCAAATTCTCATCTTTAGCCTTCTTTGAAACTTAAAAACTCCAATTCTTGGGTCTCCTTCTCCACAGGTTTGGCAGCCTCTGAAGAACAACGCAATGAGCAAAAATCAAGTTCTTGAATGAGCCCAAAATGCCTCCAAACCCCTTAAAAGAGGGCATAAACCTAACTCACATCCAAGAGGGGTTAATAAAATATAATTTAATAATAATTTTTATTTATTAGTCCATTGGTTTCCAAATATTAGCCCCTTTTGCCAAAACTTCACCTTTTTGGAGCCTGCTTGCCTTAGCAAAGTTTATTATATTTAATTATTTGAAAAAGGGACATGACAAGTCCTCCCCTCCCAAATATTGCTTGTACTCAAGCAATGAAGGTTGGAATTCTCAAGAATATGTGCTCCTTCCCAAGTTGCATCCTCTAGTTTTAATCCTTTCCATTTGACCAAATGCTCTATGATGCTCCTGTTTCTCAATCTTTTCTCTCTTGTATCCAAAATCTCTTCTGGTATCAAAACTAATTTTCCTTCATCATCAAGAGGTGTTAATTCTATAGATACTATGGTTTTCTGGCCTAGAACCTTCTTCAAGAAAGATACATGGAAAATATTATGTATTTTTCTGTTTGGTGGGAGCTCCAATTCATAAGCTACCTCTTTTACCTGCTTGATGATCTTATAAGGCCCATAGAACCTTGGCTTGAGTTTCTCTGCCCCACTCCTCTTCAAGGTGCTTTTCTTATATGGCTACAACCTAAAAATTACCAAATCTCCCACCTCAAAATATCTTTCAATCCTTTTCCTATCATCATATAATTGTTTTTGGTTTTGTGCATGTTGTAGATTATCCTTGAGGGACCTTATTATGTCTTGGCTTTGCTTGACGAAATCACTTGTTGTAGGTACTCTGCTATCAAAAAGTATTAGATCAACAAATGAAAGGGAATCATAACCATAAAGAGCATAAAAAGGAGGAATACCAATAGACATGTGATGATATGTATTGTAACAATACTCCCCTAGGTGTAACCATTTCACCCAAGCATGTTGTTGATTTGAAACATAGTTCCTCAAATATCCCTCTATCCATTTATTAACTATATTTGTTTGTCCATCTATTTGAGGATGATAGCTAGTACTGAGAGTGAGTTTAGTTCCTACCAAATGAAAGAGGTCCTTCCAAAAAGATTTGAGGAATCTACTGTCCCGGTCACTAACAATATTTCTAGGCAAGCCATGTAATCTAAAAATTTCCTTGAAGAACAATTCGGCCACTTGTGATGCCTTGAAATTAGATGTGATAGGAAAGAAATTTGCATACTTAGTTATTCTATCTACCACCACATATATGAAATCCTTACCTTGAACCTTGGGCAATCTAGTGATGAAGTCCATGGAAATACTTTCCTATTTTTGTTCAGGAATAGGAAGTGGCTGCAACAACCCTGCAGAAAAATTTTGCTCACTCTTTCTTTATTGGCATACCATACATTACTTAATATGTTTAAGGACATCCTCCTTCATACTCTTCCATGAAAACCGCTGTCAAATTTTCATGTATGTCTTAAAGTATCCCTGATGACTAGCCAAAGGTGTGTCATGAAAGGCCCTCAATATTCTCTCCTTAGTTTTTGATCCTGGCACTAAGAAGATCCTGTTCTTGTAATAAATCAATTCATCAACAACCTTGTACCTGTTATCATCCATTAACTTATCCAAAATATTGGTGGAAAAGAAATCTTTAGCATACTCTGAAATTATGCAGACTTTCCAATTAGTAGAGATAGATGTTAAGGAACACAAAGTGGGCTTTCTTGAGAGAGCATCAACAACCACATTATTCTTTCCTTTCATGTATTCAATATCAAAATCATAAACTTGCAATTTTGTTACCCATTTTTGTTGACAATCATTCAAATCCCTTTGGTTCAAGAAGAACCTGAGGCTATTATGGTCTGTCTTTACAATGAATCTCCCACATACCAAATATTGTCTAAACTTATGAAGTGCATGCATGATTGCTAACATTTCCTTATCATAGATGGAGTAACCTTTCTTTGTTTGATTTAACTTTTTACTCTCAAATGCTATTGGATGTCCCCTTTGAGTTAGGACATCCCCTATACCTTCTCCAGAAGCATCACATTCAACAACAAAAGGTAAAGAGAAATCTGGAATTGCTAGCATAGGGCATGAACTCATTACCTCCTTAAGCTTATCAAATGTTTTTTGTGCCTCTTCTATCCAAACAAAACCTCCCTTTTTTGTCAAATTAGTCAAGGGGGCAGCAAGCTGAGAAAATCCCTTGGAATATAACCTATAGTAGCAACACAACCCGAAGAAACCTCTCAACTATGTAAGATTAGTGGGTGGAGGCCAATCCAAAATTGCCTGAATTTTTTGTTGATCAACCTATACTCCTTTAGAACTTATAATATGTCCCAAATATAGGATCTCTATCAAACCAAAATCACATTTAGATAGCTTAGCATAGAAGGATTACTACTCCAAGATTCCCAAAATAGTGTCTATGTGCTTTAGATGCTCTTCCCATGTTTTATTGTAAATCAAGATATCATCAAAAAATACCAAAATAAATTTTCGAAGATGTTGGCCGAATACCTTATTCATACAAGATTGGAATGTTGCAGGTGCATTAGTGACATCTGAAAGCAATTCTTTCCACATCTTCACTCCTCATTCAAATTTGATGGTACCCTGATCTTAAGTCAATTTTTGAGAAGTATACAGCACCATGTAACTCATCAATGAGTTCATCTATGTGTGGTATGGGATACCTATTTTTTATGGTCTTCTTATTTAGAGCCCTGTAGTCTATACACATTCTCATTGTACCATCTTTTTTCTTGACAAGTACCATAGATGACACAAATGGACTAGAGCTAGGCCTTATGAATCCCATGTCTAGGAGTTCTTTAATAGTTTTTTCAATTTCTTCCTTATAACCTCTTGGATGGTGGTATGGGGTTGTTATAACTGGTTTGGCACCTTGTTCTAACTCTATAACATGCTCAAAACCTCTATCTGGTGGTAATCCTGGAGGCAAGTAATTGAAAACTATACTATGCTTATCAAGAATATTTTGAATTTCAAAATGGAAATTACCTTGATTCTTTGGAGAGCTTGTTGGATGGATTATGACTCCTGCTGCCCATGCTACTTGTCCTCTTCGAAAAATCCTTTCCATCCTCTTTGCAGAGACTGCCTTAGGTGCTCCATTCGATAAGCCTCTCAATATGACTTCTTTCCCATTGGAATGAAATTTAAACTCCATAGTTTGGTGGTTCATGTAATAGCCTCCAATAGAGTGCAACCATTGAACACCCAATACAAGATCCGTCTCCCCAATGCCAACCACATAGAATTCATCACATAACTCATAATCTCCTAAGGTCATCTTGAGTTGTTTCACCACCCGTGTGCAAGGCATAGTGAATCCATCAACTAAAATAACATTGAATCCCTCAAAATCTTCTACTTTAAGCCCTCTTTTCATGACAAATCCCTCATCAATAAAATTGTGAGTTGCCCCATTATCAAGAACTATCAGCCTTTTCCCTGCTAGTACCCCTTGAATTCGAAAGAGATGATATCTTGGGACTCCTGATAATGCTACTAAAGTGCCATCCTTGCTGATTTCTTTTTCTTTCTCTTCTTATACCTCCTCCTTAGTGTCATGAAATTCCTCATGCTCATTTGAATCAGATTTTGAAGCAACTTCAATATAGTGCACTTGACCTTTCCCCAAACATCTGTGTCCTGGAACCCATGGTTCTCTACAAGTAAAGAAAAGCTTTTTCCTTCATAATTCACTCCTAGTCTCTTCATCTACCTTCTTTTTTGCCACATTTATCACATCTTTTGGTGGTAGTGTTGGGAAAGTCTTTTTCTGAAAATTTCCCTTATGTTGCCAAAGATTTGGAGGTTTTTGATTAGTGACTAATTTCATAGGCATGCAAGTTTCAAGTTACAAGCTTCTTTTGATAGCTTTCTGTAAAGTTGAGGGTGAGAAAGCCTTAACCAAACCCTTAACAGAATCTTCTAAACCATCAAGAAAAAGATAAACAATCCTCTTTTCACTCATATTAGGTACCATAACAGCCACTTTTTGAAGCTCTTTTATATACTCATTAACTAATTTGGTTTTCTTTAACTTTGAAAATTCTTTAAAGTACTCTTCATCATCCTTGAGGTCAAATCTATCTATCACTCTTTGACTGAAATCATCAAATGCAGTTACCTGATCATGATCTTGTGTAGTCATTCCATGATACCACCAATCATAGCCTACATCTTCCAAGTGTAGACTTGCAAATTGAACAACATCACTCTCCTTCATGGGGTTAAGTGTGAAGAAAGTCTGTAATTTTTGTAGCCATGCTCTAGCTGAAATTTTATTTGTTCCATCAAAAGTAGGTGCTATAAAATTGCTTATTTTATTTTTGAGCTCTCTTCCACTTATGTCATGCTCCCTCTTGTTCTCTTTCTTGGGCATCAAAGTGTTCATCATATCCACATATTCTCTAAAAGGAACTGAACTATGAAATTCATCATCTAAGCCATTGTAAATAGCTCTTAATGCAATCAAGTTACCTGTAACCTCTTCCACGAGATTAATGGTTGGATTTGGTACTGGTGGCTCATCTGTAGGCAAGAAAATAGTTTTGGTTGATTTAGATGGTGTGGATTTCAGATTTCTTGGCTCCTCTAAAGTTCTCCCTTTCTCATTAATAGATACGACTCCTTGTAGTTTTTCTGTCAATATTCACAAAGCCTCTCTAGTTTCTGCCAAACTATCCACTATTTGCTTCTAAGTATTTTGGATATCTTGGAAGAATTTCTTTGCCATCTCATCTGGATCAGCCATACTTTTCCCTTCCTTGAATTTTTTACTTTTACTTTCAACTGGAGGTTTGATCAAAATTTTTTTATTCTTTTCTTGTTGCAAATATCTTTTTTCTCTTTCACTTAGTTGCATGTGACCATAAATTTTGACATACAACTTATTAGAAGCAACATGCAACCATAAATTATGACATGCAAACTTCTACAAACCCTCAGGCTGGCAAGATCATGGCTCTGATACCACTAAAATGTCTCTTTTCTGATTTTTTTAATATTTCAAGCCTCTAATTAGATTTTCAAAATCAAACAACTGATGTTACAAAGATCTACCAATTTCTCAATAGACCCCAAATCGGGTATGTCCGAAAAAGTGCCAAAAAACTTCACAACTTCACATATCATTAATAAATCTGAATATGAAAACTTTTACAAAAATTTAAGCAGCATAATGGCCTACAAAATGGAATTTCAAGATCTATATAGCATTTACACAATAGCTCTCAAATGTAAGACAAAAACCATGCTCATCGAGCTCCCAAAATTAGCACAAAAATGCCCGAAAACACCACAAAAACACTAATAATCTATCTCAAAAGTTTAACCACATCCCAATACATATATTCAGCTTTATTTTAACATCCTAAAGTATAAAATACAGCAGCAACCCAAACTGCTATGAAATACTCAACCTGAAACACCAAACTCTTACAAAAAACACACTCAAAAACCCACAAATCTGCACTGTTCAGCACAAAGGCAAACTCTGCATGAGCATGCACATGGAATGGCTTTAAAATCCCATCCTTAGCCTTCCTAGAAACTTGAAAACTCCCATTCTTGAGTCTCCTTCTCCACAAATTTGGCAACCTCTGAAAAACAACAAAGAAATGAGCAAAAATCAAGTTCTAGAATGAGCCCAAAATGCCTCCAAACCCCTTAAAAGAGGGCATAACCCTAACTGATGTCCAAGAGGGGTTAATAAAATATAATTTAACAATTATTTTTATTTATTAGTCCATTGGTTTCCAAAGATTAGCCCCTTTTGCCGAAACTTCACCTTTTTGGAGCCTACTTGCCTTAGCAAAGTTTATTATATTTAATTATTTGAAAAGGGGACATGACAGATCTTGAAGTTGTTGAAGCCCTACTTGTAAGGAAGTATTCCAAAGGAAGAGGAAATTACAAAGGTAAAGTTCCTTTGATTTTCTTTTCCTATGAAGAAGTTTGTCACATTGCTACTAGGTGTCCAAATAAGGAAATCAAGGATGAGAAGAAAAGAAATAAGCACAAAGGCAAGAAGGATTCTAAAATCTACAAGAACTAAAAAGATAAAGGTAATAAATCTTGTTTTATAGCTAAAGATTCTGATAATAGTGAAGATCAAATGGTATATATTGCTTTGAAAGATGAATCTAATAATGAAGGAGATAAGATGACACTTATCTCTCATGTTAGAAAAAATGATATATGGATTATTGAAAGTGGCTGTTCACATCATATGACTAGAGACAAAACAAAATTTGAGCACACAGAATAATATGATCGAGGTAGTGTTAGATTTGGAAATAATGAACCTTGCAACATAAAATGAAAAGGATGTATTTCATTGACTAAAGAACTTGTATGTGATAATGCTTATTGGGTTAAAGGACTAAAGCATAATCTATTGATGAGGAAAATTGAATAACATTGGATTCAAGGTATAATTCATGAATAGATAGGCCAAACTACCAGATGGAAAAGTAAATTAGGTTGGATCTAGCAAGCAAACAAAAGGTAATCTATTTTATCTTGATCTTAGTGATTGTTCGTGATTTATTGCACAAAAGGCTATGTAATGTAAACTTTGATAATCTAATTAGGATAAGAAAACATAAAAGGGTAAGAGGTATTCCTAGTTTGAAGAAGTCTATGCAAGAATTACCAAATTGGTAAGATGGGAAAGACTAGTTTCAAAAGCAAAAATGGTCAGTTAGAAGAAGTCTTGGAAATTGTTCATATAGATTTATGTGAACCTATTGGAATAGAAAGCTATAGTGGAGAAAAAAATTTCATTCTTTTTGTTGAATGCTATTCTAGAATGATTACAGTAATGTATCTAAAATAAAAATTAAAAGCCTTTCAAAAATTCAAGTATTATTTGGGAAGAGTAGAAAAGGAAACTAGAAAGAGGTTGAAATGCTTAAGATCAAATAGAGGTGGCAAATTCAACTCTAATGAATTCAATACTTTTTACATTGAAAGAGGAATCAAAATACAAATATCAACTCTTGGTAAACCATAATAGATTGGTATAGCTGAAAGAAGAAATAGATCTATCATGGATTATATAAAAACACTAATGATTGAAAAGAAAGTTGCTCTCAATTACTGGAAGGAATCTATAAACACTACAATTCATACCTTGAACAAAGTACAGTTGAAGAAATATTCAAACAAAACATCTTATTAGCTATGGTATGGCTACAAACCCAATGCAAGTTACTTGAAAGTATTTGGCAGCAAATGTTATATCTTAAAAGAATTTAGAAAAGAAAATTTTGATGTAAAAGGTGATGAAGGCATATTTCAATAATATTCCTACAGATACAAATCATACAAATGTTTTAATTTTTCTAGTCACAAGATTATGGAAAGTGCACATGTTAGAATTGATGAGTTTGTAGAAAAGAGTGAAGAAGAAAGCAACAAGGAGCTAGACAATTACAAAAGATATGTTTACTATGAACATGATACCCTACATAATCTATCTAAAATAAAGGAAGCTTCATCTCTCAAGTCCCTAAAATCTCCAACAGTTACTGAGTTGTAGATAGTGCAACCTAAGCTACAGTTAGAAGGACCTAATTCATAATTAGAGACTATCAAGCTACTTCAAATTGAGTCTAATGGATCTGAGTCATAGACAGAAGGACACAAGCTTGAAATTGAAATTCAAGATGAAGAAGGTGGATCTCATTCAAAGCCCAAAGAGCCTATATTAGCAAGATATGTTAGAAGGCATCATTCACCTAACCAGATCATTAGAGACAAATATGATGGAACAATGACAAGAAGAAAATTTAAAAGTACATGTTTACTAGTTGAATTTGAACCGAGAAGTGTTAAAGATGCTCTAGAAAATGAAAGCTAGATTGAAGCAATGAATGAAAAGATAGAATAGATATAAAATAACAAAACTTAGACTCTTGTTCCTAGAACCAATGATAAAATGTAATTGGTACAAAGTGGGTATTCAGAAATAAGCTGAATGAAGATGGAAAAGTTTCAAAAAACAAAGCAAGATTAGTGTAAAAATGATATTCTTAAGAAGAAGATATTGATTACAGTGAGAATTTTTATCCTGTGGCAAAACTAGAAGGTGTTAGAACTTTACTAGCATATGCAACACATAGAGGATGTAAAGTATATCAAATGGATGTCAAATCTACATTCTTGATGAAGAAGTCTACATTGAACAAGATGAATTTTTTTATATCCTAGCAAAAGAGACATGGTTTGTAAGTTACACAAAGCATTATCTGGTCTCAAGCAAGATCCCAAAAATTGGTATGAAATAATTTATAATTGCTTGGTATAGATTGGCTTTCAAAGGACAAATGATAATAGTAGTTTGTATGTGAAGGAAGGACTAGACAAGAAGATTGTGTTGGCATAAATATTTGTTGATGATACTCTATTTATAGGAAATGATGACTTGTGCAAATTATTTTTAGAAGAAATGAGTAAAGAATTTGAGATGTCTACATTTGGTGAGATAAAATTCTTTGTTGGATTGCAGATACAAAAAAAAAAATGGTATCTACATCACTCAATCTAAGTATATCAAGGAAATAATGAAAAAAGTTTGGAATGGAAGATTCAAGACTAGTTGGAATCCTTATCTCTACTAGATACAAGCTCTCCAAAAATGAGGGTTCCAAAGAAGTAGATCATAACACATATAGATCAATGATTGAAAAGTTGTAGTATGTAGTACACACAAGGCCTGATATTGCTCTAGCAATTAAAAGTGGCAAGATTCTCAAAAAAATCCCAAGGAAAATCATATGATGGCAATCAAAAGAATCATGAGATATCTAAAAGGTACTAAGAACTCTAGTTTATGGCATAAACTTGGAGGAAATTTGGACTTGAAAGTATTTACTAATGTTGATTGGGTAGGAAGTATTGATGACAGAAAAAGCACTAGTGGTGGAGCATTCTATCTTGTTAAAAGACTAGTGTCTTAGACAAGTAAGAAGCAAAATTGTAGATCTCAATCCCCAGTAGAGGTAAAATATGTAGTAGAAATAGTTAATTGTTCTAACATTGTTTGGCTTAAACAATTATTGGAAGCAATGAAGATAGATATTAAGGATCCAATAGTCATAAACTATGATAACACTAGTGCAATTAACATATCAAAGAATCCAATGATGAATACTAAAACAAATCACATTGTAATAAAATATCACTTCTTAAGAGAATTGGTGTAAGAAAAAGAAGTCAGATTAGAATATGTTAATATAAAGGAACATATTGTAGACATATTCACCAAGCCATTACCTAAGGATACATTTCTATATCTAAGAGGTAAGGTAGGGGTCATTTCCCTATATGAAATTCACTAAATAAAGTTTAGTGATGCATCAACTAGAACATCTTCAAGATCAATCAGTTGATACAAAATTGGAAAGGGCATATTGAAAATGAATCAATACTTAAGGTACATTTGTATTTACAAAATTATTGTGTTTGGCATGTGTTGTCAAAGAGGGAGAAGTTTATTGTCATATCTTTAAGAATTTTTTGGAACTAGAATAAAGTAAGGAACTAAAGAACTAAAGTAGGAGAAGTCTTCCAAAGAAGAAGTTTTCTGAAAGAGGGAGTGTAAGGAAACTTGGCAATAAAGAATATGACCGTTTCCACATAACCCATAATAGATCTAAAATAAACACGGAATTAAAATCCACATACAAGAGAATAGACAACATACCCACAAAATTGTGACACAAGATATACCCTGGGAAACCCTCATTGAGGAAAAAACCCAGCCTCCAAAAGCATCCATCACCATGTATTATTCAACAAAAATACCATTGCTATACAACCATGGAAGCCTTCATGGCGATAGCCACAACCGAGCAAACTATGTGAACAAGCATGAATCCACACATCCCATGCCATGCTTTCAACCTTCACAAATGCTCCCTTGGCTAACCTGTCAAGCCTTGTCCTACTCAACTCTTGCCTTTTGTCTTCTCCTTGTCACTCTTACTCTCTATCTCTATCTCTACAACAACTACCCTTGTGGCTGCTTATATAGTAGCAAGTCCCACAAAACCACCAATTGGTATTACATAAACCATGTGCTACCTAACCCACTAACCCCCCATTTAATATTGGGCATTTAATTCTTTTCCCCAAAATTAAATAATTGCATAAAATATTATCACAATGTTACAATACAACTCATCAAGAATATTCCATGAGAATCTTTACATGTTGCACGTCTATCTAGGTACAACATTACATAATAAAATAAAATAATAAAATAACAATATTATGCAATGTGTGAAACACCCATTATCTCAACAATCTTCCACTTGTTGTATACATTTCATAGGGTCAATCCATAGCCACATAAATGAACAAGGGAACAATCCCTCCCAACACATCCACCATCATGGATCAAAATACAACAAGTGCTCCATCTTGGTACCCGCAAAAAAATCAAAGTATCTAGCATCTCGAACATGAATGATCTCACCTCCTATTATGCCACTCCCACTGGACATACATAGAAGCCATCCAAAGAGAAAACCACCCAACCTGTCACATTAGAAGATCATAAAATCTTGTACCAACTAAAATTCCAAGCACAAATAACCTGATCCAAAGGTAATCACATGTATCCATAGTTGTCAAAATATCCATAGCTGAAATAGCACCCACAGCAAGTGTCAAACCCATCCAACTATGCATACCTCAAATGTATAACAACTGAATCTTATATCACCAACATATCCAATTTGCAACCTACAATCACAAGCCTCAAGAGCAATACCTACCACATATATACCAAGAAGCTCCCATTACAAAGAATAATATCAAATCTATAACCAATCCACTCACAACATCTCAAAGAAGTGAATCCATGTAGCATCAAGGACATCCACAATACATAATCCAATATTGTTCAAGAATAACTCTCATAACAAGTCTCCAATAGTCTCTCAAACTCCCCACAACCAATAAAGGAAAGAGAAAGAAATAACCATGTCATCTCTCACATGACATACATGAGCACAAACTAGTGATCATAATCTCCAACCAATCTCAAATCCAATGTAGTCAAAACTGAACATCTAGGAAGATAACCAAGACTAGAGAAACCATGCAAATCATAACCTGTATCATGTCCTTCTACAAACACCTCTAGATGTAAACTGTGCAAGTATGATCTCCTCCATAAAACCCCAACAAGAAGCCTCAACAACACCCAAACCATACCATATAACTAATCATGGATGTAAGCCTCTCACAAGAAGATCAAACTCATTAAACTCATTCCTAATCCAAGGAATATGCCCAATAAAACCATCTCCCAAACTCAACCAGAATAACAACATATGCACATGGAGATAACCAATGCTAAACCATCTCTCAAATGAACCCTCTAGAACTAACTCATGTACCATAGCTCAAGATCCATATCCATGAAAGACAAGCATAAATATAATGCAACTGAGAGAAACAATGAGCTATACCTCTCAAGTAGCAAACCGCCAAGTAGACCAAGAGTGGGGAATGAGAATGCTCATCAAGATACCCAAGTCTCCAACCAAGCCTCATCTAAGAACAATCTCCTCTCAAGTCCATATCAGGTGACTGCCCCTCGAACTTCCTGCTGAAACCATCAACCGTCCCAACAAATACTTCTCTAATCCAAGAGAAATCAGCATCAACACCATCTCTAAGTATCCATGAGCACCTGTAACCAATAAATCCATGCCAACTCCAAATGCAACATAGCAATATCATGAAGTATCTAGCTTATGATCAGTGTACTCAATACCAAGAAACTAAACCAAGATCAATGTCAAAGTTCCAACCATGGCCTCAGGAATATAAACATGACAACATGATCTTACCATCTCAACTAAAGAGATAACATGCTCCATATGAACACACTATAACATGTCACAACTCTAAATGCGTATCAAGAGTATACCATGACATAATAATGAAACCATCCTCATACCAAGGATAACATGCCAAATAAAAGCATAAACCACACCTTTGCCAAGAACCTTGTGAGTCCTCAAGATGCAACCATCTCCACACACCATGAAGAAAACCATCTCCACATACCAGGAAGAACCATCTCCATACACCATGAAGATAACCAAGAACTCCATGAGTCCTCAAGATCTATCCATCTTTACACTATGAAGATAACAAGTGCACCATGCAAATGTCAAAGACGCTTCTGCAGCAATAGGATCTAAGACAAACCTCCAACATCTGCAAACACTCAATAAATATATCAATGCCAACAACTCCCACTCAACCATGGTACCAAGCCACCTATGGCATTATAAAATCCATCTCCTACTTGAAGATCCAAACCAAACCAGGAACTAATCCTACACTATCACCCCATCACTGTCACATGCTCCCACTAAACTGTGTATCCAAGCTATCCATGACATCATGATAAAAAATAACCATCCTCTAACCATGAGAATCAACCAAAGCATCAAACTATCAAAGAACTCAAAGTGCATATCATGAGCTCCTCAAAAGAAACTAAATAACTATGATCCTCAACCAAGAAGATATACCACCATAACTAAATTAGAAATCCAAGCTAATGAACATCAAGGATGTACCTGTATAACCAATCATGTCATGCCAAAATCCATGACACCATGATCACATCCATGAACTGAGCATCAGGCTCTCAAAGTGTCCAACCTGTCAGCATAAAATAGTCAACCACAATCCTCCACCATGACTGTACTTGGTAACAACATCTCATCCCTTCTACATGAAGATAAAATAGTAAATCATGTGACTTAGGGCATAGACAACCCAAATCCAAGCCACCAATCTGAATATGCATCAATAATGATAGATCAATGGGCAAAGACAACCCATAACCAAGCTATAAATGCAACCTGTAAGTATAGACCGCTTACAACACTGCACAACTTGTAGACCCAACAAGTCATCATGCATATCCAAACCAAACACTGATAACCATATCATCATGAGACCAATCTGAAATATGAATTGAGTATACAATGACATCAAAACTTAAATCTCCAATGCCATAAACTCATAATGTTACCATAGTCAAAACATGTCTATAAACTATTCAGATCAATATATCACCAAATAAATGATATTAAACTTGTACCAAATCTGAACCAATGTGTAGAGCTCTCCAAGAGCTTTCCGTTGACTACTCGAAGTCCAAAATCTGACTCTGTATGCCCAAGTTATGCCCTAATCTGTGCTCAAAATAAACAACATCTGACTTTAGGGCTCTTAAAACTTGACAAAATTTTAAAATCATAGAACCAAACCTATGCCATGTTGTAGTGCTCTGAATTATCTTTCCAACGCCTATAAGAACTCTGAAATCTGATATTCTGAGAGAACGTTATGGTCGTTTAACTAAGACAGTCTTTTTACCATTTTCAATACGATTTTTTATTTTTTATTTTTTCAGTGACGAAAATTCCGACGGGATTAAATTTGACAGCCATCATGGGCTGAAACCAAAAAACTCTTTCATTTCCTCTGAACATGGCCAAACTGGGGCATATTATATATCAAAATTTATGGAAATGTCAACCCAGATCCAATGGTGAGGTTTGTTTTTACCCAGGAGGTCATTTTGCAAGCTACCCCCCAAAACCCTCATTTAAAATGAAACATCAGAAAAATCTTTTGTCCAACAATTTCACATGCCCAAATATTTCAGCATGTCATCATAACAGCAAATCCAAAATCCTTAGATTTGCAATAAATCATTCATATATCTTGCCCTTTCTTTTATCCTCTCATGCATTCCCATGGACTCAATCTAGGATTACAATAATAAAACCATAGCTCTGATACCACTTGTAAGGAAACTTGGCAATAAAAAATATAACCGTTTCCACATAACCCATAATAGATCTAAAATAAACATGGAATTAAAATCCACATGCAAGAGAATAGACAACATACCTACAAAATTGTGACACAAGATATACCCTGGGAAACCCTCATTAAGGGAAAAACCCAGCCTCCAAAAGCATCCATCACCATGTATTATTCAGCAAAAATATCATTGCCATACAACCATGGAAGCCTTTATGGCCATAGCCACAACCAAGAAAACTATGTGAAGAAGCATGAATCCACACATCTCATGCCATGCTTTCAACGTTCACAAATGCTCTCTTGGCTAACCTATCAAGCTTTGTCCCGCTTGACTCTTGCCTTTTGTCTTCTCCTTGTCACTCTTACTCTCTATCTCTATCTCTACAACAACTACCCTTGTGGCTGCTTATATAGTAACAAGTCCCACAAAACCACCAATTGGTATTACATAAACCATGTGCTAAAACCATGTGCTAAAACCATGTGCTACCTAACCCACTGACCCCCCATTTAATATTGGGCATTTAATTCTTTTCCTTAATATTAAATAATTACATAAAATATTATCACAATGTTACAATACAACTCATCAAGAATATTCTAAAGGAATCTTTACATGTTACACGTCCATCTAGGTACAACATTACATAATAAAATAAAATAATAAAATAACAATATTATGCAATGTGTGCAACACCCATTATCTCAACAGGGAGAAAGTTCTAAATGAACTTGGTAGTAGTTGTTGTAGATAGAATCCAGTGAAAGAAAGAGTTCGTACTAATAGAAGGAGTTCTCAAAGAACCAATCCAAAATTTCACTGTGCTATGACATGTTGTGTTGTCATCAATGCCAACTAGGGATATTGTTAGATACAATTTATTAATTATGTATTTTCTTTGATGTCACACAAATGTCATGATCATTATCAGTTAGTATATGTTTAGCTCAATCAAGCAGTGAAGATAGTTTTCTGTGTCTATCGAGCATTCCTATGTTTGCCTAGTTTAGAAGGTAGTATCTACTGAGTCTAATCAGGCATCAAAGAAAAATATGCAGAAAGTGAGTGTTAATCAAGCTCACTCAATAAATGAAGGAAAGTTGGATGGAACTAGTTCCTACTGAGCTGACTCAGTTGCCAAAAGATTTTTGTGAGTTTGGAGTGTTAATCAAGCTTCTATTGGTTAACAAAGAAAATTATTTTTGAGTTATTTTCTACTGAGCTAGGTTGGCTAATGAAGGATTTTCTTATTTTGGCATATTAAGATTAATTGATTTATCTATTGATTCTAGCCAACTAAGGTGATGAATATTAATTATTCTAAGTTGTATTTGAGCCAATTTGACAAAGTGGAAGATATAAGTATTGTTGGTGTTTTAAAATGCACTAAAACTACTAAGCGACAAAATGCTTAATACCAGGATGGTAGTACATACACAATCTAAAGACTAGCCAATTCTTATTAACAATTGCATATGCAAAGTATTTGGACCCAACTTCAACAAAACCACAGCTGGTTTTCTACTCTTTTAGCTCTAAAAAACTAGGGTGGGTATACCCAGGGATGATTCAAGACTGGGAAAACTGTATGAGGATTATTTTTAGTTTCATTATGATTCTCATTTCAAAATCTTTAGACACATACATAATTCTTAATAACTAGATAAAAACATCCCATATAATAGATATGGCCAAAATTTCTTCTATAGATCTGCAAATGTTCTTAATAATAGTGGCTAACTGAAGTTAAAACATTCCATGCAGACAAGTGCTAGCCAACTTTGAAGATATATAGGAAATAAAAATAAAATTGATTTAATTCTGCATTTTTGACAACCATTTGTGACATACTTCTCGTTCAACTGAATCAATTTGATCAGTGCGTAATCCATTGGGGTTCAGAGTCTGTAGCAAATTCTTAGATCTAACTTGTTGCCTTACAACAAATTCTATTAGCAATTCTTATCAGAATTTATCATTCAAAACCGTTTCCATTACTAAAGAAACCTTATCACATTCATCAAAGCTTTTATTTAATTCATTGAATTAACAGTAGTGATAAATAAATATACAACCTAACTAGATTGCATTCAATTGCACAAGCCTTTACTTATACAATATCAAGACAACCAAGTAATTAAAAGGAGACAAGATTCCAAAAGAACTGATATGGGGACAGTTCACAATTTGTATTTATTTTCTTTGAAAATGGTATATCATTTACAATAGACTCAGCATGACCTTCAGAAAGAAACATAGCTCACTCTATATTCATGTATCCTCAGAGAAATGATAGAGAAAATATATCATGAATTTGCTTTCAAAAAATTTGGACCAAAGATAGACTAAGCATATCACTTAGAAAATTAGAATTTTGACCATTCTTTAGCCTTGGAATCTCACTTAAATGGTGTGAGATGCAACAATCTTCAAGCTAAAAGAAAGTGACAGGTGTCTTCTAAAAGATATTGACATACATCTATCATAAAAGACAAAAGCAAATAACAAAAAGGCTATTACATCAAACATTCCTTAGTGGGTCCCTTTTTGTTATGCTTCTCAATTGTTGAGACAAGAAAATATGATCTAATTCTTCATTTATTATTCATCCTCAGAGTAAGTGGGCATAAGGTTCAACTACATAAAAACTTACTTTGATCTAGGGATTTTCCATGTCTTCATTGCTAACTATGAGGGTAAATTTTACCTTTGCATCTTCCTCCTCATCATCTTTTGACATTTGTACTAAGAACTAATTTTTCCATTCATTATAAGCAGCATCATCTAGCCAATCAAAATTTAGAGCCTCTCTTTGTATAATCACTAAAGAATTTGCCAATTCCTCTAAATCATCAAGCTCTTTTCTGATGGCATTATAAAATAACTGTATCTTTACCAACTCTTCGTTTGCCCTTGCCCAAAACCAGTGACCAGTTTCACTCATGATGTTCTTGATCCTTTCATAAAATATTTCATCTAACTCTTTTTTACACTTTTCTTTTTCCTTTATTGTGTCAACAGATTCTAAAGCACAAGGAAATAAAATAAATTTTTCAGCAATATACTTGGAAAAACAAAGTGCTAATATTTTTTGCAAAGAATCACTTTTATCATCAAAATCTACTAGCTTATTTAATAAATCAAAAATTTTCTCTACTTGATGACAGGGCATTTGGATGGCGGATATACACATGAATGTGATATCATTGTTTCTCTCCCTCCACTTTTGTGCCAGAGGAGTTAATTTAACCTCATCTTTGTTCAACTCATCCATGAGAGTTGTAATTTTTGTCAACTGATCAAAGAAGGTTGACCATTGTATTTTATCCCTTAAATATATCACACCCTACTTCAATTTTCCTTCATATTGATTCTTTAATTCTACCTGCAGCTCATGTAATTTGGTTTTTTCTTCTTCAAAGTCCTCTGTAGTATAGAATTGGGGACTTTCAGGGGTGTCTAGTATTTCAACAATAGGGGTTGCTCCAAAAAATGACTGTGAAGGGTAGGCAATTCTAGGTGCACTGGATTCTCCCACTTTTCTCTTCCCAAGTATCTTCTCCATTTGTGACACTTTTTTTTCCAGTGACTATATCTGTATACCCCTTTCCTCATATGCTTTTAAAACTTCTTCAAATCTAGCATTGAGTTGGGTAAATCTATATTCTTCCTTGCCAGATACAATACCACCAAATTTCAGCACTTCTGAGGCCATTCCCATTATTTGCTTGCTACTTACTTCACTAGCCCTGTATATTGTCAATGTACCAGTATGTTCTGCAGTAGAAATTTCCTGCATCCTAGTTTTATCCCTTTTCTCAATTGTCAAAATTACAAGGGCTTGGTGATCATCACTAAATTTGACTCCTCTATGAGACAGTAATATCTCTTCTTCAGTTTGTAACTAAACATCCTTTTGTTTTCTTACTGAATCAAAAACCATAGCATTCACTATATCCCATTCAGGTAAGATAAGGACTCCTGATTGTTTAACTAATTGCCTCCTAGCTTCAGGTGTAAATTGGGCAAAATCATTCAAAAATTTAGATTTTACCTCTTCTTTAATAATAGAGTGTGGTTTATCTGGTTGCTCTGCTTTTATTTTTTTACAAGAATTTTGAAAATTGCCTATATTCAGCCTCCAAAAAAATTGTGCAAATGCTCTAGATTTCACAAAATTTTCATCATTTACAAACCTCTTAGAGGCTTGGGCAACTATAGGATCAATTTCCTTACCTTTATAGTCAACAACAGTAAGCTCCAAGGAAGATGTAGGGGGTTCTTGTGGTTCCCCAATCTCCAGATCTGTGGAAGTAACAATTATATCCCCTTCTCCTCCAATTTGTCTTAATTGTTTCCCTATAGATGCTTCATCATCTATCCTGATTGGGGATTGGTTTGGGGAGTATTGTTCTAGTAGAGAAGAAGAAGATCCCTATTCTAACATTTTCCTTTTTGGAGTACTGGTTGTAGATGGACTTCCTAGTCTTTTTCCTTGATGAAGAGGACCTTGTTGCACACTCTGAATCATTACATAACCTGACCTTTTCTGCAAGGTATATTGGCTAGGAGCTACTATGTTTTTGCTATTAATTCTTTTCTGCACTTCTACAGCCTTGTCTGGGTATGTCTTAACATATGTAGCCCTTTTTTCATTCATAGCCTATGTTAACTTAGAAAAATTATTCATCAAAACCTGCATCTTGGCTCCCTAGTATTTCTTTTCTTTCAATGGGTCATAGTGGGGATCAAAAGTATTAATGAATTCAAGAGTTTTGGTAAACACCATACACTTTTATTTTCTCAATTCTTGTTCTTGTAAGGTGAAAATGTTTATAATCACATCTTTAGGATAATAGACTTGTTGGATCATGCGAGAAGCTTTTATTCTCTACCTGAAGATATCATAGAAACCTTCAGGATCAATAAATTTGGCATGAGATTCTACCATGTTATATTTGTCTAAAAACAAGTTCACATGTTTCCAACCTTTCCTTACAAAAACAAAATCATGGGCCATAGTGACTATTGGAAAAAATTTGCCCTTCCTAGTCAACTCCCTCTCATCTATGGTACCTATCTGCCATAATAGCTCATCAACTTCTATCTTCAAAGGCACATGAAATAGTAGCACATGAGGTTTTCCCAAAAAACCATACACTCTTATTACTATTGAAACATTGTAGGGAATTATATCCCCCCAGTTATGACTGACAAGTAGCCCTTTAGCATGGTCCTTGGGTCTGACCAATTCTAACAATGCTTGTGGGATTCTAGGGCTATCTCCTCTTAAAAGCAGTCTAAGCTTTGATGAAAAATACCTATCGAACCTTACATAATTGGCACCTATGGCTTTTGAGGTCATATCTACACTCCACAACTGTATTGGATTCTTCTCCCCCTCCCTAGTTGTTTCTAATTCCATACCTATGGAGAAAAAAGTAAATCCCTTGTACAAGCACATATGCACAAGCAATGAATACCAATAGAATGGTTTATTTACTTTGCCTTTTGCTATCCCAACCAAATCATTGTGGATTTCTCCTGAGAGAAAGTTACAAAATCTAGGATAGAGCTCATTCCAAATTGAAGAGTTTGTGCCATGATGAGGACAATTGAGACTGGAATTTGTTCTACCTCATCTATTCCAAAAATCTTACAAAGGGAAACATATAATGCCTTAGCCCTAAATTTAACATGTCTTTTTAATAATGGCTCTCAGGTGCTAATAGTAATTATAGATAAATTACCAACCTTGGCAACATCCTCCTATAGTGGCCCTCTTTCCAAGTAGGTTTTTTGTACATCATACCTTGCTTGTAGGTTATCCATGTCGATGGTTTCATGCATAGCATGGTTAGGGTTAAGATTAAAAAATTCTCTAATCAGTTTAGGGCAAACCCTAAAGAGGTTTACTCCAGCATGATTCTTTATCCACCATATAATTGGGTCATACTTCTTGGCCAAATCTATTAATAAATCACTATCGAAGAAAACTGTAGGGATTGTCAACTTTCCAATATCAAACTCCTAGACATTGCTTAGAGGAGTATCCAGTTTTCACTTTATAAACCACTTTCTGAATAATTCTAAACCTCCCATGGATAACTGAGCATCTCGTACCCAATTGGCCTTGTCATAAAAATGCTCTGCTATAGCTACTCTAGGGTTTTTAGGAATTAACTCCTTCCCCTTAGTTATCTCATGTACTGACAAAGGAAATTGTTCAAAAAAATCATCATGCACACCCCTTTTTGAATATTCAGTTTGCCCAGAGAAATCCTTTTGTGGAGGCATCTTTAAGAGTTCAGAAACTTTATAACAAATTCTTATTTCTACTGGTTACAGATCACTTACCCGCCACATTTTCCCTCCTTTCTCTGTAGTTTCTTCTGCGAATTATGCTGAAAACATTGAAAAATTCTGTGCCCTAGCTCTGGAAATCCTCTCGTACTGCAAAAATCTGTAACTATGCTTCAACAATGGAAAATTCATGTGCTATATCAGAGTATTTAGGTTGCACAAAGGAAATTTTGTATCATATTTATTTTTGCATCTGCTATTTTCATGTTGTATCTTGAATTTGAATTCTACCCATTGATCTCCCATGCATCGGACGGCTTTATTTCAAAAGCAAAAAGCCTTTTAAAACTTTAGGATCCCCGAACACGCATTGGAAGCCTACTTGCCTGCATTATTTGAAACCCTCACATCTTGATAATGCAAGAATACGGGCACCATCAATTTTACCCTAATCAACGATGAACCAAGATTTCTTTATTTGGTAGCCCACAAGATCAACTTGACCAATGAAAAGTTACCCTTTTGTCGATGTGCTTCTGACAGCAATTAAAGTTTCCATGCCCATGATACTGCCACTTCCAACTTGGAATACCTATCACCCACCACTGATGAGTGTGTTCCATTTTGTTTAGTCTTTTCCAGCGTGGCATGATTCAAAATATTTCTTAAAGCTTTATCTAGGTCCCACCATGATCACTTGCCCACATTATTTAAAGACTATGCACTTTGATAATGTGGGAATGCTGAATCCATTGATCTTGCTTTAATCAACGGTGATCAAAAACTTGTGATGACTGTGCACTCATTCAATCTGAATAGACCAATGAAATGCTTTCTCTTTGTTCCATGTCATCTAACAACTGCCACGGAGGACATAACATAATTACCTTTCTGCAAAAGGCGGGCCCATGATGTCACCATTTCCACACGTCATGAGCCTGCTTCCCCACATTATTTAAAGATTGTGCACTTTGAAAATGAGGGAATGCAGGAACTGTAGATCTAAACAAGATCCACAGTTGATGAATATTTCTCATAAGGTGAAGTTTCATTGATTTGGACAACCAATGGCAGCGCAGGAAAATAAAACATGTCCTGACAAATCTGACAAATCTACAAAAGTGTCCTGACAAATGCTAACATACTAGACCTTTTGTGACACATTGAATCTTAGAAACCATCAGGGGCTACATGTCACAAGTCCATTTCCCTGCATTATTTAAAGACCTCGCAACTTGAAAATGTGAGAATGCGAGAATCCGTTGATCTTGAGGAAATCAACGGTGTTGAAAAATATTTCAGCTTGGCATCCTTTTTGAAATAAAATATCCAATTAGAGCACATAAAAGGTTTATCAATAAGGATAAAAGGTATTCTGATGCAAAAAAATCTTTAAGATAAAATGCCATGCCAAAGTACTTTGAAACAATACCCTTTGAAAATTTTGAAAATTAGGGCAACACAAAACAAAGGTATAAGGGTTTCTCACGCACTTAGGACCTTTTTATTGATAATTTGAGAGCCAAACCTTGAGAAATTAAAACGAATATTCAACCTATAGAATAGAGCATAATTAGGGTAATCTAAGAATTTTCAGGATTTCACAAAATAAAACCCTAGTCTGTAAGAAACAAAGACTTAACTGATTTTTCATCCAAATATTAGAATTTTTCTATACTATGAAAAATCACACCAACAAGTATAAGGTCAAGTTGTGATTTTGAAGTGTGTGTGTGAGAAAGTATGAAGATGTTATTAAAGATTTAATGATAAGAAGATGAAGCAAATTTGAAGGATAACAAGAATATCATTGTGAAGTAGAAATACTATATTTGATCAGAAAGGATCAAGTACAAGCTAGAATAGAGATCTATAATCAGCAATTCAATTTCATTCAAATTAGGTCATCTCATTGTTACTCTCTAACCATTGTAGTAGTGATCTAAATCTCCTAATAGAGTTGGCTTAATAGCTATTTGTAAATCCTCTAACAAGGTGGTAGTTCTATTGAATTTTCTAAAGACCTCTAACAAGGCCACTCCTAATAGGGTGATTAAATCCTTTAACAAGGTCACACCTAATATTGTGTTTTGTAACCTTTAACAGGGTTGGCTCCTAACAAGGCTCACTTCAGAAGAGTTTAAAAAATAACTAGTAGCAATTGGTGGTTTTTCCCAAATTGGGTTTCCATGTTAAACCTTGGGGTCTAATGAGTTCAAGCTGTTTTTCTTTTATGTGTTTAAAACTAAGTTAATGTAATGGTAATGACAGATAACATCTAAAATTTATATGTCGAGCATTTATTGAGTTACAACATTCTGTATGTGTTTACCAAGCTTCAACAATATTTGGTTTGCAATTTGCATTTTGTACTAACATCGAAGGGATTTGGAATTTATTTTAGTAGTAACTGATTCAACCCTCCCCTCTCAATTACTCCTCTTATATTTCCAACCTGGAGAGTGTGTGTTCAAGCCATGAGGAAAAGAGTCTATCTAGATTTCATGCTAATTATATGACAAAATGTCATCATCGCAACTCCTTTATTATATTATGCACCAATTGTGACAAATGAAGAATGCATCTTTCAAACTTATGTGCTATAGATCATGCTAGGATTTTTCTTAAGATGGGTTATAGATGTTTTGCATTATTGACACCTCAAGTGTGGAACTTTGCTATATATTCACAAAGTATTTGATAGAATGCCTGAGCCAGACATCTTCTCATGGTATGTGATAATTATAGCTTGCAAAAAAACCATGGACTTTTTTTAGAGGCATTCACTTTTTTTCACAAAATGTAATGAATAGATATCCAACCTGATCACTTCACCTTGTCCACCATTCTTCCCATCTATGCCAACACAACATCTTTGAAAGATTGTATATAGATCCATATAAAAGCCATTGTATTGGATTTCAATCTAGCATCATTATTGTTAATGCTTGACATAATATTGTAAAAATAAGACATCCCTTGGAGTTTTGTTGCCCCAGTTTTCACCCTGTAAACAATTTCAAAAAGTGAAAAATTTTGTGTCTCAATTAAGCTTAAGTATGTTTGGGTCTAGTTTTAATTCCTCTTACATGAAAATACTCTCCATCATTTTTTTCATCTTTCCCTTCTCCCACATTTCATGGTTAGGTGGTTTTCCTTGATTTGTGAGTTTATAGGTAGCTTAGTATCTAATTTTATGGGGATTCTTGCCACATGAAAAATTTATTCACAAAGCTAGGCTTGTTTGTGGCTTATCATGATTTCAGTGAAAGAAGGAAGCTTGCAAAAGAGCATCACTTTCTCTTCAATGGGTTTTCAACCCATGAAGGCAATTTCCTGCAAAGAGCAACAAATGAAGTTCACAGATCGATGTAAGAAGATAATGAGCTATCTTATGGAAAATTCCTATTTTCACTATAATATTCTACCTTGGGAAACATTCAGAATTCACCATAGCACTCAGAATCATCTTAGGTGAAAAATTGAAAACTAACTTCTCCTTAGCGAGCTTTTCACCCATGAAGTTTGTTTTCTACCAAAGGCAATTGTAAAGGAAAGAAATGAGCAAGTGGGCCCCTTTTTGACTTTTGTAGTCCTTTTAAAATTTTCCAAACCCAAAGGAAATATTAACTCAAGGATAAAGTTTAAGGGAAAGCTTGGGCAAAAAAATGAGAATCGTCTTCTCCTCGGTAGGTTTTCAACCCATGAGGACAATTTTTCGCATTCAACAAAAAATCAACTTTGTAAGTAGATTGGGCCCAAAAATTACACACAAAACATCTTAAGATGATAATAGAAACAATATAAATATTGCAAGAAAGGTATACTGAGCAGAATTCAATTAGGTGGATATTTCCTTATAAGGTACTTTGTTCATAATTCTTTGAAACTTAATGGGAAATGGAAAAGTAAGTATGAAAGAAAGGAAAGTTACCATTGGACCAACAAAAATAGTGAAAAGACACCAAAACATCCACTAGAGCTCTCACATTTATTGTTTCAATGGATTTATCCTTTAATTCATTCATGTGGTGTGAATCCTAAAGATCAATAGATGAATTAAGACTCCTATATAGATGGAAACATAATAGTTATATGAATTATCACTTTTTTCTTGAACTATTATTCTGCTATATTACATAGCGCTTTCAAATAGTCTATATTTGCAAATTCAATATCTTGTTCTTCATCTAGATTCAAAATTTCAATTTACGTCATTCTTAGATAGAATGGCAACTAGGTTTGTGGGTTTTGATGGGCTAAATGGAATCAAGTCCACATTGTAGAATTTCATGGATAGTTCACTCCATTTTTATGATATGCAAGATTTCCAAAGGAGGCTAAAGTTAGAGCCAATTCATCCCATAACTGAGAAGCTCTAAGGATGTGGACTAGTAGAGGCAACTAGTTTTTTGATGGTAGTCTAAGCTCTAGAATTGATTTATGAAAGCATAAATCACTACAATCTAGATACTAGACAAATTTTTTTACTTGATCATATAGTATTAATCTCCACTGATAGAAAAACTATGGTGAATTGCCTTCGAGTTCCAAAATAGGAGGAGTTTTAGACCTAATAGTAGGAGGAGTAGTCTCTGAGTTCTCTACAAAGAAGATGGTGTGGAGGAAGGAAATTATGCAATCCTAGTTTCAAAAGCTGCAAAGTACCAAGACTAAGGTTTCCAAAACACTATTTGGTACTAATCTCAAACCTGAGATTGTAGACACTCTAGTTCTCCTACATAGACTGAAAGGTGAGGTAGAAGCTCTAAATTTCATTGAACAATATTTCTTTCTGGTACAAGTTATTTTTTTTGGATACACAATATATTGATTGGGCTTATGAGGTAAGTGAAAATCTTTCCAATTCTCTTAGTGCCATGAAGTTCTACAACACTTTCTATATGCCTTCCTTTTTTATTTAGATGCTAGCATCTCTACTATTATGGTCAGGGCTTCCAAGACAAGAAAATTTTCTTGATGATGTTAAGTTTTATGAGTTCTATCCATGTTTACAATTACAAAATAGTTATGCAGAGTATGTCAAAGTTAATGATGTATTCATAATGAGAATTTGCATGGAACTCCAAGGATGCCTAGAGAGGAGATTCATTCTAGAGGCAATGATGATTATTAATCAATTTGGAAGCTATTTTATCTAGTTCTCATCTTTCTCATATTTGTGTCTTGTAGCTTTCAATGGATTCCCCTTGAAGATACCTAGGTATTTGGGTGACATGATCATGTTGATAGAGATCATGAGGTAGGTAGTCCAAGTGAATGTGCTAAAAAAAAAGCTTGAAGAATGGATATAAGTTCCCTATGAAAGTAGGAGCTTTCATTTGTGAGTCTTGATTTGATTCAAAGAATATGCTCAAAAAATTCAAGATGAAATGAAAATTAGAGATGTATGAGTTCTTGAGACCTATGTTTGATTCAAATGTATATGCTAGGGAGGTGTTGCAGATTGGGAGTGTGGTCAAACACATTACCATAGTTAAAGATTATTGGGTAGATTATAGAGATGAATTTGAAAGTTGAAATCGTGCTTTCACCAAACTCATAGTGGAGCAAATAAAAACATATAATCTTAATCTTAATGTTGAAGGATTGGAGGATGATGGGTAATATATGTATAGTAATACATATCTAACTAAGTTAAGGAACACTCCTATTAGTTTGGAGCCTTATGAGGATGCTGAGGAAGATTTAGACACTATGATGGCTGGAATCATCAAAAGAACTAGGAAATGGGTTGAATGGATAACCAAAAGAAGCAAGAGTAAAGGCACAACCACTCAAGCTTCTCCAGTAACAACAACTTGTTGTTCCTCCCAGAGTGTTCCACCAGGTGTAATACTAGATATCACTTGAGGATCAGCTCCACCTTTGAGAGGAGTAGACCAACCTCCAAACAAAAGCATCCCCATAGCTAAGACTTTTCATGATGGCTCACTCCCAGTAATTGGAACCCAAACTGATGTTGAGGAGAAGAAGATAGAGGAGCCAAAGGATAGTGTTGTTACCTTAGTTCCCTCTCCTCATGTTACACTAGTCCCCTCTCCTCATGTCACCCTACTTCCCTCACCTCATTATATCCTAATTTTCCTAGTAAGTTCTACACATCTACAACCAAGTGGCTCCCTAGTGTAGATAGTAGATTTGTAAGATGGAAAGAGCAGTAGTAGTAAATCTACTAAATCTAATGAGGAAACTAAGAGAACCTCAAAGGTGGAGAAAGGCATGAGATCTTCCAAGCTCATTTCTCAAGCCCCAAAAAATCCCTTCTCTTCAACTGTGATGACAATCACTCCAGTCAAGAAGAAGATGTTTAGCACAGACTCACTTGGGGTAGCCTCCAAGGTGATAGGCAATGATTCTTGGTTAGAAGATACTCTAGAGAGAAAGAGAAAATTGAAAGATGAAAGCACCCCTACAAAGGCTGCCATATCCCTTGAAGTTCATTCTAGATCTATATTAACCAAGGTGAAGAAGCAGAAAACCTTGTCTATACTTGGGCAAGATCCAGAAACAGGGCACCTAACAATGGAGATAGCGAAGCCCAAAAAAGGAGGAAGAACTAAAGATATGACTACTGATGATTTTACTCTACACTCTGTGGACCTTGGAGATGCCAAACATGATAGCAAGTTTGGCTTATGGAACTGAACTAATGAAGTAATTGAGGGACAATTGGAAAACATGAAGTTGTTAAAAGTTAGGATGAAGGCTGACATAGAAGAGTTGAATAGATTCATCAGACAATTGGTCACTCCATTGGTAACTCTCTCTGGAGTGTCAGTAAGAAGAAATTCTACTACAACCAAAGTTTAAGCCCTTATCTCTGAACTTCAAGAAGATAGGCACTTTGGCCAAATTGGTAAAGACTAGACTGGGAAGCTCAAATTAGAGGGAGTCTCTATTATAGAATAAATTGGTAATATCATTTTAAGATTAGAAATAGAGAAGGATAACATCTTACACAATAGCAATACTTTGGTTGGAGAAAGCGTGAAGAGAAATGATTGTATTTCTCTTTTGAAGATTATCATTCAAATGAAGGAAAAGGAAGTCGTTGAAGAAAAATCTTGCCAAAGGGAGATGAATCTCTATTCGAATGACTTTAGAGCATGCAGTTAAAGTCAAAAATGGTCTTATTATTAGAAAAAGGACTTATGGAAATAGAGGATAAAGTAAAGAAGATCCAAGATAGAGACATTAAACTTAGGAGGGGATTACATATAGATTCATAGACTAGTGGCCAAGAGAAAACACTCATTGGTAGAAATGTCATGAAGGATAATTTATCTGAATTCTTAGATAGTTTGACTGATGTATCTTCTAGTAATTAAAATAAAGTTGCAAAACTCCAAAAAAATCAATGGATGCATACACGTGTCCATGGAGGAATTTTCAAATCAATTAAATGATGTGAATGAGTTAGCCAGGGAGCATTCTAAGTGGCTCTTGAGATACATGAACATACATGTGCCTAGGCATGAAGAGCTAATCCCAATAATATTTTCAACTAAGGCCTATAGAAAAATAGTAGAAAAGGGGAAGAGGACAAAGTGATTCACATTCCACCCACTTTTCACTTTCTTATGCGATTATTGCAATACGACAAACTAGTTTGATGCCATTTGTCATTCCTTGAGGAGATGAACCGATTGAACTTCTATTGTAATGGTCATCTCAAAATCGTATATGTATGAAATTGAAAGATTAATAAAAGGTTGATGAATTTTTGGTGTGAAGTAATTGATGTTGTAGAGTCAATTGAATGGTATTTTGTATCAACTATTTTTTGTTCCATTTATGTTAGTTGTTAGTAATAAGTTTTCTCTTTTATTTGGATTGAAGCAAGGAAAGAACAGAGTTTCATTCCCCTATTTTGAGGCAGTGAATGAATGTGATAAGTAGTGTCATTGCATGTTCAAAGAGGAATATTTTTAAAAAAATCCCTTTTAGTTAACTTTTTCTTCTCTATAGTATCCTAGTTAATTTAGTTTAGTATTAGTTGTTATGCTATTTTAAAGCTTTGTGAGTCCATAAAATGTGTTGGTTGATGAACTTAATCAATTCTTTAGAGATCTTTTTCTGCTTGAGTTAGATCCTATTTAAGTTTGGCTTGGTTTTACGTCTTCTATTCTTGGGTCAAGAACACACCCCCATATTGGTTTTAGGAATAAAACACAATTCATTGCAAATCTTCCATAGGGAGTTGTACCTATTAATTTAGAGAAAGGCCAATCTATCACGAAGTGGCTTTTCAACTGCTTGTAATTAGATATTGTTCATAATTTGGGCACTCAAGAGTCATAATAAAAAATGAAAAAATAATATTTACCAATAGATTTTTGGTGACTCTAATAGGGACAAGAACAATCACGTGACTAATAAGCCTATATCATGAAGGCAAATGGTATTACCTCATAAGAACATTTTTCCAATGCTCCAACCTAACCTTGGCTTTTAATATGACCAAGAAGACATAATTTCATCCCTTAATACATTTTTTTGGAGACATAGGAGGAACATTGAACATTACAAGAATGCTAGCCAAATAATGGAAGAAGAGGAAAGAAGAGCCAAAGCTTTGGGAAGAGTTGTTCAAAGGAGGGCCATCGAAAGAGTAGAAAGACAATTGAGATGAGAAGCTCAAAGAAAAAACTAACCTAGCATCCTGGAACAAACAAGGCTCCTTAGAAGTACCAAGGAATAGGGTGGAAAAGACCCTATTTTTGATAAACTTGCAGAGCTTGGTTTTCCCATCTTAGATATTCCAAAATGGAAAGGTGAAAAGAAGAGCCAAAGTAGACCACCTTCCCCTATTAGGAATTAAAGCACTTCACATACTACCTACTAAGTATTGGCCCTACATGGAATCGCTACTCCCCCAATTGTCAATTTCCTGCCATACCTTGCCAGAACAATTATGGATGCTCCATGGGCTATAGCAATAGGACCATTAGCACTAAAAACTTACCACCCACTCCCAACTAGTTCAAGGAAGAATTTTCCTAAATTTTTTGGTGATGGGAAGGTTACCACAAATGAACACATTAAGGCCTTCTTTGTAGCTAACCACATCTTAGGAGTTGCACATGAGGATGTCACCACACAATTATTTGTTGAAACCTTGATAGAAACCTTTGAGACAAGATTTAAAATTGCAAAAGATGAACATGTCTTGTCAACATAGTTGACATCTATTAAAAAACAACCTGCCATGAGTATGAGGGATTTTGTTGCTACTTTCAATAAGATTAGTAGTAGAATTTCAATTGCCAACAGACCCAATGTTGGTAATTTAAAAAACTTCTTCATAAGTGTGATGTCCCTAGATGTTAATTATGACTTAAGAAGGGCACATCCCATAGATTTAGTAGACACACAAAAGAAGGCAATTGAATTTAAAAATGATTTGATTTCTGTGAGAAAATGGAAGTGAGAACTTCAAACTAAAGGAAGTTCTAGTAACACACATCTTCTGATGAAATGATTCATAAAATATCAAATGAGTTTGTAGAAGTAAAAAGGCAATTACCTGGATTCAAAAATTCCTAACAATGGAATTATCAAAATTTTCTAATAAGGAACAATGATGAATTTTTTTTTGTAGCTCACAGGCTCATAACCCAAGTTGCCAATTGAAGCGGCACCAAAGAAAGGAAATATGTGTTTCTTTCATTTGAAAATGGATCATGATAGTGAAAGCTATCATGATGTACTTATTATCATCTAGAAATTGCTTGTATGATGTAGTTATTATCCAGCAATGAGGTAAACACTACAACTCCTTATTCAGAGTCAAATTCATACTCAAATGGTGACTTTGGAAATTTATTTTTGGAATATGAGTCATATTCTGAACCAAAGGGAAAATGCTACACAACTATTGATGGAACTTCATACACAATATTGACTCGAGGTCAAAGGAAAAGGAATCAATTCTCTAGTCATGCTCACAAGAATGATCCTAGTCTCTCAGTGAGTAATGCTCATGTTGATCATGGAGTATCCACATCTCAAACAAGTAAGGACAAAATGCCCTTTGATTTCATTCAATTCTGTGAAGAATCAAAAATCCAAATTTCCCCCATAGATTATGTAAAGTCTCATCCCTATGAGTTGAAAAGACTGGTAGATTATTGTAAAGGGAATGCTATAGATTTAAATCACAATGTGATCATGGAAGAGAGAGATTAAACTTTGACATTGAACTTGTTTAATCAAGAGGATTCAACTGTTCTAGCAACATCTCCTGAACAAAAACCTGACCCATCTTATATTTCACCATCTAGCAATGGATGCAAACTAAGTAATTGCGTAATAGATTTAGGTGCATTAGACAACATTATGACTTATTCTATAGCTAAGGTTTGGGTCTCAACGTCACTAAGGTGCATGGAAGATGTTATTCTATGGATGCCAAATAGGTTCCTTTGCTTTGACAAATTAATGATGCTCAAGTAGCCTTAGCTTCTCATCCAGAAAAGAAATTCTTATTGACCATTCTAGTGGTAGATATTCCAACAAGCTATGGTCTTCTCTTAACCAGGAGTTTTTATAGAGACATAGGAGGAGAAATAAAACTAGACTGGTCCCAAGTAGTCATACCTATAGGGAATAAGAAAGTTAAACTAGAACCTGAAGAAAAAGAAAAATTTATTGTGGTAAAATTAGTTAATCCTAAAGCTGAGATTCTCTATCAAGAGGTCAAGTTTGGCAATTACATGTTATTTACTGAAGACGCTCTAAATGAGCAAGAAACTAAAGATTCAAAGATGAAAGCCTTAAGTGAATATAAAGAGTCATCATCTAAATGGAGATTGGAGTTTGATGGAAGTTGTTCCTCATCAGGATCGAGTACAAGCATACTGTTAATACCCCCTGAATGAGAACCTAAACCTGAACCCATAGCTTTCAAGTTAGAGTTTGCAAATACAAACAACACTATTTAGTATGAAGCCATGCTTCTAGGGATAGTGTCTGCAAAAGAGAAAGGAATAGAAATATTGAAAGCTTAAGGCAATGCAAAGCTCATTGTAAGACAAATTAAGGGGCAATACTCTGTGAAGAATAATAAGTTGAAGAATTATAAAAATAGGGCTTGGGATGAAATATAAGGTCTTGATGCCTTTTAAATCAAATAAATATCAAGGGAAATGAATACCAAAGCCAATTCATTAGTGGTTTCTGCTTCTCTATTGCTACCTCATCAGGAATTCAAAGATGAGAAGTATCAGGTAGAAATTATATATCGAGCCTCTATCCCTAACAATGCAGAGTCTTGGCAAGTCTTTGAGGGTGATAGAAGTTTGTAGTTGTTCCTAGAAAATGAAAAATCTAGTTCTGGATGTGAATCTAATAATGATAATGCAAAAACTTTGATGTCAACGAGAAAAGGGATCAAAATGATAAAGTCCAACTCTAAGGTAATATCATTCCTTGATACTTTGTATCTTTCGAAAAACTATTCAATAGACATGATACTTACATAAAACAAAAGAGGATAGAAAAAGGTCCTACTACTTGTGAGTATGAAGGGGTGAATATTGGAGATGCTCATGATCCCAAAATGATTAATATTGGGAAATATTGTTCTCCTAAAGAGAAAGATGCTACAAAACAACTCTTCATAGAATATAAAGATGTTTTTGCCTAGAGTTACAAAGATTTGAAAAGCTATAGAGGCAAGAAGATAAAACATCAGATACCCCTCAAACGTAATGCAATCCCTTTCTGGTAAAAATAGATTTTTTACAATCGTAAGGTAGCAAATGCTATATTTCAAGAAGTTGAAAAGATGTTGAAGGAAAAAATCATCTATCCCATCCATCACTCTACCTAGATAGCTAATATAGTACCAATCAAAAAGAAAAATGGAGAAATAAAGATCTATGTTGATTTCTAAAATTTGAGCCAGGCATCACTAAAGGGTAATTTTTCTCTCTCCGATATGGATTACTTACTACAAATAGTGTCTAGAGCTGAAATGATGTCCATGTTTGATGGATTCTCAGGTTACAATCAAGTTGAAGTGTAAGAAAAGGATTAGCATAAAACAATGTTCATCACCCCATGGGGTACATTTTTGTGTCATAGAATGAATGCCCTTTGGGCTCATTTGTTGATCTCAGACTAGTTTTGAAAATTGAGTGTCAACACACTTAAGAGATTTTCTAAATTGATGCCGAGTATAATATAGATGCTGAGTCAAATATGTTCTAAGCCAGAAATTCATCAAGTGTCGAGTCATTCAAATGCCAAGCATGTTTCAACTGCCAAGTAATTAATAGATGTCAAGCTAGTATATGTGCCAAGTAAACTATAAGTGTTGAGTAAACTATAGGTGCCAAGCAAGATAGAATTTCTATATGTTTCAAAAATTAGCAATTAGTAAGTCTCGTGTAACACAAAATCAACATAAGAGTTTGTGCCCTCACAAACTAAGATGTAAACCATTTTTGAGCTGACATATGATGAATCTTAAAGGATTAAAAGATAAGATTGAATCTATTTGATTCCTTATGAAATCAACATGCAACCAATCAGAATAATGCAAAGAATTGAGTAGGAAAGATGGATAAATCTCAATCGTAGATTCATACCTAACCCTAAGTCATGAAAGCTATTTAAGGAGGTTGAAACCCCATAATTTAGTAATGCGAGAAGAGAGAATACTAGTGAAGTTTGAAGGAAATTAAAGGGGTGAAAAGACTTAGAAGAAGGACAACATTACAACATCATTTAACAAAATAGAGTATCAGCACTTGGCAGAGAATCATATCAGATCAATGAGGATCAGATTAGAATGGACTGAACATTGATCTAAAATCAGTAATTAAGGACTATAAGTTATTAGGTCATCACATTCTACTATACTTTATAGCCATTGTATTAGGAGAATGAAAATCCTATGAAGATAGGTTGGTTTCATAGCCATTTTGTAAATCCTTTAATAGGGTGTCATTCCAAGTGAATGTTTTGTAAATCCTTTAAATAGGTACACTTTTAATAGAGTGTTGGAGCCTTTAACAAAGTAGGCCTCTCACAGGGCAGACCATTAATGATGGTCAAACTTTGTAACCTTGACAAGTTACATATTACTATAGTGATAAGTTGTGGGTGTCATCCCCACCCTAGTTTTACCTTCTCATTTTGGAGGGTTTCTAGGTGATCAAATATTTTGCTATCTATTTTCATGCATGCCTTTACTTTCATGTTTATTAGAAATATTGCATGCATGTATTGATTTTAGTTAAAAAATTTATAGCTTAATGTCTAGTAATTCTAATTCACCCCCCTCTCAGAAGTATTCTTCCAACTTGTAAATTCCAACAATTGGTATCAGAGCCAAGTTCTTACAAGGAGAAGCCTTAAATCTTGAAGAAAAGATCTAGAAATGGATATCTACAAGTTTGGGAAGATTATAGAGAATCGGGAGATTCAAATACACCTCAATCTACACTCTCTGGAAGAAGCTAGGGAAGAACTAAGGAAATCCCTAAAGAGGAGAAAAAAAATTGCCATAGCTAAGAATGATATAGAGTACAAGGAGATTGACACCACAAAAGTGTTTTCCAATAGAGATTCTAAGGAATTTGATGCAGCAATTGTAAACCTCATAGAGAAGAAAAGAGTTCAAGTAGAAGAGATCAAAACTCTCAAGATTGAGTAAGAATCACAAGCCATCATGCTTTGTGAAGTGACTAAACAGAAGAAGAGAGCTATTGAAGATAAAGCTATGATAGAAGATGACAAGAGAAACCTTACCAATAGACTAGAGGAAAAGTCAATTGAGCTTGCAAGAGTTTCCAACATGTAGCTAGACAACCTAAGCCAAATGATGAATGCCCATCATGAGTTAAATGTCAAGGATATTAAGATCTCCACACTGAAGATGCAGAATGAACAACTACAAAATGACTTGAGAAGAGAAAAAAAAATTGCAAAAAGATTGAACAAACCTAATGTAGCCATCAAGTACTTTGAATAGCTACTAAAATCACCAAGATCTAGTAACAATACTTCAGGACTAAGATACACTAGCACTAAAAAAGGAGAGTCATCTAAGACTATAGAAGAAAGAAGTGACAAAGGTAAGAACAAAAAACCCACTTGTCATTTTTTGTGGTAAAAAGGGACATATCTCTAATATATGTAGAAGAAAAAATGCCAATTAGCATGATAAACCTAAAAACATGGGTCACTATCACAAGTGCAATAAGCAAGGTCATCAGGCACATGATTGTAGCACTAGAACCATCAAGACACCAAGATTTGAAGGTCACTATTAAAATTTTAAGAAGTACAGACATAGAGCCTTTGAATGTACATCCAAGCCTATGTGGACACCAAACCATTCAGCAAAGACAAATAGTCATGGACATCACTACAATTGGGACTACAATACCAGGCAGAGCTATCACTATTGTCAAGAATATGGACATAATGCTGAGAACTACATAAGAACATACTTTAGTGGCAATTGAAATAGGTGGTTGAGTGAAACCACTTGTTTCAGCTATCTAAAGATAGGAGACATCAATCATTTTTTCCCAACTAGGTCAAAGGCACCCAACTTAAAATTCAACAAAGGAAAAGGAAAATTTGATGTTGAACACATCAGAGGAGAGATGAATAGGATATGGAAGAAAAGAGATGGAAGTAGCACATCCAATGGAGGGATCACTTCACCTAAAGGTCAAGTGGTGACACTTCATCCAACTAAGAAAAAGAAGGTATGAGGAACTAATATACAATGCTTTATCATACATTAATTCCAAGACAAGTTAGAACTACAAAAGATATAAATAGCATGAATAAAGATGCAAGTTTATCCTCAAAAAGATATCTTCTGTTGTCAATTAAAATCATAGTATGTGTTGAGTTGTTGGATAGAACTAGTGGAAGCTGAGAGATTAGTAGCTACTGAGTGAAGGGAAATTATTATTAAAGTTGTGTAAGGGAAACTCTAGTGAATGGTGAGTGAAGCATAATTACATAAGGAGCTGAGTGGATAGTTGTATATGCATTAAGCATTAAATTCTATGAAATGAGAGGTAAAAGGTTGATTTTTCAATCATTTTCATCATCGCAAACATAGAGAAAGAGCAAGAAGAGCACAAAAATGAATTCCAAGTAGAGATTGAAGCTTTTGCAAAGATTCCAATTAAGATTCAACATCATTTCATCAATTTAAGGTATTTACTCGAGTGTTGAGCTACATAGCATTTGAATTCATTAAACCCTAGTTTGTGAAAATGGCATCTAGCTCTAGGAAACCCCAGGATAAGGAGTTGTTTGAAGTTCAACTGGTTAGTAAGCATGTAAGACAATCGGATTTTAGACCAATTCCTAAAGTTACATATAAAAATGATCTAGTTAGTGCCCTATCCATCATTCCCCCTAAAGTAGTCATGGTTCCAAAAATTCAAGAATGCTATAATTGCAAAGTGGTTGGGATAGGAGACATGGAGATTAGGGAAGCATATGATAAACTTTGTGAGAACTAGGTATTGAAGGAAGAATTTCAAATTGTTGAAAGTAATGGACTTAGTTATGCCCTAGAATTTCCTACTATTTTTAAATCAAAATGGATCAAACTCATTCTAAGTAGAATTCATGAAGGTTGCTTATGGTTAGAAAGAGGACTAGTGAAGATAACCAAGAGAATAATTCACCGAGTAATCGAGTATCCAACCCTAGAATGGCCAAAGACCCTAAGGAGTGATTCTAAAGAAGCCATAGAGAAGAACACTAGGGAAAAGTGGAACAAGAGAGGGATGGCAATTGACACAATCAAAGTTGCTATTGTAGAATTTTTTGTTAAGGTCATATCCCATAAATTCCACAAGTCAAGCCAACTAAATAGTGTACCTTGTAATGCAATTGATGTTGGATACAAAATTATCAAGAAGGATCATACATATGATCTAACTGAATTGCAATTACAACAAATTATGGAGAATTTTGGAGCAATAAGGAGGTCCAAGGTTGCCTAATGCAAATTTGGATCAATTTTGATATTGTTTATTTTTATATGTTTAGAATGAATTCCCCTCTTTTGGAAAGGTAAGCTGGAAAATAAATAGGTCAGTAGCAGTGCAAGTCAATGAATACATAGAGCAGATGGGGGAAAATTTTGAAACTATAATGACTAGCTACTTTGACGACTTTAGGAAGTCTATGAAATAGAGACTCAGGATATCTGTTTCCTTAGTTGAGTAGCACATCAATGACATTTATTTCTTAGTGGACATTGATTTCACATATATCCAAGTAGGAATACCAAGGGTAAGATGGTTGAGGCCACTTTGATATGAAATAAACATTGATTAGGCATTTGCAGCAATGGCAACTCTATTTGTAGAGCAAGTAGATAAAAGTGAAAAGCCTTTTGGCACTTTTGATGTTGTTAAGTCTAAAGTGGAAATGGAGTTGAAAACTACCTCTACCCTAAAGAAAAAGGACAAATTGGTGAAAAAACTTCAAGCTAGATTTGGATAGCAAAAGTAGAAGAAAATGAATATGAAGATGAAGAAGAAGAAGAACACTGCTAGGAGCCACTTGCATTGACCCAAGGCATGGGAGAAGATGAAAAAGGCATAGAAGGTGTCAAGGAGGAAGAGTAAGCCAAGGAAGCACCTACCAAGCCTTAGCCAAAGAAGAGAAAAGCTCAGAAATAGCTTGCAACTTGGCCCAAAGGCAAGAAGATAGCTAAGCCAAGCCCAAAAAAGCCTACTACAAGGAAAAATACAAGATCTAAAAAAAAGGAGGCTAAAGAGTAGGAAAAGAAGAAGACTACTAAATAGGAAGGTCCAACAAAGAAGAAGTTGAGAAGAAAGTATATTGCACCTCTTGAATTAGATGAAGAAAGAACTGAGTCTGAGGACATAACCCAATTTAGAGTGGTAAGTCACACCACCAAGTTTGATTTGGGAAATATATGTGATAATATTAGCAAAAATGTAGACTTATCTGGCTTAAAGAGCATTGATTTTAATAAGTGGACTAGAGAAGATCAAAACATAGTTGAAGAGTTAGTCTACACTATGATGGCCAAGTTCAAGAACACTCCACTTGAACTTGAAAATTCAATGCCAAAAGAGTTATACTCTATTGTAGATAATAAATGGCATTATTGCTTCAATATGGAAAAAGAAATAAGAGAGTCAATATTGGCTCGAGTAATCTTGAACTCACAAAAGGGAAAATTAGCAAGGCAAATAAGAAGCATGGGTTCAAATTTGCACCCAAATATAGAGCATTTAGTATACTTCAAAATAAAATTAAAGATGTCAAAAAGTCCACTCAAATGTGGAAATTACTTTATGGCCTAACAACTCTCAAAGGAGAGGTAGATCCCTTTGAGGGAAGAAACAATGAAGAAGAAGAGGACAATGATCAGGAAGAAGAAGGTGAAAAAGAAAAGGTAGATGATAAAGTGGAGAAGGAAACCCAAAAGGATGATATGGAAACTGTTGAAGTGCAGTAAATAGAACAAAGTGTGCTAGACACACAATTGCCACCTCCAAGTCCTCCAAATGTTACCATCACACCTACAGATATAGTAACTGTGCAAGATGTTCCTACTAATTTTGGTCAGAACATAAATCCACTAACTACAAAGGAACTTAAAAGAATCCTTCACCAGACTACCCTACAAGCACAATTGTGTACAAATCTAGTCTTGGTGAGTGTGGAAGAATTACAAAAGGTTGTAGCAAATATAACAAGGGATAAGGTGAATCCACAAGAACCACCTTCTCACATCCCTACAACCACAAGTGGACAACCAATAGTAGAAATGGGAGTAGACACATCTACAAAGGTTGACTCAATAGTTCAAGTCTTGATGATTGAACAAAAGACACATGATACAGAGGAGAAAGAGCCTACAAAGGACCAAATAGGAAAAATGGATACCTCTATCTCTACAACACAAGTACAAGGTGTAGTCCCAGAGATCATAGTAATTAATAAGAAAAGATCTAAAGAGGACAAGGAAAGTCTTAAGGAGAAGGAGTAAGAGGCAATACAAACATTGATAAATTTTCCTAGAATAGGGACTCCAACTGGAACATCTCAAAAGCCAAGCATTGAAGCAAAACCACTTCAAATTTAAGCACCAAGCTCAAGCTCTAAAAAGATAACAAATGTACTTCACTATGGAGACCCTACATTAGATGAGGACATAGTCATTCCCAAGTATGACTATAAAACAATGAACATTGAATAGATAAATGAAGTGCAAGAGGCACTAGAGAAGAAAAAGAAATAGGAGATACTCAGAAATGAGTACAAACAAAGGCAAGCATTAATTGAGATAAAAGACATCTTTCTAGATGCATTTAGCTTACAGGTACTTGATGAAACTAAGCCCATTATGAAGAAACTATCTAGCATAGTGGACCATGTACAAAATGAGGACCTTGATACACATGCCAAGCTATTAGAATGGTTAGAAAGGAAATTTCAAGAAATGGTAAATGAGAAAATCTCTACTAAAATTGCACTTTCACAAGTTGAACAAGCGAAGAAAATTGAAAAAGTGAAGGAAGTACTTGAGAACATTTTCTCATTGTACACAAACCTATGTGATCCTTCTATATTCACTCAAGAAACCAACCAACAAATAATGAGCTTGGAGAGGACTTTAAAGTTATCTACTATGCAACTACCAAGAGATCCAGCTCAAAGTGAGAAGCATTTTCAAACTATGCTTCACACTCAAAAGGAACTAGCTATGTTAATAGTAGATGAGGCAAATACAAAGGCCAAATTGATATAGATTCAATCTACCATAACCCCATACATGGAAATTTTTAGAAAGAATTGGCCTATGTTGAAAATGTGTTAAAGAAAAACCCTAACCTTTCTACATTAGAAGGCCTAGTTTACCTTGCAACAGAGTCAGCCATCTAGATAAAATCACTAGAAATTGCACTAGAGAATTGGGATGCTACTTTGAGGATAGTAATGGAGGTAAATAAATCATTTTTGGAGAAATATTCAATTAATATATAGACTCCGTTGACATAAGTGTCAAAAAAGGGGGAGCTAAAATTTTGGGGAGATAAAATTTGAGGGGGAGAAATAGAAAGGCCAAACGGAAACAATAACTGCAAGGGAAGATGTGTGAAAGGGAGACTCAGTAAAAAGTAGATAGAAAAAGAAAAGCAAGGTAAGGTAGAGATAAAGAGTATCAAAATCAGCATGAGACAAATCTAGCATGAGAAGTTGTGGATACAAAAAAGGCACATCAACTCAGGGGGAGTTACAAATTTTGAGGCATAAAAATTTTGACCAATTTTGAAGGTTTGTATATATGCCAAAAAAAATGTTTATTATACTTGAAGAGATTAGATTCATCATGTATAGTTAAGTGTTTTTGACACTCATGTCAAAGGGGGAGATTATTGATCTCAGGCTAGTTTTGACAATTGAGTGTCAACACACTTAAGAAATTTTCTAAGTTGATGCCGAGTATAATATAGATGCTAAGTCATAATATGTGTCGAGCTAGAAATTCATCATTTACTGAGTCATTTAGATGTCGAGTAGATAGATAGTGCTAAGAAAGTTTCAACTTTTGAGTAACTAATAGATGCTGAGCTAATATATGTGTCAAGTAAACTATAAGTACCGAGAAAAACATAATTTCTATATGTGTTGAGCATCAATAATTAGTAAGTGTCAAGTAACAAAGAATCATCATAAGAGTTTGTTCCCTTACAAACTAAGATGTCAACCATTTTTGAACTGACATATGATGAATCCCAAAGGATTAAAAGATAAGATCAAATATATTTGATTCCCTATGAAATCAACATGCAACCAATCAGAAGAATGGATAGAATTGAGTGATAAAGATGGATAAATCTCAATCACAGATTCATACCTAACCCTAAGTTATGAAACCTTTCTAAGGAGGTCAAAACCAAATAATTTAGTAATTCATGAGAGAGTATGAGAGAAGAGAGAATGCATGCAAGGAGAGAATACTAGAAAAGTTTAAAGGAAGTGAAAGGGGTGAAAAGACATAGAGGAAGGACATCATTACAACATCAATTAACATAGCAGAGTATCAACACTTAGTACATAATTATATTAGAATGAGGATCAGTTCAAAATGGACTAAAAATTGATCTAAAATTAGAAATGAGGATTGTAAGTTATCAGGTAATCACATTCTAATATACTTTCTAGCCATTATATTAGGATAATGAAAATCCTAAGAAGACAGGTTGGTTTAAAAACCATTTTGTAAATCCTTTAATAGGGTGAAATTCCAAGTGAATGTTTTGTAAACTCTTTAGACAGGTACACTTTGAACAAGGTGTTGGAGCCTTTAACAAGGGAGGTCTCTCAAAGGGCAAACCATTGATGATGGTAAACTTTGTAACCTTCACAACTTACATATTGCTACAATGATAAGTTGTGGGTGTCATCCACACCCCCCCCCCCCCCAAAGTTTTACCTTCTCATTTTGGAGGGTTTCTTGATGATCAAATATTATGTTGTCTATTTTCATGTATGCCATTACTTTCATGTTAATTAGAAATGTTACATGCATGTATTGATTTCAGTTAAAAGTTTTATAGCTTAAAGTTTGGTACTTCTCATTCAACCCCCTTCTCAAAAGTATTCTTCCCACTTGTAAATTTCAACATCATTAATGCAGGTGCTACATTTCAAAGGTGTATGAGTAAAATATTTACTAATCTAAAGGACTGGATTATAGTTATATATCTAGATGATCTCACTATGCTTTCAAAAAAGAAAAAAGATCACATAGAGGGTTTCAGGAAAGTATTACAAAGGTGTCGAGAACATGGAATCTTAGTTAATCCCAAAAAATTCATTTTCTCTATGATAGAGGGAAAGCTCCTTCATCAAATATTTTCTTAAGTGGGTATTAGAATTGGTCCTTAATGAGTTGAAGCCATTTGAAGATTGAGCTTTTCATCAAATAAAACAAGATTTAAATCATTCTTTGGACAGGTGAATTTCCTCATAAGGTTTGTACTAGATTTTACAGAAACCACTAAGTGTATTGTGGACATGATGAAAGGAAATTCAAATTTCAAATGGATTGAGGTGGGAAAATAGCCCTTTTAGAATATAGAAACTGCTATTTCTAATACTCCAATATTATGTCACCCAAATTATAAGCAAGATTTTATCAGCTACTATTGTGCTTTTGAACACACTTTATCGACAATACTTATGCAAGATAATAATGAAGGGATACAAGTCCCAATAGATTTCATGAGCATACACCTAAAAAATCATGAATTGAAATACTCACAAATTGAGAAACATGCTTTTGTAATAGTCAAAGCACTTAATTTTTTTTTATTTTACATCTTGAATGTCTTGGATGTAGAAGTAAAAAGTTTGTTAACATAGTAGGATGTAGGGTGTAATATGAAAGGAACATGGATAGCAAAGACACAAGAGTATGATATGGAAATTAAAACTACTAAGCTAGTTAGGGGTAATGCCTTGTATAAGGTGATTGCAGAAAACAAGATCACTGAAGAATTAGAAGAATTGAGAGAAAAGAAACTAGTTTTGGCTGTAGGTCTTCATGATCCATGGTTTGAAAATATTTCTTATCTATTAAAATATGGAGAATAGCTAGAGGGCCTAACTACAAGACAAAGCAGGGATCTTAAATTAAAAGTAGCTAAGTATGTAATTTGGCATGGAAAATTGTTTTAAAAATCCATAGATGGCACATTCCTCAGATGTGTAGACAAAAAAAAACAAAAAGAGCTATTGAAAACATTTCATGATGAAGCCTGTCGAGGGAAATTTTCATCCTTAGTCATGGATTTCAAAATATTATGATAGTGCTATTACTAGCCTAGAATGTTCAAAGATGCCTATTCCTAGGTGGCAAAATCCAAAAAATGTATGATGTTCAACAGGCATCCTCAATTAGCCACTCTACCATTAAGACCTAGATTCATTGAGTGACCTTTTCAACAATGGGGTCTTGATTTCATTTGTCTGATTAATCCAACATCTAGTGTCTGTCACCAATATGTGATAAATGCAACTAATTACTTCACTAAGTGGGTGGAAACCAAAGAAACTAAAAAAACTACTTCTAAAGTAGTATGTGAATTCATTAAGGAAAAAATGCTAGTTAGGTTTGGTGTTCCCATTAAATTAGTGATGGGTAATGCAACCCATTTATCTTCAATTGAGATTACCAATTTTTGATTTGAGCATGGTATCATAGTTAGCTATTCATCTGATTATTTCCCATAAGGAAATGGTCAAACCAAGTCTAGTAACAAGAATTTGATAAATATTGTCAAGAAATTGGTGTCAAATAATAAAAAGACTTGGCACAAGAAAATTCATGAGACACTATGGGCAGATAGAGTAACACCTCAGAGGGAAATTGACATATCTCATTTTTAATTAGTCTATGGAACTAAGGCTAATATCCCAATATCTTTGGAATTGGCTACAAACAAACTTAGAATAGTGTTATAAGATGATATCTATAAAGATGGTTTAGGAAAGAGGATTTTGTACTTAAGAAAGCTTGAATACGAAAGAGAGGAAATTGTAGATCACAGCACACAACACCAAATGTGAGTAAAGAAACTATTTAACAAGAAGGAAAGACCAAAAAAATTCATGGTAGGAGATAGTGTGTTACTTTAGGATAAGCGAAGTGCTCCTAAGGGTATGCATAAAAAGTTTGATACCTTGTGGAAAGGTCCATTCATAATTCATCAGGCATTCGAGAATAATTCTTTCAAATTGGCTTATCAAGATGGTGAAGTGCTACCTTTGACCTATAATGGTTAGGATCTAAAACATTATCAAATTTCAAACTGAGAATAGGTAACCCCTATATTGTAATATTGTTACATTTAGTTCCTTTTCGTGTTTTCCTTGTTAGTTTTCTTTCCTTGCCCTTGCCCCACTTCTCTTATCCCCAATCAGAGCCAATTGTTTCCCCACTTTTTACCCTATAACCATTTTGCTAAAGTGGAAAATTTTGTGTCTTAGTTAATCCTATCTATGTCAGGGTCTAGTTTTAATTTCTCTTGGGTGAAAAGAGTCTCCAGTGGATTTTTCATCTTTCCCTTCTCGCACATTTCATGGTCAGGTGGTTTTCTTGTTGTTGTGAGTTTACAGGTAGCTTAGTACCTAATTTGATGGGGATTCTTGCCATTCAAAAGTTATTTACAAATATAGGCTTGTTCATGGCTTATCATGATTTTGATGAAAGAAGGAAGCTTGCAGAAAATCTAGCATTGCCTTCTCCTCGGTAGGTTTTCAACCCATGAAGGAGATTTCTTCCAAAGAGCAGCAAATGAGGGTCATAGATCGATGGAAAATTCTTATTTTCACTACAATATTTTACCTTGGGACACATTCAAAATTCATCATAGCACTTAGAATCATCTTAGGTGGAAAACTCAAAATTGAATTCTCCTTGGCGAGATTTTAACCCATGAAGTCCATTTTCAACCAAGGGAAATTGTAAAGGAAAGAAATGAGAATGTGGGCCCCTTTTAACTTTCGTAGTCCTTTTAAGCTTTTTCAAACCCAAAGGAAATATTAACTCAAGAATAAAGTTTAAAGGAAAGCTTGGGTAGAAAAATGAGAATCGTCTTCTCCTCAATGGGTTTTTCAACCCATGAGGAAAATTTTCCACATTTAAGAGAAAATTAACTTTGCAAGTGTATTGGGCCCAAAAATTAGACACAAAATATCTTAAGATGATAATGGAAACAATCTAGCCATTGTAGGAAAGGTATAGTAAATAGAATTCAATTAAGAAGATATTTCCTTATGGGGTCCTCTATTCATAATTCTCTAAAACTTAATGGGAAATGGAAAAGTAAGTATGAAAGAAAGGAAATTTACCATTGGGCCAATGGAAATAGTGAAAAGACACTAAAATATCCATTAGAGCTCCCACATTTACTATTTCAACATATTTATCCTTTAATTCATTCATGTGGCGTGAATCTTGAAGATCAACGAATGAATTGAGACTCCTATATAGATGGAAACATAACAGTTATTTGAACTACTTCTTTTCCTTGAACTATAATTCTACTAAATTACACAACACTTTTAAATATTCTAAATTTCTGAATTCATTATCATGTTCTTCATCTAGATTCAAAATTTCAATTTACTTCATTCTTAAATAGAATGACAACTAGGTTTGTGGGTTTTGATGGACTAAATGGAATCAAGTCCACATTGTATAATTTCAAGGTTACTTCACTTCATTTTTATGATATGCAAAATTTCCAAAGGAGGCTAAAGTTAGAGCCAATTCATCCCATATCTGATAAGCTCAGAAGATGTGGACTAGTAGAGGCAACTAGTTTTTTGGTGGCAGTCCAAGCTCTAGAATTGATTTATGAATGCATAAATCACTACAATATGGATACTAGATAGATTATGTTACCTAATCATACACTATTAATCTCCATTGATAGGGAAACTATGGTGAATTTCCTGTGAGTTCCAAAATGAGAGGATTTTTTAAACATGATAGTAGGAGGAGTAGTCTCTGAGTTCTCCACAAAGAAGAAGGTGTGGGGGAAGGAAATTATGCAATCCATGTTTCAAAAGCCATGGATTGCCAAGAGTAAGGTTCCAAAAACTCTATTTGGTATTAATCTCAAACTTGAGATTGTAGACATTCTAATTCTCTTTCATAAACTGAAAGGTGAGGTAGAAGCTCTAAATTTCATTGAAAGGTATTTCTTTCTAGTATAAGTTATTTGTGTGGATATGCAATATATTGATTGGGCTCATGAGGTAAGTGAAAATCTTTCCAATGCTCTCACTACTGCGAAGTTTTACAACACTTTCTATATGTCTTCTTTTTAGATTTACATGCTAGCATCTCTATAGTTATGGCCAGGGCTTCCAAGAGTAGAAATCTTTCTTGATGATGTGAAGTATTATGAGTTCTATCCATGTTTGCAATTGCAAAATTGTTATGCAGAGTATGTCAAAGTTTATTCACAATGAGAATTTGTAGGGAACTCCAAGGATGCCGAGGGAGGAGATTCAGTCTGGAGGCAATGGAAGTTATTAGTTAGTTTGGAAGATATTTTATCCAATTCTCATCTTTCTCATATTTGTGTCTTGTAGCTTTTGATGGATTCCCTTTGAACTTGTCCAGGTATTCGAGTGACATGATTATGCTGATAGAGATCGCAAGGTATGTAGTCTAGGTGAATGTGCTAAGTAGAAGCATGAAGAAGAAGGGATATTAGTTCCCAATGAAAGTAGAAGCTTTCATATGTGAGTATTGATCTAATGCAAAGAATATGCTCAAAGTGTTTGAGATGAAATACAAATTGCAGATGTATGAGGTCTTGAGACCTATTTTCGATGCGAATGGATATGCTAGGGAGGTGTTGTAGATTGTGAGTGTGATCAAACACATTACCATGGTTGAAGATTATTGGGTAGATTGTAGAGATGAATTTGAAAGTTGAGATCATGCTTTCACCAGGTTCATAGAGGAGCAAATAAAAACTTATAATAACAATCATAATGTTGAAGTATTGGAGGATGATGGGAAATATATGTATAGTAATACATATCTAACTAAGTTAAGGAACACTCCTATCAATTCAGAGCCTTATGACGATGCTAAGGAAGATTTAGACACTATGATGGCCTAAATCATCAAAAGAATTGGGAAATGGGTCAAATGTATAGCCAAAAGAAGTTGGAGTAAAGGCACAACCACTCCAGATTCTCCAACAACAAAAACTCCCTCTTCCTCCTATAATACTAAACTAGGCATAACATTAGCTATCTCTCAAGGACTAGCTCAATGTTTGAGAGGATGAGACCAACATCTAGAAAAGAGCATCCCCATAGCTAAGACTTGTCATGATGGATCCCTCCTAGTTATTGGAACCCAAACTGATGTTGAGGAGAAGAAGATAGAGGAGCCAAAGGATAGTGTTGTTACCTTAGCTCCCTCTCCTTATGTTACACTAGTACCCTCTCCTCATGTCACCCCAGTTCCCTCACCTCATCATAGCATAGTTCCACTAGTAAGTGCTACTTCTACAACCAAGTGTCTCCCTATTGTAGATAGTAGATTTGGGAGATGGAAGAGTAGTAGCATTGAATCTATGAAATCTAAGGAGGCAACTAAGAGAACCTTAGAGGTGGAGAAAGGCCTAAGCTCTTCCAAGATAATTTTTCAGGCCTCAAAAAACCCTTCCCTTCAACTATGGTGATAATCACTCTAATTAAGAAGAAGGCATTTAGCATAGACTCACTTGGGATAGCCTCCAAGGTGATAGGCATTGATTCTTTGTTAGAGGATACTCTAGAGAGAAAGAGAAAAAGGAAAGATGAAAGTTCCCCCACCAAGGATACTGTATCCCTTGTAGTTCATTTTGGATCTGCATTAGCCAAGGTGATGAAGCAGAAAACCTTGTCTATACTTGGGAAAGATCCAAAAATAGGGCACCTAACAATGGAGATAGTCAAGCCCAACAAAGGAGGAAGGATTGAAGATATGACTACTAATGATTTTGCTCTACACTCAATGGACCTTGGAGAGGCCAAACATGATACCAAGGTTGGCTTGTGGAAGTCAACCAATGAAGTAATTAAGGGACAATTGGAAAGCCTAAAATTGTCAAAAGTTAGGATGAAGGCTGAGATAGAAGAGTTGAACCAATTCATTAGACAATTGGTCACTCCATGGGAAACTATCTCCATAGTATCAGTAACAAGAAATCCTACTATTGCCAAAGTTCAAGCCCTTATCTCTTAACTTCATGAAGATAGCTACTTTGGTCAAATTGGTAAAGACTAGACTAGGAAGTTCAAATTAAAGGGAGTCTCTATTTTAGAGCAAAATTGGTAATTTTATCTTAAGCTTAGAAATATAGAAGGATAACATCTTAGAAAATAGTAGTAGTTTTCCTAGAGAAAGAGAAAAAAACAATGATTGTATTTGTCTTTTGAAGATGATCATTCAAATGAAGGCAAAGGAATTTGTTGAAGAAAAAATCTTGCTAGAGGGAGACAAACATTTTTTTGAATGGCTTCAGAGCATGCAATTCAAGTAAAAAATGATCTTATTAGCAAAAAAATGACTTAAGGAAATAGAGGATAAAGTGAAGAAGACGCAAGACAGATGATTAAAACTCAGGAGGGGATTACATATAGATTCATAGACTAGTAGCTAAGGGAAAGCACTCATTGGGATAAACATCATGAAGGAGAATTTCTCCAAATTCTTAGATATTTTGAATAATGTATCTTCTAGTAATCAAAATAGAGTTGTAGAACTCCAGAAACTTAGAAAATGCATACACATGGCCATGGAGGAATTTTCAAATCAATTGAATGCTATGAAGGACTTGGCCAGGGAGCGTTCTAAGTGGCTCTTGAGATACACCAACATACATGTGCCTAGGCATGAAGAGCTAATCCCAATCATAGTTGTTGCTAAGGCCTATAGAACTAAAGTAGAATAGGGGAAGAAGATGAAGTGATTCAAATTATATCCTCTTTTTACTTTCTTATGTAATTATTGCAATATGACAAACTAGTTTTTTGCTATTTGTCATTCTTTGAGGAGATGAATCGATTGAACTTTTATTATAATGGTCATCTCAGAATCCTATATGTATGAAATTGAAAGATTAATAAAAGGTCATTGAATTTTTGTTGTGAAGTGCTTGTTGTTGCAGAGTCAATTGAATGGTATTTTGTATCAACTATTTTTTGTTCCATTTTTGCTAGTTGTTATTTATATGTTTTCTCTTTTATCTAGATTGAAGCAATGAAACAACAGAGTTTCATTCCCCTATTTTGTTGTAGCAAATGAATGTGATAAGTAGTGTTATTGCATGTTCAAAGAGGAATCTCTTAAAAAATTTCCCTTTCAATTAACTTCTTCTTCTCTGTAGCTCAAATCCTAGTTAATTTAGTTTAGTATTAGTTGTTATTCTATTTCGAAGCTTTATGAGTTCATAAGATGTGTGAGTTCATGAACTTAATCAATTCTTTAGAAATATTTTCTTTGCCTAAGTTAGATCTTATTTAAGTCTGGCTTGGTTTTACCTCTTCTATTCTCAAGTCAAGAACACACCCCCATATTAGTTTTAGGAATAAAACATAATTCATCACAAATCCACCATAGGGAGTTGTACCTATTAATTTAGAGAAAGTCCAATCTATCTAGAAGTGTCTTTTCAACTGCTTGTAATCAAATATTGTTCATAATTTGGGCATTCAAGATTCATAATAAAAAAAGAACAAATCTTTTTACCAATAGATTTTTGGTGACTCTATTCGGGACATGAACAGTCATGTGACTAATAAGCCTATATCATGAGGGAAGATGGTACTACCTCATGAGAACATTTTTCCAGTGCTCTAACCTATCCTTGGTTTTCAAGATGACCAAGAATACATAATTTCATCCCTTAATACATTTGTTTGGAGACGTACAAGGAACACTAAATATTATAGAAACACTAGCCAACAATTGGAAGAGGAGGAAAGAAGAGTCCAAGCTTTAGAAAGAGTTGTTCAAAGGAGGGACTGTAGACACTTAAAATTTTCCTAAAGACTATATTAATTTATTTAATATTTCCCTTGACATTATAATTAATTATTTATTAATGAATTATATTGTCATATTCTTCTACCTATTTAATTAAATAAGTTCACTTTCTGAGTGTATTTAAATTTAATTTAAATACCCGCCCCCCCAAAAAAAATGTGTTAAATTTATTTAATACATGATCCCTCCATGAATTCTATTTTTAAATAAATTTTATTTATTTAAATCCCCATATCCCATTCATTCTTCTAAACCTATGATTAAATTAAATCATGTTTAATTTAATCTTAAGCCTAGAGCCTAGCCTATAACCATCATTTTCATCTTCTTAAGCCTACTTCTTCTCTAATCTCACTTAATCATTCTTAATCTCCTTCCTAAAACCCCTTATCATGCTATGAGTGTGCTCACACATGTGTGAGATGGCATGCCTACACACTCCCCTTTGTACTCTTGTCTCCCACTCTTCTTCTCAAGTTTTCTCACACATGTGTGAGAAAACTTTGAATTTTTGACCACTTGCATGGTTTTCATGTCACCTTATATGGAATCTACATGGATTCCAACTCACCAAGCCCTCCCTCAAGCCTATAAATAGATTTCTTGTCTCAAGCATTTGCATCTCTCATTATTGCATTGTTACCATGTTGGTTTGAGATTTGAGCTTGCATCATAGTTTAAGCTTTCATTGTAGTTGAGTTTGCATGTTAGTTTGAGCTTTCATAGTAGTTTTTCATGGTAGTTTTCATAGTGATTTCTAGGTGCATACTAACCATTTGGTAGCTGGTTTAGCTTTGCATTTGCATGGTTTAGCTAGTTTTTTTTTGCATTTGCATTTCCTTTGCACTTACTTGTTAGTGTAGCTTGCATACTTAGTTAGTTTGCTTGGTTATATTTCATATCATCATCATTAAATACCTTCAAGTATGTCTTTCTCCATAGTCATTTCTTGAGGTTTTTTTCATCTCATGTAGGTAGGTTCATCTTTTATCATCACTCATATTTGCACATCCACTTAAGAGATTTAATACCTTGTTGTGTTTGGGAGAGCACACCAAACATACCCCCCATCATAACACACCAACAAGGCCTCTCATGGTGCCCTTGTTGAGTTGTAGAGGTGGCTAGAGGATTTTGTTTGTTGGTTTTTTAGAGTTGCAAAACTCAAGCAAGCATTAGTTAGTTAATGTTCTTTCATTTTGATGAGTCTTTGATACATATTTGAGGATTTTAACTAATGTTTGTTTGTTGATTCGTGCTCCCAACAAGTCACATTTTCTAGCATAGAGGGACATCCAAAGAGTAGAAAGACAATTGAGATGAGAAGTTCAAAGAAAAATTAACCTAGCATCTTGGAAGAAAAAGGTTCCTCAGAAGTACCAAGGAACAGGTAGGGAATGACCCTATTTTTGATAAACTTATAGAGCTTGGTTTTCCCATCCTAGACATTCTGAGATGGAAAGGTAGAAAGAAGAGCTGAAGTAGACCACCTTCCCCTATTAGGAATCAAAGCACTTCACATACTACCTACTAGGTATTGGCCCTGTATAGAATCACTGCACTCCCAATTGTCAATTTCTCACCATACCTTGCCAGACCAATTATGGCTACTCCATGGGCTATAGTAATAGAACCATTAGTACTAACAACTTACCACCACTCCCAACTAGCTCAAGGAGGAATTTCCCTAAATTTTTAGGTGATGGGAAGGTTACCACAAATGAACACATTAAGGCCTTCTTTGAAGTTACCCACATCTTAGGAGTTGCACATGAGGATGTCACTGTAAGATTATTTGTGGAAACCTTGACAGAAAGTGCAGCAGATTGGTTCTATCATCTGGATGATGGCTAAATCACCAATTGGGATACAATGCAAATGGCCTTTAAGATAAGATTTAAAACTATGGAAGATGAACATGTCTTGTTAACACATTTGACATCTATTATAGAGCAACCTACCATGAGTATAAGGGATTTTTTTGCTACTTTCAGTATGATTACTAGTAGAATTCCAACCACTAATAAACCCACTATTGGTAATCTGAAAACCTTCTTCATAATTGCAATGCCCTGGGATGTTAATTATGACTTAAGAAGGGCACATCTCATAGATTTAGAAGATGCACAAAAGAAGGAAATTGAATTTGAAGATGACTTGATTTCCACAAGAAAATGGAAGTGAGAACTTCAAACTAAAGGAAGTTCTAGTAACACCACATCATCTAATGAAATGTTTCAAAAACTATCAAATGAGTTCATAGTAGTAAAAAGGCAATTACCCAAATTCAATAATTCCTACCGGCGGAAATATCAAAATTTGCTAGGAAGAAACAATGATAGAAAATTTCCATAGCTCACAAGCTCACAACCTAGGTTACCAATTGAAGTGGCACCAAAGAAAGGAAATATGTGTGCCTTTCGTTTGACAATAGATCATGATAGTGAAAGCTATCTAGAAACTTCTCTATGATGTAGTTATTATCCACCAATGAGTTGAACACTACAAATCCTTGTTCAGAGTTAGATTCATACTCAAATGGAAACTCTAGAAATTTATTTTTGGAATCTAAGTCAAATTCTAAACCAAAGGGCGAATGCATTGCAACTATTTATGGAACTTCATACACAGTATTGACTCGAGGTCAAAGGCAAAAGAATCAATCCTCCAGCTATGTTCACAAGAATGATCCCAATCCTTTAGTGAGTAATTGTCATGTTGATCAAGGAGTATCTACATCTCAAATAGGTAAGGAAAAAATGCCCTTTGATTTCATTAAATTCGATGAAGAATAAAAAATCCAAATTTACCCCATAGATTATTTGAAGTCTTGTCCCTCTAAGTTGAAAAGACTAGTAGATTGTTGTAAAAGGAATGCTCTAGATTCCAATCATAATGTGACCATGGAAGAAAGAGATGAAACTTTTACATCAAATGTGAGACCTCACCCAATCCATCATAGTATAGATGACATAATTGCATTGTGTTACTTTTAGTTTGGTAATTTAATATCTACATTTTGATGATCCACATTTATGTTTGCACATTAAGGCCTAAATGATATAATTAATGATTATGTTCATGAACTAGACCTTTTCTATCGCTTTGATAGAGGCTAAATTATAGAAATGCTTGTGATTCATTATTTATATTTGGTATTTGGATATTTGACATTATTCAACATCTAATAGGACAATGGCTTACTTTATCACTTGATTTTGACACTTACAGTAGTGTTTTGCTTCTACGATATGCACAAAAAAACTTATATTATGAATGGAATGATCAAACACATATGAATGCAACTTAATGACATGATAAAATTAGATTATAATATGATGATTACGATGATCTATGATATGTAGATAGATGATAATTTGACTACAATGGCTTATGATGTAAGTGCGGATAAATCTTAATTTGATAATGATGATTTAAGATTTAATGTGGTATGCAGATAAATGTTGATTAAATTATGATGAGTTATGATACATAGACATATGTTGACTTGATTTTGATATGTAGATCCTGATATTTTAACATTTTGAATGATTTACTTGAAATGATTGGGAAAGGAAATTTATTTGAATTATGTTAATAAGATTATATAACGATTGAAATTATAGGCATTTATGATATTTATTCATATAACCTCCTTGGACTACTGATGCTCTAGTTGAATGTACAGGAAGTGGAACCATGGATACTTTGGGGGTGAACAAGTTCCAAACCTATGTGAACATAGTTTAACCAAGGCGAATCTTTGAAAGATTCAAAAAAAGCCACATTGTAAAAATGTGTTGTTTGTAATGTAACTTTGTTTGCATCAGGAAATGTTTAATCATAAGCTAGGTGCATTAGGAGTGTGTCATAGTAAGGTGAATGTGCTTTATGTGTCACTTGACGCTTGTAAATTTTATATGTGATTGATGTGTCATTTTGGGTTGGACCATGGTGGCAATTTACCCTAAAACTAATTACCCTATTGATAAGTAATTTAAACCCACTTGACAAGGGAAGGATGGTTCTCAATCATAATAAATTCAAATTTGGAGGGGGTCATTAGGTGATCCCAAAGTGTCCTTTAGGTGAAAATAGGTTACCCATATGGTAGTACATCATGTCAGGGACCTAATTTTGATCATGTGAGTGCCTAGACAACCTAGGGAGCCCCTTTACCTGTGCATTCTTCCATCAATTCGAAATTGTAGTTGTCATATGTGTTTTCCCCATGTTACCACTAAGTCAAAAAAATAAAAAATTTAGAGGAGACAAGTTTGTAAGAGAAAATGGCTTAGTGTTTTTGCTAAAAATAGTTAGTGTGAAGGCCTTATTAGAGGGTCTTGGGAAAAATAGTTGGGTTTTCACCCACTCTCTAATTTTAGAGATAGTTAAGTTTTAGAGGGAGATAGAGGGAGCTCTACTACAACTATCCTTACCCTAGCTTGGACCAAGGTTAGCGTTCCAAACCATGCTTCATTCTCATTCTTGAGTATTGCAAAGTAGATTTGCAAGTATGAGGAATGTTTCAATGGAATATGCATTATAGTGGGATTCTTGCATCTTGGATGGATATTGTGTTGTTGTGAGAATATGTAGTGTTCTTGTTGCATTATGATCTTTGTCATTGTGTTGTGGAGAAGTGAATGTGTCTTATGCTCGTAAAGATCTTTTCTTGGTTTTTTTTTGTTGTTCTTCATTTTTTTTTTTTGTTTCTTGTTTGAATGAGAGTAATGATTGTGATTATGGGTGTGAAGGCTTCACTCACCCTTGGGATGGAAGAGAAGCCTTGGGTGAAGGGCACAAGTTGGGCTTGACATTGCAGGTGAGAAAAGAAATCATTTTCTTTTACCACATGATGAGGTTTTTTATTTTCATGGAGCATGGGCTCCATTATGGCCATGAATCTTTTTTTTTTTGGGAGTTATAAGGAGGTTTGGTGGATGAGGAGAAGATGGTTGTTTGAAGGCCTGGAGAGGCAACGCAGTGGCAATAAGTTGTTTATGTTGTGGTGGCCTTGAGAGGCAAAATGCATCGGCAATATGATATATATGTTGTTAGGATTTCTCCTCCTTGAAGAGCCCACCTTCACCCAACGTTTTATGATTCCAATGGTGAATCATTTTGCAAGCCATGGAAGGGTGTTGATTGTGTTTGTGATGTGTTTTTATGTAGAGGTTGGTGAAGTATTTGTGTAACCTATTTGGTTCTTGTTTCCCCTGCTCGGTGGGTGGCTTTATAGAAGCCTAGGTTGGGAGGTGAGCCTCCATGGTTCCAAGTTTTGTGTTGTTTTTAAGGTTATGTGAAGGGGCATGCCATGAAGTATTGGGGTTTCTCCCTTGTTCAAGTGGAGAAGATCCAAGTGTGTAAAGAAAGCTCAATGTTCATGTCTTCTTAAGTGGATATCATTTTGAAAGTCTATTGTGTTGTCTTAATGTAATGCAAAGATATTGTGCCATTGTTACCATTTGATACATAGAGGGAATAATATGAGAAGTTTTACATATATAATTATATTGTAGTTTTAGTAACAAGCATCTAATTGGATTTCATTGGAAAGAATTTATGAATCATAACATTTTTAGGAAGGATGTAAAGGAAGCTTTCTCTCTCTCTTTAAGGATAACTTATTTCTTTGATACTCAAGAAATTAACCATGCATTGTTGGTATCTTGCTCTTTGGAATTTATCAAATGATTTAAGATATGGTATTTAAAATATATTTCTCATAGTTATGCCTTGGGAAATACATAATGTCAATCAATTTTATCAATGGAAGAATAGAATTAATCAACTAGTTTGTGTTTTATCTTTTTCTAGATACATTTCATGGATTAATACTCATGTCTAAGGTGATTTTGAATGGAATTGCTTATTATACATCTACATTGCAATTTTGAAGAAGAGAAATAATAATAATAATGAATCACCCATTACCAAACCAATAACCTCATTAATATAAAGGAAGGAACAATAGATGAGTCTCCATAAGAAAGCATGTTTGTACATGCATTTTTAGTTTCTAGAATTTGTATGGGGATTAAGAAGTGCGACTCTTAGCCAATACAAGCCAATATAACAATATAGGAATATGCTTTAGTACCCCTAGTAGGAACCTATGAGTTAAGGGGATTACCATATGGATTAAAAAACATGTGAGTCTGTTACAACATGCTAAGAGTTGTACTAAACCAACTCATAACACTTTTAAAAACAAGAGAAAATAAAACAATTAAATAATCATTAAACATAGAATGCAAACAAAATAATAAATAAATAAATAGAATGAAAAATCCTATTGGTGACAAATCCTACCAAGGCGTCACCCTCAGTATGGTCAAATTAGCCCAATGGGACTTGCAAGAGTAAAGCCGTGGGACCCATGAGATAAGCCTTTCCCTCCCTTGGATCACATGAGCAGATGTCACAGGCAGACTTGGGCAGTGTGTCTTCTCTGGGTGCCAACATGGGAAGGACTTCAAGTCAAGTCCAAAAGTTTAGTTTTTTTAATACATCAACTTGAAAACAGACCTCCCCACCTTCATAGGCATTGAGATGACATGGGAAAAGGGGCAAGGCTGACATATGTCAGATTCCCTAAGTACCTTGTTTCCCACCCTTTTTTTATCCTTGGAGTAATGGATGCATCATGTGTCCTTGCTTAGGAATTAGCAATTTAGGCATGGGACAAATTTGTTTTTCTATAAATTAGGCATTTGAAAACAAGGGTCCTTGGATGGGACATGATAGGTTGGCATCTAGGGTGAGGGAGATAAAGTTTAAAGCCATGTTAGGGGTTGTAATGGGATCTTGATAATAGTGTTAGTGGGAAATTAGTGAGAGGTTAATTGTGGTTGGGTGTTAGCAAGTAGATAGGATTTGTAGTGCCTACCCTTGGTTCGCATTTTGTTATCATTTCTAAACTCTTTTAGAGCTAGTTTTATGTTATTGACTAGCAGCATTCTTTTGAGATTATCAGATATTGTGCTATGGATTCAGTTTATTATGTGATGAGATTACTTAGACTCTACATTTCATGTATATATAATGATTATTTTTAGTGTTCGCAATTATTGATGATGATCATTACATTGCTTTCAGTTATTAATGATGATTAATGAGATGATTTATTATCATATGTTTTTTCTTATGGATACTTACCCCATACTTGCATGTGTATGGTGTGCGTGTTTTCTTTGCATGTTTACTTTTGTATGGCATGTCTGATGTGGTTAAGGAAGGGAGTCGTAGTCACCTGCTAGTCGGGATCTACACGATGCACCACTTCTTGCCATTGCCTGTTTAGTTTAGTATATATTGTGCTTGTACATGCATGATTTTTATGCAGGTTGCAGGTACCAGGTATTGACTTTCCTAAATTGTCAGGTTGAGCGTACCCTATCACATTATCTCAATGATAAGAGAGGGGAGATAAATTCTCAAGTCCAAATCCCAACCCTTTAAGCCATTTGTTCTAATTGAAAAATTAGGACAAGTATCTAAGTCGAGTACCCTCCGATTGCGTCAGATGATATAATTTGTGATATAAACGACTTGGTTTGATTTGTATGTATTTTGGCTATGATGGGTTTTCATATTTTTACCTTGTGAGTCTTTGGAGTATTTTTTATTAATTAAGCCTAATTAAAAGATTTAATTAATGGTTTAATTAAATAGAAAATTAATATGATATTTTAATATTTATTTTATTTAATTAATTGGAAAATTAAGTAAATAAAATAATTAAATTGGAAGATAAAAGTTAAAGGTTTAAATTTGGAATGTGACAATATTTATTTTAATAATAATATATTTGGAGCTCATTTTTAATAAATGACTAAATAATATTATTATTAAAGCTAATAACTATTTTAGCAATAAAGTTTTGGAAAATGAAATTTGAAAGTGGAAAATATATTTTAAATTATTAAAAGATTCTAAATCTCATATGATTAAAATATAAATATATTAAGATTGAAAAGTGGAGATATTAAAGTTAGTGCATGAGACTTAATAAATAAATAAATTAAATTGGAAAAAGTAAAGTAAATTGGAGTTATAAACTTACACAGGAATTAACATGTGTCAACAACACAAGGGTTAGTGCATCAATTAAGCACAAGGTGTATAAAATTCTATGACTCATCAAAAAGAATTGGAAAAGACCCATGCTTAGTTGGTGACACCTTTCAGCGGTTTCAAGAAGCATTCCAAAGGTTTCTTGAGAGCTCTTGATATTCAGGCATTCATAGAAGCTTAAAAGAAAAGCTTAATGGAAGCTACAAGTTTAATGAAATCTACAAGCTTAATGGAAACCACGAGCTACAAGCTAAGATAGAAGTTTCAAAGCTTACATGCATGGGAGAAGATTCATATGCTCGTATGTTTTCTACTTGCTTCTATGCTCCTTCTAGCACTTCTAATCACTTGAAAGATTCAATCGGCTTGGATTTTTGGAGGAATTATGAATGATGGAGAAGGAAGAGATTTTCTATGGACTTCTGAGGCATGACAAATTAGCATCATTGTCTAGGTGCACTCATGATATTCTCATATTTTCTTTGCACTCTTTCTTTTCATGTCTTCATCATCTCTGTTTTATGTGTCTACTCTCTGTGATTGAATCTACTATTTGAAATTAAAATCTAGATATTTTATTTGGATGAGAAGAAAACAATAGAAAAATCATAGATCCAATTAAGGAGAAATAATTAGATCTTAATCAAGTTTGGGTTCGAATTTATATTGTGAAATTAGATAGACAAGATTTGAAATTAAAATAGAAATTCTAAGTTGAAAATTTGAATGATTAGATGTAATCTTTCTATCAATTATATTTTTAGATGTGTATGAAAAAACCATTTTATGGTTAAATTTAGAAAACAATTATTTTAAGAGGAAATTCTTAATTCATCACAAATTGTCCTGTCGTTGCCTCTTGGATAGACTCGAATTCAGTCATTCATAATTTTTTATCGAGATTGAATTTATTCGATCGCTTCGGTCAGAATTGGCACAACTTGGCCCCAACATATTTAAATTTCAGCCCGATCCAATGGTTCATTAGGGAGATATGGCCGCCGTACTGAGACTGTTTTATTCAAGAACAGATGTCTCTTCATTTCCCCATAACCAAGAGTTCTTTATACTTAAACTTCACAAAAATAATATATATCAAAGTAATATAATTAGAATTTAATAATTATTTAATTAGTCTAAAGACTAATAAGAATGTTCTAAATGAATTAATGGAGATTTTTAATGCAAAGTTTGTGGATGGAGTTGATGGATAGAGATATTGAATTCAATAGAGAATGGATGACTTTTAATATTAATTATTTAATGTATATTAAATACTATTTAACATATAGTTAAGGGGTGGTAAAAGTGTCTAATGATGATTATTAAGAGACTTAAATTTTAATGATATTGGATTTAGATTTAAATAAGAATTATTATATTGACAAGGAGTCATAGTTACATTATAACATTGTTATAACATAGCTACGATTTGCATTATTGATATGCCTTAAAGGTTAGTTAAATAATAACTAATGGCACTTATGAAAATATAGTTTGATGAGTTTATTATTTATTAATATTTGTTAGGATTAACAAACTATTAATAAATAATGGTTTAAATAGTTATCAACAAATATGATTAGAGATAATCTATTGGAGATTATTTAATGAATTAAAGATATTATTGTAATCTTCTCTTATTAGAATCTTATTAATATGCATTATTTTTATATGGTCTATTATCTAATCTAATTAAATCAAATTTAATTAAGATTAGTTAATAGTAGAAGAAGTGTAGTTAATTATTAGTCAATCTAAGTAAATGGATTAAAAGAAAAGAGATTTTAATATAGTTTATATAGTAGACTTTTTATAATGTATATTGAATACTATTAAACAATTTTAGAGTTGTTTAATGAAGATGATAATGTTAAGAATTTGAAATGAGTCTTATTTGTTTGATAGGGATCTTTTTCAAACAACTTTTATATAGACAAAACATTATTAGAACAATCAGAAAATGGAGTCTAATGGTTGATTTTAATATTGATTAAATAATTGTAAGATGATAATTTATATTATGTTGATTTAAATCTAAAAACTCTAAATGATATTGGATTAAGATTGAATTATTATGTTATTGGTTAATACGTTTGAATACCTTAATGGTATTAAGAGTTAGCTAATGAAGTTCTATGTAAAAGTTCTCTAGATTGATTATTTACAGTTGTGATAAGTTTATTATTTATTAATGTTTGTTGGGTCTAACAAACTATTAATAAATAATAGTATAAATAGTTTAAATAGTTATCACCTAATACAAACGGTGTTACTCTAAAGGAGATTAGTTAATGATTGAGGTACTGTAAAAGATATTAATCAAATTGAATTGGTTAATAATTTGGAGGATTATCAGTTAACTGAATCAACGTACATAGAGAAAAATTATTTGAGATAATAATACTTGGTATTGAAGATTTATTATAACTTGTTATTATTAAAATATAAATGAGAACATTGTTGCAGAGTGATGTATGTGATCATTAAAGATTTAATAATAAGATTCCCAATATAGCTTGTCATTAAATATTAACAAGTTATTATTATTGAATTATTAATATGATCATTTGAGTATTAAATTATAGCTGACTTTTAACTTACAGAATTCTAGTTAGTTAGTAGTCAACTGATGTTAATTAGAACGTTGCTATGGTTATACAATTATTAATTAAATCAATTAATGAGAGTTAATTAGATTTAATTAATAATTAAGTTATGTAATAGAGATTTATTTGATATAATTCTTTTAACAAGATTGTAGATTATCTATATTGAAGTTGATAGGTCTTATTCTTATGACTTTAGATATTGTATGGTTGTCAATGATGGTGACGATTAAATTCAAAGACTCAAACTTTAGTAATACTTAATTAAGTTTCTAATTGAAAACTAATAAGATGTTAATAGGTCATGGATGGTGTACCTATGTTAATGAATTGAGATAAATAAAGTTATAATCTCTTATTCAAAGAATGATAATTGGTCCTCTTATAATATAAGGAATAATAATTTTAGAAAAGTTGAAAGGTTAATTAATTAGAATGTGGATCATAGTTAAATAAAGAGAACAATTTAATTAAAGGTCAATAAGTAAATACTTATCCTTAAGTTATTCTTAGAATGTAATTCTTAATAATGGAAGGATAATGCTATCGGGGAACAAATGGGTTGACTTATAGGTCAAATGATGAAACTTAAGACACTTGAAAATATACTTGCAAACAAAAAACAAGAAACCCATACACATTATTCAACTATGTGAATTTAGTAAACCAAAACATGTGTTTGCATCGTGTATTCTCTATGCTTCTTGTTTTGAGTTTTGTGTTGACTAGTGTTGACTAGTCCTAGGTTGTTACCAGAGGCTCAAGGGTTATGAGATGTGATGGCATGTTGATCTTATTTTGTCTCGATCTTTATAAACCCAACTATGGTTATGTGATTGTATGCTCTATGAAATGTTTGTATTTGTTCATTAGTCTTCATGTGTGAAGCTGAGATGTATGTGTATGAGACACTTGAGCTAATCATTTTTGAGTCATCGATCAGTTATCTTTCGATTATTTTCTAGTCACCATGATGGGACTGAAATGTGGATTTATTTCTTGATGATGTCATGTTTTGACATGTTTGACTCAACCACTTTGGAGTCTTCGATCAGTATGATTTTAAGATATTCTTGGTTGCTTATTGAGAACCAATGGATATTGTGATTTATTTGAGATATATTTTGATTATTGAGAACCAATGGATACTTATGATTATCAGTGATACTTCAGTTGCCAATAGAGAACTGTTGCGATCATGATTTTCTATGGATGCTTTTCGGATGCTCATGGAGATTTGATGATTCTTATCTTGGAGATTTGATGATTCTTATTATGGATATTTGATGCTTTTATCATGGATATTTGATAATTCTTTTTATGAATTTTTTTTACAATCGCTTGTACAGGACTGTGGTGATTTATGATTCCATGAGCTTAGGGTAGGTAATCTACTTGTAGTGTCGAGAAGTGGCTTGCAATGGGGGCCGAAGCCCTAAGTGGCTGCCAGGGTAACTCATTGTAAGTTTAGTTAATAAGTGATAACATTTACACACTAAATGGGGATTAAATGAACCTAAAAAGATAATTGTTTTGGTTCTCTCCCATGCCTTGAGTGCTTGTACAGGCCAGGATGGGAGTAGTGAGAACGTATGGTTGCGACCTTGCATACCATAGTATGCCTCATCAGTATGAGAGGATACTAGTGGCCACATGAGATCTGTATGGACCCATGGAGTTTAGCTAACTGCCAGAGTAACTTGTACGAGATAAATGCGATGACACTTTCCCGCTTGCAGAGTAGGTTTCCTACATGTCATTGTTGTGCCTCTGGGAAGTAGATGTCTGCTTTGTGATTGAAACCTTTGAGTTAGTATACTTTTAGGATTCCTGGACTTTAGAGATTTATGCTATGTGATTTTGTTAGCATGTTTGGGACTTGAGACTATCTCCTCAGCACGGTGGGAGTGGACCACTTAAGTTCCACGTGGTCGAGTGGTAGTAATTTTTTCACTCTTATCATTTGAGATCCGTCGAAGACACCGTGGCTGGAGCATTCTTGGTTGATATTTATCTTCATTATGCTCTTGGAGCATTATGATAGATGATATACCTTATGATGGATGTATTTACTGGTATGTTCTTATATTGATAATTTACATATGTTAGATGATGGTATCCTATGCTTTACTTTGCATGTTAGTAGGATGTTTTAGGAGTGACATTCCTACTATGTTATAGCCGATGATCTCTTCGGTGCTTTGGGATGTTATGCATGGAGGGATGGTTAGGATCCACGATGGTCTAATGATGCTATTAATGGTTGGGAGGAACTGTGCACTTAGTTTATTTTGTTTGATCTTTACGATAGATGTATATGTCTTTTATGATGATGTATCATGTGATTATCTCTACTTTGATGTATCATGGATTGGAATAGGATGATGTACCTTATTTCACATATGTATATTATTTTAAGCCTTCATACCCTGTGACATGTACAATGGATGATTGAGCATTTGGAAATGTAATGTAGGAACATTGGACTTATCATTATTATTCATGTGGATGTTGTACTAGATAGATTCATGTATGTTAGTTAATTTAGATGTGATACAACATTAAGAGATCTTTAAAGAATGTAGCCTATTATGTATATATGTTATATTTATTTTCATTTGAATTGTTGCTATTGCTTTCGCAAATGTTATGAATGGTTTTATCTTTCATGTTTTAAAAAAAGAAAAAAAATTGTTTGGCAAACTTAGCAAAATTCTTTGGATCCCTTGGCGAGGCATTACATTTGGTATTAGAGCCTGAGTTTCAACATTGAGAGCTCTAGGTATATTGGAATGTCACTAATTATTAACTAGTTGAACAAAATGAAAACATTGAACTATCATGTGTATCTTTTTTCAAACTGAAAAACTTGAAAACTAGGTGAACTAAAATAGAACTTGAAACTGTTACTTGCATATTTTTTATACTTCAACACTTAGCTTTCAAAATTGAAAATTCTACTAAAAATTTAAATGAGGGCAAAACTGAAAATTGAAAACTTATTCTAGTTGCAAAACATGTATATTTTATCTAAGTTTCAAGGTAGTATACCTTTGTTTATCTTTGTAAGCATTAAGTTGCTCTTGTTTAGAAAGTATTAAGAGATATATTTCAGTAATTGTTAAAGGAATGATGTTGGATCAATATGGTTTTCGGTTTACTATTAAACCAAAATCATATTACTCTAAGTGTGTTGTAAAATTCTCAGTGAAATCATATTCCCCTGTAAAGAGGGAAAAGGGTTCAATGGGACCCGCATAGTGAGTATCTTAGCTTTTCATTCTTGTAGGCTTCCAGGAGTAAGCCTAATCCTAGGGGGGGTGGATGTAGTGCCTACCCTTGGTTTGCATTTTGTTATCATTGCTGAACTCTTTTAGAGCTAGTTTTATGTTATTGACTAGCAACATTCTTTTGAGATTATCAGATATTGTGCTATGGGTTCAGTTTATTATGTAATGAGATTACTTAGACTCTACATTTCATGTATATATAATGATTATTTTTAGTGTTCACAATTATTGATGATGATCATTACATTACTTTCAGTTATTAATGATGATTAATTAGATGATTTATTATCATATGTGTTTTCTTATGGATACTTACTCCATACTTGCATGTGTATGGTGTGCATTTTTTTTTTGCGTGTTTACTTTTGTATGGCTTGTCTGATGTGGTTAAGGAAGGGAGTCATAGTCACCTGCTAGTCGGGATCTACATGATGCACCACTTCCTGCCATTATCTGTTTAGTTTAGTATATATTGTGCTTTTACATGCATGATTTTTATGTAGGTTGCAGGTACCGAGTATCGGCTTCTTTGAATTGCCAGGATGAGCGTACCCTATCACATTATCTCAATGATAAGAGAGCGGAGATAAATTCTCAAGTCCAAATCCCAACCCTTTAAGTCATTTGTTCTAATTGAAAAATTAGGACAAGTATCTAAGTTGAGTACCCTTCGAATGCGTCAGATGATGTAATTCATGATATAAACGACTTGGTTTGATTTGTATGTATTTTGGCTATGATGGGTTTTCATATTTTTACCCTGTGAGTCTTTGGAGTATTTTCTATTAATTAAGCCTAATTAAAATATTTAATTAATAGTTTAATTAAATGGAAAATTAATATGATATTTTAATATTTATTTTATTTAATTAATTGGAAAATTAATTAAATAAAATAATTAAATTGGAAGATAAAAGTTAAAGGTTTAAATTTGGAATGTGACAATATTTATTTTAATAATAATATATTTGGAGCTCATTTTTAATAAATGACTAAATAATATTATTATTAAAGCTAATAAATATTTTAGCAATAAAATTTTGGAAAATGAAATTTGAAAGTGAAAAATATATTTCAAATTATTAAAAGATTCTAAATCTCATATGATTAAATATAAATATATTAAGATTGAAAAGTGGAGATATTAAAGTTAGTGCATGAGACTTAATAAATAAATAAATAAAATTGGAAAAAGTAAAGTAAATTGGAGTTATAAACTTACATAGGAATTAACATGTGTCAACAACACAAGGGTTAGTGCATCAATTAAGCACAAGGTGTATACAATTCTATGACCCATAAAAAATAATTGGAAAAGACCCATGCTTGGTGACACCTTTTAGCGGTTTCAAGAAGCATTCCAAAGGTTTCTTGAGAGCTCTTGATATTTAGGCATTGATAGAAGCTTAAAAGAAAAGCTTAATGGAAGCTACAAGTTTAATGGAAGCTACAAGCTTAATGAAAATCATGAGCTACAAGCTAAGATAGAAGTTTCAAAGCTTACATGCATGGGAGAAGATTCATATGCTCATATGTTTTCTACTTATTTCTATGCTCTTTCTAGCACTTCTAATCACTTGGAGGATTCAATCGGCTTGGATTCTTGGAATAATTGCGAATGATGGAGAAGGAAGAGATTTTCTATGGACTTCTGAGGCATGACAAATTAGCATCAGTGTCTAGGTGCACTCGTGATATTCTCATATTTTCTTTGCACTCTTTCTCTTCCTGTCTTTATCATATCTGTTTTATGTGTCTACTCTCTGTGATTGAATCTACTATTTGAAATTAGAATCTAGATATTTTATTTGGATGAGAAGAAAATAACAGAAAAATCCTAGATCCAATTAAGGAGAAATAATTAGATCTTAATCGAGTTTGGGTTCGAATTTATAGTGTGAAATTAGATAGACAAGATTTGAAATTAAAATAGAAAGTTTAAGTTGAAAATTCGAATGATTAGATGTAATCTTTCTATCAATTATATTTTTAGATGTGTATGAACAAACCTTTTTATGGTTAAATTTAGAAAACAATTATTTTAAGAGGAAATTCTTAATTCATCACAAATTGTCCTGTCGCTGCCTCTTGGATAGACCCAAATTCAGTCATTCATAACTTTTTATCGGGATCAAATTTATTCGATCACTTCGGTCAGAGTTGGCACAACTTGGCCCCAACATATTTAAATTTCAGTCCGATCCAATGGTTCATTAGGGAGATATGGCCGCCGTACTGGGACTGTTTTGTTCAAGAACGAATGTCTCTTCATTTCCCCATAACCAAGAGTTCTTTATTCTTAAACTTCACAAAAATAATATATATCAAAGTAATATAATTAGAATTTAATAATTATTTAATTAGTCTAAAGACTAATAAGAATGTTCTAAATGAATTAATGGAGATTTTTAATGCAAAGTTTGTGGATGGAGTTGATGGATAGAGATATTGAATTCAATAGAGAATGGATGACTTTTAATATTAATTATTTAATGTATATTAAATACTATTTAATATATAGTTAAGGGGTGGTAAAAGTGTTTAATGATGACTATTAAGAGACTCAAATTTTAATGATATTGGATTTAGATTTAAATAAGAATTATTATATTGACAAGGAGTCATAGTTACATTATAACATTGTTATAACATAGCTACGATTTGAATTATTGATATGCCTTAAAGGTTAGTTAAATAATAACTAATTGAGCTTATGGAAATATAGTTTGATGAGTTTATTATTTATTAATGTTTGTTAGGTCTAACAAACTATTAATAAATAATGGTTTAAATAGTTATCAACAAATTTGATTAGAGATAATCTATTGGAAATTATTTAATGAATTAAAGATATTATTGTAATCTTCCCTTATTAGAATCTTATTAATATGCATTAGTTTTATATGGTCTATTATCTAATCTAATTAAATCAAATTTAATTAAGATTAGTTAATAGTAAAAGAAGTGTAGTTAATTATTAGTCAATCTAAGTAAATGGATTAAAAGAAAAGAGATTTTAATATAGTTTATATAGTAGACTTTTTATAATGTATATTGAATACTATTAAACAATTTTAGAGTTTTTTAATGAAGATGATAATGCCAAGAATTTGAAATGAGTCTTATTTGTTTGATAGGGATCTTTTTCAAACAACTTTTATATAGACAAAATATTATTAAAACAATCAAAAAATGGAGTCTAATGGTTGATTTTAATATTGATTAAATAATTGAAAGATGATAATTTATATTATGTTGATTTAAATCTAGAAACTCTAAATGATATTGGATTAAGATTGAATTATTATGTTATTGATTAATACGTTTGAATACCTTAATGGTATTAAGAGTTAGCTAATGAAGTTCTATGTAAAAGTTCTCTAGATTGATTAGTTATAGTTGTGATAAGTTTATTATTTATTAATGTTTGTTGGGTCTAACAAACTATTAATAAATAATAGTATAAATAGTTTAAATAGTTATCAACTAATATGAACAGTGTTACTCTAAAGGAGATTAGTTAATGATTGAGGTACTGTAAAAGATATTAATCAAATTGAATTGGTTAATAATTTGGAGGATTATCAGTTAACTGAATCAACGTACATAGAGAAAACTTATTTGAGATAATAATACTTGGTATTGAAGATTTATTATAACTTGTTATTATTAAAATATAAATAAGAACATTGTTGCAGAGTGATGTATGTGATCATTAAAGATTTAATAATAAGATTCCCAATATAGCTTGTCATTATATATTAACAATTTATTATTATTGAATTATTAAAATGATAATTTGAGTATTGAATTATAGTTGACTTTTAACTTACAGAATTCAAGTTAGTTATTAGTCAACTGATGTTAATTAAAATGTTGCTATGGTTATACAATTATTAATTAAATCAATTAATGAGAGTTAATTAGATTTAATTAATAATTAAGTTATGTAATAGAGATTTATTTGATATAATTCTTTTAACAAGATTGTAGATTATCTATATTGAAGTTGATAGGTCTTATTCTTATGACTTGAATTATGACTTTAGATATTGTATGGTTGTCAACGATGGTAACGACTAAATTCAAAGACTCAAACTTTAGTAATACTTAATTAAGTTTCTAATTGAAAACTAATAAGATGTTAATAGGTCATGGATGGTGTACCTATGTTAATGAATTAAGATAAATAAAGTTATAATCTCTTACTCGAAGAATGATAATTGGTCCTCTTATAATATAACGAATAATGATTTTAGAAAAATTGAAAGGTTAATTAATTAGAATGTGGATCATAGTTAAATAAAGAGAACAATTTAATTAAAGGTCAATAAGTAAATACTTATCCTTAAGTTATTCTTAAAATGTAATTCTTAATAATGGAAGGATAATGCTATCGGGGAACAAATGGGTTGACTTGTAGGTCAAATGATGAAACTTAAGACACTTGAAAATATACTTGCAAATAGAAAACAAGAAACCCATACACATTATTCAACTATGTGAATTTAGTAAACCAAAACATGTGTTTTCATCGTGTATTCTCTATGCTTCCTGTTTTGGGTTTTGGGTTGACTAGTGTTGACTAGTCCTAGGTTGTTACCAAAGGCTCGAGGGTTATGAGATGTGATGGCATGTTGATCTTATTTGGTCTTGATCTTTATAAACCCAACCATGGTTATGTGATCATATGCTCTATGAAATATTTGTATTTGTTCATCAGTCTTCATGTGTGAAGCTGAGATATATGTGTATGAGACACTTGAGCTAATAATTTTTGAGTCATCGATCAGTTATCTTTGGATTATTTTCTAGTCGCCATGATGGGACTGAAATGTGAATTTATTTCTTGATGATGTCATGTTTTGACATGTTTGACTCAACCACTTTCGAGTCTTCGATCAGTATGATTTTAAGATATTCTTGGTTGCTTATTGAGAACCAATGGATATTGTGATTTATTTCAGATATATTTTGATTATTGAGAACCAATGGATACTTATGATTATCAATGATTCTTCAGTTGCCAATAGAGAACTGTTGTGATCATGATTTTCTATGGATGCTTTTCGGATGCTCATGGAGATTTGATGATTCTTATCTTGGAGATTTGATGATTCTTATTATGGATATTTGATGCTTTTATCATGGATATTTGATAATTCTTTTTATGAATTTTTTCTACAGTCGCTTTTACAGGACTGTGGTTATTTATGATTCCATGAGCTTAGGGTAGGTAATCTACTTGTAGTATCGGGAAGTGGCTTGCAATGGGGGCCAGAGCCCTAAGTGGCTACCAGGGTAACTTATTGTAAGTTTAGTTAATAAGTGATAACATTTACACACTAAATGGCGATTAAATGAACCTAAAAAGATAATTTTTTTGGTTCTCGCCCATGCCTTGAGTGCTTGTACAGGCTAGGATGGGAGTAGTGAGAATGCATGGTTGCGACCTTGCATACCATAGTATGCCTCATCAGTATGAGAGGATACTAGTGGTTGCATGAGATCTGTATGGACTCGTGGAGTTTAGCTAACTGCCAGGGTAACTTGTACGAGATAAATGCGATGACACTTTCCCGCTGGCAGAGTAGGTTTCCTACATTTCGTTGTTGTGCCTCTAGAAAGTAGATGTCTGTTTTGTGATTGGAACCTTTGAGTTAGTATACTTTTAGGATTCCTGGACTTTAGAGATTTGTGCTATGTGATTTTGTTAGCCTGTTTGGGACTTGAGACTATCTACTTAGCACGGTGGGAGTGGACCACTTAGGTTTCACACGGTCGAGTGGTAGTAATTTTTCCACTCTTATCATTTGAGATCTGTCAGAGACACCGTGGCTGGAGCATTCTTGGTTGGTATTTATCTTCATTAGGTTCTTGGAGCATTATGATAGATGATATACCTTATGATGGATGTATTTACTGGTATGTTCTTATATTGATGATTTGCATATGTTAGATGATGGTATCCTGTGCTTTACTTTGCACGTTAGTAGGATGTTTTAGGAGTGACATTCCTACTATGTTATAGCCGATGATCTCTTTGGTGCTTTGGGATGTTATGCACGGAGGGATGGCTAGGATCCATGATGGTCTAATGATGCTATTAATGGTTGGGAGGAACTGTGCACTTAGTTTATTTTGTTTGATCTTTATGATAGATGTATATTTCTTTTATGATGATGTATCATGTGATTATCTCTACTTTGATGTATCATAGATTGGAATAGGATGATGTACCTTATTTCACATATGTATATTCTTTTAAGTCTTCATACCCTATGACATGTACAGTGGATGATTGAGCATTTGGAAATGTAATGTAGCAACATTGGACTTATCATTATTATTCATGTGGATGTTGTACTAGATGGATTCATGTATGTTAGTTAATTTAGATGTGATACAACGTTAAGGGATCTTTAAAGAATGTAGCATGTTATGTATATATGTTATGTTTATTTTCATTTGAATTGTTGCTATTGCTTCCGCAAATGTTATGAATGATTTTATCTTTCATGTTTTTTTAAAATAAAATAAAAATATTTGGAAAACTTAGCAAAATTCTTTGGATCCCTTGGCAGGGCATTACAAGATTAAGTTAGTGGGGTACTCTAGTATTAGTGATAAACCATTTATTAATAGCTTTCATTTACTAATTTAATAAATAAATAAATTATAAATAAAGAAAGTGGTAATAATTAATAATAGTAGATTTATATTATAGATATGAGTAATTCAATTAGAGTAAATTCTTTTTCTTTGTGTTATTAGGATGCATAATGAATTGGTGAGGATAAAAGAAACTAGTTGTTTACAATAATACATTTGAACAAGATTAAGATAATCATATAATTAATGTATAAAAGAATAGTACTTCAAATAAATTTTCTTAGTTATTAATGAACACTAACAAAATGTATAACAAATAGATACCTACTATTACAGTGGAATATAAATTATTATGGGTAGAGGAACATCCTATATGTGTGCACATAGATGTACTCTTGAACTAGTATACAATGGAAGTGGAGATAAGAGTGGATTAGTACTTGATTGTCATGTCATTTATATAGGGTAGACATTGGACACTAAGTGAAATCTAAGAAATCCTTATATTGCATAATTAAACATATGTGGACACTACTAGAAGTTTAATATCAGCATGCCTCAAGTATGAAGGCGAGGTTGATATAGGTGTCATTATTTTAGCCTCATCATTATACTTGGTTGTCCATAAACTTGACCTAGGATTGAGTTTTCTCGGTATCATCCACCTTTTTAGAGCATAATGGTAATTGCAATAATTAATAATAAGATAAAATAAAAATTAGTATCTATGTACGAGTATTTTGGGGAAGAAATTCACTAAAGAATCACTTATATCATGTTAATGTCACAAACATTTATACTAGGATCATGAAACTATTAGACAACTTGTGCTGACAATGCAACGATGTTGTGGAAGCATGAGGTATTGTTTAACCTAAATCATTTGATCACGACACTGGATAGGATTGTATTTTTCTATCAATGAACATAAGGATCATAATCTATCAAATGATTAAAAACATGCAAGATCAAATAGACATAAGTTTTAAGCAAGTATCTTGAGTAGATCATGCATGAAGGTAACACATAGCTATTCAAAAAAAAAAAAAGGGGGTTGTGCTTTGTCAGGTTAAAATTTTGGGCATCACATCAAACTTATTTAATCAAGGGGATTCTACTATTCTAGCAACCTCTCTTGGGCAAAAATCTGACCCATTCTATATTTCATTGTATATCTATGGATGCAAACTAAGCAATTGCATAATAGATTAAGGTGCATTAGACAACATTATGCCTTATTTTATAGCTAAAGCCTTGGGTCTCAACCTTACTAAGATGCATGGAAGATGTTATTTTATGGATGTAAAATAGGTTCCTTTGCTTAGCCAAATTAAAGATGATTAAGTAGCCTTAGCTTCTCATCCAGAAAAGAAACTCTTATTGATCATTGTAGTGGTAGATATTCTAACAAGCTATGGGCTTCTCTTAAGCTTGAGACTTAGGAGGAGAAATAAAACTATACTGGTCCCAAGTAGTCATATCTATAGGGAATAAGAAAGTTAAACTAGAACCTAAAGAAAAAAACAAAATTCTTTATGCTAAAATTAGATGATCCTAAAGCTCAAATTCTCTATAAAGAGCTAGATTTTGGCAATTACATGTTATTTACTGAAGACACTTTGAATGAGCAAGAAACTAAAGGCTCAAAAATGAAAGCCTTAAGTGAAGAGAAAGAGTCATCATCTATATGCACATTGGAGTTCAATGGAAGTTGTTCCTCATCAAGATCTAGTGCAAGTGTAGTGTTAATATCCCTTGAAGGAGAACCCAAACCCATGGATTTCAAGTTGGAGTTTGGAAATACAAACAACACTACATAGTATGAAGCTCTACTTCTAGGGATAGTGGCTACAAAAGAGAAAGGAATAAAAATCCTAAAAGCTCAAGGCGATACAAAGCTCATTGTAAGACAAACTAAGGGGCCTTAATCTATGAAGAATCACAAGTTGAAGCATTATAGAAATAGGGTTTGGGATGAAATAGAAGGTCTTGATGCCTTTCCAATCAAATCAGTACTAAGGGAAATGAATACCAAAGCTGATTCATTAGCAGTTTTAGCTTCTCTTTTGCTATCTCATTCAAAATTCAAAGATAAGAAGCATCAAGTAGAAATCATTACTGAGCCTTTGTCCCTAACAATGCAGAGTCTTAGCAAGTCTTTTAGGATGATAGAAGTTTATAGTTGTTCCTAGAAAATGACAAATCTAGTTATGGATGTGAATCTAGTAATGATAATCATGAAAACTCTAATGTCAAGGAGAAAAGGGATCAAAATGATGAAGTCCAACTGCGAGGTAATATCATTCCCCCATAATTTGTCTTTAGAAAAACTATTCAATAGACATGATGCTTACATAAAACAAAAGAGGATAGGAAAAGGTCCTACTACTAGTGAGTATGAAGGGGTAAATATTGGAGATACTTATGATCCCAAAATGATTAATATTGGGAAATGTTGTTTACCTGAAGAGAAAGAAGCTAGAAAACAACTCTTCACAGAATATTGGAATGTTTTTTCCTAGAGTTATGAAGATTTGAAAAGCTATAGATCCAAGAAGATAAAACATCAAATACCCCTCAAACTTGATGCAGTCCCTTTTTGGAAAAAATAGAGGAATTGCAATCCTAAGGTAGTAGATGCTATATTTTAGGAAATTAAAAAGATGCTGAAGGAAAAAATCATCTATCCCATCCTTCACTCTATCAAGATAGTTAATATAGTTCTAGTCAGAAAGAAAAATAGAGAAATAAGGATCTATGTTAATTTTTGGAATTTGAGCTAGGCATCACTAAAGGATAATTTTTCTCTACTCACAATGGATTACTTACTAAAAATAGTGGCTAGAGATGAAATCATGTCCATTCTTGATAGATTCTTAGGTTACAATTAGGTTGAAGTGGAAGAAAGGGATCAACATAAAACAATGTTCACCACCCCATGGGGTACATTTGCATATCATAGAATGCCCTTTGGGCTCATTAATGTAGGTCCTACATTTCAAAGGTGTATGAGTAAAAAATTTGTTGATTTAAAGGACTAGATTATAGTTATATATCTAGATGATCTCATCATGTTTTCAAAAAAGAGAAAAGATCACATAGAGGATTTGAGGAAAGTATTACAAAGGTGTAGGGAACATGGAATCTCACTTAATCCCAAAAAATCCATTTTCTGTATGATAGAGGGAAAGCTCCCTGGTGAGATAGTTTCTCAAGAGGGTATTAGAATTGATCCTGAATGAGTTGAAGCCATTTGAAGATTGAGCTTGCCAGCAAATAAAATAGGAGTTAAATCATTCTTTGGGCAGGTGAATTTTCTTAGAAGGCCTGTACCAGATTTTACAGAAACCACTAAGTGTATTATGGACATGATGAAAGGAAATTCAAATTTAAAATGGAATGAGGTAGGAAAATAGGCCTTTTGGAATATAAAAAATGCTATTACTAATGCTCCAATATTATGTCACCTGAATTATAAGCGAGATTTCATCATCTACTATTATGCTTTTGAACACACTTTATCAGCAATACTTATGCAAGATAATAATGGAGGGATACAAGCCACAATAGCTTTCATTAGCATAACCCTAAAAAATCATGAATTGAAATACTCACAAATTGAGAAACATGTGTTTGCAATAGTTAAAGCACTTAAAATTTTTCAATTTTACATCTTTCATTCACATTCTGTCATTTATGTCCTAGATGTAGCAGTAAAAAGTGTGTTACACAATAGGATGTAGGGTGTAATGTTAGAGGAACATGGATAACAAAGACACAAGAGTATGATATATAAATTAAACTTACCAAGCTAGTAACGGGTAATGTCTTGTGTAAGGTGATTACAGAAAACAAGATCACTAAAGAATCAAAAGAATTGGGAGAAAAGCAACTAGTTTTGGTTGTAGGTCTTCATGATTCATGGTTTGAAAATATTACTTATCTACTAACATATAGAGAATGTACAGAGGGCCTAACTGCAAGACAAAGGAGGGATCTTAAATTGAACATAGTTCAGTATGTAATTTGGGATGGAAAATTTTTTAAAAAACCCCTAGATGACACTTTCCTCATATGTGTAGACAAGCAATAGCAAGAAAATCTATTGAAAACATTTCATGATTAAGCCTATGGAGGGAATTTTTCATCCTTAGTCAAAGATTTCAAAATATTAAGACAGTGCAATTACTAGCCCAGAATGTTCAAAGATACCTATTCTTGGGTGGAAAAATGTAAAAAATGTAAGATGTTCCTAGGCATCCTTAGTTAGCTGCTCTACTATTAAAACCTATCATCATCGAGGGATCTTTTCAAAAATGGGGTCTTAATTTCATCAATTTGATTAATCCAAAATCTAGTGTTTGCCACCAATATGTGATAACTATGACTAATTACTTCACTAAGTGGGTGGAAGCCAAAGCAACTAAGAAAACTACTTATGAAGTAGTATGTGAATTCATTAAAGAAAACATACTAGTTAGGTTTGGTGTTCCCATCAAATTAGTGATGGACAATGTAGCCTATTTCTCTTCAATTGAGATTACCAATTTTTGCTTTGAGCATGGTATCACAATTAGTCATTCATCTAATTATTTCACACAAGGAAATGGTGAAGCCAAGTCCAGTAACAAGAATTTGATAAATATTGTCAAGAAATTGGTGTCAGATAATAAAAAGACTTGGCACAAGAAAATTCATGAGGCACTATGGGCAGATAGAGTAAGAGAGAAATTGGCATATCTTCTTTTGAATTAGTCTATGGAATTGAGGCTAATCTCCCATTATCTTTGGAATTGGCTATGAAAAAACTTAGAACAATGATTGAAGATGATATGTATAAAGATGGTTTAGAAAAGAGGATTTTGTACTTAAGCAAGCTTGAAAAGGAAAGAGAAGAAATTGTAGATCACATTACACAACACTAGATGTGAGTAAAGAATTTGTTTGATAAGAAGGAAAGACCACAAAAATTCATGGTAGGAGATAGTGTGTTACTTTGGGATAAGCGAAGTGCTCCTAAGGGTATGCATAAAAAGTTTGATACCTTGTGGAAAGGTCCATTCATAATTCATCAGGCATTTGAGAATAATTCTTTCAAATTGGCTTATCAAGATGGTTAAGTGTTACCTTTGACCTATAATGGTCAGGATCTAAAACATTATCAAATTTCAAACTAAGAATAGGTAACCCCTGTATTGTAATATTATTATGTTTAGTTCCTTTTTGTGTTTTTCTAGTTAGTTTTCCTTCTTTGCCTTTGCTTCCCTATTTTTCCCTATTTTAATTTTGTTGTGTTGCCACATTTTATTTTTGTGAAACCAAAAAGATTTTGAGTTCCTTGCTTGGGTACAGTCTACCTAAGTCCCTAGTCAAAGCCAATCGTTGCCCCACTTTTCACACTATAACCATTTTGCAAAAGTGGAAAATTTTGTGTCTCAGTTAAGCCTAAGTGTGTCTAGGTCTAGTTTTAATTCCTCTTAGGTGAAAAGAGTCTCCATCAAATCTTTCATCTTTCTCTTCTCCCACACTTCATGGTTGGGTGGTTTTCCTTGATGTTGTGAGTTTACGGGTAGCTTAGTACCTAATTTGATGGGGATCCTTGCCACATGAAAAAATTATTTACAATGCTGGGCTTGATCATGGATTATCATGATTTTGATGAAAGAAGGAAGCTTGTGGAAAATTTAGCATTGCCTTCTCCTCAATAGGTTTTCAACCCATGAATGTGATTTCCCACAAAGAGCAACAAATGAGGCTCACAGATTGATGTAAGAAGATAATGAGCTATCTTATGGAAAATTCCTATTTTCACTACAATATTCTACCTTGGGAAACATTCAAAAAATTTCATAGTGCTCAGAATCATCTTTGGTGGAAAACTCAAAATTGACTTCTGCTTAGTGAGCTTTTGACCCATGAAGTCTATTTTCCACCAAAGAAAATTGTAAAGGAAGGAAATGAGAAAGTGGGCCCCTTTTCAACTTTCACAGTCCTTTTGAGCTTTTCCAAATTGAAAGGAAATATTAACTCAAGGATAAAGTTTAAAGGAAAGCCTGGGGGAAAAAATGAGAATTATCTTCTTCTCGACAAGTTTTCAAACCATGAGGACAATTTTTTACATTCAAGAGAAAATCAACTTTGTAAGTGGATTGGGCCCACAAATTACACACAAAACATCTTAAGATGATAATGGAAACAATCTAACCATTTTGGAAAAGGTATACTAAATGGAATTCAATTAAGTAGACATTTCCTTACGGGGTACTCTATTCCTAGTTCTCTAAAACTTAATGGGAAATGGAAAAGTATGTATGAAAGAAAGTTACCATTGGACTAATACAAATAGTGAAAAGTCACCAAAATATCTATTAGAGCTTTGACATTTACTATTTCAATAGATTTATCCTTTAATTCATTCGTGTGATGCAAATCTTGAAGATCAATGGATGAATTGAGACTCCTATATAGATTGAAACATAACAATTACTCAAACTACTACTTTTTCTTGAACTATTATTCTACTAAATTACACAATGCTTTCAAATAGTCTATATTTGTGAATTCAATATCCTATTCTTCATCTATATTCAAAATTTCAATTTACTTCATTCTTAGACAAAATGGCAACCAGATTTGTGGGTTTTGATGGGCTAAATGGAATCAAGTCCACATTATAGAATTTCATAGCTAATTCACTCCATTTTTATGATATGCAAGATTTCCAAAGGAGGTTGAAGTCAGAGTTGATTCATCACATAATTGAGAAGCTCTGAGGATGTGGGCTAGTAGAGGTAACTAGTTTTTTGGTCACTAGTACACTTGACATCATTTTTTTGATGAATATTAGTCAAAATTTTGACCCAGGTTGGTCAAAATGTTGACCAACGAATTCATCAAAAATTTTCTCATCAAAATTTTGACCAACTCACTAGTTGGTCAAAATTTTGACTAATCCATTGGTCAAAATCTTTCAAAAGCCTTGTGCAATTTCTACCAAGCATCGATTAAAATTTTGACCTATGCTTGGTAGAAAACTACTAGGAATTGGTCGAAATTGCAACCAATGCTTGGTCAAAAATTACCAGGCATTGGTTGAAATTTTGACCAATGCTTGGTCAAATTATTTTTTGCAGCATTCTATAAAATAGTTCACATGAATTGCTTATGATTTGACATTTTGCATGCATCCTATACTCTCTCATCCTGATGATGGGTTATAGAGAGTGATCTAAAACGATGATGCTAAGAAACACACACAATCAAAACCAAAACAAACTTGCATTACAAATGGATCGTGGAAATTTGATATTTTTAATTTTGCATGCATGTCTACTAGGGCAATCACAACTTAAACATATATATAATCTCATCAAATTAGTTATATATATTTTTAAGTTGTGATTGTCCTAGTAGACATGCATGTAAAATTAACAATATCTTATTTCCACAATCCATTTGTAATACAAGTTCATTTTGGATTTGATTGTATGTTTTTTTTAGCATCATCATTTTAGATCACTCTCTATAATCCATTATTAGGATGAGAGAGTGCAAGATGCATGCAAAATGTCAAATCATAGGTAAGGCATGTGAACTATTTATAGAATGCCTCAAAGAAATGTAGTCTCTTTGCAAGCCATGATTGTAGTATACACAAAAAATGGATTAAGAACTCCTCCTCCTCACTGATTAACTTACACCATAAACTAACAGTCTTCATCTTTTTTGTGGGTTCCTATCCCCTATGTGAGTGTTGATGTAGAAGAAAAAGTGGAAAAATAAATGAAAGCATGTTGAATAAGGTTTCTAATCTCAACTTGGTCAACATTTTTTATTTAAGGGCTATGGGCTGGGTAATTCTTCAATGTCCAATTAGGGGTAGCATTGCATCCTCTTTACCTATTACATGTACAACCCTAGGAGGAAATAGGTTGTTGGCTAGTTCTTCTAGCCTTACACTTTCTTCTTTGCAGGTTTTTCTTAAACACATCTCTATATCCATCCCTAGTTTCAAGAAATTTGGCAATGCATCTATTAGAGAACCTATTAATGACAAAGAAACCTAAATTACACTCAGGAATAGGAATCTTCCTTGTTATGCATTCACATACAACATAAATTTTGTACTTTAGTTGTGCAGATATTGGTACAATTGGAGCTCCATCAGCAATGGTACCCTAATAGAACCAAAACATTTACAACACCTTAGAGTCAAAAGGAAAAACAAATGCCGATATTAGAATTGGTAACAATCATCAATGCATTTAGCATTGAGATTAAATATATTTAAAATGCACATAATGAATTTCAACTTACCTAAATAAATTTTTGAATTGCCTCATGCTGGTTGTTTGCTACACTCTCCTAGATCAAGTCAATTTTGTTCTATAGAATAATAATATGATGAATATTTGTATAAATAAATTACAAATCACTAAACTAAGTTATTATTATACACACTGGGCAATCAACAAATGAAACATATCATAAAAGCTTCATGCATGCATTTTCAAATCCAGGGACACCACACAAAGAATAGTCTTCTTTTCCACTACCATATGCCTTGCAATGTGAATTGAATGACGTTAGTTATTTACCATGATCCAAACCAAAGAGAAAAGCATCATTCCACTTTCATAAACCTTTCAATCATCCATTATGAATAAGAAATAGTACTTATCCAAACCATCCTTGTTCACAATGTCCTCTATACATATGTATGAGGGCCTAAAAATTTAGCAAATTTTAGATAGAACACAAGTAGGAAAACAATAACTTGTTGGAAAGATGTGTCAATTTTAGCATATGGTTGACTTACCTCAAACAAGCTTCACCCTCAGAGCCAATTGAAGATGAAGACGATAATTTCTATTTCATACAAAATTAAGAGAACAACTAAAACAAATTAATAATAAAGGAAATAAGGTATGTAAGTTTGAGCTTCACTTCATTTCAAGAATACTTTAATATTCTCTACTTAACAAGGCCAACCATGTAAAGGTGGAAGCTCATCTGGCCTTACCCCCTACCCCCTAACATCAATCTAAATTCCACATTAACATCTAATTACATACTTCATTCATTTCATTCATCCATTTATGAACTATAGCATTCAATCAATACAATCACATAACACTCATTAATATGATATATATAAATCTCCATACATACATACATACATACATACATACATACATACATACATATATATACATATATATATATATATATATATATATATATATATATATATATATATATATATATATATATATATATATATATATATATATATATTAGAGATTAACTTGCACCACAAATTGATGATCTTCATCTTTGTTGTGGGTTATGGCTTGGGGAATTCTTCATTTGGAGAGAAGGTTTCCATCATGGCAGTAGCGCATAAAATATCTCAAGGTTAAACTGATATAAGCTGCTTGAGCTCAAAGTTCTATAGTCCATAGACTAAGAGGCAAGGGATTTTTGTTATATCCTCACTTAGAGTTCCTTTTGGTCTATCTTCTAACTTAAGACCCCTACCACCCAATGCTTTTCTAACAAACCCAATTCAACAACTTCCTTACAATGAACAATTTTCCCTACGCTTATTTGACAGTGAGCCATTGGGCTTTGTATCCTTTCCCTTATCTTTACTACCCTTGCTTACTATGCATTTACCAAAAAACCACCAGCACCTACAAGAAACCCTCTCAGAAAAGGAAAACAGCCAAAGAAACATTATTCTCAAGCTAAAATTGATGTATTATACTGAGGCCCAACACCTCAAAATGATGGAAAACCTTAAATTCCCATGCAAATCTGTAACTCATATTGGGCCTACAATAGATGAATTATGCATCAATCCCCAATGGACTAGTATAATTTACTATTTCCATGCATAACTTCACTTTGATTCATATCTCCATAAGGCAATACATTAAATGTGAATCAAACACTCTGTTGTAAAACCTCGACAATACTAAAATGTGATCAGCACTAATTAAGCACCATTCCCATATAGACGGTTGTAATTCATAATTACCATGCATTATTTGATTTTGATTGATATCTCCTTGAGACAATGCATCAAATTGGAGTGAAACATAGTCTGCCAAAAAACCTTTAACAAGACTTAAAAGTTAAATGTTCTCAATAATAAGGTATGCCATTTGTAATGAGCAAAGCGCTTTCAGAATTGTACTGGGTGATTGATATCTCCTTGAGACAATGCATTAAATTGGAGTGAGACATTGTCTACTGGAAAATTCTTTAACAAGATTAAAATGTGATCAATACTAAGGTATCTACATAAATGCAATTTTAAATATGTGTGTGTGTGTAGAGATTTATATGTGTATATATAAATATACATTTATATATACATATATACATATATAAATATCTATACATATATATATATATTTATGTATAGAGATTTATATATGTATAAATGTATATATATAAATACATATATACATATATAAATCTCTCTCTCTCTCTCTCTCTCTCTCTCTCTCTCTCTCTCTCTCTCTCTCTCTATATATATATATATATATATATATATATATATATATATATATATATATATATATATATATATATATATATGAGATTAACTTGCACCAGTGATTAATAGTGATTAACTTGCACCATAGACTGATGGTCTTTAGCTTTGTTGTCGCCTATGGACTAGGCAATTCTTTATTTGGAAAGAAGGTTTCTATCATGGTAGTAGTGCATAAAATATCTAAAGGTAAAATTGATCTAAGCTGATTGAGCTCAAAGTTCCATAGTCAATAGACCAAGAGGCAAGGAAAGAGCTCACACCATTGAAACTAAGAAAAAAAGTTGCTCAATTTGCCAAGAAAACTATTGATGCTCAAAGGAAATTGTTTATGAGATATGGAATATGGGGAGAGTGGGACAATCCCTATTTGACACTTGCAGAGATAGCTTTCTATACATATAATGTTGGTATCAATTTCATAATGTATTTTGGAAATTTCAATTTAACAATTGCAAGATTTGACAACTATCTCACAAAGTGGGTGCTGCTAGTGTTCTCACATATTTGTCAATAGGCATGGTATCTACATGGTGACTAAGAAGAATTTTTCTATTTTTTGTCTTGGTGCCTAAGTTTATTTTTAAGGGTTTACATATAGTTTTGTTGTAAGGGTTTACTATTGGAAATCTAATTTAAAAGCTCATTGTTGTTGAAGATCAAAGAGGGAAATTATTGTAAAAGAATGTTTTCAATCATTGCTTTTCCATTGATGTAAAACCTACTATTTGTAGGGATGATATTTTTTTATAAGATCCAAGCACTATCACTTAGTTTATTGATGAAGAGGATTTGATCAACAAGATGTAACAAGAGCATCTAAAGGAAAGGTTGAGTTATGATGTTCTAATGAAGTGCAAGGATCAGTTAAGACAATGGTTAAGTAATGTATTGATGATATACTTATAGACACAGAGGTTGGTCACACTTAGAAACATTAGAGGAAGAAGTTGTAACAAGGTTGATTGCAAAGCTTAGACTAAAATCTTTAGTGGGTGCCAAGTAAGTTAGTTGAAGCCGAGCAAATTCTCAGTAGAAGACAAGTAACAAAAAAATCTAGTGTGTGCCAAGTGAAGATTAGGTGCCAAGCATTAGAAAATTTTTAATTAGTGTCGAGTGATCTTCATGTGCTGAGTGATCTTCATGTGCCAAGTGATATTCATGTGCTGAGTGATATAGTATGTTCTGAGCACCAGTATTTGAGTAGTGCCGAGCTACTAAATTATTTCAAATGATGAAGATTTGCCAAAACTAAGATGACATAGTGGTTGCATTGAATTTTGTGAACAAGTTGGAAGATAAGGATGATGAGTTGTTGGCACAAAATCTTATGCAAACCATTTTTGGCAAATTCTAAAGGATTATTTAAGAAGTTTCTAGAGGAAATAGAATATGGGTTAGACACAATGAATCCTACCTAATCCATGTGAATTGAAATTGAAAAATGGAAGAATCAAGTGGAAAAAGGAACTCTAAGACTTCTATTTAATGATTCATAGACCAAGAAGCAGAAAGTAGTTGATATTATTGCTATTGAAGTGCCAAATCTATGAAGTGATTAAAAGGGTGTCAAGAAGGAGACATCTAGGAGAAGGAAGAGCACAAAGGTTCTACTTCTATTAGTGGTCATGAAGAGATGATTGCATTGGTATACTGAGTATGAAGACTCAAGAGGACAAAGCTTGAAAGGGAAGGCAAGCTATCAAGAGTTGCAAAGATTGAACGCCAGGAAAGGTTATGAGTTGAGAAGTGATATGAGATTTTAAAGATAAGTTGTATGTTGTAGTTAGGTCAATATTTTCTAATACTCTCTAGCAATTGTATTAGATTTGAAATTACTATGGACTTAGGTTGGCCTAACAGCCATTTGGAAATCCTTTAACAGGGTGGCATTTTAAGTGAATGTTCTAAAATCATCTAACCAGGCCCACTTCTAATAGGGTGGTTAAATACTCTAACAACGTCACATTTAACAGTGTGTTGTAAGCCTTTAACAAGGCAGGTCTTTCATAGGGCATCACTTCAGAAGGGATAAAATTGAGTAGCATGTTACTAGTGGTTTTTCCCAAATTTGGTTTCCCTTTAAATCATTGTTTCATGTGTTGATTTCTCGTGTCTTTTACTTGCATGTTAATTTATAGTAACGTGCTAATTAGATAAGTTAAATCTTGGATGAATGAATGGTTGACTATTTTTAGCACACTTATGAAAGGTTTGAATGGGACATTTGGACCTTGAATAATAGATTCACCCCCCCACCCCCCCCACCTATTATTCTAAAGCAACTCTAACAATTGGTATCAGCAGATAACAATTGGTATCAGAGCCATCTGCTAATTTAGTTTCAAGGTACTATTAGCATAAAGATCAAGATGTCCAAGAGAGAAGTTCCCAATCTTAACAAAGAAAACTTTTTTGCATGGAAGATTTTGATGAAATTGTATCTTGGATCAATAGGTGACTATGAAAAAACTTCAATCAGAATAGAGCATGTAACTCCAGTAGGACCCCTCACTACAGATGACTTAAAAAAAAAAAAGGAGCATAACCAAGCAATGTTGGAAATTGCATCTGCACTTAGCTATGCTAAATATGATGACATCAAAGAATTTAATACTACATTCAAAATGTGGAAAACCTTATCAAATATCTATGGAGGTGATCAAAATGTCTAGAGAACAAAGAGAGAAAGCCTAAAGGGAAATTTGCTGACATGAAAATGGAAGAAGGTGAAAATGTTGCTCAATATGCTACAAGAATAAAAGAAGTGGTGAGTGCAATAAAAAGTCTAGGTGGACAATTGGAAGAAGAAACATCCATCAGTAGATACTTAAGAACTCTACTCCCTATTTATGCTATAAGAGTTTCAACCATCCAAGAGATGAGGTGTGTACAAGGGAACACACTAACCTTTGAAGGAATAGTTGGAAGACTAACTACATTTGAGTTATCCAATTTTGACAACTACATACCTGAGAACTTTGAATCTACTTTCAAGGCCAAGATGACAATGAAAGACACTAAGGAGGACACATTAAGCAAGACAAGAAGAAAAGGAAAACATGCATCCAGTGATAGTAGCATAGATGAGGAAGATGTGAAACAATTAGAATCATTACTGGCTAGGAGATTCCATACAAGAAAAGGAAAATTCAAAGGTAAGCTTCCTATCATATGTTTCAATTACAAGGATAAAGGCAAGAGATGCTACATTGTTGAAGAAAACTCTGATGAAAATGATGATATAGTAGTCTATGTAGCTATGAAGGATGAATTAGAGAAAGATGAAGATGAAGAAATAGCATTAGTTACCTGTGTGAACAAGAATGACAAGTGGATCATAGACAATGGATGCTCACATCACATGATAGGAGATAAAAGTAAGTTCATTTCCTTTACTCAATATGATGGGAATATCATTATATTTGGTAATGATGCCCCATGTCAAACCAATGAAAAGGGCTCTATCAAACTTATAGAGAAAATTTCATGTGATAATGCATACTATGTTGAAGGATTGAACTACAACTTGTTGAGTGTATCAAAACTAGGCAATGTAGGTTGCAAAGTTGAATTTGGAAACAAAATTGCCAAGATCTATGACACTGATGGAAATTTGATAAGAAAAGGTGAACAAACTAGGAGTAATCTATTTTACCTAGATATGGAAGAAGCAACATGTCTCATTGTTAGACTTGATGATGTGTGGATGTGGCATAAAAGGTTGTGTCATGTAAATTTTGATAATCTAATCAACATTAGAAAGAAGAACAAAGTTAGAGGGTTACCCAAGTTGAAGAAACTTGAAAACACAATGTGTAAACATTGTCAACTAGGGAAAATGACTAAGTCTAGTTTCAAAAGCAAAACACACACTTTTAATGAGGTACTAGAGTTAGTTCATATAGACTTATGTGGCCCAATAGAAGTGAAAAGCTACCTAGGAGATAGATACATAATGCTATTTGTAGATGATTATTCCAGGATAATGACTACTGTGTTTCTAAAGAAAAAATTTGATGCATTCCAAATGTTTAAGTGGTATTTGGCTAGAATTGAGAAGGAAATAGGAAAGAACCTAAAATGCCTAAGGTCAGACAAAGGAGGTGAGTTCACATCAAGAGAGTTTGAAACATTATGCAATGACAAAAGTATAAAAAGGAAAACATCAACACCAAGAAGTCTACCATAGAATAGTATTATTGAAAGGAGAAATATGTCAGTGATTGACTGTGCTAGAACCTTGAGGATGGAGAAAAATGTTGGACTAAAATATTGGAGAGAAGCTATAAGTATTGCAGTCTACACACTGAATAGATTTCAAATCAAGAAAGATACAAATGCAACAACCTTTGAATTATGGTATGGTCATTCACCTAATGTTAAAAATTTCAAAGTGTTTTTCTATAAATGCTATATTCTAAAAGACACTAGAAATGGCAAGTTTGATGCAAAATGTGATGAAGGTATATTTCTTGGATACTCCACTAGAAGTAAGGCATATATGTGTTTGAATACTAACACTAACAAAATTTTGGAGTGTGCAAATGTAAATTTTGATGAGCATGAAAAAGTCTAGGTTGATGAGTCAAAGAAAATAGAGGATTATAGATCATTTGTATACTTCTATGAAGGAATGACAGTTGAAGACAATGTTGCAAATCAAGTTAGGAATCAACAACAAACTTTAGTATCAGCTGAGTCTCAACAAGTAAATGCTGAGTTACATTCAGAAGCTGAGCTATAGAATGTAGAAAATGCACATTTTGGTTCTAAGAATAGTATGAAAGAAAGAAATGATGAAATGGTAGAAGAAGAAGAACAAAATGACTCTGAAGCTAAAGGATCAAACATGGAAAGAAGGATTGAACCCAGATTAGCCAAGTATGTAAGAAGATATCACCCTCCAGATCAAATCATTGGTGATAAAGATGCTAGACCAATGACAAAGAATAGACTAAGGAATGAATCATGTCTAATGAGCAAGGTTGAACCCAAAATAATCAAAGATGCACTACAAGATGATGACTAGTATAAGGTCATAAAAGAAGAGATAGATCAGATTGAGAAGAACAAAACTTGGTCTCTAGTTCCCAAACTAGCTGATAAGAATGTGATTGGTATCAAGTGGGTGTTTAGAAACAAACTTGATGAGAATGGTGAAATAACAAGAAATAAATCCAGATTAGTTTGCAAAAGCTATGCACAAGAAGAAGGACTAGATTATGGAGAGACATTTGCCCTTGTTGCAAGAATGGAAGGAGTAAGAAGATTACTTGCATATGCTGCATATAAAGGATTCAAAGTCTATTAGATGGATTTGAAGATAGCTTTTCTTAATGGTATACTGGAAGAGGAAGTCTCTATAGAACAACCAAAGGGATTTGTTGATAAGAAGAACAAGGACATGGTTTGCAAGCTACACAAAGCACTTTATGGATTAAAGCAAGCACCTAGAGCATGGTATGAAAGGTTGTACAAATATCTTATAAAGCAAACATTTGAAAGAACATATGACAACAACAACTTGTACATTAAATATGGAGAAGGTAAAGGCATTTTGATATCAAAAATCTTTGTTGACGATATAATATTTGGAGGAAAATTTGTTTTATGCAAAGATTTTATTGATCAAATGAAGCATGAATTTGAGATGTCAATGTTTGGAGAAATCAAATTCTTTGTTGGATTACAATTACATTAGTTGAAGCATGGCATATTTTTGACCTAATCTAGATACATCAAGGAAGTACTCAAAACATTTTGTCTAGAAGACTCAAAACCAGTTAGTACACCAATAGCAATAGGTCATAAACCATCCAAGAATGATGAATCTACTGAAGTAAATCAGACATTGTATAGGTCAATGATTGGAAAGCTACAATATGTTGTACATAGTAGACCTGACATTGCATTAGCTATTGGAATAGTAGTAGGATTTTCTGCCAATCCAAGAGAAAATGACTTAATGGAAGTGAAGAGAATATTGAGATACTTGAAAGGAACTAATGACTTTGGTTTATACTATAAGAGGAATGAGAAGTTTGAACTAAAATCTTACACTGATGTAGATTGGGGAGGCAGCATTGAAGATAGAAAAAGCACTAGTGGAGGAGCACTTTTCTTAGGAAAGAGGTTGATTAAATGGACAAGCAAAAAGAAAAGTTGCACCTCACAATCTACTGTTGAAGCTAAATATGTGGCAGCTACTATAAATTGCACCAATATTGTGTGGATCAAACATTTTTTGCAAGGTATGAAGGAAGAAATAACTGGCCTGTGATACTCTATTGTGATAATACAAGTCCTATTAACATAACAAAGAACCCTGTAATGGATGCCAAAACTAAGCATATTGCAATCAAGTATCACTATGTAAGAAAGCTAGTGGAAGAAAAACAAGTAAAGATGGAATATGTTAGCTGAAAGGAACAAATTGTTGATATCTTCACAAAAGCATTACCTAAAGATTATTTTGAGTATATTAGAGCTAAGTTAGGGTTGATACCCCTAGCTAAGGCTACTTGAACCAAAAGGAAAGAATGCCCTGCATCAAATAAGTTGAATGTTGAATATTTTACACATTGATGCAGAGGATGTTTACTTTGGGTTTTATGCCCGAAGTAGTAGAAGTGCTAAAATTTCAAATCAATCACAAGCAAGGTGATAGAGGGAGACATTAACTAAACTTGTAAGAGCTACACCTGCATATTAAGATGCTAATATGTCTTTGGCATTGTTGTCAAAGAGGGAGAAGTGAGAAACTGATCAACAACTATTAAAGATAAAGGATTAGAAAAGAAGAAGGAGATAGTAGACAACTAGAATAAAGATAAAGGCAGATTTCAGAGGTTGATCAGAATAGCAAAAGATGAATAATATAGAGGGAGAAAGATAAAGATGAAGGATACAATAGTAAAGAGGGAGAAGTGAAATGAAGCAATTAGAATAGTAGAAGGAGATGTGATGTTACAATTTACTTTGTGGCATTTGACTTACTATTCTAACCTAGTTAGTTTTTGGATGAATAGTTTAGTCTGATGGTTGATCATTTTGGTTTGCCATCAATGCCAAAGAGGGAGATTTTCAGAAATCTAATTGAAAAGCTCATTTATGTTGAAGATCAAAGAGGGAAATTATTGTAAAAGAATGTTTTCAATCATTGCTTTTCCATTAATGTCAAACTTGCTATTTGCAGGGATGATATCTTCTTATAAGATCCAAGTACTATCACTTAGTTGATTGATGAAGAGGATTTGATCAACAAGATGTAACAAGAGCACTAAAGGAAAGGTTGAGTTATGATTTTATAATGAAGTACAAGGATCTGTTAATACAATGGTTAAGTAATGTATTGATGACATACTCATAGACACAGAGGTTGGTCACACTTAGAAATATTAGAGGAAGAAGTTGTAACAAGGTTGATTGCAAAGGTTAGACTAAAATATTTAGTGGGTGCCAAGTAAGTTAGTTGAAGACAAGAAAATTCTTAGTAGAAGTTGAGTAAAAAAAAATTCTAGTGTGTTCTGAGTGAAGATCAGGTGTTGAGCATCAAAAAAAATTTAGTTTGTGCTTAGTGATCTTCATGTGCCGAGTTATCTTCAAGTGCCAAGCATCAGGAAAAACTTAGTTGATGCCGAGTGATACAGTATGTGTCGAGCACCGATATTTTAATAGTGTTGAGTTGCTATATTATTTCAAATGATGAAGATTTTCCAAAACTAAGCTAACATAGTGGTTGGATTGAATTTTGGATGATGAGTTGTTGGTACAAAATCTTATGTAAACGATTTTTGGAAAAAATCTAAAGGATTATTCAAGAATTTTCTAAAGGAAATAGAATATGGGTTAGATACAATGAATCCTACCTAATCCATGTGAATTGAAATTGAAAAATGGAAGAATCAAGTGGGAAAAGGAACTCTAAGACATCTATTTAAGGATTAATAGACCAAGAAGCAGAAAGCAACTAATACTATTGCTACTGAAGTGCCAAATTTGCGAAGTGATTAAAAGGGTCTCCAGAAGCAGACATCTAGGAGAAGGAAGAGCACAAAGGTTCTGCTTCTATGAGTGGTCATGAAGAGATGATTGCACTGGTATATTGAGTATGAAGACTCAAGAGGACAAAGCTTGAAAGGGAAGGCAAGCTATCAAAAGTTGCAAAGATTGAAGGCCAGGCAAGGGTATGAGGTGAGAAGTGATCTGAGATCTCCAAGATAAGTTGTAGTCAAGTCAAGATTTTCTAATACTCTCTAGAAATTGTATTAGATTTGAAATTACTATGGACTTAGGTTGGCCTAACAACCATTTGGAAATCCTTTAACAGGGTGGCATTTTAAGTGAATGTTCTAAAATCTTCTAACCAGGCCCACTTCTAATAGGGTGGTTAAATCCTCTAACAAGGTCACATTTAACAGTGTGTTGTAAGCCTTTAATAGGGCTGGCCTTTCACAGGGAATCACTTCAAAAGTATGAAAATTGAATAGCATGTTACTGGTGGTTTTTTCCAAATTGGATTTCCACGTAAATCACTGTGTCATATGTTAATTTCTTGTGTGTTTTACTTGCATGTTAATTTATAGTAACTTGCTAATTAGATAAGCTAAAGCTTGGATGAATGAATGGTTGAATGTTTTCAGTACACTTAGGAAAGGTTTGAATGGGACATTTGGACCTTGAATAACTAATTCATCCCACCCCCAATCTTAGTTATTCTAAAGCAATTCTAACATTTACATTACTATTCTACAATCATATGGTGTTCTTCATATTGATTCACAAATAAATATTTCTACTTTCATTGATATGCCTACCTTTACTAGTTTGAAAATCATTACTCCAGACTCTTTATGAATGACAAAGCCAACTTTCCTTTAGATCAAGGGTAAGTATCCTTTTGGTGATAGTGTCATGATCTTCATACATTTGACTATAATAAGGAATTTTATGTTCTTTTGTTACTCATCTATTCACCTAGAATGATAGAACATCACTTTCAATATTCTCCATAGTGTATATGACCTTGGGAACCTAAGGGCCAAAATGAACCGAAAATATGATGAAACTCTAGCTGGACAAAAAATGTCATCCTACTACTTTTAAAATTCTTCATCTATTCATTTTGAAGGGAAATGTTTCCATTTCATTGCCTTTTTACTCTCTCTAAGCTTTAAAGTTTAAGCCTAGTAGACATAAACATAAATATGGTTTCAACATCTATAGAAGTGGATTCATATATGGTCTTCAAACTATGACAATCTTTATGTTTCCACCACAAAATTTTTAAGTGTTCGATCTAAATTCACTTTGATTTTATTGGTATCAATGTGGATTGAAATATATCCCATCCATTAATCATTTTTTCAAACATTCTTTTGTTTTTATCCCACATTAAAATTCATAATAATAGTCTTTTTAGCCATTCAATGATAGAAATTGTTGTGATGTCACTGATACCAAGTGTGAAATAGATTATTATCCTCAAATCTTCATGTAGACACCAAATAGGGACAAAATCTATGTTTTCTATTTTTGAATCACCCTCTGTTATCAACAATAGATGTTAGTTACTAGGTGAGTAAAGAAGACACCTAAAAGGTGAAGTGCAGAAAATATAGTAGTAGATTTCTGCTGGATGACAAATCACAATATCCAGACATCATAAAAATAGCTGAATTCCATCAAAATAAAATAGGTTTCCACAAAGAAAATTTATTTTTGGTCTCTTTCTGTATTTGAAATAGGTCATAAGTTTGTAAAAAATTCTTGCAGTATATTAGGCAATTTAGGTACAGAAAGGATGTCACCTTAGAATCCATTTCAGATATCCTCTCTAACTAGCATTTTTGTGTATTGTAACACAAAAAATATAGTTGGGAGTGTGATATCATCAAGAAATACATCAAAATTGGCAAACTCTGTCAATCTATAGAAAGAAATGAGCCAAAAGATTATATCTAGTAACAATTCACAATTAAAAGAATTTGAGGAATCTAATTCCACATCTATAAAAGGAGGGTTATTTGATTCTTGGCCACTTTCAATACATACTTTCAACACTTGAAATATAAAGATAAACTAGAGAACAATGGTTGAGAGAAATCTACTATTCTTGATTCCATCAATAACTTTCCTATTTCCATTAATAATTTGTGAATGAAGGGTCTCAAACATATTCCTATAGTATAAGTCTATAATTATATGGAGAAGACTATTTGTTCTTAGGAAGTGGAAAACAATAACTTGTACTTAAGTCCAAGCCATCATCTTCACCATAGGAAGAAAAGGATAAAGCTCTACTTGGAGGAGGTTAAGGAATTTTATAGGAAAAACACACTCAATATATTCAAAAATCCCTCTATAAATACTGCAAATGATGTTGGAGATGCATTGATCCTAAAATTACTTCTACCTAGTTCTTCCTAACTAGAATAAGTTGAAAAATATCCATGGAAGCATATAGTTGACTTACTTCAAACAAGCTTCACCCTCAGAGCCAATTTAACAACACATGAACCAAAAATAGAGAAATTGTGGGATGAGAAACATATATTAAATAGGGTTGCAAACAAGAACACGAGGGATATTTTTACTCTTCACAATGGTTCCCCTTATGTCAATGGAGATTTGCATGTTGGGTGTGCCTTGAACAAGATATTGAAAGATTTATCAATAGATATAAGATACTTGAAGGGTATAAGGTGCTTTAGATCCTTCACTCCTACAACTCTTGTGCTTCATGAAATTTGATGAAATAGAAGCCAGTGATCACTCAAGATCACACGACTAGAGTAAACTAAGGATGCAAAGAAGAATATTACAATCATCAATCTCTGACAGATTGGAAATCAGTGATCACTCAAGATCATGTGGTTGTCTAGTAAAATAATCTGAGAAATTTAAACATTTATACTGCAAATAAAAGATTGCAATTCTAGAATTGCAAGATAACAATCATTTGAAAACAATAAAAAATATATATAGATCACACCAAGTGAAGATTTCAAGTATATAAAAGCTCTGAGATGAGAAAAATTTCAAACTACTTATGGATGTTACACATGTACAAGTATCTAGAAAAAATCCCTTTTGGCACTCAGAAGTGTGAGAAACAATGGTACAACAAATTTATGATAGATATAAGGCTGTAGACCTCACAAGTCAAAGAATATTTCCATGTGAAAGTGTGATGGCAGACCATATGAATTCTTGATGGTTCACTGATCATAGAGAACACCATGTAAAGAAACCTAAGAATCTAAACATAAATACTGCAAATAGAAGTTAACAACCCTAGCATTTCAAGACAAATCATCTGGAAACATTAAAAAATATGTAGATTACACCAAAGTGAAGATTTCAAGTAAATAGTATCCTGGAGATGAGAACCATTTCAAATTACTTATGCAGGTTGTAGACATACACATATATAACAAAATTTCTTTTTGACACCTAGAAGTGCAAGAAATAATGGTACAACACATTTGTGACAGATATAAGGCTATTAGACTTGCAAGTCAAAGGTTTTTTTCTGCATGAGAACAAGAACGTAGAGCATATGAGTTCTTAATAGTTTGTATGATGATAAAGAACACAATGTATATCTTGTAGAGGATTAGAAAGCTAGCATAAATCTAAAATCTACATCAATACCATCTATTTTGATAAACAAAGGTAAAAGATGCTATGTATATTCAATTTTCTAACACAATAAATGTAGAGAGGAGGTGAGAAAGGAATTCCCAAACCTAGAATTTGTGACCCTTGATATTGTTGCAGTAAACATTCTCACATTCCCAAAATTCCAAAAGTAATAGGAAAATATCAAAATCTACTCTAATGTCCTTATTCTCAATGACCATGTTGTAAAAGCTCTAAAATATTGCTTTGCATACAGAGTAGAAGAAAAGTTCTTCTGGACCACAAATGTTGGTTTCATATATGTTTTGAACAAAAACTATATAAGAAATGTGTTAAGAAAGAGACTACAAAATTATACAAGTAGAAGCTAGTGCATAAATATAGGTTTGGAAAATAGAAAACATTTAACTTATAATTGGATCAACATTACTATGTACACAAGTCCAAACCCTCACCTACCCTATAGTTTAAAAAATCTCCAAAAAATGAAGAGACAAGTAAATTGATGCACAGAGCTGACACATCCACCTAAAAAGATATTTTTATTGGCAAAGTTGTTCACAATCCAAAAAATCATATCCAAATCTTAATTGTGATTCTGATCCCTAGATTATTGGCTCAAAACACACAATGATAAACATGTGGAACATGGACAAGAAAAATAATATAGGTCACATCTAGAAAATAGTTTAGACATGGTAAAGTTGATACTAAAGTCAACCAAACAACAAATAATGTGAAATCATAATGGAAGAGTGAACAATGGGTAATGCATGATATGCAAAAAGGGAGATTGGAAAACTTGGAAGACAATGACCAAAAAGGAAATTCAAGACTACTGAATGGAAAAATCAAATTTCTTATAATAGTCATGAGTGAAGCCATAAGTAAATGAGTGGTCTCGACCTATTCCTAATATATGTGTAACCTTATAAAATTCCATACAACTGAGTAACATCATAAAATTCCACATAGCTTAGTAACATCATAAATCTTACAAGGCCTTATGATAGAATGTGAGCTTCCTTCTCAAAGTTATTATAATGAGATTAAACAACATTTATACTCATAAACTCAAAAATTTAGAAAATAATATTTCAAATGTAATATAATTATTCTATGGGATGTGTGTGCACCTATGCAATAATTTGATACTATTGACAGTCAAGAAAATGACAACAAACAAAATTAGCATAAAAATAACTCTCCTACTACTCGCACCTTTTTACTGGCTTCCTCCTAGCCTCCTTGTTTTCTATCCTAGTAGTTCCTTGGCTTCCCCCTTTCAATAACCATTTAAACATGTTGAAATCATTTAGATAAATATTAAAAAGAGTAAAAATTATTTAAATTTCAAATTTTACAAGGAAACTCATATTTATTATAATTTTCTAGTTAATATGAGCCAAAAAGAGAAAGCACACTTTCAAAGGTAATAATGATGAATTCAATCTAAAATACAAATGAAAATATTTTTTATTGCAATAAAAGAATTTATTTATTTTCAAAAAGCTACATGCATATAGATTATATCATTGCAAAATGATGTAGAGTTTATAGATAAACATCAAAAATGAAAAAATTCCAAGCCTTGGAGAGAAAGTTTGTGTCAAATTCTTCTCATGCTATCTTTGTAAAGTGTGATATGTTGAAAAGCCTGAACCCGTGTGATTTTTCTATTGTTTGAATCCTACAACTAGGAAATAATAAAGTGGGGTATGCTATGAGCAATAGACTCTGCCATGGCAAGAAAAAATCAACAAAGATATTATAGTTGGATGTCTCCTCCCTCAAATGTTGAAATTAATACAGATAGTTCATCTCATGGGAATCAAGTTCATGTTGGCATTGGAGGTATAAGGAGAGATGGGGATGGTTATGCTACATTCTTATTTTCTATTTGTAAGGGTCACCACTCTAATAATATAATGGAGTCCCTTGTTATTATAGTTGTTGTTGAGCAAGGGTGTTCTTTAGGATAGAGGATCATAATGATTGAGTTGAATTCTCATATTAGTATAGATCACCAAATAGTCAAAAAATGGAAGATGCCAATTGGAAATTAGCATAAATTGTTAGAAAAACCCTTTACCCAATGTGATTCTTTGTGATTTTTCTCCTTCTATCATATACCTAGAGAGTGCAATTGAGTTGTTGATTGTCTAGCGAAGTGGACTTTTGAAAATGTTGGGGATTGGGATATTGCTCGGAGAGATGATCTTCCTCCTTATTACCTTGAAGTTTTAGATAGGCTTTTTCTTAATAACATAAATATTTAATGAGTTTCTTGTACTTGGTTTGAATAAAATTTACCTCCTTTTTACAAAAAATAATAATTATGTAGCTGACTCTCTTTCCATTATCCACTTTCTGATGAAGGGCAAAACCACCTGTACCAACTCACAACCAAGATCACAACAAAATGGAGACAAAGAGATGAAAAAATTCTTCATAAAGCATCCATTAATACTTGAAATTCATTACAATATTCTCCAAATGGAAAATCTCCAAACTCTTATGATATAAGAGAGATTCCTCACTAAGGGTTTCCAACTAGAAGAGCTTACAACAAAGATCTTGTTCGTTACACCTTGAGAGCTTCCTTACAAGAGATTACATTCGAAGAGCTTCTACAAGAAATTAAATTTGAAGAGCTTCTACTTCCCAAACTTCTACTTCTCAAGCTTTCTTAGACGAGATTACATTTGAAGAGCTTGATTACAAATGAACATAAGCCTTCCTTAACACCCAATGCATGACTCATCTACAACCTTCTAGAATTCCACCTACAACCTTCTACAATATCTACAACTTACTAGAATTTCCACCTAAATACAACTAAGCACCACCATGTGGCCCAATTAGAAATTTGCATTTCCTTTATGGATCACAACAAATATTAAATGCATGGTTTAAGGAACTCTCCACAAACTTCTAAGATGCCATCTACACACCTCACTTTTCTCAAAATAATATTAGTTTATTGAGGACTTGACATGAAAATAGACAAACCAAAACAAAATGTTTCCAAGGGATGTTGTTGCTTCTCTCTTAAACCATCTTCCAATCCTATAACTTTTGTCTTTCTCCTCACCCTTCCCATCCTTCTTATCTTCCCTATAATCTTAGCACTTATCACCTTATGCAACCTAATTGTGTTGCTTAATCTCCATGTGGAATGATGTCGCTAGACCTCTTCATAATAAGAGTTGAATTCAATGGTGGAATTTTTCTATTACCTATTGTACTAGCTTTTACCTAAGATCTCAAGGGAATAAATGGCTAAAAGGTCTAGAATGGAAAACATTTTTAAGGTACCAATCAGAAAAAAGTAGAACTCTTTGAATTCTTGCAGCAACTAATAAATCTCTACAACATTTTGTTGACATTGAGTCAAGAATAAAAATATTTGAATTTTATGGTGGTTCTAGAGCTCAAGAGCAAGACCACATTAGATGAAAGAAAGGAACAAAGGATGAAAATTATTTTTTAACTATTTTAAGATCAAACTCTAAAGAATGAATTTTGTCTATCCATGATGAAGAGAGGAACAAACATGACAGTCCTAGTGGTGTTAAAGATGCCATCTTTTTACATTATCAATAATTGTTTATTAAACTAGTAGAAGGAGACCAACTTCAAGAGATAATTGGAGATTTGGTTGGCACTTGCATCCTACTAAGATTGATATAGAAAAATTATTTTACCTAGATCTATTGCTCACCTTTGAAGAGTTAGATGCTACCTCAAAGGATATAGCTAATTCCAAAAGTGTTAGTATTGATTGTCTTCTTTTCAAAATATTGTGGCCATTTATTAGGGAAAACATCTATGAGGTCTATAAAGAAGCACTAGCCAAGGGCTCCTTAGACAAGTACATAAATCAAGGGTTGGCAAAACTAAATCCTAAATGGAAAAATAAAACATTTGGGGTGGAGACCACTTACTCTCCTTAATACGTCCTATAAGATTATTGCCAAAGCTATTCCTAATAGAATTAAACACAATGTGAGAGAAATCGTAAGACCCTAGAAAAATGGATTTATAGGAGGGAGATTTAGTTTAGACAATCTGATGCTTGCTTGGGAAACAATTAAACGGGTTCAACAAAATGACAAAAAATTGCCTCATGAAGTTGAATTTTGGTAAAGCTTATGATAGGATTAGGTGGTGATTCATATAAAAAATGCTTAAATGGTGACATTTTGGTTCTAAGCTCATTTCATATGTAAATTTTCTCTTTACTATTGTCAATGCCTATCTTGCAATTAATGGTTCAATTAGTCAAATATTTTCAACGGTCGATAGGACACAAGGGTGTCCTTTAGCCACATTCCTTTATCTTCTTACAAATGACACATTTAGATGATTTTGACAAGAAAAATCCCATTCATAATATTTCTTTACCTAACAATGGAGTTACTCTCAAATCTCATTTTTCTAATGATAGTTTATTATTCATCCAAACTATCAAGAAGAGCTCAATAATACCCTTAATACCTTTGACATATATTGTTATTCATTTGACTCTCAACTTTCTCATAACAAAACCAAAATTTAAATCCTATAATCTCATAATAAAATCAAATTTTGAGTCCTATACTATCATAATAAAATTGATACTTGAATATGTGGTCTTCACTCATTCAAGAAAATCCTTACATCTTGTACTCTCCAAAGTGGTTTGCAACTGTATTAATACAAGATGCAAATAGATAAATAATGTTTCCTACAATTGCATTTGGACATATTATAAAAAAAACGTGTTTGAAAATTCTTCGAAAGAGTCTTATGTAAGTAGTGGTGTCATATTTTGATTCTACCACTAGATGTCATTCAAAGCAATATATATTTCTATTGAAATAACTCAAACAAAAATCTCATTTCTTATTTGACCTTCATGGTACTTGAAATTAGTGTACAATGGGCTCATGTAAAATATCTTTAATGCAACATGATGATAAGATTTGAAAAGAAACTTTCATATATCTTAAGGTGAAACATTGTTTGGCTTTAACTCCCAAAATAGACTCTGATCACTCAAACCCTATTCTAACTTTCAATGTACCTGGATCCCAATTGAAAACCCACAAACATACAAAATTACAAGATGACAATTCTTTAAATATATGAAACATCTCAATATACAAACCTTCCAATATTGCAACACCTAAATAGTAAACTAAAACATATATCTTACCAAGGAGAACATTCAAAACTATCTTAAGAAGTCTTACATTTTAGTTTACTATTTAGCCCTTATCCTTTCAATATACCCCTCCTTCAATGTACTCTAAAGGGGTTTTTGGCTCAACATATTTAACTCTTTGCAAACATTAAGAGTGCGGTTTCAAAAATAATTGTGTCACCAAAGTGAAATTCACAATGATCTTCTTTATAGTTTTTAGGGACCAATAATTGTGATCTACAAAAATTGTTACAAAAACCCAACAATTTTAATGATTAGAGAGTTTTGTAACTCTACAGTGGCTTTTTTTGGATCCATATTTATATTTAGACAATGGTAAGTTGGGATTAGTTCTTGCATTATTTTCATTTGTTTTTACTCCATTGGCTCACAAGATAATGCAAAAACATTAAAAAATGTGTAATGGCAGAAACAATTAGTTTTTATGGTAGAACCCACCAGAAAAATTTTCCATTTTGTAGTAGTGTATATATTAGTATAGAGCAAGCAAGCATTGTCCAAAACTATCAGTTGCCATGACACCCCTTATTTGTCACTATTGGCCAGATTTATTTTTCATTCAATTGGTTTAGATATCTAACTTTGCAAACTCATAAATTTTCTTCTTTTAAATCATGGCAACAAGTAGTTAAAGTGATGGCCTCACAGATCAAGATAGATGAAAAGATGAGAAATTAATTTAAATACAAAAATCCACAACCTTTAGACCCAATTATATGATTAAATGGAGTTGTTTGAGAATGGAATCTCATTTCTACTAAGAAGAATTTGAACAAATACTTTGGATAGTAATGAAAAACCTCTCAGACTCTGGGTTAAAACCAAATTGAATGCTTGTGTAGCTCTCACACACTCCGTGAAACATAACAATGAAATAGGAATCCCTTTTTTCATTTTAATATGTTAAGCCCATGTTGGTCAAAATTTCAACTAACACAGGCATCAATTTTTAAAAAAAGATATTTTTCCTTCCATATTCCAACCAATCTAAAACATTTTAATAGATGGTCAAAAAATTTGGTGGAAAATGAGGTCAAATGTACTAGTGGGTGGTAGTCCAAGCTCCATAATTGATTTATGAATGCATCAATCACTGCAATCTGGATACTAGATAGATTGTGTTACCTTATCATATGATATTAATCTCCATTGATAGGAAAATTATGGTGAATTGCCTCTAAGTTACAGAATGGGAGCAGTTTTCAAACTTGATAGTAGGAGTAGTCTCTAAGTTCTCCATAAAGAAGATGGTGTGAAGGAAGGAAATTATGAAATCCTGGTTTCAAAAGTTGTGGAACACCAAGAGTAAGGTTCTCAAAACTCTATTTGGTACTAATCTCAAACCTGAGATTGTAGACATTCTGGTTCTCCTACATAGACTGAAAGGTGAGGTATAAGCTCTAAATTTTATTGAATAGTATTTCTTTCTTGTACAAGTTATATGTTCAGATACACAATATATTGATTGGGCTCATGAGGTAATTGAAAATCTTTCCAATGCTCTCAGTGCTACAAAGTTCTACAATACTTTCTATATGTCTTCCTTTCTAATTTACATGCTAGCATCTCTATAGTTATTGCTGTGTGTTTCGAGAATAGAAAAATTTCCTAATGATGTGAAGTGTTATGAGTTCTATCCACTTTTGCAATTGAAAAATAGTTATGTAGAGTATATAAAAATTAATGACACATTCACAATAAGAATTTGTAGGGATCTCCAATGATGCCTGGAGAGGAGATTTAGTTTGGAGGCAATGGTGGTTCCTAGTCAGTTCAGAAGCTATTTTATCCAATTCTCATCTTTCTCATATTTGCATCTTGTAGCTTTCAATGGATTCCCCTTGAAGCTACCTAGGTATCTAAGCAACATGATTGTGCTAATAGAGATCATGAGGTAGGCAGTCCAAGTGAATGTGCTAAGTGGAATCTTGAAGAAGAAGGGATATGAGTTCCCTATGAAAGTAGGAGCTTTCAGTTATGAGTCCTAAATTGATGCAAAGAATATGCTCAAAGTATTCAAGATGAATCACATATTGGATATATATGAGGTCTTGAGACCTATGTTTGATCTAAATAGATATGATAGGGAGGTGTTTTAGATTGGGAGTGTGATCAAAAACATTACCATGGCTGAAGATTATTGGGTGGATTGCAGAGATGAATTTGAGAGTTGAGATCATGCTTTCACCATGCTCACAGTGGAACAAATAAAAACATATAATATCACTCTTAATGTTGAAGGATTGGAGGATGATGGGAAATAAATGTATAGAAATACATAGCTGACTAAATTAAAGAACACTCCTATCAATTTAGAGCTTTATGAGGATGCCAAGGAAAATTTAGACACTATGATGGCCTAAATCATGAAAAGAACTAGGAAATAGATTGAAAGGACAACCAAAAGAAGTCAAAGTAAAGGTATAGCCACTCAAGCTTCTCCAGCAACAAAAACTCCCTCTTCCTCCTAGAGTGCAACACCAGGCTTAACACTAGCTATCACTCAAGGACTAGCTCAACCTTCAAGAGGAGGAGACCAACCTCTAGACAAGAGCATCCCCATAGCTAAGACTTGTCATGATGGCTCCCTCCCAGTTATTGGAACCCAAACTAATGTTGAGGAGAAGAAGATAGAGGAGCCAAAGGATAGTGTTATTACCTCAATTCCCTCTCCTCATGTTACACTAGTCCCCTCTCCTCATGTCACCCTAGTTCCCTCACCTCATCATAGCTCAGTTCTACAGGTAAGTGCTACACTTTTGCAACTAAGTGGCTCCCTAGTGTAGATAGTAGATTTGGGAGATGTAAAGAGCAGTAGTAGTGAATCTACTAAATCTAATGAGGCAACTAAGAGAACCTCAAAGGTGGAGAAATACTTGAGCTCTTCCAAGCTCATTTTTGAGGCCCCAAAGAATCCCTTCTCTTCAACTGTGATGACAATCACTCGAGTCAAGAAGAAGATGTTTAGCAGAGACTCACTTCGGATGGCCTCCAAGGTGATAGGTATTGATTCTTGGTTAGAGGATACTCTGGAGAGAAAGAGAAAAAGGAAAGATGAAAGCACTATTGGAAATGTAGATGGAGTAACTAAGAGGGGGGGGTAAATCAGTTACCACAAAAACAAATCCACATATCCCTTAGATGTCAAAACAAGTTACTTACTACTGTCACTCGGTAAACATTCAAAAAAATGATGTAACTCGGTAGATTAACTTGTTACTAATCTTTAAGCATTCACAATTATTAACATGCATGCAAAAGTAAATAACATGAACACAAGAGACACTAGATTTAACGTGGAAACCCAATATGGGAAAAACCACCAAGTAACTAGGTACCAATTTTCACTCTTCTAAAGTAAGCCCTGTTAGGAGCTAACCTTGTTAAAAGTTATAAAACACACTATTAGGTGTGACCCTGTTAGAGGATTTATTCACCCTACTAGGAGTGGCCTTGCTAGAGGTCTTTAGAACAATTCAATGGAACTATCAACCTTGTTAGAGGATTTTCAAAATGGTTGTTAGACCAACTCTGTTAAGAGATTTAGGAATTATTGTTACAATGGTTAGAAAGTAATAATGAAATGATCTAAATAAGATGCAACTAAATTTTCTTATTACAGATCTCTATTCTGCACCATTAGAATCTTCTTGATCAAATATAGCTTTGCTGCTCTTTAATGATCTTTGATCATCTTTCAAAATTCACTCTTGCAATGATCAGTCCACCTCCACATTCGTATAACATAAAATTCATCACACTTAAAATTTGCAACTTGACCTCTCATATATACCAAGTTCAGATTATCAAGTTGCCTCAATTACAAGTTACAATCACCTATAATCATTACCATAGTTGGCTGGAAATAATACTTCAAACAATTAAGTATTAAATCATAGATTAACAAATTCCTTTACTGGTCAACCCTACTTGGTAAAAATTGCTTCAGAAATAATTTCCTACATTAATCATCTCAACTTGGTTAACACTGCAAATTTTACAAAATCCTTTGGCTGCTGAGTGAACTTGCTAAGAACTAAATTTCCTTTGTTGACCATGAGAGCTCAGTAAGAACTTTATTTACTTCATTAACCATGAGAGTTCAGTAAGAACTATTTTCTACCACATTTTCTTTTGATGACTGATTAAGCTCGGTAGACATTGAATTTCCTTTGCTAACCTTGAAATCTTGGTAACAACTATCTGCACCAGGTAAAGTCTGAGAATGCTTGGTATACACTATAAATCTTCTTGCAAACCAATTGAGCTCGTTAAGAGCTAATAAATGACTTATATGACATTTGTGTAGCATCAAAGACAACACACAATTGGATAATTGTATCCAACAATCTCTCTCTTTGGCATTGATGGTAGCACAACATGTCAAAGCATAATGAAATTCAAGAACAAGACTTTCTCTAGTAGAAGGTTTTCACACTCTAGAATTTTACATCTCAAACTTCAGTTATATATAGGAAAACTCTCCCTCTTTCATAGTAATCTCTCCCTCTTGCATAAACTCACTTTCTTGCAAATTTTAGAAAGGTATAATAGTAAACTCTCCCTCTTTGACAACATATGCCAAAGACAACACAACTCAAATGAATTTCAATGTACCTTAAGTATTGATTCAAATGTAATGTCTTTATTACTTTGCTACATCAACTAATAGATCTTCAACTCTTTTCCTGTTGATGCATCACTAAAACTATATTTCAGTGAGCTTCAAATAGGGGAATGACCCCTAACTTACCTCTTTCATACAAGAATGCATCCTTAGCTAGTGGCTTAGTGAATATGTCAGCAATTTGTTTCTTTGGATGGACATATTCCAATCTTATCTCCTTATCCTACACCAATTCTCTGAAAAAGTGATACTTTATAGCAATATGCTTGATTTTGGAATGCATCACTGGATTCTTTGAAATGTTAATTGCACTTGTATTATCACAAAACATGACAACTAGTTCTTTAATCTCTACCTTCATTCCTTCCAATAACTACTTGAGCCAAACAATATTAGAATAGTTTATTGTTGCTGCAACATACTCTGCTTCTGCTATGGACTGGGATGTACAATTTTTCTTTTTACTTGTCCAAGAAACCAACCTCTTTCTAAGAAAGCAAGCTCCTCCACTTGTACTCTTTCTATTGTCAACATTTCCTACCCAATCTGCATCAGTAAACACTTTTAAATCCAGATTTCCTCCAAGTTTATACCATAATCCATAATCTCTAGTGCCTTTCAAATATCTCATAATCCTTTTGGTTGCCATCATGTGATTTTCTCTTGATTTTGCTAGAAATCTTGCTACAATACCAACTGCAAGTGCAATATCAGGTCTTGTATGCACTACATACTACAACTTTCCAATCATAGCTCTATACAATGTCTAATCCACTTCCTTTGATTCATCATTCTTGGTAAGTTTTAATCTAGTACACATAGGAGTCCCAACTGGTTTGTATTCTTCCATACCAAACTTTTTCAATATCTTCTTGATGTATTTTGATTGAGTGATGTGGATACCATTTTTATTCTACTAAATTTGAAGACCAACAAAGAATTTGATCTCACCAAACATTGAAATTTCAAATTCCTTGTTCATTTGCTTTAAGAATTCTTTACATTGATCATCATTTCCTATAAAAAAAGTATCATCCACAAATATTTCTACCAAAAAAATCTTATTATTTGGTCCTTCCTTGATATACAAGCTACTATTATCATTAGTTCTTTGAAAACCAATCCAAATAAGATAGTTATATAATCTCTCACACCATGCTCTAAGGGCTTGTTTTAGACCATACAATGCTTTATGTAATTTGCAAACCATGTCCTTCTTTTCTGGATCAACAAAACCTTTAGGCTATTCAATGTAAACCTCTTCATCCAGTATACCATTGAGAAATGCTGACTTGACATCCATCTGATAAAATTTGAATCCTTTCTATATAGCATATACTAGTAAGGTCCTGGCACCTTCCAATCTTGCAACAGGAGCAAACGTTTCTCCATAGTCTATTCCTTCTTCTTGAGAATATCCTTTGCATACCAGTCTAGCTTTGTTTCTTGACACCTTACCATCTTCATTTAACTTGTTTATGAATGCCCACTTAGCTCCAATCACATTTTTGTCTTCAAGCCTAGGTACAAGAGTCCATGTTTTGGTTTTCTCTATTTTCTCTATCTCTTCATTCATAGCGTAAATCCAACTTTCATTTTCTAATGCATCTTTGACACTTCTAGGTTCAAAATCAGCAAGTAAACAAGTGCCTTTCAACTTACTTCTTGTCATAGTTCCTTCAAATTTATCTCCAATGATCCAATTTGGTGCATGATGCTTCCTAACATACTTAGCTAATATAAGTTCCTTTCCTTTTGAATGCTTTTCATTTTCATCCTCTTGCACTTTAGCTTCTAACTATTTTGTTTTCTACTTAGGTCGTTCAGACTCAGTAGACATTGGCTTAGTAGCATCAGAATGTGATTCAGGTTCTTGTAGCTCGATTTGAATTTCCTGCAACTTGGTAGTTATGCTAGGCTTGATAGGTACTATCCTTTTGTTGACAAATATATCTAGTAATGTGTTAGTAAAAATAAATCTTCAGGTTCTTTCCTTCTTTCTTCTTTAGTTCTTTGTGCAAACTCATCAACTTTCACATGTGCACTTTCTATGACTTTGTGAGTAGACAAATGCAAACATATATATGCTTTACTCTTGAAATAATATCCTAAAAATATTCCTTCATCACCCTTCACATCAAACTTACCTTTTCTAGATTCTTTAAAAATGTAACATTTGCTTCCAAATACTTTTAGGTAACTTACATTGGGTTTGTAGCCATACCATAACTCATAGGGGGTTTTGAATGAGTCCTTCTTCAATTATACTCAATTCAAGGTATGAACTGTAGTGCTGATAGCTTCCTTCTAGTATTTGATAGCAATGCTCTTTTCAATCATTAAAGTTCTTGCACAATCCATGATAGATTTATTCCTTCTTTCAGCTATTCCATTTTTCTCAGAAGTTCCAAGTGCTAAAACCTTCCTTTTGATTCCTCTTTCAATATAAAAGTTATTGAACTCATGTGAAATGAATTCACCATCTCTGTCTGACCTCAAGCATTTTAGTCTTTTTCCTATTTCATTCTCTACTCTGGCCAAATACCATTTGAACTTCTCAAATGCTTCTGATTTCTCTCTTAGGTACATGATAGTCATCATTCTTGAATAATCATCAACAAAAAGAATGAATAATTTTTCACTAGTATAGCTTTCAATTCCAATAGGTCCACACAAATTAGTATGCACAATTACTAAAACTTCTTCAAACTAATAGTTCTTACTTTTAAAACTAGTCTTTCCCATCTTGCCAATTTGACAATTCTTGCATAGACCAAACTCAAGTTTCTTTATGTTAGGAATGCCTCTTACTCTCTTAAATTTACTTATTTTCACCAAGTTATCAAAGTTCACAAGACACAACCTCCTATGTCATAACCAACTTTCTTCAACTTGAGCAATAAAACATGAACATTCACCAAGTTCAAGATAAAATAAGTTACCTTTCGTTTGAGTGTCTGATCCAATCAGCTTTCCTTTGCCATCCAACAGTCTTATTTTTCCATGCATGAATTCTACTTTGAATCCATTATTGAGTAGTCATACCAAACTCATTAGATTGTGTTTAAGTCCTTCTACCCAATATGCATTATCACCTACAAGTTCTTTGGTTAGTGAGATTCTTCCTCTTCCTTTTATGCAACAAGGTTCATTATTACCAAACCTCACACTGCCACCATCATAGTCTTCAAAATGTTCAAACTTAGTTTTATCACCAGTCATGTGATGAGAACAACCACTATCTATAATCCATGTATCATTTTTTCTTACATGAGAAATAAGTGTCATTTCCTCATCATTATCAGACTCATCTTTAAAAGCAATGTAAACAATTTCATCTTCTTCTTCAGCATTAGAATCATTAGAGTCCTTAGCCATGAAACATGTTTTCTTACCTTTTTTCTTGAATGATTTGAAGTATTTATTGCCATTGCACTTGTGACCTTTCTTCTCATCCTTGTTCTGCTTATTTGGGTACCTAGCAGCAATATGTCCAATTTTTTCACAAGAAAAAAAAATTAGAGGAACCTTACCTTTGTATTTCCCTTTGCCTCTTGAATATTTCCTTGCTAACAGAGCATCAACCACCTCAAGATCACTGTCTAAACTTTCTTCTAATTCTTCTTCACTATCTGATTGAGAATCCTTTATCTTCTTGCCTTTCTCCTTGAGTGAAAGCTTGGCTTCAAATGCTGATTCAATGTTCTTGGAAGCTAGAACATAATTATCATAGTTATCTAACTTGAATGCAGTTAATTTTCCAACTATGGCCTCTAAATTTATCTTATGATTTGCTTCACATCTTCTTTCTTTAATTGTAAAAACTTTGATTGCATAAATGGGAAGTAGTGTTCTAAGAACTTTACTTATAACTGTTTCCTCTTTGATATATCCTCTAGAAGCTTTGATTTCACTAACACTTGTTTTGACTCTTTCAACATATTTTGTAATGTTTTCATCTTCTTTCATCCTCATCTGATCAAATTGACCTCTTAAACTTTCTACTTTGGCTCTTCTCACATTATCATCTCCTCTATAGATTTCTTTTAGCTTGTTCCACATTTTAAAAGTAGTTTTGCAATCCTTGATATCATCAAATTCTTCATAACTTAGGGTAGATGCAATATATATCATCATGTAGTTGTGAGTCTTTTTTTCAGCAATATCATTGATAGATAATGTTCCAGTAGGTTCTACATATGCTTCATCCTAATATTTTAGACATGTATCTCCAATGGAAGCCAAATGAAGTCTCATCAGCCCCTGCCATGCTGAGAAATTGTCCCTATTAAGTCTTGGAATTTCCCACTTGTAAGACATCTTGATCTTTAGCTTAGATCCTTGAAATCTTTTCTTACAAGCACCAAAAGCTCTGATACCAATTGTTGGAAATCTAGATGGAGTAACTGAGAGGAGGAGTGAATCAGTTACCACAAAAACAAATCCACAGATCCCTTAGATGTAAAAACAAGTTACTTACTACCACCACTTGGTAAACATTCACAAAAATGTTTTAACTTGGTGGATTAACTTGTTACTGATCTTTAAGCATTCACAATTATTAACATGCATGCAAAAGTAAATAACATGAACACAAAAGACACCAAATTTAAAATGGAAACCCAATATGGAAAAAACAACCAAGTAACTAGCTACCAATTTTCACTCTTCTAAAGTGAGCCCTATTAGGAGCCAACCCTGTTAAAGGTTACAAAACACACTGTTAGGTGTGACCCTGTTAGAGGATTTATTCACCCTACTAGGAGTGGCCTTTAGAGAGGTCTTTAGAACAATTCAATGGAACTGTCCACCTTGTTAAAGGATTTACATAATAGTTGTTAGACCAACTCTGTTAAGAGATTTAGGAATTATTGTTACAATGGTTAGAAAGTAGCAATGAAATGACTTGAATAAGATGTAAGTAAATTTGTTGATTAAAAATCTCTATTTTGCACCATTAGATCCTTCTTGTTCAAATATAGCGTTGCTACTCCTTAATGATCTCTGATCATCCTTCATAATTCACTCTGGCAATAATCAATTCATATCACATCAAATTCATCAAAATTAAAAAATTTCAACTTGACCTCTCATATATACCTTTCAGATTATCAAGTCGGCTCAATTAAAAGTTACAATCACCTATAATCATTACCATAGTCAGCTGGAAACAATACTTAAAACAATTAAGCATTAAATCATAGATTAACAAATTCCTTTACTGGCTGACCATACTTGATAAGCACTAGTTCACAAACAATTTCCTACATTAACCATCTCAACTCGATTAACATTGCAAATTTTGTGAAATCCTTTGGCTGTCGAGTGAACTCAGTAAGAACTAAATTTCCTTCACTAACCATGAGAGCTTGGTAAGAATTGTATTTCCTTTGTTGATCATGAGAGCTCAGTAAGAATTATTTTCTACCACATTTTCTTTTGATGACCGAGTAAGCTCGATAGACACTGAATTTCCTTTGCTAACCTTGAAAGCTTGGTAATAGTTGTCTGCACAAGGTAAAGTTTGAGAATGCATGATAGGCACTATAAATATTCTTGCAAACCAACTAAGCTCGGTAAGAGCTAACAAATGACTTGTATGAATTTTTGGTAGCATCAAAGACAACACACAATTGGATAATTGTATCCAACAAGCACCCTCGCGAAGGATATTGTATCCCTTGCAGTTCATTCTAGATCTACATTAACCAAAGTGAAGAAGCAAAAAATCCTTGTCTATACTTTGGCAAGATCCAAAAATAGGGCACCTAAAAATGGAGATAGCCAAGCCCAAAAAAGAAGAAAGAATTGGAGATATGACTCTTAATGATTTTACTCTACACTCGATGGACCTTGGAGAGGCCAGACATGATACCAAGGTTGGCTTGTGGAAGTTTACCAATGAAGTAATTGAGGGAAAATTGGAAAACCTAAATTTGTCATAAGTTAGGATGAAGACTGAGATAGAAGAGTTGAATAGATTCATCGGACAATTGGTCACTCCATTGGTAACTATCTCTAGAGTATCAGTAACAAAAAATCCTATTGCTACCAAAGTTCAAACCCTTATCTCTCAACTTCAAGAAGATAGGCACTTTGGCCAAATTTGTAAAGACTAGATTGGGAAGCTCAAATTAGAGTGAGTCTCTATTATAGAAGAAATTGGCAATGTTATCTTAAGATTAGAAATAGAGATGGATAACATCTTAGCAAATAGTAGTGCTTTGGCTGGAGAAGGAGTCTAGTGTGATGATTGTATCTCTCTTTAGAAGGTGATCATTCAAATGAAGGAAATGGAGGCCATTGAAACAAAAATCTTGCCAAAGGGAGATGAACCTCTGTTTGAATAGCTTCAGAGCATGCAGTTCAAGTTAGAAATGATCTTATCAGAAGAAAAAGGACTTAAGAAAACATAGGATAAAGTTAGGAAGACCCAAGACAGAGGATTTGAACTCATGAGGAGACTACATATAGATTTAGAGACTAGTGGCTTAGGGAAAGTACTCATTGGGATAAACATCATGACAGAGAATTTTTCCAAATTCTTAGATAGTCTAACTAATGTATCTTCTAGCAATCAAAATAAAGTTGTGGAACTCCAGAAACTCAATGGATGCATAAATGTGGCCATAGAGGAATTTCCAAATCAATTGAGTATTGTGAACTAGTTGGCTAGGGAGCATTTTAGGTGGCTCTTGAGATACACCAACATACACATGCCTAGGCATGAAGAGCTAATCCGAATCATAGTTGTTGCTAAGGCCTATAGACAAAAAGTAGAAAAGGGGAAGAAGACATTGTGATTCACATTCCACCCTCTTTTCACTTTCTTTTGTAATTATTGCAATATGACAAACTAGTTTCTTGTCATTTATCATTCTTTGAGGAGATGGACCAATTGAAATTCTATTGTAATGGTCATCTCAGAATCCTATATGTATGAAATTTAAAGAGTAATAAAAGGTTGGTGAATTTTTGGTGTGAAGTACTTGATGTTGCAAAGTCAATTGAATGGTATTTTGTATCAACTATTTTCTATTCTGTTTATGTTAGTTGCTAGTTATATGTTTTCTCTTTTATTTGGATTGAAGCAAGGAAATAATAGAGTTTCATTCCCCTATTTCAATGCCGCAAATGGATGTGATAAGTATTTTCATTGCATTTTCAAAGAGGAATCTCTTAAATGTTTTTCCCTTTTACTTAACTTCTTCTTCTCTGTAGTTCAAATCCTAGTTAATTCAGTTCAATATTAGTTGTTATGCTATTTTAAAGCTTTGTGAGTTCATAAGATGTGTGGGTTCATGAACTTAATCAATTCTTTAGAAATCTTTTTCTACATAATTTAGATCCTATTTAGGTCTGGTTTGATTTTACCTCTTCTTTTCTCAGGTCAAGAACACATGTGCATATTAGTTTTAGGAATAAAACATAATTCATTGAAAATCCACCATAGGGAGTTGTACCTATTAATTCAAAGAAAGGACAATCTATCTAGAAATGGCTTTTCAACTACTTGTAATCAGATATTGTTCATAATTTGGGCATTCAAGATTCATAATATTAAAAAAAAAATCTATTTTCCAACAAGTTTGAGGGTGGAACTTCTATGAACTATAAGCTATGTGAATGCCTAATGAAAACATGTCATAGTTTGAGAGAATGACTCTAAGATTCATAAATTTTATCAAGAATTCCTCTCAAGAGTGTCTAATGATGAAGATTTTAATTAATACTCATGCAAAGAAGATAGTGCCAAAATTTCTTGGGTTCCAATTCTTGAGAAAATGCCAACTATTTCTTCTAACAATGTTTTCTATCTTGAAGATTTGAAGAAATAATCCCAATTGAATTGTAAAGTTTGTGATCTTACATAGTGGTGATTCATCTCACTTTAGAAAAGGGATTCTCTTGTACATGTCATTTTGATAAGGCCAATACATTATCCTTCATGTGATGTAATGGTTTTAATCCTATATCTTTGTAATAAGTGACTTGTGTCATTTTGGGGTTAATTTTGTAAAGGATAATGAACCTCTCCTAAATTACATATTTTGGAGGTAGTTATTAACCATAAATGAGTAGTTCTTAACCTCCATGTCTACATAAGGAGTCATGTTTGGCTTTGTAAGGGGACTTTTTAGACTTTAGAAAAAAGGAACTCTATGCTAAAATTTTGATTAGAAGATTATATTTGGAAAGTGTATACAAATTTTGTCTTTGTAATAAAAAAATTCATCTCAAGTTCTTGGTGCAAGAAAACAAAGGAACGTGCAATTTGAGTTCTCTTCTTCTGAATCTAAATTGTTAGAAATGTTGATTTCTTTGTAGTGAGCATTCTCATGGTATTGTATCAATGTTTATGAATCTTTGGATCAGTATTGTGCTAGTAATAGTTCTCAAGTGTAGACCTTGATAGTTTTTATTAGTAGTTTTAAGTTAGTCTAGGAAAGCTTTGGATTCATGTGGTGCATTCGTCATGAATGGCTTTCTACTAATCTTTTAAAGTTCAATTTCACTTTTATTAGAAAATCTCAAAATTACATCACACGAGGGAGTTGCCCCTCTAAATGCAAAGGAAGACCACATATCAAGGGCCTATCCAACTGTTATGAATAGTTTCCCACATATACTTCATTGGGCCATTTTTATAGTGAAAAATATATTTACCAATAGATTTTATGGAAACTGCACTAAGGACTAAAACAATAATGATTAATTAGTCACTTGTGATGAAATAACATGGTATTGTTGCATGAGAATGTGCTTCTAGTTCTCTAGCCAAATCTTGGTTTCTAAGACACGTAGGAAGATATTATTTCAAATTTGAACACTCTAACCTGGAGGTGTAGACAAAGTTCTTAGCAATATCATCAATGAAATTAGGTTCTAGAAGAAGAACAAGAATTTGGGGAAATCTTTTGAATAGCTCCTATTGGTCAAGACGTTGTAGTCATTGAAAGAATAGTTTTTATTCCAAGAAGGATTAGGAAAAATCTTGGTCACATCCAAAGTCAAGTAAATAATAATTAGTAAGCTAGCTAATAAAGGTACCTTCTCTTGAATGAAGGTTGGTGACTCTATTTTGAAGTTTGAATATTGGTGATTCTATCTAAGGTTTGAATTCAAAACATGGTTCAAAGAAACAAATTCCTAATGATAGTGACAGTGATGAGGAATACTTTTCATAATCAAAGAAAAAAATTCCTAATGAGCCTCTACAAGTAAATTTCTTAAAGAATTTCTATGACAGTAGGAGGCTAGATCCTAAGATGGTTCATCCTTACTTGTTGCAAATTTTTCAAAAGATCAAAGAAGATGATGGAAAGGATTATGGGTTTATTTCTCATGATCACGATTATTTATTTGAAAAAGGTTCAACATATAAAGATAAAGAAGGCCTTGTTGAAAAATATGTTTCATCTAAATCAGCAATAAAGAATAATGGAAATGTTTCTTATTCACCTATCTCTCAAAAAAATCAAATTGTCATCGATCCTAAGCAAGGTAGCTTCTTGAAGAATTTCTATGGTGGGTGGAAACTAGATCCAAAATATATCCATCCATCTTTGTTCCAAACTTTGTAGAGGATAGATGAAGAAGGTGGTAAAGATAATTAGTTTTTCTCTCATAGACCAAAACCATTTTCAGAAAGAAGTTACACATGCTATTATAATGAAGAACTTGATTAGAAAAGTGATTCATGTGAATTGAGGATGGATAATGGTGGTAAAAAAGGTACCACAATGCCTACACCTATTGCTCATCAAAATCATACTTCCATTGATCCCAATTAGTTTTGAATTTTTAAAAAGCTTCTATTGCAATGCACGCCTAGATCTTGACAAAGTACATCCTTCTTTACTTCAAACACTGTGAGAACTTGAGAAAGAAGATTCATTCAAGAATTATTTTCTTGATAGCACAACATCTCCTTATCCAAATTTTAGAAAGGACTCATCTAAATCTTCATGCATGAAAGAAGATGGGGATACCATGTCTAATCAAGGAGAGGGTCAATAAATTGAATCTATAGGAGAAGAGGGGTTTGCTAATATATCAAGGCATCACTACGTAGATTTTAATACTCAAGAGAATGTATTCAATCATCTCGATCCTAATGAGAAAGAAAAAGAAATATCAAATGTTTCTCAAGAAACTACACAACATATGATTAACAATGAGGGAAATCTGGATCAAGGTGAATTTGATACTACTTTTATTCCTACTTGGTGCCTCGATGCTTTAGAGGATGACTTCCAGTATGGAGAAGACCTTCCTATTCATTCACCCCTAATCATTTATGATGAGAACTCTATTTCTGAAATTGATTATTTGGAATATTTTTCACAATCTTCTACCATTAGCACTAATCAAGAAATAAACTCAAGTGAAATCTTTTGGACATCTCCATTAACTCCTAAGATCGAAGTCTTTACTTTTGAGGATGTTCAAGAGTTTTTAGAAAATGGTATGATCATCTCAAGAGTAGAAGATCATCTTCAAGAGAAAGATGATGAGTTGTCAAGAAATCCTTTTCAAGGTTACATGCAAGTGGAATGTGAATCTTTCCCATTTTGTGAAGATGGTCATCAAGAAGAATCAATGAACCAAGTTTGTGAAAACATTGATAAAAATTTAATAATAGGTATAATGGACATGGGAATTAAGGATAGGCTTCAAGTAAGAGAAGATGACACACCAAGTTCTCACTTTTCTTCATGCATGAAACCTAAATTTGAAGCATCCAAGTTCACAAGTGGAGACTACAATGAAGAAAACATTGTGATGATATCTCACACTATAGAACCACTTGGCCTTGAAGAAATGTGTGCTCTTCTAAAATAATTTCTCTTACATCAATATCAACTGATGATCAATTCTCCTAATTAGATAGACTCATTAGAGGATGTACACACCAAGATAGAAAATTGATTGTTCCTTCTTTGAGCAATCTGATGGAAGAAGGGGAAGAAATACATCATGGGAAGATTCAATGTGACAAGGATATGCATTCATATAGGAATAGTTTCATAGAGAATAAAAACACAATCATCCCCATGGAAAAGAAAGAATGTTTGGTGTTAGAAATAAGTTCACGAATTCATGATGACCAATCACAAGAATTTCAAGTAGAATGCTTGTAAAGTGGACAAAAGTATCATAAATGCATTCATAAATTTGAGATCCTTATCCTTCAACTCTTTCAAAATGAAGTCATCAATGACATACAAAATCAAGTAGAGTTGATTCCGAAGTTAGAGATCTTAATGAGACGTGGTTATTTGGATACATTCCTTTATCAACTAGTGTGAAACATGCTAGGAATCTTAGAATTGGAATTCAAAGAGGGAACTTACACTTGAGTCTACAGGAACCTAAAAGTTGCTACATGTTAGAGCATTGTTATATTTATTTTCCTCATATAGTGAATGTATTTGCATGATTATACCTTTAGTCATTGGAGGTAGGGAAACTTGCCTTGTACATAGTCAAGTTAGGAGTTTTTGTTGCTTTTAATTGTTGTGTCTAGTCTTCCTTTTAGTTGTCCCATTTTTGGTGTTCATTCCCTCTTTTGAAAAGTGGTTCCTCATGTGACTCTATAGCCCAATGAATAAGGAAATTTTCTAGTTTATCTAGATTTAAGCTTTGTCCTTGTTAGTTCTTGTCCCTAGTTAGAGCCAACTATTGCCCTAGTATTTATCATACCCAAATTTCAAAAACTTTAATCAAAAAGGGTAAGAGGGCATAAAAGTTCAATCTTTAAAGTGTTCAAAGACTTATCTAACTCTTGGTAGTCTCATGATTTTGAATCCTCTGGCTAATCACTAGCTCTGCCCTACAATTCAAATTTCCAAATTCTATCATCTGAGTCTCAAATTATGGTAGGTTAATTAAGAGCACCAAAATATGTATTTTTTACTTAATCATTAACCATTAAAATTTTAAAAGGTTAAGGTTCAAGGCTCAAAACATGTATTTCAAACCATTGACCTTAACCATTAACCTTTTTAAATAGGTTAAGGTTCAAGGTCCAAAACACATGTTTCACTTTGAAATAATAACCTCTTCATCAAAAAGAGGTTAAGATAGATTTCCAAAACATGTATTCCAAACCATTAACCTTAACCTCTCATCCAAAAAGGTTAAGATTAGAGGCTCAAAGCATGTATTTCCTTCCCCATCATTAACCTTAACTTCTTGTCTCAAAGGTTAAGGTCAAGCTCCAAAGTACATATTTTGGAGGTGGTTATTAACCTCTCTAATCAAGTTAGTAAAAGAAGAGAATTGAAAGGATGAATCACTGGCTAATATTGTTGCTAACTATTCAATTGGAGATAATATAGCAAAGCTTCAACACAAGAAATTGTGACACTAAAGAAGAGAGAAAATAGTGGCTGATCTCATTCATCAAGATGATGAAGAAATAATGAACATTGAAAATGCATCTATCACAAGATCTAAAGCAGTGGATTCAACATATCTAGGAAAGTACAACAATTGGAGAATGTGGCATGTATTTGATTGAATGTATCATGGAAAAGCTATCTAATTAAACACACTTTGTAGTTGATGAGAGATCGATACTAAAATGTGAACTTTTTAGGAATGGAGAGTCCATGTTCAAGACATGAGGAAGAGAGTCCATCTAAATTGCATGCTAATTATATGACAAAATGTCATCATCACAAGCCCTTTATTATATTTTGTACCAATTGTGACAAATGAAGAATGCTTCTTTCAAACTACTGTGTTGCAAATTGCCCTCAAATTTTAATTAAGATGGGTGATAGATGTTTTGCATTATTGATGCCTCAATTGTGGAGCTTTGCAGGATATTTGCAAAGTATTTGACATAATTTTTGAGCCAAACATCTTCTCATGGAATGTGACAATTTCAACTTATAGAAAAATCATGGAATTTTTTGAGAGGCATTCACTCTATTTCACCAAATGCAATGAATAGATATCCAACCTAATCACTTCGTTTTGTCCACCATCCTTCCTGTCTATGCCAACATGGCATCTTTGAAAGATTGTATACAGATCCATGGAAAAGCCATTATATGTGGAATTCATTCTAACATCATTTTTGTTAATGTTTGACATAATATTGTAAAAAAAAAACATCCCTTGGAGTTTGATGGCATAACTTCTATGAACTATAAGTTGTGTGAATGCCTAATGAAAACATATCATAGTTTGAGAGAATGGCTCTAAGATTCATAAATTTTATCAAGAATTCCTCTCAAGAGTTTCTAATGATAATGATTTTAATTAATCCTTGTGCAAAGAAGATAGTTCCAAACCTTTTTGGGTTCCAAGTGTTGAGAAAATGCCAACTATTTCTTCTAACAATGTTTTCTATCTTACAAGTTGAAGACATAATCCCAATTGAATTAGAAAGTTTGTGATCTTAAATATTGGGGATTCATCTCACTTTAGAAAAGGGATTCTCTCGTACATGCCATTTTGATAAGGCCAATACCTTATCCTTCATGTAATGTAATGGTTTAATCCTTTGTATCTGTAATTACTGACTTGTGTCATTTTGGGGTCAATTTTGTTGAGGTTAATTAACCCCTCCTAATTTACATATTTTGGAGATAGTTATTAACTGTGAAGGAGTAGTTCTTAACCTCCATGTCTATATAAGGGGTTATTTTTGGATTTTTAAGGGGACTTTTTAGACTTTAGAAAAAGGAAACATTATGCTAAAATTTTGATTAGAAAATGATATTTGGAAAGTGTGTACAAATTTTGTCTTTGTAATTAGAAATTCCTCTCAAGTTCTTAGTGTAAGAAAATAAAGGAACATGCAATTTGAGTTCTCCTCTTCTGAATCTAATTTTTTATAAATTCTTATTCTCTTTGCAATGAGCATTCTCATGATATTGTGTGGATGTTTATGAATCTTTGGATCAGCATTGTGCTAGTAATAGCTCTCAAGATAGACCTTGATTGTTGTTATTAGCAGTTTTTAGTTAGTCCAAGAAAGCTTTGGAGTCATGTGGTGCATTTTTCATCAATGGCTTTCTATTGATATTTTAAAGTTTAATTTCACTTTAATTTGAAAACCTCAAAATTCCACCATATGAGGGAGCTACCCCTCTAAACATAAAGGAATGCCACATATCAAGGGCCTATCCAACTATTGTGAATAGTTTTCCACGTACATTCTATTGGGACATTTTTATAATGAAAAATATGTTTACCAACAAAATGGGAATAATAGATCCCCAAGCCATAACCTATTTAAATTGGTCTACTTGTTGATTAGATGGCTTGATTACAAATTCTTGTAGAACTATCATCAAATTAGGTACAATAAAACAAACAATTAGTTGTTCCTAGCTAGCAAGATCAAATACAATTTTTCCAAGGTGATAAAATTGCATATGTAGCTACATCACTTGAATGTCATGCATGAAGCACACTACCCAACTTATAATGAATAGTTGGATATAAGGCTCCATACACTAGCCCAACAATGGAAGCCAAGGATGTAACCATGCATGTATTGGCACGCTCTCCATGCAAGGATCGCAAGTATATATTACTGGTATTAATTTGGGCATCACTATATGATCCAAAATGTTATGAAGTATTCAAGCCAGGTAGTAACTTCTCCCATGTCTCTAGAAAATGTAGCATACATTTAGGTTCCCTTGGCTCCCAAGAATTTGTTGCAGCTATTCTCACTATTGGAACAATAACTTCAACAAAGAGTTGAGTGTAAGGAGTTGAAGAAGCAAGTTTTTCTTCAGTGTAAATGCCATAATCATGAGGCTCATTCCCTTGTAGAATCCATAACCTAGTTAAATATATGTATATATGCAAGCCATAACCTAGTTAAATGGGTGTAGTTTTTTATTAGCTAGGTTGATGACAAATTCTTGTCGATCTATCATCAGATTAGGTAAAATAAAATGAACAATCAATTGTTCCTACCTAGTAGGATCAAATACAATTTTTGAAGATGATAAAATTGCATATAAAGATGCATCACTTGAATCCCAACAAGCACGTTACCAAATTTATAATTAATGGTTTGATATAAGGGCTCCATACACTAGCCCAACAATAGAAGCCAAGGATGTAACCATGCATGTATTAGCATGCTCTCCCTACAAGGATCCCAAGTATCTACTATTGTTGTTGCAATGGCAAAGCAAATACAAATGCAATACATATATTACTATAGACTATATGGAGGATTATGTAAAATAATTAAAAAGGAAAAGAAAATAGAACATTAGTCATTCCCCATTTGTTTTGTGTAAATGCCATAATCAAGAGGCTCATTCACTTGTAGAAACCTCTACGACAATGAAATTACCTCTAAACCATGCAAAGGATGCAGATGTATGTATGTATGTATGTATGTATGTATGTATGTATGTGTGTGTGTATGTATGTATGTATATATGTATGTATATATGTATGTATGTATGTATATACATATATATATAGACCAAGAAAAATGGAAAGAGTTAATGTCATTGTTAATGGGCATTATGTTTCCCCTACATACATACTCTATATATATATACATATACATATATATATATATATATATATACATATATATATATATGTATATGTATATATATGTATATGTATATATATATACATATACATATACATATACATACATATTTCCCATTAAATTTGCATTATTTTTGTGCAAGATCTTGAGCTAAGTCACTTAGCATGGGTTGAACGAGTTTTATTGTTTAATTATTTAGATTTTGGAATATGTATGCAGCTAGATCAAAATTTCTATTGTGCTAAGATGTAATAAGCACCTTAAAAAAGATCTCTTTGTATACATACATACATAAATGTATATGTATGTATGTATGTATATATGTAGGTATGTGTATGTGTGTATGTATATCTATGCAAGTATGTATATATGTATGTATGTATGTATGTATGTACTTATATATCAAGTGGATATATAAGATTTCATTGTCATAACCTTGTGATCACTGGATTTCATTGCCATGCCCTTGTGATCTCTACATCTCATTGTCATGTCATTCTAATCTTTGTAGCTTGTTCATTTTATTGCACCTAATATGATGATAGTTTTATAAGAATTTGTAATCAACCCAACTAATCAGCAAGTAGACCCATTTAACTAGGTTATGGCTTGTTTCTTTCTAAAAATATCTGCTATGATATGTTTTTGTAAAATGTCTTGCAAACTCTTCCCATTTTTCTTGGTCTACATTATTTTTGTGGAGGATCTTGAGGTAAGTCACTAAGAAAGACCTCTTTGTATATATATAGACATACATGTATGTATGCATCCATGTATGTATGTATGTATGTATATATGTATGGACATATATATATACATACATACATATATATATATATATATATATATATATATATATATATATATATATATATATATATATATATATATATATATATATATATATATATATATATATATATATGTATGTATGTATGGACATATATATATACATACATATATATATATATACATACATATATATATATATATATATATATATATATATATATATATATATATATATATATATATATATACACATACATGTGTGTGTCTATGTATGTATGTACATATAAACAAAGAGATCTTGGCACAATAGAAAAGAAATAAAACTCACTCAACACATACCATGGCCACAGATGCAATGACAATGCATATTGGTAAGTATATTCCTCTTTTTCTTTCTCAATTTTCATGTGTATATTTCACTTGAACCATTATTTATTAGGGAACATTTTGTAATATTGGATTCATTTTATGCAGAAGGTGATGAGGACATTCCTAGATGTACTTGTGTTAGATGTATGGGAACCAATAAATAATTGTGATGAATTGCTTGTGAGCAATGAAGATGGACTTCCCCTAAGAGTAGTAGGAGGTGATGAGGATATTCTAGGTACTTTAAAGATTGATCCTTTCTTAAATATTTTAGATGTTAATGGGGAATTTAGATGTTGGGGGGGAGGTGGTGGGGCCAAATGAGCTTCCACCTTCATGTGGTTGGCCCTGCTTAGTAGAGAATATTAAACTATTCTCGAAACCAAGTGAAGCTCAACATTAACCTTATATGATTGCATGACAACTATGTGAATTTATTGGTTTCACAAAATGTAGAAGGATGTCATTGTTTAATATGGAATCTCAATTCATAACCATACAACATCAGGTGGAGCTAAAAAAACACCAACAAGTTTGCATTTTTGTTAGAGGTTTGCATATACCTATCAAATAAATGTAAACTTGTGAGGTTTTGTTAGCTCCTTTTATTATCTATGCATATAGAATGAAGCTACATGTGAATTCTCAATTCTGAGTAGTAGACTCTTATTTTGGATGTAACAAAAAATGACATGCACTAGAAGATTGGAAAATGATGTCACTTTTGCAGGTCTAGAACCTTTTTTTGTACTTTAAAGATTGGTTATTTCTTAAAGATTCTAGATGTTAATGGGGAATGATGATTTTTTGGGTGGGGGGGGAGAGGGGGGTGAATGAGCTTCCTTCTTCAAGTGGCTTGCTCTAATTAGTAGATAATATTAAACTATTCTCAAAACCATATGAAGCTCAATATTAACCTATGATTACATGACACCTAATCTATGTAGAGCTTTAAAAATAATTATATATATATATATATATATATATATATATATATATATATTTAATGCAATAATTTGACACAATTGTGATGGCTAGTTTGATGGGTAGCCACTACTCCAAAGGAATTACTATCTCCACTATGACGGCAACCACCAATGGTTGGGCATTGTTCCAACAATGTTGTTGTCACATACCCATTGCCATTACAAAACCCCTTCAGCCAGATGCCCATTAGGCCTACAACAATGTTGTTGGACCTGTGATAGCTAGCTAAAACTATAAGACATTGTAGTTGTGATGATATACTATCGAACTTATGATGGTGTCAAGAGGAACTCTCCACATTATTTTTTCAAAATTGCAACTATGTTTTCCATCTCAATTGCAATGGAAGCCCATGTCATCATAGTTTTTGATAGAAAAAGTCTGATGCTTATCTGATGGGGGCCAATTCCACTTATTATCACTCATCTGATGGGTGACTGTCGTAATGGAGATAGCCTACCATCACAATTGAAGCCCAAATATAGTAGTGTTGAGAAACATATACCATGTGTTTGAATGAGTCAAAAGGGGTTAGAGAGTACCCTATGACCCCTTCTAACCCATTATATGACAAAATATGTTCATAGGTGTACTATGGGCCCTAGGGATTCATGTCTTGTGTTTGAATGGATTCCAAGGGGTCATAAGGTAGCCTAGGATCCCTTTCAACCCATTATATGGAAACACACGTTCCTATGGGTAGTAGGACCCCTAGAGACACACATCATGTTTTTTAATGGGTTAAAGTGAGTCATAGGGTACACTGTGACCCCTCCCAACCCATTATATAACAATGTATGCTCTTAGGGATCCTAGGACACCTAGAGAGATACATCATGTGTTTAAATGGGTCAAATGCATCATAGGGTGCCATATGACCCATTTTGACCCATTAAATGATACAATATGTTCTGAGGGATCCTAGAAGCCTAAGGAACATATGTCAAGTGTTTGAATGAATCAAAAGGGGTCATAGAATACCTTATGACCCTTTCAATGCATTATGAGTCAACATATATTCCAAGGGGTACTGGGACCCCTAGTGACATTTATCATGTGTCTTAATTGGTCTAATGGGGTCATAGGCTACTCTATGACCCATTTTGACCCATTAAATGAGAACGTATGTTCCTAACAGTCTTAGGACCCCTTTGAACATATATCATGTGTTTGAATGAGTCGAAAGGAGTCATAGAGTACCCTATGCACCCTTTTGATGTATTATATGATAGCATATGTTCCAGGGACATATATTATGTGTTTGAATGGGTCAAATGGGGTCATAAATTTCTCTATGACCCCTTTTGACCTATTAAACAAGAAAATACATTCCTAGGGTCCTAAGACCATATATCATGTGTTCAAATGAGTTGAAAGGGTAATAGATTACCCTATGAACGCTAAGCACACTTAATGTTATCAAATGGGTCAAAAGGGGTCATAGGATATTCTAGGACCCATTTTGAGCTATTAGATCACATCATTTATGTGGTTAGGGGTCCTAGGACCCATAAGCACACATATTGTGATTGAATGGGTCAAAGAGTGTCAAAGGGTACCCTATGACCCCTTTTGGTCCTTTGGAACCATTATATGTATGGTTAAGGGTCCTAAAGTCATTAAAAAAGCATATTAAGGATCCTAAAAAAGGGTCATACTATTATAAAATATCCATAACTTTCAAACGATATAAAATTTTTGAAATAAAAAAAATGTGTCACATTCTATGCTTTGACTACTATAAGCAAAAATAAATAATAAATAAATTTTGAATTTATTTGAATTAGTTAAGGTGGTCAGACACAAGAGGTTTTTTAATTATGAAAATGGTATAGTAGAAAAATCATAATTATTTATTTATTTGGAATAAAATATACAAAAATATATGTCACATCTAGGCATGAGTGTCCTTCTTATATCTAGAATCTTATTAAAAATTATTATCATTTAATTTTGATTAAAGTGGTCAGACATACACCTACTTCTTATTTTTGTATTGAAACTTTTGTACTACTACATTAAAATCCAAAATTTTGACCAATCAATTTTTTTTCTTTGGATAAAGCCTAGTAGTTTAGAAACTACACTAAATTTACCACAAATTATTTTCTTACAAATTTTTCATATAAAGTTCATAACTACTTTAAAATTACACATCAAGTTGACATAACCCTGATTTTTTGGTTTCTCACTGCCACTTAAGGGCATAGTTTGGTTGACCATGATCCTACACATACCCAAAAACCTAAACCATTTTATGTGTCTCTATTCATCCACAGTTTCATGTTGATAAATTGCATTATAGAATCTAGAGCTTCTAATAATATAATTTCATCAATCGTAGCTAAATCCCTTGACCTTCCCTTGACAAAAACCTTTGGTAAGTGCTACTCAATGGATTCCAAGCAAGTCCTATTGATAGGCCAAATCAAAGATGCACAAGTCTCATTAGCATCCTTCCTTGACAAGAGAATAAAAAACACCATATTAGTAGCATACATCCCCACTACTTATGGCATGCTTCTGAGGAAAACCTTCTATAGAGACTTAGGAGGAGAAGTCAAAATTGACTAGTTGCAAGATGTCATACATGTAGGAAGCAAAAAACTAACATTTTTTTCCCGAATCCAAATATAAATATATGGTTTTCACATTAGATGACCCTAAGTCCTAGATCCTCTACTAGGAGAATGATTTCATTAATTATTTGATTATGCTTGAAGTTGAAGTGGTAGATATTCCTCAAGTTAATGATGACATCCCTTGGATTCTATAGTTTGACAAAATTTGGCACTCAATAAGATTGGGAGTGGTGTGGTGTTAATCTCTCCTTCTAGTTAGAAGTTCCTCTCTTCTTTCAAGATTACATTTGAAAACAAAAATAACACAATAGATTATGAGGCCTTGCTTTTGGGAGTAGAGGAGGCAAGAAAAGGGACATAAATTACTTAAGATAAAGGGGAGATGCTGAGTTGATTGTGAAATAGGTTAGAAAATTATTCATAGTTAAGAGTGAAAGATTAAGACACTATATAAATCAAGTATGGGATGAATTGGATTGGTTTGATGTCTTTTCAATTGAATTCTTCTTGGATAACACCAACAATAGCCTGAAAGACATATTGCAACTCAAAGGCAATGTTATACCTAAAGGATTAGTGGAGTTTGAGAAAAATTTTGATAGACAGGACTGTTTCATGGGTCAAACTACTATGTCTAATGAGGGATCCTATGACAAGTGTGAGAAAGTTAATATCAGGGATGAAAGAGATCCCAAATTGGTGAACGTAGGAGTTTTTTGTGATGAACGAAAGAAGGAATGTTTTGAACACCAAGCTGCTTAAAGAGTATATAGATGTTTTTGCCTAGTCTTATGAAGACTTAAATTTTTTTAGAGGAGGAAATTTTAAGCACTATATGCCTCTAAAACTTGGAACATATCCTTTAAGATAGAAATTAAGAACCTACAGTCCAAAGCTTTTTGATGCCATCTATAGAGAAATCAACAAGATGCTTAGGGCCTGCATTATTTTTCCCATTCACCATTCTATATGGGTGGCCAATATTGTACTAGTGAGAAAAAAGTGGAGAGATTAGGATTTGTGTGGATTTTAGAAATCTCAAATAGGCTAGTTTGAAAGATAACATTGCCTTACCCATGATGGACCAAATACTCCAAACAATTGCAGGTTCAAAGATGATGTTGTTCCTCAACGGTTTCTTAGGATAAATCTAGAGAGGATTTGTTGAGGAAGACCAACACAAAATAACATTCACTATGCCTTATGGCACTTTTTCCTATTAAAGGATGGCATTCAAGCTAATAAATGCCAGAGCCACTTTTTAGCATGCAATGAATTCAACTTTTGGACATCTGTTGAGCAAAACAATCACTATATATCTTGATGATATTATAGTCTTCTCTAGGAGGTGCAAGAAACATTTATAAGACCTAAAATAAGTGTTGTAAAGATGTTAGGAGCATGGAATCTCATTGAATCCCAAGAAGTTCATTTTTTCGTGTCACAGAGGGAAAATTTCTTGGCCATATAGTTTCATAAGAAGGGATCAAGATTGATCTAGAAAGAGTTAATGCAATACAATAGCTATGTCTTATGCTAAATCATGCATTAGATCATTCTTTGGGAAAATAAATTTTCTTAGGAAAATTGTCTTAGATTTTGCCAGAACCATGAGACCTATGTCAAATCTTCTAAGGGAAAAGAAAAGTTTTAGATGAGATGAGAAAGTGGTTAAACTATTTGTGGTAGTCAAGGAAACCATAGCTAAAGCCCCTATTTTGATTCACCCTAATTTTAAATGGGATTTTGTAATGTATTGATATGCATCTGAAACACTATGCTAGGAGTTTTGGAACACAAAAATGAAAGAGATGAAGAGATCCCAATATCATTCATGAGCATTCCTCTTAAAAATCATGAGCTACATTATTCTCCCACTAAAGAAAATGCATTTGCTATAGTCAAAGCTATGAAAAAATTCCATTATTACATCCTTCATTCCCATTTTATAGTAAATGTCCCAAGCACTACTGCCTAAAGTATCCTTACGTAATAAGAAGTAGCTATAAACAATAGGGCTTCTTGGGTGGCTAAGGTGCAGGAGTTTGACCTCGATATCAAATGTACTAGGTTGGTTCAAGGTTAGTGTCTCTATTAGATGATAGCAGAAAATAAAGAAGAAGAACTGTATCCTACCTATCTATTTGTATTTTTGAAAGATGAATGGTTCTCAAACATTTCTTAATTCCTAACATATGGAAAATTTTGTGAACATTTAAATGGAAAAGATAGGAGAAGCTTGAAATTAAAAGAAACCAAATTAGTGATTGTAGATGATGTCTTATACAAGAAAGGATTGTATATAATGTTTCTTAGATGTGCGGATATAGATAAACATGAGATATTACTTCAAAATTTTCATAGTGAGGCATGTGGTGGACATTTTTCTTCTACAGTGACTACTTCCAAAATCTTAAGAAGTGGACACTATTGGCCAGGTATGCTTAGAGATTCTTATAAATGGGTAAACAATTATGAGACGTGTAAACTATTCACTAGTAAAACTCATCTAGTTACTCTTCCTTTAAAGTTGGTGATCATGGAAGAATTATTTAAGAAATGGGGACTAGAATTTATTAGGCCTCTTAACCCATATTCAAGTGTTAGTTATGCTCACATATTGACTTCCACTAATTATTTACCAAATATACATGGATGCAATACCATTAAACACAACTACATCAAAGGTGGCGTGTAATTTTTTGACTAAAAACATCCCAACTTGTTTTAGAGTCCCTATCAAGATTGTAACTAATAATGCTCATAATTTCTCATTTGAAGAGGTCCAATTGTTATGTTATGATAATGAGATCTGTTTATTAATTACATGTTCCTCATATTATTTTCCCCAAGGGAACGGGTAGGTATAGTCTATGAATAAGAAACTAATCAATATCATGAAAAGGTGTGTTGATCATAATGGAAAAGACTAGCACAAGAAGCTTTATCAAGAATTGTGGGATGACAAAACTTCTCTAAAGAGTGCTATTGGAATGATCCCATTTGAATTGGTCTATGGAGTGGTAGCACAATTATCACTTCCCCTAGAGCTAGCCATCTTGAAGCTACAAAAGGTGATTGAAGATGGATTTTTCAATACTTCTTTACAAAAAATAATTTTATATCTTTCAAAGATATAGAAGAGGAGCGACTAAACCTAGTAGACCATATAGTAGAGCATCAAGCCACAGTAAAAATATTATTTGACAGGAGAGCTTACAACAAAAGTTTATGGAGGGAGATAAGGTTTTGCTAAAGGATAAACATTGAGAACCAAGAGGAGCACATAGTTAATTTGAAATTTTATGGAAGGGACCTTTTGAAATTCCTTAGGTTTTGGGATCTAATGCCTACATGTTGAAATTGTGAGAATATTTAGAATACTTGGGGGGTGAATCAATTGTCTAAGGTCTAGATGTACCAATTCAATAATCAAACACTTCAATTACTTTAGATCTTAACATCCATAAGCTTAGTCTCCATTATAAACTTTCACTAACATAAACTAGTCGTGAACTATCTAAAAAATAACAAACTTGCATAATGTAAAAGATTAACAAAAACTCATCACAAATAAAATCCACACAAGTTTGACACTAGGATTTATTATGGAAACCCAATTTGGGAAAAACCACTAGTAATATGTCACCAACATTTTCACTCCTCTAAAGTGAGCTCTGTTAGAATCCAACCTAAACAAACATATTGTTAAATGTGACCTTGTTAATGGATTTAATCACCCTTTTAGGAGTGGCCTTGTTAGAGTGCTTTAGAACATTCCATTAGAATGCCATCTTGATTAAAGGATTTACATATGACTATTAGGTAAACCTTGATTAAAGGATTTCAATACTAGTACAATGGCTAGAAAGTAACAATGGGCTTTGATTTGACAAATACAACTCGTGCTTTGAAAATATAGATCATAGTTTGTCTCACATGTTGATCCAATGACTAGCCTTCATTGTCATCTTTGTCACTGATCTACTTGGCAACCCTTTAAAAAATCACACTTCACCTCTTCACAACTCTTCTTCAACTTCTTTATTAAGTTCACCAAGCAATAGCATCAACAATTGCTCCAACCTTATTAGGTTTTCAACATCTCTTCTAACCTTAACAACTCCTAATATCATCTCTTAAACCTCATTAGATAGGTAATTCTAATATTTTTCTACTTAAAAACCATCATAGATCTTAGGTTTAGGTTAGATTCATCAAATCCTTCCAATATTTTGTCTCCTCCTTTCTATTTTTATAAACTTCTCCAAACTTATCCTTGAATCCTTGCATAGAAATGTGCAAACATGGTATATCTTGATTTAAATATTCCAAGTCATCCATTCTTATCTTCAACACACTTTAAATATTCCTAGAAATCAACTTCTTCATTTGGAAATCATGAATTTCTCATAACCTATAAAAATGTTGTCCCTTGACCAACACTTTGTTATGATGCTTGATCATTATTGGGTTACTTGGTCACTACAAACATTTTTGCTCAGCTCATATACTGACACTAGATCAATACTAATGCTTGGTCAACACTAGCCTCACTTTGCAATCATTACAAGTTCCTTATTCTTATGATCCTTTTCTCGATCAAGCCTATGATTAAATAAACATCTGATGTCTAAATGCTTATAAGATGCCTCCATTTATAGCACACTAGGAACAATCCAAAACCCTCCAGTCATATTACAATGTGTAGACAATACATGTAATGGAAATGGTTACAGGTTGACAACTTATACATTTAAACAACCATAAATTGAAATGATCAAAGTCAGCCATAGATGGTGGATAACTTTAGTTTTAACTATAGGTTTTACTTGTGATAAAGTTTGGTTGGTAGAAATTACTACCTACCAATACTCCCCCCTAATTTCTACTACTTTTACATAAAAAGTGACAATATTCATTTTATCTCTTAAATAATTTTTTCTCTTGTCCTTAATGCCTTCATGATTATATCTCTAACTTGTTATGTTTAATCTCCAAATCTTCAGAACTAATAGCTCCAAACATGGTCAGTGATTCTTCTCTCGGCATTCAAGGTTGTGACCTTTGGCAATATGCAATGATTTGATGTATTTTTATTTAGCAACTTCTAAATTCCAATCATGGATCTTTGACTATGATGCAAATATTCCTTGGTCAAATTAAACAATGTCACCCATAGATCTATCATGGCATAAAAGAATGGTCTTTCTTCAACAATACAATCATGAACAACTTTCATTTGTCACAAATGGTGATAGGATTTTCCTTTCTTGACTTGAGTCACAAATGGTGACTCTATCCACTAGTAATATTGCTTCATCTATCACAAATGTTGATAAGATCCACTAGTATTATTGATTAGCTTCATCTATCACAAATGATGATAGAGTCTACACTTGACCTACACTTTATACACTAGCACCCAAGATCTTAAATCTACTCTGATACCACTTATAGGAATGTGGATGGAGTGGATAAAAGACAAACAAAAAATCAATGATAAACATTCAAATCATTAAGCAAAACACAAAGACTTATTAATCTATCTTACAACACTTCATGCTCATTAACACTACTAAAATCTATTACAAATTTTGAAAATGTCACAACATTGTTTATCCACTCAAGAACCACAAGGATCATATAAACATCTGATGTCTAAATGCTAATAAAATGCCTCCACTTATAGAAGACTAGCAACAATCCAAAACCCTCTATTCATATTACAATGTGCAGTCCATACATGTGCTAGAAATGGTTGCAGATTGATAGCTTATACATTTAAACAACCATAAATTGAAATGACCAAAGTCAGCTATGGATAGTGGATAACTTTAGTTTTAAATGTAAGTTTGACTTGTGAAAAAGTTTGGTTGGTAGAAATTAGTAACTACCTACCAACACTGTCCATGTAGGAATATAATTTAAAAGTGTATTTTCTAAATTCACTGGTTAATGCCACATTGATGATTGAAATAATGGGTTGAGCCAATGAGAAGGCCACCCTTCTTTTTCAATATATTATTTGTTCCTTTCTCTTGTTTCAATTCTTACCATTGCAAGATTTTGTTTTGGCTCCTTAATGTATGTAGAAACTATATTAGTGAATATATGTGGTCGCTAATGTTAGTGACAATATTATTGTTCATTAACAATTAAAAATCGCAATACAAGTCCTTGTTTCTACCACCCAATTATCGTGATTAAAGATATCTATAGATTTTGTTCCAAGGAACATGATGCTTTGCAAGTAATGTATAGTCACCATTTTGCTGAATATTTACATGCCATTTATAATTTTATCCTTCTTATGAACAACTAAAATTTTCATCACATAAATTTATATCATGGTCTTTCTCGTGTTCATAGCTGTAGTTGTTTTAATTTCAGCACTGCTCACATTGAGCATAATGTCCCTTCTACCAGCGCACTCATATTCAACTCCTACATGTGAACAAGAAGGGTTACAATTTTATTGAAGAGGAGACCATACAGTATTTTTTGGTAGCAGTTTTTAAATTAAAAAGTTATTTGTCTCCTATTCAATGATTTCACAATTTGTAAGCATGTTTGTAGAAACTAAATGCAGCCACACAAAGAAAATACAATAAAACAGAGAAGGTTGTACAAACCTCCATTCCTTTCAACATCTCCTACTCTATTTGCATGTCACTTTTTTTTTTGTTTATTCTGCAATTTTGATCTAGATCCACATAATGTTGCATGCAAAGAGGGTGGAGGAAATGATTATAGAGTTGGACTTCATGCCAGACAAGTACATTTCTTTGATGGAGCCAACTATTAGAATGCTAAATATATGATATGATTATATTTTCAGCTTAGTTCTAATGTACCATATTAGTTTTTTGGGATCACTGTAAATGTAATAGCATTGCTTGATGCATTGGTATGTGTTTTTCAAATATAGAAATAATATTATATCTCATATATAATGAACTCATTATATGTCTCATCTAATATTAATAGGTTTGTCTGACTAAAGCTGCAAAACATTAACACTTTTAACCCTATTTTGATCTCTAATCTATGATGAGAACAGTTTTCTTTTCTAAATAAACTCTTTTTGGATTAAAAGTATTATGCATCTTGTGTACACAAGATATTCTCATTGTCCAATTTGGGGAGAGGAACTAATAGTTGAGCAAAAAAACTTCTTTCCTCATAGAATCTGATGTGAAAATATCAAATCACTAGCAATTCTTCATGATAGCTTATTTTTGACCATAAGGTGGCAAAGTGTTTTAAGTAGCAAGTTTGACATCAAAAAGGTGGCAAGATTGTAAATTGGTTATGTGGCACAAGTATATGGCAAGTTTCAAAAGGTGGCAAGTGGAATACGTGGCATAGGTATATCTTGTATTGTTTTGGCATTAAAGCAAAGGTAAAAAGTGGCATTATAAATAGGCATTGTAAATGTTTTAAAATAGCCTTGGTAAAAATGAGCACATGCTATATGGATTCTCACCTATTTGATTTCTCTATGCATGCATGAATGATCGAGAAAAATAAAGAAAGGAGGTTTTTTAAAACTATTAATAGTGAACAAGGCTTTTGTTGAAAACAAAAAAATGGATGTAAAACCTAGTTATAGGTATGATCATTCTCAATTTTCTCAAAATGCTTTTAAAAAGGAATGAAAAAGAGGAACAACAGGCTGGAAAGTTTCAGAGTCAATTGTTTGTTCAAAAGCAAAGATTTTTGGTTTTCCTAAAGATTTACTTTGTAAAATAGAAGGCTTTTTCTTTTATGAACCCTAATGGCATTTTTTAAAGGGTTTCTTACGAACCCTAATGGCATTGGTTTTTAAGAGGTTTCAAAATTGAAGATCTTCTAGTTTTTTTTGTTGTTTAAAAGGCATATGCTGGTTTTATTTGCTACTTAAAAAGTACTTGATGATTCAATTGTTTGACAATTAGAAGATAGTTTTTGAACCACATATATTATAAGGGCATTTTTGGAACAGCCCAAAATAGTTCAGTTTGTTTTCAAAAATTGATTCTTTATATGAATTTCATCTCTATTTAAAGAGATTCTTGTAAAATTGTAAATGGCAGTGTGATACAATGATAAAAAAAAACACAAAACATTTTTGAAGTTTGTGTAAGAGTGATCTAAAGGGTTGATTATAAACTTATCTACATGTATAGGTGTATGGTGTATTACATACAATTATATGTGTATGTAAGTTTGTAATAAAATTGAAAAGGAGATAAACAGGGTTGAATCCTTGAGCAATTGTTGTTGTTGATTGTAAAGAGTTGAAGCTCAATAAAGATTACAAGCTCATGGAGTCGTTTTTCTCCCTATGATGAATCCTTAAGGAATTTTGAGGGTTTCCCACTTGGCAAAAAATTTGTGTCTCTATCTTTTGTGAGTTCATGTTTTATTATTTATGCATGGTAAATCATTATTATTTGAGAAAAAATTTGAATGCATTCAGTTTATGGAATTTTAAAGTTGAAATTTATAGATTGTTTAATTAAAAATAACAAGTTCTAATTCACCTCCCCTCTTAGAACTTCAATACTTCGAACACTTACTTGAACAGTATTCTCCTTATAACTAAGATTTCAAGGCCATATTATCTATTATGACGTGACATCAACATGATTTTTACCAAAGTTTTAAAAATAAATCAAATAAAGGCAAGACCAATGGTCATATTAAAGGAAGATCCATTCCTGGACAACTGATATGGTGTTACATGGTTGTATTTTTCTATTACCAAGGGATACATTTCATTCAATTATGGATATTCATTATTAGAAATAACAAATTTATGATATTCTATTTTCTTTTTGGTCTCTTTCATTTGAATAATGGATCACAAAATATGTTCCAAAATATTGGTGCAAAAACTACACTTAATTAAATTAAAAATTATTACAACTAAGCATTTTTATACAATTTTTAATTAAATTAAAAATTATTACAACTAAGCATTTTTATACAATTTTGTCAAAATTTTAGCTGCATATTTGCATTACAAAAAAGGAGACATTAAATTAACATAAATGTTAAATCAACAATCATTTACTTCAATGAGTCATAGTCAAGCACTTGATCTTTTCCCCTTAGCTCAAGTTAAAATGTTTATCTTCATTAAGTGATCCTTTGCCCATAGTTGGAGCTATACAAGAATGTCTCTAAGTGGAAGTTGTACTCAGGTCTTATACTAAGGTTGCTAAGAAATTTTTGTAATGGAGATTTGATTTGGATCTATCTCATGTTTTCTATGATTGTTCTACTTTCATGTTTTTTTCTTTCTACAAATAAGGATTAAAGTAAGTTTGATGAAATTGATTAACAATGCCTTAAAAAGGTTAAAATTTTATGGAATATTAATTTACACTCCCCCCTCGCCCCCAGTATTCTAATTTTTCAACAACTAGGGGGGGCACTATCAAGAGACGTTTTAGGGGATGATGTTTTCAATTGGTGGTGGTTCTAGTTGTAGGGTTTCTTAATGCTTTAGTTTGATTTTTTTGACTAACCATACCAATTTCTCCTTTCCACTTTGAGAACAAGGAGAAAGATATTGTAGAGAATGGATGGTCTATTCTTGATGCCACCGTTGACATGTTTATTATATGAAGAAAAATGAATGGTTGATATCCTCCTCTTTTGACTAGTGCTTGTCTCATTACTTATGCAACATTATTTTATCATATTATAAATTCCATAGGCTCCTCAAATTTCAGTCCACTAAACTATTTTTATATAAAAAATAGGCATTTTATTTCATTATTAATAAAATGGTGAGACACATGCAAGAGCCTACAATACAATGGTAACTTGCGAGCCTCTTATGTATAATGTAGTGCAAGCTAGGGGATTCCCTAAAGGAGGTGTCCAAACCCCCAACAAATAATGACACAATGGAAACACAACAAAAAAATAATAATAATGCAGGATGTGATACCAAATCACAACTCTTTATTCATAGACATAATTGATTACATGAAATATGCTCAGTAATAAGGCCTTCTAGGTTAGGGTCAAATACAAACAACAATTACAAAATCAGTTCTGCAAGATCCAACAAGATCCAACTTACAAACCCAATTCCAACTAGTCCAGATACTCAACTAGATAAGAACACCAAGAAGAATCCGCACTCGCACCCTCAAGTCCACCAAGCAATCCTCTGGTTCTCAAGTCATAGCCCTAGCTCTTCAAAATTTGCATTTACACTTCATCCCCTTCTCCAAGTTGGAATCATCACTTTTGCCTAAGACTCCATAAAACTCCTTACTTATACCCAACTAAGCCACAAGTTAGCCCAAGTAATTACAAACTAAATTAAATCCCATACATTTAATATAGGTCAAGCCACAAGTTAGCTACAACACCAAATTAAATACCCATAAATAAATTAAATTCCAAAATTCATCTCATAGACAACTTCGCATGAAAAGAACCAAGACCAATATTGACACTTGGCACATATAGGAACACTCAAAAATACAAGATTTCTATAGTAACTTGGCATCCACTAGGAGCTATAGTAACTCAACATCCACTAGAGCTACAATAACTTAGCATCCATTAGAGCTATAGTAACTTGACACCCACTAGAACCATAGTAACTTAGTATCCATTAGAGCTATAGTAACTTGAAATCCACTAGAGCTACAATAACTCAACATCCACTAGAGCTACAATATCTCAGCATACACTAACCAACTCAATAGCAACACAAAATTGGATACCACTAGCACTCAGCTCCAACATGAAGGATTGCAAGAAAGCCTAGGATGCTCCTGCATGAAACACCCTAGGTTGAAAAGGATGTTTAGTAACTAGAAGAAAATCTTCTAAGATTTAGCACATAAATCCCAACCTAGTTTTTCACATACATATCCTCCAAATCTTGAACTTCGACATGGTTTCCCTTGTTCTTCTTCTACTTCTTCACATCTCTCTTCCACACTGATCTTCGACCTACTTAGAATCATCCAACTCAACTCAGCTGCCAATACTCAGGTTCCTCCTACATAGCTCTTCATTCTATAAAGAAATTAGGGAAAACTTCCTACCACCATTCTCAATAGTAAACACATTCTTTACAAAATCATGCATAGCCCTATAATCATACTACCAAGGTCTACCAAGTAACACATGACAATTGTTCATATCCACAATATCACACAACACTTGATCCTTATACTACCAAATTTGAAAATCAACAAGGCATTGCTCCCTCACTTCTAAAGCATGTTCACCTTCCAACTAGCCAATCCTATAAGGACAAGGATGTTTCACTCTCTTCAAACCAATTTTTTGAACCATCTCCTCAACAAAAAGGTTATCGGTACTACCACCATCTACAGTCACATTGCAAACTTTACCACCAAACTTAAAACAAGTCCTAAACAAACTAGTCCTATGACAAGGATTCAATGTCCTCTCACCAACTAGCATTCGTCGAGCCAACCAACTTTCTCCTTGCTCAAGCTGACTATCCTGAACTACAACCTCATTTACAATAGTAGTTTTCCTACTAAGTGGCCATTCAAAAGATCTATGCCCTTCCTTCCCACATCTAAAATAATTACCTCTAAACTCACCTCAACCTATCCTTCTAACAAATTTGCATTCACCATCAACACCCAGTTTAGCTTGTGTTAAGCTATCTTGCTTCTCCTTCCCTCTAGCATTACCTTGACCTTTCCTCTTTAACTCATCCTCTGCCTTTAGAGCATACTAATAAGAATCCTCAACTAAAAAAATATTCAACATACCAACCTCATCCTATGTATTGAATCTCAAACCATTAATGTATTGATCTACCTTTACCTTTGACAATTCTCTATGACCAGACCAAATAGTCAACTTGTAGAACTGCTTGGTATAATATTTCATAGTCATATCCCTCTATTTCAAATTCTGCAACCTTTTAATCAACTCAAGTTCATAATCAATGGGAATGAACTTAGCCTTCAACTTAGTCACCATCAATCTTTATCTAGAGATCTTCATTTCACCTTCCTCTTCTCTATCTCTTTGCAATTATTTCCACCAAAGAGTAGCATGTTATTTCAACTTAGTTTGTGCCAACCTTACTTTGAGTGGATCCTTGATATCCTCAAGCTCAAAGTAGTCTTCCAATTCACCAATCCAATCAATTAGGTCTTTAGGAGTCCAAGTACTTGAGAAATTAGAAACCTCCATCTTATGATTTAGCTTCAATTGAGATCCAAATTTAGAAAACTAACTAGCCCTAGTTCTAATAGGTCTCTCCACATGATTAGTTCTATCCTCACCACTAGATCCAGCAACTTCAAAGCCTTTATCAACTCCCTCATGCCTAGGTACACCACCTAAAGCATTCACAATCTCAGTGATTATGTCACTCTTCATTAATGTAATCTCAAATATGAGCTCTGCTCTTATCTTTTATGAGATCCTTTCTTTCACAACATCACTAAGATCACCAATTTCTCTAGGGTCCAATCTTCTTGGAGGCATCTTCCAAAATTTTAGTAAACCCTAAGCAATAGATCCACCAATCCAAAAGATCAATCATCCACAAAATCAAACTTTTTTGCAAGTCTTGGTGTAAACTTCCACAACTTCAGTGATCTATCAACACACATAGGAAAGCCTTTGTTCTAATACCATCAGATGTAATGCAAGGCAAGAGATTCCCTAAAGGAGATGTCCAAATCCCCATCAAATAATCACACAATGGAAATACAAAAACAAAACAACAATAATACAAGATCTAATACCATCACAACTCTTTATTCATTGACATAAGTGATTACATGCAATATGCCTAGAAATAAGGTCTTCCAAGTTGGGGCCAAATACAAATAGCAATTGCAAAATGACTGCTACAAGATCCAACAAGATCCAACTTACAAACCCAATCCCAACTAGTCCAAATACTCAACTGGATAAGAACACCAAGAAGTATCCACACTTGTACCCTTAGGTCCACCAAGAAATCCTTTGGTTCTCAAGTCGTAGCCCTAGCTCTACAAAATTCACATCTACACTTCATCTCCTTCTCCAAGCTAGAATGATCACTTCTACCTAAAGACTCCACAAAAACCCCTTACTTATACCCAACTGAGCTACAAGTTGGCCCAACTCATTACAAACTAAATTAAATCCCTTACATTAAATATAGGTCGAGCCACAAGTCAGCTACAACACTAAAATAAATACCCATACATAAATTCAATGCCAAAAGTTAGCTTATAGGCAACTTAGCATGAATAAAACCAAGACCAATAATGGCACTCAGCACATATGAGAACACTCGACAACACAAGATTGCTATATTAACTTTACATCCACTAGGAGCTACAATAACTTGGCATCCACTAGAGCTACAATAACTCAGCATCCATTAGAGCTATAGTAACTCAGCATGCACTAGAGCTATGGTAACTTGACATCCACTAGGGCTATAGTAACTCGACATACACTAACCATCTCAAAAGCAACGAAAAATTGGATACCTGTGGCACTCAGCTCCAACATGTAGGATTGCAAGAAAGTCTAGGATTCTCCTACATCAATGTAGGAACTCTTATATTAAACTCTACACAAGGTTAACACATAATAATAACTAGCAATCGAATCGTGGTGTGCAATAGGTATGCCAAAGATATATTGAACATCAATTATATATATATATATATAAAGGAGACAAGTACAAGGAGGGAAATGATATTACTCTTTTTGAATAACTCCATGTCTCTATCTAATTTTTTCTATAACTCCATCTATTTCTTTATAACTATTTACCTCTCTATAACTCTCTTGATATCTCTAGCTCTATCTATATCTCTTTATCTTGTCAAACTATTACAAATTTCATTATTGTTGATCTTGCAGGAGACTTTCTAAGAAGGTGAGAACAACTAAAAGCTCAAGAAACTTCTACTTAAGGAGAGTTTAATGAATATTTTATCCCATTTCATCACCATTAGTGCTATAGTACAATCTACTTCCCCTTTTAGTCTACAAAACATAGTAACATGTAAGTAAAATCCTCCACTAAAATTTAAATATCAACCCCATTTTCTATTACTCCTAGCCATCATTTCACTATTTTTCACTCTCAAGAAATAACATCTCTTTGATTCATCATATCATTTTCTTTTGTGATATTTTCACAATACTTCTTAGCCACACTTTTGCAAAATTCCATTTTGAGCCTTTATGCTTTGGCAATCATTTATATCGTCTCATATGCATTCAAACAGTTCACATGTTTTGATTGTGATCCCACATGTTATAGGTATAGTTTTGAAGGTATCTTCAATATTTGGTTAAATCATTGTAATCAAATTCCATCTCTATTCCATACCATCACCCATAGTATACACGAAGAAGATATTTGCAAAGTTTGTTGATTTGGAATCTATACACAGTGCTATATCCTAAAATCTTTTAAAAGTCTTTTCACCAAATCATTATGTCTATTTCTAATGCTTATATCAACCTTGAGACTATATTTCTCTTCACGGTCCTACCAAGTAGTTCATAGGCATTGTCTATGTAGATTTAAAAACATTCATGCCCAATTCAAATGCTTCCAAATGCATACAACTAGAGTAGAGTGATAATAAAGTTAACAAAAGATAACTATATATGCCATTGAATTTGTCGAAAATAAATTAACCTCTTTTCACCAAACCATCTTGTGTGCTCTGGGAAAATTGCATTCCATGTAATAGTACTGCTTCTATGAGTTCAATTGGACAATCTTGGGCCACCTATTGATTTCATATTTTGTGCATGTTTGACAAAAAATTGAAAATTTACCATTCCTTTCAACAAATCCACTCTATAAATTGGGTTTTAATATTCCCATGGTTTCATAGGTAGATATAAATAATGCTGGAAAGACTCATAGAAGTATCTTATCCAAGGGGAAACAGTTTATTTTTCTCAATTACCTTAATGTGATTTACATTTTACTTGGCTATTTAGCCAATATTGTTGTTTTGGGCTTTCTCTTGTTAATTGGTTGCAAAATATCAACACTAGTATTTGTAGATTTTTCATGTCCTCTATAAACATTACTCTATGACATATTGTTGAGCATGGGTTCTTATGCCTTATTTAACCATTTTACCGTGGCTTTTTTATAAATGTACATACCGTCCAATCATCTTCATTCACTACAAGTTTTAGGACCAATCTTGTGATCCATGAGTGGCTATAAAACCACAAGAATCACTTGGATGGATGCAATGACATACTATTTTTTTATGCCACCATCTATTGTTCCATGCCATCATCAGCTAGTCAATCATATAACTTATATACTACATGATTATAGGTCTATTTTTAAAAAATGATTTAGTTTCAAAAAATTTGTATATGATTAGTGATTTGTTAATTTTAAAAAGAAGTGAAATTAGATGGAATTCAACATAATGACTAGTCACATGGGTAAAAGCTCAACTAATTTCACCCTAATGTTCTTCTCCTACAAATATGATACATTGATCATGGGCAATATCCAAGAAAATGATGAATGATCATATGAATGAAATGAACCAATATTAACCAACATGATGAAACCAATGATTGTCTACATCTTGATTTGTTTACATGAAATAAAAATAATGATTATTTTTCCAATTATATTATAATTATTTCTATTTATGTAACTAATATTTCTTATTTCTTAACATTATAGTTACTGGTTTTTGAATTTTCTAAAAGTAGATATTTTCTATTTCTTCTTCTTCTTTTTTATACATATATCTCTATATTTTCAAATACTATTTTAAATCCTCAATGTTATTTGGATATTTTTAGGTAGTTATTTGTAATATTTAAGTCTACAAATATTTACAAAATGATTGAACATATTTAAAACAAAATTAGACTATTATAATTATAAAATGATATCATTTCATCTATGATTATTTAATAGAAAAAACTATTTACAATATTGAATATACTATTGAAAACAAAAACAAAAAAATAATAATAATTAAAATTGAACACCCAGAAAATTGAATGATTTAAACTAAACTATGCCTAATGACAAAAAATAAGAATGATTGGATCTAGCTCAAATTGTTGATAACAATTGAAACTAAATTATGATAACAATTAATATGATTGAAATTAAATTGTGATAAGAAATTAGAATGATTGAAATTGAATTGTGACTCTTGACAATAAATTGAAAGAATTGAAATTCAATAGAATTGACAGGAACTATTTTTCTTCAGCTCAATCAACTTCCAAGTCTACAAATCCTCTCATTCTATGAAATCAATTTGGAGGAACCAAACCACCCACTCTCTCCACATGCCATAGTTTGAATTGGATGGCACTCACTTCTAACTAATTGGAGGGAAGCATCCTACTAGAGCTCAATGCATTTGAATGTTTCCCAGCAAAAGTTTTGTAAATGCGAACTACAACAACTTGGACATGAATTTGGTAGAGGCATTTTTTTTTCATTTTTGATATTTTTTGGATTGGAATAATCGTTGGGGACACTACTTTTGAGAGAGGGTGTCTAAGGTGGTTGTAGGAGAAGATTTCTTGGGAGGTACATAAGTATCTTACTTTACTTCTAAGTGAGAAAATTGATCTCTTGCAGACATGTATAAAGAATGTGCACACACTCCATAAATGCAATGCAAATCCAATGACCACAAACACTTAAAATATATTGAGAACATTCAACATTAGCTACCCCCATGCTTGATGAATTGCACAAAATGACAACATATGCAACAATTACCCCAAACTTGTCCAAGATATATAATGTGCCAATAGTCACATAATAGTGGCACATCCAATGATACAAACCAAAGATTCCCCTCCCTTTCACAAGCCTGCAAACATTTTCAACTTACAAAATCCTAAACTAAAATTAAATATTATTAGGGCTTAAACTCAAACCTCCAATATAGATAACATAAAAATATTTGTAATGATCAAAGCATCCAATATAAAAATAAATTAATGCATAGTCCAAAACTCAGTCAAATATTCTATCTAATAGTAGACATATCATGTCAATCAACCTGAAATAACATCTCATTGGATCCATGCCGCTCATGCCGCGAGTCATAGAGCATCCCACTCTCTACAACTACCTTATGTCGAGGACAATTTTTCTTCTTTGAACAACATGTAGCCTCTAAGTTGTTGAGAATTGTGTTTCAAACTTGCAAAAAAATTTCAGAAAACTCAAGAATTTTTTTGTGGTAGTTTTTCACATGTTTATGAGTTGAAAAAAGGTGTATGAGTTGTTAAAAATGTGTCTAGTCTCTAGAACAATGTAGAAGGGCTATTTTTAGAGTGTAAATAACTCATTATACGAATTTTATGCAGGTCTAAACTAGAGGACAAAATTATGGACGAAAATGGTATTGTTGGAGTTACAAATTACAAGGGGGTAACATGTGACATCATTTTTTTCCCATGATTTTGGCTCATGGTTTTGTAAAACCATAAATAGATTCCAAGTGGAAAATCACTATAAAAGGAGGGCTTAGGGAGGTGTTTGTATCATCGAGTTTAGTTTGCAAGACTAGTGCTAGAAGGATTCTCTCTGAGTTTGAGTCTAAGTTCAAGTTGTGGTAAACAACTCCTGTAAGAACTTGCATTGCAAGTGTATTGTAATCTTCCATATTTGAGAATGTGTTGTGTGTGTTTTGGAGGGTGGGGATTTTCTCTCAGAAGGGTTTCCTCACAGTAAAAACTGTGTTATGCATTCATTGTTATTTTTATTATGTTATTATACATTTCTTGAAATCTTTGAAATAGTTAGTTGAATTTTCATAATCCTCCCCTCAAAGATTAGTGTAGGAAGCGATTTTGTGCACCTTAGCTTCCTTACAAGTGGTATTAAAGCCTGGCTGATTTTTGTTCTATTTTTTGGGTATAGGGATTTTTGAGCTAATCAAGGTTTAAGTGGGAGCTTGTGCAAAGGTTTTTATTTTTGTGTTGCAAGATTGCAAAGATGGCAAGCACATCAGGGAGGATTGGTGTAGACAAGTTTTCTAGCACAAACTTTGAAATGTGGAAGCTAAAGATCAAAGATCTATTGGTTGATAGGGATCTATAGATGGGATGCAATTGATGAAAAGAAGCTAAGGCCCATAGATCCAACTTCAGCCACAGAGTATGATGTGAGAGATAGAAAATATAAAAGTCTCATCAAATTGTTCCTTGTAGACTCTATACTAATTAGTATCCATGAAGAACCTACCACAAAGAAGCTTTGGGAGAAGCTAAGTGAGATCTATCAAGAAAAATCACTTGTGAACAAGTTCCTAAGGAAGAATTTGTATTCCTTGAAATGGAAGAAGGTGGACATATTTTTGAGCATCTTGGAAGTTTTAATATGTTGGTGACTTAGTTGGCCTTAGTTGGGGTGTGGATGGGTGAAGAAGAAATGTGTCAAATAATCCTATGTTTATTGCCAGACTCATGGGACAACCTTGTCATGGCCATAGGGAGCTCTTCAGTTGTCTTGAAGATGGAAGACATTGTTAGTTCTCTACTTTCTAAAGAGATGAGAAGGAACCTATCCCTTTGAATGCCAAAGAGGCTTTGATTGTTCAAGGAAGACCAAAAGAAAGAGGTAAGAATGAGAAGCAACATGGCCATTCTAAGTCCAAGGTGATATGTTGGAATTGTGGCAAACCTAGACACTTCTAAAAGGATTGCAAAGAAGAGAAGAAGAAAAAGAAGAAGAAGCAAGATTTTGATTTCGAGTCTAAGAAGGAAGATGGAGATGTTTTAATCATGGCCTTGGTCACTCATGCAAGTGATAATGCATGGTTGATAGACTTAGGTGCATCTTTTCACATGATTCCTAATAGAAATTGGTTTAGTAAATATGAAAGGTTCGATGGTGGTAAGGTGTATTTGGGTGATAACTTAGTTCTTGATATTGTTAGTCATGGAATTATTCATGTGAAATTTTCTAATGGTATAATTAGAACACTTGATGGTGTCTTGCATAGCCCAAGACTAGTGAAGAATTTGTTATCTAGTAGTAAACTAACAGATGTGGGTGTGCATGTACAGTTTTTTGAAGCAGGTGTGAAAATGGTGAGAGGTGCTATGGTAATAGCAAGAGGAAGTAGATTGGGTACATTGTACTAGCTTGATGCATGCATGCTTGAGTTCAATAGTACCTCTAATAAGATTGTGAAGAGGACTACTTTGTTGAAGAAGGAAAGTGTTTCTCTTTCAATAGATGGTCATAGTTTTTGGGTACCCAAGGCTGCTCTATCTACTGAATAAAAGTTACCTATAGAGAAGACTATGTTATGACACTAGAAACTTGATCACATAGGTGAGAAACTTCTACAAACCTTAAAGAATAAAAACCTTGTTGATGGGTTGAATGACTGCAATCTTGATTTTGATTTTTGTGAGCATTGTATCTATGGTAAACAAAATTGCATTTAGTTTTACTCAAGTTCTCATAAGTCCTCATGTATTTTGGATCTAATTTATTTAGATGTATTTGGTTCAGTTGATTTTCTTTCTATTGGTAGATTAGTGTATTATGTTTCTTTCATTGATGATTTTAGTAGAAGAACATGGGTTTATTTTCCTAGAAGTAAAGTTGAAGTTTTCAATCATTCCAAAGAATTTAAAGCAATGGTTGAGTTGCAAACTGGAAAGAAGATAAAGCATTTGAGAACTAATATAATGGTAGTGAATATTGCTCCAATGATTTTGACACATTTTGTAAAGATTGTCGTATTAAGAGAGAGAGAAGACAACTCTTTATTCTCCATAGTAGAATGGAGTTGCAAAAAAAAAGAAAAAGACCTTGATGGAGAAGGCTAGGAGTATGTTGAGTGGAGCTGGATTGGAACAAAATTTTTGGGCTGAAGCTATAGCCACTACTTGCTACCTAATAAATAGGTCTCCTACATAAGCTCTTGTTGATAAGACACCAATGGAAGCATGGTTGAGCCACAAGCCTTCACTGAGACATCTGAGAATTTTTGGTTGTGATACATATACTCATGTGCCAAAGGAGAAGTAGACAAAATTGGACAAAAAAGCTATCAAAATTATCTTCAATGGATATGGTTATGGTGTGAAAGGATACAAGCTTTGGGATCCTATTGTACAAAACATATTTTACTCTAGAAGTGTTATTTTTAGAGAATTTGAGCCTTCTTTTGTTACAATGTAGCCAAAACAAATAAAAGAAAAGAAATATGTGATTCAACTTCCTACTACACCTAAGAAATTTGTATTGAGGCCCTTAGAAAGACAACTTGTTGAAGAGAGCACTACGAGTTTTGAATCATCAGAGAAAGGGGAAGAACCTAATTGTGAACCTAAACCTAAACCAAATCTTGTTCGAAGGTCCAGTAGAAAAAGGAAAGCACCAAAAAGGTATGGATATTCTCCTAATTATTGGAGGTGTATATTTTCTTAGAATGCTAATATTGATGAACTAAAATCTGTAGAAGAGACTCTTGGTAAGAATGATTTAGAGTCCTAGAAGATAGCCATGGAAGAAGAGATGACAACTCTTAAGAGGAATGACACATGGGACAATGTACCATTGCCTAAAGGATGGAAGGCTATTGGTTGTAAATGGACATTCAAAAGGAAGATGGGTTCAGATGGAAGCATTAAGAAGTATAAATCATGATTGGTTGCAAAAGGTTACTCCTAACTTGTAGGATTTGATTATGGTGACATTTTTTTCTCCTGTAGTAAAAATGACATCTATTCAATTTTTACTTTCTATTGTAGCAACTTATGGTCTAGAAGTTGAGTAGATGGATGTGAAGGCAGCATTCCTCCATGGAGATTTGGATGAAGAAATTTATATGACACAACCTAAGAACTTTGTGGTAAAAGGTAAAAGTCATTTGGTCTATAAATTAAAGAAATCCTTGTATGGGATGTGGTACCAAAAGTTTGATACATATGTATTGAGTTTGGGATTTTTGTGATTCAAATCTAATCATTGTATATACTACAAGTCTGATGGTGATTATTTCCTAGTTATTTCCTTATATTTTGATGACATGTTGTTTATTGGCAAAGGGAAATGTTTGATTGTAGAATTAAAATCTTAGCTCTCAGCAAAGTTTGAAATGAAATATCTTGGTCCAATAAGGTACATTCTAGGAATGGAGATTATAAAAGATAGATAAAATATAAAGCTTTGGCTAGGCTAGAGTAAGTATGTTGGTAATATTTTAAGAAGATTCAATATGTAGCATTCCAGACCATTGAGTATTCCCGTTACTATGGGAACAAAGCTTTCTAGCTCATAGTGTCCTTCATCCCCATAGGAGATGGAAGAGATGAGTCGAGTACCATATCAGAGTGATACTAGAAGTTTGATGTATACTTTGGTATGTAAAAGAGCAGACATTGTCCAAGCAGTGGGAGTACTTTTCTATTATATGTCTAATCCAAGAAGAGCACATTGAGATGTAGTAAAAAGAGTTTTTAGATACTTGCATGGTACCTCAGAGTACTTTATATGTTTTTATGGAATAGGATATGAGCATTCCCTAGATACTCAAGGCTATGTGGGTTGAGACTGAGCTGGTGATTTTGATAGAAGAATATTCACCAGTGCATATGTGTTTACATTATTCATTAGTGCAATCAGTTGGATAAGAAAGCAACAAGCTATGGTTTCTTTTTCCATTTTAGAGACAAAGTATATGGCAGTTACTCATGGCTAGAAGGAAACCATCTAGGTTAAGAGACTATATTCAAATATAGAGTTCAAATAGGGTGTAGTGACAATTTATAGTGATAGATAGAGTGCAAATTTCCTAGTGAAGAATCTGACATTTCATGTCAAGACCAAGCACATTGATGTACAATATCATTTTGTGAGAGATATGGTCGAGGATGACAAGGTGAAGCTGGAAAAGGTGGAGACTTTGGTGAATTTTGTTGATGCATTAACTAAGCTAGTGAGCACAGAGCAATTTAGATGGTGTTTAGAGTCTATGGGCCTCTTGGCCCCTAGAAATTAAGTCCATGACACTGTGGATCCCCTAACTCTTGCAAGGTGTTCGACAAGTGGAGAATATTCAAAATTGTGTCTCAATATTGCAATATTTTTTTGGAAAACTCTAGAATTTTTTAAGAAATTTATAGAATTTGTTTGTGGTAGTTTTTCGCATGTTTATCTATTGTTAAAAGGTGCATGAGTTGTTAAAAATGTGTCTAGTCTCTAGAAAAATGTAGGAATATTTTTAGAGTGTAAACAACTCATTATATGACTTTTATGGGGTTCTAAACTAGAGGAAAAAATTATGGATGAAAATGGTGTTTTTGGAGTTACAAATTACAAGTGGGTAACATGTGGCATGGTTGTTTTGCCCATGGTTTTGGCCCATGGTTTTGTAAAACCAAAAATGGTTTCCAAGTGACAAATCACTATAAAAGGAGGGCTTGGGGAGATGTTTGTATCATCAAGTTTATTTTGCAAGACTAGTGCTAGAAGGAGTCTCTCTGAGTCTGAGTTTGAGTTTGAGTTGTTGTGATGCGCTCCTATAAGAACTTGCATTGCAACTGTATTGTAATCTTCTAGATTTGAGAATATGTTGTGCAAGTTTTGGAGGGTGGGATTTTTCTACCAAAAGGGTTTCCCCATGCTAATCATTGTGTCATGCATTCATTATTATTTTTATTATGTTATTATGCATTTCTTTAGATCTATGCAATAGTTAGTTGAATTTGTATAATTGTCCCCTCAACGATTAGTGTAGGAAGTGATTCCATGCACCTTAGCTTCCTTACATAAGTGAGTTATACACTCCCCTCACCGTTAATGCATGAGTGACTAGGATACATTGGATGGTCATCCTGGGTCCTTTTTAAACGCTCTTAACTGTCAATAGTGAAAATCAGCTTGTCCATTTCATACAGGGGAATGGCTTCAACATAATTAATCTAAACTTCAATCCATTACCTATCCAAAAAATAAATTTTAAAAAAATAGTGAAAGACTTACTTATCAATTAAAAAGCATCACAAACTAAAAGATTAGATTTACCTGTAATTAAACCACTCTACATAAGTATGCTTAAATTTAATGAGCAAACAATCAATGTGTGTCTTATATTAAAAAGTGGGTGGATATAAACATATAGACTTGAACTAAATAGACACATTTAAAAATACAAATAGCCTTTTCTTTAGAGGTAATCCAAGCTCATGTTTATAAGGACACATAGCATCTAGTTCCTACGATTGTTAATCTAGTAGTCATGTGATTTGTGTATAGATTTGAATTGTAGAAATTTGAAGTAAAAAAATAGTAGATTGGTTTTGAGATCTTTATATTTCATCAATTAAATTTTTTATTTTGTGCGAACAAATTTTGAAGTATTCAATTTCCTTTCAAGAAACAAGACTATAGATTTATATGTGAATTTTGATATCTATAATTGACCAATATGTTTAAAATGTAGCAATAAATTCACTATAAATGCTAACAAGGAAATGACATCTACATATAAATTAAAGAAATATAAAGGGGAAACCATCTGTCAATGTGAACCTATTGAGATAACACATATTTTAATGGGCATGTGAATAAGATGCTCAAATTTATTTTGTTCAAAATAATTTTGAAAGAAAGCTTAACAAAATTAGTGCTAAAATGAAATAGACCACATTTTAAACTCAGAACCTCCATACCACCCACTATACTAGCTAAGAAAAACATGGAGTAGCAAACATTCTCAAGGTTTATTTATTTTACCCCAAATAAAGAAAAATAGATTTTGGCAAACAATTAAACAAGCGTAATGTTAATAGTCCACAGTTTCAAAATATTTCCACAATCCATCATTTGACACAAATTTGTAACTATTACTTCAGCAATATGTTTATGCAAATTATTTGTGTTGTTTCCATTAACTTCATAGTTTTTGTGTTATGCGATATATTAGAGACATAAGCAAAATTTATAGTACATATTAAACTATGATTCACTTTTTAAAATACTATGCAATTTTATCATCATGAAAATGGTAAATAATATGGCTTAGAATCCATACCAATTATTTCTTTCTGTGACTCCCATAAACAAAAAAATTCTATCATATTGGCAGATTCAATGTTTTGAAAGGTTGGAGTTGACAAAAATTCATTGAAAATTTTGGCAATAATTTGACAAATTTTATGAACATTTAAAAATATTTAAATTTGTATAAATATTCTTTGAGCACATGGTATATCATTGAATTTTAGGAACATATTATTGATTTCTTTATATATAGATAAAAATTGGAATTTAATATAGATGATAAGCCAGATAACAAAGAAAAGTATTGTATTTGTCTCTATTATTTCCATTTGAATTAACCTATAAAAAAATGAAGGTACATGAAAAAATTAGCATGTAAAACTACTTAAATAGTTATGTTATGTAATGGAGTTAATTCTAATAAAATATTTTTGAAGAAATAGCATAGAAAACAAAAGAAAGGAATAGTATCATATAAAAATGTTTTTTTAATAATATCTAAACCCAATTTTATGAAACTTGTAAACAATAAGAACTCAAACTCAGTCAAGTTCATTCTAAAATTATATTTGGAGTTTGCAATTGCTTAAGGTTTGTTAATAGAAAAAATAAAAATGGGTAATTATCATTGATGTTGCAGAAAATCTAACAATTAATGGTCAGTATTGATAGCAGATGCAAAAAATAGACTTCATAGTCTTTCAGTAGTGGAGTTGTTCAAATTTTGCTAAGATGTCAAAGATTTTATTTGAGATGTCCAGATGTCAACTATAACAAACTAAACAAATGAAAGTATGCATCCAATTTATATTCTGAAATTGTTGAATAGAACAATCCAAATAGTGCTCAAATATAGATTAATATATAGATTTGGAAGCATGGAAGTTTGAACTTATATGAGATTGAGTTTTTTGTAATTGGTATTCCAAATTGGTTCTTCAAATGCTATAAAACTATTTTTCTTGGTATGGTGCTAGTTTTAATGTGCTAACAACCGCTTGCAAATGGTATTAATGGATCATTTTGACTTTAATCATTCATACTATGGAAGTTCTTAATAAATTACATCTATGGCCAAGGTACTAGGCCTCATTAACTTGCATTCTAATGTGGGTTTTATGAAGTGAACTTTAATTTTATTGACAAATTTGATCTTTATATGGTATGATTTCAACTTTGTTTGTTAGAAATAGTAATTTCTACTTAGAATTAATCATCCTTCATTAGATGTTTCTAGATTATTAGGTTTAGGTTTAGGTTGTGTCGATTGAAATATTTTCTAGAAGGTTGGGTCGGCTGTAGTACTTTCTAGAAATTTGTAGATATTTTTTCTTGTCGGCTAGTGCTAGATTTCTCTAGAATATTGTATGTCTACCTATAAAAAGGCACTATGTATTCATTTGAAATCATGGTGAATGGAATACAATATATTTTTATTGTGTTGCAGCACATTTTTTTTTTTGGTTTTGATTTTTCTTGTGCTTTTGCCCAACCAATAGATTGGTATTAGAGAAAGGTTAAGAAGAGGAGTTTGAAGGATTGTGCATAAGGAGGATTGCAATAAAAAAAGGGGATAGAAATATATTGTGAGATCCATCAGTTTCATATTGCCCTATTTAGGGTTTGTTATATTTATGAAATTTTTTTATGGGTTTCTATCATGCATGGCTTCAAGGAGTTTTCAGGCTTCAATTCTAACATTTTCTAGAAAGAATTATGATGATTGGGCTTTTAGAATAAAGCTTATATTTGATTCCTATGAGTTATTAGATATAATATTAAATGTTTATGATGAACTTATAGATGAGTCTACTTTAAATGCTAATCAAAATAAAAAGCTTGACAAAGGTAGGCAGATGAGTAAAAAAGCTTTGCAGATTATTGGACCAACTCTGGATGACTCAGTTCTCAAAAAAATTAAGCCATCTGCTATAGCCAAGCATGCTTGGGACATTCTTTAGACTACATGTCAAGGTACAAGTAAGGTAATGATTTTTAAATTGCAAGCACTTAGAAGAGAATTTGAAAATTTACAAATGAAGGATTCTGATTTTGTAAACCAAAATTTAAATCATGTTATGAATGTAGTTAATCAAGTAAGGATGAATGGTGATGAGCTTACTAATCAGAAAGTTGTAGAGAATATTTTAAGAAGTTTTCCTCCTAAATTTGATAATATTGTGGTTGAAATTGAAGAACTTAAGGATTTAATGACATTGTCTATAGATGAGGTGTTTGGATCCTTGTATAATCATGAAGACAAGTTGAACAAGCATAATGGTAATTCATTGGAGAATGCATTCAAAACACAAATGAGATTTGGTAGAGGCAAAGGAAGAGGAAATTATGGATTTAGAGGAAGAGGAAGAGGCAGATATAATTTTCAAAAGGAAGAAGGGAAGAGTCTAGATCAAAGAGGAAGGAGAAATCAATACTTAAACTCAAGGGAATGCAATAATACCCACACATCACAGAGGTATGATAAAACAAATGTTCAATGTTATTACTACAAGAAGTTTGGACATTTTTTAAATGAGTGTAAAAAGAAACAAGCTCATACGAGTAAGCAAAAGGAAAATTTAACTGAGAGTGGTTCTGAGACATTGTTCATTACTTGGAATGTAGCCCAAGAGAGTTCAAATAATTTTTGGTTTCTAAATAGTGGTTGCAGCAATCATATGATAGGAAACAAAGATTTTTTTGAAAACATGGATACATCAATTAAATCAAAAGTGAAGTTGGGAAATAATAAGATAGTGGAAGTAAGTGGAGAAGGTACAACAAATGACATAACAAAGCATGGTAAGAAATCTATTTTTGATGTATACTTTGTACCTAGTTTGAAACATAATCTTATAAGAGCTAGGCAACTTAGTCAAAAAGGATATAGAGTTATTTTTGAAATAAATGTGTGAACTATATCTGATATGCCTCCTAGTAACTTGGTCATTGCAATGGTAGAAATGAAAAATAACAAAATGTTTCCACTTTGCATAAAGAGTAATATGATTGATGAAATTGTAGAAAGTTTCAAAGCAACAAGTCAAGATTAGACATGAATATGGCACTTGAGGTATGGTCATCTAAATCTCAAAGGATTATCTTTATTGCAAAGAAAGGAAATGGTAAGAGGCTTAACCCAAATCAAAAGTCTATGTGAAAGTTGTATTTTGGCCAAACATCATAGAGAGATTTTTCCAAAAGGGATGTCATATAAAGCAAGGGTAGCTTTAGAAATTGTGTATTCAAATATATGTGGTCCAATGAAAATGCCATCATTAAGTGGGGGCATATATTTCTTAACATTTATTGATGACTTTAGTAGAAAGACATGGGTATACAAATCTGAAACTTTTGAAAAATTCAAAGAATTTAGGGCTTTCATGGAGAAACAAAATGGTTTACCTATCAAGGTATTGAGATTTGAGAGAGGAGGAGAGTATAAGTCAAATGAGTTTTTAGATTATTGTAGGGATCATGGAATCAAAAAGAAATTTACTACTAGTTACACACCAAAACAAAATGCTCTTACAAAGAGAAAGAATAGGACAATAATGGAGATGGCAACGAGCATGTTGAAAGGTAAGAATCTTCCTAATGAGTATCGGGTTGAGGCAGTTTCTTGTGTTGTTTATATTTTGAATAGGAGTCCAACAAAGATTGTGATGGACATGGTTCCACAAAAAGCATGGAGTGGTAAAATTCATAGTGTTTTTCATCTCAAAGTATTTGGTTGTATTTCATATGCACATGTTCCTAAAGAAATTAGAAGTAAGTTGGATGATAAGAGTGAGAAATGCATTTTTGTTGGCTATGATGAGCAATCTAAGGCATTTAGGTTGTTTAATCCTATCACAAGAAAAATCATTTTGAGTAGGGATGTTGTATTTAAAGAGGATGAATCTTGGGATGGAAATATAGATACAAATGTTACAGGTGTTGCAACAATACCATATGATGAGAAGAACATAATTGAAATCAAGGATTACAAGCAAGAAAAGTAGAAGCTTGAGTGAGATCTATGATCAAGGAAGTAAAATAGATTTGCAATCAAATTTTGCTATATTTTCTCAAGATCCTATATATTTTTGAAGATGCAATTAAGGAAGAACATTGGATTAATGCAATGAATGATGAAATAAAATCAATTGAGAGAAATGATACATGGGAATTAGTTGAACAAAGATTGCATTGGTGTAAAATGGGTTTATAAGACTAAGTTTAAAACTAATGGAGATGTAGACAAATATAAGGCAAGGTTAGTTGCTAAGATATTTTCACAAGAATATAGGGCTAACTATAATGAGACATTTGAACCTGTAGCAAGACTTGATACTGTTAGAATAGTATTAGCTATTGTAGCTCAAAATAGATGGATGGTTCACCAAATGGATGTCAAATCAGCATTTTTGAATGCATATTTGGAAGAAGAAGTCTATGTGCAGCAACCACTAGGATATTAAATAAGAGGAAATGAAGAAAATTTTTATAAATTAAAGAAGGCGCTTTATGGATTGAAGCAAGCTCCAAGAGCCTTGTACAATAGAATAGATTTATACATGATGGAGAATGGATTCAAGAGAAGCACCAATGAACATACATTATATGCCAAGATCAATGAACAAGATAGTGATTTTATAGGGAATACTGAGGATAGAAGGAGTACATTTGGATATGCATTTCATCCGTAGCCTGGGCATCAAAGAAGCAACCTATAGTAACTATGTCATCAGCTAAAGCAAAGTATGTATCGAGAAGAACAACAAGATGTCAAGCAGTATGGATGCAAAGGATTTTGAAAGACTTACTACAAGCTCAAGATGGACCTACTACAATCTATTATGGTAACAAGTCAGCTATTGCACTTTCAAAGAACCATGTGTTTCACAAGAGGACAAATCATATTGACACAAGGTATCACTTCATTAGAGAGTTGGTTAATAATAAAGAAATTAATCTACAATATTCCAGATTAGAGGAGTAACTTGTTGATATCTTCACCAAGGCTTTCTTATAGGAACAATTTGAGATTTTGAGGGAAGCAGGAATTGTAAATATTCATGATGTAGATAGTATAAATTAGGGGGAAGCGTTATAAATAGTAATTTCTACTTAGAATTAATCATCTGTCATTAGCTGTTTCTAGATTACTAGGTTTAGGTTTAGGTTGTGTTGGTTGAAGTATTTTCTAGAAGTTTGGGTCAACTATAGTACTTTCTAGAAATTTGTAGATATTTTATCTTTTCAACTAATACTAGATTTCTCTAGAATATTGTACACTTGCCTATAAAAAGTCACTACATATTCATTTGAAATCATGGTGAATGGAATACAATATATTTTTATTGTGCCACAACACATTGTGTTTTTGTGTTTTCATTTTTCCTATACCTCTTCCCAACCAACATTGTTGATATTAAAAGGATTTACATTTAAAAATTTTGTGAGATGATCGCAATCATGAAAATCAGAGGTTTAGGAATTTTGTATGCTAAAAACAATCATAGACAATGAAATGTACAACTCATGAAGGTAAGGTTAGTTGTAAATATAATATTCAAATTATCCAAGACACAGATATAAACTATGAAAATTTGCATAATAGCAACCATGATAGGAAAAGCATTTTAGAGAACACTACAAGTAGTCGACTACAAGAAGCCACACACGAAAAATTAAACAATACGAGTACAAAGAATGAGAGAAAAAAATTTCTCACTTGAAATGAATGAAGTTGTCTACATATGTATGACTACTATTATGTGTGCTTGTAATGGACAATGTCAGATGGGTTTACGCATCAAATAGCACTCAAGAATTTTCCTTTTAAGAGTTGGATCATTACCCTAAGATAGGCTAACCTGTGCATTTTTAGCTCCTCAACACTAACATTCAAAATGATGTGATGACTCTAGTTGATTTCATTACTATTGAAGGGATTTTATAGTGTACAAAATTGTTGGTGACATAGGCCTCTAGCCTATCCTTTTTAATCTCCCCTACCCTTTTACTTACTCCAACTACTTTATTTACTATTTTCTTCTCATGGAGAGTTCTAGACCTCTTATTTCGTAAACTATACTTCTAGATTATTAGGTTTAGGTTTAGGGTGTGTGGGCTAAAGTATTTTCCAGAAGTTTGTAGATATTTTCTTTTCTCTGCTAATGCTATATTTCTCAAGAATATTGTATGCTTGCCTATAAAAAGGCACTATGTACTCATCTGAGATCATGATGAATGAAATATAATATATTTTATTGCGTGGTAGCACATTGTGTTGTTCTATGTTTTTTGTTATTTTTCCTCTAACCATCCATCATATTGGTATTAGAGCTATAGAAAATTTGGGCATTATTTTTATGGGCAGATATCATTGTGGGTGAAGGGAAAATGAGAGCAAAGATGAAGATCTAAGGAAGAGATCATAATTACTGTGTGAGAAAGGAAGAGAAAGTGTTTGTAGTTGTTACAAGAGAGAAATTTTTACTATTAAATCATGGAAGGAACCAATGGAAGTATTTCATAGCCACAAATTCCAGCTTATAATGGAAAAAATTATAATTATTGGAGCATCAAAATGAAAACTCTTGTTCTTTCTCAGGATGTTCGGGATTTAGTTGAAAGTGGGTTCCCTAAACTAGCAAACTAGTAGGCACATCAAGCTCTTTCACAAGCTGAAAAGGATTTATTAAAGGAAAATAAGAAAAAGGATGCTAAGGCATTGTTCTTTATTCAGTAGGTAGTGGAGGAAGTGATATTTTCAAAGGTAGCTGCAGCCATAAGCTCAAAGAAAGCATGGGAAAACTTCCAATCAACATACCAAAGCATAGGAAAGGTAAAAATCTCAAGTTACAAAATCTTAGAAGAGATCTTGAAAATTTACAAATGAAAGATTCAGATTCAATAGACTCATTCTTCACTCAAACAATGGGGATAGTAAATTAGATTAGATCTTATGGAGAAACCCTCGGGGATCAACAAGTTGTAGAGAAAATACTTAGAAGTCTACCAAATAAGTTTGATTGAAGAGTTGCAGCCATTGAAGAATATAAGGATCTCTCCTTGCTATCAATAGATGAGTTAATGGGTTCTCTCTTATCACATGAATAAAAGTTGAATCATTCAAGAACTTCATTATTGGAGAATGCTTTCAAGACTCAACTTTCATTTGGAAGAACAAGAGGAAGATCAGATTACAAAAGAGGCAGAGGACGTTTTACACCAAGAGGTGGAAGTGGAAATCCACAGTTTGAGTGTGGAAGGCCAACATCAAGCTCACAAACTAATTTCACATCAACAAGAAGAAGGGGGAGCAATCATCATCACAACCATCATCAAGGAGAAAGGTATGAAAAATCTAACATCTAATATCATTATTGTAATAAATTTGGGCATTTTACATCTGAGTGTAGAAAAAAAACAATATAACATGGATAGGCAAAAGGCACATTTTACAAATGGAAGTCAACCCAACACTAGTAAGAAAAACACGATCTTTATAACATGCAATGTTGCACAAGAGAGTTCTAAAGAAGTATGGTTCTTAGATAGTGGTTGTAGTATCCATATGAGTGGGTCTAAGGAGATATTCTCAACAGTAGATGAATCAGTAAAATCAGAGTTAAGTTGGGGAGTGATCATCAAATTCCAGGCATGGGAAAAGGGTCAATTAGCATAAGAACTAAGAAAGGTGAAGAAAAGGAAATTCTTGATATATATTATGTTCTTGAATTGCAACACAATCTCATAAGCATTGGGAAACTAGTACAAAAGGGACATAGAATATATTTTGAAATGGTGAATGTGTTATTCTAGATAAAAGACCAAGCAATAGACTAATTACAAAAGTTGAAATGACTCAAAATGGAATGTTCCCACTTAGAATCCAAAGTGAATCATTCTTAGAGCCAAATGAATTGCAAAAAGTAGCTGAATCTGCATTCAAAACTTTACACAAAAATGAATCTTGGCTATGGCATTTAAGATTTGGTCATTTAAACTTTAAAGGGTTACAACTCTTATATAAGAAACGAATGGTCTATGCATTTCCATCAATAGAGCCACTTAAGACAACATGTGAGAGTTTCATTTTGGCAAAGCAACATAGAGAAAAAATTCTAGTTGGAAAGTCTTATAGAGAAAAACATCCACTTGAGATAGTCTATTTAGATATTTGTGGGCCAATGCAAACACCATCCTTAAGTGGAAAACTTTATTTCTTGACATTTATTGATGGTTTCAGCAAAAAAGTTTGGGTTTATTTTGTGAAGTATAAATCAGATGTATTTGTTGTCTTTAAATAATTCAAGGCAAAAGTTGAAAAAGAAAGTGGATACTCTATTAAAACATTAAGAACTGATCAAGGTGGAGAATACATATTAAATAATTTTTTGAATTTTTGCAAAGAAAATGGCATATGGAAACAATTTATAGCAAGGTACATTCCACAACAAAATGGAGTAGTAAAAAGAAAAAATGGAGCAATTATGGAGATGACAAGGAGTATGTTAACGGAGAAACACTTACCAAATGAGTATTGGGTTGAAGCAGTTGCATGTTCAGCATACATACTAAATAGATGTCCAACGAAAGTAGTAATACATAAAACACTAGAAGAAGCTTGGAGCAAAAGGAAGCACAATATAGAACATTTGAGAATATTTGATTGTTTGGCATACTCATTGGTACCTCAAGAAGTGAGACAAAAATTGGATGATAGAGGAGAGAAGTGTATATTTGTGGGATATAGTGAACAATCCAAGGCATATAGGTTATACAATACCATCACAAAGAAGTTAATAATAAGTTGTGATGTTGAGTTTGTAGAAGAAGAAACATGGGATGGTAGCCTAGATAAGTCAACTATAGTTGCAGCTAGTGTTCCACAAGAAAATGAAAAAAATGAAACCCAAGATGTGCATTCTACAACACAAACAAATGTTCCTAAAACACCTACAAGGGCACCTACCACTCAAAACACTACTACTCTAGCAAGCACTAACAGTAGTGAATCATCTAATCCAACACTTGCATCATTAAGATCAAGGTCTATAAACACTTCAAGGAAGACACAAAGCCTTAGAGACATATATGATGAATTACAAGAGGCTGAAAATGATGATTTATGCATTAATTTTTCACTCTTAGCACATGTTGATCTAATTTATTTTAAAGAAGCCATTAAAGATGACAAATAGGTTTCAGGCATGGATGAAGAAATTTAGTCAATAGAAAAGAATGATATTTGGGACTTAGTAGATCTTCCTAAAGGCAAAGATGTGATTGGAATTAAGTGGGTATACAAAAAAAAATATAATATTGATGGAAAAGTAGAGAAACACAAGGCAAGACTAGTAGCCAAAGGCTTCATAGAACAAGCGAGTATAGACTACAATAAGAAATTTACACCTGTGGCAAGATTAGGCACTATTAGAATGATTTTATCCATAGAAGCTCAAAATAATTGGAAGGTTTATCAAATGGATGTGAAATCAACATTCTTGAATGGCATCTTAGCAGAAGTGTATATAAAAAAACCACCGAAATATGGAATTTTGGGAGAAGAACATAAGGTATACAAGCCGAAGAAGGCACTATATGGCTTGAAGCAAGCTCCTAGAGCTTGGTACAATAGAAAAGACACTTATTTTGTGAATAATGGTTTTAGTAAGTGTGGCTATGAACCAACTTTGTATGTCAAAGTGAGCAATGAAGGAGAAATATTTATAGTTCTCTTATATGTAGATGATTTGATATTCACTGGTAATATATCAATTAACAATTTCAAGGCAACCATGAAAAATGAATTTGATATGACTAACTTGGGACTCATGAGATATTTCTTAGGATACAAGTAAATCAAAATGATCAAGGCATTTTCATTTGTCAAAGTAAGTATGCTACTAATTTGTTGAAAATATTTAAAATGACAAATGTGAATTCAACCCCTACACTATTGCATTAGATTTAAAACTTAGCAAGAATGATGGAAGTCCTAATGTAGACACAAATTTATTCAAAAGATCAGTTGGCAGCCTTTTATATTTGATAGCTACAAGACCAAATATAATGCATGGAGTTAGTTTTATTTCTAGATTCATGGACAAACCAAAAGAAACTCATTGGAAAGTTGGAAAGAGGATTTTGAGGTATATAGCTAGAACAAAGAACTTTGGGATCTTATATGCGCATTTAAATCATTAGAAGTTGTTTGGCTATACATATAGTGATTGGGTAGGTAGCTTAGATGATAAAAGAAGCACTTTAGGACATATTTTTCACTTGGGATCAAGAGCTATTTCTTGGGCATCAAAGAAGCAACCAATTGTGACATTATCATTAGCTAAAGCAGAATATGTTGCAACAACATCAATAGCTTGTCAAGAAATGTGGATGAGAAGAGTACTTTCAGACTTGAAGCATCCACAAGAAGAACCTTCAAATATATTGTGATAATAATTCTGCAATTGCTTTATCAAAAAATCATATCTTTCATCAACATAGTAAACATATAGATATAAGATATCATTGTATTCATGAATTAGTGAACAATGGTGACATATGTCTTAAGTTTTGGACGTCCAAAGAACAATTGGTAGACATTTTCACAAAGCCTCTTGCAAAGAATGTTTCTGAACATCTTCGAGAAAGTACTGGTATTACAAACATAAATGGCAGTGAAGATTAAGGGGGAGTGTTGGTGACGTAGGATTCCAGCCTGTCCTTTTTAATCTCCCCTACCCTTTTACTTACTCCAACTACTTTATTTATTATTATCTTCTCATGGAGAGTTCTAGACCTCTCATTTTGTAAACTATACTTCTAGATTATTAGGTTTAGGTTTAGGGTGTGTCAGTTAAAGTATTTTCTAGAAGTTTGAGTCGGCTGTAATATTTTTCAGAAGTTTGTAGATATTTTGTTTTCTTAACTAATGCTAGATTTCTCTAGAATATTGTATGCTTTCCTATAAAAAGGCACTATGTACTCATTTGAGATCACAGTGAATGAAATATAATATATTTTACTATGCAGCAGCACATTGTGTTGTTCTGTGTTTTTTGTTATTCTTCCTCTGCCCATCCATCAGAAAAGGTTTTTTTTATTTATACTTTTTACTATTAAGTTACATGTAAACTTCTTTAAATGTACACGGTGGTAGGCTAGATTTGTAATATACTCTGAAACGAGCTGCCAAAAAATCAAATTGAATTCAAAGTGGGCCTTATCTTTTGTCTCCACAAACAGTAAACAATGACTGGATATCTCCACTCATCTTTTCTACAACATGGAGGTAGATAAAACAATAAGATTGATTTATTATCTAGATTTCTATCTCTGCTAAGAACCGTGCATCTGCCTCTTGCCTCTTCACACGGAGAATTAAATGTTCATATGAACAACTGCGCAGGCAGATGAGTAGATGTGACAGATATAGTCTTTACCTCAACATGTTTATAGAGGTATTCAATATCCATATATTAGTTTGAAGAAACTATCCATAAAATATGGAGTACTATCCATAAAAAATCAAATGCAAACAGTGGCTGTTCACTGTACCATCAAATGAAGTAATAGGAATTATAAAGTTTTAAAAATAAAGAAATAACTATTCAGTATAGAAACATTATAATCAAATAGTGTTTTGAAAAAATTCTTTCAGTGTAAAAAAAAAATGGACATGAACTGCATGCTATAGTATCCTGCCTAGGGCAGGAACTAAAAATATCTTTCTCTGCGGGCTCCCCTATTTTGTGAACAATGTTTATCTCGTGATATCTGTACGTAGCTCAGTAGGTCACCGGGGCATGCTAAGAAATGGACATCCTCCTGTGTTTCATTCACAAATGGTTATATCACTGCCGACTGCACACAACTATTATCCGGCCCACTAACGGTGAAAGTTGACAAGTATAGCAATGCCGAAGAACCAATTATTATTACATCACACAAACATCCAACTTTTTATGGTTTGTCATTCATTTTGAAACGTTGCATTCGTTTCAAAGTATTGGGCCGTCCTGCACTGCCCATTGGTTCCTCTTAACTTTTAATAAATGCTTTCTTACCTTTTCTTCATGTCCTTCTCAGCATCTGTGCTGTAATAGTCGGCATAGAAATGATTTTTCTCATCCACCAGATCCTTATCTTTAACCGACGATTCTCTTCCAACTCCATTGTTGGGAGGGATTTCGCCACTGTAAGTGGTTCGCACCTGCGAGGATATTTTTGTTATTCACCAGATGGAGTTGGTAAATAAGAGCTTATAAAATTACACGAATGCTGATTTCATAGTGAAGCAATTTTATAAGTAGTTTGTGTGGGCACGGCATTACTGGATTGAAATATATATATATATATATGACAATCAAACACTTATACATGAATACATTTATGACAGTCAAATATAAATGTAGATGTTATTTTCTTGCTAATTCTTGAATTAGTCTTTATATTAGTAATATTATATAGTTGTTTCATCCACTTTTTCTTTAAAAAAATGTATTCACATCTATAATATAGATAGAGAGATATTAGTTATGTAGAACATTATGACTATCCTAGTCTTAGAAACCATGAAATATACATCTTAATATGTACAAAATAAATTATAGTCTAATTAAAATGAAGTGTAAAAGCTTTCATATGCTCAATTCATATAATATGTATATTATAAGAAAATCAGTTCTTTGTGACTATTTAAATATATATATATATATATAGTTATAATTTTTATGTATTGAAAATTTATATTGATGATTACAAGACTTAGAAAGAGTGTATAAGATGAAAGAAGTGGACCTTAATAATTTTTGGGCAATACAACAATATATTATATAATTGGGTAGAGGATATATAATTTAAGTGCTAATTACACTTTTGGATTAAAAAATTAATAATTAATTAGAAGATTATATAATATTATTGTGTGCTTATTGAGAATTTGGGTAGACAAAAAAATAAGTACAAAATACTTAAACAAAAAATAATATGTTTGTATTTTCTTCAATTTTTCATTTAATAGACATTTCATATTTATAGGATGTGTCTATCTTCTATAAAAAAAAACTTCCAATAATAACTCTCACAATACTTAACAACTTAAATCTCTACAAACACTCTTATATCTCCGTGTGACTAACAAATCACACTATTATTCAGAGAACAACACACTCGCTACAATATTAAACTTTTTCTCAAAAAAATAATATTAAACTTATATTAATTTATTAAAAAATGTACCCAAACATAAACATGAGTTCCTAGCAATTCCCTTAGTGTGAATATGGGGAGAAAATACATTACATGAATTGGAAATAGAATTGTATGCATATATGTATATTTAGGTCAATATAGTGTTATTTGGATCTTGTTTGACCTAATCATCTACATATGGGAGCTTAGCTTTCTTTAACTTCAAGTCAAATCATCATTGACTAATTATGCATACAAGAGATCCAGTTGCTAGAGGGTCTTATAACTATTTTGTCTCCTATATAACTTTTTACAATACCAATGATGTCCATATTCTCCTGCTTTCAAACTTTAACATTTCTAACTGTAGTAAGTCAAATTCTTCAATTCCTTTTTCTCTCATTAATCTTTTGTAGAGTTTAACTAGGTTTACCATAAATCCAAACATAAGTGGAAATACACTCATCTTGTGATATTGTTATCGAGATTTAACTATGTAGTTTTTAAGTCAAACTCATTGACCCATGTATCATGAGTAGTGATTCATATATGAATCCATCTCTCGTGAGAATAAATGGAACGCTTAGCACTCATTGGATCTAGGTGATGCTCACAGAGTGAAGCATCGAGACTTCCAGAGAGGTCACCCATCTCAGTACTACTCTAGCTCAAGCGCGTTTAACTATAGAGTTCCTCCATGGTTAAACCCACTCTGCTTGCAACCCCATTTGCAAAACCTTCACCAAGTGTTGCACCTTATGAACCATTCATTAGAAAGTCCCTTAAGCTCATCAATTGATAAGTAGGATATTTTCCACAACAAGTCAATCTATCATATTAATCTATCTCTCATGAGAATAACTAGAACACTTAACACTCTGGGATGGGTGACCCCCTGGGAAGTCTTGATGCTTCACCTCTATGAGCATCACCAATATCACAAATTGACTGGCCGTAGAAAATCACCTACTTATCAACACACTCATCTATTCACCTCATATAATTGTTTACTTAAGTAATAACTATTTCAATTTCCAACAATATAGAAAATTATCACTAACACACAATAGAATATAAAAAACCACCAAAAATAAAAAGTTGTTTTATCATTGATAATGATGAGAAGAAAGTAAATGTCATTTTCTGTTCCATTTAACTATTTTCTCTTTCCAATTAGATTTAACATAGATGGCCCCACGAGCACCAAAAAAAAGTCGGCATGAATAAAAATGTAATTAAAAAATAATCCATCAATAAAAATGTAATTCAAAGAGTAGGTTGACTCTATAGAAAGAATATCAAATATATACTTTTATATCATTTCTTAAGGCGAAATGTCCCCCTTGCGTATGCTCTAAATAGTTTATGGTGTCAAACACGTACTTTTTAGATTTTTATTTTAAATTAGGTGGAGTGTCCTTCCTCCATGTGCTCTAATGTTGACAATAGAAATGGAAGTAAATTGAAAAATTTACTAATTCGAGAGATTGTATTTAAAATGATGTATAATTGTGATGCATGAAAAAACACATAATACTCGAGTGCTGATCAGATGTGCCGTGTTTTTCAAATTTTAACCAAAACCATTTATTGTATTTACAAACAAGTTGCCGATACCACGAAACCTGAAAATGCAAGCCGCTCTTTCTAATTGCGGTTTTGTCCTGTCACAGCAGTAAAGCTCCTGCAGCATATTAAAAAGGTTGCTTTGTGGCATTCAAGATTGCATTGATTGGAGAAGTGTACATTTCCCTTTGCTAATCAGCAGCAGCAATGGATTGGTCCCTGAATGAGGCCATCACTTTTGCGTTTGTGATTGTCTTCCTCTTTCTCTATAATCTCAGGAGAAGCAATGGCAGGAAAGTGAAGTTGCCTCCCGGACCGCGTCCATGGCCAGTCATAGGAAATCTCCATCTTTTGGGAAACCTTCCTCATCAGTCCGTGGCCGATCTGGCAAAGGTATACGGACCCATTTTGTTTCTGCGCCTGGGCTCTGTGCCCACCATTGTCGTATCTTCCCCTGCCATGGCAAAAGAGTTCCTCAAAACCCACGATTCGGTCTTTGCGAACAGAGCAGTATCTGCCCATGGGAAATATGCTTGTTATAATTATCAAGACGTGGTATTTGGCTTCTACGGACCCTACTGGAGGCGTCTTAGAAAGCTGTGTATGGTGGAGTCGCTCAGAGCAAAGAGAAACGAGTCTTTTAGATCCGTCAGAGAGGAAAAAGTATCTTCCATGGTGACCTCTATCTGGAAGGAAAGTAAACAAGGAGCAAAGTGTGTTGATATGAAGAGGCTCTCCTCCCTCTCTGGAACTGTTAATTATTGTTAGTTGGATAGCTGTTATTTTTCACCCGAAAATAGTAGTAGTATTTATGGGTAGCTTGGACAGCTGTTCGTCTTTATCTATGTATAGCAGCATTAGTTATGGGTAGTTTGGATAGTTGTTTGTCCACTTGCCAAGAATTAGTAAATGGTTATTGCAAGGATAATTATTTACTAATTTTAGTGATTCTCTTTTGGACACCTTGCAACCAATTCTATTGTTGGCTGTCGAGTTGTCTTAATCTCAACCGTCAATTGTAAATCAATCTCGGCCGTTGGTTTACCAACAGGAGTAGTATAAAAGGAGACCAGGGGGGCATTTGGAGAACATGAAGTTTTGGAGAAACGTTTGCAGTGTTAGCAAACAGTCTTGTAGTGTTAGCAAGGGCGTAGTGTTAGCGTGAGGATAGCAGTGGGAAATATTAGCGGGAGAAATTAGGAGGTTGTTGAAGTTCTGCCAGTAAGAGGCAAGGAATTTTGTATCTCTTGATTTGCTGAAATTTAATATAATTTCTAATTTGTAGAAGTGGTTTTCCCTTAGGAGATTTTCCAGGGACAATTTGTCCAAAAATATTGTGTTAATTGTGTTGTGCATTTCATTCCGTATTTTATAAGTGAAGTTGTAGTTGTGTTATTTTTCGATATTAGCTGAGAATTTATTTTTAGCCGTTTAATAATCGTTTATGATAGGAGATTAATAATCAGTGACTGCAATAGTTGATTTTTCACATGGTATCAGAGCATTGTTAAGGGTAGAAGAGTTTTTCCCTAGGAAAGAAATTTTGATCTCTTTAGATTTATTATTGCTTTAAACCCTTGAGATGGCTTTAGCTAGTTTGAGAGATCAGGATAGATTGGATGGTGCCTCAAATTTTGGTGTCTGAAAGGCTAGAATTTCTTTATTGTTGGAAAAGAATGGTATCAAAGATTATGCTACCAGTGTTGTACCTGTACCAACGGATGCAACACAGCTTGCAGCATATAGAAAGGACGATGCCAAGGCAAGGAGGATAATCTTTGATGGTGTCAAGGATCATATTGTTCCACATATCTCGGAGCTAGATACAATGAAGAAGATGTGGGATGCCATTCTAAATCTGTACCAGAATGCTACCACCAATAGGAAGTTGATTCTCAGAGAGAAGCTAAAGAATACCCAGACGAATCAGGGAGAAGACGTCACAAGTTACCTCACCAGGCTCAGACTTGTCAAGGATGAGTTAGCAGCTATTGGAGATAGCCCTAGTGATGACGAGCTAGTGAGAATAGCCCTAAATGGGTTTACTAAACAATGGAGTGTCTTTGTTCAAGTTGTCAATGGACGAGATACTTTACTGAGTTGGGATTGACTATGGACTGATTTCACTCAGGAGGAGTTTAGACTAAGTCTTGTCAATGGGGCCAACAAAAGTCAGAAAAATAAGGTGGAACAAGAGAACATTGCCCTAGTGGGTAAAGGGAAAGCAAAGAAGGGATCTAGCAAAGGATCAAATTCACAAAGTGAAAAGAAGAAGAAGGACCTTTCTAAGGTCAAGTGCTTTGGATGCCTTTCTAAGGTCAAGTGCTTTGGATGTCACGAGTTTGGCCACTATGTCAGTGATTGCCCAGAGAGGAAGAAGGGTAAGAAGCAGGTGGCAGCTTCAGCAAGTATAGAAGAACTCTCCAGTAGAATGGAAGATGAGTTCGCACTCATAGCTTGTATGGTTAGCTCAACCTCATAGTGTGTTTGGTATATAGATAGTGGGGCGTCATTTTATATGACAGGAGTTAGAGAGTACTTCTCCAATTACAATGAGGAGGACACCAACATCAAAATTTCTATGGGAAACTTGTCTAAACTCAACCCCATTGGGAAAGGGACTATTCAGTTTCAGAGGGAGAATGGAAAGATAATTCCACTTCATGATGTGTTATATGTGCCAGGCTTAGGTATCAATTTGATTTCTGTATTTGTTCTTCAAGATAGGGGGTATAATGTACTCTTTAGAGGGACACATGTGTTGATTAAGCACAAGGATTAGAAATCACCCATAACTATTGGAGTTAGGAGTGGTCGCCTTTATAGATTGCAGTTTGATACTCCTAAGGCACTTATGAGCAATAGTAATCCTAGAGATCTTGGAGAGCTATGGCATAGGAGGATGGGCCATATTCATCATGGAGCACTTAGATTGCTTCATGAGATAGTGACAGGTGTTCCAGAGGTGAGCACAGAGCATGACGATGTATGTAAGAGATGTGTGTTGGGGAAGTTTGCAAAAGCATCTTTTCCAAGGAGTGACACCAGATCTAAGGGTGTTCTTGATTTAGTACATTCAGATATTTGTGGACCGATGTCGACAAAATCTCTCAGAGGATATGAGTACTATGTTACTTTTATTGATGATTTCTCTAAAAAGACCTAGATATACTTCTTGAAGACTAAGGATGAGGTTTTCAGTCGATTCCAAGAGTTCAAGGATCTTGTGGAGAACTCGATAGGAAAGAAAATAAAGGTTCTTCGGTCAGACAATGGAGCCGAGTACAAAGGAAATGTCTTTCAGGAGTTCTGCAGTAGAGAAGGAATCAAGAGAGAATGGATTGTTCCTTGCAATCCACAACAGAATGGAGTTGCTGAGAGGAAAAACCATTCTATATCGGAGGCAACAAGAGCTATGCTACATGACCAGGACATGTCCCGTTACTTATGGGTAGAGGCGTGTAATACAACAATCTACATTCAAAATAGAGTTCCACACAAGTTGCTAGGGAAGATGACACCAAAGGAGGCTTTCACAGGGAAGAAGCCAGATGTTAGTCACTTCAGGATATTCGGGAGTTTGGCATATTGTCATATTCCTAGAGATACACTTACAAAGTTAGATCAGACTGCAGAGAGGGGGTACTTTTTTGAGTACAATGAGACCTCAAAGGCATACAAGATTTTCATTTTGGGGACTAAAAGAATTATTGTCAGATGGGATGTCAAGTTCATGGAGGACAAGGCATTCAGGAGATCCAGAGATGTGCCAACAGATGATCAGAGTGAGCAGCCAATAGAAGCTCCAAGACCAAGTCAAGAGCAACAAAGCTCAAGTACAGTTACCAGTATGAGTGTAGACTCAATTAGTGAAGATTCACAGAGTATGGAGCAACAAGTGTAATAGGAAATGCATCTAGAAGACTTAGAGATTGACATTTCATCCTCTACAGTTGGCAGCGAGAACCATGTGGTTCCAGATACACAAAGGGATACTTAGGAGTTTGTGGGAGCTCTTAGGAAGAGTACTAGACAATGAAGACAACCAGCCAAGTTTAATGACTATGTGGCATTAGTTAGTCAGTTGGTAGATAGTGAGCCTTCTAGCTATTAGGAAGCTGCAGAAAATCAGGTATGGCGAGATGCTATGGTTGAGGAATATTTTTCAATAATACAGAATGATGTGTGGGAGGTAATACCTAGACCAACAAATAGGGTTGTAGTTGGATCACGTTGGATCTATAAGATAAAGCACGGTGCAGATGGTAGCATCGAGAAATACAAGGCAAGGTTTGTGGCAAAGGGGTTCTCTCAGAAGGAGGAAATAGACTATGAGGAGACATTTTCTCCTGGTGCCAGGTATACTTCTATACGAGCTGTAATCTCACTTACAGCACAGATGGGATGGCAAGTTCATCAAATGGATGTCAAGACAACATTCCTTAATGGTGAGTTGAAGGAGGAGGTATACATAGAACAACCAGAACGCTTTGTAGCACACAACAAAGAGACCCACATGTGCAGATTGAAGAAAGCATTTTACGGACTCAAGCAGGCTCCTAAAGCGTGGTATGAGCGCATTGATACAGATTTGCAAAAAATGGGCTTTGTGAAGAGTGAAGCAGATGCTAACCTCTACTACTTGATGGTTGGGGGTGAGATTCTCATTCTTGTTCTTTATGTGGATAGCCTATTTCTTACAGGTTCACTAGGGCTCGTAGTGGATTGCAAGAGGAACCTTGTAGAAGAGTTTGAGATGAAGAATTTAGGACTTATGCACTACTTTCTAGGCATGGAAGTGTGGCAGATAGATGGAGAGATTTTCCTTGGTCAAGGGAAATATTGCATTGAAATCTTGAAAAAATTTGGGATGGAGGATTGCAAAGCCATGTCTACACCCATGATCACGAATTGGAGGAAGGTAGATACAACTAAGGAGAAAGATGTAGATCCCACTTTATATAGACAGTTGATTGGTTCACTTATGTATTTGGTCAACACTAGACCAGATATAGCATTTGCAGTAAACTCTCTTAGTCAGCTCATGGTTGAACCAAAGAGAATGCATTGGATAGCGGCTAAGCATGTGCTACATTACTTGTGTGGTACAGCCGAGTATGGGATCAGATATGTTCGAGGTGAAGGTATCAGGTTGATAGGCTATACTGATGCAGATTGGGTAGGAAGTACAACAGACAAAAGGAGCACTTCAAGGTGTTGTTTCGGCTTGCGATTAGGAGTTGTATCTTGGTTCAGAAGGAAGCAAAAGTTTGTGGCTCTAAGTTCAGAAAAAGCAGAATACATAGCAGCTAGCATGGCGACATGTGAAGCTATATGGCTTCGAAAGTTGTTAGTAGCCTTGTTTGGTCAGAAGGTTGAGACTACTGTAATACATTGTGACAATCAGAGTTGCATCAAGTTGTCTAAGAATCCAGTGTTTCATGATAGGTCTAAACATATAGATATCAGATATCACTTCATCAAAGATTGTGTACAAAGGGGAGTTGTTCAACTACAGTACATACTTACATAGGAGCAGGTAGCAGACATTCTAACTAAGGCATTGGGGAAGGAAAAATTTATCTTCTTCAGAGATAAGTTAGGTATCCTGTAGAACAGCTTCCTCGCTAAGAGGGAGTGTTAATTATTGTTAGTTGGACAGTTGTTATTTCTGACCCGAAAATAGCAGTAGTATTTATGGGTAGCTTGGATAACTGTTCGTCCTTATCTATGTATAGCAGCATTAGTTATGGGTGGTTTGGATAGCTGTTTGTCCACTTGCCAAGAATTAGTAAATGGTTATTGCAAGGATAATTATTTACTAATTTTAGTGATTCCCTTTTGGACACCTTGCAACCAATTCTATTGTTGGCTGTTGAGTTGTCTTAATCTCAACCGTCGATTGTAAATCAATCTTGGCCATTGGTTTACCAACAGGAGTAGTATAAAAGGAGGTCAGGGGGGCATTTGGAGAATATGAAGTTTTGTAGAAACATTTGCAGTGTTAGCAAGGGCGCAATGTTAGTGTGGGGATAGCAGTGGGGAATATCAATGGGAGAAATTAGGAGGTTGTTGAAGTTCTGCCAGTAAGAGGCAAGGAATTTTGTATCTCTTGATTTGCTGAAGTTTAATATAATTTCTCATCTGTAGAACTGGTTTTCCCTTAGGGATTTTTCCAGGGACAATTTGTCCCAAAATATTGTGTTAATTGTGTTGCACATTTCTTTCCATATTTTATAAGTGAAGTTGTAGTTGTGTTATTTTTCGATATTAGCTAAGAATTTATTTTCAGCAGTTTAATAATCGTTTATGATAGGAGATTAATAATCAGCGACTGCAATAGTTGATTTTTCACAGGAACATCATCTACAAAATGTTTGCTAGTAGAACATACTCAGACCACGAATTGAGTGCTGGGTAGGGTTTCAAGGAAATGGTCAACAAGGTTTCTGCTGTGGCCGATGCGTTTTCGGTTGGCGATTTCATTCCTTTTCTCGACTGGCTTGACATCAAAGGAATTCATCGTCGGATGAAGGCTGTTCACAAACTCTTGGATGGATTTGCTGAGAAAGTTATTGATGAACACATTGATGGAAGACTGGGGAAAGGAAAACTGGCTAATGAAGAAGAAGGAGATCGCGTTCAAGACATCGTGGACATGCTGCTTGACATTGCGGAAACAAAGGGCCAGATAACCTCGTGAGTTTATATCAAATGCATCATCACAGTAAGTATGGAAGTCAAGAACACGATAGATTTCATACAAATAGTTCTGCCTAATCTATAAGATGCATAGTAGAATTTAGCTGATCAGATCATTCTCCTCCTCATCTACAACCATTCAATTATTGTAAAGTTTTCTACTACTGAGATACCAGTCTTTATAACACAAGTTCTTTTCTATTGTTTGGTTGATGGAATAGGAATAGAAAAAGAAAACGATTTTTATTTTCTATTTGGTTCGTCACTTGTAATAGGGAATATGAATACATATTCCCATTTTGCCTCTAAAATGAGCTTATACCATTCCTATTTCTAATATTGTTGGAAAACTTAATGCAGCGTTCACGTTTGCCCCTGGAGCCAAACGCCCACCTACCACCTGACGACCCAAAACAGATACAAAACATGAATGCAGTAGGTGATATTTTTGAATCTAAATATGAGAGGGAAAAACATTTTAGGTCAAAAGACAAAAGGAATGTTTCTACATTCATTTTTATTAAGTGAGATCAAGCAGATCAGGCAAAAGTTGCAGAGCTAAGTAGAGAAGGAAGAAGGAAGGAAGTTTGTGCCTGCAGTTGCACGTGGTTCCTTGTTCACTCTGTAAGTTTGTTGTTTGGATTTGTCATGTTGAAGCAGTGATTTCTCCAGGCACCATTGTATGCAGCCATTAGAGTTGCAAGTTTAGAAGTTTATTGAAGTTTGAAGTATTATCAGTTTAGGGTTTTTCTGGTTGAAGCCGAATGCTCCTAGATTTTGTAATAGTTTAAATCTCAGTTGAATAGAAAGCAAGTAGCATACTTAATCTATTGTTCTTCATCTTCTATTCATTGCATTTGACAAGTTTGGTTGAAAGGTTAAAGCTTTGGCTTTCTGGTTTTAATGGTGAAAGCATTCGCATTGAAATATTTCCTAAGTTATAATTTCTTTGTTGGAGTCGAGCTCACTCGGCATCTATTGTTGCCAAGCATTTCCTTTGTGAGCCGAGCATGCTCGGCATTTGCTGCTGAGCTCCTCTTTGTACCGAGTTCACTCGGCACCTATTGCCTATCACTTGGCACCATCAAGTGTCGAGCAAGTGCTGAGTAAATCTGGCACTTGGCACTCTCCTGTGCCGAGCACTTTTCTTCAAGTTTCGAGCAACCTGCCACTCAGCACCATCAAGTGTCGAGTAAAACTGACACTTGGCACCTTCATGTGCCAAGCAACTTTTAAGTGCCAAGAAAATTTTTTAGGGTTAGGGTTGTGATTTTGTGAGTTGAAATTTAAATTTCTTATATTTCTCACCAATATTACATGCCTATTCTCCTTTCCTATGCCTGCGACCAAACGGATCCTTAAGGTTAGGGTTTATTAAGCCACTCTAAAGAGATGGGTGTGCCTACGTGCAGAACATGTTGAATGTGGGAACAGAGACATCATCAACAGTACTGGAATGGGCGATGACTGAGCTACTCAGGAATCCTGCCACACTTGTTCGAGCACAGAAGGAGATCGAATCAGTGGTAGGCAGAGATCGCATAGTAAAGGAGAGTGACATCATGAAGCTGGACTATTTGCGATGCGTGGTGAAGGAAACATTTCGATTTCATCCACCATTGCCTCTTCTCATTCCGCACGAGTCGATGGAAGGGTACCACATGGATGAATATTTCATTCCAGCACAGACGAGACTATTTGTGAATGTGTGGGTGATTGGAAGGGATGAGAACGTTTGGAAAGATGCTCAACAGTTTCAGCCGGAGAGGTTTATAGGGAGTAACAAGGACATAAAAGGTCAAAACTTCGATCTGTTGCCTTCTGGAACGGGAAGGAGAGGATGCCCTGGGATTTCCTCTGGTCTCTCCACTGTTGAGTTGGCACTTGCTCAGCTCCTTCACTGCTTTGATTGGACAGCAGAGGGTGACGTGGATTTGGAGGAAGAGTTTGGATTGGCTATTCCCAAAAAAAATCAACTTTTTGCCCACCCTTCGTGGAGGCTCACTACTGATTACCCTGTTTGATAAACTACTTTCCATGCTGCTGATAGCTATTATATCTCTAATACTAGTGAAATTATGACTCATTTAGCGTAGTTCGTATGTTGAGGTGAGGCTAGATATTGCTAATCTATTTTATCTTCTGGCTTGTGGCTTGTGTTATCAAATGTATGTAGTAGTAGGGGATTCCTCTTATTTCAATAAATAACTATTAAGAGTTGTGCATTATGTACATCATCTTTCATTTATATATTATTCTAAGTTAGGGGATGTCAACCCTCAAGTGTGTTCCTAAAGATGATTTATGTTTTTCATCTTTTGGCTTTTATAATAAAAGTTGTATGGAATCATGTGTTTTCAGTTGTTATAAGTAGGGAATTATTTTAATTTTGTCAATGGGTAAATTGATCTATTGGTAAAATTCAATGGCTCACAAAGAGCACACTAGAAATCAAGTCTTGCCGCATGGTTTGCAGGTACATCAAAAAATAAAAATAAAAATTATTAATTGAACTCTTTAGAATCAAATGTAAGAATTGTTGCCATTTTTGAAAAGAAATAAATGTCTTCATTATATGTCAATAATAATGGCAGCATGTATTAGAAGGGAAATCAGGAAATTGACACTCTTATTTAAAGTGCACCTCTTGTTTGTTTGGTAGTATTATTGGTGAAAATGAGCCTTTTAATATACTCAATTATTTCTTAGATTGTGTTCAAAGAATGAGATCATTTATGTAACATGCTTCTCATAAATGTCATAGCTAACATGGTTGAGAAGAATGATAAATCCACTTAGGGAAATATAAATAAAGATGAAATTGAAGAAATTAGAAACCATGGTGGCAATGGAGAATTGATAACAATAAGGTTTTAATTTCCACTTCATCACATACTTTAGTGGATATTGTAAATGTGAATATTAGGCTACAATATAATTAGAATAATAATTCATATAGAAAAGTTAAGTTGACAACTTAGATCTTCACTAGACACAATGAAACACATAAACTTGAAAAATAATAATAAAAACAACTAACACAAGACCAAGCAAAAACAAGAGTAAAAAAGTAATAAAAGAACAAAAATGAAATAATTTATATACATATAATTTTTTAAAAAAAACATAATATCTTATATAACAATATTATTTCTAAAATAATATCTTTTTCAATAGTAAAAAATAATTGTTCAATCCATTACTTACTATTTTAAAAATAATAAAAAATGAACCTTACTATTTAACTATTAAATAAAAGAATTGAAAAATAACAAGGGGTGTAAGCACCAAACTTCTTGCTTTTAGCGTGGTGGGTTTTGGAGTAAGAATTGAGTTGTATATTTAAATGTAAATTTGAAATGGAATGTCAATGATATGGAGAGCTTTTATTTTTTGGATACCAACAACATCAAAGACAATAAAATCATGATGATGTGGTTAACAATATGCTTTGGAGAAGAGAAGTAAGATCATTTTGAGTGACATGCACCAGTAAGTCAATAACACTATCTAGCTTGTAGGACAATATTGTTAAAGTTGAATAAAAGTCTATAAAATCTAAATCATTATTGTTTGTAATAGGATCATGTACTTAGTTATGTCATTGGTCATTAATGAGGATAGTTAGAAATCAAATGAAGTCATTCATCTTTTTAGGTGCTATCAAGAATGATATTGGGACACAAATTTAGATATGAAGATGGAATAAGAGAAGAGAGAGATGAAGAGGGAAATAAATAAATTTAAACGCAAAGATGGAGATGTGTGTAAGGCTATGCCATATTGTGTAGAATTCTAGTTCTCATACCAAATATAGTCAATGCTATTACAAATAAACTTAAAATATGACTAAAACCTTGTATATCAATAACATTAACTTTAAAATAAATCTAATGCCTAACATCACTAAACATGTAGAATGTGCTTAAGTTGTGATAATGATGATAGATAGTAAATACTTTATTTATTTTTATTTACATCTTATCTCATTCTCTCTCACTTTTAAGACTCAACATATTAAAAAGAACAAATAATTTATCAACTTAATTATTTATGTAATTTTCTTACATTTAAGAGATATATTCTCAAAAAAATATTTATATGAACTATAATATAATTATGATAAATATGAATATAGATTTAAATGATTATGATTCAATAAAAAAATCATTTCAACAACATAATATTATGAAAATAACTAAATATGAAACCAAAATCTAATGTTAGAAAAGTTATATTTAATTGAACAGAATTTTTTGAATTTTCTATCATTATTTTTATGAAATTGAATTTTAACAAATATATAGATATCTAATATTTTATATTAAAGTATAAACTTATAAAATGGTAAAGTATTATCAAACTATTAATTTCATATCATCTTAAAAATAACAAGTCCCACGTAGTGGCATGTACTTGTCGTTAATTATAATTATAGTAAAAAAAATATTTATAATAAATAAATTATAGTATAATTTTAGTTTTGTTTTATACTACTACACTAATTATAATAATATTAAAATAATAAAATAAATGAGTGTTTTTATTAATATGTGTCCATATAGAGTCATTGACAGAATGAGGTTTTGTATTTGATTTCTTTATTTGAATATTTTGAATTTTTAAATATTGATTAGGGTTTCTATTTAGAATTTAGAATAGTACAATATAATTAGAGTAAAATGTGTTTTAGAATTTAAGTGTGTTAAAAAAGTAAAGATTAGTGTTAGTATTTAGTAAAAATTATTGAATAGAGGTCAGATGTGGAGAAAACTAATAATTATTAGTCCCTACCTTATCTATAAGGCAAGGAACTAACCCTGGGGTCCCATGTGGGGGGGCTAAAGCTTAATTTGGAATCTTTTCCTATTAATTAGGAGCCCCTAATTTTTAGTTGAGTGGATGCAAAAGGAGGGGCAGCTGGAAATAGCCCCTACTATTTAGGGAAGAATTCTGCCACTTGGTAAAAACCTACCCTTCATTTTCCCTCCAAACTAAAATCATCTTGCCAAAAATTCTAAAAATAACAGTTTATAATTTTAAATTTTTCCTTCAATTTAGGAGCTAATTTTTTTAAGCAGATTTATATGTAATGCCCATGAGATCGCTCCCCATTAAATGTTCCTAAAAAAGCTTAGCGACACCCACTCTATTTTTAAGCAACCAGGTGCCCATGGGACCCCAGCCTAATGTCCCCAATGCTGGTGCATAATTAAATTTTTAAAACAAAATCTTCACAACATCAAAGTTCAAAAATCATTTATTTTTAAATTAATTTTTAAATATTAATTTCTTTTTTTGCATTAGCTGGTAGCATATTTCCAAAAGGTAAAATTTATTTTTCAAGATCAGAAATTAAAGAAATAAAATTCTAGAATGTTCTTGAAAATGAGGAGTCCACTTTAGGGTTTGAAAATCCATCAACAACATTTTGGAAAAAAGTATCTTTTATCTTCAATGCCTTGCAATTCACTGCATATAGCTCAAGATTCTTGGTCAATAAATGTCGTCATCATAGCCAGTGCCATCTCCATGCAACATAACTGAAGCTTCAAAAATTGTTGGCATTAAGTTATTATTTCCATTAGTGACAACACTTATCTATATCAATATAGCTACCAAACTCAGCACTCAGTTTCCTACACTCACCGAGCTTCATAGTTTACACCAAGCATCTACAGTGTATGCCGAGCATTCAGTGGTTACCTTATAGGTTCATCACTTAAGTAGTTCATACCGAGCTTCGCAGTTCACACCGAGCATTCTAGTATTCACCGAGCTTCACAGTATTTACCGAGTGACGGAAGTGTAACATTTATGGAGTGATGGAAGCGCAGTATTTACTGAGTAATGAAAGTACAGTGTTTACCAAGTGATTGAAGCGCAACGTTTACTGAGTAATGAAAGTGTAGTGTTTACCGAGTGAAAGCAAGGTAAACAAAGGATTCTATTTTTACCAAGTGACACTACATCTATGGAGTCACCTATGGTTACTGAGTTTAGAACTACGTCGAGTGATTAGTATGGACCAAGTCTTCACTTCTATCGAGTGCATGACGATGCTGAGTAATGCAGTGGATGCCGAGTATCAGAAGGTCATCGAGTCAGTTCAGTGAACCTGAGTTATTTACTATTGGGTCAGCTTAGTAATGTTTTGTTCACTTGTGTTATGGCCGACCTTGCAATTGTAATTATTGGAATGGTATATATGTAATGTATTATATCATTTGCAAGATGTATGGTATATGGATGAGAGTATCAAGAGAGACATGTAATGTTTTGATAAGTGAAAATGGAATTAGCATAAGAGTAGAATATTCAGCAAGGTCTATGAGGAGTAGTTAAGATTCATCAGTCACAAGAGGTGATCTATGCTTCAAGGATCTAATCAAAAAATCAATTTTATAAGTAGATCCACTATTTCATCCTAACAGGTGAATTAGTTTTGTAAATCCTTTAACAGGGTAGACTTGACAGTCTTTCTATAAATCTCCTAACAGAGTGCATACTTTAGTGTATGTTTGTAAATCCTCTAACAAGGTGGACCTAGCAGTCCTTTTGCTCCTAACAGGGAAAATCACCAGAAGTGGTCAACGTAAGCCTTAACAGGCCAACTTCATACTATAGTAATGAAGTTTTTTGGGTATCATCCCCACCCCAGTTTTAATTTCTATTTGGAAGGTTTCTAGGTCACCAAATCACTATGTACATGTGTTATAAATGTTTGTTCTCTCATATATGCAGTAGATTAGATGAATGAATTGAGAATAGTATATATGGTTAAAGTGCTGAATTATTTTAAAAGTTTTGAAATTATTGATTCACCCCTCCCCTCTCAGTAACATATCATATCTTGAATATTTCCAACAATTGGTGTCAGAGCTTTGTGGTTCTCAGGATAAAGTTTGATAGCTTGAGAAAAGATCAAGGACAATGGAGATATTCAGACTTGACAAAGCTATTGAAAATGAAAAGCTAGATCTGGAAATATCCATGGCTCAACTCAAAAAAGAAAAGGAGCATCTTTCTCAATCCCTGAAGAGAAGGAAGGAACTTGCAAGACAAATGAATAATCATCAGTATGTTGAAGAAAAGATAGAAGACCTTTTACCATCAAGCAATTTAGATGAAGCTAATAAGGCTATCAAGAAACTCCTAGCAAAGAATGGTTCTCTGGAGGAAGAAGTAAGAAAGCTTAAAAGAGAACAAGAAATCCAATCAATCAGGCTATGTGAAATTTTGGAACAGAGAGACAAGAAAAATGAAAACTTAGAGGCAAGAAATAATCAATCCCTTTAGCATGAAGATCTTGTAGATCAACTATCTAATGCAAATGAAGAAATTATGAATCTGAGATCTGAGAATGAAATCTTGAGGAATAATTTAATCACTGAAAGACAAATCAATGAAAGCTTATAGAATGACTTGAGATCTGAAAGGCAAATCAATGAAAGTTTGGAAAATGACTTGATCACTGAAAAGAAAATCAATGAGAGAATGATGAAATCTCAAACAAGCATGACTCAATTAAATCAACAAAGTGAGCAGAATCTTCATAGACAAAAGGGTAAAGCTAGACTTGATTACAAGGAAGAAGGTGAAACCTCCAAAAAAGGTGCCCAAAGGAATCAAAGACCTACTTGCAATCAATGTGGTAAGCTAGGTCACACATCAAACAAGTGTTGGAGCAATGGAAAAGGTAAATTCAATGGTAAATGTTACAATTGCAATCAGCATGGTCATAAAGCTAATGAATGCAAGGAGAAACCAAAATTTGAAGGCAATTGTCACAAATGCAAGAAGCATGGTCACAAGACATTCCAATGTAGATCCAAATCATTCAATCTAGCTGAAAAACTTGTTAAGGCAATCTTTGGATGGGACTACAATACCTAGTGCAGATGTCATTATTATGGAGAATATGGACACATTGGCAAAGACTGCTCAAGGCATCACTTGAGAAAAAGAGATACAATAGTAAGATGTTATACATGTACAGAACTCGATCATATAGCTAAAAAATGCATGAATATAGAAAGATTTGAAGATGAAAAGAAAGCTAAAGCTGAAAACATTTGGAAGCAAATGAGGCAATAGTGGATTCCAAAATCTACCAAGCAAGATAGTTCAAATGATGGCAATGTCACTCAAGAAGTGGGTGACTCCACCATTTCAAATTAGATTCATAAAGGAGGATATGGAACTGCATCTTCTACTAATATCTCAAGCAGTTCCAAATAAAAGAAAGCAAAATGATCAAATCAGTATTCTAGATACACAAGGATTAAAGAAAGCGTATCTTTTCCCAAGTTGCATCTACCGAGGAAAGTTGGTTGAAGACTTTATCGAGCTAGGTCTAGAGTAACAAAAGTTTGTTCAATCATTGAGTTGCAAGCTTCTACCGAGAAAGTCAATGACAGCCTATCAAGCACTATGTCATCTCAGCTACCTTCGTACCAAGCATTAATGACAAAATTTTCATCAAAAGAGCAGAATTTGATTTCATTCTTCATCGCAATTTCAGAGCTAAGAAATTTTTAGGTGAAATTCAAGCAATTTCGAGTGATTCCAAGTGATTTTCTAGCAAAAGATTTGTTCGAAAAATTTCTATCTTTTACCGAGCATCAATGGCATCCGAGAGTAGCAGCAACACCAAGGAAAAATGAGGTTCAGAGATGCTGGTAAAGGGTATAGAATGGAAAGTGCCTAACTTCAAAATTGTTCTGACTGTTGCAGAATCACTTGACCCTAACAGTACTCAATCCCAAATTCCACCAAAGGTACTCCTTATAAGTGATATTCGTACACATTTTAAATGTTCTGTTCAAGAGATTGGAAACCTAGAGATGGATAATGCCCTAGGAGAAATGAGTGTTGATGGCTCTTTGAAACCCGAGCATAAGCATCTTGAAACCAAAGGCTTGACTCATATCTCACATATGCCAAGAAGCTTCCAAACCAAATGGATTAGGTATATTTTGAGTCAAGTGCACAATGGGCAACTATGGTTAGAGCTGTCAATGTTAATCACAAAGAAGATGATTCAAAAAATCACAGGTCTCCCTATGCTCAACAAAGTAAAGGTTACCAAAACCCTAGGACGAGATGAGTTGCAGAAGATAACCCTAGCCGAGTGGGATGGTAGAGGTTTGAAGGTTAGCACTGTATCTGATGTTGAACTAAGATTTGGCACTCATGTCATTGCCCAAAAAATCTATAGCTCTAGTCAACTAAACAGTGTACCCTATGAGGCTGTGGATTTGGCCTTCAAAATTGTAAAGAAGAACCTTAAATTTGACCTATCAAAATTACTGTTGAAACAATTAAACAAGAACATGGATGGTATAAAGACTTCAAAGAATAATCCCTATAAATTTGGTTCTCTGTTGACTTGTTTATTCTTCTATGTTCAAAAATTCTTTCCATCAAAAGGAACTATAGTATGGAGAAAAGATATTCCCATTCTTTATCAGATTAATGAGTTTGTAGCAGAAAAGGGTGAAAATTTTGATAGCATCATGTATAATTATTTTGAAGATTTCAAGGAAAGGATGAACAATAGGTTCTGAATTCCACTGAAACTAGTTGAAAACTACAAAGATGATGTATGCTTTATGGTTGATTGTGATAAGGTATACATTTAGGTAGTTAGACCCCAAGTTGCATGGGTGAAACCTCTGCCTTATGAGGTTAATATTGATGAGGCCAGGGACATTATTGAATCACTGGTGAATGAGCCAGTAGACCCAAAGCAACCAATTTTTGGAACATATGATGAGGCAAAGGCCTGAATTGAGCTTGAAATCAAGCTACCCCAGGCTATAAGCAAAGGCAAGAAGAAGATGGCTAAGTTGAAAACTGCTACTGGCCCTCTTATGCTTATAGAAGGAAAAGGTGAAGATGAAGATGATGATGAACAAGAAGGAGGCAAAGAAAAAGAAGAACATGAATCTAAAGAGGAACCGCCAAAGAAGAAAGGTAAGGCAATTATTACCAAACCTAAGAAGCCTATTGCAGTATTCTCTAGAAGAACCAGAAAAGGCAAGCAGGAACCTATACTGGTCAGGCCTCCATTGACATTCGAAGAAAGGCTTAAACAATTGGAAGAGGGAGATGGAATCACAAATTTCAAGGCATTGAAATTTGAAACAAGAACTGATGCTGAGAAAATGCAAATTGAGGAACTGGTACTCAATAAGATGGGTAAATGGAAATACTCCCTGGACTAGTTCGCCTCAAAAATCTCCAAAGAACTATTGGAGAGATTGCAACCGAGATGGGAGTCAGCCACCCAAATGTCTAAAGACATATATGAGAAATCCTTGAGGAATCTTCTACTAAGTCTCACTAGACCAGACATTAAGGCAGTTATGAAGAAACATGAAGGTAAAATGATGATTAGATTTCACACATGTTTGATTTTAATTGAGGACATTGAGCATGTTGTAAATGATGCAACAAACATGTGGAAGAACATCTATCATCCACAAAAGCCAAGTAAAGATCTAGTTGAAATCAAGGATGATGATAGCAGTGACAGTGATGATTTTGATAGCACTCCACTTGTCACAGTTACTCCACGAGAGCTGCATGCACTAATGGAAGAAAAAGAGGAAGAAGACAAGGAGGAAGAAGCACATGAGGAAGGAAAAGATGAAGAGGATCCAGTTAAAATTGCAGCAAAAGTGATTGCATCCCTTCCTCACTCTCCACCAAAGACTGTTACATCCACTATGGAGATAGCTTCTGCAAGTGAAATTGTGAGCACAATAGTTACATCAATTGCTCAATCTTCACCAACCTCCTCCTAGCTCCAGGTATCTAAAACAGAGGTGCCAAGCACATCATCTACCGAGTTGTTTGTCACTTCTTCAGCCACTGAGTCAACCTCCTCGGCTCCTTCATCATCAGTGAGTGTAACAGTAAGTTCCACAATTTTTTCTTCATCAATTCCAGTAAGTTCTAAAGTTTTGTTTATATTAGCATCATCTTTATCCACTTCCACTCTGATTAGTTCAGATACTACTATGGGTACTCTACTGAGTATGATACCATTTTTGGGAAGTATTTTTGATCCAGTTAATACTTCTATTGGCATTCAATCCTCAAGTCATATCCCAGTTTTCACTGCTAGCCCTTCTATCTCCACTATTGTGTCTATTCCTAAGGTCAAACAAGTCATCAAGAAGCCAAACAAAAAAATCCATTAAAACTTCTGATCATTGGAAAGGAAATTGCAGAAGATATTGACTTAGACACAGAGATAGTGATTCCAAAGATTGATTATGACAATGCTACCATTGAAGAGATGAGGTTAGCCAGTCAACTCATAGAGATGAAAGCTACACAAAAATAGTTAAGATCAGAAAGGGATAAGGAATATAGAATAATTGAAAATGCCAAGAATATAATTATAGATGCCATAGGTGTTGAAGTAGATTCTACTCAACAAATTTTGATTCAGGTAGAAGAGGTTGTATAGAAATTTAATGAGGATTCTTCTGGACAAGAGAAACTTATTGAGAAAGTTGAAAAGAAATTTGATAATAAGGTGCTAGAGCATATTGCTCAAAAGATAGCAATAAAGCAAGTTGAATTGTCAACATTTTTGGGAAATTTTGAAAATTCTTTTAATAATGCAGCATCACTTTTTGCTAAACTTTGTGATGTTTTTGGTTTTACCTAAGAAATAAAGGATAAGTTAAATAAGATTAACATTGATATGCAATCAAGTGCATCCAAGTTGAAGATGGACTTCTCCTCCACAACCTCCCATCACACCAAGATCAGATATTTGGCAGATGTAGAGGCAGAACTATTGAGAGAGGAAGCTAGGATCTGGTCTATACTCATAAACATCCAGAACATGATCCTTCCTATCATGGACACAATGCAAAAGCATATTTTTCATTGTAAAACATTGGTCCAAGATCAGAACTTCTCAGTGGCTGATCACTTGATCCAATTATCAGCAAAAGTTCAAATTGCTCTCTCCACCTGTCAAATTTTGTAGCAGACTTGGGATAGTACTTTTGCAACCATCCTTAAGGTATATCAAGAATTTCTATCTCACTCTGGTGTAGCCATATAAATTGTATATATGCATTCCTTTGGCATTATTGTCAAAAAGGGGGAGAAATTCAGAGATTCAGAGATTTAGCATAATAAATGACAAGAGTTATCACTATAAGTGATAGGGTGAGTTAGCACTCATTAGAATTAGCATGTGTACATAAGTATCTTTGTATATACATTATAAGTCATCAAGAAGGTATATAGAAATGTATGTGTAGTAGTTCTACAAAGATCAATTTTGAAAAACCAAAATTCATTGAGTCAGGTAATGTACATATGTTTTGGCTTATAAGTGTTTTGTCACTAATGCCAAAGGGGGAGATTGTTGGCATTAAGCTATTATTGTCATTAGTGACAACACTTATCTATATCAGTAGAGCTACTGAGCTCAACACTTAGTTTCCTACATTCATCGAGCTTCATAGTTTACATCGAGCATCTATAGTGTATACTGAGCATTCAGGGGTTACCTTATAGGTTCATCACTTAAGTAGTTCATACCGAGCTTTGCAGTTCACACTGAGCATTTCAGTGTTCACTGAGCTTCATAGTATTTACTGAGTGATGGAGGTGTAACGTTTACCAAGTGATGGAAGCATAGTATTTACCGAGTAATGAAAGTACAATGTTTACCAAGTGATGGAAGTGCAGTGTTTACAAAGTGATGGAAGTGTGGTGTTTACCAAGTGAAAGCAAGGTAAACAAAGGATTCAGTTTTTACCAAGTGACACTACATCTACCAAGTCACCTGTGGTTACCGAGTTCAGAACTATGTTGAGTGATTAGTATGGACCGAGCCTTCACTTCTACCGAGTGCATGACGATGCCGAGTAATATAGTGGATGCCGAGTATCAGAAGGTCACCAAGTCAGTTCAGTGAACCCAAGTTATTTACTATTGGGCCGACTCAATAATGTTTTGTTCACTTGTGTTATGGCCAACCTTGCAATTATAATTATTGGAACGGTATATATGTAATGTATTATATTAATTGCAAGATGTATGGTATATTGATGAGAGTATCAAGAGAGACATGTAATGTTTTGAGAAGTGAAAATGAGAATCAACAGAAGAGTAGAATATTTAGCAAGGCCTGTGAGGAGTAGTTAAGATTCGTCGGTCACAAGAGGTGATCTATGCTTCAAGGATCTAATCAGCAAATCAAGTTTGTAAGTAGATCCACTATTTCATCATAATAAGTGAATCAGTTTTGTAAATCCTTTAATAGGGTAGACTTAACAGTCTTTGTATAAATCTCCTAACAGAGTGCATACTTCAGTTTATGTTTGTAAATCCTCTAACAAGGTGGACCTAGCAATCCTTTTCCTCCTAATAGGGCAGATCACCAGAAGTGGTCAATGTAAGCCTTAACAGGCCAACTTCATACTGTAGTAATGAAGTTTTGTGGGTATCATCCCAACCACAATTTTACTTTCTATTTGGAAGGTTTTTGGGTCACCAAATCACTATGTACATGTGTTATAAATGTTTGTTCTCTCATATATGCAGTAGATTAGATGAATGAATTGAGAATAATATATTTGATTAAAGTGTTGAATTGTTTTAAAAATTTTGAAGTTACTGATTCACCTCTCCCCTCTCAATAACATATCATATCTTGAATATTTCCAACAAAAAAAATCCCCCATTTCCATTTTCTACACCAAATTTGAGCTCCCTGCTATTAAAATAGCTCAACCTGCTAAACTAAAAGAGAGTCTTCTCCCAATTAATTTAAGGGCAACACAACAAAACAAAAAGATTGAAGCCCTAATTTATTCATAGTCAGGCCTAATCACACCAACCCTCATTCCAGCAACTTCATCGATCACTGAAATAAATTAATAAATCAAGAAATGCACAAAGCAGTAGGCTCAATGTTGACTGATGAATGCGAGGGAAATAATGCCTTTGATTTCGCTAGTGCAAAATTGGAAAAGGAAAAGAAATTTGGAAAAACAAAGAAAATGTGAGATAAGCATGAATTTATTGTATATTTGAATCTAGAACTCCCTATCATAAAGTTAGAAAAATAAATATAAAAAAGTGCAATAGATGACAATGCATTAAGTAGAACACCAACTTGTTATATGTTCACCAGATAGTTTTTAAGTACAATTGAGAAGTAAGTGATTGTAGTGGAGGAAGTTCACTATGAGATAATGCATTCATTCGTTTCATAAGATATTGAATTTTCATTTTAAATTTTTAACAATAGGCCCTAAAAAAGGTAAAAAATAAAATTGTACAATTTAAACAAAAACATAAGTAGAAAAATACATTTTAGTACACAATATTTTAAGTTAAAAATGAAAGTTTTAAAAGTAAATTATATTTGAAAAAAGAGATATACAAAATATTTTAAAATTTTAAAGTACTTTAAATTTTTTTTTAAATATTATAGAAATAGAAAACATTAGAAAAATATTTTAATAGAAAAAGTGTAAATTTGTAAAGTTCAATAATTTGCATTCTGAATTAGTAATTTTAGTATCTTAAATTTAATGATCTTAAGTTTTTAATTTATAGATTTTTTAAATTGAACAAAAGGATATACAGTAAAAGAAACTGAATGGAAATAATTGTTTAAATATAACACTTTCAACTAAGTCAACATAGACTAAAATTAGTACTGACCATAAATAAAAATTTACAATATGACATAAAAATTACTTAAATATTAGCATTTTCTCCTTATGCCTACTAATTATATGCTCAAAACATCACATCCAAGCCAATATTGAAAAAAAATTAGCCTAGTGGAAAAATACTAAAGAATGTTTGGCTAGGATCTTTCAAACCTTTGTATTTATATATAGATTTGATGTCACTTGTATAATATGACATTATACTTGTAATCTTAAGTACAATAACTTGAATCATCATTTTTTTTAAGAGGCATTTAGCAATTACTTTGGTGATGTTGAAAAGTTATTATATAGTCATCCATTCTCTAAACATGACACAAATGTTCATACATTATGTTTTAGACACAAATCAATTTTCTATCTCAAACAAAAGGCAAGGACTCTAGCTCCTTCAGAGCTCTTGTATTAATTCATGATTTTGTGCAAAATAACTTCACAATTTATATTAACCATGTTCTCTGTCATAAATTTTAGCTGAAAATATTGCGACATGGAGAACCTCCCAAAAAAGGGCTCCTATAACACAAAATCTATTCAACCAATCATAAAATTTCAATAAAATATAAAATTTATAAATTAATAGCAAAGCTTTAGAAATATTTTAATAATTAAAAAATCATTGCTTGTGTTTGGTGGATTGATGTTAAACTAATTGAGCAATCTTTTTTTTTTGGAAAAACAGGGGTAAAAGTTTATTAAGACATAAAGGAATACAACAAGGAGAGCTCAACAAGGAGCTCGATCTTGAGCAACAAGATCATCAAATTCTTGCACCATCTCAAAGGAAAGTTGGCTCCTATCCATAATATTCCAACCCGGATCATGACTAGAAGCCCATTTGGCTAAACAATCAGCATCTCTGTTCCATTCACGAGGAATATACATGAACCTAATGAATTGAAAAGAGGTAGAGAAGAGAATAATCTGATTAACAACAGTGGCCAATTGCCAACTAACATCCTCAAGCTCCTGCGAAGAAAGCAAGTTCACCACCACCTGGGAATCAGACTCACAGATAATCTTACTCCATCCCCGCAAGCAACACTATTCCACATCATATAAAATAGCCTGAGTGTCCATGAGATTGTTAGTGAAATCACCCTTATGAACCAAGAAAAAGAATTTAACATCACCAGAACTACAACGAGCCACTCAACCAATACCAGCAGGGCCTGGATTCCCCTGAGAAGAACCATTAGTGTTAATTTTTAAAACTCCATAGGGAGGAGGAGTCTAATGCCCATCCCGATTTACACGACCCTTCCTCTGATGTTGAAGCTGCTTGGACATAGAAGGAAACCTTTGAGCTGCAGCCCCATCCTGAAGATGAAAATTGAGGCAATTGCATATAGCAAGATCAACCAGATCCATACCCTCATCTAGCTCACACTTCACATGAATAGTTTCCTGAAGAGAATGCGAGATCTTCCACCAAAGATGCAAAACACCAAGCCAAACATCATGGAATATTCGATGATTCCTCTCCAACCATATATGCCAAAGCAAGAATGATGGGCCAGCAATCCAAGCAGCATGGAGAGGAGAAGACTTGGAGGGAGCACTTCCCAAGCGAGCCCAGAACTTAGGCAAAGAGGAAGCATGCCTACAAGAGCAACCCCAAGCACTCCACCAAAGGTGCCATAGCTGAAGAGAATAGGAGCAATGGAAGAACATATGGGAGACAGACTCCTCCCCATTACCACACAAAGCACAAAAAGAGGGGCCCTAAAATCCATGTTTACAAAGATTATCCCATGTAAGACAATAGTTGTGAGCCACTAGCCACATGAAAAAATTGCACTTGGACCAAGAGACTTTATTCCAAACTTGCTTCCACCAAGGGACCTCAGCATCCCCAAATAATTGTCTAGTTATCTCCTAATACCTAGCAAAGACATGATATTTACCAAACAAGGTACCTCCCCAAGCCAAAACATCTGGACCGAGCAAAGAGGAACACTCTCTAGAGGCCAAAATCAGAGAAAGCTACTGACGATCCATGTCTGTACCTCCAGGAGGCCAATAAGAAGAATGCTTCCATCTATAGAAAACAACATGTCCCAATTGATAAGGAGTCTTGTAATGAGCCACTTTATCCCATCCAGCAGCATGAAAAGAGTCACAAAGAGACTGAAGATGAGGGTATATGGATAAAATGGAAGGGAATCCATCCCAAGCATCAGACCAAAATAAAGCTTGAGAACCTCCTTTACATATCCAAAACAAACCCCTCTTGACTAACATCACACCTGTCTACAAAGTATGCCAAACCATTGAGCCACGACCTTTGAGAGGAAGTGTAGAAATAGAGCAAGGATCAGCACCATAAAAATATTTATGAGTAATAATACGAGCCCAAAGTTGATGTTGTCTAGAGCACCATCGCCAATAAAGTTTAGCAGCCAATGCTTGACTACTCAAGAGAGCTGATCGAAGACCAAGACCACCCTCCTTTTTAGGCCTACAAACAGTTGCCCAACTAATCAAGCTCCATTTAGTACTACACAAATTACCACTCCAAAGGAATTGCCAAGAGAGAGCATCAAACTCCTTGAGAAAGTAAATAGAAGTAGCTTGAACCATACATCTATAAGTAGGAAGAGCTTGGATAACAGCTTGAAGAAGAGTAACTCGGGCAGCAGTAGAAAGCCATCTATGAGTCCAATGATTAACCTTATCTTGAAGCTTGGTAATCAAATTTTGCCAGACGAGACGTGGCTGCCTAGAAACAGTAATGGGAATGCCAAGATAAGTCAAAGGAAGTGACCCAATCTGAAACCGCAGGATACCAACAATCTTGTGCTGAATAGAATCAAGAGTGTTAAAAAATTAAATGGAAGATTTGTGCTCATTAAAACTAATTGAGCAATCTTGCAAAGTGAATGCAATAGTAATAACCTATGGCAAGTACAATAATTAAAAATTTAATTTAAAATTAGATGTATTGTTATGTTTTATTAAGATGGACTTCTGTTGGGATGCAAAATATGTGCAAGGTGGCATGCCAATTATTCAGCCTTCTTACTAATCTATGTAAGGGCATTCACACTTGTCACTTTCATTCCTTAAAAGATATTCATTTTCTAATGATAAAAAATTGAATTTCATTTTCTGATGATAAAAGTTGAAATTCATCTTTAGGGTATTCCAATCAAATTAAAGGAAAATGAATTATATTCATGTAAAATGAACAATGGATGTAGACGATTGCCAATGAATCAATTGAGATACAAAGCTAATACAATTTCTTCTGTATATGCGTAAATTTATTTTTATTTTTTTGTATATTATGCAATTGCACTCTGTAACTGGGATAACAGTGCCTGTTGTTTTTAAATTTTAATAGTTAAAAACATATCTTTATAAATTATATCTTGGTTATTAATTTACCATCTTCTAAGCCTTTGCTGGCCCACAGATTTGCCCACACGCAGGTCGTGGTTGTGATGCGTGGCATTTCGCATGATGCTCCATCTACCTTCTTAAACCATTACGAGAGGGAAACATGGAACAAACTACCTCCAACTTTGTCCACAACTATACCTCTGCTAAGTCTGTTGTTATTGTGTATCGATCTCGTCAGTAAGGAACTCGCTCTGCCAACGTTGAACCATTTGATTTTAGCTTCTCCTCAAATCTCATCGCTAGACTACCACTGCATTGTCTGTTGTAGGTAAGCATAGCCCTTGGGATCTCTCAGCAAAGTGCATAGGATCTTCTCACCTTTAGTTCTTCAAAACTATCTAATTTTCTCCTATGAGGTCCGAGTTATGATATGACTTTTCAGTGTCGTTAACTTGGCATCAAATAACATGTCAATAAGGAGGTGCTAGAATTAACTAGTCATGAGTCAATATATAGTGCTCATCCCTTGCAATTTAACTTTTTCATGAACATTCTGGAGAAAAAACAACAAAATCTCGGTGGAGGAACATGCTATATGCTATACTATATGTTGTATGGGAACATAAGTTTAATTTAGCAAATTGATTCTTGTGAAGGGTGGTTGGATTTAAGGTTGGGCTGCCAGTTTATTTTTTATGTAATTATGAAATGGGATTAGAGAATTTGCAATATTGGATATAAATGATTCAATTGATGTTGGAAATTCTGGTTTTTTTAGGTGCGTGAAGAGGAATTTCAGAGTACGGTTATATTCCTGTGGATGTAAATCCCCTGACTTATCGATCAAAATGATTTATATTCTTGTAGAAGATGCTGAGAGAATGTATAGAAAAAAACAAGGGAGTGTATAGAAGGGGCATAGGGCATGTACTTGTAGAAATGGCATGTGGCTTAGAGTCAGAGGAGATAGTAAATAAATATATTCAGCAGGCAGGGCTACTTGTAAAACCACGAATAATAAATGTCAAGGGGTACTTATACTATTTCTACTCAGTTTTTCTCTCAAGCCTTGGGGTGATCACTCCTACTGCAGTGGATGCAGCTGCACCAAAGGTTGAAGAGAAAGCTCCTAAGGATAAAAACTCCAAGACTCCAAAGGGTTTGAAGCTCATACTTGCTCATCCTTCCTATAGAGCTTGAGTATTTCAATGTCGATTTGTGGCATAAATTTTGAGTTTTTGAGGATTCTTTATGTCGATTTGTGGCATAAAATTTGGGTGATTATTTGGGTCAGTTTGTGGTATAGAGTTTGAGTATCCGAGGATTATTTATGTCGATTTGTAGCTGATTTAAGATGATTTGTGCCTTATTCATGTAAATTCTGTTTGTATCATGCCAATTTTCATTGATTCAAGAGTTTTTTTTCACTAAAGATGAAGCCATAAACAGTTTGAAGGAGTGAGATGGCTTCAGTCCTCATGCTAGTGTGAAGGTTGTGGAAGACAAGTACTTTCAAGAAGAAGCTCCTTGCTCAAAATTCCATGTTGCTGACTTGAAAATGTGGAGGCCTACCTGTTTGTCCATGGAAATGGAAAGCACATGGGTTTTGGGAAGACCCTAGTGTGGGATTTTGAGCTATTTTTATTTTTATTTTGTTTGAATTCTCTATCCTATACTCAAGCTGCACAGTATATGGCAGAATGAAAGACATAAAGGATACTCCAAGAATTTCAACATTCATCTACATCTGCATCAGTGTTCTTGCTTTAGGGTATGGTAATTACTGAGTCAAAGCCTCTTTGCGAAAAAAATCCAATAACCTAGACCACTCTACAAGAAGAAGAGCATCACGTATAAGATCCGGTAAAGTTCTAAGATTGAAAGCAATGGCTTTCTAGTCGAGAGGCTCTCTGTGAATTTGGGTATGGTCTTCTCTAACATACTTTCTAACGTCTTGCTGCCTAATTTCAACAAGAAGCTCCTTGTTTAGCTCAAGAGCATGACTGCCGAGGGGAATTTCACAAAGGTCACAATTTCATTCCAATTGTCGGAGTAGTTGACAAAGCCTGCAAAGAATCCTATAGCCAAGCCCAATGCTGCATCAAACCCCAAGTTTGCAGCTAAGCCAATAGCTGCAACCAAAGCCTAAATTATACCAAGAAGACTCCAACTACAAAAACTGTTGCCATATCCGTTGCTATGAAGCCAAAGCTTGTTCTGAAGAAGCCTGCTACTGCTAAGCCTGTTGCCGCTGCGAAGAAGCCTGACGACGCGAAGTCTAAGAAGCCAAAGTCTGTCATTAAATCTTCCAAGAACTAAAGGGATGAAGAAGCCAGTCTCGCTTGCTGCCATGACAGGTCGATGGAATTGCAGTAGTGGATGGAACTGCTACTACAGTTTATGTTTGCCTAATCTAAAAATAGGGATGAAACTGGAAGGAATTCATTTATGTGTCCTCCAGAAAGGACTTCCAAACTTCCAGAACCTTCAATGGAAGTATACTAGCGCTTGTACCCCTGCAGGGTCCAAGAGCACAGCCGATAGGCGTTCCCGATTACCTTGATCTCTCAGGCAACCACTTCAACGGTTCCATTCAACCACTGATATGCATTAGGTTCACAAGCTTAATTTTATCAGGAAACGATTTCAGCGGAGCTTTCTCATCTTCCATGTGCAACTCATACATAGATTTGCCTGATCTGACCAGCAACAAGCTATCAGGGAGGCTGCCTTCAAAGGGAGCTTTATAGAAACAAAGTGGCATATAAAGATAGCAGGCCTGCAACCATGTGCGTTCAGATCAACTGTGATCAGCAGGGATAACATTTTGGCATAGAGAACCATCGAAGTTGTTGTAACGATTCATGTCAAGAACCATTATAACTTACAGTTTTATGGAAAAGATAGCTACAATTTGTGGGTACAACACATAGTTTACAAGATAGAAACTCTCAAATAACATGGCATGTGCAAAAGGAGATTCCCTGCTTGTAAGAATACATGGGTGAAGCCATTTATGATGTAAAAGAAAAGCCCGCATCAGTTTCTGTAGAGCCATGACAATATACAAGTATGCGAGAGGGCAGAAGAGATCCAATCATGATCGTTCTCCTCAACACAATACCCTGTTTTGCTCTTTTTACTGCGTTGAGATGGGCAGCAACCAACTGCTCCCACTCCAACGTTAACAATCCTCCGTGCTCCAAGATTATATATCCTCTGCCATTTGTCAAACATATGCCCACATCAGAAAGTTAGAAATTGGAAACCAAAATGCAATCATAGATTCATACTTTCTAGATATTGTTCAAACATTTTATGTTTTGGTTACAAATCACCTCCAATTGATTGAAGCAATTGTAACACTGTGAGAAATATTAAAATTTAAATTTAAACTTTTGAAATATTTCACTCGGCACCCTAAAACTGCTCGGCACGTGAAGGTGCCAAGTGCTAGTTTTACTCAGCACGTGAAGGTGCCCAGTTTTACTTGGCACTTGATGGTGCCGAGTAACAGATTGCTCGGCACTTGCTTGGCAACAATAGATGCCGAGTAAGCTCGGCTCCAACAGAAAAAATAAAAAAAATTTAATGCAATTTTAACGTGAATGCTTTCACCATTAAAACCAAAAAGCCATAGCTTTAACCTTTCAAATAAATTATTCATATGCAATGAATAGAAGAGGAAGAAGAATGGATTCGAGTATGCCTAATTTCTTGTATTCAACTGAGATTAAAAACATTACAAATTTGGGAGCATTCGGCTTCAACTAGAAAACCCTAAATTTACCCTAAAACTGGAACAATTTTAATAACTTTAAAACTTTAAACTTGCAGCTCTAATGGTTGCATACAATAATCCCTGGAGCAATCACTGCATCAACAAGACGAATCCAATAACCACGAACTTACAGTATGAACAGAGGAAGAATCACGTGCAACTGCAGGCACAAACTTCTTTCCTTCTTCTTCACTACTCTTCTCTACAACTTCTAATCTGATCTGCTTGATCTGCTCTTAATAGAATGAATGTTAAAACATTCCTTTTATCATATTCTTCCTTTCCCTCTCAACGTTCAAATTTCAAATTCTCACCTACCAAAATGAATGCCTGCCATCCATGAATGCCTGCGGTGACCTGATAGGGTAGATGGGCATGGGCCTCGAGGACAAGCCATAGACATTGACGTTAATTTCCAACACTCCCCCTCTTTCCTGAGACCCACAAACAAGGATCACTACTAATCCAAATCAACTACACCAAGACTCTGTCTTAGGTGCACAAAAGTTCCAATGCCTAATGGCTTGGTAAAAATGTCTGCTAGCTGCTACTCTGACTTGCAAAAATTCATTTTGATATCCCCATTCTCCACCAACTCTCTGATGAAGTGATATCTGATTTCAATGTGTTTGCTTCTCCCATGGAAGACTGGATTCTTGGATAATGCAATAGATGAGATGTTGTCATAATAAATTGTGGTTCCATCTCCTTGCCTTTCATTCAAATCTGTCAAGATCCTCCTTAGCCAAATTGCTTGACATGCTGTTGCATTTGCTGCTATGTATTTAGCCTCTGCTGTAGATTGAGCAACACTGGGTTGCTTCTTGGATGCCCATGAAATTGCACCCGATCCCATATGAAACATGTATCCGAAAGTGCTCTTCCTATCATCTATACTTCCAGCCCAATCACTATTAGTGTAACCAATCAACTTGAATTCATTTGATGCAGTATACAAAATTCCAAATCCCTTGGTACCTTTCACATACCTTAGGATCCTTTTTCCCGCTTGCCAATGGGAATCCCTTGGGGTTTCCATAAATTTGAAAATCAGACTTACTGCATGCATTAGGTCTAGCCGAGTTGATGTTAAATACATTAGACTTCCAACCATGCTCTTGTATAGTGTTGGATCCACTCTCTTGCTAGAGTCTTCCTTGCTCAACTTCAGACCTATTGCTGTTGGTGTGGGGGCTGCCTTACTGTTCTGCATTTTAAATCTCTCCAAGATCTGCCCTGTGTACTTTTCTTGAGAGATGAAGATGTCATCATGCATTTGTTTTACTTCTATGCCTAGAAAGTATTTCAAGAGACCTAGGTCTGTCATTTCAAATTCACTTTTCATGGCCTCTTTGAACTCACCAATTAGAGTCTTATCATTACCAGTAAAAATTAAATCATCTACATATAAGACAAAAATCAATACATTACCATCTGCTGCCTTGATGTAAAGAGTGGGCTCACCATTGCTTTTGCTAAAGTCATTGCTCATCAAATATGAGTCAATCCTACTATACCATGCTCTTGGAGCTTGCTTGAGCCCATAGAGAGCCCTCTTCAATCTATATACTTTATTTTCTTCACCTGCAACTTCATAACCAGGTGGCTGCTCCACATACACTTCTTCTTTCAATACACCATTAAGGAAGGCAGATTTCACATCCATTTGAAATACCTTCCACTTGTGCTGAGCTGCAATTGCTATGACAGCATGCACGATTTCCATTCTTGCAACCGGGGCATAGGTCTCATCATAATCTCTTCCATACTGTTGTTTGTAGCCCTTGACTACCAGCCTTGCCTTATGCCTATCAGTCTTGCCTTCAGCATTGCATTTGGTCTTATAGACCCATTTTACTCCAATCACTTGCTTCTTGGGAGGCAAATCTGTTAGCTCCCATGTCTCATTCCTTTCTATAGCATCTATTTCCTCATCCATGGCATTACACCATTTCTTCTCCTTGATAGCTTGCTCAAAATATACTGGATCAATATGAGAAAATAATGCAAAATTAACACTCTCATCATAATCTTCATACCTTTCATCTTGGTATATCTCCCTAAGACTCTTGGTCTTTCTTGGTAATAGGAAGGAGAGTGTGGGATTAGAATCTTCACTGCTGTTGTTTTGCCGAGTAGCTCGATCTTCACTGGTACTCGGCACTGACACTCAATCATGCCTAGAGGAGCTCGGCAATGTCTGAACCTTCTTGCCTTTTCTTCTATTTGCTCCTTCTTCTTGTTGTTCATCAGCATCCTCTTCATTCATAAATGGCACTTTGGTTGAAGTGCTTGGTGACTCATTAATTTGTCTATACCAAGATTGATTTTCAAAAAATTTCACATCTCTTGAAAGCATCATCTTGTTTTTTCAATGGGTCATACAATTTGTATGCCTTTGATTCTGGGCTGTACCCTGTGAAAATGCATTTCATACCTTTGTTATCAAATTTTTGCCTTTGCTCTTTAGGCACATGTGCATATGCAACACATCCAAACACCCTTAGGTGTTCAACTGTCCATCTTATTCGTCACCAAGCTTCCATTGGAATTCTGTCACGGACTGCCTTTGTAGGACACCTATTAATTAGGTAAACTGTTGTTGCCACAGCCTCTCCCCAAAATTCAATTGGGAGACCTTTCTCTTTCATCATGCTCCTTGCCATTTCAACAATGGTCCTATTCTTTCTTTCAACCACTCCATTCTGCTGTGGTGTATAGCTGGCTGCGAGCTCTTTCTTAATGCCATGTTTCTTGCAAAAGTTTACAAAAGAATTGGAAGTATACTCCCCTCCTCTATCTGATCTTAGGACCTTGATATAGTGTCCACATTCTCTTTGAGCCCGGGCTTTAAATTCTACAAATTTATCAAATGCTTCAGATTTATTCTTTAAGAAATACACCCATGTCCTATGACTGAAATCATCAATGAATGTCATGAAATAAGTACTCCCCCCAATGGAAGTAACTTGCATAGGACCGACTAGGTCAGTATGCACTAACTCTAATGGATATCTAGCCCTCCTAGAATTTCCTGAATTAAAGGGAAACCTATGTTGCTTACCCAAAATACAAGCCTCACACTTGTCACAAGAATTTCCTACATGTGGCAAACCTTCTACCATTCTTTTATTTGACAATAAATTTAACCTAGCATAGCCAAGATGACCATACCTGAGGTGCCATAACCGTGAGGGGTCTTCAATCACACTCCTTAGAGCTGATTGTGTGGGAGGTGCAGCACTAACTTGAGATGAGAAACATGTCTCTATCGTCAAGGGAAACATTATGTTCTTTGTCATTTGAACTGCTGCAAGTAAGTTTTTGCTCCCATCTTTTCTTGAATGACACACATGTCATTCTCCATCAGCACTTTGTATCCATTTTGAATGAGTTGACCAATGCTCATCAAATTGTGCTTCATACCAGGGACGAAATACACATTTTGTATTTATTTTTTCTCACCTTTCTTGGTGCGGACCATAATAGATCCTTTGCCCACAAGTGGTAGGGTTCCATTGTTACCCATTTTAATATCTGATTTGAAACTCTTGTCAATGAATGAAAACAAGGTTTCATTACCACTCATGTGGTTGCTACATCCACTGTCGAGGTACCAAACCTCAGGGCTTCCTTCTTCACCAACATTACACATGATGAAGGCAGTGTTTTCACTTCCCATATTCACATTAGCCACATTTTCTTGTCCTGACTGATCTTTCTGCTTCTTTCAACATTCATTTGCATAATGCCCATATTTATGATAGTAGTAGCATTCTACATTACTCTTATTTGAGTTGTAGTTTTTCTTACCTCCTCTTGAAGTATTTTGTGAGCTACTTGCTCCATCTGCTCTATCTGAGCCTTTTGCTGCAGCATTTCTTTGTCCTCCATTACCTCGACCTCTGCCTCTGGAGTTCCTTCCTGAGCCTTTTCTTCCTCTCCCCCTTCCTCTTGGATTTGACTTAGCCTTGAATGCTTGCTCTTGGGAAGATGAAGAAGTAGATCTATTGATCCTGTGCTCATGGATTTGAAGTGTACCCATCAACTCATCCATTGTCAAAACAGTGAGGTCTTTTGCCTCTTCTATGGTCATGACCAAGTTGTCATATTTATGAGGTAAACTCCTCAATATCTTTTCCACTATCCTTTGCTCTTGATAGTCTTCTCCATTTGACTTCAACTGGTTAATCACATTGGAGGTCCTTGAACTGAAGTCTGCAATTGATTCATTTTCCTTCATCTAAAGGTTCTCAAACTCCCTCCTTATATTTTGTAGCTTTACAGTTCGAACTTTATCAGTCCCCTTGAAGCTTGTCTCAAGAATATCTCATGCTTCTTTTGCATAATTTTCTGTTGCAATCTTTGAGAAAACTATCTCTGTCATTGCTGCCTCAATCAAACTCAATGCCTTAGCATCCTTCCTCCTTGACTCTTTCAAACGAGTCTTCTATGCATTTGTGAGGGTAGCATACTGAGTTGGATCAGTCACATCATTAAATCCATTAACCACAAACTCCCACAAATCATTTGCAACCATTATGGTCTTCATCTTCTTTTCAAATATATCATAATTCTGTCCATTGAATAATGGTGGTTGCTTCCATATCTTTCCTGCATCTCCTGCCATGTCAAATATCCCAAGAAAACCAAATGCCCTAACTCACTGTGGATGTGGGGCCTCAAAGCTCTGATACCATGTGAGAAATATTAAAATTTAAATTTAAACCTTTGAAATATTTCACTCGGCACCCTAAAATTTCTCGGCACGTGAAGGTGCTGAGTGCCAGTTTTACTCGGCACTTGATGGTGCCGAGTGCCAATTTGCTTGGCACTTGCTTGGCAACAATAGATGCCGAGTAAGCTCGGCTCCAATAGAAAAAATTAAAATAATTTAATGCAATTTTAACGTGAATGCTTTCACCATTAAAACCAAAGAGCCATAGCTTTAACCTTTCAAATAAATTATTCAAATGCAATGAATAGAAGAGGAAGAAGAATGGATTCGAGTATGCCTGATTTCTTGTATTCAACTGAGATTAAAAACATTACAAATCTGGGAGCATTCGGCTTCAACCAGAAAACCCTAAATTTACCCTAAAATTGGAACAACTTTAATAAATTTAGAACTTTAAACTTGCAGCTCTGATGGCTGCATACAATAATGCATGGAGCAATCACTACATCAAAAGGACGAATCCAATAACTTTGAACTTACAGTATAAACAGAGGAAGAATCACGTGCAGCTGTAGGCACAAACTTCTTTCCTTCTTCTTTACTGCTCTTCTCTGCAACTTCTAATTTGATCTGCTTGATCTTCTCTTAATAGAATGAATGTTAAAACATTCCTTTTATCATATTCTTCCTTGCCCTCTCAACGTTCAGATTTCAAATTCTCACTTACCAAAATGAATGCTTGTCATCCACGAATGCCTGCGGTGACCTAACAAGGTAGATGGGCATGGGGTTCGAGGACAAGCCACAAACGTTGACGTTAATTTCCAACAAACACAAAGTGCAACCATAAAATCCAATTTTCAAGTATATTGTTCAACATTACAGAGATGGGCCAATTCCTCTGTAGATAAATATGTGCAGCCTTACAGGAAAGTAGGTATATAACTGTAATTGTGTTTGTCAGATGTAATGTTGCAAACAAGACACAAATGAAATGCAACTTTAGTTGTAAGCAAAATGTTGTGCTTATCCAACTGTGATGCCAGATCAAGTAAAATTTCTCCAAGAAAACACTCAATCCTTAAAGAAAACACTACATCCTTAAGTTCAAAATCTATCATTTTATAGCAAGTTCAATGGCAACAAGTTGATGAAAAATCTCAGTGCGGCAGAATTAATGTTAATTGAACTAAGAGCAGATCGACATTGGACACCCTCATAGATAATATATACAGGTGAAAAAGTATGCAATGTTGTACTGTGCTGCATAGTTCTAAACTCTTCACTCCAAACCTAGGATACCAATTCTCTCTAGAAACAGCCGGATGCTGGTCCGAACACGTTGTGGATGTGTTTTGGTGCTCTGATGCTTTCAGATGCGCCGAGGACGCACCACTCGGATGCCTGTGGAGGCGCTCTGAGTGCTTTTGGGAGCATCCCTATGGGTTTAACATTGCTCTTGTGAAAATGCAACAATTGAGTTTCTATCCAAGCACTAATATCGTAAGGAAAATAAGTTTGCAAGCATGCCTAAGATATTTTAATATGACAAAAAAATTAGCAAGAATATTTTAAAACAGAGGTAGGTTCTGATCTCTACAACATCTGATCCAAAAAATGACCTAGTTTTCTTTATTTTTGGAATGGACATAGACAGTTGTTGTATTAAAGCATGACAGACTACAAACAAATTTTCCATATACATTAAAGTTTAATATTGTGTAGTTGGGTGATATAAGCCTAATTTATTGAAACATAATCATCTCCAGTTGGATGTTCATGTTGAGAAAGGAAAATATATTTTTTGAAGCTAAAATTATAAAGCTATCATTAACTCTCATTATTTCTGATTATATTGTTTCTTCAAAACAAATGTTTATAAGATATTAGATTGTTTTGAATCATAGCAATTCATCAATCCACTAATTCATCAAAACTCTTACCCTATAAAAATATCAATTATTCAATAAGATATTAGATTATTCAATGGATACTAAAGACACTACTTAATCCCAAAATGGGCAACCAAAATCTCCAGTTGGATGTTCATGTTGAGAAAGGAAAATATATTTTTTGAAGCTAAAATTATAAAGCTATCATTAACTCTCATTATTTCTGATAATATTTTTTCTTCAAAACAAATGTTTATAAGATATTAGATTGTTTTGAATCATAGTAATTCATCAATCCACTGATTCATCAAAACTCTTACCCTATAAACATATCAATTAGTCAACGGATACTAAAGACACTACTTAATCCCAAAATGGGCAACCAGAATGGCTTTGAAGTTCATTGTTTCCAACCAAAACTTTGTAATACAACTAATCTTCCCACGCGCTTTGTATAAACATGATCCAAAAATGGCCTAGTTTTCATTATTTTTGTAATGGACATAGATAACTGTTGTCTTAAAGCATGACAGACTACAAAAAAAGATTCCATATACATATCCTAGTAGCCGTAGAGCATCTGAATAACTTGGAAATATGTGAAACCATTGAAGAGAATGGCTCCCCATAGTGGAACATAGAAGGTGATAAATTGGAGGCCCTGCATAATTTTTGTAATAAATGTTGTGCATTAGGAACTGATATCCATGTTTGTTACATCTATATCAACAGGCTTAAACACAACATCATGAGGTACTAAGTATATACCTAAACAAAAGCACCGAGTTGAACAATATGCGGTGGTTATATAGTTATGGACTTTTTCTATTTTTAACAAGAATACTTAATGATCTAAAATATGCGGTGGTTATATAGTTATGGACTTTTTCTGTTTTTAACAAGAATACTTAATGATTTAGATAATTGTTATCTTTATATCATTCCTGTGTGAATGATTGAAGCATAGTGGGTTCCTACAACTAAGTAGTCTAGTCCTTATAGCCATGTGGTGTATGCATATCCATGAGATATTAGGTTTAATGAATGAATGCAAAGTGGAAATAGATGTACCTGCATGTTTTGTGCTCCTAACCCTTCACTGCAAGAACAAGTCAACAATGAAGAATGGCCCAGCAGGAGTCTAGTATAGCACAAACAAGATCTTGGACAAAGTCATTCATCGCAGAGAGAGAGAAATGAGTACAACATTGAAGACCTAGCTTATTCGCTTTCCTTTTTTATTGGATCAGTTGGTGATGTTTTAATGAAGAATAAACCTAGGGATAAGTTACCCTACATACTCTCTTGTGGATATGTTGAACTATTTCTTTTTTAATTGAGAAAATTTCTCATTTCTATTTCAGAGTAATAATTGCATCCACTCATTCTGTTGGAAGTGGTTATCAAGAAAAGTTTTTAATAGGTATGAGTATAAATAAGAGGTTGAGATACTCTTCAGAGGGTAAGGGGAAAGCCTCCCAAGAAGACCCCAAAACAAGACACAATCTCTGTTGTCATTGATCTTTCGAATCCATTGCTAGGAAGGAGAAACTAAATGTTGGGCAAAGAGAGGATGGTATACTAGAACAAAAAAATATACTCATGGAGGAAGATGCTCTACAATCTAACTCATAAGTTTTCATAGAGGAGAGGGGTGTTGTGTAGGAAGTTGCTGAAAATATTTTTTTTGAAGAGGGAATTGTTGAAGATTTTTTTGGAATATATCCATGTTTATCTATATCAAGGCCAATAGCGATACACATGGAAGGTCATGTAAATGTTTATGTCTTTGAGTGAAGCCATACCCCACACCAAATAGTCATAGACATTAAGTATATGGAAAGTTAGGCGCTTATATACTATACAGTCAATCTTGTAAATCATTGGATTACAGACTGCTATTGCTAGAGCAACTATACTAATGATATTGGTATTAGCATGGTGGTATCTACATAAAACAATCTAAACAAGTAAATAAACTTTAAATAATTATTAAATATATGATGCATGTTAATGGGGACACCTGATAATCATTTGAACAAGTATACACACTTTTTAAACTGCATCTTATCTCATTAACCAAAATGCAGAAGATGGGTAAAGACAAAGGAAAAGTGAATAGCATTCAAAACCAACCAAGGAAAACATTAAAACCTTATCTTCTTTCATCAACAACATCATAGTTGTGTTTTACAAAATTCATAAAAACTACAGAAATAACAATATAGGAATAAAAAAATACAGACAATGGAATCGCATAATGGCATATTACCAAAATGCCTAAGTAGAACCATTGTCACGGGAGACTTCTCCAAGCCACTCTTGTCCGCCTTTGCTATTGTGTACCCGGTTTCTGTAGGAAGCAAAAGAAAACAATGTAAGAAGGGTTATCGAGAAGCAACAAGAATATAAAGAGAATGGAAAGCAGCCCTCAGAGGAGGAATACCTGTTTAATCTGTAGCATACTAGTGATCCGTTAGACAAACCCCTAACCCACCAAATTTATAGGGAAACTGGGTGGCCGAATTGCGGTGGTGCATGGCACATCTGTAGAGCTGATGATGCCCTAACCGTAGACCATGGCCTCCATCAGTCGACAGATTGAATGTCTATGGTGACACCTATGGACCCTCCATCGCTCTTGGAAGTAGCTAGCTATGAAGACAATGGAAATGACAACTCCGCCATGGACATCCCGACGGTGGTTGCAAAACTTTAGGAGTCTGGCACCGGTCATAAGCAGCAGCATGAGGATTTTTTGGTGGGCTATCATCCAGGTGAAAGCCTATCTACTAATAATTTTGTTATAAAGCTTTTAATTTTTGAATTGCCATGATGTTTGATTTTTATATAGTTTTGTTTTAAAAATTTGACTTTTTTCATTGCTCTATCTAATTAAAAAGAGGATAGATCATATTTTATAATTATGAAAAGTAGATATTAAAAATGAAATATAAAATTTTATATTGAATAGAACTTAATACTTAAATACTATTGGCTAGTCAATTCAGTCAAATAAATAACTGAGAATTGAATAATTCGATTAAGATCCTGTTGTCAGTGGGAACTAATAATGAACAAAGTTCTAAAATAGTCATATCACCTTTTTCATGTAACTTTTTGAGTTTAGCACATTTCCTCCCTATGATTGCAAAAATTGCTTAAGACATAGACATGCTCTGGCTTAATCCAAGCCTTTGAATAATTTTCTTTTATATAAAGTTCAATCTAAACAAATGTAATGTTATCACTTTCCTCTTAGATTTGATGGTGGCAAATTAAAATATACACACAATCACCTTTTTCATGTAACTTTTTGAGTTTAGCATATTTCCTCCCTATGATTGCAAAAATTGCTTAAGACATAGACGTGCTCTAGCTTAATCCAAGCCTTCGAATAATTTTCTTTTATATAAAGTTCAATCTAAACAAATGTAATGTACCTCATGTTATCACTTTCCTCTTAGATTTGATGGTGGCCACTTAAAATCTACACAAAATTAAGAAATTGATTTGCTATGTTTTTTTTTTACAGTGATAAATAATGTCGTTGGTGTTCCACCTTTTGGTGTTCTTTTAGTTGTGGTTGCTATTGAATTTCATCTATTTAAAATTATCATCCCTAGTTGCATTCGCATCAATACCAACTTTTAGTAAAATTTTGGCTCATCTACTTTCTAGTCATATTTTAAAGACATTTTCTAGATAATTGTAATGTAGATGAATGTAAATTGTGGTAAAAATGTAAACTGTGGTAAAAATTGGATGATGGCTTTGATTTTATTGTACTTGTCATAGGCAATAGTACTATTGTATTTAGTTTCTCCATCTATTCAATTAATCTACATCAATCACCACCAATTATTTATGGGCATTTGAGAAATTTTTAATTTACTTATCAATTTCATGTATTATAATAATTAGTTTTCATCAATTTGATTGGTTGATATGCTTTTGTGTTATAGGACTCTTTTTTCTAGAGGTTAGGTCCATAAATCATTTGTGCAGCACAATTTTAGGAGATAGATTAATAAGAAAACTAGTGTTATTATTAAATCTATACATATATAATTTTACTACTATTAAGTTAGTTGAAATAAATAATTTAAGCTAATTTAAGTTTTTAAGTATTACTATATATTATATTTTATCATTATATCTTTTGACAATATATACAATTTTTAACTATTTTACTAACATTTGTAAAATAATAATTTTTAAATTAAAATAAACTATAACAAATATTTTCCAAACTATCTACTTTACTAACTATACTAAAGGGTAAGTACATGCCACTATGTGGCACTTGTTTAGTGTTGCACGATCTACATGATGTCTTTTATATTCAAATAGTTAGGTATCTTTTTTATTTTATTTTCATTAGATTTCAAACATATTGATCATGTTGAGTTTATTTCAATTTTATTTTATCTTCTAAAATAAAAAATTAGTTTTTAGATCAATTAATTACATAGTACAACTTCATTTACAAAATTGTTAAAATAATTTTAACTTAGTAAAGGATGCTCATTATGACACTTTTTTAGATCTTTTGTTCCTTTAAAGTCAAAAGTTTTGGCTTTTTAAAATAAGTTTATGTTTTCCTCCTATTTTCATATGGATGACTTTGTTTACCTAATTTGGATAAAATTTGTAGATAAATATAACTTTATTCATATTCATAAGTTTTTTGAATTTTTTAACTAAATCAATGTAGGTTTAAATTGAAGTTGAATTCTCCTTGACTTTCAAATTTTTAGGAACATTCAAAATCATGTGTGTGAGTGTGTGTGTGTTTGTGTGTCCTCTTCAACATATTTCCATTTTTTCATAATAAAGTTCATAATTTTCTTAATAGTTAAAAATTTATGTGACCTTCTCTCTTGTGACTTTTAAAATTTTATTAGCCACTTCCTACATTGCAAAGACTCTTCTCACAAGTTAAGTCCTCAAAAGAAAAATTGGAATTCATCATTAATATTTTTATTTAAAATTAAAATAAAATAGAAAAGAAATCATTAATAAAGCGACTAAAACTTTAGTTTAGTAAAACCTGTAAGGAAGCAAAGGTGCACAAAATTTCTTCCTACACTAATCTTGAGAGGATGATTATGTAACTTCAGATAACTATTATAGAGATTTCAATGGAAAAAAAGACATGCATAAATGAAATATCACAATAAACACATAACATAGTAATTACTGTGGGGAAACCCTTCCAAAAGAAAATCCCCACCCTCCAAAAACTGCATAATGTATAATAAAATCAAGAAGATTACAATACACTTGTAATGCAAATTCTTATAGCAACACATCACCGCAACTTGAACTTGAAGAGATTGCTTCTAGCACCTAGTCTTGCAAACTGAACTCAATGATCCAAACACCTCCCTAAGCCCCCATTTTATAGTGATCTACAACTTGGAAACCATTTGTGGTTTTACAAAACCATGGGAAAACCAACCATGCTACATGTTACCCACTTATCATTTGTAACTCCAAGATGGGAAAACAAAAAAGTTAAAATAATATTTTTGTCCATAGTTTTATCCTCTAGTTTAGACCCCCATAAACATCATACAATGAGTTGTTTATACTCTAAAAATAACCCTCCTATATTCTAATAGGGACAAGTCACATTTTTTAACAACTCATACACCTTTTTCCAACACATAAAAATGTGGAGAACTACCATAAACAAATTCTAAAATTTTCCAGAAAAAGCTTACAAGATTGAGACACAAATCTCAACATTCTTCCACTTTTCAAACACCTTGCAAGAGTTAGGGGATCCAAATTGTCATTGATTTAATTGTTAGGGATTAAGGGTTCCATATACTTTAAGCATCATTTAAACTTCTCTATGCTCATGGGCTTAGTTAATGTATTAGCAACATTTGCCAAAGTTTCTACCTTCTCCAGCTTCACCTTGACATCTTTGACCATATCTCTTACAAAATGATATTGTACATCAATTTTCTTGGTCCTAGTATGAAATGTGAGGTTCTTTGCTAGGCAAATTACACTATGACTGTCACTATAAATTATCACTACACCCTATTTGAACTCTATATTTGAACATAGTCTCTTTAGCCATATTGCTTCCTTGCAGGAATGAGTAGCTTCCATATACTCTGCCTCTATAGTGTACAATGTGACCATAACTTGTCACTTGCTCATCCAACTGATTGCATGAACAAATAATGTAAACACATATGCACTAGTGGATCTTCTTCTATCAACATCGCCAACCCATTTTGAATCCACATAACCTTTAATATCAAAGGAATTTTCATTTCATGTTCCATGGAAACATATAGAGTACTGTGAGGTACCCTGCAATTACCTAAAAACTCTTTTTACTGCATCCCATTGTGCTCTTCCTGGATTAGACATGTAATAGGAAAGTACTCCCACTACTTGGACAATGTTAGGTCTTGTAGAGACCATATCATGCATCAAACTTCTAACAACACTTTGATACAATAATCAATTCATCTCTTCCATCTCTAATGGGAATGTAGGACACTATGAGCTAGAAAGCTTTGTTCCCATAGTAATAGGAACCCTTAATGGTTTGGAATCCTGAATATTGAAACATCTCAAAATAGTACCAACATACTTACTCTGGCCTAGCCAAATCTTTTTGTTTTTCCCATCTCTTATAATCTCCATTCCTAGAATGTGCCTTGTTGCACCAAGATCTTTCATTTTAAACTTTGTTGAGAGCTGAGATTTTAATTATGTAATCAAACCTTTTTTCCTTTGCCAATAAACAACATGTCATCAACATATAATGCAATAAACAAAAAATAATCACCATCAAACTTGTAATATATATAGTGATTAGATTTAGATTGAAAAAGTCCTAAACTCAATACATATATGTATCAAACTTCTAGTACTACATCTAAGGAATTTGTTTTCAACCACACAATGATTTCTTCAATTTACAAACCAAATAAATTTTACCTTTGACCAAAAAGTGCTCTGGTTGTGTCATATAAATTTCTTCCTCCAAATCTCCATGAAGGAAAGTTGTGCTCACATCCATCATAATCAATTCCTGCAATCTCTGGTTTTAACCTTTTACAACTAAATGTTCTTTATGCTTCTCAATTCTACCATCTGATCCCATCTTCCTTTGAACACCCATTTACAACTAAAAGGATTTTGTCCTTTAGGAAACAATATAAGGTCCCATGTGTCGTTCCTCTTAAGATCTTGCATCTCTTCTTCCATGACTATTTTCTAGGACTCTAAATCATTCATACCAAGAACCTCTTCTACAAATCTAGGTTCATCAATATTAGCATTTAAAGAAAATACACACCTTCGATCATTAGGAGAATATCCATACCTTTCTAGTGCTTTCCTCTATCTACTAGACATTCGAACAAGATCTAGTTCAATTTGAAGTTCTCCATTTTCCTCTGATGATTCAAAACTTGTAGAACTATCTTCAACATCTTGTCTTTCTAAGGGTCTTGATTCAACTTTCTCAAGTGTAGTAGGAAGTTGAATTGCATATTTATTTTCTTCTATCTATTTTGGCTACATTGTAATAGAAGAAAGCTTAGTTTCTCTAAAAAATAACACTTCTAGAATAAAATAACTTTTGTGCAATAGGATCCCAAAGCTTGTATCCTTTCACACCATAACTATATCTGATGAAGATACATTTGACAACCTTGTCCAATTTTGTTCACTTCTCTTTTGGCACATGAGCATATGCCTCACAACAAAAAAACTCTTAGATGTCTAAGTGAAGGCTTGTGGTCTGACCATGCATCCATTAGTGTCTTATCAATTAGAGCTTATGTAGGAGACCTATTTATTAGGTAGTAGGTAGTGGCTACAACTTTAGCTCATAACTTTTGTTCCACTCTAGCTCCACTTAGCATACTTCTAGCCTTATCCATCAAGGTCATTTTCATTCTTTCTACCACTCCATTTTTGTGTGGAGAATACATAGTCATTTTCTCTCTTTGAATACCATGATATATACAAAATGTGTCAAAATTGTTAGATTAATATTCACCACCATTATTAGTTCTCAAACACTTTATCTTCTTTCCGGTCTGCAACTCAACCATTGCTTTAAATTATTTGAAATGAATGAAAACTTCAGCTTTACTTGTAAGGAAATAAACCCATATTCTTCTACTAAAATCATCAATGAAAGAAACATAATAAACCAATCTACCAATAGAAAAAACATCAACTGGACCAAATACATCCAAATGGATTAGATCCAAAATACATGAGGACTTCTGAGAACTTGAGTAAAACTAAATGTGGTTTTTTTTACCATAGATACAATGGTCACAAAAATTAAACTCAAGATTGTAGTCATTTAACCCATCAAAAAGGTTTTTATTTTTTAAAGGTTCGTAGACCCTTCTCACCTATGTGGTTGAGTCTCCAATGCCATAACATAGTCTTCTCTATAGGAAACTTTGATTTAGTAGATAAAGCACCCTTGGGTACCTAGAAACCACGACCATCTATCGAAAGAGAAACCCTAACCTTTTCCAACAAAGTAGTCATTTTCACAATATTATCAGTACTATTGTACTTAACCATGCATGCATCAAGCTGGTACAATGTACCTAATCTACTTCCTCTTGCTATTACCATAGCAACACTTGCTTCAAAAACATGTACTTGCACATCCACATCTATTAATTTTCTAATAAATAATAAATTCCTTTCTAGTATCAGAATATGCAAGACACCATCAAATCTTCTAATTTTACCATCAAAAAATTTTACTTCCATGACCAACAATATCAAGAACTAAGTTATCACCCAAATACACCTTACCACTATCAAACTTTGCATATTATTAAACCAGTTTCTATTAGGAGTCATGTGGAAGGATGCACTCAAGTCTATCAACCATGCATTGTCACCTACATGAGTGGTCAAGTCTATGATGAAAGCATCTCCATCTTCCTTCTCAGACTCAAACTTAGAATCTCATTTCTTTTTCTTCTTTTTCTTTTACTCTTTGTAGTCTTTTTAGAAGTGTCCAAGTTTTCCATAGTTCCAATAGATTTCCTTTGACTTACTAGGATATTTTGATCTCCCCTTATTCTTAGACTTAGAATGGTCATGCTACTTTTCATTCTTGCCTCTTTCCTTTTGACTTACTTGAACACTTAAATCCTCTTTGGAATTTAGAGGGACCTTCCTTCTCATCTCTTCAGAAAGTAGAGGACCAACAACATCCTCCATCTCCAAGAAAATTGAAGTGATCTAGGCTATGACTATGAAAAGGCTATCCCATGAGTCTAGCAATGAACATAACAAGATTTGGCACCTTTCTTCTTCATCCATCGACAACCCAATTGAAGTCAACTAAGCCACCAACATATTAAAACTTTCAAGATGCTCAAAAATTCATCCACCTTCTTCCATTATCAAATAATACAACTTCCTCCTCAAGAAAATCTTGTTCACAAGTGATTACACTTGATAGATCTCACTTATCTTCTTCCAAAGCTTCTTCGAAGTAGGTTCTTCATGGACATTATCAGAATTAAGTCTGCAAGACACAATATGATGAGACCTTTTGCTTTTCTATCTATCATATCATATTGTGTAGCTGAAGTCAGATCTACAAACCTTTTCTTATTCTCATCAATCGCATCCCATAGATCCTGATCAATCAATAGATCTTTCATCTTCAGCTTCCAAATCTCAAATTTTGTGCTAAAAAAATTCTCTATGTCAATCCTCCCTGATATGCTTTCCATCTTTGCAATCCTACAACATAGAAATCAAACCCTCTTCACAAGCTCTTACTCAAACCTCAATTAGCTCAAAACACCTTGTACCCATAAAATAGAACCAAAATTGACTAGGCTTTGATACCACATGTAAGGAAAAAAAGGTTCATGGAATTTCTTCCTACAGTAATTTGGAGAGGATGAAATGCAACTTCTGCTAACTATTATAGATATTTCAATGAAAAATAAACATGCATATATGAAATATCACAATAAACACATAACACAATAATTACTGTGTGGAAACCCTTACGAGAGAAAATCCTCACCCTCCAGAACCTGCATAATGTATTATCAAATCAAGAATATTACAATATACTTGCAATGCAAGTTCTTATAGGAGTGCACCACCACAACTCAAGCACAAAGAGACTCTTTCTAGCACCCAGTGTTGCAAACTAAACTCAATGATCCGAACACCTCCCCAAGGCCTCCTTTTATAGTGATTTACAACTAGAAAACCATTTGTGGCTTTACAAAACCATGGGCAAACCAACCATGGCACATGTTACCCACTTTTCATTTGTGACTCCAAGATGGGAAAACAACCAAGTTAAAATAGCATTTTTGTCCCTAATTTTGTCCTCTAGTTTAGACTGCCATAAAAGTAATACATTGTGTTGTTTATACTCTAAAAATGACCCTTATATATTCTACTAGGTATAAGGAACATTTTTTCACAACTCATACACTGTTTTCCAACACATAAATATGGGGAGAACAACCACAAACAAATTCTAGAATTTTTTGGAAAAAGTTTGCAAGGTTTAGACACAATCCTCAACAAAACCACCTTTAATAAAGAACCACAAAGAACTATTTTTTTGGGAAAATAATATCATAAAATAGCATTAGAATAATATACACCTCCAATCATAAGAAAAATATCCATACCTTTCTGGTGCTTTCTTCTATCTACTAGATCTTCGAACAAGATCAAGTTTGGGTTCCAGTTCAGGTTCAGGTTCATGTTTAGGTTCTCTCTCTTCCTCTAATGATTCAAAACTCGTAGATCTCTCTTCAACATCTTGTCTTTCTAAGGGCCTTGATTCAACTTTCTGAGTGTAGCAAGAAGTTGAATCACATATTTCTTTTCTTCTATCAATTTTGGATGCAATGTAATATAAGAAGGCTTAGTTTCTCTAAAAACAACACTTCTAGAATAAAATACCTTTTGTGCAACAAGATCCCAAATCTTGTATTCTTTCACACCATAACTATATCTGATGAAGATACATTTGACAACCTTGTTGTCCAATTTTTTTCACTTCTATGGCACATGAGCATATGACTCACAACCAACAACTCTCAAATGTCTAAATGAAGGCTTGTGGCCCAACCATGCTTCTTTTGGTGTCTTATCAACAAGAGTTGATGTAGGAGACCTGTTTATTAGGTAGCAGGAAATGGCTATAGCTTCAGCCCAAAATTTTTGTTCTAGTCTAGCTCCACTTAGTATACTCCTAGCTTTATCCATCAAGTTCATGTTTATTCTTTCTGGAGCTCCATTTTGTTGTGGAGAATATGGAGTCATCTTCTCTCTTTTAATAGTAAAATATTTACAAAATGTGTCAAAATTATTAGAGAAACATTCACCACCATTATTAGTTCTCAAACACTTTATCTTCTTTCTAGTCTACAAGTCAACCATTTCTTTAAATTCTTTGAAATGACTGAAAACTTCAACTTTACTCCTAAGGAAATAAACCCATTTTCTTCTATTGAAATCATTAATGAAATAAACATAATAAAAAAATCTACCAATAGAAGGAACATCAAATAGATCAAATACATCTAAATAGATTAGATTCAAAATACATGAGGAGTTATGAGAACTTAGGTAAAATTGAATTTGGTTTTATTTATCATAGATACAATGCTTACAAAAATCAAACTCAAGATTATAGTCATTCAACCCATCAACAAGGTTTTCATTTTTTAAGGTTCATAGTGTTGGCAATATCATCAGATAGATGTCTTGATATTTTTCATTTATGGAAACATGTATTCAACATTTCATTTATGCATTTAGAGTTAGTAAATTGTCTTAGTGTCAGTAATTTTGCAATAGCATATAGAAAAATGTGATGTGTACAAATGACTCATTGAGAGTTATCTTATGCACAATTGAGGAAATCTCTATGATAGTGTCGTGATGACATGTGCCAATGTGCAGGCGTATACGAATAGTATGACACAAATTATGATTGAAATACCAGTGCGCGTATTTGACAAAGTAAAACATAGCATAGCAAAAAAATGAGTTATATGACTTAAGGAATTAACTTGGTGACAAAATAATTACTAAGTCATGATGAGTCGACTTTGTGGATGTTGATCCAAAAGTTATTTTATATTATGTCAAGCGTGTGAAGACATGAAGGCCAACTGAGTAGAGATTTACTAATTTGTGAATTGTAAGTAGAGATCTTATCTTGCACAAATAAGTGTGTGATCTATGTGATATTGGTGATAGATGAGAAGTTGATGAGATGATATACAAACTATGTGATGCAATATTTGATGTATGATTAGAGCAAGTGTGATTTACAATAGTAAAAAATTATTGTGTATATATCTATTCTTGTGAAGAAATTTATTGTATAAATGCATGTTATGGCAATGGGCTTTTCTTGCATACACTGTATTTGATCTACCAACTCCTAATAGGGTTGAAGAAAATCCTAATAGGTTTGAGGACTCTAAAAAGAACTCAAGACACTATATGTGTAAGTCATAGACTCCTAACAGAGTCAATATCCTTAATAGGATTCTTTTTTTTAGTGGATCATCTAGTGGGTATCATCCCACTAGGGTTTCCCTAGTTAACAAATAATGGTTCTATGAGTTCTCTATGTGGATGGTTATATTTACTGTTCAACATTGTTGGTTTGCTTTCATATGCAAGTTATAAAGTAATTAAAAATATTTAGTTGTGGACAAAAGTTTGTAGAATATTGATTCACCCCCCACCCTATCTAAGTAGTATCTATTTCTAACACATAGACCCTTCTTACCTATGTGGCCAAGTTTCTAGTGCCATAACATAGACTTCTCTATAGGTAAATTTGATTCAGTAGATAGAGCACCCTTGGGTACCAAGAAACCATGACCATCTATTGAAAGAGAAACCCTCTCCTTCTCCAAAAAAGTAATCCTTTTCACAATCTTATCAAAAGTACTATTGTACTCAACCATGCATGCATCAAGGTGGTACAATGTACCCAATCTACTTTGTCTTTCTATTACCATAGCACCTCTCACCATTTTCATACTTGCTTCAAAAAACTGTATATGCACACTCGCATCTATTAGTTTGGTAATAGATAATAAATTCCTTGCTAGTCTCGAGATATGCAAGACACTATCAAATATCCTAATTATACCATCTAAAAATTTAACATGAATACTTCCATGACCAACAATATCAAGAACTGAGTTATCACCCAAATACACCTTACCATCATCAAAGTTTTTATACTTACAGAAATATTTTCTATTAGGAGACATGTGGAAAGATGCACTTGAGTCTATCAACCATGCATTGTCACCTGTATGAGTGGCCAAGGCTATAATGAAAGCATCTCCATCTTCCTTCTTAGACTCAAAATCAAAATATTGTTTCTTCTTATTCTTTTTCTTTTACTCTTTGTAGTTCTTTCATAAGTGTCCAAGTTTTCCACAGTTCTAGCATATTGCTTTGGACTTACCAGGAGATTTTGGTCTTCCCTTATTCTTGGACTTAAGATGGCCATGCTACTTTTCATTCTAGCCTCTTTCCTTTGGACTTCCTCGAACACTCAATGCCTCTGTGGAATTGAAAGAGACCTTCCTTCTCATCTCTTCAAAAAGTAGAGAACCAACAACATCCTCCATCTTTATGATAACTAAAGTGTACCCTATGGCCATGACAAGGTTGTCCCATGAGTCTAGCAACAAACATAGCAAGATTTGACACCTTTCTTCTTCATCCATCGACACCCCAATGGAGGTCCACTAAGACACCAACATATTAAAAATTTCAAGATGCTCATAAATCCATCCACCTTCTTCCATTCTCAAATAATACAACTTCCTCCTCAAGAAAATCTTATTCACAAGTGATTTCGCTTGATAGATCTCACTTAGCTTCTTCTGAAGCTTCTTCATAGTAGGATCTTCATTGACATTTATCATAATTGAATGTGAAAGACATAATATGATGAGACCTTTAGCTTTTCTGTCTATCACATCATATTGTGTAGTTGAAGTTAGATTTGTAGACCTCTTCTTATTCTCATCAATTGCATCCCATAGATTGTAATTAATCAATAGATCTTCCATCTTTAGCTTCCACATCTCAAAATTTGTGCCAAAAAATATCTCTACATCAAACCTCTCTAATATGCTTGCCATCTATGTAATCCTACAACACAAAAATGAAAACCTCAACACAAGCTCCCACTCAACCCTTGATTAGCTCAAAAAAATCTGTACCCAACGAATAGAACCAAAATTAGCCAGGCTCTAATACCACTTGTAAGGAAGCAAAGGTGTGCAAAATTAGTTCCTATGGTAGTCTTGATAGGAAGATTATGTAACTTTTGCTAACTATTACAGAGATTTTAATGGACAAATAAACATGCATAAATGGAATATCACAATAAACATATAACACAATAATTGTCATAGGGAAACCCTTCCAGGAGAAAAAACCCACACAACGTATTATCAAATCAAGAAGATTAAAATACACTTGCAGTGCAAGTTCTTATAAGAGGGCATTACCAACACTCAAACTTGGAGAGACTCCTTCTAGCACCTAATCTTGTAAACTGAACTCGGTGATCCAAACACCTCCCTGAGCCCTCCTTTTATAGTGATTTACAACCTGGAAACCATTTGTAGTTTTACAAAACCATGGGCCCAAACCATGGGCAAACCAACCATGTCACACCTTACCCACTTGTCATTTGTAACCCCAAGATAGGAAAACAACCAAGTTAAAATAGTATTTTCGTCCATTAAATTATCCTCTAGTTTAGACCCCCATAAACATCATATAATGAGTTGTTTATACTCTAAAAATGACCTTGTTATATTCTACTATGAATAAAGCACATTTTTAACAACTCATACACTTTTCTCCAAAACATAAACATGTGGAGAACTACCACAAACAAATTCTAGAATTTTTTGGAAAAAGCTTGCAAGGTTGAGACACAATTCTCAACAAAACCACCTTTAATAAAGAACTAAAAAGAACTATTTGTTTGGGAAAATAACATCATAAAATAGTATTTGAATAATATTATAATCAATGAAATGTTATTCCATTATCATTTATGTAAAGAATTTCAAAAATATTGATTAGTCATGTTCAATGCACACTAATCACCATTTTCAACAGTGCAATATATACCCTAAATGAATAAGGGAACAAAATAAAATTCTTTATTATCTTTAATGTATTTTTGCATTTGTGAAAATTAGCTTCACTTATTTAAAGGCGAGTAGAGATTGAAAGGTTTATTAATTCTAGATGCCTATAACATATTATATTTTTATTTGTTTATGCATATTATTGATGGAGCAACTCTTCATATTTAACATATTATAGAGTATTTTTTATGGAAGTGGTTAAAGTCCTCCAAGGGTTTGATTCCTAATTCAAAAAATTCTAAAGAATACCTATTTTGAATGTATAGATATAGGAGTATTGTATTTCAATAAGACAATTCAATTTTGTTTTTCTTAGTATGTATTAGGTCTATTGTTACTTCTAGAAAATCATGATGATATATATTGGTTCTGCCATGTACATTTTCCTATCATATGTGTTTTCTCATTTACCACATTAGCTTATTTGAGTTAAGAATATTCCCCATATTAGAAATTATAATCTTATTTATTGAATAATGAATTACAATTCAATGAATTACAACACTTTTCCATGTTAGATGAAGTTTGTTCTTAAATATCGTGAGTTCACAAAAGATTTTTTTTATTTTTTAAAACAAGAAGTGTGTAACATAATTTAAGTTATACATCACAACAAATAAAAGATACATGAAATGATAATATGATAAGATATAAGGAGAAAATATTCACAAACAAGAGCTATGTTCCAGTAGGAGTCCCGCCCTAGGAAAAAATAAAGACTTCTAATTTGAAATGATTGGAAGTATGATGAATAATAGCAATTGATTTTATGGATTGTGGAAATCTACCTACTCTTTTTGAGGTGTTACTCAAATGTTATTGAATAATTTATAATGGGAAAATTGTTGGATTTATACAAATATTTTAAAACTTTAAAAATATTTAAATTAATAATACATTTTGTAAAAGATTATCTTAAAGATTATGCATGTGCAATAGAGTGGATAGAACACAATTATTTCAATTATATGCTTCAACAAATTACATCTATGTGAACAACCAAACTAAGAACAACTAAAAATGTATGTATCTCAATTGCCTAGTGCTACAAATGGATTAAATTAATCTCTAGAATATTTTCTCATTTAGTGAGATGTACATTCCATTAAACTCTTGACATTCCACATTCACATAACTACATTTTCATAAAAAGTACAAAACTCTAAAAAACTAACAATGTCCACAATCTAAATTTTATAATAGTAATACGATATTATAATATTACTATTAGTTGCGGTTTTTAACTCAAACTTATTGGAGTTTTTTACTCAAACTTATTGACCCATGTTTCATAAGGCACAATACTAGTTGATTGTTTTGTGAACGCAATAACAAGCTAAGTGGGTAGTACAAGGATAGTGAGGTGAGCTTCTAGGAAGGGCCAATGGTAGAACTATAGACTAGAATCACCTATGTGCACAACGAGTGCTAAGGGTCAATGAGTTTGACATATAAACCACCCAACTAAGTCTTGGTGGTAATATCATAATTTGACTATGGAGTTACTGGATGAGTGACTTCTTGAGAAGGTCCAATGCTTACCTTTGTGAGCATCACCTATATGCAATGGAAATATCTATAGAGGCATCAAAAAGTGTATGTTTGCATTTAACAATTAATTTGAAATTCAAAATATTATTATCATTTAAATTTTAATTGAAGTGTTAATTCTACTAAAATATATTCTCAACACCCTTTTGATTCTTGGATACACATTTTTGATGGAATGAACGTAAAGATAATATTACAATAAAAATATTTAGTTTATTGCATAAAATATAACTATTAATAATGAACAAAAATATTAATAATGTATAATATGTATCAAGATAATACATCTCTTTGAAAAATTATTTTAATTTAAAGATATAATCTTTAAATTATTTAATATCAATTTTATACATCATATTTACTAAAAATATTAAATAATTATGTTATTATTGATTAAAATTTATTTTGAAATAACTAAAAAAGAACACAAAAATAAATGTTAGGAAGGTCTAAGTGTCAAGGTTTGATTTGTACATTACTTAAAAAACTAGCATTCATATCTAGCAAAGGGTAAGTTGAAATTGCTGAGAAAGTCAATTAAGGGAAAAAATGGTCTATTTAAAATATTTTTAGTTTAAATTTAAATATTCTTTATTTACATTTTGTGTTTGTATTTGTATGTATGAAAATAAATAATTTTTTTTTGAGATAGTGTAAACATAAGTAACCACTCTAAAACTATAAATATTTAACTTATTTCTAAATTAACTAAAAATATATAAATTAATTTATTTTTTAAACTTATAATGAAGTGATTAGTATAGAAGATTGAAATGAACAAATTTTTTCTACTATTCCCAATCAATGAGCTAAAATAAATATCAAATTTTTTGCTGTTTTTGAATTTTATAAATATAAAAGAATTATTTTTTAATTTTTGATAACATATTTTTATGTTTAAAAATAAATGATGTTCCACATTCTATTATATTAGTTAGATATATTATAAAACTTTATAGAAATTTAAAAATACTAATATTTATCTATAATAGAATATTAATAACTAGTTAACAGTATAAAGAAAAAAAATTACAATAGTAACTAATAATGTGCATGTATAAAAATAGTACTTAATGAAAATTATTAATAAGTTATAATATAAATTTTATTTAAAATTTTTAATATAATAGTAATTAATTGATTTAAATAAATAAAAAATTATTAAATGAAATTTAATATAATTTTAAAATTATTAAAAAATATTAAAATTATAAAAAATAATATTGAACTAATATTCTAATATAGATATTGTATTACGTGGACAAATTTAAAATATTAAATAGTTAACTAATTTAACTATCATAGACAACAAATTGAATCTAAATGTTAAAAAAAAATTTATATTAATACAAAAATTAAAATATTAACAACTTAATTAAAAAATTTTGATCTTCTCAAACTTTACATTTCTTATGTTAGATAGACATGGTCGAGAAGGAAAACAAATTAAAAAAAAACCTTTTGATGCCAACATTTGAGGTAAAGACGCTATATGTGATTTATTAATGATTGTTTAAAACCTTTAACATGACATAGATTTTTTTTTTTTTTTTTTTTGATTGGCGTTGATTTTTTTTTTTTTTTTTTCAATTTTCAAATAAGAAATTAAAAAAACTGCTAGCAAAATTACCAAGGACCAATTAGGAAAAAGAAAATATTCTACAAAAATCTAAAATCTAAATAAAAGGACTAAAAACTTTAGGAAACTTTGATTAATATTTTTCATACACAAATTTCAATGCAAACAAATGTTAAAAAAGCTAGGCAAAAACAATAGTCTTTGCCTATAGGCAGGACTAATAAATAGAGTTGAAGATGAATACATAGTACATGCAAGAACTAAATATGGAACCAAAAATAGAAGGAGTACTTCTCTCATATCTTAACAAAATATAGAAAAGAACTTTCAGCTCTATATTAGCCACTATAAACAATCTAAAAAATAATCTAAGAAAAATGGAAAAAAAAGAAATCATCTAACTTAAAAATACTAACACATAGTTTTAAAAAAAAAATCCTAAAAATATAAGATCTACAATTAACGAGAGAAAAACTATTTTCCCTCCTACTCTTTAAATTTCTTGTTCACTTAAACATTTTATATTAAGACAAAGAAAAAATCCAATATCATTCTCTTCTCCCTATTTGTAAAAAGATCTTTATTGTTGGAATGATGCATTTTCATTTGTGAAGGAATTTTTAAAAAAAAATTCGTCCTCACTCACAAGACTTTATCTTTAACGACATCATCCCGAATTACTTTTATGAGAAAAGAGTTAGATTATAATAGCAACTTATAAGATATGTATTTAAACAAGCAACGTACTCAACCTTCTCTAAGCATTTGACTCTTTGATAGTCTTAGTATCGAACAACCACGAGATATGCGAAAAGTATATCTAAGAAAGCACCCGGGGTCCCCAACACGACTAAAATATTTGCGAATAGAATTTATTTGCCAAGAATTATGACATTTGCGATGATCACTTTATAGATACCATCCATCTATCGTTGATCACTTGAGCATGCTCTGCAGAAAGGTGTGCGGAAAAACAAGAAGTTAACAAAAGAAGACTCTTTTCAAAGGAGCGTTAGCCTCCAAATAGTCTGTAACACATAATTTCAATTGCCAATTGTGACAAGAACTTGCTTTCACGTATTTATAGTTATTAACGAGCAACCTCTGTGTGAATGACAGATATCCATAAACTCATCAAAGAATCTCATATTACCATTACTATGTATTACCATAAATGCACTATGTCCTAGAGGAATCTATTAGAGCACGATGAAGACTTCATAATTGATGCCATCAAATGTGTTGATTTATTGATTGAAAAATATTTATTATTCTTACAAAATAAATATTATTGTGCAACGCAATAAATATAATAAATAAAAATGTAGAAAGATGATACAATTTGATTTTTAATATTTTAAAATGTCATTATTAAAAGAGCACTTTAAAATCCATTCTTTCCAAGAGAAACATACTATAGTGATGAAAACTTTATATTTTATGTGATAGAATATGTTGATATATTACTTGAAAAATATTTATTCTATTTATAAAATAGATAACTTTTTGACAAATGAAAGGAAAGGAATGAATATAATAAATAAGAATCTAGAAAGATGATTTTTTTTTTTGAATATTTCTAAATCTATTAAAATATAAGAAACAATATCAAAAAAGTGTTCACAACCTCACTATCTCCAAGAAAATTACGGTAGAATATTCAAACTTTAGAATACAAGCGATAAGATGTGTTGACTTTTTGTTTGAGAAATACTTATTATATTTGCAAAGTGGATAAATAATAGAATGCTGAAACCTACGACAATTGATACGAATATAAGATGTATTGATTTTTTGTTTGAGAAATACTTATTATATTTACAAAGTGGATACATAATACAATGCTGAGAGCTGAAACCTTGACTGTTGATATGAATATGGGACGTGTTGATCTTTTTCTTTGAGAATAATTATAGATTTACACGACTGTTCACAATGGGAAGATGCTCTATACATCTCCGTCCTGTCGTGTCCTAATAGTATACCTCCTCGTGCATATTAAAATGGGTAGATTTTTTCTTCCAATACAACTGCGAACTTCTCTTTTCCTAGCAGCAGCAGCAAAACCATGGATTCCTCCTTCAAAGAGCCCATCAATTTAGGACTTGGGTTCTTCTTTATCATCATCTTCTGGTTTCTGTACAAGCTGGGAAGCAATGGCAGGAAAGTGAAGTGGCCTCCCGGACCACATCCATGGCCTCTCATAGGAAATCTCCATCTCTTGGGAAGCCTTCCTCATCAGTCCCTAGCCAATCTTGCAAAGAAATACGGACCCATTATATTTCTACGCTTGGGCTCTGTGCCCACCATTGTCGTATCTTCCAATGCCATGGCAAAAGAGTTCCTCAAGACCCACGATTTGGCCTTCGCCAACAGAGCCGTGTGTGCCCATGGGAAATATGTCTGTTACAATCATCAAGACGTGGCGTTTGGCCGCTATGGAAGTTATTGGAGGCATCTCAGAAAGCTTTGCACAGTGGAGCTTCTCACAGCGAAGAGAAACGAGTCTTTCAGGTTTGTGAGAGAGGAAGAAGTGTCTGCCACGTTGGCCTCCATCTGGAAGGAAAGTGGAAATGGAGAAAAGTGTGTGGACATGAAGAGGACATTCTCCTCTCTCTCTCGAAATATCATCTGCAGAATGTTTGCCAGCAGAACGTACTTGGACCACGAATTGAAGGAAATTGGAGGACAGGGTTTCAAGGAAATGGTTGACGAGGTCTTCGCCTTGGGCGGCGCCTTTTGCGTGGGCGATTTCATTCCTTTTCTCGACTGGCTGGATTTCCAAGGACTTCATGGTCGCATGAAAGCTCTTCACAAATTATTGGACGGGTTTTCTGAGAAAGTAATCGATGAGCACATTGATCGGAGATTGGGAAGAGGAGGAAACCCTAACGCAGAAGAAGGAGATCGTGTTGAAGATATGGTGGACGTGCTGCTGGAAATGGCTGAAACGGAGGGTCAGATAATCTCACGAGTGCACATCAAATGCATCATCGTAGTAAGTTCCAGAATCGAGGCTTTCACAAATCTGATTACAAACAGCTTTGAACTGTTCTGCTTAAACTGGTCTTCTACACTGCGAATCAGATCATCAAATCTTATTTACTGTTTATCTGGTCTTTTTACTGTTATTGTTCATTAGATCAAGCTTGTCAAGGGAATCAGTTAGGGTTCTAACTTTACGTGCACGCAGGATATGTTGAGCGCCGGAACGGAAACATCGTCGACGTTACTGGAATGGGCGATGAGTCAGCTGCTCAGAAATCCTGCCACTCTTGCTCGAGCACAGGAAGAGATCGAATCAGTGATAGGCAGAGATCGCTTAGTAAAGGAGAGCGACGTTGTGAAGCTGGACTATCTGCGATGCGTGGTGAAGGAAACATTTCGACTGCATCCGCCATTGCCTCTTCTCATTCCACACGAGTCGATGGAAGGGTGCCACGTGGACGGATATTTCATTCCGGCAAAGACGAGACTGTTTGTGAATGTGTGGGCGATTGGAAGGGATGAGAACGTTTGGAAAGATGCTGAGCAGTTTAAGCCGGAGAGGTTTGTAGGGAGTAATAAGGACGTAAAAGGTCAGGACTTCGATCTGCTGCCGTTTGGAACGGGAAGAAGAGGATGCCCTGGGATTTCCTCGGGCCTCTCCACGGTTGAGTTGGCACTTGCTCAGCTCCTCCATTGCTTTGATTGGACAGTGGATGGTGACGTGGATTTGGAGGAAGAGTTTGGACTCGCTATTCCCAGAAAAAATCCACTGTTTGCCCGTCCTTCGTGGAGGCTCACTGCTGATTATCCTGTTTAAGAAAGTAGACTCCATGCTCCTTAAAGAGGTTATTCCATGTTTAATATATTTAGTGGACTCATGATAAAGACCGGCAGTTGTAGATTTCTGTCGTTGTCTCCGCTTACTATTTAATCAGGTTAATGAGATAAAGTAGCTTGGTGCTTATGTATTTATATTTTTGCGTTTGCACATTTGTGTCTATCAGTGTTTGTGATTCCTCATATGATAATATATATAAACTGTGTATTATCTACACATTAATCTCTGCCAAAGACAACAATTCCTCTACATCTATTTATCTTCATGTTTTCATTTTCAGTTTTGTGTATGAGTGTTTGTGATTCTTGTTAAATCTAAAATATAAATTGCAAACCACAAACAGAGAAAGAGAGAGACATGATTTATCGTGGTTCATCACAACTGTGGCTACATCCACACCGAGAGTAGAGCATATATATTATTCAATCATTGCAGCTTACATACATAGGGCTTTGCCCTTATATTTATACATTAGTTCTTCAAGAGAAGACGAAGAGACAAATAAAAAGAATGTGAAATGAACATACATGATAGTTGGACTTCACATCCAACAATCTCTCACTTGAAGTTCAACTCATGCTACAACCTCATATCTGAATATCCTCCCACTTAAACTCTGCTTTCCCTTACCAAATCCCATGGTAAGCAATTGCCAAAAGACAATCTTCATAGCTAGAATAGCAACCATAGCTAATCACTAATCACATCCAACTATCCATTCAACATCAGTAGATTTATAACCACATAACCAGCCATACAATAACTCACCAAATATACCATCTTCCAACAAAACACACCAAAAGGTTATTGATGTGCAAAAAACTAGAAGACCATTATAAGGATATTTAAATTGCATGAGCAATGTCAACTATAAATTTACTCAATCTACCAATCAGCACATAAAAGGCATTGCATTAATTTGAGATGATCTACAAACCGCAGCCTACCTGTTGCAAAAATGACATCTTCCAAGTCCTCATGAAAAGACCACATATTTTTGTTAAAAACAATGAAGTACAACAAGAATAGATGACCTCAAAAAACTCTTGGAAGGAACACTAACACAAATCTTAACTCATCTTTCTATCAATACCATCAAGTGCCAAGCTATATCAAATATGATCTCCTTTACCTCCCCATATGAGAGCATTTACAACACCCAAACACCATGAATGAAAGCTCCTATAAACAAGAGGATCAAACTCCAAACATTGCAAATATTAGGAACAATATCAACTATCTCCCAAATGCACAAGGAGATAAATCTACTAAGTAGACCAAGTGTGGGGAGTGAGAATGCTCCTCCAGGATACACCAAGTCTTAATGACTCTTCTCCAATAACAATCTCCACTAAGTCTATAATGAACTCACACCCATCCACAGGTGTAGGCTGTTCGGACTTCATGTTGAAACCTCAAAAGAGAAACCATCTCAACAAATGTTCTCTAAACCAAGAGAACTATAGCATCGCCCAAGCCTCTTAGTTTTCAAGAGCACTTCCATGGTCAATCCGCCAAAGTACCCGATACCAAGAGCACTAACCAAGATCAATTATCAAAACTCCCACTGCACATCTACATAACCTAGGAAAAGAACATGACAACTTGATCTTCACAAATTAGAACCTCATACTCTAAAGAGCATAACTTGCCATGAGAACCTGTATCATGTCAATGCTCTAATCTAGAATCAAGAGCTCACCATGACAATACATCTCCAGTCACATAGAGGAAAACATCTCATGACAACAATTTGTTTTTAATTTTTAAAAACTCCCACTTCACAATGACAGTGAACTTTCCATGGTATCAAAAAATAATAAAAATGATACCAAATATCACAATGAAGCTACAATTTCTCCACAATCTGGACAAGCACAATGAAAATCAACATCTCCCAATAACATTTTGAGAAGTCTCCCTTAACTGTAGCAAGGCAATCTTTTCCAACATTGTGACCTATAGAGCCATACCTGACCATCCAAGGATCACACACTGCTACGAATGCAGGCTTCTATAGAGCCATACTTGACTTGATCTTCCAAAAAATTAAACAAAACCCTATATATCTGAGAAATTTCACTAGGGACAAAAGACAATGCAAATTGGTGGCATTCTCTGTTTCCTTACCCGAAATAAGAATGTATGAAGGCCTAGTTGTCTTCCTTTGTACGAATACTCACAATCACATACAAATTCCCAAATTGACTTCTCATCTTCTCAATTTTGTCAAGAAAAGGGATTAATGAAAAGAATCCTTATAAATAATCAACAAAGATGTATAGAGGACTTTTAAACCTATTAAAATCTTCCATTAGATGTCTGGATTTCCAACTTGGGATGAGGATGAAAGCAACTGAAACCCCTGCCGCATTGAAAATGAAGCCAGGCAAAATCTTGTTGAAATTAAGTGTGTAATTAGCTACCCTCAGTAGGGAAGAGAGCAAATGTATCAGATGAGGATTCTCGTCTCTCCATTTCAAATTTATGATACAAACTCCAGTCTTCTTTCCTGCTCCTGCCATTTCTTCTCTCTCTGAACTAGTCTTCCTTTGCAATCTTTCATTTTAACAACCTCTACTTGCCTTGGACTCTTGTAGTCTACTCTCCAGGATCTTACACGCTCTAATACCAATTGTTAAATCTAAAAAATAAATTGCAAGCCACAAAACAGAGAAAGAGAGAGACATGATTTATCATGGTTCATCACAATTGTGGCTAGATCCACAGTGAGAGCAGAGCAAATATATTATTCAGTCATTGTAGCTTACATACACAAGGCTTTGCCCTTATATTTATACATTAGTTCTTCAAGAGAAGATGAAGAGATAAGTAAGAAGAATGTGAAATGAATAGACATGATAGTTGGACTTCACATCCAACACTTCTTATTTCAATATATAATTGATATTATTTCTTATAGTAAAACCCACTAGAGTATATATGGAATGGTTCACATAAGCTTTCATTTAAAAAGTGTTTTTAATTAGAGATTGTCAATGAGAAAGTGTTGTAATAATAAAATATGACTTATTTAATAAAGAAATGGATAAAATAATTATCTTTGATATTATAGGTTGAAGAAATTAGTAGCATCATTATTGCAAGTAGAGGATTTGAAATAATTATCATGTGAATTTTAAATGTATATAGAATATGTTATTTGTTTTTAGTATAATTTTAAATTTGGAAACATGCCTATCTATTAAAGATGTTCAATTATATTCTTGACTTAGTCCCTTGATTGTGTTATTTTCATACACTTCATAATAATTAGTTTTGGTGATTAATTTACAATTTATTCAATGATACCAAATATACTATTCTTTCTCTTCAGAATGCTTGTGATTCTATTGGCTTTCAAACTATAAATATAAAATCCTAGAAAATAGACACTCAAGATGTAGTGATGATGCACATTGAGTCAAATGAAGGAGATGACCTATCACTATGCCATAATATATAAGAGTTAAATTAATAAGAGGGTCTAGCTCTACTAAAGGCATTTGGATCAAAAATTGGTCATCTGCTCATCATAGAAAATAGAAAATAAAAATGAAAGTTTTTTTTTTTCAATGAGAGGTATGACATCTATTAAATAGAAAAATAAAGGGAGGTGACACTATAGAATTCAATCATACAACCACGAAAATATAAATAAATTACTATTGACTACAGTTAAAAAAATATGGAGCCATATTACTAGTATGGCATAGAAAAGTCAACAAAGGCTCCCCTAATGACCACTAATGTTGTTATTCTATCCCATAATGACAATTAGGAAGAACATAAAGTAGATCTATAAGATTATTAAACATTTCATGTGAAAGAGTGTTTTGAAGATACTTGCAATCTAATATTTTGTAATACATTACACAATTTTGACCAAACCTTGTTGAATCATTTTTGTGATATAGTGACAATGTATCTCAATATATATAATTCTAATACATAATATTCCACTCTTTATCATTTGTATTGAATGCTTATTATCACAGTATAATAAGTGGGTACATTTTGTGTTTGGTGTATATATTCTAGGAGTCTTCTCAACCATATTTCTTGGTAAGCCATTGATGTTCTACATTTGTGTTCAATATTCTCTATATCTAGAGATATTGTTGGTTGTTTCTTGGACTTCTAAGATAATACTAGAAAAAAAGGGCTAAAAGTGTAGCTTGAAATGGGTTACTAATAATTTTTTGAACCTTTCAAATTATAATCTATATAGCCAACCAAAGTTTTATCCTCTAAATGTTAAAATTTAGACCATAACTCAAAACCCATTTAATATATTTGAGAAATCTTTTAGTTGAAATCCAATGTGTTTCCTTAGACTCTAGCCTAAACCAAAAGAGACAAATGAAACAAATACTAGTCACCTTAAAATTCACAAAGAACTACAATGAAGATAATAAACTAAGACTTCTCTTAGGTATCAACCAAAAAATAAGAATTCAAAAAATTTAGGATAAACATCTACCTACAATCAAATGTAATGAAGGAAAGATTAAATGAAATTACAAATTCTTGAATCAATAATTACAATTGAATGTAGGTACATATTTATCCCAAAATTTGTGAGTTATAATTTGTTACTATATATTTAGGTATGTGCACAAATATGGGGGACCAAAAAGTTGCCACTTTTTGGTTTTCCCCCATCCAATAAATAATGTGTGTAGCACTATGCTCTATATTGTCTAAGCCACAGGCTTGTACATGGGATATCATCGTACGTACACACTATAGCACATACACATTTTGTTGTTTTATAGTGTCTACACACTATTTGAAAATAGCATAAAAGTGCCTCTTTTTCATATTCAAGTAGTGCATATGCACTATGATATTCATTAAATATTGGCAATCATGAGGATTGAATTCTCCTCAGATATCCAACCCAAAGGCTTGGACATCTTAAATAGGTCTGAGGTTTGATTTCTAACACATAACCACAAACAAATGTAGATTTGGTTGTGTGCCATCTATCAAGTTTACTCATGGTTATATAATAAGAGAATTGAGTTACACAAGATTATACATCTTCTTCTTAGCTATCTAACCATATACTTTTTTTGGAATTTGGATTATGTTAAGCCTTTCATCACTAATTTGTTTTCAATGCACATCCATTTTTTGTCAAAAGCCAACTTGAAGTATTTTTGGGATAAATTCTCTATCTTTCATCATCTCTTGCAACAAGTTACTTTTCTAGAAACTAGACTCCATTATATACACTTTTAAAAATAGGAGTTTTTATTTTTGATTAGTCTTCAATGATTTCTAGGGATGCCACAAGTTTTTTTTAATGTTTTTGAGATGACTCCACTTTAAAAATTCATGATAAATTTAATATAGATTAAAAATATTACCATAAAAATTTGAGCTAAACTATGTAGTGCTCGCTAACTCCTACCAGAGTGATTAAAAAAAATAAAAAATAAAAAGATTTTAGTGGGAGCACCCTTGACACTATGTTATAAGTTTACTAAAAAAAAAGACCACCTTTTGTACTCCCCCTTTATGAGGGCCTAAAACTCCACCATTTTATATAAAAGTTAGTAGTTTAGAAATTAGATTTAGAGAGCTACAACTTTTTTTATCATATCTTTATATATTGAGTTCAAATCTCTTCAATTTATCTACAAAGTTCATACTTGTCTAATTTTTTTCAAAAAAATGTTGCAACTTCTATCCCCCTTTTGGATCTTTGTGTACTTACTAATGTGATTGACCAATCTTGCTTCTTCCCCAAGCTCTTTCAGGGTCTCCTTAGGTCATATACTTGATCAAATTAGGGCTTCTATCCACCCTAGGCTGCTTAGGATTCTATACTGTAAGAATTTTCCTTAGGGTAGAATTCACCCAAGTTTAAAGAACTCAAACACAAGCACAATAGTAGACCAAAGTGAGAGTATGATCAGAGTGATGATATAATCATTGAATATTGCATATAAAAGTATAGTAGGAGTGGTTGTATATAAAGGCCTCTAGAGAGCTTCTAGAATGCATAGAAGTTAGCAACATGATGATGTGAGGATAAGCCTACAATGGTGTAGCATGCAAAATAATATTATAGAAAACATGTGCTAAAATAGGAGTGAGAATAATTGTGTTGTCTACATGACAACTCAACGAATGATGCAAACTCCAGTGTTGTAGACACCATGTGCTGAATTAGAGTTGTATACTTTTGTGTTGTCAACATGAAAACTCATGAGAGTGCGCAAACTCCTAAATTTCTCACCTAAATAAATAATAAAATAATGCATTAACCTAAGTAAACTTAAGTAAAGTTTAAATACTAAATACATATTTACACCAACACAAACACTAGATCCTAACCATTCAACTCGTTCACATCAATTAGGTAGAACACTTTTGCATACCAACTCTCCAATCACATAGGCAAACCCAAGCTTGCAAATGACTCCCAAAAGAGTGGTTGGAATCCTAGTAGCTCTTTAGACTTCCCTCAAGATCCACAATCAAGGTCAAGACTAAAACCCTAATTGAGTTCCAACCTACAAGAAAAAATGCATTAAAATACTATACTACAAGAATTAACCCTCCAAATGCACTAAAACCTAGATAACTTGAAAAAATCCTTAACAAGGAGACAAAAAAACCACCATTCTAAGTATCATTTTTAGAGACCATAGGTTCTAGGATTTCCAAGTTGTTCATACTATATAGGCATTTAATTTAAGCCTAAAATCAAGGGTTTGGAGGGTTTTTCTGTCTATCAACAACCAAGAAGACTTTTCTCTTCACAAACCCCATTCCAAAGTCCTCCATATGACTTGGGGCTTCACTACTCACTCCTTCAACACCTCACATGCTTAGGTTGAAGTATCCATACACTCAACCACTCCTCTCAGCTTTACAATAGATTGTGATCTCAGTTATCTACAAACCATTCCTCTCAGGTCTCCAATCAGAAATTTATTCTTAATAGTTCTCTTCTTGAAGATCAAGATGTGCTTATTCCCATTAAGATGGTTAGATTATTCAACCTACAAAATAAGATCATCTCTATGACTAGTAGATGGAATCTTAATGTCTCCTCTTGGCAGAAAATTTTCCAAACTTTTGGTCAAAAGAAGGCTAAAGAATTTAGATGTGTGGAGAAATTACTTTTTGACTGTCTTCATGTTCTTGAGAGTAACATTCATCCCAGCCTAACTCCCCTACCCTTTCCAAACAAGTCTCCCTAGCTAGAGAATCATGTAGGAAACATCAACAAGTTTAGATCAAAGGTGCCTTTATTAGAGCCCAGAACCATTGGCTTCAATATGGTGATAAAGGCTCAAAATGTTTCTTTAACCTCATTAAGCACAAACAAAAGTTCCTCATTTTGCATGAGATTACCAATGCCTTTGAGATGTTTTACAGAACCCTCTTTACCTGTAAGGATATGAAAACTTTGAAAGCCACTAGGATTAGATGCATTGACCTGATGTATTGATTCTCGTAGAATAACATGCAATGCCTCAATCAAAAGCTTGAGCTCTTTGGTAAAGTGTCAAGGGCTTGTATCTCCAGTTCCAAATCTATCATGTTGGGGTGGAAAGAAATGCCTCTAATTGGCTTACTCATTTTGGGTATGCTTGGGGAGGACCTAATAATATTGTTAGATACCTTGGTATCCCCTTCTCTGTGTCTCCTTCACACAAAGATATGTGGCTCTGGGTTAAGGAAAAAATTGTCAAAAAGATTAACAAATGGAATAATAGATTTCTTTCCCTTGCTAGGAGGGTCTAAGTTTGTTAGAAAATCCTATCTTCCTGCAATATTTACTACTTTTTTGCTTCAAATCTTTGAAATTTAAATGGTTATCCATGAATTATTGTGGTCAGATGGGAAGGGCAACAACAAAGCCCATGTGGCTAAATGGAGCTAGTGCCACCTAGAGAAAAGTCTTGGTGGTCTTGGCCTGAAGGATCTCAAGCTTTAGGGAATGTCACTTGCCTCCAAATGGATTTTCCAAGCCCTTGAAGGAAATGAGCCCTGGAAGGTGCTTATAAGAAATAATATTTAGAATGGTATCCCTAAAAATACCAAGTCCTAGAATGGCCTCCCTTTTTTTGACCTAATTGCTAGTAAGTTTTCCATGACTGTTTAGGGCACTTGGGTTTTTAGATCCATTTGGAAGGCTTGGGAGAATGTGCATGGGTTCATTGATAATTCTAGATTTGACTACAGTTATATCTTACATGGAGAACATTCTATTTGGTGGAATCTTCTCTAATGGGGTAAGCCCCTTGCCCTTACCAAGGGGTGTTCTATCAGATTCTGGGCTAATAAAGACATCAAGTGCATCATGGATATTATGGAACATAGAAATCTTATTAGCTAGGATAGCCTTGCCAAGGATTATGATCTTCCTATTTCTCATTAAAGAACTTACAAGCTGCTCAAGTTGGCCTATGCTACCCTTAATCTTCCTAGGAACATTGATGTTGACTCCCATTGATACCTCAATTTTAGATGGAAAAATGGATCCCTCCTTACTAGCATTAAAGCTATAGATATCTACAAATTCCTCAATCATGATACCTCTTCCACTGATCATATTAACATTATTTGGTATGGCACCACCAACTCTAGTGATTGGCAGAAAACCTTTGATAAATTGTGGAAGTCCCCCATCCCGCCTAAGATCAAATGCTTTAAATGGAAGCTTTTGTTGGATAGACTACTTATTAGGAACTATTGAGCTGCCCTTGATACTTATTCTATTTGTAGGATGTCTAAGACTATGAAGCATATTTTATTTGATTGTAGTTTTGCTAGAGAGATTTGGCTTATGTTTTGTGTTTCTATTACTAAACATGTTTATACACTTGATATCATTAGTAGATTTATTGATGGGCTCTACAAAGATGCTAACCTATTCTAGCATATTCTCTCATCTTTCATCCTTTGGTATATTTGGAAATTAAGAAATGAATCTAAATTTCAAAGCATTGATAGGACTCTTACTATGTTTTATAGAAAACTCACCCATTTCAAAATTACTTCCCAAGTTTGTTGTGTGATTAATCTAGAGTGAAGGAAGCTGCTAAGATTTCTTTGTGATGGTCATGCTTCTATGTTCATATACAAGATAAAGGGCGGTTTCAAATGGGTTAGCATCATTGACAACAAAATAGCTTTTGATGTTGCACTTGGAAAGCTTATACAAGACATTAGAGACAACAATGGTCCCAGATTTGATAAGCTACATATATACTCCCAAATTTTGGAATAGAAAAAAGTGGTTTGGATGGAGGGAGTGCTTGGTTGGACCACTTGGATAGATAATCTAGATGATGCACTTCATTAGTGCTCTTTTGCTTCTTTTTGTATGTTCATCCATAGTTTTTTTAAGTCTGTAATTTTGTCTTGAACTCTTAGTTTTTCATTGTACCTAATACTCTCCAATTGGTGAGTTAAGGCCTAGCCTCCCCTCTTTTTGGTGCTATTTTCCAAACTCTTGATCTTTAATACAAAATAAAATGAAATTACACCAACCAAAAATAACTATTCTTTCACGATTAAAATATTTTTAAAGCTTAGTTAATTTTATTTTCTTTTAGAAATATTTTTCTCTATTTTGATTGGTTGATATAATTTTGTGTTCATTCAATTTTTTTGACAAGAACTTAAGACATGCATTTATAAGATATATTATGTTCATTATTTAATTATGTTGTACATAAAAAATAAAGATTTTTGTTTGTGAAATACATACTTTCTACTATTCTCTTCAAAATCATAATACATTACCATTTTAAAATTAATTAATTAACATATCTAATGTTTTGATAAAAAATAATAATTAACATCCTATTTATTATATTTTCTCTATTAATTTCCGATAAAGAATACATAGTTTTACAAAGACATTAAATATATTCATTTCAAAATATCTCATTCTAAAAATGAAACCAACATATAAAGCTATCTCATATTATTGTATGATAGAATTTTATAATAGTAGAAAATTATATAATAATTATTGATAAATAATAATTTTATCAATACATCTATGTACTATAATGGCAATTAACATGACATTTACTTGTTATCATTAACAAAAACAATACACATATTTTATTTAATTATATACTCAAATACAAGAGTAAATAAAGACTATAATATAAACACATAAGCACCAACTAACTTTATCTCATGATACCTAATCAAACAAGTGTCATATAATAGCTTAGTAGTTACTGTTAGTTTTAATATAAATTTAGTTTTCATTTAATAAATTTATTATAGTATAGTAAATATTTAAATTAATAAAAATATTATATAGTATTTTTATAATAATAATATATATAGTAGTATTTATTAAGAGATTGTATAATACAAGTATATATAATATTTTTAATTGAATAAAAATTTAATTTGTAAATTACAATATGAAAAATCTTAAAAAGCATCAAAGTATCATGTTTTACACTTTGAGTTAAAATGATATTCATCATATTGTTAAAAATATAACTCTTAAAAACTATCATTCTATGAAATGCAAAAAGTATCACAAGAGTATTTATCCTACAGCATGAAATGTAAAAAGTATTACAACACAAATACTAACGAGGACACAAAGCATATAGTTACTACCGATAAAAGAAAATAATATGAATTTTATGGAGTAGTAACTTTAAAATAATTTGTTATATTTTGTGAATAAAAAATTAAAAGCCACTAAATATATTTTTATAAATTATTTCAAATATAATATAAATAAAAACTTTATGGTTGCAAAAAGTAATTAAATAATAAATTGTTTTCATTAGACAAACAAATAAGGGAAAAAGTTGCACTCCCTAATGTACCACAAAACAACCATTTAAATTATCAATAAATATATTGTACTGAATTATTTTAAATGCAATAAATATGGAAACTTTATAATTCAAAAAGTAATTGAATAATAAAAATTAGACAAACAAATTAAAAAGTTAAAATACATTCTATGCTATAGTTTGCTGCCGTAACTAATAAATATGCGAAGACTCAGAAAAGAAAACTACAAGTGTCTTTTATTATAATCCACTAATAAAAAGAGTACGAGGTAGTCCCATATCACTGTCACCATATGTAAACCCAAAAACTATGGCATAGTGTCGTGGACTTTAAAACTCACTTAATTACTTACTTACTTTTATATGAATATCAAACATGGAATAACTTTTTTAAGGAGCGCGGACTCTACATTCTTAAACAGGATAATCAGCAGTGAGCCTCCACGAAGGACGGGCAAACAGTGGATTTTTTCTTGGAATAGCGAGTCCAAACTCTTCCTCCAAATCCACGTCACCATCCACTGTCCAATCAAAGCAATGGAGGAGCTGAGCAAGTGCCAACTCAACCGTGGAGAGGCCCGAGGAAATCCCAGGGCATCCTCTTCTTCCCGTTCCAAACGGCAGCAGATCGAAGTCCTGACCTTTTACGTCCTTATTACTCCCTACAAACCTCTCCGGCTTAAACTGCTGAGCATCTTTCCAAACGTTCTCATCCCTTCCAATCGCCCACACATTCACAAACAGTCTCGTCTTTGCCGGAATGAAATATCCGTCCACGTGGCACCCTTCCATCGACTCGTGAGGAATGAGCAGAGGCAATGGCGGATGCAGTCGAAATGTTTCCTTCACCACGCATCGCAAATAGTCCAGCTTCACGACGTCGCTCTCCTGTACCATGCGATCTCTGCCTACCACCGATTCGATCTCTTGCTGTGCTCGAGCAAGAGTGGCAGGATTTCTGAGCAGCTGACTCATCGCCCATTCCAGTAATGTCGATGATGTTTCCGTTCCCGCACTCAACATGTCCTGCACGTAAAGTTGCAAACCTGAGTGATCCTTGACAAGCTTGGTCTAATAAACAATAGCGATAAAAAGGGCCAGCTAAGCAGTAAATAAGATCTGATTCGCAGTGTACAATACCAGGATAAGCAGCAAAGTTTAAAACTATTTGTGAAAGTCAATTATAAAGCTTTCTCGATCAGCTTACCACGATGATGCATTTAATGTGGACTCGGGAGATTATCTGACCCTCCGTTTCAGCCATGTCAAGCAGCATGTCCACCATATCTTCAACGCGATCTTCTTCCTCGTTAGGGCAGTTTCCTCCTCTTCCCAATCTGCGATCTATGTGCTCGTCGATTACTTTTTCAGAAAACCCATCCAGTAGTTTGTGAAGAGCCTTCATGCGACGCTGAAATCCTCCGAAATCAAACCACTCGAGAAAAGGAATGAAATCGCCCACGCAAAAGGCGCCTCCCATGGCGAAGACCTCGTCAACCATTTCCTTGAAACCCTGCCCTCCAATTTCCTTCAATTCGTGGTCCGAGTACGTTCTGCTGGCAAACATTCTGCAGATGATATTTCGAGAGAGGGAGGAGAATGTCCTCTTCATATCCACACATTTTGCTCCTCCTTCACTTTCCTTCCAGATGGAGGCCACCGTGGCAGACACTTCTTCCTCTCTCACAAACCTGAAAGACTCATTTCTCTTAGCCGTGAGAAGCTCCACCGTACAAAGCTTTCTGAGATGCCTCCAGTAACTTCCATAGTGGCCAAACGCCACGTCTTGATGATTATAACAGACATATTTCCCATGCGCACACACTGCTCTGTTGGCGAAGGCTAAATCGTTGGTTTTGAGGAATTCTTTTGCCATGGCAGGGGAAGATGCGACAATGGTGCGCACAGAGCCGAGGCGCAGAAACAAAATGGGTCCGTATTTCTTTGCCAGATCCGCCAGAGACTGATGAGGAAGGTTTCCCAAAAGATGGAGATTTCCTATGAGAGGCCATGGACGCGGTCCGGGAGGCAACTTCACTTTCCTGCCATTGCTAATCAGCTTGTACAGAAACCAGCTTGTTAAGAAAAAGACGAACCCAAGTCCTAAATTGACGGGCTCTTTCAGGGAGGAATCCATGCTGCTGCTACTGAGGAAAGAGAAATTCGCAGTTGTGTTGAAAGCAGGAATACTGGTAGGACACGACAAGGCGGAGACAGATAGAGCAGCTTCCCATTCTCACCAGTTGTCGCATAAATACAAACTTTGTAAATATAATAATCATTGTCCAAGACAAAACAAAATCAACACCTCTATCGCATAAATTGTGAAGTTTTCAGCATTTAGTATGTATACACTTTCTAAATATAATAATTGTTTTTAAATTTTAAAAAATCAACACATCATATCACATCAATTATAAAGTTTTTACTTTTGGAGATAGTGGGTTGTAAAGCATTTGTTCATTATTGTATTTCATAGATATCAATGATATTTGAAAATATTTTTAAAAAAAAAATTGCATCATCTTTGTACATTCTTATTTTAATTATTCTTGTTTTTTATGGTCACAAAGATATCTATTTTGTAACTATAATAAATATTTTCTTAAAAAACTAACATATCTCATCACATCAACTTTAAAGTCTTCATCTCTCTATTATGTTCTTGGAGAATGCTTTTGTAGAAAGTTTTTCTATTTATCTAATTTCTTATGAACAGCATTTACATTTAAAGATGTTTTAAATTTCTATATTATCTATTATGTATCAAAATTGTTAATGTTTTACAAATTAGCAATACAAGAAATGTGATTAACTTTTTTCATATATCACATTTATGCACCATTTTGAATTGATGGTGCCCCAATTTAGTCATTGCTTCCAACTAACACAATTGCTTATACATTGCAAATTCTATAGTCAATATCTACTTAATGACAATCCTTTTGTTATAAGACATGAATATTCATGTATTATCTTCATTTCTTGTTACTATTAGAGAACATATTAATGTAATTATTATAAACATATTTATTCCACTAGAATGAAGCATTATGTTTATATTTTTTGATATACATATGAATCCTATCAAAATTATAGATCTTTTCGAAGTCGACAATACAAAAGTGTGTTTAACTCTTTTCACGTATGACAATTATGTATTATTGTCAATTGACAATACCTCAATTTAGTAAATATTTCCTTATACCTTAATTATCTATACATTAACAATTCTATAGAAAATATGTATTTAATGGAAATCATTTTACTATCAAGGCATCAATATGTACATTTTATTTATTTCTTATCACTATTAAAACCCATATTGAAATTGCAAACTAAATGGTAGTGTACCCCGCCCCGGCCCCCACCCCCTTTGCCCAAAAAAAATAAAATTGGTTGAAATTGAATTTTTAAGGGTCAAAGCATGGAGAGAGGGTTGTTGTGGGAGAAATAAACTAGAATGCTCAAGTTGTTGGTATCAGAGGATACTCTAGAAAATGTGGCAATGTTTTGAGAAATGAGGTGGAAGTGCTTGTGCTCTTGTGGGGAGTAGAGTTAGCTAGCAACATGTGATTTCAAAATTTGATTGTGGAGGGAGATTCTATGTTAGTCATTGAAAATGTCAAGGGGGGGTATCAAGATGAGTGAGAATGTGACATCAATCATTAGGACACCTAGTGTATTCTAAATTGTCTTAATGATGTTAGGATACAACATGTCTATAGAGAAGGAAGCCATGTGGCGGACAACCTGGCATAATATAGACAAAAATTCATCAATGCTCAAGTCTGGCAGAATGAGCAAGATCTTCCAATGGTAACCAAATCATGCATGCAAAAAGAGTCCTTTACATGATGGAGTACAACTTGATATATGACAAAGAGTGTATTTTCACAATGGGCTTAATGATGGCAATTTACATGACCACTAACTTTTTTGATTCTTTAGTGGGTCACATCATGATGGTGATCAATTTAGAAGAGGATTTTATTTATTATACTGCTACCTCTAGTGAGAAGTTGACAATCATTACTTGTGATGGGAATTGGAAAATCGATATTCAATGCAATATTTGGGATGAATCTTACATCATCGAAGATGGATTTTCAAATCCTAAGATTGGGCTTCAAAAGGAAATCAATGAAGCATTATGTTTATATTTTTTGATATACATATGAATCCTATCAAAATTATAGATCTTTTCGAAGTTGACAATACAAAAGTGTGTTTAACTCTTTTCATGTATGACAATTATGTATTATTGTCAATTGACAATACCTCAATTTAGTAAATATTTCCTTATACCTTAATTATCTATACATTAAAAATTCTATAGAAAATATGTATTTAATGGAAATCCTTTTACTATCAGGGCATCAATATGTACATTTTATTTATTTCTTATCACTATTAAAACCCATATTGAAATTGCAAACTAAATGGTATTGCACCCCACCCCACATGCCCCCCCCCCCCCCGCCCACCCCCACCAAAAAAAACAAAAACTAGTTGAAATTGAATTTTTATGGGTCAAAGCATGGAGAGAGGGTTATTTTTGGGAGAAATAAACTGGAATGCTCAAGTTGTTGGTATCAGAGGATACTCTAGAAAATAATGAGGTAGAAGTGCTTGTGCTCTTGTGGAGAGTAGAGTTAGCTAGCAACATGTGAATTCAAAATTTGATTGTGGAGGGAGATTCTATGTTAGTCATTAAAAATGTCAAGGGGGTATCAAGATGAGTGGGAATGTGACATCTATCGTTAGGACACCTAGTGTATTCTGAATTGTCTTAATGATGTTAGGCTACAACACGTCTACAGAGAAGGAACCCATGTGGTGGATAGCCTAGCATAATATAGACATGAATTCATTAATGCTCAAGTCTAGCAGAATGAGCAAGATCTTCCGATGGTAACCAAATCATGCATGCAAAAAGAGTCTTTTAAATGATGGAGTACAACTTGATGTATGACAAAGAGTGTATTTTCAAAATGGACTTAATGATGGCAATTTACATGACCACTAACTTTTTTGATTCTTTAGTGGGTCACGTCATGATGGTGATAAATTTAGAAGAGGATTTTATTTATTATACTGCTACCTCTAGTGAAAAGTTGGCAATCAATACTTGTGATGGGAATTGGAAAATTGATATTCAATGCAATATTTGGGATGATATCTTACATCATCGAAGATGGATTTTCAAATCCTAAGAGTGGGCTTCAAAAGGAAATCACAAATACAATGTGATTTGGAAATTTAATTAGCATTGTAACTTAATTGCTATGATTCCTAAATGGCCTTTATTCACTTGGGGTTTTCATAATTTCAAATGTCATTGCTTGGTGTGTAAGGATCCGACTCTGGTTTTTCTCAACAATTTGTTTAGACAAGTGAAGGATATGGTGGCTGAAATTAAGGAAGGGGAAGAAGATCTAGTAGTGGACCTTGACAACAACAAGGTCATGGTGGGAGCTAATTTGAGTATTGAATCATCTAGAATCGAGAGGGTTGTTAGGGAAGACAAAGTGATGTGGTCTCATTTAAAGGAAGGAGGTTTCAACCCCTTCATGGGAAACATCGAGGGTCATGATGAGACAATCAATTGGTAGTTTTTTGACTCTTGGAAGAAGCATTGGGTTACCATTGATAGGATCTCATTTGAGGTCACTGAAGAGGTGATAGCTAATGTAACTACCTTGTAAATGGAAGGAAAATCATGGAGGAAGCAACCTATAGTGGTGGACAAGACAAGCCTCAGGAACTTTTTTTTGCTCTGACAAGGTCCCTATCCACTTTCATGGTGATTTTGCATGAAAAAACTTTCATGAAATATGGGATATGGTCTACTATGTCATTTTGTGCTATGTTACTATGAAGGAAAGGGTTAAGGTTTGTTATTACTATCGTTTTCCTATTCTAAATCACTTGCAGAAAAAAAAAAAAAAATTCCTTCTTTTTTCTCCTATTACATTCTATTTAGGATTGTGTGTGGAATATTAGGAAGAAATGTGAGGAGGGGAAAAATTAATTTGTTTATCATAAAGCTTTGATTTTTTATCCTTTTAAATTTTACAAAGGCCTTCACTATTGAGCCTTAACTAGTCACCCCTAAAAATTATTGGCCAAAGTTCCTCCCCTCCTACCAAACTCAAGCTTGAAGAGGACCCTATTGCCTTGGATAAGAAGATTAAGAATGAAAAAATTAAAATCTTCATTGTCAAAAACACTAGTACCACATCTAAGAAGGGCATCAACTAATCAAGTAAGAGGCTAAAAGATAAAAAAATCCTTGATCATGCCTAAGCTGGAGAACAAGAGGAAAATGTCTAGCCTTGGAACTAAATGCATGGCCACCAAAAGGAATTATAGAGAACAAGACAAGGAAGAAACAAAGAGTGAGGATAAAAATGAGGATGTTATGGAGGAGGTTTAGACTAGTCCATTGCCCTCTCAGGTTTTAGATACTTTCAAAACTAATATCATAACCCTAGATTTTGGGAAATCAAAGAATGTTGAGGAGCAAGAAATGATCACTTTGTCAATTAGTATGGCTAATTTGGGTAGCCACACCTAGGAAGAGTTCACCAAGGATGAAGGGGAGGATAAGGTTAAGGCACATGGCAAAGAACACACTAAAGAGAAAGATTTCATGGTGGAAATAGAGAACAAATTACAGGGAAACCTGGAGGTAGTGAAGTTGTAATGATCCATAACAGATTTGATCAAAAGGAACATGGACCAGGAGGATAAATTTTATAGGGTTTCTAATTTCTTAATGCATTTTGTGTACTTAGTGGTAACTATGCTCTATCTCATGTAGACTAACAAGGATGGTGTCATGGATGACAAAGAGGTGGAGACTACTTGTTCACTATATAGCTTCCTAGCCAATGACTAGTTTCACTTGCTACTAGAGAACCTGAGGAACCAATGATTGGTCCTCCTACTAGTGTGATTTCTATATTTACTTTATTTATGTTTTTAGATATGCTTTGAGCCTTCGACCTCCCTTAGGTTTTTTATGTTGGGTTGGTATTATGGCCAATTTTATCTGTTTGCCAAGTTTATGTATATTGTTAATACTTTCGATGTTTTTGATAGTATTTACCTTATTGTTTTGTGTATGGGAGGGTTTTAGAAATTTAGAAAGGAAGTTGGGTAGTTTTATGGTAATGACTACTGACTGGTCTTTGGATAGTTTCTTTTCTCTATTATAAGTCAACCCCCATTTTTTATGCTTCCTAATTTTAAAAATACATATTGACACTATTAATAAAAAAGGCTTGTAAGGAACCACTATTTTTGTAGTAACTAAATTACATGTAATTTCTATCCATGACCTGACAATCTTGGAGCTATTGACTATGGGGGAGTGACTGGTGACCATAATGGTAGGTTTTTTCTATGGTGACTAGCTCTTTGAGAACATTGTCAAACTACTCTATTGAGCAATATGTATTAGAGTAATTAGATATTTCCTAATTAACTCTAGTTTTCTAAAGCTAAACTTTAGGCATCTAATAATTAATTCTTTTATTAATTATTATGATGAAACCTAGGCTAGACCTTTTTAGAGTTTTGTTCTCCTCTGTAAGGATGATCTCTCTTTGTAACATTGATTCACTTTTGATAATAGCAATCTCTTTTTTGCTCATCAACAATGTCTTATCTATGGATCTAGAAATTCCAACCTTCATAGCCTTCTCTCTCTCTCTCTCTCTCTCTCTCTCTCTCTCTCTCTCTCTCTCTCTCTCTCTCTCTCTCTCTCATTTATGGGTATTTGCATGTAGGTGATTCTTAGGAGTTGTGGAGTTGATCTTTTAGCGCTCCAAATCTTCATGCCCCTATTCTATTTGTAGGAGGTTTGGCTTGGTTTTCAAATCTGTATTTTTTCTCTTTAAATGTTTTTCAATTTTTAGAAGTATTTTCTATTAGATCTAGGACAGCCTATTTTTTAGAGCACTATAAGCCCAAATGGACATCATCATTGAGCTTAGAGCACTTGAGAGCCCCCATTTCTGTATAAAATATGTCTAGTGTGGATACTATTGAAATCTAAGGCCATTTTTTTCACCTAGGGCATGTTAGCATGGGCACAAAAATTGAGACAATTATTTTTTATAGAAAAATATATATTAAAAAAATATTGTTAATAAAAAGGTGCATGTATTGGGCGAATGTTTTTTCTAAAAAATATTGGCAAAATTCTTTTTGTCGTATGCAACTAGCTAGCACATAAAATTTGTAAGAATTTTCCTTAGGGAAAAATCACCCAAGATCAAGGAACTCAAGCACAAGCACAATAGTAGACCAAGAAAAGTGTGACAAGGTGTCTCACATGTAGAGATGTTGTAGAAACCATGTGCATAATTAGAGTGCTAACTCCTATGTTGTCAACATAACCGTTAGAGTAATTATTTGTTCTAACTAATTAATTAAATCAGTTTGATTTAATTAATTAAGTTTTGTATTACTCTAGTTTTCTTAAGCTATCTTGTAGGTGCATATAATTAATATTTTATTAATTATATCGTGCAACCCTAGCTTTTTTAGGCTTTAGTTTCCCTTTTCGGGTTTCGTGATTCCTTTATAAGGATTCACCTCTTTGTATTTTATTCATTCACTTATTGGATTATATGAGATATTGCTCTTTGCATGTCCATAAGATGGATCTGGCTTTTTGGCCTCCTTGATTTTTCCTTGCCTCTGTTCTTTGCTTCATACATGTGACAGGATTATGCATGCAGGTGTTCTTGGGAGATTAGTTTTTCACCTAATCTAACATGGTATCAGAGCTAGCTTGTTGCTCGCTATTCGTGGTTTGTTGAAGCATTTCAGAAGCTGCATTTTTCAAGGGTTTCAAAAGCTTTTTATGTGGATTTAGGGGGGACCTATTTTTTTGGTCACTTTGGGCTCAAACGGACATCACCGTTGCGCTCAGAGTGCCCAAAAACCCTAAAATCCATATAAAATTTGTCCATTTTGGACACTGTTGATTTGAGAGGCAAAAAAATTTTGCCGTACAGGGCCGTACGACCCCCTACACGTGGATCGAGGCAAAAAAATTTTAAAAAATTGCAAAAAAGGAATTTTTTGCATGGTTTCCAGGCCTGGCGGTTAATAAGCCACAATGGAACCGCTAGCGATTACCGCTGGCGGTCCACTAGCGGCCCATAGTGGCTCTGCTGGCGGCTCCTACCGCGGCCTCGCCACAGCTTTGCCCAGCGGCTGCTCTCCGCCCTTCCGCCACCCGGCCACCACTCCACCGCTGGTGCGGGGGTGGCAGCCCTTTTTTTGTTTTTTATTATTTTTTTATTAAAAAAATAATAATTTTTGCATTTTCAGAGGCCCTGGAGGTTTTTTCTCCGTAACTTGAGCATACGGACGTATTTTTTTGATCCGACAAATGCGTTGGAAAGCTGGTTCTGAGACAGAGATGCTCGTATAGGTATTTTTGGATTTTGATGTAGTTTGGTTGCTTATTTTGCTAGTCAAAGCTGGATGTTCTATTTTGCACTCCGGGAGGCGTATCTTGAGCATTCGATCTCTATTTTTGGACTTCTTTATATCGCTGGAAAGCTCTTTTTGTGCTCTTTCTAGTGATGCTGATTTTTGTTCCAGATTTTGTTCCAAGCATGTCTTATTCAGTCTTTTGTGTTTTAGCATTCTGGTGGATATTCTGTTTGTTTCAGGTCCGGAGATCGATTTTGTTGCTTCAGTTGCTTCCTTTTGGGCTTTACCTTTTGTTGTTTCAGCCTTATGTTTTTTTCTGATCTTTGTTGATATTCATTGTAAGCATCTTTATGCAACACACTGAGATAAAGTGCCACTCTTGCATTTTGGGATCCTTTTCATCATTGTGATTTGTTGTACTCACACTATTTTATAAAGTGCCATGGGGGGGATAGTTGTTTGCCTCTTATAGGCCCTCTTTCTTTTTTTCTCATGTAGTGTCGATGACACGTGCCTTTATTGGTGTCTATACCTCACTCTCGATGTGTCTGGTTCCTGTGTTGTAGGAGATTTTTTTTGGCCCACCTTTTCAGCTACTTGTCACCTCACCTGCATTAACGAGGGGTTATATTGTTGTTCTATGCTTCTTTGGTTGATGGTTCGTTGGTGTGAGCTATGTATTTAGTACCTGATCCTACATACTAGGCGATTGCAGTGGCTAGATACCTATGCATTTTGGTGAGATGGATCATCTACCCTATAGACACGCTTGGTTCATGCCTTCTATTTCCATGGAGGTTCTACAGATCAGCATTTTGACAGAGTTTTGCAGTTCTTCATGCTTCAATGATTCTCTTCTGATCTCTTTGTTCCTTCTTCTGGAACATTCTTTGCTATCTCTTTTTGGAGTACATTTTTTCCCATGTGATTTTCTCTATTTCTCCTCTTTATAGAGATTTTGTTGTGATTGGGTACCTAATCTGGCCTTGTTGCCGGGACCCAATTCTCTTTCATAGATGTGCTAGGTTAGCTTCCTCCCAAGCTTCGCTTAAGGGGGGGGGGGGGTGTTAGAGTAATTATTTGTTCTAACTTATTAATTAAATCACTTTGATTTAATTAATTAAGTTTCCTATTACTCTAGTTTTCTTAAGCTATCTTGTAGGTGCATATAATTAATATTTTATTAATTATATTATGCAACCCTAGCTTTTTTAGGCTTTAGTTTCCCTTTTCAGGTTTCGAGATTCCTTTATAAGGATTCACCTCTTTGTATTTTATTCATTCACTTATTGGATTATATGAGATATTGCTCTTTGCATGTCCATAAGATGGATCTGGCTTTTTGGCCTCCTTGATTTTTCCTTGCCTCTGTTCTTTGCTTCATACATGTGACAGGGTTATGCATGCAAGTGTTCTTGGGAGATTAGTTTTTCACCTAATCTAACAATAACAACTCACAAGAGTACGCATACTCCTAGGTGACTAACTAATAAATAGTTAAATAATGCATTAACCTAAGTAAACTTAAATAAAGTGTAAATAGTAAATACTTATTTACACCAACACCCCCCTTAAGTGTGACTTAGGGGAATGAACTTAAGCTCACAAAAACTAGGATGAAATGCATGATGGGTCTCAGCTATTAGGCCATGTTAGGTACCCATGTACATAATGAAATGCAATCTCTCATAAAGTGGAGAAAGAGGGAAAACCTCATGGGAAAAACCCTCCCCCAAAAAGAGAGATGAAAAAAAAAGATGCAGGGATGGATGGAGTAATCAAGATCCCCTCATTATGACATACATCAAGTATATACAAAATAGAAATGGGAGAAGGACAAAACCTCATACGAGCAAAATGTCCCCCCCATAAAAGAGGAGAAGAAGGCGACAATGCAGTCCCCCCCCCCCCCCCCCCCTAAATGTAGTGTGCCAATAAGTGATAGCTGCTCCAATGTAGAAGTTGATCCATGAGCATTGAATATTGTTCGTCCCCTTTGGAAGAAGCAATGGCAGAGGTACAAGTGAGATGCTTTTCCTATGTGTACAAAGAATCTTGAAGATGAAGGGTGTCTTTGAAACTTGCTCAACTGTCCCTATGTCGATGCTGATGGTTGCCCCTTCCAATACTATAGAAAAGAACATGTTCAGATTGAGAAAGGATGGATGTTGAACCTATCCCAAAGAACCCTCTATCTTCTCAAATGATGAAGAGACCTCCTGCAATTGTTGCGCATAAGGATCCATAATCACATCAACCTGTGAAGACTGATCATGTAGAGAATGCACAAGAGGGTTAGAGTGAGCCCTTGCAAAAATTGAAGAAGGATCTACTTCATCAAAGAGAAGATGTAAATCATCAATGACGTCTCCCAAATCTACTATGTGGGACTCTACAAACAAGTGTTCAATGTCTATCAAAATGTCATCTGCAGATGCTAGAACTGGAAGACTAGGTGTACCCTGTTGTGTTGGACCTATCACTGTGGAAATGGATGAAGTATTTTCCTCAACAAAGAGAAGAAAAATATCATTGATTATGTCTCCCACATCTTCAATGTGAGACTCCACAAACAGACCTGCAATATGTGGAAGGAAATTGTCCTGTGAAGTTGAAGTAGGAAGACATAATGTTTCTTGGTACATTATTCATCAACAACATCTATGGCTAGAACTATATCAGTAGAATCAATTGGAGCATCAAGAAGTGGGATCTCATCTAGAGTTGAAGGAACCAATACTGAAGCTACTAAAGATAGAATGTCCTCTGGAAATGGAGGAACTTGTGGATCTCCATATGCTTCCAAAAGAGCCATCCAAACATCATGAGAACTTGCCATACAAAGAGGAGAAAAAGATGCCTTACTCATATTATTATACATAAAGTGAATAAGAAGATAAATATGATTTTCCCAATTAGGATTAGGTGGTAATATCTTTGAGCAGATATAAGGAAACACTTCTTGATGTTCTCATTGATGATCAAGCATTAAAGTCCTCCATTTTGTAATAGTTCCTCAGAGTCAACTTTGGTCTTATACCAGATCGACATATGTGACAAGACTTCATGATATAAATGTATGTATGCAACCCCCACCACCCCTCGTGCGCGCGCGGAAAAATATAGAAATAAACAATCAACCCCCCTATGTATGATTTGGGCACTTTATGTGATAACCACAATCCAATTTAAGGCCTATTTCTGCAAGTAGTATTTCTATCCACATAACCCATAATCTGATTATAGATTTGAATAGTAGATTAAAAAAAATGCACTTTCAAAAAGAAAAGAACCTGATTATGTGTCCAGATGAGCCCATACTAAGCATTTGAAGTAGCAAAAATTGGGATTTTCAAGTTGTAGAAAAATTCAAGAACAAAGACGTCAAACTTCCTAGAACAATGTAGATCACGAAATTCTATCCCAAAGAAAAAACAATTGCTAAAAAAAAAAGTCTATATGAGGGAGATATCGCTGTTTGAAAATCACCTCTATTGTTATTGTTCTTGAATCACTATCATCGCACCTCCAAAAATCAAATGGCTCTAGTTTTGGCCTCAGATGTCTGATTTGGATAAAATAAAATTCAATTTGGGGGTTTTTGAACCTTCAGAATGTGATGCAAATATCTGATTTGCACCAGCAAGCTTCAATCTGAAAATGTAGATCTGAAAATTAAATATAGAAATCTAAAATGATCATACCAGTTTCACAAATTGAGCCTTTGGGTTGCTGGTTTGCAAAAAATATTGCCTCAATTTTGACTATGGCCCAACATAGGAAAATTTATTGTCAATTCACCAAATTAATGTTCTAGACACAATGGCAAGGTCCGTTTTGACTCTAGACACTCCCAATATTTGTGGATTCTCTAGATTTGGGTCGAGGTGCTGAAGCAAGAATGGTCTCAAACAGCTATGTGAAGAGAATCTCCTTGAGCTCTGATACCATGGAAGAATTTTCCTTAGGAAAAAATCACCCAAGATCAAGGAACTCAAGCACAAGCACAACAATAGACCAAGAAAAGTATGACAATGTGTCTCACATGTAGAGATGTTGTAGACACCATGTGCTCAAATAAAGTGCTAACTCCTATGTTGTAGACACCATGTGAATAATTAGAGTTCTAACTCATGTGTTGTCAACATGACAACTCACAAGAGTACACATACTCCTAGGTGACTAACTAATGAATAATTAAATAATGCATTAACCTAAGTAAAGTTAAGTAAAGTGTAAATAGTAAATACTTATTTACACCAACAAAATTGTGGGAGGTCGTGTATTTTTTTTGGTGACCCTATGCCTCCAATCTTTTTTTGGTAGCCCCCGAGGTGTCTTTTTTGGGTAGGAGTACATTGCCATGCATATGAATTGACCTTGGAATGCATGCCCATTCTTTTTAGTGTGCTTCTTTCCATGCTCAACACCTCTTTCTTGGGCCACCCACCTTTGTCAGACCATGCCATGATTTTTGGGTGCAGACATTTAAATGTTGGAGATCTAGTAGCTTTTCCACGTATTGTTTTTAGGCATTTTGTTTTTAGAATTGGCTCCATTCTATGTGAGCTTTTTGACCAGTGAACCTCTAGTTTTATGCCTTATGCTCTCTTTTCTGAGAAGCTCACACTTTTTTTAAGCGAGTTGTTGATTTGGCACTAATTGTGTACCCCTATTATGCCACATGTTTGGTTGAAGGCATGCAATTTGTTTTCTTTATTGGACCAGGGATTTTGGTAGAGGAGGGTGATTTTTCAAGCATTCAATGGTTTGGTAGATGAATTGTAATAATGAGTGTGATTTAAGGGCATCATTGGTGGGGGAATTGACTCTAGCTTTCTCCTTCTATGCTCACCATTGTCTCACTATGTTAGCAAAGGACTTCCTAGCCATTGTTATTTTTGAAAAGTATTGTTGGAGTTTGGATGGTAATTTTTACTATATTTATTTGGCCTGTTTGGGCTTGGACTCTGCCTTTGCCTTGGATTCTGCATGCCCTTAAATTGGCACTTACTTTTTGGCCATGTGTTTGGCTCTGTAATTGGTGCTACTAAACCTTTGCTCTTTGGCTCTACATAAATCTTGCGATGGTGTTTTTTTTCTAGTGAATGTACATGGTTTCTTGATGTTTTTGTCCAATGCATAGAGGGGTGTTAATTTTATTTGGTAATTTTTGGAGTAGTCATTTGAAGTTGGAAATTTGTGAGGTTCCACTATGGAAGTTGGGCTGACTCTTAGTTTGTTTGTTGATTTTGTGAGCCTCGGGGCCCACGTGCCTACAAACTCAAGCATCTCTATTGCACTTGGTGTTGTTTACTCTAATTAGACATGTAGATTTATAAGACGTGCATGAAATTCAAATTCGATGGATTTTTGGGCAACCCTTTGCTACTATATTTTGCTTGGAGTTTTTCTTTTTCTTGATATGATGCAATTTTTCATCCACTAGATTATTTTCGCACCAACTCTTTGTTTTACGATGAACTTGTCTTTCCCAGCATACTAGATGTTCATTATTTGACATCATGGATTACTTTTCAGGCATTTTTTTGCCTCGATGGTGGTTTGACCATCAAATCTATGCTCATCACTTGATGACATCAACATATCTTGTCATTCCTTCAGGCTTTATTTGGACCTATCTTCACACTTTTTCTCATATCTCAAGCATACAAACTCTATTTTTTGCAAACAAGATATTGCTAGATAGCTAGTTCTAAGATCATCACAGTAATATAGATATTTTTTAGCTTTAATGTTTTTTTAATGTCTTTTCTTGCTTTCAAAGTGTAGGGTACTATTTTGCAATCCTAGAGACATATATTAAGCATTTGATCTCTAATTTGGGAATTCTTTATCTTGTTGGAAATTTCTTTCTGAGCTATTTAGATATCATTTCTATGCATTCTGACAAACACATTGAAACAAAGTGTCATAATACATCTTGATAGGGAGAAGTAGGGATGAACCAATCATTGATTCATGCTCCATGTCTACCTCTAAGACTTAGGGTGTCTTACTAGACCACCACATGGAGTTATAGGATCCTTTCCAAGGTAATATCCCCCAATTCAAAACCCTAGTTCACTATCTTGAACAATTTCCACTTCTTGTTGTTTGCCAGGCTCTCATACTGGATGAAGAGCATTCATAGTTTTAAAAAAAACTATGTCTTTTTGACCATTCTTCTCAACCACTTGCATGATCATGGAAGGATTCTCAACACCTTGCAATGTACTCCTTTGGCATCTTAAAACATCTCTCTATGGGTAATTTTCTACCCAATTTCACCCTTTTCCCCCAAAACTAGGCTACAAGGAAGAGCCCCAATTAGCCCTATTTCACCTAAAAAATAGGCATTTACTCACTTTTATTCTAGTAAAAATTCCAAGGTGTCTTCATGGACCTCTTTTATTTTGTAGGTTCTAGATCCTAGAATGGTTGTACAATGTCATTGCTGAAATGGAGGGTTTTTTGAGGGATTACTAGGCCAACTTTTTGTTTGGTCTTATTAGGTGCCAAGATGGATTGGGGTAACCTTCTCCTTCCACCCAAGGGTCTTATAACAATCCTTTTCAATATCCATATTCAAATTTTAAAATTTCTCCATCACCCTGCAAGAAACAAGCTCTGTAACAACATTATTCCTAGTCGAGCATGATTTAGCTCACCTAGGGCAAGAGCTTAAAAATGCTTGCCACCATTTTGAAGGGCCCTAATTTTTCCACAATATAGGACATTGAATGTATTCACTATCCCAAATAATCGATGCAATTCTAACAATAGGATAGTGAGATACACCATCATTCCTACAAGCTATTGAAAACAGGACAACAAACTATCTAAAATGGAAAGATTTTTAAAACTATGAACCAAAAGATGTTCAAAGCAAACTTCCTAAAGAAAAAATATTCTAATTAATCCTATCTATGATTTCATTAGGTACAGAAACCAAGAAAAATGTCAAAAATGACTTAAAACCCAGAAAATCAATATTTTTGCCTTCAAAATGTCATGCTACAACACTTGCCCATACAAATGACAATTTCTTCTATCTCTTTTAGGGTTTGGAAGGTATATATATGTATTAATAGGTCTTTCCCTTCATTATCAGGTCTTGCATCAACCTTTTCCTTGTGTTTTAAGATAAATCAACATTTTTCTTGCTAAATTGGCATTTTTGCAAAAATTGCAAAATTGCAGTATATCAACTTTTGTAATTTGTCTTGCTTGCTCTTTGTAACACCTCTATCTTTTCATTTAAGCTATCCCTTAGCAATTCCATGCAAGGGACTTGATGCAGGAGCATCCAGAGGTATAAGGGCAATCCTGTGTCACCCAAAAAAAAAATGTACTTAGACTTAGTTTCTATTTTATGTCTTTGCATTTTTGGATACCCATTTGGCTCAAATAAAGGTTCCAACTCTCATAGTTCAACTATCAGTGCATTTAAAAATCTTGAAAAAATAGGAGCATGCAATTTGACCATCATTTTGGTGACCTAGAAGGTGTGACTTGGCCAGATGAATGTAATCAAGATTTAGAGCATTCCAGAAAAAGAATCAGGTCAAAAGGCCCCACGGTTTGAAAGTTATTGCAGTTTTTCGGGTTTTGGAGACCCCCTAAGAATGCTTCAGAGTCAGGTTTGGGGCATTAAATGACCTCGAAAAGGGTCAAAAAATGGGGGACGAGCGAAGCTGGTCCATAGGGCTATAGAGCACTTCGAGAGCTTTCCGAAAATGTAAACGGTTCGTCGATCGGAGTTACGGTTCAAAAGTTATGCCTCCCGAAAGTTCGGCTACCGTTTCTGGATTCTTCTAGAATTGCACCGACTTCTAATGCAGCTTTCGGAACCTTCTATTTTGTCGGTGGATGCCTACTAGCACTTTCTAGAATGTACTCCTAGTCCTTAACCCTCCAGGGTCTATTTAAGGAGATTTCTGGCATTGTAAAAGGCAGTTCGGATTGGAGCTTGGGAGGAGGTGCTAAAAGGAGAAATATTCTCCAGATTTATGCTATTGTAAGCCCGCAGGGCATGTTTTGAGTTTATTTTCTCTGCACTGTTTGTACCAGCTTATTTTCTCAGTTAATATATTTTCCCTTTCTATTGTGTCTATTCTAGTTGTTGGGTTGTGTCTTCATCAAGTGGTATCAGAGCGGGTTTTCCTGAGTGTGTAGACAGAGCGCCGACTGTGAGGCAGTTTGCACCAGGACTGTGTGGTTGTGGGTTCGAGTTAGAAGATGCCTCCACGAAGAGAGCGTGGTGGAAGGGCCAGAGCTGTTGATCCTGAGGAGGTTAGAGCCCTCCAGAGACAGGTACAAGCATTGCAAGAGGGGCTTCGTAGAGGAGCAAATATTGCCGCAGATGACAATAGTGAGGATGACAATGAAGAGGAAGTAATGGAAGTTGACGGGGAAGTTCTGAATCCTGTAGAGGAAAGGCTTTTTAGGGCCATTTCTAGATTTGGGAAAAGACCTACAATTGAAGTGGGTATATTTTCGAAAAATTTGAAACCAGATGAGTTGATCGATTGGATCAATGAACTGGACGAATACTTTGAGTATGAGGATATAAGGGACCCAGATAGGGTTAAGTTTGCAAAGGAAAAACTAAAAGGCCATGCCAAAATCTGGTGGCAAGAGATTCAACTGGAAAGACTTAGAAGAGGAAAGGAGAAGATCACAAGATGGGATCGCATGGTGGACAAATTAAAGAAGCAGTTCATTCCTGTGGACTACGAGCTTGATCTGTTTAAGAAGATGCATGGGTTAAAGCAAGCGGGAAGATCAGTCCAAGAATATACAGAGGAGTTTTACCGACTCCTGATTAGAGCGGGGCATGCAGAAGCAAATAAGGAGAAGGTTGCTCGTTATATCAGTGGGTTACGACCTAGCATCCAGGAGGAATTAAGTCTGGTAAGAATGACCAGCGTTGAAGAAGCATACCAGTTTGCCCTACGAGTTGAAGAGAAGCTGAGTAAAAGGTTTGAAGGAAGACAAAGAGGGTGTGGTCAAGGAGGAAGGGGAAGCGGTAGATCATCTGGAGGTCGCAATGAAACTCAAAAGAAAAATGAAGATGAGGGTACTAGCAGGAACCAGAGGAATGAGGGTTTCAACCGCTCCCGTGATCAAGACTTTGGAAATCAAAGAGGAAGAGGTAGAGGACGTGGGCAAGGAAGAGGAGGATTCCGTGGTACCTGTTTCCATTGCAATGAAGAAGGTCATCGTGCCTTTGAATGCCCTCAACGACAAGGAAGGACAGATAGGAGAGCTGAGGGCCAAGCTAGGGTTGCTCATGTGGATGAGGATGCACAATCATCACATTCAGAGGATGCAGAAAGAGGAGAGGCCTTGGTAAATGAAAGAGTCCTACTAAGTGGTGAGAATGAACCAGGACAACAGAGGAGTTTGTTCCGTACCAGATGCAAGTGTGAGGATAAATGTTGTGATGTGATCATTGATGGTGGTAGTACTGATAACCTGGTATTAGAAGAGATGGTCTCTAAGCTGAAGCTCAAGAGGGAGAAACATCCCCAGCCCTATCAGATTTCTTGGGTAAAAGATGATCATAAGGTCCTGGTAAGTGAACAATGTTTAGTAAAATTCAAAATTGGGAGTTACCATGATGAAGTTCTTTGTGATGTTATTTCGATGGATGTTTGCCATCTATTGTTGGGTAGACCATGGCAGTTTGATAGACATGCAATACATGATGGACATGCAAACACATACTCTCTGACAAAGGATGGAGTTCGCCACAAATTGAAGCCCATGAAAAAGGAAGGTGAAAAGGTATGTAGCAGTGCTAGGATTTGTCTTGTTGATGGAAGGAAGTTTTTAGATGGCATGAAACATCAGCGTATGTGCTATGCTTTGATTCCTAGGAAAGATAAAGAAGGTAGTAGTGAAATACCATTTGAAGTTTCAGATTTACTAGGAGAATTTGGAGATATTATCTCTGATAATGTTCCAGATGGATTGCCACTAGTAAGGCAAATCAGTCATCAGATAGATCTGATTCCAGGAGCTAGTTTGCCTAACAAGGCTGCTCACAGGATGACTCCTACTGAAACAGAGGAGCTAAATAGACAGGTTCAGGAGCTGTTGAGGAAGGGCTTGATTCGAGAGAGCCTGAGTCCATGTGCAGTACCTGCAGTACTTGCACCAAAGAAGGATGGAGAGTGGAGGATGTGTACAGATTCTCGAGCTATAAATAGGATAACCATCAAGTACCGGTTTCCTTTACCAAGGATGGATGATCTTATGGACTGCTTGAGTGGAGCTCAGTACTTCACAAAGATAGATCTGAAGAGTGGCTATCATCAGATACGGATTCGAGAAGGAGATGAGTGGAAAATAGCCTTCAAGACCAAGGAGGGTCTTTATGAGTGGTTAGTCATGCCCTTTGGATTGACAAACGCCCCAAGCACCTTCATGCGTCTCATGAATGAGGTACTTAAGAAGTTCTTGGGAAAATTTGTTATTGTCTATTTGGATGATATTTTAATTTTCAGCAAGACTTTGGAAGAACATTTACTACATATTCGTAGTGTCTTTGAAAGGCTAAGGGAAGAGAAATTGTTAATTAATCTAAAGAAGTGTGTCTTTGCAAAAAGGGAGTTAGTCTATTTGGGATTTGTTATATCACCTGAAGGTCTCAAAATGGATCCAGAGAAGGTAAAAGCCATCTTGGAATGGCCTACTCCAAGGTCTGCTACTGAGGTAAGATCATTTCATGGTCTGGTTAGTTTTTACAGGAAGTTTATTAAGAATTTCAGTGGCATATGTGCACCTCTAACTGATACAATAAGAGGGGATAGAAAAGAGTTCAAATGGACTGCAGCAGCTGCGAGAAGTTTTGAATTGCTGAAGAAGAAGGTGACTGAACAGCCTGTGTTGGCACTTCCAAATTTTAGAAAAGTATTCCAGGTGGACTGTGATGCTAGTGGTAGCGCTATTGGGGCTGTATTAAGCCAAGAAGGTAAGCCTATTGCATATTTTAGTGAAAAATTGAATGATGCAAAGAAGAAGTATTCTGTTTATGATCAAGAGTTCTATGCGATAGTTCAGGCCTTAAAGAAATGGAGGCATTATTTGTTGCCAAAGGAATTTGTTTTGTATACTGATCATCAAGCATTACAGTACCTAAATAGCCAAGGTAAATTGAATCAGAGGCATATGAAGTGGGTAGAATTCTTGCAGAGTTATACATTTGTGTTGAAGCATAGAAGTGGAAAATCTAACAGGGTTGCCGATGCATTAAGTAGGAGACAGCTATTGCTTACAACAATGCAGGTTGAAGTAGTTGGGTTTGATGAACTCAAGAATTTGTACCCCGAGGATCCTGATTTTGCTGAAGCATGGAAAGCTTGTAAAGAACCTGTTGCTGTAGATAGAACCAAGTGGTTAGACTATTTGATTCAGGATGGCATGTTGTTCAAAGGTAGTCAATTGTGCATTCCAAGGAGTTCCATGAGGGAAAATCTGATTAAGGAGAAACACAGTGGAGGGATGGCATGACATTTTGGTCGGGATAAGACCATTGCCATTCTTAGAGAACATTATTTTTGGCCCCAAATTACACAGGATGTGAAGAAGTTTGTACAGAGTTGCCAGGTTTGTCAAGTTGCCAAGGGGTTTAGTCAAAATACTGGCCTATATCAGCCATTGCCTGTTCCATCAAGGCCATGGGAGGACATAAGTATGGATTTTGTTCTTGGATTGCCAAGGACACAAAGGGGTAATGACTCAGTATTTGTGGTGGTTGATAGGTTCTCCAAAATGGCACATTTCATTCCATGCCACAAAACTCATGATGCTGTCCATATTGCAGACTTGTTTTTCAAAGAGGTGGTAAGACTACATGGTCTTCCAAGGAGTATAGTTTCTGATCGAGATACTAAATTTGTGGGGTATTTCTGGAGGACATTATGGAAGAAGTTGAGAACAGACTTGAAATTCAGTTCCACGCATCACCCACAGACTGATGGCCAAACAGAAGTGGTAAATAGAAGTCTAGGCAATTTGCTGAGATGTTTAGTTGGAGATAAGCCCAAGGGATGGGATTTGATTCTACCACAGGCAGAGTTTGCTTATAATAACTCTGTAAATAGGAGTACTGGAAAATCACCATTTCAAATTGTATATGGAAATAGCCCAAGGACTGCACCAGAATTGAGGAAGATAGAACAAGGGGAGAGAACAAGTGCTGAAGCTGAAGAATTTGCTGAACACATCAAGCGTCTACATGAGGAGGTTCAAGCACACATTATCAAGATGAATCAAGAGTATAAAGCTAGGGCTGATGCAAGGAGAAGACATAAGGAATTCCAAGTAGGGGATCTTGTCATGGTGCACTTACGAAAAGAAAGATTTCCAGTGGGTACTTACAACAAGCTGAAAATGAAAAAATTTGGTCCCTGCAAAATTTTGAAGAAACATAACTCAGGAAATGCATATGAGGTTGAGCTTCCAGATGGTATTCACATTTCTCCCATTTTCAACATTGCAGATTTGACAGAGTATCATGATGATGGTACTGATGAGGAGCTGGTTTTAGAGCCATGTCCAATTCCTGCTTCTAAGAAGGAGGAGATAGAAGACATTCTAGATCATCGTGTGGGTAGGAGTACCAGAAACAGGCAGTATGAAGAGTATTTGGTCAAATGGAAAGGACGACCGATCGAAGACTCAACTTGGATTTCAGCAGCTGAGGTTTCCCATTTGGGATTTCCTCTACCATCCATAAAGTGACAGGGTCACTTTTCAATCTACCCTGGGTGTCTGATGCAGGAGCATCCAGAGGTATAAGGGCAATCCTGTGTCACCCAAAAAAAAAATGTGCTTAGACTTAGTTTCTATTTTATGTCTTTGCATTTTTGGATACCCATTTGGCTCAAATAAAGGTTCCAACTCTCATAGTTCAACTATCAGTGCATTTAAAAATCCCGAAAAAATAGGAGCATGCAATTTGACCATCATTTTGGTGACCTAGAAGGTGTGACTTGGCCAGATGAATGTAATCGAGATTTAGAGCATTCCAGAAAAAGAATCAGGTCAAAAGGCCCCACGGTTTGAAAGTTATTGCAGTTTTTCGAGTTTTGGAGACCCCCTAAGAATGCTTCAGAGTCAGGTTTGGGGCATTAAATGACCTCGAAAAGGGTCGAAAAATGGGGGATGAGCAAAGCTGTCCATAGGGCTATAGAGCGCTTCGAGAGCTTTCCGAAAATGTAAACGGTTCGTCGATCGGAGTTACGGTTCAAAAGTTATGCCTCCCGAAAGTTCGGCTACCGTTTCTGGATTCTTCTAGAATTGCACCGACTTCTAACGCAGCTTCCGGAACCTTCTATTTTGTCGGTGGATGCCTACTAGCACTTTCTAGAATGTACTCCTAGTCCTTAACCCTCCAGGGTCTATTTAAGGAGATTTCTGGCATTGTAAAAGGCAGTTCGGATTGGAGCTTGGGAGGAGGTGCTAAAAGGAGAAATATTCTCCAGATTTATGCTATTGTAAGCCCGCAGGGCATGTTTTGAGTTTATTTTCTCTGCACTGTTTGTACCAGCTTATTTTCTCAGTTAATATATTTTCCCTTTCTATTGTGTCTATTCTAGTTGTTGGGTTGTGTCTTCATCAGGACTGATGAAGGTAGGCACTGATACCACTGATGAAGGGCCACACCACCCTTACCAAATCACAACAAGGAATGCAACAATTTGAATACAATTTTATTATACTTTAAAATCCAATAGCAATTACAATAACATTTCTCCAAGATCTCTTGAGATCTAATCCAAGCCTAAGCTAGTCCAGATCCACACTCTGGTAGAAACCTCTGAGATCTCAACTTGTGCTCGCAAGCCACCAAGCAACCTCCTTGTTTCTAAACTGCAGTCACTAGCTCTTCTCACAAACTCTATCCAAGATCCAAGTGTAAACTACCTCACATTCGGCGCTCTGTCTACACACTCACAACTCTACTACAATCCTGCTGTAAACTGCCTCACATTCGGCGCTCTGTCCACAGACTCAGGAAAACTCACTCTTCACTTCCTCCTTCTCTTTCACACCTTCCAAGCCTTCCAAGCTTTCCAAGCTTCACCTTCCACAACTTTCACGTTTCCAAGCTTTCCTTCCAAAGCTTCTACTTCCCAAGCTACTCCTTCTTAAGCTTCTCCTTCTCAAGCTTCCACTTCTCAAGCTTCTCCTTGAGCTTGATTAGAAATGTTCATATGCCTTGCTTAAATAGGCACTGACCACCCAATACATGACTTATCCACAACCTTCTAGAATTCCTCCACAACCTTCTACAACTTCCATAACCTTCTACAATATCCACAACTTTTTACAATATTCATAACTTTCTAGAATTCTACCCACACACCTTGATAAATGAAATGACAACCATTTATTTTTTTATTTTTTCTATTATGCCACCTATGCACCTCGAAAATAGAAATCCTCTTTTTCTTTCTTTTCTCTTTTTTCCTCTTTTTTAATTTTTTATTATTTCTCCTCTAATTTTCGTCACTTTCTCTCTCCTCCACAAAATTTTTTTTTTTCCAATAATTTTCCCATGCAAGATGCTCCTGCATCAGGGACCCTTCTCTAAGATATCGCTTAGGTTACCCATAACCCTATGGTAAGGTATATCTTGCTTTCTAGGCCATTTATGACTCTTCTAAAGACATTTTTACTTCCTACACCCTAGCTATCACACCTAAGTCAAATGACCCTTATTCCTACTTACAAAAGCTCTTTTGGAGAATAACACAACAAAAATGAAAGGTGATGGCCCTATATTTCAAGGTGCCCCTACACTATACTCCCCACCAAAGAAGTTAAGTCCCCTCTGGAGACAAAAGTTGGAGATCTATGCCTTTAAGCTTGAACTCATTCTCAGGAGTCTATGTAGCCTCTGAGTTTAGTTTTCTATGCCATTTGACAAGGTGCTCTTTGTATGTTCCATGTCTATTTTTTGTATCAATCTGAGAATAAAAAATCCTCTCTACTTGAAGCTTTGGCTTAGGAGGTAAAGCTATTGTTTGAGCATCCTTCTGAGCTTCCTCCACTTGTTGATCCACCTCAGTAAGAGGGCCTTTATACCTATTTAAGTTTTCCACATTGAAGATGGAGAGATAAGTAAGAGTACAAAGCGGCGTCACCTTTTAGGCTAACTTATTAGAACAATTGAATTTGAGCATTTTTATATAACAATCAAATTCATTCAAACATACATGATCTTGATAAATTTATTCTAGCTAAGTTATATATGGTCTCACACTTTTCCAATTGGAAATGTTTATTAAATGCATGTTTTATGCTAGTTAGTATCCAATTACCAAAGAAATAAAATTATTTTATAAAACTGACATTTTAATAACTCTTACTATTTTTTATGATATTTTTTAATAACATATAAACACCATTTTATAGAGCTCAAAGTCATGAATATTCTCATATATATTTCATAGTTTTTTAATTAGATATAGTATATTGTTAAAAGAAAAAACTTTCTACAAGTACATATTTTAACACTCAAGAAGATGTCAATTTTGAGAAAGAAAAAAATATTAAATCATATAAAAAAATATAAACATTATATGACGTTCTAGAAGAGAGAGTCATCTTCCAGAATCCATAATTTTTATTTTGGTTTGAATAGATTTATTTTGAAAAATGTGGTGGGAGATGAAAACTATTGATTTGAATAAGTTGGAATTTGAATCCTTATAAAAGAGAAAATATAGGTCTAAAAACATTTTTGATTTTTGATTTTTCTAGATACATATGTTAACTATAACACAATCTAAGATCAAAGTGATATAAGTTTATTTTCATGTCATTTTGTGGTGGGAACTAGACCCATAATTTCTAATGTTTCTCAGCAACTAAAAACTTATCTTTAAAAGATAGAAAAATATATCATTTCTTATACAAAATAATTATTAAAAAATATAATCCTAAACTTCATACATTTCTACACATTTCATTAGTTTACTTCATTTTCAAATTACAAATAATAATACCAGTTTTATGTCATTGAAGGTGAATAGTTATACTTTTGTTAGCCTTTTCCTTTGTAAAAGGGTGACACAGGTTTGTGCTTTTACACATAGCTAAATCATCTAGTAATATAATCTTGTAAGCATTCTACCCATATTTGGCCAGTATTGGACATGGGCCAATTCTTCTCATTTTGAGATTTGTATAAGTTTCCTTTTCCATTCTTTCTTTGTTAAGGTGAACCATGACTAAGTCCCCTACACCAAATTGGACTTCTCTCTTCTTGAGGTCAGCTTTATCCTTGATCTTCTTGGTGTTATCAATAAGGGGTTGTTTTACTTGCTCATGCACTTCTTTCATTGATTGACTGCAATCTTCAATGTAACCATTGTTAGGTACTTGTCTATCTAGGTTTCTCAACTGACATACACCCCTAGGATATATGCCATACACAATCTCAAAGGAAATCTTTCTTGTAGTTCTATTAATGCTATCACTATAAGAAAACTCTTCTTGATGAAAGACAGAATCCCATGTCAAACCATACTCCTTGGTTAAGCATCTTAGCAAGTTGTCAATTGTCCTGTTGACCACCTCAGTTTGACCATTAGTTTGAGGATGATAAAATGAACTAAAATAGAGATTGGTGCCTAACCTCTACCATAAGGATATCTAAAAATGTCCCATGAAATCACTATCACTGTAAAATACAATGCTAGTTGGAAAACCATGAATTCACACAACTTCCTTGAAAAAAAAAAGTAGGCAATATGGCTTGTATCATGAGTGACCTTCCATCGAATAAAATGACTGATTTTGCTAAATCTGTCCACTACTACATAGATGCTATCAAAACCACTGTTTTTTTAGGTAAACCAACCACAAAATCCATACTTATGCATTCCCATGGTCTGCTTGGTATTGGGAGAGGCTAATAAAATCTTGCATGTGTAGAAGTGCCCTTTTCTCTTTGACATATGATACCTTATTGAGCTGTCCCTTCTTGTGCTTTATGGTGAAGGTATAAGACTGTAGATACTCCACCCACTTGACATTTCTATGGCTTGGCTTGTCTTTAGAGTTTAAAAAACTCAAAGCTTGGTTATCTATGAACACTAAAAACTCCTTGGGTAATAGATAATGCCTCCACCTTGTAAGGAATTGAACAAGTGCATAGAGTTCAAAATCATAGGAAGAGTACTTTTGTTTTGTTGCATTTAGCTTTTCACTAAAGAAAGCCACCAGTCTATTGCTTTGGTTTAAGACTCCTCCCCTTGCTATATTACTTGAATGACATTCTATAACAAAAGGTTAATTGAAAGTAGGAAACTTAAGAATAGGCTTAGTAGTTACCTCCTTCTTTAATGTTTGAAATCCCTTGTTTGCTATTGGTGTCCACACAAACTTAGTCTTTATTCCACTTTTAATAGTATCCATCATGGGAGCACATCTCCCACTAAAGTCCCTGACGAACTTCTAATAATATTGAGCTAGGCCATGGAAACTCCTCACTTCACTAGCATTCTTAGGAGATAGCCAACTCAATATTGCTACAACTTTGTCTTCATCCATTTTCAGATCTCCTTGTGAAAGAACAAAGCCTAAATAGACTAGTTCCTGCTTCATGAAATCACACTTGTCTAGATTGATGGTTAAGTATTCTTCTTTCAATTTAGACAATACAATCCTAATATGTTCTAAGTGTTCCTCTTTAATCATGTTTAAAATTAGTATATCATCTAAATAGACTACCACAAACTTACCTACGAAGTCTTTGAACACCTCATTCATGAGCCTCGTGAATGTACTTGGAGCATTAGAAAGGCCAAATGGAACAAGTAGCCATTCATAGAGTCCTTCGGTGGTTTTAAAGGCTGTCTTCCATTCATCTCCCTCTTTTATTCTAATCTTATGATAACCACTCTAAATTTCTATCTTGATGTAGTACTTTTCCCTTCCTAAGCAATCCATTAAGTCCCTAATCCTAGGTATGGGAAACCTATACCAAATTATGATCTTGTTTATGGCTCTGGAATCTGTGCATAATATCCATGTTCTTCCTTTCTTAGGTGCCAAAATAGTAGGTACAACACATGGACTAATGATTTTCCTTATCAACCCTTGATCCATTAACTCTTGTACTTGGTTTGTAACTTCTCTATTCTTCTCAGGAGTTAGCTTGTAAAGTACTTTTTTTGGAAGAGATGTTCCTGGAACCAAGTCAATTTGATGGTTGATTGTTATTTTAGGTGGTAGTACTACTAGTGTAATGTTTGATATAATGTCCTTAAAGTCATCAAGAATCTTCTACACTTCATGTGGTATTGCCTCCTTAGCTTCTCCTTCTTCCTTGGGTTTTACCAAAATGGCATAATGCACTCCCTCTTCTTTGTCAATAGCCTTCATGAACTCTTTCCCCTTCAATAGAAGCACATTAGGTCCACTTCCTTGGTTTTCAAATTCTAGTAATGATTAAAATTTATAACTTACCCCATCCTTCTTGAAGGTCTATGAGTTAAGCTCACCACTATGTATGGCTTTCCTATCAAATTGCCATGGTCTACCTAGTAATAGGTGATAGGCATCCATGGAAAAAAAATCACATAGAATCTTGTCTTTATATCCTCCTATGTTGAACTCAATCCATGCTTTCTCATTTACCAAAACATGTTTTTCCTTGTTTAACTAGGTGACCTTGTAGGGAGTGCTATGAGGTATTTTTGGAATCTTGAGCTTAGCTATGACTTCCTCTAAAATGATCTTATCAATAGACCCCGAGTCTATGATAACTTTGCATACCTTTCACATAATCTTGTATCTCACTCTAAAGAGTGATCTTTGCTTTGGCTCTCCTTTGACTTGTTCTTTACTCAGGATCCTCTTTATCATCAAGTTCTCCCCACTTTCAAAATCCAACTGGATATTAGGTGACTTCACACTTGAAGCATCTTCATGGTTGTAAGCTATCTTCTTTTCTCCTTGTGATGTTGATCCCTTTTTAGGAAACCTATAGGAAAGATTCCCAAGTTTCTAACAATGGTAACATTTCATTGTAGCAAAGTAGGATGGTCCCCTTCCTCTTGGTGACCTACCTTAGCCTCTACCTCTACTTGAACCACCACTTTGACTAGTTTCTCCACTTTGTTCAGTCAGCTTGGACTCACCTTGAGATCTTCCTTCATTGCTCCAACCTCCATAGCTTCCTCCTTGTCCTCTACCATTTATACCTCTTCCTCTATTCTTTGAGGTGTGATCTTTCTTTCTTTTTCCTTTCTCTTCCACCTTTAAAGCCATATAATAGAATTGGTGGACTATTTTAGGAGTGACAAGGCTCATGTCTTCTTGGATAGACCACTTGAGTCCATTCAAATATCTTGCCAGTTTGATGTTTTTATCTTCTACTACCTTGGACCTCAAGTATAACTTTTGGAACTCTTTAGTATAAGAGTGCACATCCATGTCTTTTTTCCTTAGATTTGGTCTCCTCCTATGTAGTATTTCATAATCTTCAAGAATGTAGGCTTGTCTAATTTTAGCCATCATTCCTTTCCAAGTGACAATGGGAATTTTTCCTTCTTTTTCCTCTTTGTTTGAAAAAACTTCCACCAGGTTAGAGTTGTACCTCTTAACCTTGATTTTTCCACCTTGACTTTTTGAGCATCAGAGACACCATTGCATTCAAAATGGTTTTCCATTCCTTCAATCCATATTATGATGAGGTCTGGATCCATCTTTCCACTGAATAAAGGAATGCCTTCCAAGGCTTTACTATTTATTGCCTTTATTGCCTTCAAGAAAGGCTCTTCTAGGAAAATAGGGTCTAGTGTTGGAGTTTCTTCTTCCAACTCATTCTCTTTCTTTTTGGCTCCTCTTCTTTCTACTCTATCTTGTTCTTGACTTTATTAGTTGTGTCTTGGACCTTTCTCAATAACTATTCAAGTTGTGACAATCTTTCTCTCAAAGACCTATTGTCTTCCTCTTGCTCTTCTAATTTATTCTCTTGTTTTTCGACCTTCTTGGCCAATTCAGCATTGGTCACCATTATTCTAGAACCACCGGATTCACTACGTGATAGTATTCACCATTCTTTGCCCTTTCTTTTTCCCACACCTTTTGCATTCTCTGAGACCACTTGATAGGGAGAAGTAGGGATGAACCAATCACGGATTCATGCTTCTTGTCTACATTTGAGACTTAGGGTGTCTTGCAAGACCCCCACATGGACATATAAGATCTTTTTCAAGCTAAGATCCCCCAATCTAAAACATTACTCCACTAACTTAAACAATTTCCACTTCTTATTGTCTACCATACTCTCATACTGGATGAAGAGCATTCAATTTTTTTTAACAAAATTAGGTCTATTTGACCATTCTTCTCAACCACTTGCAAGATCATGGAATGAGTCTCAACACCTTTCAATGTACTCCTTTTGCATCTTAAAACATCTCTTTGTGTTTAAGTTTCTACCTGATTTCACCCTTTTTTCCCCAAAATAGGGTTATAAGGAAGAGCCCCAATTAGCCCTATTTCACCTACAAAATAGGGATTTTCTCACTTTTCTTCCACTAAACCTTCCAAGGTTTCTTCATGGACCTCTATTAATTTTGTGAGGGCTCTGAGATTTTGTATGTTTTAGATCCTAGAATGGTCATACAGTGCCAGTGCTAAAATGAAGGTTTTTTTCAGAGTTTACTAGGCCAAATTGTTGTTTGGTCATATTAGGTGCCAAGATGGATTGGTGGAACCTTCTCCTTGCATCAAATGGGTCTCCTAACACTCCTTTGCAATATCCATATTCAAAATTCAAAATTTCTCCATCACACTGCAAGAAACAAGCTCTAAAACAACACTATTTGGTGGTCTCAAATTGGTTTCGACAATTCAATGTCAACACACTTAATCAATTCTCAAGATGATGACAAGTATAATATAGATGCTGAGCTATAGTGTTTTTCGAGCCAAAAAATCAATAGGTGCCGAGTAAACTTCAGGTGCCAAGTAAAGTTCAAGTGCCGAGTGATAAGTGATGCCGAGTCATTATAGGTGTTGAGAAAAGTATAGATGCTGAGAAAAATAGAATTACTATAGGAGCCGAGTGGGATAGAATTCCTATATGTCTCAAGCATCAGGGTAAGTGCACCAAGTTTTGGTGCCAAAAAGGTGACACATTTTTTTTTTTTTTTTTTTGCAATTTTTAATAGCATGTATGCACTATAGCATGCACACTCTTTGTAAAAAGTCAAAATATTATAAATGGGTTGCATACCCATAGCCCATTCATTTCTTTCCTATTTTCTAGTATTCCCTCCTCATAGTGCATACATGGATTGAGAGAATATGACATTTTTGCCACCCACCTTGCTAATATGTCTCCTCATCATAAAAGTTTGAGATCACGAGCACACCATATGTTATCAAACTTTCTTTTTGCATATTGTTTTGTAGGTTTTTTTCAATTTTAAAATTTTTTATGTATTTATTTAGATTTCAATTAATTTCTTATCAAGAAATGTCAATAATGAACTAGAAAATCCCCATGAAGGTCAAAACAAAAACCCTCCACAAGAAGAACAACAAATTCCGCAACCTAAACCAATTGCAAGACCTCCTCCTAGTACACAAGAAAATATAATAAATGAAATAGAAAGAGGCAAAATTGAATTAGGACTCATTGGTCGGTTGAAAGAATGTGGACAAACTAATCTAATGAGAGCTCAATTGGCATGGTCTCTCGAATCCATTAAGACCCACATATCTTCTATTAGTAGTCAGTTAGATGTTTGGCAGGTTAAGAGGGAAGAACAAAAAATATATTATGCAAATAAATTATCATATCAAGATGTTAAAAAAAAGATATACCAAAAGTTAGAATATGCACATTATTTAGAAAACTTGGTGAACAAGATACTGTTAGAGAGGGTACTAAATGGTTCCCCATCCATTGGTGCATACACAACGCTATTAGAAATAATTTTTGAGATAGATGGTGGATGGTTTTTGATGCCCCTTGCAATAATCATGAAGTCCCCATGTATTTCTTAAGGAAATCATATTGTGATTTTGTCCTTGGGGAGATCTCCAATTATTTTGATGTATTAGACTCTCAAGGTAGAGATGGGGGGTCATCATTTGAGAGGCTAGGGGCATGTCATGACCCTAATGTAGTTAGGGAACCTATGGTCAAGCCATAGGGTGAGCATGTGACTATTCCTTCAGTTGTGAAGGAACACGTAGAGGCCAACACTCTAGGGACTATTAGAGCTTTGATGCAAACCCTCATTCATTGCATGAGTCCATTAGTTGAGAAGGAGCCTTTTTCATGTTGCGATCACATGTGTACATCATGCAAATCCTTATGCACATTCGGTAGTCATGTTGAAGATGGTGCAGATGATGAGCTAGTGACTGATCGATTCCTGAATGAGATATTTGGCATTGACACACAGGTAAATTAAAATTATAATAAACTAATTTGATCACATTTCATATGTATAGTGAATGACTAATTAATTAGCATGTATTGACATTGTTCAAAATTTAGGGTCAGAGTGTTCGCAGCCCTAGTAGTGATCCCCCAACCCCATTTTTCATCCCCTTGATGAGTACAAAGGTATGCATCGATTTAATCATTTAACTGAATACATATTTTTAGTAAGTAATCATATGAAGGATTGATAAAAAAAATTATTTATGTCCATCAATTCTCTATAGGATCATTGACATTCACTATAGACTCCAACCCTAGATGCAACACGAGTTTTATAGAGGTACATTTGTTTCATGTTAATTTAATTCATTTTATTATTATTTTTTCATGTTGCATGTTACATTTAATGTTTATTGCATGACATGAAACTCTTGACATTAGAGACTTCTCCTCATCTTCGATAGCCTGTTGATCATGGAGTGGTTGTAGCTATGGCTAGTTCATAGCCATTGACTAAGGTATGAAGGAATTTTCTTGGTTTTAGTTATTATTTATAATAGTTAGTATCAAAATTTCTAATTTTATTTATAGGTGATTATATTGATTCAATTTTTGTAGGGTCTTGTCAAACCTAATCATCCACGAGCCTTCGAGGTGGACTTGTAGAGTGACTATATGATGGCGGTAAGAAAATAATTAATTTTTTGTGTACATATATTTGATTTCAATGTATAATAATTATTGATTCATATCTACTTTATTTGTATCAGCTTGAGTTAGAGAGGAGCCTCAACAAGAGGACAAGAGAGTGTGTTAGGAAGACCCCATCATTGCCATCGTCTCCCTCCACATGATGACCAAAGGCCTCTAGAGATTTGTTTCCTTCCCCTCATGGGAAGGAGAAGATATAGTTGATAGACATGTACATGTATAGGGATCAGCAAACATATATGTTGGATTTTATGTTAGTGGACATATTCGATATACATTTGATGTATATATGATATTTTATATTTGATGTATGACGTTTATTTGATGCATGACATTATTAGACTTATGACATTATTGTTTAATATATGATATGTTTTTTCATGTACAACATTAATTTTTATCATAATATATTATGTGTTTGGTAATGTACATGACATTATTGGTTATCATTTTATATTATATGTTTGTTCATGTATGAAATTAAATTAGATATGTTTGTGTATGATATTAAATTAGATATGTTCATGTATGACATTAAATTCAATACCTAATCAGTTCAAAACTTTGATAGAATATTGATTAACAATAAACTTTATCACTATTTAAGCATAAGTTTATCATTTCCAATAGATCATCGTCATATGATTTATGATCTTGTTCATGTTTAGAGTTTTCCTTCTCTATCATTTGTTTATCAAGCTTAAGTCAATACCTAATCAATTTGAATTTTTTATACAATATTGATCAGCAATAAACTTTATTAGTGTTAAAGCCAAAAATTTATCATTTGCAATTTATGTCATTGCCATATCGATTTATGATCTTCTTGTTCATCTTTAAAGCCAACCTTCTATGTTATGCATCTAAACATTTATCATAAATTATTATTACAAACATATAAAAAATCTGAAACTGAAAACAATACATTACATTAATTCCAAGGTTTAGTTATGATGTCGAGCCTAATAGGATTCTCAAGGTTTAGTTATGATGTAGAGCCTAATAGAATTCTCAAGGTTTCATTAATTCCATATGTTAGATCTGCCATTGTAGAATACCAATTGTAATGGGCACTCACATGTATTCCAATGCATATATTTCCTTATATGCACAATTGGTCAATGTTGTACCTTATAGAAGATAGAATTTTATAGGTGGAATTACTCAATCTTGTACTACATTAGATAAGATGTTCACAATTATGCATAATGTTTAGCTCTAGAATAGTTTATAAGAGCGTTTCAAGGTTGGGAACCACTTCAACATCCTTTGCATGGCTTAGAGGTAATGTCATTGTGGAAAAGGCTTATGCAACGGAATGAGCCTTGTGATTTTGGCATTTACATAGAAGAAGAACTTGCTTCTTCAAATCCTTACACTCAACTCTTCATTGAAGTTAATCTTATAGTACTAAGAATAGTTGCTACAAATTCTTGGGACCCAAGGGACCTTGAACCTATGCTAAATTTTCTAAAGGCATAGGAGAAGTTACTACATGCTTCAGTACTTCATAACATTATGAATCATATAGTGACACCCAAATTAATAACAACAGTAGATACTTGGGATCCTTGTAGGGAGACTATGCCAATACATGCATGGTTGCATCCTTGGCTTCCATTTTTGGGCCAACATATGGAGCCTTTATATCCAACCATTTATTATAAGTTGGGGAATTTACATGTAGGTTTCTTATGGCTCATTAAGTGTGTAGTGCCTCTCCCATTTGACTTCCGTAAGTCATCCTAAAGGATGCAACCTTGTTGATCTTTTGTTGTGATGGATCATGATTGTGACCATGAGTGGTCTACACCATCGAGGTGTTTGGATATATGTTTCTATATTAGTTTCTTTGATTATGCTTTTGACTGACCTGTGAGATTATGATATGTTTTATGGTTCACTGAGGTTTGTACTAATGCTTACCAGGATCAATGTGGTATCATGAGGTTGTTCCTTGATTACCTTGAGATGTGTGCAGAGATTGCACTATGTACTATTACCATGCTACACTGGACTAGGTTCCTATAGCAGTGGGTAGTCATGTTTATGACTATGTTTGATTATATCATTTAAGTGCCTTTAAGTGTTGTTTAAACAATCATTATTAAATTCTTAAGTAATTAGAAATGGATTGTCCATGTTGGATTATTTGGTTATGTGCTATGGACATTTACCTTGTTATATTTTGATCTGAAAGATATCTGTTACTTATGTGATGTTTTATATTTAAGAGGACCTGAGGGTCAGATGTTATACCTTGATTTTAGTATCATAGATTTTAGACTGCTATGTTTTTCAGTTGATCATATTGCATGATAATGCCATTTTGAGATGATAGTGTGTTTTTATGATGAGATCTCGTTGTCTGGTATTTGGAGATACCTTTGTTTATGTTAGTTATGGATTTATTGCTATGGTTATTTACTTCATTCCTACGTTGTTATGCTTTATGCGAACATGAGTGATGTAAATAGATTATTTTAATATAATTAAATAAATGGTTAAATTAGGTGATTTAATGAATTTATTACTTTGGCTATGTTATTATATGCAATTGCACTTGATCGTGTTGTTTAGTGTGTAGGATTTATATCCTTGGTAGTGGCACATGGAGTTAGTGATTCAACCATTCATATTTTACCAATGTCGTCCTTGTATGGTTGACACATCCTTATTTTAATTATTTTATTAAACCTTTCAGTGATTATTAAATCCGAACTCATTTGCATTATGTGATTAGGCTAGTAAGCATGTCTGTACATTTAGAAGTTCACATTGTAACGAAAGTTGTTAAGGCAATTTTTGTGTTTTTGGGTTTTCAAGCTTTTTAATTGATTTATTTTAATTTTTGGTAGCTTTGCCATAGTTGAATTCCTATTTATAAGAATAGCCTATTTTCATTTGGGTTGATTCGAGGTTTAACTAGATTGGTTAGTTAATTTCCCTAATCAATTATTCACTTGAAAAGTGAATAAATATCCAAAAGGAATTTAATTCCTCGCTTCTCACTTTTGAATTAGAAAGTTGGAGAGTAAAACCCAAAGTCCTCTTCATGAGGATTTATTGTCTTGTTCGTTGTGGGAGCTACAAGCATGGGATTGTTGTGAGGTTGAGCTCATTGGATATAGCTTAGGAAAACCTTGGATTGCCACAATTTTTAGCTGCTTCTATGGGGTATTTATTTTATGGTTCAGATTCCCATTTTTCCTTTTGGTTGTGAGGTAGGACTTTCCTATTTTATTGTTTTTGCTCTGTTTCTACTTCTATTTTTGGTAGCTATTTGTTTGGAGGTTGAGAACTAGTGTTCCCCTTTGTTTCTGTATGCTACTTCTAATTGGTTGGGTAGGTATGAACATTTTCTTGTTTTTCAAGATGAGGGTTTGGGGTTTTGTGCCATTATGTTGGCTATTTTTGCATACAGTGTTTGAACTCGATTATTTTTAGATTTTTGAGGTTTTTGTGCCCAAAGGCCAAATGGGTTTTAATTTTGACGTTTTCCAAAATTTTGGAGTTTTTACCTCATTTTGCGTGCTACCCTATTTTCTTGAGTTTCCTTAGCACAATGTGGGTCATGGACCTTGATGATCTATTTGGATATCAATCAGACCACTATTGCAATTTTATGTTGCATTGGGGTGTGTGTCACATTCGTACTCCTAACATTGTGGTTGGTTGAGTGATTTTATAACTAGTTTTATGGTTTCTTTTGGACCTTTGTTATTGTTCCATGAACACTAAGATTCGTGTAGAATCTATGCTCCTAGATTGAGGTTGGTTGAGCGAGTTCATGATGTTTGGTCTTGTTGCATCATTCAAATTCATGTGGAATCCATACTCTTGGATTGAGGCCGGTTGAGTTATTTCATGATGGATGGTTTTATATGCTTTGGGATTCGTGTAGAATCCATCCTTCCTCTATTTCTTTCAGTTGGGTGTTATCCTTTGCATTGTGTTCTTATCCTATCCTTGTGTTTTGATCTTCATGATAGTGTTGCGCCACACACGAGTACGTGCACGTACATTTGTCAGGTGACTTGCAAGGCTCAATTTTTTGTGGTACTTTTGAAAGTTATGATCACTGGGGTTGGGATGGGAGTATGCTTGCCCATGGGAAATTATCATAGGATGAGCATGGGTAGGGTAGGGTAGCATATGGAGGGGGCTTCTATCTTGCAACTTGGTGACCTCAGTCCTATAGGGTTGGCAAAGGAAGTTTTAATCAAGTGATAATTAAAGAAAATGTGTGAATGGTAATAAAACTTAAGATAATGAAAAAGTTCTATGCATTATCCTTCAAGGGAGTACTCTGAGTGAGTGTCCACATTCATGTGATGGCCTCCAAGGGAGTACCTTGAGAGTGTTTCCACATGTGATCCGAGCTTGGGCTTTTGGATGCCAAGTGACTCTCCATGATGTTAGCCCCTACTTAGTAGCCTATTGAGTGTCTAACCAGGACCTGTACTCCTTGCATTGTCTTAATTTTTTGGTTTCATCCATCATACTATCTGGCATGAGTGTTAGCCATGGATGTTGTTTTTGTGTGTTTGTGGTTGGATCTTTCTCTCCATCATCACGGTAGGTGTGGACCTATGGGTGCCACGTGGTTGGGAGGCGTAGCTACCTTCACCATTGCTAGGGACTGATGTACATAGATGGTCTCTTATCCTAGTGTGACCGTTATTGGATGTTTTCACTTGATGCTTCAAGTTTTAGAGTATGCTTTCTTGTGATTTATGCTTTCATTGGAATGCTTGGATATCATATTTAGCTGATGTTAGTTTATTTGATGTATTCTCATATTATGATGTTTAGCATATGACTAGATGATGTGAATTGTTGTATTGGATTATCTATTGCTTATTGTTTAGCATGTTAGATCTCCTTATTATGTTGATTAGCATGTGATAGGTTATGTTACCTACTTGCAAGTTTATCTTTTATTGTACTACTAGCATGTTAGATTTCCTTATGCTTTTGGTTATTAGCATGTTTAGTACTAATGTCCCTATTATGACAGTACTAACGATTTGATCAATGGCTTGGGATGTTACGCACGGGGGATGGCTAGGGACCATGATGGTCTTATGATGCTATTGATGGTTGGTAGGAACCGCATACTTAGTTTGGTTGTTTAGTTATTGTGATATTATCTCTATACATTACAATATTGCTTATGTTCTCTATGATGTTTATTTCAGTTCATTTTGGTATTTTTATGTTTTAGATGGATAGATGTTCCTCCTTCTTGTTTCCTTGGCATCTTGTTGTTTATGCACTCGAGTGTTCGCTCCTCGATCTATGAACTCAATTTTTCTCTATTTTTCCCCTTTTGTGTTTCCTTCAAGTGTTTTTGTGTTTCTATGGGTGACATTTTATCAGCATGGTGCAACATAAAAATATATTGCATGCCCATAGAAACTGTCATACGATGCTGGAAAGTATCACACACCTCTTGGAGAAATGTTGTGCGATACCCTGAAAGTATCACCCGCCCTTGAGAAAAGTATTGCTCAAACTCTGAAAGTGTCACCCTCCTTTGTAAGAAATTTCATGCAATACTTTTTAGTGATGTATTAAAGTATCCCATAGGTTTTGTAAAAACCTACGTGGGCTAGCAACGAGCACTTTTCAACTTGATCCGAACTCTTTGAGAGTTGTTTTGGATACTCTTATCTATGTTCTTTAACCTTGTGGAGTTGCTTTATTTATTTCTACTGTGCATGTTTTTGTAGTCTATCTCTTGGGGTTTAAAAAATATTATTTGAGTATAAGTTGATGTATATTTAATTCCTTATACTTAAGTTATATTTTAATATATGTGATGAATCTTTTGAGACAGGTTTCAGACCTCTCGGAGATAAGATAAAGATTCTAGGAAATTTCAGGGCTTTAGAGATCCAGACTTAGCCAATTTTCAAGGCTTCAGGATTTTAGACTTAGCCAAATTTTAGGATTCTACATTCTACCTTAGTTTGGTGTTTTTTTGATGTGTGGTCATTTCTTCAAGCTCTCATCTTTTGAATGGTCATTGTTGGCTTTTGTTTGCATGTGTTAGTTTGGTAGTGGCATTTGGAGATCTGTTGGTTGCCAATATTGTGGTGAAGTCCTCCATTGCAATCTTTGTGATCCCTCTATGATGTCATGTGCATTCATACTTGTTAAATTAAAACTATCTTGGCTTGTATTGAATCCTTGTTCCAAGGATCTCTGAGCGGGGCATTACAAAGTGTATCACTTCTTGAGATTTTACTTCAACCCAAGATCACGTCATCTTTTCCATATTTTTCCTTATTTATGAGTTGGGGATGGGAGTGTCAATAATGTCATAAAGTCCTCCAAAAGTATCCCCAACAAACTTTTAACTAGGTTGGTCTCATTTAATGGCTATCGATAAACTATTGAAAGCTCAACATGAATCTATTAACCAATCCAAATGAATTTGACAAAATAAATATATATAACACTTTCTTATGATTATAAAATGATTAAAATTACACACAAGTTTTTTTTTTAGTTTTATTCTATTTAGTATTGATACTAACTTTTTGTACATTATTTCCAGTGAAACAAATAATAAAGCAATCAATTCAACAATATGTGATTTCTAAAACAACTTCTTAGGATGAAACATTGAAGAAAATAATTTCTTATTGTTAAAAAACTAATATATAAAATTTATATGGTAGGTCTAGTCATCAATAGTTTTTCATCATTTTCTTAAGAATTGTAAAGTGTTTATATGTGTTGCCAAATGTTAAGAATTACCTTTGAAAAAGTTAACCACAATTCAAATGTGCTACAAAATCAATAGAAACAAATGAAATCAATTTTGAACTACTTAAAGGCAAGACAGAGAAATTTAACTTATAATTCCCTATATAAATGAAAAGAGCTATTATCATTCATTCATTATGTTTGGGTATATCAAAATATTATCCTAGAAACAACAATATGATCCATCCCATAGCAACTTGTGGACTCAGACTTGTTGCAATTAAGGAGGAGAAGAACTTTGAAGAGGAATACTTTTATGGCATCATGTTGAGACAATTATGATGCAACTAATTCCTAGTTCTTTAAATCTAGACTATCTTGGCATTTCACCTATGCTAAATAAAACCTGCCTTTAGCCCTAATGTGAGTGGAATTGATGACATTAAATTTTTTATGAGAATTGGACAAACGTGCTCCCAAAAAATTCCCCAACTTCCACCCCAAAATTGGATGAATATTTTTAATGCTACACTTATGTTGATCCTAACACTTTGAAAAATAGGGTGTACGTAATAAGATTCTCAAGATTTAATGAAACATTAATGAAGCAATAATCTAACCACTACAAAGGTTTAAAAAGTTGTTTGTCAAACTCATTATTGTTGCCTTGAATATTTTCCTTTGATCTCATTCCTTTGTAATGCCCTTACCTTATGCATTGATTATCATTAACGTTGTCTCTATAGTGATGCAAAATAGTGATGTATTGATTATTCCTTTGTAAACCCTCATAATGATGCAAAATAGTGATCTCTATCATTCTTTTGATAGTTTTGACACAATCTTATAAACCCATGGCACATTAGAATATGTGCCATATTAAACCTACCTCTAATAAACCCTTAAGATCACGAGTTATGAGGAGGAGGAAAAGTTATGAGCCCTTTATAATATTATCCTTCTACACATCACACCTTGTTTTCTCCATGATATTTTCAATGTGGGGGAGATAAATAGAAACTTATGAACTCTTGTAAACCCTTAATGTGTCATTATCTTTGTTAGGGACATTTTGGTTCAACATGCCTAAGAATGTTCAAGTGCTCAATGGGATGGGAAGAGGTTGGGGCTAGTGTTTACCTAGCCACCTAGAGCTAATGGAATAGATAGTTCAATCCTAAGAGGAAAGGTGAGAGAGATTTGGCAGTTGGCAACTTTGTACTGGCCAACACTACAAATTTTAGCATCACCTGAGATGGCATTGCAAAATCAAAACGGAGTAAGATGTCCAAAAAGAGAGAGATGTTACTGTAGGTCTCTACAACATGGTCCTATAGGAGCTAAAATTGCATCCATACCTCTCATGAGCTCTAAAATATGCCCCAGCAAAGATTGTTTCCCTTCGGCATTTAGTGACCCTTAGGGACATTTCAGTTCAGCATGCCCGAGAATGTTCAAGTGTTGAATGGTATGGGACAAGGTTGGTGATAGGGTTTACTCAACCACATGGAGGTAACAAAGAAGATAGTTTGATCCCACGATGAAAGGTGAGAGAAATTTGGTAGTTAGCAACTTTGTACTGGCCAACACTACAAGTTTTAGCATTACCTGAGATGGCATCGTAAAATCAAAATGAGTATGATCTCCAAAAAGTGAGAGAGGTTATTGTAGGTATTTACAACACAGTCCTATAGGAATTGAAATCAGATTCATATCTCACACAAGCTCCAAGATATGCCCCATCAAAGATTGCATCTCTATGGCATTTAGTGACCCTTAAGGATGTTCTGGTTTGGCATGCCTGAGAACATTCAAGCACTGAATAGGATGGGATGAGGTTGGGGATAGGGTTTACCTAGCCACTCAAAGGCAACAAAGTAGGCAGTTTGATCCCATGACAAAAGGTGAGAGACATTTGGCAGTTGCCAACTTTGTACTGGCCAACACTACAAGTTTCAGCATCACCTAAGATGGCATTGCAAAATCAAAATAGAATATGATCTCTAAAATGTGAGAGAGGTTATTATAGATATTTTCAAAATGATCCTATAGGAACTAGAATCACATCCATACCTCACATGAGCTTCGAGATATGCCTCGTCAAAGATTGCAACCCTATGGCATTTAGTGACTCTTAAGGATGTTTTGATTCAGCATGCCCCAGAACATTCAAGCGTTGAACAAGATAGGATGAGGTTGGGGATAGGGTTTACCCAGCTACCTGAAGCTAATAGAGTAGATAGTTTGATCCCACAATGAAAGGTGAGAGAGATTTGGCATTTGGCAACTTTGTACTAGCCAACACTACAAGTTTTAGCATCACCTGAGATGGCGTTTCAAAATCAAAATGGTGTATGATATCCAAAAATTGAGAGAGGCTATTTTAAGTCTCTGCAACATGGTCCTAAAGGAACTAGAATTATGTATCCATACCTCACACGAGCTCTGAGATATGCCCCATCAAAGATCACAACCCTATGGCATTTAGTGATCCTTAGGGACATTCTGGTTCAATGTGCCCAAGAATGTTTGTGTGCTAAATCAGATGGGAAAAGGTTAGGGATAGGGTTTGTTGGCACTCAAAATTGTAGCCCAAATTTTGAGCACCATTGAGAAAACTAAGCCTTATGAGTGCTTTTAATGCATATGTACCTAGCTATACCTTTGAGCCCCATGAGGTGTTTAATGTTTCTAACACCATGCATTCAACCTATCTAAGCATTCCGTAAAGTTAAATTGATTTTTTGAGCCATTTTGTGAAGTCCTATTTTACGCAAATTCCAAATTTGCATTTTCACCTATGTCAAATAGTGACAGGAGGCTATGTTTGCAAGTTAATATCTTGCACCCAGAAATGTTTCATGACTTGTCACTTTGGGAGTATTTAACATCCATACCTAAGAGTCTATGTTTCAAATTTTGAGTTTTTTCAAATCCGTTTGAATAGGTTTTGAAACCCTCAAAGTTGGTTAGTTATCAATGTCATGCTAATATGAAATGTTCAGAATTTTGGGAAGCCCTGTTTGACGAGTTATAATTTTTACCCAATTGACTAAAATGCTAAATCTCCTTTTGTGTTGCATTGTAGATGTCAGAGACTTGTTATTTTTCAAGTTTCAGCTCATGACAAATCTATTTGATCAATTTTCAAACGTGATTCCAAATAGAATTTCTATCTTTTTACTGGTGTTAGCAAATATAGATTGTTTGGTACCCTTGTTCAGGATGTTATAACTCCTAACTCGTGATAGGTTAAATTAGATGGATTTTACCTCTATTTTTTATTTCAAAAATACTTCAAGTGTGCTAGTTTTTAGGTCTTGACAAATCCGTCTACACACTTTCTCAAGTCTATTCCATTTGCAAAAAATGATTTTTGTCAAATGTTTCCAATCTAAAAATTTTGAGTAGCCCACTTTGGCCATTTTCCATGTGCATCCTATTATTCATCATGAGCCCAAATCGCAAATCCATACTCTCCTTCTGATAGTGAACTAATGTCCTAGTTTTCGAGCCCCCAACTGTTAGTTTACCTAGTTTTTGAAGCCAAATACGTATGTAATTTATGGTTTTCTGAGATGTTTTCTTGCAGGTAGTTTTGAGAGGTCAAATTTGATGGTCAATATCTTTTAACCCCAAATTCATCATGAGACAAGATTTGACATGATGCAAGAATGGAGAAAAAAGAGTTCATGTGTTAGTTTTCAAAGCTCGATCAAGTGTTCTGGTTAGTTTTTAAGGCCGATCAATGGACCTCCTAGCACAAATTTGACAGTTGGTAGAAAGTGATAAAATAAGTTTTTCATGATCAGTCAGTGATCAAATTTGATTCTAATTAGTTTGAGATGATCAATGGGTTAGTTTGCAAGTTTAGTTGTTCGGAAGCAAATTTTTTTTTAGCCGAACCCACTTTGGGGCCCGAATAATTCCATTAAATTAGTGAAGTGTCATGGGGACTAAATTGTTTTGATTATAAAGTTGAAATTAAAATGTTATAAAAGGGAGAACTAAAAGAAGATCCTTTGTTTGGCTTTTCTTTCATGAATTTGAGACTAGGATATGGAGAATTCATAGGAGTCTACCCAAGTGAATGCCATGAGCTTGATATCTTCCTATTTTCAGTAAGCATGGTCACTCAACATGCATGTGAGAGAAGTTTGCAATGTCAAGTTCTGTTAAAAGGAGAAATCTCCATAGTGGAAAGGCAAATGAGGGGTAGCCCACATATATGGAGGTAGAGATCTTTACTTTCAGTTTGACACCCAAAGAAAAATAGGGTCACTCATGACTTCTAATGGATGATGTACCCATGTTTTAGAGATGGCAACCAATGTTCAAAGTCAACATGTCATTCCCAACGGCCAAAGGTAGAGAGAAAACCAATAAGATGAATGAAACTATGAGTAGAGAAAATAGAGGAAGGCACATTAAAAGCTTCCCACGTAGAAGAGGAAATCCTCTAAAGATTGTGTAGAAAGCCAGCTACACTTAAGGAAATGCGTGAAACATCTAGCAAGCAACAAGAAGACTAGGTTGTAGGGGAAGATTGAGTGTAAAGGGGAGATATCCATGCTAGAATTAAAAGTCAAAAGACACAAATCTTCATGCAAAACAAGGTTGGAAACCATGTCCAAGCTAGAACTGGAGAGGGCAGTTGGCAGGCCATAGCTTACAAAGAGCTGGGAAAACTTATGAAATGTCCAAGACCACACCCATGACATGAAGATCCTAGAGAGGCAGGAGAAAATATCACTAAAGTTCAATTTTTCCCTTTTAATCCTATTGATAAATGAATAGCCATTACCTTTATTGAACCTAATGGAACATTGCATCGTGCCAAAAAGGAGTTCTCACACAATAAAGAGAAGCAACGCTACTCAGTATGAAGAGTTCATAGGATATGAAAAAAAATGCTAGTGAAGAGACAAAGAGGAGCCACACATAATAAAAGAAGTTCCATGCATAAATGGAAAAATATGCAGCCACCAAGTAGCATAAGCAGCCACTGACTATAGAGGAAGTTACAATTGCAAGGCTCAAGAGGGGTTTATTTGCATTTAATACTCACCTTGCTACAAGCACCTACCTTGTTGGACATTTTAGAACCCTGGTAGACATTCTTATGGCTTGCAATTTATACTAGGGATTTAGTCATTCTATGACAAAGGATTTCACTAAGAAGTTTCCTCACATTGAAAGGTATTTTTTGGACCATGGTCAATCAACCAAATTTCAAGAAGATTTTGGGTGAAATGAGGCAAGTAGATTTTGTTCCTCCAGTTCCACAAACAAGTAAAAAAGGCCTTCATGCCATTTGGGTAGGAGTGAACATAATATAAATAGTAATAGGGGAACACACCAAAGAAAGATACCACTCGCAGTAGATTAAAGGAGTTCCACATGTGGTAGGGAATAGCCCACGGCTTAGAAAACAAACCTATAGTGAAAAGGAAGATCACACAGGCACATAAAGGAGCAAGTAAATGAAAACCAAGCTACCAATAGAATAAGATCAGTCCACGCATTCAAGGGGTTTGCAATTTTTAACAATGAGCTTTTATCCCACATTTTTTGTATGAAAGGCCTTTTATGTTTTCAAATACCAATCAACACACTGCACATGATGTCTTGAAGACATGGGCTTTTACAAGCCAAAAAAGGTATCCAATGCGCGGTGGAGGGTCCTAGTCGGCTATAGGCAAGGTAAAATTTTGAACATGCATGCTAATTAAGGTGCCCATGTGAATGCGAAGATGTTGATGTGGATCTGAGTGATGAGATGGTGCCATGTGGTAGATCCTATGATCATCACTATGTCACCAAATAGAAGATGCACAAGAATTACCATCATGACATAACAAGCATTGACTTGGCAGTGACATGTGGAGCTAGGTGGTGCAGAGGTGACGGTGACACATGGAAACAAAGAATGAGGTCGCTGAAAAATGCACTAGAACTTGGTGGTCGCCAGTTCACCACTGAAAAAGTTGAGAAATTTTGGCAAGCGACATGGTGACTTGCTAATAATTTGAAGAATCTGACAAAGTTTGAATGCAGGTCCCGCTCGGGTATCAATGACCAGTCAGAATGTGACATGTGGCATCAATACAAGTCATTCGCCAATATAGGTGTGACAAGTGGCATTGTTTGATTCAGTGAGGGGATATGAAGAGATTTTGAAAAAATAAAATAATATATCCCTGTACATTCAGTCATAAAATGAAAATTTTGATTTTAAATTTTAACTTTTCTATAGTTTAAACTATACATTATTTTAAATTTTTCATTCTTACCATGGGAGCCATGAATAGAGGTCTAATCTTCAGAAGGCCATAACTAGAGTGATTTTTATCGAAAATGGGTGCTCCAATATACCACCAAAACTGGGAAGAGATGAACTTTTTGAATATGAGGTTAGATTGTGCACAAATATTCTTTAGTGTCAATTTGTAAAATTTGGGGCATTGGTAGTAGAATAGGCAGATCTAATCATTGAGCATCAAAGTTTGTTAGAAGGAAGTTTTAAAGGCTATTTGGGAGCTGAATGTGGAAAAAACAACCTAGAAAAGGTTATATTGACTTCTTGAATTCATATTGAACTGATTTTTACTTTTACCTTGTGTTTATTTTAACATCAAAAATTAGTTATGATGATGAATCAAATTTTAGAGATATTTGATGCCTTTGGGAGGTGAAATAAAGGGATTTGATTCATGCAGTTGAGGAGGGAGACTCGAGAGAGGCTTTTTCTACTTCTTGGGAAGGAATTCTAAGGGGACACTTGTCATCTCTTGATTAGATCTGGGAATATCTCCTTCCTAGATCATTCTCTTTCTTTCTCTTTATACAAGTTCTAGTTTTTCATTGTGAGACCATTGGTTCTAGTTCTTTGGAAAAAGAAATTCACATTACTATGATACCAGGTTTTGGTTCTAGTCTTGATGCATTTCCAATACTGTGACACCATTCTTCAGCATAATTCTCTCATGTGAACAATAGTTGTAGAGAAAATATAGATAGTTTAGATCTGTTAGGTTGTTTCATGTTTTAATTTCATACATTTGATTGTATTGTTTCAAGGAAATGAATACATATGAGCAATAATTTCACTAGTTTCATTCTAGTTCTTGTCTCATATCTCAGCAATCTATAAGTTTTATGTGGTCTTGGAACAAAGATCTAAGATCCATTTACATCCCCTTCAAGTTGTATGTTTGATGTATTTTGTTGTTGGATCAAAGGGCCAAGTAAATGCTTGATATGTTTAACAAGGTTACTAGTTACTTGAAAAGGATATTTTGTGAGAATGAGATCTGAATGAACACTGATGTCTGAATCACAAGGTGATTAGATAGGTCTGATATCTAGGTATACGAAATATGTCCTGATGTTATAGATGTATGTTTTGAGTTCATGGAATTACCCAATGGATTAGGCACTGATCAATTATAGGATCACTTGTTATACTGCTACATATTTGAGGTTGTGTTGAATCAACATCATTATTCAAAATTTTCCCCTTTCATGTTGAAAGTTATTCAAATTTTAACCCACACTTAGCTAACCAGTTTCATAAATCATGTTCTTAGCTATTTCATGCTTGTGATTTCTCGGTTAAGCATAGAAGAATTAGGGGTTTCATCTATTATTCTAGATCCTGATTATGCTTATTGCACTAGTCACATAGTGAAATCTTAAGAGTTTCACCCACCTAGGTTTTGTAGAGCCTAAAGTGAAGCAAGATTGTTGCCTTATAGTTGGCCCGGGTTCTTGGTGAATTATGTCCATTATTGGAGATAGCTTCCCATAGATGCAATCTTACCTTGTATACTAGGTTATTAAAACACTATTAAATTAGGAGCCAACAAAAAGGTGACTCTGCTAGGGAGTTGCATATAGAAAGAACCAAAATCTCTGGCATGAAATAGATCGGATATAAAAAATAAATAGCAAGAGGTGTTTCTTATTTCCTTGCTGAAGTTTCATGTTCCCTATTTTCCTTATTCATTAACAGTAGAAGTTTGATTGATTTGAATGAAATTATAAGATCAAAGTCATTTGGCATTTTTATATGTTGCTATCAGAATTTAGAGTTGTTGTCAATGTTCTTTCACATTTTCAAGAGTATGAAATTCCTAAAGTATTGTTGAATAAGGTTTTTAAATACTAGTTGTAAATTTTGGACCAACTTGTTTTGTTTTACAAAGTTGGTAAATATTTATTCACTAAGTGAGTGGCGACTCAAGGTCAAATCTCTATACTAGTGCTCCATGAATATGAAGGTATTATAATGAAAACAATAGTTAGAATGTAGATTTGAAGAATGTATCTCAAGTTCTTGATGATGGGTGAAAGAATTAGATGAGATGCAATGCAAAGTGACTAAATCTAGATAAGACTTGAATCTGCTATTATTTGTAGCATTGAAGTAGTTGTAGGGATCCATATTAAAAGGTAGTCTCCACTTTCATGTGCTTTAATTTACATGAAAGTAAGCTTTGCAAAAGATTCTATGTCAAATGATTTCCAACATTAAATAAGAGAATGGTTTAGTACAGCTCAACATACTTTATGAGAGAAAGATTTAGCAAAAATGTTTTTATATGTTAAAGTACATTTGAAGTTGAAATTAGTAGAAGGGGATTTTTAGATCTACTACAAATTAATAAATACTAAAAGTAATCTTGGTGATTGAGTTTTAAGATTGTGAGAAATGTCAAATTTTCCTTCATCTAGTATGCTGCTAGTTTGTGAGAATTGTAGATCTGTTTATACCAAGAGATACATGCCATTATGTTTTGATGGGATTCATGGTTTCCTAAATACTATGCCGTATAATCTTAGAAAGTATTTACCTAAGTTTATTGGGAACTATGAAACTTCAGCTAGTCATCATGTTCAATTATTCAATGACTTGGTTGGTGATTTTGAAATTGCTCATGAAGACATTTAGATGAAGTTGTTTGTTCAGACTTTAGAAGATGATGCTAGGGACTAGTTTTCATTTTTACCAACGTTTTCAATTTCATCTTGGGATGAGTTGATTTCAACCTTCATGAAGTAGTTCAGGGAAAGAGTAAGCATCTTTGACTATTTTGATAAGTTTTTGAATATCCAAGTTAGGAATAGTGACTTAGTTCTTGAATTCAATATCAGATTTGTAAAATTGTTGAATGACATTACTGAAAGTTATAAGCTGGATGATCAAGTGTGTTTAGTGGTTTATCTTGGTGCTTTTGATAAGAAGATGAGCTACTTATTGAGAGATAAAGAGCCTAAGACTTTGCATCAGGCTTTTATGACAACAATGGAGATTGAAAATAACATGAAATATGGATTGACTAAGAGTCACTTCTCTCAAAAGGTTTTTTGGCAAGATGAGGTTCAAAGAAGAAACCAATGTCATGTGAAATGTTCAAATCCAGATCAGCAAGTAGGTACCCTTGTTGTAGTAGATGGTTTGGTTGAAACTTTAGAATTAAAAACATGTGTAGATGAGGTTTCTTTGTTGAAAAGAAAAGATGATTCCATTCTTGCTGAATTGAAATTCACATGTTTCCAATATTACATTAGCAGAAGATAGAATTGATTCATTTGATGAAGTACATATGCAAGATATAAATTCAGTGGTCTCTTATCCTAATGTTGATTTGCATGATATTGAAAACATAACTGATCATGAAGAGGAAAGATATACATCTTAGTATCAGGACAAAGAAGCTAAAACTTATGCATCAAGTTATGAAGGTGAACCTGTTGATCCAATGTATTATGAAGAAGCATCATGTGAAGACAATGATGAGGGTTTTTTCTCAAGGCAAGAAGAGGATAGTGATAATACGTATTCATCTTCACATAAATCAGATGCGGCATAGGAAGAAGAGAGCAATGATGAGAGCATATTTTCTCATGAAAGTAAAGGTATAAGTTCTTTCTCTAAATATGAAAATGAATTTCTAGTTCAAAGTTATACAAGTCAACTTAAGTTTGAAGGTTGTATACACAATACAAGGATAAAGAGGTTGTTTATAAGAATGGATTTCCTAATTGTGTAGAAGAATGTCTTGAGGATGCAAGTAGTTATAATCAGAATATAAGTGATCCTAAGATCAAAGCATCAGCACCTATTGCTAAGATAAATAATGATAGGTTTGCAAGACATTTGAATCATCTTAATGGAGACAATGAAAGCAACTTTGATTCATATTCTGCATGCTTCATTGATGGAGTTAATGATGTGTCTTCGAATGATGATTTTGATTCTTTTTCTTCACATGATGAAAGTGTTCTTGACAATGGTATAAGAAATGGTTTTAAGGTGTATGATAACATTTTATATGATGAAGATTGTGATGACGATCAGCTTTTTTTTTTTCAAGATGTTCAAAAAGGATTGTTACATGGAATTATTAACCCATTGTTTGAAGAAGACATGGAATTTTCAAATTTCATTAAGATGATCTTAATACTAATACTTTATCTTACTGCTATGAGAAATCAGATTTTTATTCTCCTAAATATGATGGTGAAAGTATTGATGAGATTGCATCTCATGAGATTGAGAACAAGGTGTTCGATGAAGGTTTTTTTGAAAATTTGTGTGCACCTTGTAATGTTTTTTTATGATGAACTTTCTAATGCAAAGACTGATTCATTTGCTAACTGTGAAGATCCATTGAAGGATTCTGAATTATTTTTAGATTTGGACATTGATGACATATGTGAGTACCAATCAAATTGTTCATTTTGGTATCCTCTAGTTATGCAAAAGGATATACAATTTGAAGGTATGAGTGATCATTTTTCACATGTTGAATATGATGCATTCATATTTGAGATTGATAGCATGCATGATTCATTAAATGAAGAAATTTTTCAGTTTGATTTTGATAGTTATAATCATGCTGATTAGAACCTTCATGTAGTGCGAGTTGTGGAGGGTGAACCAAATTTTTATATGCATTGTGAAAGTCAAGGTTTAGATTCAATTTTCTTGAATGAGTTGTTTTAGAATGTTGATCTAATTGGCAAGACTAATATGAATAATGTTTCCAGTTTACCTCATGCATGCTCAGATGAGAATTAGGTTTTTGATAGAGGTAAAGGTTGTGAGAAAGTTCAGTAGCTTGGGGCCATTGTTTGTATATAATAAAGGTAGTTGTCTTTGCTTTCAATAAAGTTGTTTGAGAGGATGTTTTTTCTATTTTGTGAATGGTTTACTTCTACCAAAGATTTGAATCCTTTCCATTTCTTCAAGGGACATGCATCCCCAAACAGAGCCATTGTTGGCTCTCAAAATTGTAGCCTAAATTTTGAGTATCGTTGAGAAAACTAAGCCTTGTGAGCAGTTTTAATGCATATGTACCTGGCAATGCCTTTGAGCCCCATGAGGTGTTTATTGTTTCTAACACCATCCATTCAGACTATCTAAGCATTACATGAACTTAAATTGATGTTTTGAATCATTTCGTGAAGTCTTGTTCTAAGAAAATTCCAAATCTACATTTTCACTTGTGTCAAATAGTGACAGGAGGCTATGTTTGCAAGTTAATATCTCGCACCCAGAAATGTTTCATGACTTGTCACTTTGGGAGTATTTAGTGTCCATACCTAAGAGTCTATGGTTCAAATTTTGAGTTTTTTTGAATCCATTTGACTAGGTTTTGAAACCCTCAAAGTTGGTTAGTTATCAATGTCATGCTAATATGGAATGTTCAAAATTTTGGAAAGCCCTATTTGATGAGTTATAATTTTGACCCAATTGACCAAAATGCTAAATTTCCTTTTGCGTTGCATTGTAAATGTCAGTGACTTGTTATGTTTCAAGTTATAGCTCATGAAAAATCTCTTTGATACTTTTTCAAATGTGATTCCAAATGGAATTTCTATTTTTTACTAGTGTCAACAAATGCATATTGTTTGGTACCCCTATTCGGGATGTTATAACTCCTAATCCGTGATAGGTCAAATCAAATGGATTGTACCCCTTGTTGTATTTCAAAAATACTTCAAGTGTGCTACATTTTAGGTCTTGACAAATCCGTTTACACACTTTCTCAGGTCTATTCCATTTGAATAAAATGCTTTTTGTCACGTTTCCCATTTGCAAATTTTGAGTAGCCCACTTTGACCATTTTCCATGTGCGTCCTATTATTTTTCATGAGCCCAAATCATAGATCCATAATTCCCTCATGACAGTGAACTAATGTCCCAATTTTTGAGCCCCCAAGTGTCAGTTTACCTAGTTTTTGAAGCCAAATCTGTATGCAATTTATGGTTTTCTGACATGTTGTCTTGTAGGTAGTTCTGAGAGGTCAATTTTGACAGTCAATACCTTTTGACCTTGAATTCATCATTAGACAAGATTCAACATGATGCAAGAATGTAGAACAAAGAGTCAGTGTGCCAGTTTTCAAAGCTCCGTCAAGTGTTCTAGTCAAATTTTAAGGCCAGTCAATAGACCTCTTGGCACAAATTTGACAGTTGGCAAAAAGTGATAAAATGAGTTTTTAACTATTAGTCAGTGATCAAATTTGATTCTAATCCGTTTCAGATGATCAATGGGTTAGTTTGCAAGTTTAGTTGTTCTAAAGCAAAATTTGTTTTAGTCAGACCCACTTTGGGGCCTGACTAATTCCATTAAATTAGTGAAGTGTGATGGGGACTAAATTGTTTTGATTATAAAATTGAAATTAAAATGTTATAAAAGGGAGAAATAAAAGAAGATCCTTTGTTTGGCTTTTCTTTCATGAATTCAAGACTAGGATATGAAGAATTCATAGGAGTCTACCCAAGTGAATGCCATGAGCTCAATATCTTCCTATTTTTAGTAAGTGCAGTTACTCAACATGCATGAGAGAAGTTTGCAATATCACGTTCTATTAAAAGGAGCAATCTCGATAGTGGAAAGGAAAATGATGGACAGCCCACATATATGGAGGTGGAGGTCTTTACTTTTAGTTTGACACCCAAAGAAAAATGGGGTCACTCATAGCTTCTAATGGATGATGTACCCGTGTTTTAGAGATGGTAACCGATGTTCAAAGTCAACATGTCATTCCCAGTGGTCAAAGGCAAAGGGAAAACCAATAAGATGAATGAAATTGTGAGAAAAGAAAATAGAGGAAGGCACATTAAAAGCTGCCCATGTAGAAGAGGAAATCCTCGAAAGATTGTGTGGAAATCCAACTACACTTGAGGAAATGCATGAAATGTCTAGCAAGCAACAAGAAGAATAGATTGCAGGGGAAGATTGAGTGCGAAGGGGAGATATCCACGCTAGAATTAAAAGTTGGAAGACACAGATCTTCATGCAAAACAAGGTTGGAAACCATGTCGAAGCTAGAATTGGAGAGGGTAATTGGCAGGGCATGGCTTACAAGGAGCTGGGGAAAGTTATGAAATGTCCAAGACCACACCTGCAGCATTAAGATCCTAGAGAGGCATGAGAAAATATCACTAAAGTTCAAATTTTCCCTTTTAATCCTATTGATAAATGAACAACCATTACCTATATTGAACCTAATGGAACATGGCATCATGCCAAAAAGGAGCTCTTGCACAATATAGAGAAGCAACAATACTCAATATGAAGAGCTCACACAATATGAAAACAATGCTAGTCAAGACATAAAGAGGAGCCACACGTAATAAAAGAAGCTACATGCATAAATGGAAAAGTATGCAGTCACCAAGCAGCATAAAGAAGTCACTAACTGCAGAGGAAGCTACAATTGCATGGCCCAAGAGAGGTTTATCTACATTTAATACTCACCTTGCTACAACCACCTACCTTGTTGGACATTTCATAACCCTGGCAAGCATTCTTATGGCTTGTAATTTATACCAAGGATTTAGTCATTGTATGACCAAGGATTTCACTAACAAGTTTCCTCATGTTGAAAGGTATTTTTGGACCATGGTCAATCAACCAAATTTCAAGAAGATTTTGGGTGAAGTGAGGTAAGCAGATTCTATTCCTCCAGTTCCATAAACAAATAAAAAAGGCCTTCATCCCATTTGGGTAGGACAAGACATAATATAAACAACAATAGGGGAACACACCAAAGAAAGATACCGCTCGTAGCAGATTAAAGGAGTTCCACGTGTGGCAAGGAATAGGCCATGGCTTAGAAAACAAACTTACAGTGAAAAGGAAGATCATGCAGGGACATAAAGGAGCATGTAAATGAAAACCAAGTTACCAATAGAATAAGAATAGTCCATGCATTCAGCGGGTTTGCAATTTTTAACAATGAGCTTTAATCCCACATTTTCCATATGAAAGGCCTTTTATTTTTTTAAATACCAATCAACATACCTCACATGATGTCTTGATGACATCGACTTTTAAAAGACAAAAAAGGCACGCAATGCACGGTGGAGGGTCCCAGTCGGCTATAGGTAAGGTAAAATTTTGAACACACACATGGATTAAGGTGCCCATGTGAATGTGAAGATGTCGATGTGGATTTGTGTGATGAGATGGTACCACGTGGCAGTTCCTATGATCATAGCTATGTTACCAAATAGAAGATGCATGAGAATTACCATTGCAACATAGCGAGCATTGACTTGGTAGTGACAAGTGGAACCAGGTGGCATAGAGGTGATGGTGACACATGGCAGCAAAGAATGAGGTCACTGGAAAACTTGCCAAAATTTGGTGGTCACCATGTTGCCACCAAAAAAGTTGAGAAATTGTAGCAAGCGACATGGAGACTCATCGGCAATTTGAAGAATTCAACAAAGTTTGAATGCGGGTCCCACTCAAGTATCAATGACCAGTCAAAATGTGACATGTGGCATCAATACAAGTCATTAGTCAATATAGGTGTGACAAGTGGCATTGTTCGATTGGGTGAGGGGATATGAAGAGATTTTGAAAAAATAAAATAATATATCTTTGCAAATTTAGTCATAAAATGAAAATTTTGATTTTGAATTTTAACTTTTCTATAGTTCAAACTATAGATTATTTTAAATTTTTCATTCTTGCCATAGGAGCCGTGAATAGAGGTTTGATCTTCAGAAGGCCATAACTGGAGTGATTTTTATTGAAAATGGGTGCTCCAATATACCACCGAAACTAGGAAGAGAAAAACTTTCCAAATATGAGGTCAGATTGTGCACAGGTATTCACCAGTTTGTGCTATAGGTCAATTTGTAAAATCTGGGGCATTGCTAGTAGAACAGGTAGATTTGATCATTAAGCATCAAAGTTTGTTAGAGGGCAGTTTTAAAGGCTATTTGGGATCTAAATGTAGAAAAAACAACCTCTAAAAGGTTATATTGGTTTCTTGAATTCATATTGAATTGATTTTTACTTTTACCTTGTGTTCATTTTAAAATAAAAAATTAGTTATGATGATCAATCAAATTTCTAAGATATTTGATGCCTTTGGGAGGTAAAATAAAGGGATTTGATTCTTGCAATTAAGGAGGGAGACTCGAGAGAAGCTTTTTTCTGCCTCTTGGGAAGGAATTCTAAAGGGACACTTGTTATCTCCTGATTAGATATGGGAATTTTTCCTTCCTATATCATTCTCTTTCTTTCTCTATTTATAGGTTCCAGTTCTTTGGAAAAAAATTGTAGATTACTATGATACTAGGTTTTTGTTCTAGCCTTGATGTATTTCCAATACTATGACACCATTATTCAACATAATTCTCTCGTGTGTACATAAATTGTAGACATAATACAGAGAGTTCAGATTTGTTAGGTTGTTTCATGTTTTAATTTCATGCATTTGATTGTATTGTTTCAAGGAAATGAATACATATGAGCTATAATTTCACTAGTTTCATTTGGTACTTGTCTCCTGTCTCAGCAATTTATAATTATTATGTGGTCTTGGAACAAAGATATAAGATCCATTTGCATCCCCTTCAAGTTGTATGTTTGATGTATTTTGTTGTTGGATCAAAGGGCCAAGTAAATGCTTGCTATGTTTAACAAGGTTACTAGTTACTTGAGAAGAATATTTTGTGAGAATGAGATATGAATGAACATTGTTATTTGAATCACAAGGTGATTAGATAGATTTGATGTCTAGGTATACAAAATATTTTCACCTTAAGTTTGTAAATTCCATTTGCAAACATATTTGCAATAAAAGTTGTCTTCGTGCAAAAATTGCAAAATTGCAAAAAAGTTGCTTAGCAACTTTTGCAATTTTCTTGACAACTTGTCAAAATACAACTTTCAATGGCTAAAACTAACCAAGGGTTGGTTAAATCAGTTGTAAATAGCCTATATAGGCTCTAATAATTCTAAGAGGGAGATATATAGAGGTTTTAATTGTATTTTCTTTCAAGAATCAATAAAATTCCTGTTGTTCCAACACTCTTCTCTGATTCTTCGCTTCTTGTACAAAATCCACTATTTGGGGGATGAATCTTCTACACTAAAAAGTTGGATTTACCTATTTATAAGGTTTTGGTTTTGATTTGAAGAATTTATCATTTGTTTGGAAAAAGTTATGAAATTTTGTTCCTTGTTGGTTTGTGAAACCCTTGTTTTGAGGGTTTGGACAATAGAATGCTTCTATCTTGAGATTCCACTAGTGGATTTATCTCTTCTCTGGTATGGAGCAATTTAGGGTTTTATATTATCTAATTTTTATAGTTTTCGAGTAGGAGGACAAGTTGGTAAATTTTGGAAGGAAGCCCTAGGTCAAATATCTACATGTATTTGACCTTGTTTTGGAGAGATTAGAGTGGATAGAATATAATGGAAAGAGTTTGAGGACTTGGTGTCAAAACAAAATGCCCTTTTTTGAGCTTGAAGAATAGCTTGGAAGTGGAGATTTGATTTCATGCACCCATTCTTGACCATTTGCCTTGAAAACCAAGCCTAAATGGCTAATTAGGCTTAATCACTTGGTGTTGGTTGGGATATGCTAGAGTGGATTTGGTCTCTGAAAATTTGGAGTTTGTTAGAGCTTGGAAAAGGGTACTTGAATCAGTATTTTATTCCCTAGATCCCTTGATGAGTTTTAGAGTTATTGGTAAAAATCAATTTTAGGAGACCTAATAGGCTACTAGGTCTAAAATTGCAAGTTGAGTTGTGGGTTGTTGTGAGTACAACTAGTGGTTGGTTTGCCTTATTTTTGTTGAAAATAAGTTGCCCCAAGCCCTTGCTATTGGTGGAAAACCCTAGAACAACAAAATCCTCATTTTTCCCATTTTGACTAATCAATGTGTGCACATGATCTCCATGAATGCATGCCTATCTACCATGATCCAACTCTTCACCATGGTGCAGAGCACCTAAACCTCTTTCTTTTCATGAAGTAATAAGGATCTCCCTATGACCCATTCACCTTGTAATTGACACAAGACCCCATGGTACAACTATAAGCCTTGGCCATCAATTGGTCCAATAAGTGGATTTTTGGTCATTTTTATGTTTTCTAGGTATGTCTAGGTGTTTAGAACATTAATAAGGTTCCTATGAGTGAGTAAAGTCCATTTGCAAACATTCTTGCAATAAAACTTGTCATAAGTGCAAAATTGCTAAAAAGTTGCATAGCAACTTTTGCATTTTTATTGACATCTTTTTGAAATGTAACTTCCAACAATTCAAAACTATCAAGGGGTGGTTAAACCTATTTTAAATGGCCTATTTAGGCTTAGATAATTTGAGGATGGTGAGGGTGTGAAGATTCAATTGTATTTTGCTCCCAAAATCAATAAAATATGCTGATTTCCTATGCAATTTACGGGTATTTTCTATATAGTATGGAATACAAGGTCTACAAGGTGATCTTTGGACTCTAAGATGTTGAAGCTATCATTTTGGAAGATTTTGGTGTTGGTTTCAAGTTTTCATCATTTACCTTGCAAAAGTTGTCAATTTTTTTAGGGTGTTGGTCTATGAAACCCTTAATTTTAGAGTTTGGTCATAAAAATGACCCTAACATGAGCTCCTACTGGCTGATTTCCTTCTTCCCCAATATGGAGCAAGCTAGGGATGTACTCTATCAGATTTTGGTAGTTTGGGAGCAGGAAGTTGTGTTGGAAATTTTTTGGGATGAGCCCTAGGTCAAATATTCCCATGTATTTGACCTTTGTTTTGGAGAAATTTGAGTGGAGAAAGTGATGGAAAGGGTTTTAGGACCTAATGTTTGAACAAAGTGCCCTTTTTTTAGTCTAAAGAACAACCTAGAAGTGGAGACTGGATCCCATGCACCCATTTTTGACCACTTGCCTTGAAAACCAAGCCTAAAGTAACTAATTAGGTCTACGTACTTGATTGTGGTTAGGATATGCTAGAGTGGAGTTGGTCTTTGCAAATTTGGAGTTAGTAAGAACTAGAAAAAGGGTGCTTAATTCTATAATTTATTCCTCAGGCCCTTTGGTGAGTTTTAAAGTTATTGATCAAAATCAACATTAGGAGACCTAATAGGATTCTAGGCCAGATCTTGCAAATTTGGTTGAGAGTTTTTGGGAGTGCAACCAATAGTGGATTTACCTTATTTAGGTTGAGTCTAACTTTTTCCAATCCTTTTCTAAAATTTGTAAAGCCTAGAACAAAGAAATCCCTATTTTGCACATTTTGAGGGAGTTGGCTCTTGCTCAAGTTGGGTTCAAATTAGCTTTGTGTCTTGGTTGGAGTGGTGAGACTTTAAACTTTCGTCAATTATTTCTAGGAGGGATATACACTTTTGAGAGTAGAAAATAACATAAGTTCAACCCTTGGAGAAAATTTGAAGGTTGTGTGAGATTTGGCTTATTTGTTGGCTTCCATTATAAGCTAAAGGGTAGACTTAGTGTTTTTTGGTTTTTTTGGCTTGTAGTGATTCTAACCATATCACTATAGTAATAATAGGATCAAATTGTTTGTAATGTGAGGTTAGATAGGTTAGAAGAGCCCCACAATGCAATATTGCTCCTAATTGCTCAAAATTGCTCATTTGGATCAATAGAGCATTTTTGAGTTTTGAGGGCTAGATAAGGTAATAAATTTTTTAAGGGTCATTATTAGGTGTCTTGGATCCATATTAGGCCTTTTGGAAATTTTGGTAGCAAGTAGAGAAAGTTTGGGTAAAAAAATTGCAAAATTGCAAAAATTGCTCATTTCTTGCAAAGTTGTCATTGACAACTTTTGCAACTTTTATGCAAAAAGAGAAACTTCTTCATGGGAGCCATTAAACCACTTAAATTATTTTTAAATTTACATTCTAATCCTATATAATGTCAAACTCAACCTTTTCAAGGGGTTGGAAGATGGAAAAATAACAATGTACGGATTGTAATCAACATTTTGTTTATTATAGCAGTCACTTGCTTTGAGCTTTTTTTTCATGCTTTGTAAAGATCAAACTTAGGGTTCCATTACATATTTTATCATTATGGATCATATCTCCCTTATAATCATTTGGAATAACATCTAAATAGACCCCATCTTCACTCGCAAACTTGACAGCAACTTCTTAACTATTTGTAACTGTTTGCAATAGTGTACTAACTTAACACATGAAAATGTTGTCAAGTTGAAAAAAAAGTTGTCAAATTGAAAAATAAACATTTCTATACTAATATAAAGACTCTTTAACTTATTTACACTATAAAACTCTAAACATATCCATTAGTCCTTTCTCTTAGCCATTTTTGGCATTCTTGACAACTTTGTGTCAATTTTGCAATTTACATCTATTTATGCATATCTTGTATATTAACCTTGAATGACCTATGAATCCTCCATACTATGAATTTGATGAAAAAAAATACATTACATTAACATTAAATGACTTTTAACTCCTTAAACCTCACTTGTGCCATTTTGGCCTAAGTTTGCCCATTCTTGGCAATGTATTACAAGCACTAGTTTCTACAACAAACATCAACAAACAATGATCCTCCAAGGCCCTTACTTAATTTTCCTACAATAGAACATGTCATTTCAATTTATTTTTACATTAATGAACCCCCTTCCAACAAGTTACACTCACCAGAGGGGTGGGAGGGTCACTCCATGTTGTTGGCTACAAATCTAAATGTTGATTGTGCCTAGAATGCCAATCACTGGCACAATAGTCCCTTGCTTTAAATCAATAAAATTAAATCAAGATAACATAACACAAAAGGAAATTTCTTAATGAATCCAAGAAATGAACTTACAACATTAAATAATACAAATTACATTCAATCCAAAATACAACTTTTTGTTGCAATGGTTGTCACGAGACATTGAACACTATGAAATGCAAAGAAATAAATTTTTATTGCTGCAAACCATTGCAAATTCATATCAGTGCTTATCCATTAGGATTCCCTCTTCATTTCCATGTTTCTCTTCCCCAAATAGACTCTACACATCAAGAAAATGATAGTAACTACTTCCTGACTATCTCTAACTATCTACAATAGTGTACTAACTTAACATATGTAAATGTTGTCAAGTTGACAACAAAGTTGTCAAATCGACAAAAAAGTTGTCAAATCGACAACTCAAAATTTCTAACTAATCTAAAGACTCTAATAAGGTTTAAATAAAACCTTTACTAACTTCTTACTTCTACTCCCCAATCCCATCCTTTAGCCATTTGTGGCTATATTGACAATATTTTGCAATTTACATATTTTTGTGCAGCATTTAAGCATATTTTGTATATTAACCTTGAATGACCTATTAATCCTCCATACTATGACTTTTATGAACCAAATACATTTCATTTGACTATGAAATTAACATTTAAAGACTTTTAACTCCTTAAACCTCACTTGTGCTATTTTGGCCTAAGTTTGTCCATTCTTGGCAATGTATTACAAATTTGACAATTTCATGCTTCCCTTTAATGCTTTGGGTTTGTGGGAGAAGATGGGGTCTATGATGTAGAAGTGGCAAGGGAATATGGTGGATCCAATGTCCAAATACAAACTCAATCAAATGCACAATTGAATCTAGTGACCAAAAGTGCTTTCGATAAGTGAAATGGTAAATTATCCACCAACAAGTCTTATGATGTGATTTGATAGCCCTAAAATATGCAATCTAAGGTACATGAATAGATTTCAGACTTTCTTCAATGGTTTAGACACCAAAACTTCAATATTCCTCAAACTAGGCCTAATAGCATCCCTTATAGCCTTGCAACAACACTCACATGGATTTTTATTCAACTTTTTCCAAAACACTAGGAAAATAAATTATATATTTTAGTACCCTTTATGGATTACCTTAACATACCAAAAGGATAGGATAGGTTTCTTTGGAAGGTATATGATTTTTTTCACTATTTCTCAAAATTTTAAGGCCTAATTCTCATCCATTTACAAAGGAAGTGCTAACCATTCAAACTCTCAGGCTCCAAATATTTTCAAAATGTTATAAATAAGGTCAAATAAAAGTAATATGAAGTCAATTTGACTTCAAGAGTTTTCTAGGTACCAAAGCCCCAAATTGTGCCCTCGAAACCCTTAAATTTAGGGCTTCCTCAATGTCACACTTCCCAAAGTTTCCTGCAACAAATAAAGGTTGGAACACCTTGTATACAACATTTCTATAGACATTCCATCATAAAATAATCCCCTTGTTTGGCCAAAACTCTCTAACCTTCAACCTATCCTCCAAATTCACTTAGGTTATTAGTCTTCTTTATGGTGATCACCACATAAATTAAACAAACGTGAATTTACAGGATTAGTAAGATACTATACATTTTAAATTGATATTATGTATGTCAATAAGATGCCATTCTATGAGAATTAGAGTTCTAAATTCATAGTGTGAAATCTACACAAAATTGTCTTAAAATTAGATTTTCCAAATATTGAATAATACCAAAATGATTAACAGTGACTGTAGTAGAGTTTTTAGAACATGAAATAATTTAAAGAGATGAAACATGAATGATCAAAACACTGTCCAAGGAAATCCAATCAATAATAACTTTGAATCATACCAAAAAACCCTTTAACTTTGCAAGAAAACATTTTTTTTTATTCAATTTGTTGTAGCAGTCCATACGATGGATTCTCTACCCATACAATGGATTTGTGAAACATTTAATGAACTCCTCTCAACTACCCCAACTAATCTAAATTGGCTGGATGGTTTAATTTGGCTTAAAACAATAAAGAAAGTAATTCCCTCCTAAATGTTCATGACTGTTATAATTTGAAAATTCAAATTTATAACTTTGTAACTTTTGAATTTGTGAAATTACTAAGTGATGAAACTTTACCAAATCATTTAAATGGAGTTATTAACCTATTAAAAAGACTAGTTTATCCTGAGGACCCTAGGACTTAAATTATCCTTATTTAAGGTATTTCTACCTATTTCCCTAGATACTAAATGTCCTATAGGTCTTAAGGACTCAAGGACTCAAGGTTTATAGAAACACCAATGAGTCTGAAGCCTTTACAAATAGGCTGATATCAACTTGAAATTAGTCCTAACATTCTAAAATGTTATAACCTCCATCATGAGCCACTTAGGAAGGTAGTGGTATGAAGGATCACTACAATGTCTTGTGAAATGCCTTGTATTGTCTTTGTAGAAACTATTTTCAAAGGCGATGGGTATGTTAAGAAATCTGAGAAGTTTCCAATACCTATGCATGTTCTTCATATATTTTTGAAGTGAATCCTGACTCCCAAAGTCTACTAATCAATGCGTGCACATGATCTCCATGCATTCTGCATTTTCAGGATAAATAAGTCAAATGCATACTCAAGTTTAGTTTAAAACCAAAAATGGTATTTTAGAGTTTACATAACAAAGATTCATTATTTCAACTCCTTGCATCTGCATCTGATGATATCCCTATTTGGTCTTGAACTATTATAGTTTTCACTTCCTTAGCTCCTTTAGGTTCTCTTCCACTTCCATTTATAGGTGTGTTTGTAGATTCATCTTGTTTACTCATTTTGCTTTGTCCTCCTTCAATTACAAACCAATATTGCAATCACATTAAATGTTGGAACAAAATCAAGAAATACAATAAAAGTTGTTAACATAGGAACCATTTTATGGAAGAGTAAATTGATTGTTTGCATACTTTTAATTCTTTTCAAATCCATCAATAAACATTTTATATCCTAAAATACCAAAAGTTTCATTTGTTTTCAGTAGACCTAAATAGTCTTTTGGTTCTCTCAACTTATACATTGACTAAACAACATTATCCTTAGAGAGAACTATATCTGTAACTGCCCCATTATCATCAGATCGAGACCTATTTTCCTTCTTACTTTTTGTTGATTTTGATCATCTACAATCCTAGGCATTTATTCCAAATCAATAATTCTTCAAATGCTGAAAAACTATTCTTCTTGGTATGGTACTATTTTTAATGTGCTAATAACCAATTGTAAATGGTCTTAATGGATCATTTTAACTTTATTCATTCATACTATGGAATTTCTTAATAAATTGAATCTACGGCCAAGGTACTAGGCCTAGCGGACTTGCATTCTAATGTGGGTTTAATGAAGTGAACTTTAATTTTATTTACAAATTTGATCTTTGTATGGTATGATTTTAACTTCATTTTTTAAAAATAGTAATTTCTGTAGAACAAGATTTAGTATGCAAAGAACATTAACAATAAAGTAAACATTCACAAACCAAAACTAAATTCACATATATGTTTAGACAAAGAAAAGCAAACAAGAAGTGCAAACCTCAAAAGAGAAAACACTCCATGCTTTCTTGATTTTGTAGATGTGTCCTTTGATGTGGATGTATGCTCAAGATGCTCAAAGCTGCTTCAATGGAGATGGGTAATGGAAAATTGGTAGCTTTGTGAGCTCTCAATTTGGCATTATAAGGGTATGGGTATGGATTTTGGCTCTCAAAAGGGCATGATAACTTTAGCTCAAGGATTGTTGTTGAAATGGCTTGGGATGGGATTCAATTTATAGGCCAAGGGGTAGAGGGATGGAGGGCTTAGATGCAAGGATGGGTAGATGGTTAAGGAGGGCTAAGATGCACTCAAAGGGGAGCACATGGATTGTGCTTGTTTAGCAACAATGGGAAGGTGACACTTGTCACAAGGAGGATGAGTGTGAGAGGGTAGGGTAAAGGGTTGGTTAAAGGCATGATGAGTGGGGTTGAGTATGTAAGAGAGATGTAAGAGGAATGAGTGTGGAAGAGGGAAGAGTGTGGAAGATGGATGTAAGAGTCATCAGTGGGCTTGTAAGAGTCTTTTGTGGTTTGTAAGAGCACTCATGACTTGGTGGTTGGGATTTTTGAGGGGAGACTTTGGTTTGGTTTAGGAAAGTCTTAAACTTGTTTAGGGAATGTGACAACATTAGGGGGTGGATTAGGCTTGGGTTTAGGATTAGATTAGGGATGTTAGAGATGTGCAAGTGGATGGCATTAATGAGAGTGGGTGAGTTAGTGGCTAAGCTTGGTTAGTATGGGTGGATGGGATGGATTAGGCTAAATGGAGGATTAGGGATAGGTTAGGGGTTTTTGGATTTGAGGATTTTATTTATCAAATAGATTTATTTAATAAATGGAGATTTTTGGAATTAGATAGAAGAATAGGATTTAATTGATAAATAATAGGTTTATTTGATTTATCAAATAGGACTATAGATGATTAATTAAATTAATCAGTTAGGGATGGCAAAGGATTAATTAAATAAGAATTTAATTAATGATGCCTTTAGAGATGGCTAAATTAGATTACCAAAGCGGTGTAATCAAATTTAGGTGTCTACAATTTCTACTTAGAATTAATTGTCTCTCATTAGATGTTTCTAGATTATTAGGTTTAGGTTCAGGTTTAGGTTGTGTCACCTGAAGTATTTTCTAGAAGTTTGGGTTGGCTGTAGTACTTTCTAGAAATTTGTAGATATTTTTTCTTGTTAGCTAATGCTAGATTTCTCTAGAATATTGTATGTTTCCCTATAAAAAGGCACTATATATTCATTTGAAATCATGGTGAATGGAATACAATATATTTTTATTTTGCTGCAGCACATTTTACTTTTGTGTTTTAATTTTTCCCATGGTCTGCCCAACCAATAGATTGGTATTAGAGCAAGGTTAAAAAGATGAGTTTGAAGGATTGTGCATAAGGAGGATTGCAATAGAGAAAGGGGATAAAAAGATATTGTGAGATCCATAAGTTTCTTATTACCCTATTTAGGGTTTGATACATCTATGAATTTTGTTTATGATCTTCTATCAGGCATGGTTTTAGGGATTTTTTAGGCTTCAATCCGAACATTTTTTGGAAAGAATTATGATGATTGGGCTTTTAGAATGAAGCTTATATTTGATTCCTATGAGTTATTAGATATAATCTTAAATGGTTGTGCTAAACCTATAGATGAGTCTACTTTAAATGTTGATCAAAATAAAAAGCTTGAGAAAAATAGGCAAATGAGTAAAAAAGCTTTGTAGATTATTGGACAAGCTCTCGATGACTTAGTTCTTGGAAAAATTAAGCCAGTTGTTATAACCAAGCATGCTTGGGACATTCTTGAGACCACATATCAAGGTACAAGTAAGGTAAAGATGTTTAAATTGCAAGCACTTAAAAGAGAATTTGAAAATTTACAAATGAAGGATTCTAATTCTGTAAACAAAATTTCAAATCGTGGTTTGAATGAAGTTAATCAAGTAAGGGTGAATGGTGATGAGCTTACTGATCAGAAAGTTGTAGAGAATATTTTAAGAAGTTTTCCTTCTAAATTTGATAATATTGTGGTTGAAATTGAAGAATCTAAGGATTTAACAACATTGTCTATGGATGAGGTGCTTAGATCCTTGTATAATCATGAAGACGAGTTAAACAAGTGTAATGGTGATTCATTGGAGAATGCATTCAAAACACAAATGGCATTTGGTAGAGCCAAGAGGAAATTCTGATTTAGAGGAAGAGGAAGAGGAAAATAGTATTTTCAAAAGGAAGAAGGGAAGAGTCAAGATCAAGGAGGAAGGAGAAATCAATACTTCAACTCAAGGGGATGCAATAATACCCACACATCACAGAGGTATGATAAAAAAAATATTCAATATTATTACTGCAAGAAGTTTGGACATTTTGCAAATGAGTGTAAAAAGAAACAAGCTGATATGAGTAAGCAAAATGTAAATTTCTCTAAGAGTAGTTCTAAGACATTGTTCATTACTTGCAATGTAGTCCAAGAGAGTTCAAATGATTTTTGATTTCTAGATAGTGGTTGCGGCAATCATATGATAGGAAACAAAGATTTTTTTGAAAGCTTGGATAGATCAATTAAATCAAAAGTGAAGTTGGGAAATAATGAGATAGCTGAAGTAATTGGAAAAGGTACAACAAATGACATAACAAAGCATGGTAAGAAATCAATTTTTGATGTATACTTTGTACTTGGTTTGAAACATAATCTTATAAGTGTGGGGCAACTTAGTCGAAACGGATATAGAGTTATTTTTGAGAAAAATGTGTGAACTATATTTGATATGCCTCCTAGTAACTTGGTGATTGCAACGGTAGAAATGACAAATAACAGAATGTTTCCACTTCGCATGAAGAGCAATATGATTGATGAAATTGTAGCAAGTTTCAAAGAAAGAATTCAAGATCAAACATGGATATGGCACTTGAGGTATGGTCATCTAAATCTCAAAGGATTATCTTTATTGCAAAGAAAGGAAATGGTAATAGGCTTGCCCCTAATTAAAGCATCATTAAGTCCGTGTGAAAGTTGTATTTTGGCCAAAAATCATAGAGAGAGTTTTCCAAAAGGGATGTCATATAGAGCAAGGGTACATTTAGAAATTGTGCATTTAGATATATGTGGTCCAATGAAAATGCCATCATTGGGGGGGAGCATTTATTTCTTAACATTTATTGATGACTTTAGTAGAAAGACATGGGTTTACTTTCTTAAATACAAATCTAAAACTTTTGGCAAATTTAAAGAATTCAGGGCTTTCGTTGAGAAACAAAGTGGTTTACCTATCAAGGTATTGAGATTTGATAGAGGAGGAGAGTATAAGTCAAATAAGTTTTTAGATTATTGCAGTGATCATGTAATCAAAAAGCAATCTACTACCAGTTACATACCACAACAAAATGGTCTTGTAGAGAGAAAGAATAGGACAATAATGGAGATGACAAGGAGCATGTTGAAAGGTAATAATCTTCCTAAAGAGTATTGGACTGAGGCAATTTTTTGTATTGTTTATATTTTAAATAGGAGTCCAACAAAGATTATGAGAGGCATGGTTCCACAACAAGCATGGAGTGGTAAAATTCATAGTGTTTCTCATCTCAAAGTATTTGGTTGTATTGCATATGCACATGTTCCTAAAGAAACTAGAAGTAAGTTAGATGATAAGAGTGAGAAATTTATTTTTGTTGGCTATGATGAGCAATCTAAGGCATATAGGTTGTTAAATCCTACCACTAAAAAAGTTATTGTGAGTAGGGATGTTGTATTTAAAGAGGATGAATCTTGGGATAGAAATATAGATACAAATTTTACAGGAGCTTCAACAATACCATATGATGAGAAGGATAAAAAGGATCATGAAGATCAAAATGATCAACCAAGTGACCAAGAAGGGACTCTGCCACAAAGTCCATAAGGAGATCACTTAGAAAGTGATGTTGAACATGGAGAATCTTCGAATTCACAAGTGCAATTGAGATCAAGGATTACAAGAAAGAAAACTAGAAGCTTGAGTGAGATTTATGATCAAGGAAGTAAAATAGATCTATAATCAAATTTTTCTTTATTTGCTCAAGATCCTATATATTTTTGAAGATGCAATTAAGGAAGAACATTGTATTAATGGAATGAATGATGGAATAGAATCAATTGAGAGAAATGGTACATGGGAATTAGTTGGTTTTCCTAAGAACAAAAATTGCATTGGTGTAAAATGGGTTTATAAGACTAAGTTTAAAACTAATGGAGATGTAGACAAATATCAGGCAAGGTTAGTTGCCAAGAACCATGTGTTTCACAAGAGGACAAAGAATATTGACACAAGGTATCACTTCATTAGAGAGATGGTTAATAACACAAAAATTAATCTACAATATTGTAGATCAAAGGAGCAACTTGTAGATATCTTCAGCAAGGCTTTCACACAGGAACAATTTGAGATTTTGAGGGAAGCAATGGGAATTATAAATATTCATGATGTAGATAGTATAAATTAGGGGGTAGTGTTATAAATAGTAATTTCCACTTAGAATCAATCATCTGTCATTAGTGGTTTCTAGATTATTAGGTTTAGGTTTAGGTTGTGTCAACTGAAGTATTTTCTAGAAGCTTAGGTTGGCTGTAGTGCTTTCCAAAAATTTGTAGATATTTTTTATTTTTGGCTAATTCTAGATTTCTCTAGAATATTGTACACTTGTCTATAAAAAGGTATTGTGTATTCATTTGAAATCATAGTGAATGGAATACAATATATTTTTATTGTGTCGCAACACATTGTGTTTTTGTGTTTGATTTTTCCTATGCCTCTACCCAACCAACATTGTTGATATTAAATGGATTTCCATTTTAAAAATTTGTGAGATGATCACAACCATGAAAATCAAAGGTTTAGGAATTTTGTATGCTAAAAACAATCATAGACAATGAAATGTATACGTCGGGAAGGTAAGGTTAGTTGTAAATATAACAGTCAAATTTTCCAAGACACACATATAAACTATGAAAATTTGCATAATAGCAACAACAATAGGAAAAACATTTTAGAGAACATGGTGGCAGCTGATTACAAGATTATGAGAAGCCACACACAAAAAATGTAAATAATGCTAGTACAAAGAATTAGATCAAAAAAATTGCTTGCCTAAAACAAATGAAGTTGTCTACATATGTATGACCACTGTTATGTGTACTTGTAATGGACAATGTCGAATGGGTTTACGCATAAAGTAGCACTCAAGAATTTTTCTTTTAAGAGTTGGATCATGACCCTAAAATTGGCTAACCTGTACATTTTTAGCTCTTCAACATCAACATTCAAAATGATGTGATGACTGTAGCCAATTTCATTGTTGTTGAAGGGATTTTATAGTGTAGGAAGATTGTTTTATTTATTCTTTTTACTATTAAGCCACATGTAAACTTCTTCAAATGTACATGGTGGTAGGCTAGATTTGTAATATACTCTAAAATGAGCTACCAAAAAATCAAATTGAATTCAAAGTGAGCCTTATCTTTTGTCTCCACAAATGGTAAACAATGACTAGATATCTCCACTCACCTTTTCTACAACATGGAGTTAGATAAAACAATAAGATTAATTTATTATCTAAATTTTTTCCTCTACTAAGAACCGTGCATCTACCTCTTGCCTCTTCACATGGAGAATTAAATGTTCATATGAACAAACTGCACAGGTAGATGAGTAGATGTGATAGATATTGTCTTTACCTCAACACATTTATAGAGGTATTCAATATCCATATATTAGTTTGAAGAAACTATTGATAAAATATGGAGTACTATCCATAAAAAATCAAATGCAATATGAAAACACTGGTTGTTCCTTGTACCATCAAATGAAGTAATAGGAATTATAAAGTTTTAAAAATGAAGAAATAACTATTTAGTATAGAAACATTATAATCAAATAGTATCATTGGTTTAGTATAAAAAAGAAATGGACATCTACTGCATGAGTATCCTGCCTAGGCCTAAGGTAGGAACTAAAAATATCTTTCTCTATGGGCTCCCCTATTTTGTTAACAATGTTTATCTCATGATATCTATACATAGCTCAGTAGGTCACCAGGGCAGGCACTGGCTAAATGGTCAAATATATGCACCAACTCCTAGCCAGTGCTGTTACTCCATCAATGACACTTCGTCAATTTATTTCATCCTTTAAATTTTTATAAATGTTTCGTGTGTCTCAAAGTTTGCTCCTTATTTTAAGATATATTTTAGTTCTAAGAGTTATCTTTAAGGTTCATTGTATTTATTTAATTAAAATTAACACTTTTTAAAGCATATTACTAAAAGTAAAATTAATAATAAATATTTTTGAAAAACATATTTATATATAATAAATAATAAGATTTTTTATTTTGTCATTATCTCTATTAAATTAACATTTTAAACTAATAATTAAAATTTAAAATAATATCTAAGTTTTAGTTTTTATATAATAAATTTCCATAATGTGTCAATTGAATTTTTAAAGTAAAAAATAAATGTATATTTTTTAATAATAAAATTGATAAGAAAATAATAATAAATAATTTTGAGAAATACATTTGTACGTGATAAAAATTTATAAAAATTTATTTTATTATCATGTTTTTATGTTATAATAAAAATGTAAAATAATATTTAACTTTAAGTTTTAAAATGGGCATAAATTATTATTGGTTTTGTTTGTAATGCCAAAAAAGATGTTAATATGTTTTGGTACATTCTCAACTAACATTTTGTGGAAAATATCTGGACATGTAGAAATGAAGAAAGGTTTCAAAATATCCCCAATTTGCTTATTGAGTCTTTTCAAAGTCTCACTTATTTTAAAATCTTTTTGCAGGTTCAATTTACCATGAATACTAACAAGGCTAAGTTCAAAAGGCTTCTTAAAGATGATCATGCCACTTTCTTTGCTAATGAGGTGAAGGATGGGTACTTCTAGAGGCTACACTTGGATAATATCCATAGTTTTAATCAAACTCTCAAGTTCATCAGCAAGGAAATCAAGAGGATCCCTCATACCTCTATTGGTGAAATGATCTGCATGTTGAAGCAAATTCAAGATTAGAAGAACTTGGTTTGGATGGAAGGCTCTATGGGTCGGACAACATGGGTAAACATTGTTGAAGATGTGCTCCACTAAATGGTTTCTTTTGCTCTTTCTCTTACTCTCAATGTATATGTAATTCCTCTTTTTTGGTGTGAGGCTTGTCCTCTTATACTTTGATACTCCATGGTTTTGTTGTATTTTTTGATCTCCTTATACTTAATACAAAAATATTTATATATAAATTAGTTTAAATATAAATTTTATTATTTCAATAATATTTTAAGCATTAGTTTGATCTTTAATTGTTTATTTGTTATTGTCTATATAAATATATAATTTAGACCTTTTAAAATATGTATTTGTAAAATTATTATTTATTATTTGTGATATTTAAAAAAAAATTATTTTTCTAATATGAAAATAGTAAAATATTAGTATTTATAAATAAATAATTATTATAAAAATTTTTAAAGTAAAAAGAAATGGTGCTATTATAATAATTAAATGATTAGAATTTTGTCTAAGCTTTTTATATTTATCATTTTAAGAAGTAAAAATAAAAATTGTAATAAAGGAAGTAATCGTATAATTATTATTTATTCTTAGAAATAAGATGAATTATATGACTTTTTTCATACAATATTCAAAGTTAATACATTTTATTTTGAATTAATTTATAATGAATATTTAAGAATATAAATGCATCTATTTTTAATTAGAAAATCAATTAACACGTTATATTTATAAATTTAACTTAAATATTACTTCAATTTTAATTATAAATATGAACTTAATAAAAACCTTAAAAAATAATTTTACAAAAAAAATCACAATTTTCAAAATCCAACCAAATATATTCCTAAAAACTATTTCTGACCTTTAGTTTTTACTTTTACTTTAGAAAAGTTCCTTAAATTTCTATAAATTAAATTAATTACATTTCATTGTTATATATAAAATGAATAAATTGTGAGCATTCGAAAACTGAAAGTTTTTAATATTTAATTTTAATTAAAAAAATTCATTGTTATAGAACAATTATAAAATGAATAAATTGTGAGTATTCCGTCTGTGCATTCCAAGGAGACAAAGACTGTCAGAGATACTAAGTACATTTTATTTCAAACACATATTGACGAAGTAAACTGGCGGAGTAACGGCACTAGCTAAAAGCCGGTGCATATTTTCGGCTATTTAGCCAGTGCCACCGGGGCATGCTAAGAAATGGACATCCTACTGTGTTTCATTCACAACTTATTATCCGGCCCACTGACGGTGAAAGTTGACACAAACATCCAACTTTTTATGGGTTGTCATTCATTTTGAAACGTTTGCATTCGTTTCAAAGTATTGGGCCGTCCCGCACTGCCCATTGGTTCCTCTTAACTTTTAATAAATGCTTTCTTACCTTTTCTTCACGTCCTTCTCAGCATCTGTGCTGTAATTGTCGGCATAGAAATGATTTTTCCCATCCACCAGATCCTTATCTTTAAGCAACGATTCTCTTCCAACTCCATTGTTGGGAGGGATTTCGCCACTATAAGTGGTTCGCACCTGCGAGGATATTTGTTATTCACCGGATGGAGTTGGTAAATAAGAGCTTATAAATTATTACATGAATGCTGATTTCATAGTAGTTTGTGTGGGTACGGCATTACTGGATTGATATATATATATGTGTGTGAATGAATGACAATCAAACACTTATTCATGAATACATATATGACATTCAAATATAAATGTAGATGTTATTTTCTTGTTAGTTCTTGAACTAGCTTTTATATTAATAATATTATATAGTGACTTCGTTTATTCTTGTTTTAAAAAAAGTATTCACATCTATAATATAGATAGAGATATTAGTTGTGTAGAACAATATGACTATTCTAGAAACTATGACATATACATCTTAATATATACAAAATAAATTATAGTCTAATTAAAATGAAGTGAAAAAGCTTTCATATGTTCAATTTATATAATATGTATATTATAAGAAAATCAGTTTTTTGTGGCTATTTAAATATATTATCAAATATATATATTTATATTTTTTATGTATTGAAAATTTATATTGATGATTACAAGACTTAGAAAGAGTGTATAAGATGAAAGAAGTGGATCTTAATAATTTTTGGGCAATACAAAAATATATTATATAATTGGGTAGAGGGTATGTAATTTAAGTGATAGTTACACTTATGGATTAAAAAATAATAATTAGAAGATTATATAATATGATTGTGTGCTTATTGAGAATTTGGGTAGACAAAATAAGTACAAAATACTTAAACATAAAATAATATGTTTGCATTTTCATATTTATAAGATGTGTTTATCCTCTATAACAAAACTTCCAACAATAACTTTCACAATAGTTAACAACTCAACTATCTACAAATACTCTTATATCTCCATGTGACTAACAAATCACACTATTATTCATAGAACAACACACTCACTACAATATTAAAAATTTTCTCAAAAAAAAAATATTTAACTTATATTAATTTATTAAAAAATGCACCACACATAAACACTAGTTCTTAGCAATTCCCTTGAATATGCGGAGAAAATACATTACATGAATTGGAAATAGAATTGTATACATATATGTATATTTTAGGTCAATATAGTGTTATTTGGATCTTGTTTGACCTAATCATCTACATATGGCGCTTATCTTTCTTTAACTTCGAGTCAAATCATCACTAACTATTTATGCACCCAAGAGATCTAGTTACTAGAGGGTCTTATAACTATTTTGTCTCCTATATAAATTTTTACAATACCAATGATGTTCATATTCTCCTCCTTTCAAACTTTAACATTTCTAATTGTAGTAAGTCAAATTCTTCAATTTTTTTTTGCTCTCATTAATCTTTTAAAGAGTTTAACTAGGTTTACCATAAATCCAAACATAAGTGGAAACACATTCATCTTGTGATACTGTTATCAGAATTTAACTATGTAGTTTTTGAGTCAAACTCATTGATCCACGTATCATGAGTAGTGATTCATATATGAATCCATCTCTTATGAGAATAAATGGAACACTTAGCACTTGTTGGATCTAGGTGATGCTTACAAAGGTGAAGCATCGAAACTCCCTGAGAGGTCATCCATCCTAGTACTACTCCAACTCGATCATGTTTAACTATAGAGTTTCCTCCATGGTTAAACCCACTCTGCTTGCAACCCCATTTGCAAAACCTTCACCAAGTGTTGTGCCTTATGAAACATTCATTAGAAAGCCCCTTAAGCTCATCAATTGATAAGTAGGATATATGCCACAACAAGTCAATTTGTGGTATTGCTATCAAGATTTAAATGTGTAGTTTTCAAGTCAAACTCATGGACCCATGTATCATGAGTAATGATTCACATATGAATCTATCTCTCATGAGAATAAATGGAACACTTAACACTCTAGGATGGGTGACCTTGGGGGAAGTCTTGATGCTTCACCTTTGTGAGCATCACCAATATCACTAATTGACTTGCTATGGAAAATATCCTACTTATCAACACACTCATCTATTCACCTCATATAGTTGTTTACTTAAATAATAACTATTTCAATCTCCAACAACCTAGACAATTATTACTAACACACAATAGAATATAAAAGTAGTTTTATCATTGATAATGATAAGAAGAAAGTAAATGCCATTTTCTCTTACATTTAACTATTTTCTCTTTCCAATTAGATTTAACATAGATGGCCCCACGAGCACCAAAAAAAAAAGTCAGCATGAATAAAAATTTAATTAAAAAACAATCCATCAATAAAAATGTAATTCAAAGAGTAGGTTGACTCTATAGAAAGAATATCAAATATATACTTTTAGATCATTTCATTTCTTAAGGCGAAATGTCCCCCTTCCGTATGCTCTAGGTTATGGTGTCAAACACGTACTTTTTAGATTTTTATTTTAAATTAGGTGGAGTGTCCTTCCTCCATGTGCTCTAATGTTGACAATAGAAATGGAAGTAAATTGAAAATTTTACGAATTCGAGAGAGATTGCATTTAAAATGATGAATAATTGTGATGCATGAAAAAACACGTAACACTAGAGTGCTGATCAGATGTGGCGTGTTTTTCAATTTTTAACCAAAACCAATTAGTGTATTTACAAACAAGTTGCCGACACCACAAAACCTGAAAATGCAAGCCGCTCTTTCTAATTGCGGTTCTGTCGTGTCCCAGCAGTAAAGCTCCTGCAGCATATTAAAAAGGTTGCTTTGTGGCATTCAAGATTGCATTGATTGGAGAAGTGCATATTTCCCTTTACTAATAAGCAGCAGCAATGGATTGGTCCCTGAATGAGGCCATAACTTTTGCGTTTGTGATTGTCTTCCTATTTCTCTATAATCCAAGGAGGAGCAATGGCAGGAAAGTGAAGTTGCCTCCCGGACCGCGTCCATGGCCAGTCATAGGAAATCTCCATCTTTTGGGAAACCTTCCTCATCAGTCCCTGGCCGAACTGGCAAAGACATACGGAGCCATTTTGTTTCTGCGCTTGGGCTCTGTTCCCACCATTGTCGTATCTTCCCCTGCCATGGCAAAAGAGTTCCTCAAAACCCACGATTCGGTCTTTGCGAACAGAGCAGTATGTGCGCATGGGAAATATGCTTGTTACAATCATCAAGACGTGGTATTTGGCTTCTACGGACCCTACTGGAGGCGTCTCAGAAAGCTGTGTATGGTGGAGTTGCTCAAAGCAAAGAGAAACGAGTCTTTTAGATTCGTCAGAGAGGAAGAAGTATCTTCCATGGTGGCCTCCATCTGGAAGGAAAGTAAACAAGGAGCAAAGTGTGTTGATATGAAGAAGAAGCTCTCCTCCCTCTCTCGGAACATCATCTGCAGAATGTTTGCCAGCAGAACGTACTCGGACCACGAATTGAGTGCTGGGCAGGGTTTCAAGGAATTGGTCGTCGAGGTTTTCTCTGTGGCCGGTGCGTTTTCGGTTGGCGATTTCATTCCTTTTCTCGACTAGCTTGACATCAAAGGAATTCATCGTCGGATGAAGGCTGTTCACAAACTCTTGGATGGATTTGCTGAGAAAGTTATCGATGAACACATTGATGGAAGACTGGGGGAAGGAAACCCGGCTAACGAAGAAGAAGGAGATCGCGTTCAAGACATGGTGGACGTACTGCTTGACATTGCGGAAACAGAGGGCCAGATAATCTCGCGAGTGTTAATTATTGTTAGTTGGACAGCTGTTATTTCTGACCCGGAAATAGCAGCACTATTTATGGGTAGCTTGGACAGTTGTTCATCCTTATCTATGAATAGCGGTTGTATTTATGAGTGGTTTGGACAGCTGTTTGTCCACTTGCCAAAAATTAGTAAACGGTTATTATTTACTAATTTTAGTGATTCCTTTTGGAGAGTTTGCAACCAATTCTATTATTGGCTGTTGAGTTGTCTTAATCTCAGCCGTTGGTTAGATTTAATCTCGGTCGTTGGTTTACCAACAGGAGTAGTATAGAAAGGGGTCATTGGGTCATTTGGATGAAAATAAGCTTTTGGAGAAGCAGTTTGCAGTGTTAGCAAACAGTCTTGTAGTGTTAGCAAGGGCGCAGTCTTAGCGCAGGGAAGAAGTGTTTTGGAGAACCAGTTTGCAGTGTTAGCAAACAGTCTTGCAGTGTTAGCAAGGGCGCAGTCTTAGCGCAGGGAAGAAGTGTTTTGGAGAACCAGTTTGCAGTGTTAGCAAACAGTCTTGCAGTGTTAGCAAGGGCGCAATGTTAGTGCAGGGATAGCAGTGAGAAATATCAGCGGGAGAAATTAGGAGGTTGTCGGAGTTCTGCCAGTGTGAGGCAAGGAATTTTGTATCTCTTGATTTGCTGAAGTTTAATATAATTTCTCATCTGTAGAACTGGTTTTCCCTTAGGGGTTTTTCCAGGGACAATTTGTCCGAAAATATTGTGTTGATTCTGTTGTGCATTTCTTTCCGTATTTTAAGTGAAGTTGCAGTTGTGTTATTTTTCGATATTAGCTGAGAATTTGTTTTCAGCAGTTTAATAATTGTTTACGATAGGAGATTAATAATCAGTGACTGCAATAGTTTGATTTTTCACATGGTATCAGAGCATTGTTAAGGGTAGAAGAGTTTTGCCCTAGGAAAGAAATTTTGATCTCTTTAGATTTATTATTGCTTTAAACCCTTGAGATGGCTTTAGCTGGTTTGAGAGATCAGGACAGATTGGATGGTGCCTCAAATTTTGGTGTCTGGAAGGCCAGAATTTCTTTATTGTTGGAAGAGAATGGTATCAAGGATTATGCTACCAGTGGTGTACCTGTACCAACGGATGCAACACAGCTTGCAGCATATAGGAAAGACGATGCCAAAGCGAGGAGGATTATCCTTGATGGTGTCAAGGATCATATTGTTCCACATATCTCGGAGCTAGATACAGCAAAGAAGATGTGGGATGCCATTCTAAATCTGTACCAGAATGCTACCACTAACATGAAGTTGATTCTCAGAGAGAAGCTAAAGAATACTCAGATGAATCAGGGAGAAGACGTCACAAGTTACCTCACCAGGCTCAGACTTGTCAAGGATGAGTTAGCAGCTGTCGGAGATAGCCCTAGTGATGATGAGCTAGTGAGAATAGCCCTAAATGGGTTTACTAAAAAATGAAGTGTCTTTGTTCAAGTTGTTACTGGACGAGATACTTTACCGAGTTGGGATCGACAATGGACTGATTTCACTCAAGAGGAGTTTAGACTAAGTCTTGTCAATGGGGCCAACAAGAGTCAGAAAAATGAGGTGGAACAAGAGAACGTTGCCCTATTGGGTAAAGGGAAAGAAAAGAAGGGATCTAGCAAAGGATCAAATTCACAAAGTGAAAAGAAGAAGAAGGACCTTTCTAAGGTCAAGTGCTTTGGATGTCACAAGTTTGGCCACTATGTCAGTGATTGCCTAGAGAGGAAAAAGGGTAAGAAGCAGGTGGCAGCTTCAGCAAGTGCAGAAGAACTCTCCAGCAGAATGGAAGATGAGTTTGCACTCATAGCTTGTATGGTTAGCTCAACCTCACAGTGTGTTTGGTATATAGATAGTGGGGCGTCATTTCATATGATAGGAGTTAGAGAGTACTTCTCCAGTTACAAGGAGGAGGACACCAACATCCAGATTTCTATGGGAAACTTGTCCAAACTCAACCCTATTGGGAAAGGGACTGTTCAGTTTCAGAGGGAGAATGAAAAGATAATTCCTCTTCATGATGTGTTATATGTGTCAGGCTTAGGTATGAATTTGATTTCTGTATCTGTTCTTGAGGATAGGGGGTATAATGTACTCTTTAGAGGGACACATGTGTTGATTAAGCACAAGGATTGAAAATCACCCATAACTATTGGAGTTAGGAGTGGTCGCCTTTATAGATTGCAGTTTGATACTCCTAAGGCACTTATGAGCAACAGTAATCCTAGAGATCTTGGAGAACTATGGCATAGGAGGTTGGGCCATATTCATCATGGAGCACTTAGATTTCTTCGTGAGACTGTCACAGGTGTTCCAGAGGTGAGCACAGAGCATGACGATGTATGTAAGGGATGTGTGTTGGGGAAGTTTGCGAAAGCATCTTTTCCAAGGAGTGACACCAGATCTAAGGGTGTTCTTGATCTAGTACATTCAGATGTTTGTGGACCGATGTCAACGAAATCTCTCAGAGGATATGAGTACTATGTTACTTTTATTGATGACTTCTCTAGAAAGACCTGGATATACTTCTTGAAGACTAAAGATGAGGTTTTCAGTCGATTCCAAGAGTTCAAGGCTCTTGTGGAGAACTCGACAGGAAAGAAGATAAAGGTTCTTCGGTCAGACAATGGAGGCGAGTACAAAGGAAATGTCTTCCAGGAGTTCTGCACCAGAGAAGGAATCAAGAGAGAATGGACTGTTCCTTACAATCCACAGCAGAATGGAGTTGCTGAGAGGAAGAACCGTTCTATATCAGAGGCAGTAAGAGCTATGCTACATGACCAGGACATGCCCCGTTACTTATGGGCAGAGGCGTGTAATACAGCATTCTACATTCAGAATAGAGTTCCACACAAGGTGCTAGGGAAGATGACACCAGAGGAGGCTTTCACAGGGAAGAAGCCAGATGTTAGTCACTTCAAGATATTCGGGAGTTTGGCATATTGTCATATTCCTAGAGATACACGTACAAAGTTAGATCAGACTGCAGAGAGGGGGTACTTTGTTGGGTACAGTGAGACCTCAAAGGCATACAAGATTTTCATTTCGGGGACTAAAAGAGTTATTGTCAGACGGGATGTCAAGTTCATGGACGACAAGGCATTCAAGAGATCCAGAGATTTTCCAGCAGATGATCAGAGTGAGCAGCCAACAGAAGCTCCAAGACCAAGTCAAGGGCAGCAAAGCTCAAGTACAGTTACCAGTACAAGTGTAGACTCAGTTAGTGAAGATTCACAGAGTATGGAGCAACAGGTGCAACAGGAAATGCATCTAGAAGACTTAGAGGTTGACATTTCATCCTCTATAGTTGGCAGCAGGAACCATGTGGTTCTAGATACACAAAGGGATACTCAGGAGTTTGTGGGAGCTCCTAGGAAGAGTACTAGACAGCAAAGACAACCAGCCAAGTTCAATGACTATGTGGCATTAGTTAGTCAGTTGGTAGATAGTGAGCCTTCTAGCTATCAGGAAGCTGCAGAACATCAGGTATGGCGAGATGCTATGGTTGAGGAATATTCTTCAATAATGCAGAATGATGTGTGGGAGGTAGTACCTAGACCAACAAATAGGGCTGTAGTTGGATCACGCTGGATCTATAAGATAAAGCACGGTGCAGATGGTAGCATCGAGAAATACAAGGCTAGGTTTGTGGTAAAGGGGTTCTCTCAGAAGGAGGGAATAGACTATGAGGAGACATTTTCTCCAGTTGCTAGGTATACTTCTATACGAGCTGTAATCTCACTTGTAGCACAGATGGGATGGCAGATCCATCAAATGGATGTCAAGACAGCATTCCTCAATGGTGAGTTGAAGGAGGAGGTATACATAGAACAACCAGAAGGCTTTGTAGCACATAGCAAAGAGACCCACGTGTGCAGATTGAAGAAAGCATTGTACGGACTCAAGCAGGCTCCTAGAGCGTGGTATGAGTGCATTGATACATACTTGCAGAAAATGGGCTTTGTGAAGAGTGAAGCAGATGCTAACCTCTACTACTTGATGGTTAGGGGCGAGATTCTCATTCTTGTTCTTTATGTGGACGACCTATTTCTTACAGGTTCACTAGGGCTCATAGTGGATTGCAAGAGGAACCTTGCAGAAGAGTTTGAGATGAAGGATTTTGAAATGTCCCCTTTTCTGATTTGATATGGTATTTCACACCTCTAATCAGATTTTTAAAATCAAACAACTGATATCACAAAGATCCACCAATTTCTCAATGAAACCCCAAATCGGGTATGCTGAAAATAGTGCTAAAAGCTTCACAACTTCACAAATTATTAATAAATCTGAAAATGGAAATTTTTACAGAACTTTCAGCAGCATAATAGCCTACAAATTGACATTTCCAGATCCGTATAGCCTTTACACAACAGCTCACAAATGTAGGGCAAACTATGCTCAATCAGGCTCCCGAAATTAACACAAAAATGCCCGGAAACACCACAAAAACACTCATAAACTATCTCAAAAGTTTAATCACGACCCAATACATATATTCAGCTCTATTTTAACATCATAAAGTCTGAAATACAGCAGCAAACCAAACTGATATGAAACACTTAGCTGAAAACCCAAACTCAAATAAAAAACAACCCGGAAAACTCCCAAATCGACACTATTCAGCACAAAGGCAAACTCTGTATGAGCATGCACATGGAATGGCTTCAAACTCCCGTCCTTAGCCTTCCTGAAAACCTGCAAACTCCCGTTCTTGGGTTTCCTTCTCCACAGGTTTGGCAGCCTCTGAAGAACAACAAAAAAATTAGCAAGAATCAAGTTGTAGAATGAGCCCAAAATGCCTCCAAACCCCTTTTAAAGAGGGCATAACCCTAACTCACGTCCAAGAGGGGTTAATAAAATATAATTTAATAATAATTTTTATTTATTAGTCCATTGGTTTCCAAAGATTAACCCCTTTTTCCGAAATTTCACCTTTTTGGAGCCTGCCTGCCTTAACAAAGTTTATTTTTTTTAATTATTTGAATAGGGGACATGACAAGTCCTCCCCTCCCAAATATTGCTTGTCCTCAAGCAATGAAGGTTGGAATTCTCAAGAATATGTTCTCCTTCCCAAGTTGCATCCTCTAGTGGTAATCCTTTCCATTTGACCAAATGCTCTATGATGCTCCTATTTCTCAACCTTTTCTCTCTTGTATCCAAAATCTCTTCTGGTATCAAAACTAATTTCCCTTCATCATCAAGAGGTGGTAATTCTGTAGATACTATGGTTTGCTGGCCTAGAACCTTCTTTAAGCAAGATACATGAAAAATATTATGTATTTTGCTGTTTGGTGGGAGCTCCAATTCATAAGCTACCTCTCCTACCTTCTTGATGATTTTATAAGGCCCATAGAACCTTGGCTTGAGTTTCTCTGCCCCACTTCTCTTCAAGGTGCTTTGCTTATATGGCTGCAACCTAACAAATACCAAATCTCCCACCTCAAAAGATCTTTCAATCCTTTTCCTGTCAGCATATATCTTTTGTTGGTTTTGTGCATGTTGTAGATTATCCTTGAGGGACCTTATTATGTCTTGGCTTTTCTTGATGAAATCACTTGCTGCGGGTACTCTGCTATCGAAAAGTATTAGATCAACAAAGGAAAGGGCATCGTAACCATAAAGAGCATGAAAAGGAGGCATACCAATAGACATGTGATGAGATGTATTGTAACAATACTTCTCTAAGTGTAACCATTTCACCCAAGCATGTTGTTGATTTGAAACATAGTTCCTCAAATATCCTTCTATCCATTTATTAACTATCTCTGTTTGTCCATCTGTTTGAGGGTGATAGATAGTACTAGGAGTGAGTTCAGTTCTTGCCAAATGAAAGAGCTCCTTCCAAAAAGAGCTGAGGAATCTACTGTCCCGGTCACTAACAATGTTTCTAGGCAAACCATGTAATCTAAAAATTTCCTTGAAGAACAATTCGGCCACTTGTGATGCCTTGAAATCAGATGTGATAGGAAAGAAATGTGCATACTTAGTTAGTCTATCTACCACCACATATATGCAATCCTTACCTTGAACCTTGGGCAACCCAGTGATGAAATCCATGGAAATACTTTCCCATTTTTGTTCAGGAATAGGAAGTGGCTGCAACAACCCTGCAGGAAAATTTTGCTCACTCTTGCTTTGTTGGCATACCATACATTCCTTAATGTGTTTAAGGACATCCTCCTTCATACCCTTCCATGAAAACCGCTCTCAAATTTGCCTGTATGTCTTGAAGTATCCCTGGTGACCAGCCAAAAGTGTGTCATGAAAGGCCCTCAATATCTTCTCCTTAGTTTTTGACCCTGGTACTAAGAAGATCCTGTTCTTGTAATAAATCAATTCATCAACAACCTTGTACCTGTTATGATCCACTAACTTATCCAAAATCTTGGTGGCAAATGAATCTTTAGCATACTCTAAAATTATGGAGACTTTCCAATCAGCAGAGATAGATGATAAGGAACACAAAGTGGGCTTTCTTGAGAGACCATCAGCAACCACATTATTCTTTCCTTTCATGTATTCAATATCAAAATCATAAGCTTGCAATTTTCTTACCCATTTTTGTTGACGATCATTCAAATCCCTTTGGTTCAAGAAGAACCTGAGGCTATTATGGTCTGTCTTTACAATGAATCTCCCACATACCAAATATTGTCTAAACTTATGAAGTGCATGCATGATTGCCAACATTTCCTTATCATAGATAGAGTACCCTTTCTCTGATTGATTTAATTTTTGACTCTCAAATGCTATTGGATGTCCCCTTTGAGTTAGGACAGCCCCTATACCTTCTCCCGAAGCATCACATTCAACAACAAAAGGTAAAGAGAAATCTGGAATTGCAAGCACAGGGCATGAACTCATTACCTCCTTAAGCTTATCAAATGTTTTTTGTGCCTCTTCTGTCCAAACAAAAGCTCCTTTCTTTGTCAAATCAGTCAAGGGGGCAGCAAGCTGAGAAAATCCCTTGGCAAATCTCCTATAGTAGCTACACAACCCGAAGAAACCTCTCAACTGTGTAAGATTAGTGGGTGGAGGCCAATCCAAAATTGCCTGGATTTTTTGTTGATCAACCTGTACTCCTTTAGAGCTTATAATATGTCCCAAATATAGGATCTCTGTCAAACCAAACTCACATTTAGATAGCTTAGCATAGAAGGATTGTTGCTCCAAGATTCCCAAAATAGTGTCTATGTGCTTTAGATGCTCTTCCCATGTTTTACTGTATATCAAGATATCATCAAAAAATACCAAAACAAATTTTCGAAGATGCTGACTGAATACCTTATTCATACAAGATTGGAATGTTGCTGGTGCATTAGTGAGTCCAAATGGCATAACAAGAAATTCAAAGTGCCCATAGTGACATCTGAAAGCAGTCTCTTCCACATCTTCACTCCTCATTCGGATTTGATGGTAGCCTGATCTTAAGTCAATTTTTGAGAAGTATACAGTACCATGTAACTCATCAATGAGTTCATCTATGCGTGGTATGGGATACCTATTTTTTATGGTCTTCTTATTTAGAGCCCTGTAGTCTATACACATTCTCATTGTACCATCCTTTTTCTTGACAAGTACCACAGATGATGCAAATGGACTAGAGCTAGGCCTTATGAATCCCATGTCCAGGAGTTCTTTAATAGTTTTTTCAATTTCTTCCTTATAACCTCTTGGATGGCGGTATGGGGTTGTTATAACTGGTTTGGCACCCTGTTCTAACTCTATAACATGCTCAAAACCTCTATCTGGTGGTAATCCTGGAGGCAAGTCATTGAAAACTATACTATGCTTATCAAGAATATTTTGAATTTCAAAATGGAAATTACCTTGATTCTTGGGAGAGCTTGTTGGTTGGATTATGACTCCTGCTGCCCATGTTACTTGTCCTCTTCGAAAAGTCCTCTCCATCCTCTTTGCAGAGACCGCCTTAGGTGCTCCATTTGATAACCCTCTCAATATGACTTCTTTCCCATTGGAATGAAATTTAAACTCCATAGTTTGATGGTTCATGTAATAGCCTCCGATAGAGTGCAACCATTGAACACCCAATACAAGATCTGTCTCCCCAATACCAACCACATAGAAGTCATCAAATAACTCATAATCTCCTAAGGTCATCTTGAGTTGTTTCACCACCCGTGTGCAAGGCATAGTGAATCCATCAGCTACAGTAACATTGAATCCCTCAAAATCTTCTGCTTTAAGCCCTCTTTTTATGACAAATCCCTCATCAATAAAATTGTGAGTTGCCCCACTATCAAGAAGAACAATCAACCTTTGCCCTGCTAGTACCCCTCGAATTCGGAAGGGATGGTATCTTGGAACTCCTGATAATGCTGCTAAAGTGCCATCCTTGCTGATTTCTTTTACTTTCTCTTCTTCTACCTCCTCCTTAGTATCATGAAATTTCTCATGCTCATCTGAATCAGATTCTGAAGCAACTTCAATATAGTGCACTTGACCTTTCCCCAAACATTTGTGTCCTGGAACCCATGGTTCTCTACAAGTAAAACAAAGCTTTTTCCTTCGTAATTCACTCCTAGTCTCTTCATCTACCTTCTTTTTTGCCACATTTGTCACATCTTTTGGTGGTAGTGTTGGGAAAGTCTTTTTCTGAAAATTTCCCTTATGTTGCCAAAGATTTGGGGGTTTTTGATTAGTGATTGATTTCATAGGCACGCAAGTTTCAAGTTGCAAGCTTCTTTTGATAGCTTCCTGTAAGGTTGAGGGTGAGAAAGCCATTACCAAACCCTTAACAGAATCTTCTAATCCATCAAGAAAAAGATAAACGATCCTCTTTTCACTCATATCAGGTACCATAACAGCCACTTTTTGAAATTCTTCTATATACTCATTAACTGATTTGGTTTGCTTCAACTTTGACAATTCTTTAAAGTACTCTTCATCATCCTTGAGGTCAAATCTATCTATCACCCTTTGACTGAAATCTTCAAATGTAGTTACCTGATCGTGACCTTGAGTAGTCATTCCATGATACCACCAATCATAGGCTGCATCTTCCAAGTGTAGACTTGCAAATTGAATAGCATCACTCTCTTTCATGGGGTTAAGTGTGAAGAAAGTTTGTAATTTTTGTAGCCATGCTCTAGCTGAAATTTTATTTGTTCCATCAAAAGTAGGCGATGGAAACTTGCTTATTTTATTTTTGAGCTCTCTTCCACTTGTGTCATGCTCCCTCCTATTCTCTTTCTTGGGCATCAAAGCGTTCATCATATCCACATATTCTCTAAAAGGAACTGAACTACGAAAGTCATCATCTAAGCCATTGTAAGTAGCTCTTAATGTAATCAAATTACCTGTAACCTCTTCCACTGGATTAATGGCTGGATTTGGTACTGGTGGCTCATCTGCAGGCAAGAAAATAGATTTGGTTGATTTAGATGGTGTGGATCTCCCATTTCTCGGCTCCTCTGAAGTGCTCCCTTTCTCATTAATAGATGCAATTCCTTGTAATTTTTCTGTCAATATTCGCAAAGCCTCTCTAGTTTTCGCCAAACCATCCACTGTTTGCTTCTGAGTATTTTGGATGTCTTGGAAGAATTTCTTTGCCATCTCATCTGGATCAGCCATACTTTTTTCTTCCTTGGATTTTGTACTTTTGCTTTCAACTGGGGGTTTGATCAAAATTTCTTTATTCTTTTCTCGCTGCAAATATCTTTTTTCTCTTTCACTTAGTTGCATGCAATCATAAAATATGACATGCAAGATCTGGGTAGTTATCAAAACTTGACATGCAAGATCTGGGTAGTTGTTAAAACTGACATGCAACTTCTACAAACCCTCAGGCTGGCAAGATCACGGCTCTGATACCACTGAAATGTCCCCTTTTCTGATTTGATATGGTATTTCACACCTCTAATCAGATTTTTAAAATCAAACAACTGATATCACAAAGATCCACCAATTTCTCAATGAAACCCCAAATCGGGTATGCTGAAAATAGTGCTAAAAGCTTCACAACTTCACAAATTATTAATAAATCTGAAAATGGAAATTTTTACAGAACTTTCAGCAGCATAATAGCCTACAAATTGACATTTCCAGATCCGTATAGCCTTTACACAACAGCTCACAAATGTAGGGCAAACTATGCTCAATCGGGCTCCCGAAATTAACACAAAAATGCCCGGAAACACCACAAAAACACTCATAAACTATCTCAAAAGTTTAATCACGACCCAATACATATATTCAGCTCTATTTTAACATCATAAAGTCTGAAATACAGCAGCAAACCAAACTGATATGAAACACTTAGCTGAAAATCCAAACTCAAATAAAAAACAACCCGGAAAACTCTCAAATCAGCACTATTCAGCACAAAGGCAAACTCTGTATGAGCATGCACATGGAATGGCTTCAAACTCCCGTCCTTAGCCTTCCTGAAAACCTGCAAACTCCCATTCTTGGGTTTCCTTCTCCACAGGTTTGGCAGCCTCTGAAGAACAACAAAAAAATTAGCAAGAATCAAGTTGTAGAATGAGCCCAAAATGCCTCCAAACCCCTTTTAAAGAGGGCATAACCCTAACTCACGTCCAAGAGGGGTTAATAAAATATAATTTAATAATAATTTTTATTTATTAGTCCATTGGTTTCCAAAGATTAACCCCTTTTTCCGAAATTTCACCTTTTTGGAGCCTGCCTGCCTTAACAAAGTTTATTTTTTTTAATTATTTGAATAGGGGACATGACAGATTTAGGACTTATGCACTACTTTCTAGGCATGGAAGTGTGGCAGACAGATGGAGAGATTTTCCTTGGTCAAAGAAAATATTGCATTGAAATCTTGAAGAAATTTGAGATGGAGGATTGCAAAGCCATGTCTACACCCATGATCACGAATTGGAGGAAGGTAGATACATCTAAGGAGAAAGATGTAGATCCCACTTTATATAGACAATTGATTGGTTCGCTTATGTATTTGGTCAACACTAGACCAGATATAGCATTTGCAGTAAACTCTCTTACTCAGTTCATGGTTGAACCAAAGAGAATGCATTGGATAGCAGCTAAGCATGTGCTACGTTACTTGTGTGGTACAGTCAAGTATGGGATCAGATATGTTCGAGGTGAAGGTATCAGGTTGATAGGCTATACTGACGTAGATTGGGCAGGAAGTACAACAGACAAAAGGAGCACTTCAGGGTGTTGTTTCAGCTTGGGATCAGGAGTTGTATCTTGGTTCAGCAGGAAGCAGAAGTCTGTGGCTCTAAGTTCAGCAGAAGCAGAATACATAGCAGCTAGCATGACGACATGTGAAGCTATATGGCTTCGGAAGTTGTTAGTAGCCTTGTTTGGTCAGAAGGTTGAGACTACTGTGATACATTGTGACAATCAGAGTTGCATCAAGTTGTCTGAAAATCCAGTGTTTCATGATAGGTCTAAACATATAGATATCAGATATCACTTCATCAGAGATTGTGTACAAAGGGGAGTTGTTCGACTACAATACATACCTACAGATGAGCAGGTAGCAGACATTCTGACGAAGGCTTTGGGAAAGGCCAAATTTATCTTCTTCAGAGATAAGATGGGTGTCATGCAGAACAGCTTCCTCGCTAAGAAGGAGTGTTAATTATTGTTAGTTGGACAGCTGTTATTTCTGACCCGGAAATAGCAGCACTATTTATGGGTAGCTTGGACAGTTGTTCGTCCTTATCTATGAATAGCGGTTGTATTTATGAGTGGTTTGGACAGCTGTTTGTCCACTTGCCAAAAATTAGTAAACGGTTATTATTTACTAATTTTAGTGATTCCTTTTGGACACTTTGCAACCAATTCTATTATTGGCTGTCGAGTTGTCTTAATCTTAGCCGTTGGTTAGATTTAATCTCGGTCGTTGGTTTACCAACAGGAGTAGTATAGAAAGGGGTCATTGGGTCATTTGGATGAAAAGAAGCTTTTGGAGAAGCAGTTTGCAGTGTTAGCAAACAGTCTTGCAGTGTTAGTAAGGGCACAGTCTTAGCGCAGGGAAGAAGCGTTTTGGAGAACCAGTTTGCAGTGTTAGCAAACAGTCTTGCAGTGTTAGCAAGGGCGCAGTGTTAGTGCAGGGATAGCAGTGAAAAATATCAGCGGGAGAAATTAGGAGGTTGTCGGAGTTCTGCCAGTGTGAGGCAAAGAATTTTGTATCTCTTGATTTGCTGAAGTTTAATATAATTTCTCATCTGTAGAACTGGTTTTCCCTTAGGGGTTTTTTCAGGGACAATTTGTCCGAAAATATTGTGTTGATTCTGTTGCGCATTTCTTTCCGTATTTTAAGTGAAGTTGCAGTTGTGTTATTTTTCGATATTAGCTGAGAATTTGTTTTCAGCAGTTTAATAATCGTTTACGATAGGAGATTAATAATCAGTGACTGCAATAGTTTGATTTTTCACAGCGAGTTCATATCAAATGCATCATCACAGTAAGTATGGAAGTCAAGAACACGATAGATTTCATACAAATAGTACTGCCTAATCTATACGATGCACAGTGGAATTTAGCTGATCAGATCATTCTCCTCCTCATCTACAACCATTCAATTATTGTAAAGTTTTCTACGATTGAGATACCAGTCTTTATAACACAAGCTCCTTTCTATTAGGGTTAGGGTTTATTAAGGCACTCTAAAGAGATGGGTGTGTCTACGTGCAGGACATGTTGAATGCGGGAACAGAGACATCATCGACAGTACTGGAATGGGCGATGACTGAGCTGCTCAGGAATCCTGCCACACTTGTTCGAGCACAGAAGGAGATCGAATCAGTGGTAGGCATAGATCGCATAGTGAAGGAGAGCGACGTCGTGAAGCTGAACTATTTGCAATGCGTGGTGAAGGAAACATTTCGACTGCATCCGCCATTGCCTCTGCTCATTCCGCACGAGTCGATGGAAGGGTGCCACGTGGACGGATATTTCATTCCGTCAAAGACGAGACTGTTAGTGAATGTGTGGACGATTGGAAGGGATGAAAACGTTTGGAAAGATGCTCAGCAGTTTCAGCCGGAGAGGTTTATAGGTAGTAACAAGGACGTAAAAGGTCAGGACTTCGATCTGCTGCCTTTCGGAACGGGAAGGAGAGGATGCCCTGGGATTTCCTCTGGTCTCTCCACTGTCGAGTCGGCACTTGCTCAGCTCCTTCACTGCTTTGATTGGACAGCGGAGGGTGACGTGGATTTGGAGGAAGTGTTTGGATTGGCTATTCCCAAAAAAAATCCACTGTTTGCCCGTCCTTCGTGGAGGCTCACTACTGATTACCCTGTTTGATAAACTACTTTCCATGCTGCTGACGGCTATCATATATCTAATACTACTGAAATTATGACTTATTTAGCGTAGTCCGTATGATGAGAGGAGGCTGGATAGTGCTAATCTATTTGTCTTCTCGTTTGTGGCTTGTGTTATCAGGTGTATGTAGCAGTAGGGGATTCCTCTTATTTCAATAAATAACTATTAACAGTTGTGCATTATGTACATCATCTTTCATTTATATATCATTCCAAGTTAGGGGCTCTCAACCCTCAAGTGTGTCCCTAAAGATGATTTATGTTTTTTATCTTTTGGTTTTTATAATAAAAGTTGTATGGAATCATGTGCTTTTAGTTGTTGTTATAGGCACGTAATTATTTTAATTTTGTCAATGGGTAAATTGGTCTATTAGTAAAGTTGAATGGTTCACAAAGAGCCCGCTAGAAATCAAGTCTTGCCGCATGATTTGCAGATTCATCAAAAAATAATTATTGATAATTGAACTCTTTAGAATCACAAGTAAGGATTTTTGCCATTTTTAAAAAGAGACAAATGCCTTCATTATATGTCAATAATAATGGTAGCATGTATTAGAAGGAAAATAAGGAAAATGACACTCTAATTTAAAATGCACCTCTTGTTTGTTTGGTAGTATTATTGGTGAAAATGAGCCTTTTTTTTTTTGCTCTACTAGGGTTTCTTGCTTCATGTAATCTTTCAGTTTTTTGTGTATAGCTTTTCGTTTGAACTTTCCCTTTGTTAGCTCCACTTGTCACACCACATTTACTGCAGGAGTTTTTTAGGCTAGGATATAATGGCTTTGGTGATCGATGAACCAGTTGTTTTTGGTGCCTCCATAGAACAAATGTCTGCGCAAGTTTGTCCCAAAGGTTTTTCACGAGGTAATCCTGACATTATCCTTTCTTTGCAAGAATTTGATGCTGCATGTGATTGGTTAGAACATCACACCTTAATAGGTTATCTTGTGGGTAGGACTCTGCCTAAAGCTATGCTCTGAGAATGGGTTAATAAGAGTTGAACTCCTCATAGAGTCTGCCTTGATGTTGTGCAAAACCTTACTAAAGGTTTTTTTTATTTCACTTCACTAACCCCTCGCGGGCAGACACGGTCTTTAACAATGGTTCATGGTCTGTGTGTTCTTCCTTGCTTGTTTTTCAAAAATGGTCCCAAGACTTCATAGTCTCGAATGATAAAAAGCTTAGGGTTCCTACATGGGTCAAGTTCCCAAGTCTATCCTTGCCTTGCTGGCCTTTCATTGAGTCCATTTCCAAAGCCCTTAGCAAAGTTGTCACCAAGGAGCCTGAGAAATTCTTCAATGCCCACCTACAATGATGTGTTTGCATAGAGGTGGACCTTTCCAAGGATCTCACGGATTCTATGAAAATTTAGATTGGGACCAAAATCTTCTCTTAGAAGGTTCTCTACTTGAACCTCCCCAACACCTGTTATAGGTGCCAGTCCGTAGAACACAAGATTAAGGACTACCCTCTAGCTACACTTAGGGTCAAGCCCCTGCCAAAAGAGGAACCTATCAAATAGGTCGAAGGGAAAAAAAGAAGAATGGGTTACTATTGGGCATAAGGGCAAGACTCACTTGAATCCCTTGCCCCCCAAGCAGTCCTATGTTGCGGTCGCCACGGTTTGTCCTATCCCTACAAGAGCGTCAACTCCTACCAGAGTAGGGATGCAAGTGGCGGACAAAGGACCTACTTCTGGAGTTTTGCAGGTTTCAAACCCTGTTGGCTCATAGGGGATTAAGGTAGCTACTAGGGTTTTTGTCTTGGCTAGGGTATGAACTCCTCTTGCTGCCTCTTCCACAGCACCACCAGCAACATGACGTTCTCGCAATCCTCTTGGATGTGTAGGGATACCAGAGGTGAAATGTCAGGTTGTAAGTCTAGAGGATTTTTTGTCTAACTTCAACCAAGTTTCTACCTTCTTGCAGAATAGCTACTCCTCTCTTGAGGATGAAGATGATATGGAAGAGTTCTCATGAACTTCCTATCATGGAATGTGCGAGGTCTCACAGACCTCCCCAGAAAGTACTATGTTCAAGATGTCCATCATAGACTTGGTAATTTAGATTTTCTCTATCTGCAAGAAGTTAAAATTTTTGGTTTCATGCTTGCTTTGGCATGCCATACAATTTGGCAGGATGGAGTGATGTTTTCTTCCCAACATGAAGCTAGCCAAGGTGGTGTAGTTACTCTCCTGTCACCTCGCCTTTATTCTGCTATTATTTCACATGGTTTTTACCCCACGCATAGAATCATTTGGCTTTTGCTTTCCATTAATAGTCATTCTTTTGGATTAATTAATGTTTATGTTTCCAATAATGCTATGGAAAGATCTCAGATGTGTGCCTAGCTGGTTGACAACTTGCCTCCAGCTACTTATGTGTGGGGACTTTAATATGGTTAAAGCAGCCTCTAACAAAGACGGCATTCTACCTTTTTTTTGGACAACTGGGGAAAGACAAGCCTGGTATTACATGTGCAACAAATTGGGTCTTTTTTATCCCAATACCAACCACTGCTAGGATAGTGGGGTTTGGTACACTTGGTCCAACTTTTGAGCTAGCTCTGACTGCATATTAAAACGTCTTGATCGTGCTATGATCATTGTGCAATATTTTTTCTCTTTTTCTAAGGATCGAGATTTTTCTATCATTCCCCTACCAGATGTGACATTATCTGACCACTACCCCATCTATTTTGTCATTTCTTGAAAAATAGCTATCCCAAAAGTGGCCAAGTCTCAATTCTTCCTCAACACATCTATACTGATGCATGCTTCCACCATTTTGCACATCCTACATGTTTGGAACTTGAAGTCGCATTTGCATTCTCAAAGGGGTTGGATTCAATGGTGGAATGATGCCATTACCAGAACTGCTCGGTTCTTGCACATTTATGGATGACAATTGGCTATTTTCCACAAATGGTCCTATGAAGCTAACAGGCTTGCCCTCAAAAAAGCCTCTGAGGCCCTCACCCTCAATCCCTTTGATGTGGACTTGCAAATTCAGCTTGCCAAGCTTTGTCATGACAAGAAAATTGCTGATAATTATGCTATGCGGGGAGCCCAAATCAAAGCCCATCTCCACTGGTTGGAGGTTGGCGACAAAGCCTCGAAGGAGTTTTTTTAGGCTTTTCGTGCTCATCATATCAATGTTGGGATTAAGAAAATCAAAAAAGGAAATGATGTTCTATTTAGTCTCCCTTTCATCCTGCAAGAATTTGTTCATCACTATGAGAACGTGTTTGCTTCACAGGGAAATTCGGTTGCTCAAGAGGCAACTCTCAGAAAGTTCATTTCTGTTACTCCAAACCATCTAGCAGCTGAGCAACATGCTTTCTATGAGCAAATTCTTTCTCTCTGTGACCTTAAAGATGTGGTCTACTCCATGGAAGATGACAAGTCCCCTAGGTGTGATGGGTTCCCTTGTGAATTCTACAAACACCTCTGGGAGCATATAGGTCTTGACCTGAAATTTTTTTATCTTGAAGCCTATCACTCTAAAAGCTTAGGAGCCATTATAAACAAAGGAAATATCAAATTCATACCTGAAGTTGGTGATCTAGAGGATATATGCAATTGGAGACCCATTACCCTTTTGAATGTGTCATACAAGATCATTGCCAAGGAGATCTCTTAAAATTAGGCACATGTTGCACTTAATTATGTGACCAGAGCAAATTGGATTCATCAAGTCCAGATGTATTCTTGACAACATCATTGCTATCTAGGAGGGAATGGAATGGGCTCACAAGTCCAATCAGAAGGCCATCTTTTTAAAGATAGATTTTGCTAAAGCCAATGATCGCATTGAATCACCCTTCATCTTGGCTATGCTCCAGGCTCTGGGTTTTGGCCCCAACTTCCTCCAGTCCATGGAGATGCCTTTTGGGATGCTAATGCTTGCATTACCATCAACAATTTCCAATCGGAGGCTTTTGGTCTTTTTCGTTTGATCAGACAAGGTTGTCCTCTAGCTCCTATGCTATATGTCCTTGTTGCGGAAGGTTTTGGTTATTTACTTATGCATTCTATGCCCTCAAGACTAGTTCATGGCATTTCCTTGCCTAAATCATCCTCCCAATTAGTCAATGGACACTTTGCTGATGATTCTTTTCTCACTCTTTTAGAGGATGAAGAAAACATCAATAATTCTTTAAGTTGCCTGGATAACTTTTGTCAAGCTTCTGGTTCTACCATTCAATGGCATAAAATGCTCTGCTTTTGCCAGTCCTTTCTGCCAGCTCCACCTTGGCTTAGCCAGTTTGAGTGGAAATGGGTTGTTCACAGAGAAATCTTCTGCTTTCTTGGCATTCCTTTTGCATTATAGGTGTTGCCTATGGAACTTTGGAAAGTTGTGTTGGCTAAGATTAGCAAAAATGAAATGTCCCTTTACTAATTTTTTTATGATATTTTCAGCCTCAAATCAGAACTTTAAAATCAAACAACCAATATTACAAAGATCTGCCAATTTTCCAATAAAACCCAAATCGGGTATGTCCAAATTAGTGCCAAAAACTTCACAACTTCACAAATTATTAATAAATCTGAAAATGGACATTTTTACAGAAATTTTAGCAGCATAATAGCCTACAAAATGACATTTCCAAATTTGTATAGCCTTTACACAACAGCTCACAAATGTAGGGCAAAACTATGCTCAATCGGGCTCCCGAAATTAACACAAAAATGCCCGGAAACACCACAAAACACTCATAAACTATCTCAAAAGTTTAATCACGACCCAATACATATATTCAGCTCTATTTTAACATCATAAACTCTAAAATACAACAGCAAACCAAACTGATATGAAACACTCAACTGAAAACCCAAACTCAAACCAAAAACAACCCCGAAAACACCCAAATCGGCACTATTCAGCACAAAGGCAAACTCTGTATGAGCATGCACATGGAATGGCTTCAAACTCCTTTCCTTAGCCTTCCTGGAAACCTGAAAACTCCCGTTCTTGGGTCTCCTTCTCCATAGGTTTGGCAGCCTCTGAAGAACAACAAGAAAATTAGCAAGAATCAAGATATAGAATGAGCCCAAAATGCCTCCAAACCCCTTTTAAAGAGGGCATAACCCTAACTCACGTCCAAGAGGGGTTAATAAAATATAATTTAATAATAATTTTTATTTATTAGTCCATTAGTTTCCAAAGATTAGCCCCTTTTTCCGAAATTTCACCTTTTTGGAGCCTGCCTGCCTTAACAAAGTTTTTTTTTTTTAAATTATTTGAATAGGGGACATGACAAAAAAGCTCGACTACTAGATCACAAAGTTTCTCTCCCTTACAGGAAAATTTCAGATTTGCTCTAAGATTTGTGTGGCCACTCATGTTTATTACTTATCCTGCTAGGCTCCATCTAAAGCCTCTTACATGAAGCTAGAAAGATTGGTTAGGGATTTTCTCTGGGCCTCTAGTTCTAATCACCATGGCTTTCACAGAGTGGCCTAGGACTTTTGTTGTCTTCCAAGAGAGTCTGGTGGTCTTGGCTTGCTTTCCACTTAGAGACAAGGCCTTGCTCTCTATGCAAAATGGACTATTAGGGCTCTCTCAAGAAATGAAGCATGGAAGATTCTAGTTCGGCACTACATTTCTTCCAACTTCCCTATCAATAGGCCTTCTTAGAAAGGGATTGTTTTCCAAACCCTTCTCATTATGCATGAGCCTGTAGTCATTCAGGGCTCCTTTGTCATCAAGAGCATCTGGAAAGCCTGGGAGGCTGTAAAGCTCTAGCTTTAATGGGCTAGAGATGAATTTTGCAATGGCCCCTCCTTGAATCAACATAACATATGGTGGTCTCCCTTGTTTACCATTCAGGGTACTCCCCTCGCCAAGACTCAAGGGGCTAGTGCTCTATGTTTTTTCAAACCTAGTATCAGAACTCCAAAGGACCTCTTTTCATGGGTCGCCGTGAATTTCAGGACTTGGGAAGATATGAAAGTATAGTACCACCTTGTCCATTCAAAATAGCAGACTTTTGACCTTCTGCTTTCTTCCATCCCTATTCACTTAGTTCATAAAGTGGGGATTCAGTCTATTCGCCCTTGGTGGCTTGATTGGAGGTGGTTTCCTACCACTCCTTTTTCTAATTACAAGCCAAGTTTGGGCTACAGATGGCTTTCGCCTCATCTTCCCATGGTGGATACGCTAAACCACAGATGGCATTTGCAATCTTCCCTTTCTCAATGGAGAAAACACTTTGACACCATATGGAATGCTATAACTGAACCTAAGATTGCACATTTTGCTTGGTGCCTAGCCTTCCAAGGGCTTCCCCTGGGGCCTCGACTCAAACACATTGGGATTCCTAACCCTAGATTTCCCTTTTGTGGACAACCGGAGTCTTTCTTGCATTTTTTTTTGGTTCTGCAAGCATGCTCAAAATTATTTGCACTGGATTCATGATTTCTTCAAGCCATTCAGACCTGAGTTTTTCTCTTGGCATATGATTTTACTAGGTGACTCTCCCAGATTTCCTCAGAAGTTCACCCAAATTTGGCATACCTTTAGGCTGGAAATCCTATTTTCTCTATGGAAAGATAGGAATGATGTTCTTTTCACACACAATTTTCTAGATGTTAACATTGCTATGTACACTAAGGCATGCATTTGTAATAATGTAATTATGCAGATATAGGTGCAATCTAATAAAGTTACACTCAAAGTTGCTCACCTGCAAGAGCTGCTCAATCACGGGGGCAATGCCCCTTGTACTGTCACCAGAGTTCCTCTAGATGCCTCAACAGAGACCTTGACACCCCATGGCCGTTGTCCTTGGCGCCACTCCTCCGACTGCCACTCACACACCCCGTGCTCCCAGGCTTCATGCCACCACTCTCCTAATGGTGGTGATGGAGGATGGAGGCACCGCTCAGCATCCCCACCCCATGGTGGTTCTAGTTGGTCCCTAGCTCCTCCTCCTAGTTCCCATTATGTGCACTCAGGGAAGTGGCCTCGCTTGGACCTGGTGATTTCTCCTCCATGGCCAAAGGTTAAAGATGTGAAGGTTGCCATTGTTGTTGCTGCTAGTGATTATGGCTGGAATGTTCCCAGCCTACCCCCCAATCCTAAAGATGATTGGGGTTTTCAAGATAAAGATGATCCACCACCCTCAGCTAGCACTGCTTTGGCAGCCTAAGGTTGCCTTATTTGCTTTTTTTTTATGAATAGTTTCTGATTCTGGCTATGGCTATGTTTTTTTGTCCAGTTTTGGCTATTTGAACTCTTTCATGAGGTGATCTTGTATCCCTTGGCCCCTTTATTGTGAATTGTAAACTGAGTATATTTTATTAAAAGAAAAGGTAACTATTCATCAAAAAAATGAGCCTTTTAATATATTCAATTATTTCTTATATTGTGTTCAAAGAATGAGATCATTTATGTAATATGCTTCTCATAAATGTCGTGGCTAAAATGGTTGAGAAGAATGATGAATCCACTTGGGGAAATATAAATAAAGATGAAATTGAAGAAATTAGAAACCATGGTGGCAATACGGAATAGATAACAATAAGGTTTTAATTTCCACTTCATCACATACTTTAGTGGATATTGTAAACATGAATATTAGGCTACAATATAATTAGAAGAATAGCTCATATATGAAAGTCAACTTGACACTTAGGTCTTCACTAGACACAATGAAACATATGAACTTGAGAAAAATTAATAAAAACAACTAAACCAAGACCAAGAAAAAAAGAGAGTAAAAAAGTAATAAAAGAAAAAAAAAGAAATAATATATATACATATAATTTTAAAAAATAAACATAATATCTTATATAAAAATATTATTTCTAAAATAATATCATTTTCAATAGTTAAAAATAATTGTTCAATCCATTACTTACTATTTTAAAAATAATAAAAATTAAACCTTACTATTTAACTATTAAATAAAAGAATTAAAAAAATACAAAGGAATGTAAGCACCAAACTTCCTGCTTTTAGTGTGGTGGGTTTTGGAGTAAGAATTAAGTTGTATATTTAAATGTAAATTTGAAATGGAATATTAGATGATATGGAGAACTTTTATTTTGTGGATACCAACAACATCAAAGACAATAAAATCATGATGGTGTGGTTAACAGTATGCTTTGGAGAAAAGAAGTAAGATCATTTTGAGTGGCATGCACCAATAAGTCAATAACACTATCTAGCTTGTAGGACAATATTGTCAAAGTTGAATAAAAGTCTGGAAAATCTAAACCATTGTTGTTTGTTATAGGACCATGTACTTAGTTATGTCATTGGTCATTAATGAGGATAGTTAGAAATCAAATGAAGTCATTAATCTTTTTAGGTGCTATCAAGAATGATATTGGGAGACAAATTTAGATATGAAGATAGAATAAGAGAAGAAAAATAGGAAGAGGAAAATAAAAAAATGTAAATGTACAGATGGAGATGTGTGTAAGGCTATGCCGTATTGTGTAGAATTGTAGTTCTCATACCAAATGTAGTCAATGCTATTACCAATAAACTTAAAATATGACTAAAAACTTTTATATCAATAACATTAACTTTAAAATAAATCTAATACCCAACATCATTGAATATGTAGAATGTGTTTAGTCATGTGATAATGAAGATAGATAGTAAATACTTTATTTATTTTTATTTACATCACATCCCATTCTCTCTCACTTTTAAAGCTCAACATATTGAAAAGAACAAATAATTTATCAAACTTAATTAGATATGTAATTTTCCTACATTTAAGAAATATATTCTCAAAAAAATATTTATATGAACCATAATATAATTATGACAAATATAAATATAGATTTAAATGATTATTATTCATTTAAAAAAAAACCAATTCAACAACATAATATTATGAAAGTAACTAAATATGAAATCAAAATCTAATGTTAGGAAAATTTGTATTTAATTGAAAAGATTTTTTAAAATTTTCTATCACTATTTTTACAAAATTGAACTTTAACAAATATATAGATATCTATTATTTTATATTAAAGTATAAACTTATAAAATGGTAAAGTATGATCAAACTATTCATTTCACACCATCTTAAAAATAATAATTAAGAGTTTAATTTAAAATTAGATGTATTGTTATGTTTTATTAAGATGGACTTATATTAGGATGCAAAATATGTGCAAGGGGGGCAAGCCAATTATTCAGCCTTTTTACTAATCTATGTAAGGGCATTCATACTTGTCACTTTCATGCCTTAAAAGATATGCATTTTCTAATTATTCTATGATAAAAGTGAAATTCATCTTTAGTGTATTCCAATCAAATTAAAGGAAAATGAATTATATTAATGTAAAGTGAACAATGGATGTAGAGGATTGCCAATGAATCAATTGAAATGCAAACCTAATACAATTTCTTCTGTATATGCGTTATTTTTTTTAATTCTTTTTTTAATATTCTGCAATTGTACTTTGTAATTGGGAGAACAATACCTGTTGTTTTTTAATTTTAATAGTTAAAAACATATCTTTATAAATTATATCTATGGTTATTAATTTAGCATCTTCTAAGCCTTTGCTGGCCCACGGATTTGCCCACACGCGGGTCGTGGTTGTGATGCGTGGCATTTCGCAAGATGCTCCACCTACCTTCTTAAACCATTACGAGAGGGAAACATGGAACAAACTACCTACACCTTTGTCCACAACTATACCTCTGCTACGTCTGTTGTTATTGTGTATCGATCTCGTCAGTAAGGAACTCGCTCTGCCACCGTTGAACCATTTGATTTTATCTTCTCCTCCAATCGCTAGACTACCACTGCATTGTCTGTTGTAGGTGAGCATAGCCCTTGGGATCTCTCAGCATAGTGCATAGGATCTTCTCACCTTAGTTCTTCAAAACTATCTAATTTTCTCCTATGAGGTCCGAGTTATCATATGACTTTTCAGTGTCGTTAACTTGGCATCAAATAACATGTCAATAAGGAGGTGTTAGAATTAACTAGTCATGAGTCAATATATAGTGCTCATCCCTTGCAATTTAACTTTTTCATGGACATTCTGGAGAATCATCGACAGTACTGGAATGGGCGATGACTGAGCTGCTCAGGAATCCTGCCATACTTGTTCGAGCACAGAAGGAGATCGAATCGGTGGTAGGCAGAGATCGCATAGTAAAGGAGGGTGACGTGGATTTGGAGGAAGAGTTTGGACAGAAAAAATCCACTGTTTGCCCGTCCTTCGCGGAGGCTCACTGGCTCACTGCTGATTACCCTGTTTGATAAACTACTTTCCATTGCTGCTGACGGCTAATACTAGTGGAATTATGACTTATTTAGTGTATAGTCCGTATGATGAGATGAGGCTGGATACTGCTAATCTATTTATCTTCTGGCTTGTGGCTTGTGTTATCAGATGTATGTAGCAGTGGGAGATTCCTTAAATAACTATAGTATAGATAAATAAATCTAATTAGATATCTAATACAAAATAATTATAATTTAATTTACTACATATAAAATTATTTATATTGCTTTTATTTCTATTTAATTTTTTACTAACTTAATCTTTTTATTTTTATTTTAAAAAATGGATGACTACAAATATTATAATTTAAACAAATATTTTATCTGGTATTTATTAATTTTTTTATCTAAACTATTTTCTATTTATAACACGATTTAAATTTTTGACATGTAGATGGTTGTCAAATTTAACTTAGGAGAAAAAAAGTTAACATTAACATGTTCACACCATCCCACTCCGCCCATTCTCCCATTGTGGAATGCCTATCGGCATTAATTATACAATAATACCAATATTTTCATATCTAAACATAAAATAACTAAATTACCATATAAAGAATAATATTTAAATATGATATGTATAAGATAAATATATATTTAATTTAAATACCATTTCATGAATATAAAATTTTTAATAATATTAGAAGTTACAAATATTTGAAAATTTAATAATTTTGATTAAAATTCTAAAAAAAATTACTTGAATTTTAGCAATTCCATTATTTACATGACATATAACTCTAAATAACCTCTTTTTCATACAACACGCCAATAATCAAGAATACTTTCATGTTAATGATAAAAAATTCAAAAATACCTTTACAAAACACCAGATTGTTTAGGAACAACTTGGCATGGGAAACTAAATGGTCCAGCCTCCAAATAATGAATGGATGAAAATTTCCAAATAATTGCTTAGTCATGTGATATAGATAGAACTTGGGATTGTCCAAGGCAAAGTTCTAATAAATGTCGTGCATAAAATATTTTTTTTAATTATAATATTTGGAGATATTAATCATCTTCTATTTTTTTAAGAAATTAAAATAAAAAGTTTAACTTAGTAAAAAACTAAATAATTTAAATGGATATTTTATGTGGTATTTATTAAATTATTTTTAAAAGTATATTCTATTTATAATAAGATTTAAATTTTGACATGACATGGTCGTCAAATTTAATCTTGAAGAATAAAAGTTAACATTAACATGCTCACACCATCTTACTCCACCCATTCTATCATTGTATAATGCCTATCAGCATTATAGCTTAGCATGGGAAACTAAATGGTCCAGCCTCAGATAATGAATGGATGAAAATTTCCAAATAATTGATCAGCCATGTGATATTGATAGAATTTGGATTGTTTGAGGCAAAATTCTAATAAATACCGTGTATAAAGTATTTGGTTAAATTATACTATTTGGAGATATTAATCATCTTCAATTTTTTTAAGAAATCAAAATAAAAAGCTCCACTTAGTAAATAAATAAATAATTTAAATGGATATTTTATGTGGTATTTATTAAATTATTTTTAAAAGTATATTCTATTTATAATAAGATTTAAATTTTGACATGTAGATGGTTGGCAAATTTAATTTTGAAGAATAAAAGTTAACATTAAACACGCTCACACCATCCCACTCCACCCATTATGCCATTGTAGAATGCCTATCAACATTAATTAAGAATTGTGCATTATGTACATCATCTTTCATTTATATATTATTCAAAGTTAGGGGTTGTCAACCCTCAAGTGTGTTCCTAAAGATGATTTATGTTTTTCATCTTTTGGAGTTTATAATAGTTGTATGTCATTGCATGTTTTTAGTTGTTATAGGCATGTAATTAATTTAATTTTGTCAATGGGCCTTTGGTCTATTGGTCAAGTTGAATGGTCAAGAAACAACCAACTGGAAATCAAGCCTTTTGATGTGACATATGGATACAATCACATATAAAGATTTTTACCATTTGTTAAAAGAAATAATTTGTTTTTTTCAATGTATATAATAAGATGATTGAAAATAAGAACATGTTTTATTATTTACTCTCACAAGTTTTGTCTTAATGTAAAATCTCAATAATGAAGTAACAAGGATTCCTAGAATAGAGGAGCTCTCATCATCTTGCGATTTGAAAGATTGAATGAATTTTGTTAGTCCACAATGTAATGGGCACCCCTGGATGTCCCAAAAAACTAAGCCAAATTGCTGAAAGGAATTATGTCAAACAATTTGCATTCAACTTCTTAAAACCCCTTATAACTCCGAAAATCAAACATTTATTTGTTTGTTGTGTTTCGTGCATGGAATTGGTATCATACAACATAAACAAGAAAGAAACTACAATAATATGCAAAGTGGAAATGAACTGCTGCTAATAAAATGTTATTTTCAGAATTCATAAAACCAAATACATGGCAGATTTATCAACTCACTAATTACTTCAGCAATATTGTCATAATACTCCAGCCCATGCTTACGAACTTGCTGCTACAATACTTTGTCCTCCAATCTGTCCACTACCTTCATAATACCATTCCCTCCAAGCGGCATAAGCATCGGACAAGTAGTGAAGAAGATATGAGCAAAATATCAAATCTGCCTGTAGCCGGAAATGCAACTAAACTGCCTAATAATGAAGCCAATAAGAAAGAATTCCAAAGGCCAAACCCCAAGGGAATGACGTCTAGAATGTTACAAGAGAGGATAGACGTCCTCAAATGCCAAAAACAAAGCTGCAACTCACACATTAATTTCTTCTCATATTCAACCTGTCTAATGAAGCCACAAATGCTTCCTTTTATTCTATTCCCACAGGTCCGCTCAACTCATATGGGCAATGTGGGATAAAAGATGTGTAATATAAAACATATATTAAAATACCCCTTATGTCTCCCTTGGGTACACATCACCATAAAATAAATATTAAAGTAACACTTTAATATTTTACAATTAAATTAGATGTTACTTTAATAAAACTTCAGGCATTAAAATGTATTAGCAATCGGACTCCGAATAATGCGAGTGATAGCTTATCGGAAAGCTCTCACTGAGGAGTATCGAATCCAATCACCAAAATTGACCTGCACTGTGTCCTGCCGACTTACTAAAAATAGTAAGTATGCTTGAAACTGAGTAAATCAACTTTGTTTTGGCCCAAACTAGAAATGACTAGGCCAAAACACTCCAAGATCCCATTAAACCCTTCGTTAGCCCTCGGGACCATGTAGAACAAGGCTAACGCACACACACTTGGTCAACTGCTAAAATGGGGACATTACAGTCCGCCCCCCTTGAAATTGCTTGTCCTCAAGCAATCTCAGTCCAGCCTGCTGAATAACCTGCTCACTCTCCCATGTAGAATCTTCCTCTGGCAGGTCTTTCCATCTAACCAAATACTCCTTCACTATCTTGTTTCTAAGCTTCCTCTCTCTGGTATCTAGAATAGCCTCAGGTACTAACACAAACTTCCCCTCCTCATCCAAAGGGGGTAAATCTACAGAAGGCACTACACTCTGACCAATGGCTTTCTTAAGCCTAGACACATGAAACACATTATGCACTCGATTGCCCTCTAGAAGCTCAAGCTCATAGGCGACTTTGCCCACTTTGCGAATCACCCTGTAGGGACCATAAAATCTAGGTTTCAACTTTTCAGCTCCGCTCTTCTTGAGCGATGACTGTCTATATGGTTGTAGCCTCAAGTAAACCATATCCCCTACCTCGAAGCTACGCTCTATTCGGTGCTGATCAACATACAATTTTTGTTGATTCTGGGCCTGTTGTATATTCTCTTTGAGCACTTTCAGGATGTCCTGACTATCCTGCAATAAGTTTTTGGCTTTGGGCACTCTACTATCCCCCAAAACTAAATCCATGAAGCTAGGTGCTTCATAACCATAGAGTGCCATGAAAGGAGTCATCTTGATGGACATATGATAAGTGGTGTTATAACAATACTCTCCCATATGCAACCATCTGATCCAAGCCTTTTGTTGTGTAGTTACATAGTTCCTCAAATATCCTTTCGCCCATTTATTCACAATCTCTATTTGCCCATCTGTTTGCGGATGATAACTAGTGCTAGGTGTAAGATCTGTACCACACAACCTAAACAACTCTTGCCCAAAAACACTCATAAACTTACTATCCCAGTCACTGACAATGAATCTGGGCAGCCCATGTAACTTGAATATCTCTTTAAAGAAAAGATCTACCACCTGTGCTACTGTGTAAGTGGACGGAATAGAAAAGAAGTGAGCAAACTTTGTCAAGCGGTCCACCACCACATAGATGCAATCCCTTCCCTGCACTCGTGGTAAACCAGTGATGAAGTCCATCGAAATACTTTCCCATTTCCTATCAGGAATGGGCAAGGGCTGTAATAAATCTACAGGAAATGTGTGCTCTCCCTTATTCTGTTGACAAACCACACACTCCCTGACATACCTCTGAACATCATCCTTGAGCCCTTTCCATGAAAACTGCTCTCAGATCTGCCTGTAGGTCTTGAAGACCCCCGGATGTCTAGCTGTGGGTGCATCATGAAATGCCTTCAGTATCGCCTCTCTCAAATGTGATGACGGAATCAAATGAACCCTGTCCTGAACTCTAATCAATCCATCTATCGCCTCATAGCGATCATCCTGTATGGTACCTAAAATCAATCCAGAAGCCCAAGCATCTCCGACATACTCTGCTATAATTCGATCTCTCCAATCTCCTGAAATATCTGCCAGAGCACATAAATGAGGTCTCTGAGATAAGGCATCAGCCACCACATTTTTCTTACCTTTGACAAACTCCATGTCAAAGTCATAAGCCTGCAATTTAGTCACCCATTTTTTTTGCCAGTCATTAAGATCACGCTGGCTCATGAAGTATTTAATACTGTTGTGATCAGTCTTGATCACAAAACGTCCACCTACCAAATATGATCAAAATTTGGCCAATGCATGTATTATGGCCAACATCTCCTGGTCATAGATAGAATAAATTTTCTCAACTCCTCGGAGCTTCCTACTCTCAAATGCAATGGGATGCTTCTCCTGCATCAATACTGCTCCAATCCCATCACTTGATGCATCACAATGAAGCTCAAAAGCCTTCGTGAAATTTGGTAGAGCTAGAACTGGACATGAAGACATTACCTGCTTGAAATGCTCAAAACACCTTTGTGCTGCCCCTGTCCACATGAAGGCTCCTTTCCTGGTAAGATCTGCCAAGGGTGTAGCAATCTGTGAGAATCCCTTAACAAACCTCCTATAAAAACCACATAAACCAAAGAATCCCTTAAGCTATGTAAGGTTTGTGGGAGTAGGCCACTCTACAGTAGCTCTAATCTTTTCGGGATCAACCCGAACGCCATCTGCACTAATGATATGCCCCAGGTAAAGGAGCTCAGTCATGCCAAACTCACATTTAGATTCCTTGGCATACAATGGCTCTCTCTCCAGAATAGATAACACCTCCTCCAGATGATGTAAGTGCTCCTCCCAGGTCTTACTGAAGACCAAGATGTCATCAAAGAAGATCAAGACAAATCTCCTCAGCTGCTTCCTGAATACCTGGTTCATACAACTTTGAAATGTAGCAGGTGCATTGGTTAGACCAAATGGCATAACCATGAACTCAAAGTGGCCATAGTGACATCGGAAGGCTATTTTCTCAATGTCCTTTGCTCTCATCCTGATCTGATGGTATCCGGATCGCAAATCAATTTTGGTGAAGAAGCATGCCCCATGCAACTCATCAATTAGCTCATCAATCCTAGGAATGGGATACCTGTTTTTAATTGTTTTCTTATTCAGTGCCCTGTAATTGATGCACATGTGCATCGTCCCATCCTTCTTCTTTACCAATACTACTCCTGAAGCAAAGGGGCTCTTACTGGGCCTGATATGCCCCATCTCCAATAAATCCTTAATCGCCTTCTCTATCTCATCCTTGTGTTTCTTAGGATGACGATAGGGAGTAATCATAACTGGTTTGGCTCCCTCCTCGAGCTCAATAACATGTTCCATCCCTCTGCCAGGAGGAACCCCATGAGGAATATCGCTAAATACTTTAGTGTGTCTATCAAGTATCTTCTGGACATCTAGTGGATGACTCTTTTCTTGTGGCTCTGGGGAAGTTGGCATAATATGGCACTCTGCCGCCCACTCTATGTCATCATGACGAAAAAGTCTCTGCATTCTCCTCAAGGACACTACTCTGCAACCTCCATCTGAAAGCCATCTAAGTACCACAGTTCTACCCTCATGCTCGAATCTCATCTCCAATTTTGCTAGATTGAGTGTGAACTCAACTAGTGAAGCCATCCATGTCATGCCGAGGATGACATCATAATCTCCCATGTCCACAACATAGAACTCATCCTCCAACTCATAGCCATCTCCAAACCTGATGCGAAGATTAGATATCTTTCGAGTGCATAATAACTTATCACCGTTAGCCACCATGACTCTAAACCCATCATGCTCCTCTGTCTGTAACCCTCTCCTGGCTACCAATTGTGCATCTATGAAGTTATGTGTAGCCCCAGTGTCAATAAGAGATATCACTTTCTGCCCCTGGATAGTACCCTTGACCTTAAATGTGATTTCCTTTTGGGCCCCTGTCAAGCATGCCAACAATCTATCATCCTTAGGAATGTTTCTCTCCTCTATAGTGTTACCCTCATCTGAATCGGAGTGTTGATCCTCCCCTTCTGACTCTGACTCTTCTGCTGAAAAATACTCCATTTGATTTTCCTTAGCCTTGAGAGAACATTTATGAGATAAGTCCCAAGGCTCTCTACAATGGAAGCACAGCTTCTTCTTTCGAAGTTCATTCAAGGTTTCATTGTCTAGTCCTTTAGATCCTTCTTTGGGTTTGCTATACTCTTTCTGAAATGATTTTTTGTCTTTATCCTTGCGGTAGGAAGAATCTGTTGAATGGTTTTTTCCTTTGTATACCGAAGGGGCTAAATCTCGTGCCTTTTTAGTTGCTTCAGCTAACATGAGTGGATCATGTCCCTTCACCCAACCTCGTAATGGATCAGCAAGACCATCACAAAATAACACCACCAATCTCCTAGGAGAGATATCAGTAACAAGTACAGACAAGCGCTGAAACTCGGCAATGTAAGCATCCACAGAACCTGACTGTTTTAACTGTGCTAGCTCCTTGAAATGTAACTCGGGATCCTTAGTGTCAAATCTCCTAATCAATGTTTCGGTGAATTCCTCATAGGATGTAATCTGATTATGCCCCAAAGTCACCATGCCATGATGCCACCATTCATGTGCAATGCCATCTAAGTGCATAGCCGCATACTTGATAGCCTCCTCCTTAGGCATAGGATTTAGCTGCAAGTATGTATCTACCTTCTGCACTCAAGCTCGTGCAGTCATCTTCCCTGAAGCATTATAATAAGGTAAAGAAAGTTTTCCAACTTTCTTCCTCAACTCAAAGTTTTGATTCCTCCCTCCTGCTTTAGGCATGTGTCTCATCCTCAAGTCCATATAATCTCTAAGAGAAATATCCGCCTGAAACTCTGGTCCACTAGCCTCCCAGTCCCTCCTAAACTGATCTTGTAACTTAGTAATCTGCGATTCGTTTACTGGTTGAACTGGATCTCTGGGTGGGAAAGTGGGTAGAAGAGGTCTCGAGCTCACAATCCGTGCTGGGTGTGCAACGTGTCTAAAGTTATCAGCCTCATTCCCATTGTTCCCGTGTCCATTATTACCATTAATGTTATTCTCAAGACCATTGTTGTTGCCTTGGCCTTCATGGTTATTGTTTCCCCCGTTGTTATTGTTTCCCTCGTTGTTATTGTTTCTGTTGTTGGCATCACCTAGATTAATATTGACACCCATCTGTCTAGCCATGAGCTGCAACATCATGTCCATTTGCCTATTCTGCTCCTGCTGCATACGCTGCCCCTGCTCTAATGTATCCAGTAACTATCGGAATAGTACCTCCCCCTGATCTGGACCAGCATTTCTGCCTCTGCCTAATCTTGTATTCCTATCATCTCGATCACCCATATTATTGTCCTAATCACAGAATATCTCCTCTGTGTATGTATGGTTGGATTCAATGTCCCCCTACACGGATGTACTAGACTATTTGCTTTGCAAGTCTGAAATCCTATTTTGTCTTGCTCTGGTATCGCAAAAATTATAAGACCCCTGTCGCATGCTCAAACATAAATGCTTAGCCTGTGTTTTTTATTTATTTCTGATTTTAGTGTTTTGACATTTCATCAAACACTTTTCCCCTCTATCCGGCTGTTCCAAATTCCCTATAAGACCTTCACAGGATGGTAGGACTTATAGCTCTGATACCACTGTAATGGGCACCCCTGGATGTCCCAAAAAACTAAACCAAATTGCTGAAAGGAATTATGTCAAACAATTTGCATTCAACTTCTTAAAACCCCTTATAACTCTAAAAATCAAACATTTATTTGTTTGTTGTGTTTCGTGCATGGAATTGGTATCATACAACATAAACAAGAAAGAAACTACAATAATATGCAAAGTGGAAATGAACTGCTGCTAATAAAATGTTATTTTTAGAATTCATAAAACCAAATACATGGCAGATTTATCAACTCACTAATTACTTCAGCAATATTGTCATAATACTCCAACCCATGCTTACGAACTTGCTGCTACAATACTTTGTCCTCCAATCAGTCCACTGCCTTCATAATACCATTCCCTCGAAGCGGCATAAGCGTCAGACAAGTAGTGAGGAAGATATGAGCAAAATATCAAATCTGCCTGTAGCCGGAAATGCAACTAAACTGTCTGATAATGAAGCCAATAAGAAAGAATTCCAAAGGCCAAACCCCAAGGGAATGACGTCTAGAATGTTACAAGAGAGGATAGACATCCTCAAATGCCAAGAACAAAGCTGCAACTCACACACCAATTTCTTCTCATATTCAACCTATCTAATGAAGCCACAAATGCTTCCTTTTATTCTATTCCCACAAGTCCGCTCAAATCATATGGGCAATGTGGGATAAAAGATGTGTAATATAAAACATATATTAAAATACCCCTTATGTCTCCCTTGGGTACACATCACCTTAAAATAAATATTAAAGTAACACTTTAATATTTTACAATTAAATTAGATGTTACTTTAATAAAGCTTCAGGCATTAAAATGTATTAGCAATCGGACTCCAAATAATGCGAGTGATAGCTTATCGGAAAGCTCTCACCGAGGAGTATCGAATCCAATCACCAAAATTGACCTGCACTATGTCTTGTTGACTTACTAAAAATAGTAAGTACGCCTGAAACTGAGTAAATCAACTTTGTTTTGGCCCAAACTGGAAATGACTAGGCCAAAACACTCCAAGATCCCATTAAACCCTTCGTTAGCCCTCAGGACCATGTAGAACAAGGCTAACGCACACACACTTGGTCAACTGCTAAAATGGGGACATTACACACAAGGACCAACTGTCTACCCTTACCTATTCTAGGAAGAGGATTTAGTTCTCATGTAATCAAGTATTTGACTTTTGATGAACATCATTTCCCTTTTGTGCACTATATATTTTAAATATTTATGCAATTTGCATTATAATAGAATAGTCAATGTATCAAAATACCTTCATTATATGTCAATAATAATGACAACATATTTTAGAAGGAAAATAAAGCAAATGACACTGTAATTTCTTTACACCTCTAGTTTTTTTGGTAGTATTATTGGTAAAAATGAGCCTTTTAATATACTCTAATATTTCTTAGATTATGTTCAAAAAATGAGATAATTTATGTAACATGCTTCTCATAAATGGTGGCTAACATGGTTGAGAAGAATGATGGAGACACTTAGGAAAATGTAAATAAAGATGAAATTGAAGAAATTAGAAACTATGGTGGCAATGACAAATAGATAACAATAAGATTTTAATTTCCACTCCATCACATACTTTAGTGGATATTGTAAATGTGAATATTGGGAGCTACAATATAATTAGAAGAATGACTCATATAGGAAAGTCAACTTGACAACTTAGATCTTCACTACACAATGAAATATATAAACTTGAGAAAAAATAATAAAAAATAACAACTAAACCAAGACCAAGCAAAAATAAAAGTAATAAAAGAAAAAAAAATGGAATTATATATATAATTTACAACCAAAAATATATAGTATCATATATAACAATATTATTTTTAAAATAATATATTTTCAACAATTGAAAAAAATATTCAATTCATTGTTTACTATTTTTATGAATAATAAAAATTGAACCTTATTATTTAACTATTAAATTAAAAGATTATCTCTCAAAGATATACTATGGCATTCGGTGGGAAGAGGAGCAAATAAGGAGTTTAGAACTTAGAGTAGGAAGGAGAGGAGGATAGAGATGATGGAGATGATTATGATGGCCCTAATGTTGGAAATGTAATGCAAGCTAGGTAATTGAGGGGGGGGCTGGTGTGAATCATGAACGTCTTAAACTTCTTCTTGACTAAACCACTTTGTTAAGTTGTCTAATCTACTTGCATGGATGAAACATAAAGTAGTAAAGTAACAATACCATGACATAATATTTGGTAACCTAGAAACCCTCCAAGTAGAAGGTAAAATTGGGGTGAGGATGACACACACAATGCTTCATTGTTGTAGTAATAAAGTTGGCATGTTAAGGATTACAAATGATCACTTATGATGATCGTACTTGGTTAAGAATAATAAAGACTATTAGGTCCACCTTGTGAAAGGATTTATACAATATAGTTTAGTATGTACTATGTTTGGAGTTTCTGTAAAGGATTGTTAGGTGCACTTGGGTAAAAGATTTGGGACTGATGCACCTATTAGGATGAATTGGTGAATTGATCTCTGTTGTGAAACTATGATTACTAATGAAGATCCTTTGAAGTAAACTAATCACTTGACTATGATAGATGAATCTCTTCCTTTCCTTGGAATGTTTGTAGCCTTCAAACAATCTGCTCTTTCATATTCATTGATTTTCTTCAATTACAATTCTTACATCTTATATCTTTAGATAAGAAAAATACTTGATACTTATATCCATACAAATACTTTCATCAAGGTTGGCTACAACATAACTACTTAGAAAAACAATTACCAAGTAGGCTCAGTGTTGTAACTTGGGTTTAAAGGCTTACTCAAGAGATGTTGAAGCTACTAGAACAACACTTTCACCTTGGCTAACACTGGCACTCGGCTGATACTTGATGCTCAGTTCATGTTGATCACTTGGTAGACATTATTGACTTGGTTCACACTATTCTACAAACTTGATTATCACCTTGGAACAAACCTTTTTGCTAACTTGGTTCACCCTGGAGCACGGTAGACATTGTCAACTCGATTAACACTATAGCTCGGTGTGAATTGTCAACTTGATTGATACATCAACTCATTTGACACTTCTTACTTCCTAGACAATTAACTTGGAGGTTTATTTGGTGTGGTTTTCTCCCCATATTATTTCTATAGCGGTTTGCAGGAAATTCCTCCAAGATGGGGTCATGGGGCAACACTCCAAGTGCATTCAGTATTTTACTACAGGGTGGGCTTGAGGGGAAGTGCCCTTGTGGGGGCTTTGGGGGATAGCACCCTCAAAGAAAAAAATGCCATTATATTGTAAAAGGCATCAGCTACTATTTTTCCTATTGGAGAACTTATTCTAGCCCTAATTTTGTAAGTGGCAAAAGCTTGTATAAAAAAGGCTTAGGGTTAGGAATTTCATAATGTAATGGTGATATTGTAGCTTCTTGTGGTGGTATTGAGCTACAAGGGATCACAGATTGTAATTACAGGATTATAATAATATTGGACTTATTGTTGGTGGACATAGCCTAGGGATTGGGTGAACCATGTTAAATCTTGGTGTCTTGTGTTCTCTTTTATGTGATCTACTATTTTCTGGTATTGGTTATATCTGCATATAACTATTATTTTTATCTAAGGTTAATCCTAATATTAACATTGTTTGCATGGTTCCTTTGTGAGCTTGTTTAAAATTGTAGACTAGTAGCTTGGTTACTACTATCTGTCCATTATGACTAAATGTTCTGACACTAACTGACAATATATCTTACAATGAGATTGAAAATTTCTTGTTAAAGAAAGGTTGTCATTGTACCAAAAGATTGATTTATCAATTCCCAATACAACCACTCAACTTATAGTACACAACAGGTGATTAAGCCCTTGTCATGAATCCTGAGGGGAGCATTGAACAAATTTATAACAATGTCCCCCTCAACATTACCCGAGGGTCTGAGGATCGAACCTATGACCAAGCTTTGATACCACTTGTTAGAGTGGGCTTGTCATTGCACCAAAAGATCAATCTATCAATGCTTAATACAACCACTCAACTTATAGTACATAGGAGGCAGTTAAGCCCTTGTCACAAATCCTAAGAGGAGCACTGAATTTTTTGTTAAAAATCCTAATGAATTCTCCTTCAATGATTCCATTGATAACAAGGGAAAATCAATGGATTTTGAGTCTAATAGGTCTAAGATGTACTTGACTTGGTATTGTATGGAGCTATTGGCGATTACTAGGGCTTTTAATGTAGAATCTAGCATTGATTGTGGCTATCCAATTGTCTAGGGCCCTGCTAACTAGAAGGGCTTCCTTTCTCTTGCTTCTCTTTCGTGTGGTGGGTCAGGCCAAGGACTGTTTCAATTTTTTCTTGTAAAGTTGGAAGTTTGCAAGGCATCCATGTTGGTGAGTTTTGGCTTTCTTCGGCTTTCGAGGCTTTATGCTTACAGTGTTGATGTTTCTTTTGAGGAGTGGGGGGAATATCCCTAGTTCAACTCCTTTTTCTTGTGGGTATGGTTTGAACATATTGGGTCTCTCCTATTGTGGGTCTTGCCTTATCTGGGAGTTTGATGGTATCATTTTGGATAATAGTTCTAGTTTCTTCCTTTTTGTTGTCTCTTTGAGCTCTGGCTCCTATGTGATCAAGTTCTTTTGGTGCTCTCTCCACACTTGGATGGAGTCAACTTGGATTTGTTGTTTGTGAGACTCATTGGTTTTGGGGGAATTTTCTCTCGCAATATAGGTGGGTTTTCTCTCTTGAAGCTATGGTACCCTTTCCTTGTTATTGTGGGTTTATTATCAGGAGACTAATGTTATGCTCTATTTAGCTTCTTAATGGATTTTTGTTGTTTTATTTTCTCTTTTGTGAGGCTAATGTTAAAGGTTCTCAAGGGCCCTTCTTAGCTCTTTGGTATTTGTGGTAAATGAAAATCTCACTCATGGGGATTTCCCATTTATTGAAGGATGTTGTTTTTAAGTTTGGATCCTATAATGGATTCTAAGTTCTTTAATGTTTCATGTCCAGAAGTTTTCTATGGTGATGAAATTTCCCATTTGGTTCCATTGGATCCTCTTGGTGGGCTTTTGGTTGAGGGTTACTTTTCATTAATATCCCTTCTATTCTTAGCTCATATTGGGGTTGTGGTATCATCTCTTATGGTAGTGACTTACTAGGTAGGGAAGCTAATGGTGGGAAAAATATTCCCTTTCCCTATATATGTGGATAGAAAGTAGGATGGCCTTGGTGGATGACTTGTTCTATGTCTTTCCACCTCACCATATTTCCTATTGAGGAGTGATCTCTTTCTATTGAGGTGGAAGGGAGTGGTGTGGACAATGCGGGTGGGGAGAGGTTTGTTTTCTCCCATGGTTTTAGCTAGTTTAGGTTTAAGTATTTTCTCTTTCCTCCCCTTGCTTCTATAAAGGTGGATCCCTTCTCTATTAAGGTGAGAAGGGAGAATGCAAATGGGTGGAAGACTTTTGAGAAAGATGACCAAAATAGGTGGTTTTGTTTGTTATGGACCTATAGCCATGAGGATGAATGAAGAACAGGCTACCCATTGCCTAATATTAATTTGTGGGTCTTTTGATCTAATGAGTTTTTCTCCCCCTTTTTTTATTTTCTTCCTATGAATGGGTGGTCGCTATTAGTTTCTAAGGGCTCACCTAGGTCCTTTGTTCTTGGTTTTAGTTTAAGAAGGCATCTAGTGTGGGAGCTTGTCCCATGCTGATTTTCAAAATTGTGGACCATGGTTGGTGGGTTTTCCACATTCAAACTTTAGTCTTTGATAAAGGTAGACATTAGCTATTGTTTTTACTCATTCTTTAGCGCTAGGTGTTGTCAATATTTTCCTTAATAATGTTTAGTGTTTGCTAGTTGTACCACAGTTCAACACCCTCTTGCTTCTTTTTTAGTTTAAATGCTATTAAATTAAAAAATTAAAAAATAATAATGAACAAAATTCTAAAATATTTATATCACCTTTTTCACTTAACTTTTTTAATTTAGCACATTTCCTCCCTACGATTACAAAAATGGCTCAAGGCATAGATGTGCCTTGGCTTAATCCAAGCCTTTGAATAATTTTATTTTAATAAAGTTCAATCTAAACAGATATAATATACCATGTATTTTAACTTTCCTATTAGGTTTGAAGGTGTCCAATTAAAATGTGCACACCATTAATAAATTGGTTTTCTATCTTTTTTATAGTGATAAATAAAGTCATTTGTGTTGCACCTTTTGGTGTTCTTTTAGTTGCAGTTGGTATTAAAACTTATTTATTTAAACTTACAATTCCTAGTTACTCACACATCAATATCAAATTTTAGTGAAAGTTTGGCTCATATTTCTTTCAAATCATACTTTAAAGATGCATTCTAGATAATTGTAATGTAAATGAATGTAAACTGTGATGAAAATTGGATGATTTCTTTGATATTATTTAGTGTTGCAAGATCTATGTGATGCCTTTTATATTCAAATAGTTAGGTATCTTTTCTATTTTATCTTCACTAGATTTCAAATGTATTGATCATGTTGAGTTTAGTTCAATTTTATTTTATGTTGGAAACTTTTTAAAAAGTAGCTTTTAGATCTATTATATAGTACAATTTAGTTCTCAAAATTATCAAAATAAGTTTAAATTAGTAAAGGATGGTTATTACAATAATTTTTAAAAGATATTTTGTTCTTTTAAAAAATGATTCAAAAATCTACTAAAATCAAAAGTTTTGACTTTTTAAAATAAATTATCTTTCCTTCTTGTTTTCATTTATAGGACTTTTTCACCTATTTAGATCAAACCTGTAATTGAAGCCCAAGTTCTCTTCCACTTCCAAGATTCTAAGAACATTCAAAGGGCTGTGTGTGTGTGTGTGTGTGTGTGTGTGTGTGTGTGTGTGTGTGTGTGTAGATATGTACATATATATACATATGCATACACACACATACAAATACATACATACATACATACATATAGCAACACACACACACACACACACACACACACATCCCCTTCAATATATGTCCATTTCTTAATAATAAAGCCCACAATTTTCTTAATAGCTAAAATTTTATGTGACCATCACTCCTGTAACTTTTAAATTTTTGTTAGCCACTTCCTACATTGTAATGACCCTTCTCACAAGCTAAGTCCTCAAAAGAAAAATGGAATTCATCAATAATATTTTTATTTAAAAATATATATATTAAATAACTAATTAATAAAGTAACTTAAACTTTAGTTAAGTAAAACTACGTTTAATAAAGAACCAAAAAGTGTTAGAGAAAAAGGTTAGTTTAATTTAATTTATTAAATTACCTTTTCTCCCTTCTTAAGATTTCACTTAATGCATTTTTTAGCTTTCTCTCTTTAATAATTAATAATTAATTATTAATTATTAAATAGCTTTCACCTTTAAGTTACCTTTAGTAACTTATTATATTACCCTTTTCGGGTTTTGATCTCCTTTTATAAGGATTGATCTATTTGTATTTCATAATCTCTTCTTCATCTAAATATAAAATTTTCATGTTTTTTGAGCAAACCCTTGCCTCTTCTTGTTTTTTTCTTCTCTATGACGGTTTTTTGCATGTAGGTATTTAAGGGCTTCATGGATTTGATTTGCATATTTTCTCAAATCCTTCATAGTATTAGAGCCAGATCTGTTGTAGCTTGTTCAGTATTTGGAGAAAAGAAAGAACGAGGGTTTGACATAACAGATCTAGAGTTTTTCAAAATTTTCCTGAGAAAATAAGCTGGTTACTAATTTTTGGAGTTGCTTGAGGCCAAATGAACATCACAGATGGATTTAGAATGCATCAAAAACCTTGTTTCCAAATAAAATTTGTCCATTTTGGACAACATTGATCCAAGAGGCAAAATTTTTTTGCTTGGCAGGGTTGTACGACCTGTGGCATGTAGTTTGATGCAAATTTTAAAAAATTATAACAAAAATTTAAAAGCAGCATTTTATTGCCACCATAGTTAGATAACTGCTAGTGGTTACGCTATGATTACCACAGTGGTCATTGCTGGTAGCTTCGCCTGCGGTTCTACGATGGCTCTGCCACATCAGACTGCCTCCCTCTACCACCATGACCCACCTCCCACCACTCGGCCACTATTCCATTAGTGGTGCAGGGGTGGTGATTTTTTATTTTTTATTAAAAAAAAATAAAATTGTGCATCTCCAAAGGCCCTATCATTTTTTTTTTTTGTAACTTGAGCATACAAATGTATTTTTTCGATCCAAAAAATGTGTCAGAAAGCTAGTTCTTAGACAAAGACATTGATATAGGATTTTTTGGGTTTTGATGTAGTTTGGATTCCTATTTTGGTTGTCAAATCTAGATGTTTAGTTTTGCACTCCAGGGGACATATGTTGAGCATCCAATCTCTAATTTGGGAATTCTTTATATTTTTGAAAGATCTTTCCAAGCTCTTTCCAGTTATGCTAGTTATTTTTCTAGATTCTGCTCTAGGCACATTCTATTTTAGTCTTCTTCATTTTTGCATTCTAGTGGATATCTTGGTTGTTTCAGGTCTGGGGATCAATTTTTTTCTTTTAGATGATTCATAATGAGTTGTACTATTTTTTATATTAGTTGTATGTCTCTTCTGGTCTATTTAGACATCATTTGTATGCATTCTTGCAAACACATTGAGATAAAGTTCCATATTGCATCTATATTTTTCATTTTAGTTGTTTTCCTTATTTTTCCTTCTAATTCGAGTAGTGTCATCTAAGAACACTTATGTAGATTATTGTATTCTTAGGATTCATTATATCTTGTGCCTTATTGTACATGCACTACTCTGATAAAGTGTCATGGCAGAGTTGATGTTTTGCCTTTGTTTTGCCATCTTCCTTTGTCCAGTGAGTGTCCCTTCCATGAAATTAGCCTCATAACATGTCTAAGATTGATCATCTCAACACACACTTATGTACTCTTTTGTGCATCTTGATTGTGGTTCCTTGACTTGCAATTCTTTTTGGCCCACTTTCTTAGTTGCCTATCACCTCACCTTATCTACATTAGAGGGGGATTCTATTGTTGTTTCTCATGCTTCCTTGGTTCAATAGATCAACTCTTCAAGCTTTGGTGTTTTATGCCATCTGTATTTTTGAGTTCAGTTGTTTTTCTCCTAATTCGATATAGATTGCAGTCTTCTCTACGTGGTTAGGTTCTATTTTAGTGGAGGTTCTTTAGATCAATAGTTATGTTTTGATAGAGCTTTGTGGCTTCTACTTGCTTCAATGGTGTTCTTCATGATCACTCTTTTTCCTATTGCTTATTGCATTCCTCTAGTTGGAGGATTCTTCAGTCCTTCACTAGATTTTTTAGCTATCTCCTTTTGGAGTAGAGATTTTCCCACTGGGTTTTCTCTATTTCTACATTTCATAGAGATTTTGTTGTGATTGGGTACATCATCAGGCCTTGTTGCTAGGGCCCAAGTTTTCTTTTAGCATTGTAGTTTCCTTGTCCTTTCTACATTGTTTCTCATCTTAAGGGTGGGGGAGTGTTAGAGAAAAAGGTTAATTTCATTTCATTTATTAAATTACCTTTTCTCCCTTCTTAAGATTTCACTTTATGCATTTTTTAGCTTTCTCTATTTAAAAATTAATTAGTAATTATTAAATAGCTTTCACCTTTAGGTTACCTTTAGTAACTTATTAGGTTACTCTTTTCAGGTTTCAATCTTCTTTTATAAGGATTGATCTCTTTGTATTTCATAATCTCTTCTTCATCTGAATATACAGTTTTCGTGTTTTCAGAGCAAAACCTTGCCTCTTCTTATCATTTTCTTCTCTGTAACAGGTTTTCTACATGCAGGTATTCGAGGGCTTCATGGATTTGATTTGCATATTTTCTCAAATCCTTTAGAAAGAAGTTTTTGTCTGGGAAAATACATCAAAAAAACAATATTAGAATCACAGATTGTCATGAAGGAAATGTTATGTCATTATCATTTATCTAAAAATCAAATATTGATTAGTCATGTTCAATGCAAACCAATCACCATTTTCAACAGTGTAATATATACCTTAAATGACTAAGAGTACAAAATAAATTCTCTATTATTTTTAATGCACTTTTAGATAAGCATTCATAAAAATTAACTTCACTTATTTAGAGGTGATTAGAGATTGAAAGTTTTATTAATTCTAGATTTTTATAACATATTATATTTTTATTTGTTTATGCACATCATTAATGGGAATGACTCTTCATGTTTAACATATTATATAATATTCTTGATGAAAGTGGCTAAAGTCTCATAAGGGTTTGATTCCAAATTCAAAATGTTCTAAAGAATTCCTATTTGGAATGAATATTTTTGGGAGTATTTTATTTCTATAAGAAATAGCAATTTTTGTTTCTTAGTATTTATTAGGTCTATTGTGACTTCTAGAAAATCATGATGTTATGTATTGGTTTTGTAATGTACATGTTCCTATCATTTGTATTTTCTCACTTACCACATTAAGATTATCATTTATTTGAGCTATGAATATTCCCCATATTGGAAAGACCCATCATATAAAAATACGGTAGCATAATAATTGAATAATGAATCACAAGAATTTTCCATGTTAGATGAAGATTATTCTAAAATATCATGAATTTGCAAAATATTTTTTTAAACAAGAATTGTATAGTTCATATTTAAGTTATGCAACACTACAAATTTAAAGATATATGAAATTAGTAATATGAAGATATATAAGGATAAACACTTACCATAAATAGAATTGAAGATGAATACATAGTACATGTAAGAATTAGAGATGGAACCAAAAATAGAGGGAATACTTATCCCATACCTCAATAGAATATAGAAACAAACTTTTAGCTCTATATTAGTTACTATAAAGAACAAAATAATTACTCTAGGGAAAATGACAAAAAATCATCATGTAACCCAAAAATACTAACCCATAGTTTTAAAAAGATCATAAATCCTAAGAAAATATAAGATCTACAAAGAACAAGGGAGAAAAAATAGTTTTTCTCCTACTCCTTAAATTCCTCATTCACTTGATAACTTTTTACCAAGACAAAGAAAAAATCCATTATCATTCTCTTCTCTCTATTTGTAAAATGGTCTTTATTGTTGCCATGATAAATGTTTATTTCTGATTATTATTTTTCATATTGTTCTCACTTAGAAAACTATATCTTTAACAACAACAACATCTCACACCAAATATAATATGCATTTTAAACTTAAAACATGATATACAAGACAATCATTAATGATGATAAATTTCTAGATACCCAATTTACTATGAAAATTCTTACAACAGTAATTGATTATTAATCTCCTATCTTAAATGATTATTAAACTATCAAAAAAAAATTGATAGCTAATATCAAAAGATAACACAACTGCAACTTCACCAATAAAATATGGAAAGAAATAAGCAACACAATGACAGAATATTTTCGGGCAAATAGTCCTTGGAAAAACCCCTTAGGGAAAACTAGTTCTATAGATGAGGAATTATAATAACTTCAGCAAATCAAGAGATACAAAATTTCTTGCCTCTCATAGGTAGAACTCTGACAACCTCCCAATTTTTTCTGATGATATTCCTCACGGCTATCCCCAACGCTATCCTCACACACTTACTAACACTACAAGATTATTTGATATTATTGCAAATTCATTTGCTAACATTGCAAATAGGGAAACCCAGTTCTATAGATGAGGAATTATAATAACTTCAGCAAATCAAGAGATACAAAATTTCTTGCCTCTCATAGGTAGAACTCTGACAACCTCCCAATTTTTTTTGATGATATTCCTCACTGCTATCCCCAACGCTATCCTCACACACTTACTAACACTACAAAATTATGTGCTATCATTGCAAATTCATTTGTTAACACTACAAATGCTTCTCCAACTTGTATTCTTCAAATGCCCCCCCTAATCCCCTTATATACTATTCCTATTGGAAAACTAATGGCTGAGATTGATTCTCAATTGACAGTTGAGATTACAAAATAACTTAACAACCCTAACTAAGTTTGTTTATAGATGCTTTTAAAAGAAGCCAATTATTTAATAAATAATTGTCCGTACTCCAACAAATTTGTTAGTAAAACAATTATTTAGTAAATATTAGCATGTAGATGAACAAGTGTCCAACCTACACTAAGTAAGATTTACTTTTATTAAAAAAGAGTTAGATTATGATAGCAACTTATAATATATGTATTTAAACAAACATAGAAGCAATTGACTATTTGATAATCTTAGTATCAAACAACCACAAGAGATGCAAAGAATATATCTAAGAAAGCATTAAGGGTCCCAACATGAACAAATTATATGTGAATAGAATATATTTCCCAAGAATTATAACATTTTTGATGATCAATTTATAGATACTATGCATCTATCCTTGATACTTGAATGCGATCTGCAAAATTGTAAAAAAAGAAGTTAACAAAAGAGGACTCTTTTGAAAGGAGCATTAACCTCCAAACAGTCTGCTACACATATTTCAATTGCCAATTGTGACAAGAACTTGCTTTCACGTATTTATAATTACTAATGACCCACCTCTATGTGAATGGTGGATATCCATGAACTCATCAAAGAATCTCATATTACCGTTACTATATATAGACTCCAAAAACACATGACTTTATCATTAAGTATGAAAAGTTATATTGTACTCATTTCCTTTCCTTAAATAGAACCCACAACACTAAAGAAAATAAAAACCATGTCAATTAAATCAAAACCATTACCTAATTTTTGCCACAAAACATGCTTATCAAGAACGTGTGTTGAAAATATCATCTTAAAGCAATAGGAAGGCTTATTCAGTTAAAGTTGAAAGGAGTTCAAATTATTTTTAAATAGATAAATACCTGCGTGGTCCAATTGATCCTACAACATTGCCAGAGTCCTCTACTATAAAGAAACCCTATCAGTGGCTATCAATGTGCTTGATAACAGTCGGCTACCAGCAATATAACAAATAGCATGTGATCAATTTTATCTTAGTATCATGCACAAACCAATATAATGCAATTCTAACTCTCAGAATAATGAGATATTCAAAATCATTTTATTAGTGGAAATCCACATTTGTTTGGATAAGATTTGTAGTAAACTTTTCTTGAAAGACTTTGAAAAAGGAAATGAAAGCTATGGTTTGAGGTGACAATCATCTGGGAGATACGTAGTTAGTGTGAAAATAGTTCTTGAAAAAAAGGGATGGATATGGACATTGGGATCTTTTTTGAACTCTTCTTTTTATATTTTAATAATGGTTTATGTATTAACTTATATTAAAAAAATAGTATATAGTAAATTTATTTTATTGGATAAAATATTTTTTGATCTTTGAAGAGGATGATATTTAAAATGTATTCTTATTTTAGTAAAACAATTAGAAAAGGCCTCTAATCTATTATAGAATATAAATAAATCATTTAAAAATAAAAGGTACTTATAAAAATACAATAGTAGAGTTATATAAAAGAAAAGGATGGTTCCTAAATATGGTAGAAGATGTGGTGAAGGTATTACATGAAGGCTTTCTAGAAATACAAGCTCAAGAAATGTTGTCTAGTCACTGAGGAACTATAGTTGTTTCTTGATTGTTTTAAAGAGGACACTTGAAAATGCACTATCTCTAAGAGGAACCTATTAGAGTGATGAAGATTTCATAATTGATGTCATCAAATGTGTTGATTTATTGTTTGAAAAATATTTATTATTTTTACAAAAGAGATATCATTGTGACAAGGGAATAAATATAATAAATAAAAATGTAGAAAGATAATACAATTTAGTCTTTAATATCTTTAAATGTCATTATTAAATAGGATATTTTAAAATCCATTCTTTCCAAAAGAAACATACTATAGTGATGAAAACTTTATAATTCATGTGATCAAATATGTTGATATATTACTTGAAAAATATTTATTATATTTACAAAATAGATAACTTATTTGACAACTGAAAAGAAAGGAATGAATATAATAAATAAGAATCTAGAAAGATGATAATGTTTTTAAAAATATTTCCAAATCTATTAAAATATAAGAAACAATATCAACAAAAGTGTTCAGAACCTCACCATCTCCAAGAAAATTATGCTAGAATATTGAAACTCTATAATACATGTGATAAGATGTGTTGATTTTTTGTTTGAGAAATATTTATTATATTTACAAAGTGGATATATAATAGAATGCTGAAAGCTGAAACCTTGACAATTGATATGAATATGGGACATGTTGATCTTTTTCTTTGAGAATAATTATATATTTACACGGCTGTTGACAATGGGAGGCTACTCTATCCATCTCCGTCCTGTCGTGTCCTAACAGTATACCTCCTCGTGCATATTAAAATGGGTAGATTTCTTCTTCCAATACAACTGCGAACTTCTCTTTTCTTAGCAGCAGCAGCAAAACCATGGATTCCTCCTTCGGAGAGCCCATCAATTTAGGACTTGGGTTCTTCTTTATCATCATCTTCTGGTTTCTGTACAAGCTGGGAAGCAATGGCAGGAAAATGAAGTGGCCTCCCGGACCACATCCATGGCCTGTCATAGGAAATCTCCATCTCTTGGGAAGCCTTCCTCATCAGTCCCTGGCCAATCTTGCAAAGAAATACGGACCCATTATATTTCTACGCTTGGGCTCTGTGCCCACCATTGTCGTATCTTCCCCTGCCATGGCAAAAGAGTTCCTCAAGACCCACGATTTGGCCTTCGCCAACAGAGCGGTGTGTGCCCATGGGAAATATGTCTGTTACAATCATCAAGACGTGGCGTTTGGCCGCTATGGAAGTTACTGGAGGCATCTCAGAAAGTTTTGTACAGTGGAGCTTCTCACAGCGAAGAGAAACGAGTCTTTCAGGTTTGTGAGGGAGGAAGAAGTGTCTGCCACGTTGGCCTCCATCTGGAAGGAAAGTGGAAAAGGAGAAAAGTGTGTGGACATGAAGAGGACATTCTCCTCGCTCTCTCGAAATATCATCTGCAGAATGTTTGCCAGCAGAACATACTCGGACCACGAATTGAAGGAAATTGGAGGGCAGGGTTTCAAGGAAATGGTTAATGAGGTCTTCGCTGTGGGCGGTGCCTTTTGCGTGGGCGATTTCATTCCTTTTCTCGATTGGCTGGATTTCCGAGGACTTCATCGTCGCATGAAGGCTCTTCACAAATTACTGGACGAGTTTTCTGAGAAAGTAATCGATGAGCACATCGATCGCAGATTGGGAAGAGGAGGAAACCCTAACGAGAAAGAAGATCGTGTTGAAGATATGGTGGACGTGCTGCTTGACATGGCTGAAACAGAGGGCCAGATAATCTCACGAGTTCACATCAAATGTATCATAGTAGTAAGTTCCAGAATAGCGGATTTATAATCGGCTTTCACAATTCTGATTACACATTTTTTTAAACCTGGTATTGTACAGTGCGAATCAGATCATCAGATCTTATTTACTTTTTATCTGGTCGTTTTACTCTGATTGTTTATTCGATCAAGCTTTTCAAGGGTCAATTAGGATTCAAAACTTTACATTTTCTACTTTACGTGCAGGACATGTTGAGTGCGGGAACGGAAACATCATCGACATTACTGGAATGGGCGATGTCTCAGCTGCTGAGGAATCCTGCCACTCTTGCTCGAGCACAGGAAGAGATCGAATCGGTGTTAGGCAGAGATCGCATGGTAAAGGAGAGCGACGTCGTGAAGCTGGACTATTTGCGATGCGTGGTGAAGGAAACATTTCGACTGCATCCGCCATTGCCTCTGCTCATTCCTCACGAGTCGATGGAAGGGTGCCACGTGGACGGATATTTCATTCCGGCAAAGACGAGACTGTTTGTGAATGTGTGGGCGATTGGAAGGGATGAGAACGTTTGGAAAGATGCTGAGCAGTTTAAGCCGGAGAGGTTTGTAGGGAGTAATAAGGACGTAAAAGGTCAGGACTTCGATCTGCTGCCGTTTGGAACGGGAAGAAGAGGATGCCCTGGGATTTCCTCGGGCCTCTCCACGGTTGAGTTGGCACTTGCTCAGCTCCTCTATTGCTTTGATTGGACAGTGGATGGTGACGTGGATTTGGAGGAAGAGTTTGGACTCGCTATTCCCAGAAAAAATCCACTGTTTGCCCGTCCTTCGTGGAGGCTCACTGCTGATTATCCTCTTTAAGAAAGTAGACTCCATGCTCCTTAAAAGGTTATTCCTTGTTAATTTAATATTAGTGGATTCATTATAAAGGGCGGTTATAGTTTTCTTTAGTTGTCTTCGCTCGCTTAGCTATTATGAGAAAAATTAAAAGTAGGTTGGTGCTTATTTATTTATATTCTTGCCTTTGTACATTCGTGTCTGTCACTCTTTGTGATTCGTAATATAAAAACTCTGTTAATCTCTGCCAAAGACAACAATTCCTCTACAGCTATTTATCTTCCTGTTTTCATTTTGATTCTTCTTATTTCAATACATAGCTGATATCACCTGTTCCAATAAAACTCACTAGAGGATGTATGGAACGGTTCACAACAACATTCATTTAATAATTATTTCTAATTAGAGATTGTCAATGAGAAAGTGCTGTAGCAAAATACGACTTATTTAATAAAGAAGTGGACAAAATAATTAATCATTTAATAAAGAAGTGGATAAAATAATTAATCTTTGACATTATAGGTTGAAGAAAATAGTAGTATCATTTTTGCTAGTAGCGATTTTGAAATACTTATCATCTTATTCTATTAAAAAGATTAAAATTTGATGTATCTATTATTGTGGTTTTACAAGTAGAGGATTTGAAATAATTATGGTATGAATTTGCAAAAAAATAAATTATTTCATGTAATTATAATATTGTAGATTTTAAATTTGGAGGCATGTGTATCTATTAAATATGTTCATTTTATAGTATTGACTAAATTTCTTGATTGCATTATTGTCCCAAACTTTGCAAAAATTAGTTTTGGTGGTATGCTTACAATATATTCAATGATACAAAGAATGCTATTTTTTCTCTTCAAATGTTTTTGATTCTATTGGCTTCCAAACCATAAACATAAAACCCTAGAACATGGACACTCAAAACGGAGTAATAATGCATCTCACTCAAAAGAAGGAGATTACCCATCACTATGCCATGATAAATAAGACTTAAACTAATAAAAGGGTCTAACTCCACTAAAGACATTTGGACTCATAAAAAAATAGAAAATAAAAATGAAAGTCTTTATGAATTGAGAGGCATAAAATCTATTAAAAAGAAAAATAAAGGGATGTGACACTGTAAAATTCAACCATATTCACCAATAATACAACCACAAAATTAAAAAGAAACAAGTATAAACTATATTTTAAAAAATATGAAACCACATTACTAATATGGCATAGCAAAGTTAAGAAAGGCTTCCCCAATGACCATTAAAGCTATTATTCTCTCCCATAATGACAACTAGGAAGAACATAAAGTAGTTCTCTAATATTTTTAAGGATTTTACGAGAAAGAGATTTTCTAATATATTTGCAATCTAATCTTTTGTACCACATTACACAATTTTGACCAAACCTTGTTGAACAAATTCTCTAATATATTGATAGTATATCTCAATATATTTAATTCTACTAGTAAATGTTGGATTCTTTATCATTTGTATAGAACATTTGTTGTTACGGTACAATAAGGCAGGTCTATTTTGTGTTTGGTGTATGTATCTTAGGAGTCTTCTCAACTATATTGTTTGACAAGTCATTCATGTTGAAGATTTGTATTCAATCTTTTCTATAACAAGTGATATTGTTGGTTGTTTCTTGGACTTCTAAGAGAATACTAGATAAACAAGGCTAAAAGGGTAGCTATATATAGGCTTCTAATAATCTATTAAACCTTCCCAGTTATAATTTATATAGCCAATCAAAGTGCTATCATCTAAATGTTAAATTTTTAGACCATATCTCAATGCACCTTTAATATATTTGACAAATCTTTGAGTTACAATCCAATGTGTTTCCTTAGGGTCTAGCCTAAACCAAAAAAAACAAATGACACAAATATAATTCACCTTAAAACCCACAAAAAATTGCAACTAACAAAAAAAACTAATACTTCTCTTACATATCAACCAAAAATTAAGAATTCAAAGATTTTAAAATAAGCATGTACCTCCAATCAAATGTAATGATGAAAAGATTAAATGCAATTAAAAAATCTATAATGGAATAATTACAATTGATTGTAGGTACGTATTTTTCCCAGAATCTTTGAGTTCTCATTTGTTGGTATATATTTAAGCGAAGTCTCTATTTCTTTTTCTGACTTTAGTTGTTTGTGGATTTTAGAGTGAATGATCTTTGATTTACCTAGTCATTAGCAATAATATCACAAGTCAACTTAATGAGACTGGAAAATATGTTATCTTTTTTTTGGTAGCATTACAACTAGATGTTAGAATCCATTTAAAGTAGAACAAGGTACGTGATTTTGAAATTTCTAAAAGAGAAGCTATTATAATAAAAGATGATTTGTTATCATCTAGGTTGTTTGGAAAAATAATTCTCCAAAAAATTCAAATGAATAATTTATGAATGATCATTAAAAATACTTAAGAGAGGGAAAGCACTTGCCTTGTACTACCAGATGTTCTAATATTATAGTTCTAAATCAAGAAGACTTTCAACCAATGGTTCACATAACTTGGAAGCAAGCTAACATATCATTGAAATATATAACTTGCATTATGAGAAAGATTTTGATAGTTACTCTAGAATTCCTTTTGATGATCATCATCCTCAGAGAGTCCCAATTCCTACAATTGATAGGGGAAACACAAAACAAATTCTATTGAGATTGGCTTCGGCTTTAACTATACACAAGTCACAAGGGATAACACTTTTGGTCCCACTGAAAGAAGTGGTCTCACATTTGTTGCAATATCACACATCAAATATTTACAAGGGATAAGAATTATGCCACCCTTCACATATGATAGATATGCAAAAATGAAGGCAAGAAAGCAAGTTGCTAGAAGAAAAGAAGAACAAAGCAGATTGAGGACCTTAGAAGTTATTCTATGCATTGTCCATTTTGTCAACTCATTTTTGTTATTTTTTTGATGCATAATAGACATTATCAATAAATTTCGGTGGTTTTTACTTCTCAAAATAATGAACAATATCATTATATTGTGTCTCTTGATCCAAATGCTTGGTGATAAAATCTAATATTCTTTCAATTATATTATATAGGTTTGGTATTTCAAATACTTTATTTTGTACTTGAGTTAGTTATTTGAATGGTTAAAATTGAATTTTCATATTTTTATGTGTTTATACATTTTAGGCTTACTAAAGCTACATTTTTTCATTTGAGAAAATGTAAATATTACTCTTTTGAAAATAATATTAATATGATATCTTGTTCGAAAAATAAAATAGACAGGGATAACCATTCCAAACTAAAAAGTTGAAATTTATCTATGTAACATCATGTCTGTATAATTTTATATTTGGTTTTCTATTTCAAGTTTATTTTGTGAGAATTCACCTTGGTAAAAAAATTAATCTCTTATTATGAGTATTTTTACTATTTCTTTCACAACATTTATTACCAAATATTATTTATTTTAACTCTTACTTCATTACAAATTATGGATAATTTTACAATCATAATTTTGAAATACTAATATTTTCTATTTTTAGTGTTTTTGCAGTAAGGAATTGAAACAATAGATGCTTTGGAAAATGAATCAGAAATGATTGTTGGAAGCCCAAATGTCTCCATAAACTCTAATACTTTTTTTGAATCTGATATTGACAAATGTGTAAGATTGGTTATAGAGTATTGCAAAGGTATTGTTAAAACTCTTGAACACATGGCCTTAGTGATTGATGATCCTAATGAGTTAGAAATATGGAAAATGGTTGATGTTGCAAAAAGAGTTCGTGAGGCATCTCATTACACAAATTCATTTCCATCAATGATGAAAGTTCATTGTGATCATTGCACAAATAAAGGTTGTAATACCAATCTAATCACTGAAGAATATGTCATGTACTTACATCATTATGGCAAAGTGCTTTACATATAGTTATTACTTCTTTGACTTTTGCTACTTATTGGTTATTAAATATGATTATAGTGGAACATCTCTTCTCTCTTTGACTAATGTAAGTTTGACAATAAAAAACATTTTTTTATATGTGGTTTTTATATGTGTTACCCAAACATTTTATAGGGAGGTTTAATTATATTAATTAGTCGAAGAGAGAGAGATTAGTCGTCAAGTAAAACCAAACTTTCTCTCTCCTCATACTTCTCTCTCTCCACGTGCTAAAACTTTTAGAGAGAAATATGGGTTTGGGTTTGAGTTTCACTCTCTCTCTTCCACATTTTCTCTCTCCACATACTTTTCTCTCTCCATGTACTCAAACTTTTAGAGAGAAGTATAGGTTTGGGTTTGAATTTTCTCATTCACAATCTTCTCTCTCCACCTACTAAAGCACTCTCTTCCCGTACTCCAACTTTTTGACCTAATCCTAATCCAAACCTACTAACCCAAACTTCAACTTGAAAGCATCTACTGACTGGAAATAAAGTTCACTGAAGATTGATTTTATTTGTAGCGAAGGCACTCACAGGTCAACCATGGTGAATTTAAAGCATTATGAGTTGCAAATAGACATTTGACCAGGTGCATGATTTTTTTGAAAGACAAAGACAGGAGCGCAATTTCATTCACGGCTAGTTTTAAGCAATATGGCATCCAGAATGGTGGTCAGCCATATACAAAATGAGTAACTTGCTTGGCAAATTGTATCTCCACCTCTCTAGCCATGACACTTAATGGAACCATAAATAAAGCACATAAAGCTACAGATGCGACCATGAATCTGATGTGTTTGATTTAATGTCATTGCCAACTCAGTAATAAGAATAGAGCTGCTACAAGGAATAGAGGAAGTCTTTATGCATTAACCAGAGAAGGTTCATGAGAGTTCAGGTCCTTGAGAAACTTCACTAAACCAATGGAAAAAGCAATTACTCTTGCGCCAGCGCTGCCCCATATTTAAATGCAACAGGCACCCAACCCAATAAGTTCACATTTGCCAATGTGTTCCCAGCTTGTGCCAAAATGGGAACTCTGGAACAAGATCTACGGCAGTTGCAAAAGCAGACGATGTAGGGGAGCTGTTTGATCCAAATTTTCCATTCTCCTCTGGACCATGGCCCAGCACGTGAACTATTTGATAGAATACCTTGACTTCAAATTGCAACATTGATGGCCTCGATAACATGGGATCCCTCACAAGAAAAGTTGCAGATATGACTAATGCTTGGTGTGCTCAACTTGGGAGAGAGTTTCACTTTCGGGATTACCGTGGAAGCACCTTGTGGGACGTGTCTGGGACATGCCACAAGGAGCACAAAGAAGGTCATAGACTTAGCACAGTGAATACATCCACTGACACTTGACTGCATCCAACTTCATCAACAATCGAGTTGAACATTCTTGGATTCATCAATGCCAAGCCAGTGCTGAATTCTCTTGTGTGTGTTTAACCCCGTCATTGGAATGTTGGGTTGCTGGTTTTTCAGACATGGCTGTATGCATATATATAGCCTCATATCAGAGGAACTAAGGGTTCAATAACTGTAGACGATAACATTAGAGGAATTGTAATAGACGACGATAAAGTTGTATTTGCATCACAAAAGGGACATGCTTTCGTTGGAGGAGTTTTGCAAGGGCTTATCTGACACACACACAAGGCTAATGATGATAGTGACCCGATGGACTTTATCGGCTCCAACAATTTTGGGTGGGTTTGTATAACATCTGTCATGCCTATAATACACGAGATATTGTGACAAAGCAATTATAAATCAATGTTACAGATATTAGCAATCCAAAGAGAATGTGAGCATGGCATTTGTTGACACAACATGCGAGGTTCATTAATCAAGTCCATGTTAACAGAGAGGGAATTCTTGCCTTATTCAGATGGGGTCATTATGGAGTTTGGTTTAGGCAAGAGAAAGGGCTAGAAGCAAGTAGTAATGATGGGTTATTGATCGCATCATAGGATGGCAGCACTATAATTTGAGATGTTACTGATGTTGAAGATGGAGATAGCTGGCCAATTTCTTTTGGCATAGTATCAGATAATGAGGATAATGGAAATGGAGCTTCATAATCTAATGGATGTCATCTCTTGAAATGTAATGATTGCAGGCTATGCATAGAGCGAGCAAGAATAAAGGCAACAAAGGTTGGAAAGGGCTTATCTAAGGATGAAAAGGCTCGCAAACCAGCTTTACAGCACTAGCTTGAGGCTATTGACCAACAACACCGTTATGGATACAATTTCCAATTCTATTAGGAGGCATGGTTTCAAGATGACACAGCACAACCCTTTTTCTATTGACTCAATGTTGGAGATGGTAGGGATCTCAATCTTGATCGTTGTTCAAGGGGGAAGTTGTAGCAATAATGCATAATGAATAAGTGAATCATATGTGGCATGCCAACCGTTTGAGAAAATGTTGCAAATACATAAGCTTCCAAAAATAATGACTGAATGCAATTGGACATTGATACTTTTCCGTAACCAATGATACACAATGGACCATTTATGCTTCAAATGTTCATCACTTCAATGAAGGAATTGCTCAAAGGCTGAATTTGAAGGCATACATATTTTGGTGTATGGTTATATTCAGTGGTATGGATAGAGATTTTATAGTGGGATGACTATCAAAGTACGAGGAAAGAAGAAATAGATAGAAGACTACCTCAGTGAAATCAGCATTGTGGCTTCTATCTGAAGTAGAATTTTAATTACCTTAAAGTGAAAAGTGGCTTATGTCACTTATTGTAACTGCAATTAGGATCTAGAGGTTTAGTGATATAAGCTAGAGTTAGAGTTAGTTTTCAAATGCATGCCAAATTCAAAACTCTAACTTTTGAGTTAGTTATGAACCCGAAAAGTTGGTTAATCTAGGATTGGCTATAAATTCCTAAAAATCAGTGTAATAAGGGACTTTTTGGATTTGAAGACAGGGAACACTTATGCTCTAATAACAAAGAAATTTTTGGAAAGTGTGTACAATTATTGTTTTTGTAATCAGTTATTTCTTACTTTCCTGGTGCAAAGAAATAAAGGAAGCACATTTGGCGTTATCTTTGGAAGGAATCTGAAATGTTGAAGTGTTGATTCATCTATGAGTATTTTCATGGTATGGTGTGAGTAGTCATCAAAGGTTGAATTAGCATTGTATCAATGATAGTTCTCAAGCGTAGTCCTTGATTTCTCTCATTAACAATTTACATCATGTTTATGGAAACACTGAAGTCATGTGGTGCATGCGCTCCCAATGATTTCCTTGTTATTTTATAAGTTCTACTCATCTTTATTGAAAAATCAAAAAATTCATCACACGAGGGAGCTATCCCTCTAAACGTAGAGGAAGGCCAAATATCAAAGGCCTATCCAATTGTTGTGAACAGTTTGCCACACACACTGTGTTGGGATAATTTCTACAGTGACAAATCTATTTTCCAACAAATTTTTGGTGACTCTACTTGGGAGACTGAACAAGAAAAGATTGACAATTGCCTGTAATGAAGCACAAGTGTGCTATCGCATGAGAATATTTTTCATGTTCTCCAACCTAACCTTGGCTTCCAAGACACCCAGGAGGATATCATTTCAAACTTGATCACTCTAGCTTGGAGGTGTAGACAAAGTGCATAGCAATATCATCAAGTAAATTAAGTTCTTGAAGAAGGAGAAGAGTTCAGGGAAATCTTGCGAAGAGCTCCTATTGGTCAAGACATAGTGGTCATTGAAAGAATAATAGTTATCCCAAGAAGAAACATGAAAAATCTTGTTCACATTCAAGGGAAACTAAATCATAACCACTAAGTTGGTTGACAAACCATACACTCGACTAGATAGACAAAAGGGTCTGGTAGATGAAGATTTTGAAGCCCTTCAAAAGTTAGATTTCAAGCCAGTTACTCCTGATAAGAAGAAGAAGGTTAAGTCTGTTAGTAGGTCATCTTCACCGACCAAGGCTACTATTTCTCTTGTGGCCTTTCAAGCTTTTATTCTACCAGGTACTCTTGTACCTATAGCTATAAATTTGTAGCCCTTGAACATTATTCTTCTAGCTATGGAACATCAAGCATCGTAGCCACTAGTCCCATGGGGAGCTACTATTGGTTCTTTAGCTTTAGGGAACCAATTACATGACATGCCCGTTGGCTCTCGAAAAATCCTTCCTGAGTTTTTTGGTGACAGAATAGTCAATACTGATCAGCATATAAGTGCATTCTTTACGGCAAGTGGGGTTCTTGCAATTCAGCATGAAGATGTTTTTGTCCACCTTTTTGTTGAAACACTCATAGAAGCTGTAGCTAAATGGTTTGGTCAGTTGCCAGCTGGATTAGTAACTTCATGGGCTACCTTGATTCAAGCTTTCAAGAGGAGATTTAAAACCATTGAGGATGAACATTTGCTCCTTTCCCAGTTGACTTCAATGAAGAAAGAAATTCACAAGCCCATGTGAGAGTTCATTGCTCGTTTTAACCAGACGGTCAACTGAATTCTAGCTAACAAAAGACCCACTAAAGAAAATCAAATGACATTCTTCATCAGTGCCCAACCTTTTGATGTAAGCTTTCAGATATGAAGGGCAAGACCTCCTAATCTGGTAGATGCACAAACTTTGGCTATTGAAGTGGAGGATGACTTGCTTAGTTCAGGAAAGTGGAGTCATGACTTACAAAAAGGAAAAGGTCAGCAAGCTCCTATCTCTACCACTGATTCTTTATATCAAAAATTAGCTAATGATCTATTACAACTCAAAAAGAAGTTTCCCTATAATCCTCCACCTCTATATCAAGATATTCCAAGGAGGAATTATATACCATATTAGCAAAATAGACAAACTAAATGGCTACCTCAGACAACACCAAAGTTAGCCATCAAACATCCCTCATCATTTGGTAAATAGGCTACTATGTGTGATTTTCACCTAACAATAGATCATGATGGTGCAAACTGTTCTGAGATGGCCAAATTCATGCAAATGCATTTGACAGCAGAGAAAATAGAAGAATATGTGGCTCCTGAAGATGTAACCAAACCTATTGTTGGGACCTCTTCTATAAATTTTCTAGAATATGAATCTGATGATAACAAAGCCGAAGATATCAACAATCATTCTTGCAATGCAGCTATGCCAAATTGGAGACAGAGATTAGAAGATAAATGGGCAAAAGAAGCAACAGATAAAGCTTTTGATGAGACTGCTAAGAGCATTCTATCTCGAAAGCATACTCTGAAAGAGCCTTCACAAGAAAAAGAAATAGATAAGTATAAAACCTCTCCCATTGTTAAAGACTCTTTTGATTTTATTGATCATTGTAAAAAGACCAAAGTACAAATTTCTCAGTTGGACTACCTTAAGGAAAACCCTCATCAATTAGAAAGGTTGATCCAATGTGTTGGTAAAGGAAAAGGTTCTCCTAAGATCACTATCAACCATGAGTCAAAAGTCTCTCTAGAAGTAGAAGATAATTTGGAAGGTCCCATGACTGAGAAAGAATCATTTGTTGTAGTGTCTTTGTCAGACAAACCTGACCCTTTCTATGTTTCTCTTTATATAGCTGGATGCAAGTTAAGTAATTGTATTATTGATTCTGGTGCACCCTATAATGTTATGCCTTCGAAGGTGGCTCATGCTTTAGATCTCTCATTAAAAAAACCATCGGGAAAGGTGCATTCTATGGAGGCAAAACAAGTTCCACTACTTGGCAAGTTAAAAGATGCTCACGTAGCACTTGTAGTGCATCCTGAGAAGAAGTTAAAATTGAATATCTTGGTTGCTGATATTCTCACCAGTTACGGGATGCCTCTGAGTAGAAGTTTTTGCAAAGACCTTGATGGTGAGATCAAGATGGACATGTCTCATGCCCTTATCCCGATTGGAGATAAAAAAGGTTAAGCTTAATCCTGAACCTAAAGCTAAATATACGGTCTTGAAATTAGATGACCCAAGAGCCAAAATATTGTATGTTGATACTGGACATGGGACGTATATGATACATCTACTGAAGAAGATGTAGCTAAGCTTATTATGCCTGATATAACTAATAAATTATGGTCAATGGAGTTTAATGGAAGTTCTTCTTCTTCTGGTTCAAGTGCTGGGATTGTGTTAACATCACCAAAAGGAGAGAAATTCCCAAAAGCTTATAAATTGGCTTTTGAAACTACTAATAATACCATAGAATATGAAGCTCTTCTACTTGGTCTCAAGTATGTAAGGGAAAAAGGAATCAAACAACTCAAGGTATTAGGAGATGCTGAATTAGTTGTCAATCAGGTGTGGAGGCAATATCAAACAAAGAATGCAAAATTGAAGGCATATAGAAATAGAGTGTGGGATGAGATTAAATATTTCGATGCCTTTTCTTTATCTACTATCCCTTGTGAACAAAATTCCAAATCAGATTGTCTTGTGGTCTTTGCATCTCTACTTATTCGTCACCTTGAGTTCAATAGAGATGTTTATATAGTAGAGATGATTCAAAGACCCAATGTGCCTGATAATGACCGACACTGGCGAGTTTTCGACGATGATTGGAAAATAATTGCATTTCTTGAGGGGAGGCCTCCATTTTCAGACCTAAAATTTTAAGGATCATGGAATCATAATGGAACACTAGGAGATGGCCCTGAGGTTATTCAACTGGAAGGTAATGTTATCCCGAGAGGATTAGTCACCCTAGAAAGTATTTTTGATAAAGAAGATAAAAGGAAAGAGAAAGTTGAAGACACTAAATCTTCTAATTGTTCAAGTTATGAGAAAGTAAATATTGGTTCCAAGGAAATCCCAAAGATGGTCCTAGTAGGGAAAGATTTGACATCACAAGAGAAAGAAGAGTTCATGAAGTTGTTGAAAGCCTACCAAGATGTTTTTGCTTGGGGTTATGAAGATATAAAGGAATTCATGAATGGGAAATTTAAACATCAAATTCCTTTGAAACCTGGTTCAACTCCCTTCCAACAAAAGAAAAGGAAATTCAATCCCAAGGTAGCAAACGCTATTTTCAATGAAGTTGATAAGATGCTTAAAACAAAGAATATCTATCCCATTCACCATTCAACATGGGTAACCAATATCGTTCCTGTTAGAAAGAAGAATGGTGAGATAAGAATATGCATTGACTTTCACAATTTGAATCAAGCATCACTTAAGGATAATTATGGACTTCCTATCATGGATCATATTCTGCAGTTGATATCTGGCTCAAAACTCATGTCAATGCTAGATGGCTTCTCCGGTTATAATCATATTAGTGCTACACTGGAAGACCAACATAAAATAGATTTTACTACTCCTTGGGGCATGTTTGCCTACAATCGTATGCCTTTTGGTTTGATAAATGCTGGAGCTACCTTTCAACGAGTGATGGATCATTCATTTGCAGATTTCAAGAATAAGATTATTATGATGTACCTTGATGATCTTACAATGTTTTCAAAGCAGAGAAGAGATCATGTACATCATCTCGAAGCTATCTTGCATTGATGTTGAACTCAAGGCATCTCACTGAATCCTAAGAAGTCCATATTTGGAGTAACAAAAGGGAAACTATTGGGGCATATCATCTCTAAAGAGGGTATTCGAATAGATCCTAAATGGGTGAAAGCTATCCAACAGTTGTCACTTCCCATGAGTAAACCAGGAGTCAGGTCTTTCTTTGGGCAAATAAACCTCATAAGGAGGTTTGTGCCAGACTTCTCTAAGATTACAAAGTCAATTGTGGATATGATGAAAGAGAATACAAATTTTAAGTGGACAAAAGAAGGTAAGGATTATTTTGAACAAATCAAGACTAAAATTGCTAATGCCCCTACCCTTTCTTATCCAGATTTTTCTAAAGATTTTCATTTGTATTGTTATGCATCTGAGAACACTTTATTTGCTATACTTACCCAACCTGAAAAAGACAATATTGAGGCCCCAATAGCATTCATGAGTATCCCTCATAAGAAACATGAATTGAAATACTCTTTGATCAAGAAGAATGCTTATGCTCTAGTCAGAGTAGTGAAACAATTTAGGTTTTCACATCCTGAACTCTCACTCCAAGGTGTTTTTTCTTGATTCAGCAGTGAAGACTATTCTAACACAACAGGAGATCAGTGTGAACAAAAGGGTCTCCTGGATAGCTAAAGTACAAGAATATGATCTTGATATCAAACCTACAAAGCTTGTTAGGGGAAAAGGTTTGTGTAAAGCTATTGTGGAAGGATCTTCCTCAACTGAAGAAGAGATAGAGGAAGAAGTTCCATTAGTCTTATTCATTGTAATACCAATGATTGGTTTTCCAATATTTCCTATTTTATGACTTATGGAGAATACCCAACCCATCTGTCACCCAAAGAGAAAAGGACCTTAAAATTAAAATCCACAAAATACGTTATCTAGGGTGATGCTTTATACAAGAAAGGGATAGATGGTACCTTTATGAGGTGTGTAGATTCTAAGCAAAAGAAAGAGTTGCTTCAATTGTTTCATAATGAAGCATGTGGAGATCATTACTTAGCATCGGTGATAGCTTATAAAATTCTAAGGAATTGTTTTTATTGGCCCGGGATGTTCAAGGATGCAGAAGAATGGGTTAAGAAGTGTGATTCTTGTCAATATTTCAAAGGAAGAGTCCAATTAGCAGCACGACCCTTGAAGCCAGTGGTGATTAAAGAACCCTTTCAACAATGGGGTTTAGACTTCATAGGTCCTATCCATCCTTCATCCACTGCTGAACATACTCACATTTTAATGGCAACTGAATATTTTACTAAGTGGGTAGAGGCCATCCCAGTCAAACAAACAACTTTAGAAGTGGTGTGTAGTTTTATCAAGAAAAACATTTTAGTTAGGTTTGGTGTTCCTAACAAAATTGTTACTAACAATGCTACAAATTTCTCTTCCCAAGAGATATCATCCTTTTGCTGTCAATATCGAATCATTCTCTCTCACTCCTCGGATTATTTCACACAAGGAAATGGTTAGAAAGAATCAAGCAATAAAAATATTATGACCATTGTGCGGAAATTGGTAGATGTTAATCAGAGGTCTTGGCACAAGCACTTGTATGATGCACTTTGGGCAGATCGTACTACTAAAAAGAGAGCAACGGGATTATCTCCCTTTGAGATCTTGTATGGAACTAAGCCAGCTCTCCCACTTCCTCCAAAATTATCTACCTTGAAGTTACAAAATGCTATTGAGAATTATGAATTCAAAGATGCTCTTGAAAAATGAATGTTGTATTTGACAAAGTTGGAAGAAGAGAGGGATGTGGTTGTAGATAGAATTCAGGAACATCAGTCCCAAGTTAAAAAGTTATTTGATAAGAAAGCTAAACAAAGGGTCTTCCAAGAGGGTGATCTGGTCTTACTTTGGGACAAGCATAAAGAGCCAAAGGGTCTGCATGGAAAGTTTGATTCCTTATGGAGAGGCCCATTCTAGATTAAAGATGTATGTGGACAAAATTATTTCATCTTATCATATCTCAGTGGTACTCAGTTGCCCTTGCCTTACAATGGGCAACATTTGAAGCATTATCATTAGTAATGTGTCTAGTCTACCACCTTGTACATATCTTAGCTAAGAGTTTTTTTTGTGCCCTCCTTTCTTTTTAGTTCGATTGTGTTCCCTTTTTTGTTGTGCCTAGTCCCTTTTCCTGGATTTATCTCCTTTTGGGGTGACTCTATAGCCCTTGTGATAAAGCACTGTCATTTCTTACCTCTAGGTTCATTTAGCATCTTGTATAGTCCTTGTCCCCAAATAGAGCCAATTGTTACCCAAACATTTTACAGGGAGGTTTAATTATATTAATTAGTTGGAAAGAGAGAGATTAGTCCTCAAGTAAAACCAAACTTTCTCTCTCCACGTACTAAAACTTTTAGAGAGAAGTATGGGTTTGAGTTTCACTCTCTCTCTCTCTTCCACATTTTCTCTCTCCATGTACTTTTCTCTCTCCACATACTCAAACTTTTAGAGAGAAGTACAGGTTTAGGTTTGGGTTTTCTCATTCACAATCTTCTCTCTCCATGTACTAAAGCACTCTCTCTTCCCTACTCCAACTTTTTGACCTAATCCTAACCCAAACTTCAACTTGAAAGCAACTGTCGACTGGAAATAAAGTTCACTGATACAATTTGAAAGATTGATTTTATTTGTAGAGAAGGCACTCACAGGTTAACCATGGTGAATTTAAAGCATTGTGAGTTGCAAATAGACATTTGACCAGGCGCATGATTTGTTTGAAAGACAAAGATAGAAGTGTAATTTCATTCACGGCCAGTTTTAAGCAATACAACATCCAAAATGGTGGTCAGCCATATACAAAATGAGTGACTTGCTTGGCAAATTGTATCTCCACCTCTCTAGCTATGGCACTTAATGGAACCATAAACAAAGCACATAAAGTAGCAGATGCGACCATGAATCTGATGTGTTTGATTTAATGTCATTGCTAACTCAGTACTAAGAATAGAGCCACTACAAGGAACAGGGGAAGTCTTTATGCATTAACAAGAGAAGGTTAATGAGAGTTCAAGTCCTTAACGAACTTCACTCAGCCAATGGAACAAGCAATTACTCTTGTGTCAGGAATAGGCACCCAACCTGTGCCAAAATGGGAACTCTGGAACAAGATCTGTGACAGTTGCAAAAATAGGCAATGTAGGGGAGCTGTTTGATCCAATTTTTCCATCCTTCTCTTTCTATGCTCACCATCGTCTTACCACATCAGTAGAGGACCTCCCAATCATTGTCAGTTTTGATGATTGATGTTGGAGTTTGGATGATAGTTTCCACTATTTTTTGTTGGCCTACATGGGCTTGGACTCTGCCTTGGCCTTGGATTTCACACACCTTTAAATTGGCACTTACTTTTTGGCCCATGTATTTGGCTCCAAAAATGGTGCTTCTGAAACCTTTTGATATTGGGCTCTATGTCAATCTTCTAATGGTGATTTTTTTTCTAATGAATGTTGATGGTTCCTTGATGTTTTCATGCCAATACATAGAGGGGCATTGATGTGAGTTGGTGATTTGAAGAGCAGTCATTTGGAGTTGTAAATTTATGATGTTCGACAATGGAAGTTGTGTGGACTCTTAGTTTGTGCATTGATTGTGTGAGCCTCAGGGCCCATGTGCCTACACACTCAAGCATCTCCATTGGGTTGTGTATTATGTACTCTACTGAGACATGTAGATTCACAAAATGTGTATGGAATTCAAAGTTGGTGGATTTTTGGGCAACCCTATGCCACTATTTTCTAGTTGGAGTTTCTCTTTTCTACCATATGATGCAATTTTTTGGCCACCGAATTATTCTAGTTCCAACTCTTTGTTTACCAATGTAAAAGATAAAACCTATGTCACCCTTCTATAAAGGAAAAGGCTAACAAAAGTTTAACTATTCACCTTCAATGACATAAAATTGATATATTATTTTGAATTTAAAAATGAAGTAAACTAACGAAATGTGTAGAAATGGATGAATTTTTTAGCATTATAATTTTTAATAATTATTTGGAATAAGAATTGATATATGTTCCTAATTTTTATAGATAATTTTTTAGCTATTGAAAAATGTTGAAAATTAGGGATCTAGTTCCCACCATAAAACTATATGGAAATAAACTTATTTCCCTTTGATCTTAGACTATGATATAGATAACATATATAGCTAGGAAAATCAAAAATAAAAATCAGATTTAGACCTATATTTTCTCTTTTATAATAGTTCAAATTTCAACTCACCTGAAATTGATAGTTTTCATCTCGCACCACATTTTTCAAAACAAATATATTCTAACCTAGAGAAAAATTATACATTCTAGGAGAGGACTCTCTCCTCTAGAATGTCATATAATTTTTAATTTTTTTGATATGATTTAATATTTTTTCTTTCTCAAACTCGACATTTTTTTGAGTCTTAAAATACATGCTTTTAGAATTTTAAAATTACAATATACTATTTCTAATTAAAATGGTATAAAGTTTACATGAGATTATTCTTGACTCTGAGCTCTATAAAATGGTGTTTATATGTTATTAAAAAACCATTTTAAAAAATAGTAAGAATTATTGAAATGCAACTTTTTTGAAATAATTTTATTTCTTTAGTAATTGGATATAAACTAGTATAAAACATGCATTTAATAGACATTTCCAATTGGAAAAATGTAAGACCATATATAACTTAGCTAGAATTAATTTATCTAGATCATATGTTTGAACAAAATTGATTTTTAGATAGAAATACTCAAATTCAATCGTTCTGATATGTGAGCCTGAAAGGTGGCACGACTTTGTACTTTTACCCACCAATGGACTTGTTTTTCTTAGCACACTATGTGTTTTTTTTCTGACATTACGCGTTACTTTCAAGCATGTTTTTGCCTTGACAATTGTTTGAATGTCAAATTTATGCTCGTCACTTGCTAGCATCAACATTGCACATCAACATATCTTGTCACATCTTTAGGTTTTGTTTGGACCTACCACATTTTTTCTCATATCCTGGGCATACAAACTCCACTTTTCACAATCAAGATATCACTAGATAGCTGGTTTAGAGGCCATCACAGTAGTACAGGTGATTTTAAGTTTTGATTTTTTTATGGTTTTTTCTGTTGTTAAAGTCAAGGGTTCTATTTTACACTCCTAGAGACATATCTTAAGCATCTTATCTACGATTTGGGAATTATTTATCATTGGAAAGATCTTTCTAGTGATTCTAGTTGTTTTTCCATATTTTTTCTCCATGGACATTTTATTTAGTCTTTTGCATTTTAACATTTTGGTGGATATCTTGATTATTTTAGGTCTAGGGATCAACTATATTGCTTCAAATGATTTGTCATGGGTTTTATTATTTATTGTATCACCCTTATGTCTCTTTTGGTCTATTTAGACATCATTTGTATGCATTCTTACAAACTCACTAAGATAAATGTTGAAGTTGATGAAAGATCAACCCCACAGCTTCCAAGAATCACCTACATGCAAACACCTATCAAGGAAGAGAGAAGCAAAAGGCTATGGAGGCTAAAATTGCCAGATCCATAGATGAGACATTCTTGATGAGCAAAAAAGAGATTTCTATAATCAAAAGTCAATAAATAAATTAGAAAGAAATCAATCCTTATAAAAGGAGATCAAAAACGTAACAGATAAAACCTAGGTTGCATAATAATAATTAATAAAAGAATTAATTATTATATGCCTAAATTTTAGCTTAAGTAAACTAGAGATAATAAGTGACTTAATAATTAAATCAATATGATTTAATTAATAAGAAAATGCTTTATTACTCTAACACCCCCCTTAAGATAAACTTAAGGAGTAGCTAAAAACCTAGAAACTACTACTAAAAGTAGATTTGGGTCTCGATAACAAAGGCTTGATGAGGTATCCAAGCACAACCAAATCTCTAAAAAGAGGAGAAATAGAGAAAACCATATGGAAAAAACCCTACTCCAAAATGAGATGGAAATAATGCTAAAAAGAACTAGTAAAGGACTGAAGAAGCCTCCAATCTATGGAATGTCCCAAAAGATAGGAACAAAAGGTGATAATGAAGAACACCACTATAGTATGAAGCTACAAACACTACCAAATTGATGATCTGAAGAACCTCCATTGTATAGAAGATGACCAAGTAGAGAAGACTAAGTCTGAAGAGCTGATCAATCAAAGATGGAAGGTATCTTCATGTCCTCCAAAAAAAGGAATGAAAGAATGTCTATATGGTAAATGATCCATCTCACCAAAATACATAGGTATCCAACCACTGCAATTGCCTAGTACATTGGATCAAATACTAAATACATAGCTCACTCCATTGAACCAAGAAAGCAATAGAACCAACATAACCCCCCTATGAGGCTAAGAGGTAGGACATGAACACTAAAACTAAATGCAATATCTCCCGTAGAAAGAAGAACCATGAACATTGAGAGTGGAAAAGAAGTATAAACACCTATAATGGCACATGTCATTGATGCATCATAAGGCTAATATCATGGAAGGAATACTCACTTGACAAAGGATGATGGTGAATATGGCCAACATGAAACCTTCCAAGGCACTTTATAATGTAGTGCATATATAGAAAAACAAAAAGATGTGCAAGATCACAAAATGCAATAGAGTGACACTTTATCTCAATGCATTTACAAAAATACTACAAAAGGATGTCAACAAAGATCAAAAGAGACATAAGGCTCATACAATAGATAGTGCATCATTTTAAAATGGAAACACTTCCATGTAAAGAGTGTTCAACCCTTTGAGTGAGTGGTTTGGGATCATGTCAAATGCCTTGAATGGGTCTTTTCATGGATCTTGTAGTTCTCCCCCTATTATGCTTCTCTCTCTATTTCCAGCCTATTTTCTAAAAACTTGCTTTGTGAAACTTGGAACTTTGACTTCTGGGTCAAGGATGACCTTGACCCTAACCTAGCATAGGGTCAACCTCATCCCTGACCCCTAGTGTCATTTTCAATTTCCAAGAGTTTTAGGATCTCGGGTTTCAAAAAGTTTATTTTCCCACTTCTAGGTTGACCATTTCGGATTTCAGAATGGTAGACTCTTAAATTACATTTAATTTAGGTTCATTTCTAGGGGTTAAGGTTAAATGAAATTTAATTCTCCCATGCCAACCTTCTCTAGATGTTTGTGCTTTATATTATATAAGGAAGCCTTCTCCGATCATTTTCTCTAACCTAACAACGCATGTGAAGATAGATATTGATATTGGATGATCTATGAACAACTACTATCTATGAGAAACTATTTACTTTTCAAGTGAGCAAGCATTCTACCATTCAAGCATTCAAGTTCTCCATTGAAGATCAAGGATTGAAACATTCAATCCTTTGAAGGGATTTCATTCAAGCATTCAAAACTCATCATTTAAAACCATAGATCTATCCATCATGGTGGTGTGATCTTCCTTCAAGATCCTTTGTTCAACTTCAACATGTATTCATTCTTTTATCAAAGTGGATTCTAAGCATACAATCATGGAGGTTTTGATTTACATTTGTTAATGTTATGTTAAAGCTTTCATATTAATATACTTGTTTACATTTCAAATACAATTGCATATTTATTGAACATCATAGCTTCATTATTATATTTACTTCTACTACCTACTAGCATTTTCTATTTTAATTCTATTATTAATGTTGATTCCAAACTAGGGTTTGACCAAGGAAAAGCCCTCATCCAAACAACAAAATCATTTTTCTTGTAGATGCATGTGTGGAACAATGAATTGAAGAGCAGATTAGGATACCCTTTTCGTCGAACTTGTGAGATCTATGAAAAAAAAAAATTCAGAGCAGTGTAGGTCAAGGTCAACTTTTTGGGGTACAATTGTGCCTTAGGGTAAGATTGTGTCCCGCTATAAGGGTCAAGGTCCACCTCCCTTCAAAAAGACAAAATATTTATGGGTTTTCTTTGTCTCGACATTTCTAGTTCGAAATAGGTTATAGAATTCCCTGAAACTAAACACTGACATAAAAAATCAACATTTTCTAGATTCAAGTTTAGTATTTGTCTTTTATCTATTTCAATATTTAAGCACATACCCCTCAAAATAGAAATACTATTGAACCCCCTTTCTCCCTATTCTCCATCACATGATCTATTTCAACATTGATCACTTTCTTGTGCTTAATCAATTTGGATCATTCATTTTGGAAATTACGGTTAAGAAAGTAAACCATATTTTCTTTCTATTCAAATAGTGCAACCCATGAAAAATTATCTCAAACAACAAAATTAAACTCCAGACCTCAAATAACCAAGATATGCATCATAATGCAAGAAAGTAAAAAATTGAATGGGATGTGCCTAGAGCAGAATTTGGAAAATAGAATGTCTCAAGATATATCTCCCAGATTGCAAAATAGAATCTCTAACTTTGACAACATAAACCAGAAACCAAACAACATCAAAAGTCCAAAGAAACACATCAGGATCAATGCCAAAATACCTATAAAATCATGCCCACGAGCACTAGAAATTGCCTTGCGAAGCATGTCAATTCTGTACCAAAAGTGCCTCAATTTGCATGACCAAAAATATTGATTTGCATGCCAAGAACAATCTTAGTTTTGGTGACAAAAATCACAAAATCACTACATCAAGGAATGTGCCACAGTTCTCAAATTTTGAACCAAAAATCTCAATCTACACGCCAAAATTTAGAAAATAGTCACCTTGAGAAGTGTGCAAAAATATCAATTTTTTGAACCAAAAATCTTGATTTGCATGCCAAAAATTAGATAATTGTGGCCTCAGGAAATGTGAATTTTTTTTTAGAAAATTGACGCATCAAGAAATGTGCCTAATTTGGAAGCAATATTATTTTGCCTCAAATTTCAACTATGTCTAAATCTGACAAATTTTATATGAAAATAGGGGGTTTTGGGCATTTTGAGCTCAACAATGAGGTAAATTTAGGCTCAAAGTGCACCAAAAAATTGTGTCACAGCAGATTTAATACAAAAAAAACTTTGAAAAATGAAACCCTCTGAATAAAAAGTACGTATTTGAAATCCAAGCCAAACTTCTTATAAGAAAAATAGGGGCATAAAAATTTGGAACTTTGATACCATGTTGAAGTTGATGATAGATTAACCCCATAGCTCCCAAGAATCACTTGTATGGAAACACTTGTCATAGAAGAGAGAAGCAAAAGTCTATCGAGGCTGAAATTACCAAGTCCATAGATGAGACATTCTTGATGAGAAAAAAGAGAGATTGTTATAATCAAAAGTGAATTAATGAATTACAAAGAAACCAATCCTTATAAAAGGAGATCAAAACCCTAACAAATAACTAACCTAGGTTGCATTTTAGTATTTAATAAAAGAATTAATTATTATATGCTGAAACTTTAGCTTAAGTAAACTAGAGATAATAAATGGCTTAATAATTAAATCAATATGATATAATTAATAAGAAAATACTTTATTACTCTAACAATAAAGAGTCATATTGCATTTGTATTTTTTTGTTTATGTAATTTTGCCTTTTTTTCCTTCTCATTCGAGTAGTTTCATCTAAGGACACTCATACAAATTAATGTATTCTTGGGATTCATTACATCTTGTGCCTTATTGTACATTCACTACTCTAATTAAAGTGTCATGGGGGGTTGGTGTTTTTCCTTTGTTTTTCATCTTCCTTTGTCTATTGAGTTTTCCTTTTATGACATTAGCCTCATGATGTGTCTAAGATTGATCACCTCTTTACACACATATGTACTCATTTGTGCATCTTGATCATGGTTCCTTGACATGCAGTTCTTTTGGTTAACTTTCCTAGTTGCCTATCATCTCACCCTTGTCTACATTTGGGGGGGGGGGGGGTCGAGCAGGGGGCTGTCTCATGCTTTTTTGGGTCGATGGAGTGAGTTATGTATTCAATTTTTGTTCCTATGTACTAGGTGGATGCAATGGATTGGTACCTATATGTTTCAGTGAGATGGATCATTTACCATATAGAAACTCTTCTTTTCATTCCTAATTTGGTTGCAATCTTCAATTTTTTATTGATCATCTCTTTAGGATTTGGTGTTTCATACCATCTGTATCTTCAAGTTTAGTTGTTTTCTTTCGGGTGCCTCCTAATTTGATCTAGATTATTGTCTTCTCTACCTGGCCAGGTTCTATTTCAATGGAGGTTCTTTAGATCAACAGTTACTTTTGATACAGATTTGCAACTTCTACATGCTTCAATGGTGTTCTTCATGATCATGGACTATCTTCTAGGACATTCTCTAGTTTGGAGGCTTCTTCAGTCCTTCACTAGTTCTTTTCAACATTATTTCCATCTCTTTTTGGAGTAGGAGTTTTCCTATGTGGTTTTCTTTATTTATCCTCTTTTCAAAGATTTGGTTGTCCTTGGGTACCTCATCAAGCTTTGTTGTCAAGACCCAAATTTACTTTCAGTAGTAGTTTCTAAGTTTGTAGCTACTGCCTAAGTTTATCTTAAGGGAGGGCGTTAGAGTAATTAGATATTTCCTAATTAACTCTACTTTTCTTAATCTAAACTTTAGGCATCTAATAATTAATTATTATGATGAAACCTAGGTTGGACCTTTTTAGGGTTTTGATCTCCTTTATAAGAATTATCTCTCTTTCTAACAATGATTCACTTTTGATAATGACAATCTCTTTTTTTCTCATCAAGAATGTCTCATCTATGGATTTGGAAATTCCTACCTCCATAGCTTTTTCTTCTCTCTTTCTATGATAGGTGTTTTCATGCAAGTGATTCTTGGGAGCCATGGGGTTGGTCTTTCATCAACTTCAACAATATGCAGCTTATCCTAGCACCTAAATAATTTATGAACATGAGATAGAGAGAGTGTATGTTGAAAGTGAGTTTGATGGGGAGCTTCTTCACTATAGATCCTTTATGCTCTAACAAGGATATTCCCAACCTCCCTAGAATTCATATCCCAACTCCAACCTAGAGGACTCACTTCCAATCCCCTCTCTCCAAGATACTCACCAATCAACTTGGGTTTCACTCCTTCTCACTCCATAACCCCAACTATGCATCTTTTGACCTAGTAAGCCAAAAATCAACCAAATGCATTCAAAGGGTCAAAATCAACTTTACACCATCTTTATATGGTTCTTGATGTTTTGCATACCATTCTACATCCTTTGGGTAGGTCTACCATACTCGCACAACTCCAATTTACCTCATTTGCACTTGTAGCCCTAAGAGCCCCTATTAGCCCTCCTAGAAACAAGGAACCTTCATTATCTTACAAAAAATCTTAAAAAGGCATGTTGATGTCTCCAATACTTTTCTTGAACTTGACCTAAGCTTGATGATTTTTCAAGTCTTGGGTCTCTATGGTGTTCGTGTAGTACAACTCCATAAAACCCTTGTTTTAAGGGTTTCAAAAGAAATGACAGTGAAACTCTCCCTAATTACTCCAAACTCCACATCCAACCTCCTCCTTTGAGTTATAGACCCCTCATGGTATCCTACTCCATCATTTCTTAATCAAGATTGGCCTGCGCCAATCCTCTATTCTCACCAAACCTCCATTACAAGCTTTCACTGCACCTTGCTAAGCCTTTCTTGCTTGCCCAGGGATCTCTTGTAAAATTAGCTACTTGACTTCCACAAACCCCAAAATCACTGTATACATAATGTATAGGGGATATTACTTGATTTCTAAAGGCCATGGTGTTTTGACCATGGAAGTTCAAGATGTTATTTAAAACTATAGTAGGAACACAAAACTTAACTAATTTTGTAAACCATATAAAATAAATTCTAAAGATCAAAAAACTATGAACCAAATTAAAACATGATCTTAAGACACTAATCCATTCAAAAAAATAAGCTATTCAATCATTTTTCTTTGCCCAATCCTCCAAAACTCCATTTTCTGATCACATAATGGTCCACATACAGGTGTTGTCCGTACGAATGCACAACCAACCCTTATGAATGAATTGGAAGGTGTTTAAATAGGTTCCCCATCCATCATGGCCCTTTTCTCAAGCCATAACTATCCATGTTTCCCTTTCTCCAAAATTGTGCAAAAATTGCAAAGCTGTCAATGAACAACTTTTTGGCAACTTTTGCAATTTTGCAATCTAAGCCTCCAAACTTGACCAATTTGGTTTCCACACTAATAAATTGAACCAAGGACCTCTAGTTACTTTCTTTGAACCTTTCTTGCCCCATTTTAGGGATTTTTTCAAGTTTTTCCTCATAGAGCCACCTTGAGCAATTTGTAAGCTTGTTAGGACCTAGTTGGTCAAAACTTGACTCATACTCCACACTTACCTAACCACACCTCCTAAGACTAACTTGGGACTTTATATGTAGTCATTATTGTATAAATTTTTTATTAAACCATTTACAAAACAAAACTTAAGTTAGGGTTTTACCTCACTTTAAGTGCTCCTGCACTAAAGTCACTAGACATAATAAATTATTTTAAATGAATAACCACTCCTTCTGAGAATGTTCATTTTTTTATTGAAGATTGCAAAGAAATATTCAATTATTTTCAAAAATATAAATTTACCCATGTTTAACAAGAAGGAAATTATAAACTGGCCAATTGAGGTGTCATTGCTAATTACTTAGTCTTTTTTGTGATAATAATGACCATATCCCAACTAAGAGACAAATGTCATTATGCACCAATGTTGAGAAGTGTTTCACTCAACCTTGCCTTATTTTTTATTAATTTTTACATGAAAATGGATGTCCAATATAGCGATTCTTTAATGATGAACTTGACTTTGTTAATGGTGGTTATCTTGGGGTTTTAGTATACATTTAGTTATGTACACCTTGTTGATTGGTGGAGTTATAAATAGGATAAACAAGATGCTAAGAGAGAGTGAGGGGGGGAGGGGGGGGTGAATTAGAATCTTAAACACTTTGAACTTTTCACCAATTTATTCACATCTATCAATAAACTTGTGCATGTAAAACTTGTAATGTAAACTTGCAGTAACATATAAATCTGATCTATCACATGCATGAAAATAAAACACATAACACAATATTTGTTACCCAGAAACCCTCGAAGGTGAAGGTAAAACTGGTGTGGGGATGACACCCACAAATCTTCACTACTGTCGAAATAAAGTTAACCTATTATGGTTATAATGTTTGATCATAAGATATGATCTACCCTATGAGTGGTCAACCCTGTTAAAATCTTAAGATATTGTTAGGTGACACCTTGTTAGAGGATTTAACACTTATAACAAAGTAAGGACTCTATTAGGAGATTTACAAAAAATTTGTTAAGACCACTCTATTAAGAGATTTACCCTTATTCAAGTTGACAAGAACTAATTTAGTACCTAAATCTTGGTTTTCTCTATAGGATGATTTTGAGTATTCTCCTTGCCAATTGATCCTCTCCTTTGATTTAATATTACTTGTCTTCCCCTTACACTTCACTACTAGGGTATGTGCAGGATTATGGTGTACCAAACTATGGCCTTAAGTGGCAGTGAAAAATCAGCAAATCAGGTTTATATCAACTTGACACATAATTTTGAAGTGGTTATGGACTTTATATCAAAAAGTTGTAAGAAAGTAATTTGTAGAAAATTGAATGTAGTTTCTAAACTACTAGGCCTTATCAGGAGAAAAAATAATTGATTGGTCAAAAGTTTGAATTTTAATGCAGTACTAAGAAAATTTCAGGGTGAAAATAAAAAGTAGGTGTATGTCTGACCACCTTAATCAAAATCAAACCATAATATTTTTTTAATATAATTATAGATATGAAAACTAGACTCATGCCCGGATGTGACGCATATTTTTTGATATTTTTATTCCAAATAAATATTTAAATATGAATTTTCTACCAAAACTTTTTCAGATTAAAAAAAGTCCCGTGTCTGACCACACTAACTAATAGAAAATTTTACCAAATTTAATTTATTTAATTTTTCTTATACTAGGTGAAGTATAGAATGTGACGCAACTTTTAGATTTAAAAAATGTTATACCGTTTGAAAGTTATAGCTATTTATCATTCAGTATGTCAATCAGCACTTTACAATAATCTTCATTGATAATTAACTAATAAATACTTATCAAACTGAAAATTTGATAGAAATTATATTGATGGAATCTAGAGAGCGATATTAAAAAATTCATTTGATTTCATTCAATTTCAATCAAAATAATGTTGTCAGACGGCTACCCGAAGTCTGAGTATCACTAAAACTCTCTATAAACATGTCTTTAGGGTTGACCGGGCAACCAAGCCTGATCGGATATCCGATTCCAAATAGGATATCCGATTTCAAATCGGATATTGGATTTAAATCGGATATCCAATATGGCTCGGTAGTCAAATTACAAAAATTTTCAAATTTTGAAAAGAAATTCGATTTAAACATTCTAGTTTTTTATTTTTAAATTATTTCACTTATATTAATATGTAAAGACATATTTTAATATATTATATATATATATATAATAACATAATGTAAACATACAAGATATAATCTAGTAATATATAATAATATCTTATGTTAATCTTATTACAATCTATAAATATAATTTATATTATTATTATTTTTACTAAATATAATAACGTAATTTATATATATATATAATATGTATTATATATTATTATATTAATATGTATAATAATATAATATATATATATAACAATCTAATATTTGTATTAAATATAATATATATTATAAATATTATTATATTAATATGTTATTAATATATCTATATAATAACGTAATATTTTCATTAAATATAATAATGTAATATATATATATATATATATATATATATATATATATATATATATATATATATATATATATATGTTATTAATATATGAGAGTCAAAGGGGGTCATAGGGTCACCTATGACCCTCTTTGATCCATTAAATGATGATATATGTCTCTAGGAGTCCTAGGACCCCTAGGGACATATTTGAATGGGTAATATGGGTCAAAGAGGGTCATAGGGTGACCTATGACCCTCTTTGACCCATTAAACAATGACATATGTCCCTAGGAGTCCTACGACCCCTAGGGACATATTCAAATCTTTCATATGGCTCAAAGGGGGTCATAGGGTGACCTATGACCCCCTTCGACACATTAAACGATAACATATGTCCCTAGGGGTCTTACGACCCCTAGAGACATAGTCAAATCGTTCATATGGGTCAAAGGGGGTCATAGGGTGACCTATGACCCCCTTTGACTCATTAAATGATGACATATGTCCCTAGGGGTCCTAGGACCCCTAGGGACATAGTCAAATCGTTCATATGCGTCAAAGGGGGACATAGGATGACCTATGACCCTCTTTGACCAATTAAACGATGATATATGTCTCTAAGGGTCCTAGGACCCCTAGGGACATATTCGAATGGGTACTATGGATCAAAGGGAGTCATAGGGTGACCTATAACCCTCTTTGACCCATTAAATGATGGCATATGTCCCTAGGGGTCCTAAGACCCCTAGGGACATATTCGAATCGTTCATATGGGTCAAACGGGGTCATATGGTGACCCATGACCCCCTTTGACACATTAAACGATAACATATGTCCCTAGGGGTCCTAAGACCCCTAGGGACATATTTGAATCGTTCATATGGGTCCAAGGCGGTCATAGAGTGACCTATGACCCCCTTTGACACATTAAATGACAACATATGTTCCTAGGGGTCTTAGGACCCCTAGGGACATAGTCGAATCGTTCATATGGGTCAAAGGGGGTCATAGGTCATTAAACGATGACATATGTCCTTAGGGGTCTTAGGACCCATAGGGACATATGTCATCCTTTAATGGGTCAAAGGGGGTCATAGGTCATAGGGTGACCTATGACCCCCTTCGACCCATTAAACGATGACATACATCCCTATGGGTCCAAGGACCCCTAGGGACATATTCGAATGGGTAATATGGGTCAAAAGGGGTCATACGGTGACCTATGACCCTGTTTGACCCATTAAATGATGACATATGTCCCTATGGGTCCTAGGACCTCTAGGAACATATTCGAATCGTTCATATGGGTCAAAGAGGGTCATAGGGTGACCTATAACCCCCTTTAACCCATCAAATGATGACATATGTCCCTACGAGTCCTACGACCCCTAGGGACATAGTCAAATCTTTCATATGGGTCAAAGGGGGTCATAGGGTGACCTATGACCCTCTTTGACCCATTAAACGACGATATATGTCTCAAAGGGTTCTAGGACCCCTAAGGACATATTCGAATGGGTAATATGGGTCAAAGGGGGTCATAGGGTGACCTATGACCCTCTTTGATCCATTAAACGATGACATATGTCTCTAGAGGTCCTAGGACCCCTAGGGACATATTCGAATCGTTCATACCCTATGACCCCCTTTGACCCATTAAACGATGACATATGTCCCTAGGGGTCCTAGGACCCCTAAGGACATTCGAATCATTGATATGGGTCAAAGGGGGTCATAGGGTGACCTATGACCCCTTTTGACCCATTAAACGATGACATATGTCCCTAGGGGTCCTAGGACCCCTAAGGGCATATTCAAATGGGTAATATGGGTCAAATGGGGTCATAGGGTAACCTATGACCCTCTTTGACCCATTAAACAATGACATATGTCACTAGAGGTCCTAGGACCCCTAGGGACATATTCCAATCGTTCATATGGGTCAAAGGGGGTCATAGGTCACCCATTAAACGACGATATATGTCTCTAGGAGTCATATTCAAATGGGTATTATGGGTTAAAGGGGGTCATAGGTCAACCTATGACCCTCTTTGACCCATTATAGTCGAATCGTTCATATGGGTCAAAGGAAGACATAGGTTGACCTATGACCCCCCTTGACCCATTAAACGACGACATATGTCCCTAGGGGTCCTAGGAGGACCCCTAGGGACATAGTCTAATTGTTCATATGGGTCAAAGGGGGTCATAGGGAGACCTGTGACCTTCTTTGACCCATTAAATGATGATATATGTCTCTAGGGGTCCTAGGACCCCTAAGGACATATTCGAATGGGTAATATGGGTCAAAGGGGGTCATAGGGTGACCTATGACCCTCTTTGACCCATTAAACGACGAAATATGTCCCTAGGGATCCTAGGACCCCTGGGGACATATTCGAATCGTTCATATGGGTCAAAGGGGTTCATAAGGTGACCTATGACCCCCTTTGACCCATTAAACGACGACATATGTCCCTAGGGCTCCTAGGACCCCTAGCAACATAGTCCAATCGTTCATATGGGTCAAAGGAGGTCACAGGGTGACCTATGACCCTCTTTGATCGATTAAACGATGATATATGTCTCTAGGGGTCCTAAGATCCTTAGGGACATATTTGAATGGGTAATATGGGTGAAAGGGGGTCATAGGTTGACCTATGACCCTTTTTGACCTATTAAACGACGACATATGTCCCTAAGAGTCCTAAGACCCCTAGGGACATATTCGAATGGGTAATATGGGTCAATGGGGGTCATAGGGTGACCTATGACCCTCTTTGACCAATTAAACGATGACATATATCCCTAGCGGTCCTAGGACCCCTAAAGACATATTCGAATGGGTAATATGGGACAAAGGGGGTCATAGGGTGACCTATGACCCTCTTTGACCTATTAAACGATGACATATGTCCCTAGGGGTCCTGGAACCCCTAGGGACATATTCAAATCATTCATATGGGTCAAAAGGGGTCATAGGGTGACCTATGACCCCCTTTGACCATTTAAACGACAACATATGTCCTTAAGGGTCCTAAGACCCCTAGCGACGTAGTCAAATTGTTCATATGGGTCGTCGGGGGTCATAGGGTCACTTATGACCCTCTTTGACCCATTAAACAATGATATATGTCTCTAGGGGTCATAGGACCCCTAGGGACATATTCGAATGGGTAATATGGGTCAAAGGGGGTCATATGGGTGACCTATGACCCTCCTTGACCCATTAAATGATGACATATGTCCCTAGGGGTCCTAGGACCCTTGGAGACATATTCAAATCGTTCATATGGGTCAAATGACAACATATGTCCCTAGGGGTCCTAGGACTCCTAGGGACATATTTGAATCGTTCATATGGGTCAAAGGGGGTCATAGGGTCACCTATGACCCCCTTTGACCCATTAAATGAAGACATATGCCCCTAGGGGTCCTAGGACCCCTAGGGACATATTCGAATGGGTAATATGGATCAAACGAGGTCATAGGTTAACCAATAACCCTCTTTGACCGATTAAATAACGACATATGTCCTTATGAGTTCTAAAACACCTAGGGACATATTCGAATCATTTCTATTGGTCAAAGGGGGTCATAGGGTGACCTATGACCCTCTTTGACCCATTAAACGACGATCTGTGTCTCTAGAGGTCCTAGGACCCCTAGGAACATATTCGAATGTGTATTATGGGTCAAAGGGGGTCATAGGGTGACCTATGACCCTCTTTGATCCATTAAATGATGACATATGTCCCTAGGGGTCCTAGGATGCCTAGGGACATAGTCGAATCATTCATATGGGTCAAAGCAGGTCATAGGGTGACCTATGACCCTCTTTGACCCATTAAATGATGACATATGTCCCTAAGGGTTCTAGGACCCCTAGGGACATAGTCGAATCGTTCATATGGGTCAAAGGGGGTCATAGGGTGACCTATGACCCTCTTTGACCCATTAAACGACGATATATGTCTCTAGGGGACCTAAGACCCCTAAGGACATATTCGAATGGGTAATATAGGTCAAAGGGGGTCATAACGTGACCTATGACCCTTTTTGACCCATTAAACGATGACATATGTCCCTAGTGGTCTTAGGACCCTTAAGAACATATTCGAATCGTTCATATGGGTCAAAGGGGGTCATAGGGTGACCTACGAACCCCTTTGACCCATTAAATGATGACATATGTCCTTAGGGGTCCTAAGACCCCTAGAGACATAGTCCAATCATTCATATGGGTCAAAGGGGCTCATAGTTCCCTATGACCCTCTTTGACCAACTAAACGATGATATATGTCTCTAGGGGTCCTAAGATCCCTAGGGACATATTTGAATAGGTAATATGGCTCAAAGGGGGTCATAGGGTCACCTATGACCCTCTTTGACCCATTAAATGATGACATATGACCCTAGGGGTCGTAGAACCCCTAGGGACATATTCGAATATGTAATATGGGTCAAAGGGGGTCATAGGGTGACCTATGACCTTCTTTGACTCATTAAACGACGACATATGTCCCTAGGGGTCCTAGGACCCCTAGGGACATATTGGAATCGTTCTTATGGGTCAAAGGGGGTCATAGGGTGACCTATGACCCCGTTTGACCCAATAAATGACAACATATGTTCATAGGCGTCCTAGGACCCCTAGCGACATAGTCAAATCGTTCATATGGGTTGCAGGAGACTTATGACCCTCTTTGACCTATTAAATGACGACATATGTCTCTAGGGGTCCTAGGACCCATACGGACATATTCAAATGGGTAATGAAGGTCAAAGGGAGTCATAGGGTGACCTATGACCCTCTTTGACCCATAAAATGATGACATATGTCCCTAGGGGTCCTAATACCCCTAGGGACATATTCAAATCGTTCATATGGGTCAAAGGGGGTCATAGGGTAACCTATGACCCTCTTTGACCCATGAAACGACGACATATATCCCTAGGGGTCCTAGGACCCCTATGGACATATTTGAATCGTTCATATGGGTCAAAGGGGGTCATAGGGTGACCTATGACCCCCTTTGACCCATTAAACGATGACATATGTCCCTAGGGGTCCTAGGACCCTTAAGGACATATTCGAATGGATAATATGGGTCAAATGGGGTCATAGGGTAACCTATGACACTCTTTGACCAAGTAAATGACGACATATGTCCCTAGGGGTCCTAGTAACCCCAGGGACATAGCCAAATTGTTCATATGGGTCAAAGGGGGTCACAGGGTGGCTTATGACCCTCTTCGACCCATTAAATGATGATATATGTCCCTAGGGGTCCTAGGACCCCTAGGGACATATTCGAATGGGTATTATGGGTCAGAGGGGGTCATAGGTCCTCTTTGACCCATTAAATGATAACATATGTCCCTTGGCGTCTTAGGACCCCTAAGGACATAGTCGAATCGTTCATACGGGTCAAAGGAGGTCATAGGGTGACCTATGACCCCCTTTGACCCATTAAATGATGGCATATGTCCCTAGGGGTCCTAGGACCCCGAGGGACATAGTCGAATCATTCATATGGTTCAAACGGGGTCATAGGGTGACCTATGACCCCCTTTGACCCATTAAACGATGACATATGTCCCTAGGGGTCCTAGGACCCCTAGGGACATAGTCGAATCGTTCATATAGGTCAAAGGGGGTAATACGGTGACCTATGACCCCCTTTGATCCATTAAACGATGACATATGTCCTTAGGGGTCCTAGAACCCCTAGGGACATATTCGAATGGGTAATGTGGGTCAAAGGGGGTCATAGGGTGACCTATGACCCCTTTTGACCCATTAAACGATGACATATGTCCCTATGGGTACCACGACCCTTAGGGACATAGTCGAATCGTTCATATAGGTCAAAGGGGATCATAGGGTGACCTATGACCCTCTTTGACCCATGAAATGATGACATATGTCCCTAGGGGTCCTAGGACCCCTAGGGACATATTCGAATCGTTCATATGGCTCAAAGGGGGTCATAGGGTGACCTATGACCCTCTTTGACCCATGAAATGACGACATATGTCCGTAGGGGTCCTAGAACCCCTAGGGACATATTCGAATCGTTCATATGGGTCAAAGGGGGTCATAGGGTAACCTATGACCCCCTTTGACCCATTAAATGACAACATATGTCCCTAGGGGTCCTAGGTCCCCTAGGGACATATTCGAATGGGTAATATGGGTCAAATGGGGTCATAGTGTAACCTATGATCCTCTTTGACCCATTCAATGATGACATATGTCCCTAGTATATTTGAATCGTTCATATGGGTCAAAGGGGGTCATAGGGTGACCTATGACCCTCTTTGACCCATTAAATGACGATATATGTCTCTAGGGGTCCTAGGACCCCTAGGGACATATTCGAATGGGTATTACGGATCAATGGGGGTCATAGGGTGACCTATGACCCTCTTTGACCCATTAAACGATGACATATATCCCTAGGGGTCCTAGGACCCCTAGGGACATAGTCAAATCATTCATATAGGTCAAAGGAGGTCATAGGTTGACCTATGACTCCCTTTGATCCATTAAATGATCACATATGTTCCTAGGGGTCCTAGGACCCCTAAGGACATAGTCGAATCGTTCATATGTGTCAAAGTGGGTCATAGGGTGACCTATGACCCTCTTTGACCCATTGAACGATGATATATGTCTCTAGGGATCCTAGGACCCCTAGGGACATATTTGAATGGGTAATATGGGTTAAAGTGGGTCATAGGGTGACCTATGACCCCCTTTGACCCATTAAACGATGACATATGTCCCTAGGGGTCCTAGGACCCCTAGAGACATAGTCCAATTGTTCATATGGGTCAAAGGGGGTCATAGGATGACCTATGACCCCCTTTGATCGATTAAACGATGATATATGTCTTTAGGGGTCCTAGGATCCCTAGGGACATATTCAAATGGGTAATATGGGTCAAAGGGGGTCATAGGGTGACCAATGACCCTCTTTGATCCATTAAATGACAACATATGTCCCTAGGGGTCATAGGATCCCTAGGGACATATTCGAATGGGTAATATGGGTCAAAGGGGGTCATAGGGTGACCTATGACCCTCTTTGACCCATTAAATGCGACATATATCCCTAGGGGTCCTAGGACCCCTAGGGACGTATTCGAATCGTTCATATGGTTCAAAGGGGGTCATAGGGTGACCTATGACCCCTTTTGACCCATTAAACAACAACATATGTCCCTAAGGTTCCTAGGACCCCTAGGGACATAGTCGAATCGTTCATATGGGTCAAAGGGGGTCGTAGGGTGACCTATGACCTTCTTTAACCCATTAAACGATGACATATGTCCCTAGGGGTCCTAGGACCCCTAGGGACATATTCGAATGGGTAATATGGGTCAAAGGGGGTCATAGGGTGACCTATGACCTATGACCCTCTTTGACCCATTAAACGATGACATATGTCCCTAGGGTTCCTAGGACCCCTAGGGTCATATTCGAATCGTTCATATGGGTCAATTGACCCATTAAACGACAACATATGTCCCTAGGGGTTCTAGGACCCCTAGGGACATAGTCGAATCGTTCATATGGGTCAAATGGGGTCATAGGGTGACTTATGACCCTCTTTGACCTATTAAATGATGACTCTCTTTGTATTATATATTATTATATTAATATGTATAATAATATAATATATATATAACAACATAATATTTTTATATGCTACAATATCAAATAGAAAAAAAAAATGCGAACACAACACAATGTACCATAGATGTCTCAAGGCCAAATGAAATGGTCGAGAGTGTAGCATCATCTATCTGTCTGAGCTCCTCCTCGGTCATCAACTAAACTTGAATAAAGATCACATACATGTAAAAGTCAGTATGACTTAAAAATTAAAATTACTCTATTATAAAAATTAACTTTAAATCACATATATCATAACAAAAAAATGTATACACGTACCGACACCGAAGGAGTCCATGCATCTGCATTCCCCTCCTCTCTCACATCAGGGTCTGTAGCCTCTGCACGTGCGTCTGGTGTATCCTCGTCTAATACAAAATGATACTCAAGAAGATCACCTATGGGACCCAGGCAAATATTCTTGCATGTAATGCAAGTGTGAGGCAGACAAACGTGTGATGAGCTAGTCGATGATGAACTGGCACCAACATCATCAACACGAGGAGGCAGGACTAACCTAGCCTGAGATATCATTAGGCTACTCAGCCTATGAATGGCTCTGATGGTCTGAGAGCTAGCCTCTGCCATAATATCTAGATGCTGCACTCGAGGAGCTATCTTGAGGAGCTCCTAGTCCTAAGCCCATGTTGGGCTTCATGCTCCAATAGTTCACTTTAAGTTTCAACACAAATTCTGCATATAATTTTCTAAGGAAATAAAATGGTATGTCTAAATTGCCATGTGGAGAGATATCAAAGACCATCCACCAACGGTCCCAAAAATTTGCACATATGGCATCATTTGTGCACCATTTAATCGATAGTTTGGTTTTTTGGGTCAATTGGTATACCCGTTTTTGGGTTAGCAAAAAGGCTTGCCAAATCATCTTTGGTTATGTTGAGGGCCACAACCTCATCATAATCCAAACCATCATCAAACATCTCATGCATTTCATCACGCCAACGAAGAGTGGCATTTTGTTGGTTTGTAAGGGTTTCAATGTTATCCACTATGGTGTTTAACGTGCATAACATAGGAGCCAGTGCACGTACATTATTGTATGTTCTATGCAAACCTCTCAACTCAATGAGATTTTCATTTATCAAATCCTCGATTCGAGGAGGGTTTTGAGGAGGTAGAGGATCATTTGGTGGATGGTTTTGTGGGGATACTAGATCGTTTGGTGGTGGGTTGCGAGGAATATTATTCCCTGCCTCAGTGTCATCATTTTGATCAGCCATTCCTATTGAATTGCAAAACATAATATATATTTTTAAAAAATCTAAATTTTAACCATTTTTGTCAAAAAAACCCTAGATTCAACTAAAACAAACAAAATCATGTTAAAATCTATTAAATTTAGGTTAAAAATGAGTCAGGGGGGGAAAAAAAACATACTTGATATCTGATATCTGATCCGCGATGGCAATACTGGCCCAAATTCGCGTAAAATAAAGGCCACGGGTCTATGATTTTGTTTAATCCAATGCACAGGTATTGGATATCTGATATTATATCGGATATCCGATATGACATTACAATATATATAATATAACATATAATATATAATATATATTACATTTTATATATTTTTATATTATATTTTATATTTATTATATTAATTTACTATATATTATAATATAAAATATTATTATTAGATTATATTATTATAATTTATAATATATTATACTTTTTTATTATATATTATATTATAAGATATTACTTTTTATTATTATATTATATCTTTTATATATATATATATATATGATATTACATTACTATATATTATAATATATGAAATATTATATTATATTATTATAATATAATATGTTATTATAATATTATTATTATAGTATAATATTATAGTATAATAATTATTATAATAATATTATTATTATTATAGTATAATATTATATGATTATAATATAATAATAATATTATTATTATAGTATAATATTATATGATTATAATATAATAATAATAATATTATTATATTATAGTATAATAATTATTATAATAATAATATTAAATAATATATCATACTATTATATTATTTTAATTATTAGTTGGATATTTGATTTAAAATCGGATGTCCGATATTATCGGATATCCGATATTATCAGATATCCGATAGGGTCGGCTTAACCTTCCAGGTTTGGTTCTTGGATAGGTAAAAAAAAGTCAGAGCGGATTTTGAAGCGCTTTTAGGCGTCTTCAAACTCTTTTCTTTTCACATCGCCACTTTTTGGCACACCATGATCATGCACATACCCACTATGAATATGTCACTTGCTCTATGAGATGATAACAAAACCCTTCACTAACTTTTGATCTATTCCCAATCCTTAACTATATATTGCACCATGTTCGCACATATACACTTCTCTTCTCCCTCTCTTTCACTCATGATATTGATCTAGGTTAGGATCATCGCTGTTTAAACAGTTTTCCAGATGCTTCCATATTTTCCTCTTCATCTGAACACACAACATAGGGATCTATGATCCACATCATGTAAATGTTTTATAACAACCTCTATAAGTATTAAATATTCTATAACAACCTCTACAAACATTAAATGTTTGAAGTTGACTTTTAATACATGTTACCTCAAATTTTGTTCCATATTTGACTTTTATGTAAACTTAGCATTGCTTGACATTGCTACTGCTCGCCCTATATTGTGCTCTTTTGATACTCAACATGTATTGTGCTTGGTGCACACTATGTAACTTGGCACTTTTATGCTTGAAACTTGCTCAGTCATTTTTGAACTTGGCTCATTTAGAAAATTCTTGGTGGCCATACACTTGCTCGACTCTTGTAGAGCTTGGTACATGCTTGCTTATGTACATGGCTCACCCTATATAGAGTAGTTCGGTCACAATGATGACTATCTGACTCTGCCTTATAAATGACTAAGTGTTTGACACTAATAGAAAACAATGGTTAGAGATACCAACAATCTCCCCCTTTGACATTAGTGGAAAAAACACTTTTCATATATACATCTTTAAAATACAATATGATAACGAGTTCTCCCCCTGAGTCTTATGATTTGTGCCAATGAATAAACAATGTAAAAATGAATAAAAAATCCACTATACCCTTATTCAAATTTGTTTTTCTCCCTTTAACTTATTCAATCATCTCATTTCCTCCTTTACATCACACTCCCTTGTTTTTGAACACTATATATCATTGTTGTCAGGAGTTGAATAGGTGGAATTAATCCATATTGCTAAATGAGATCCTTGTGAACTCTAGTGATCATGGAAAGTGCATGATCCCATGTGGTTCTTGCTGCCTCCAAAATAGCAATCTACAACTATAATCTTGTAGCTGAGATCCTTGTGAACTCTAGTGATCATGGAAAGTGCATGATCCCATGTGGTTCTTGCTGCCTCCAAAATAGCAATCTACAACTATAATCTTGTAGCTAGATCAATTAAACTATCAACCACTAAAATATTATAATGTTCTATGATAAGATCCTGGGTTGTTTTTTGTTTTCTCTGCATGACCTCCAAATGAGGTATCATCATTGCCCGAATAGAGATCAATTTGGATCTCATTTTATTTTCAACTACCTAAAGCTCAACCAATGTGCTTAACCATTCAGTAGATTATTATCATAATCAATACTTGAACCTACTGACTTAAAAATAATGATTTTGGATATCTTCATCTCAACCCGAATTTTATTTATTTATGCCCAAATATTGTTAGTGAATCTTGGCACATTGGAAAAAATTGTGTGCAAATGTTGTACCTTTTGTATTAATTCTAGCATAACTTGTACTCTCTCATGTAGTTGCACTTTCAACTCAGCAATGGTTATGGAAACTCTATCAACAGCCTTAGATTCCAATCTTCTAGAATACCAATCCATTAGCTTCTCATTTGTCTCCATGCTACCAACATTAACATGATCGCCTATATTTAGAAGCTAGTTGATGATTGATGCTTGCTCATCAAAATTTTAAAATTCAAAAGCATCAACAAAAATGTTCTTTACATCATATAGTACCTTCTTTTGCTTTAACTCTCTCCTTACCTCTTCTTGCATTTTCTTCTTCACCAAAACTTCTTGTAGTGAAATGGTTTGCTTTGAGGTGAAATTTGCCAGATCAAGTTGTGGCATCTCAATTATTTCACCCAGATTAACCTCAATACTTGGTGAAACATCTTTTATTGCTATCCTCTTTCTACTTGGTAAAGGAGTGTTTTTGCTCGACACTACTTTAAGAGTTGGTGAAGGGGTGTCACCACTCGATTGTTCTTGTGCATCTATGCTTGAGACAACTATAGTTGCACTTGGTTCAAGTTTATTTGATTCCTTTCTTTCCTCAATATGAGGTGTTGAAACAATATTATTATCTATACTTGTATCTTTTTCTTCACCATGTGGCTATATTTCTATGAGCTTTGACTATTCTTCCTCTAGAGTGTTAGGGGTGTCAACATGTATACGGGACATATTACCTTGTTGACTCAACACGACTGAACTTTCTCCACTGCCATAATCATCTTCGATGTTTATAGTGTCTATCTCTGCTCTCTTTGTCAATAACCCAAAAATAATTTTTCAAAGTAATTCACTTTAGTTTTCCATAGCTTCCTCTTTATTTAGTAAGATAAAAAAAGTTCTATATTGGTATGTGTAGGATCATGGTCAACCAAACTATGCCCTTAAGTGGCAATAAAAAATCAAAAAATCAGGGTTATGTCAACTTGACATGCAATTTTCTACTTGTTATTAACTCTATATCAAAAAGTTGAGAGAAAAGAATCTCTAGCAAATTGAATCTAGTTTCTAAACTAGTAGGGCTTATCTCAAAAAAATAAAAATTGATTGCTCAAAATTTTGAATTTTAATGCAATATTACAAAAAATTTAGAACAAAAATAAAAAGTAGATGTATGTCTAACCACCTTAATCAAAATCAAATGATAATATTTTTTAATAATATTCTAGATATAAGTATTAGTAGACTCATGCCTAAAACTGACACATATTTTTGGGTATTTTTATTCTAAATAAATAATAATTAATTAATTTTTGACTTTATTATTTTTGTAATTAAAAAACTCTCGTGTTTGACCACCTTAACTAATTCAAAACTCTGCAAAATTCAATTTTTCATTTTTTTCCTTACAGTAGAAGAAACATAGAATGTGATGCATCTTTTGGATTTAAAAAATGTTGTACCATTTGAAAGTTATAGTTATCTTTCAAGTAGTGTTTTAGTCACTATTTTATACGTAACTCCATTAGAAAATAAGTAATAATTACTTACTAAACTCATAATTTGACAAACTTTTCATTTATGGAAAGATAAGAACATTCTTAAGAAACCCTTTTCATTTCATCAAATTTTGGTGAAAAAAAGTTGTCAGCTACATGATTGAAGTAAAAACCACATAAAAGCAAGCCAAAAACACATTTAAAAGATGTTTTTAAAGTTGACCATATAGGTTTCGTATCAAAAGATATAGTAGACCTTATGAAAATATTAATTGTTTTCATTTAGTATCAAGTTGGGTGGGGAAAAAGATGGAATAGATTTTGAAATGGTTTGAGATATTTCAGAACTACAAATTTTTCAGATCGCCACTTTTTGGCACACCATGATCCTACACATACCCATTATATTTTGGAAAAAATCTTCTCCTATAATACAAAAATGTGTCTTATTTCTCATGGGATACATCAAGAATTACCCTGACAGTTGCGTCAGTTCTAATCTTTTCCTCTACCTTACAAGGATAACTTTAAGAAACCCCTCCTAGAAAAAAATGCCTAAAATGCTCGTGAATCCAACATTTTATGGGCAGGAAAATTTTAAGGTCAAGAGAGATTTTTTTGTTCCATGTAGGGATATACAATATTATATTTGGAAATTTTTTTCTTGACCTAACAAAAATCATTTTAAATGTGACAAATTAAATTCTTTCTTGTTGATAGATAAAAATATGAAGGCTATTTTCTTCCTTGCCAAAAATGAGAATGTAATGTCAGAGCTAAATTACTTATTTTGTATGAAAATGAATAATAATGGTCTTGGCTAATCTTTAGTGGTAAATTGAAAAGTTGTTTAATCTAAAAGCAAATTTGCAAGTGTATTTGCTCATGACCTTTTAAGGCGTTATGGTTACCAATTGTACTATCTATTATTAATAACGATAGTGTCACCATTACCAACTTGGCTATCATTACTTTTGCATCATTAATAGAATAGTTTTATCGACCATTAATTAATTAGAGATCAATGGTAGAAGATGCATTTCGAGGCCAATTGCTTGAAAAGACCTGGAGCTACATGAAATTATTTGGAATGGAATGTTTTTCACAGAAACCATTAACTGGAATGTAGTGAACATCACATCAAGATTAAAATCATAAATGTGGTAATAATAATTACAATTATTACATTCATTTACAAACACCTTGGTAGGCATTATGACTGTCTGACATTAATGAGAGTACATTTCCCACACTTGCAAATTAATAGTTATAAGAATAAAAAGATATGAAAGATCACAAATGTCAAAAAATTTAATGCAACTACCATTAAAGAGTCTCTTCTTCCTCTTTCACTATCATTTCTCAAATTCTCAATTTGGTTTGTAGAGTTTCTTAGTTTGCAAAGTTTCTTAGAATCTTAGGTTTGTAATTGTCATGGATACACCAATTCAATTGAAATGTACCACAATGGGTCTGCAAAAGCCCTTTTTGGGCATGATACCTGAGGATGTCCTAGCCATGGTTTGCAAGGAAGATGTCACATGTCCTTTTATTTCCTATGCTTTTTTCGTGGTCCTTGGCCATGAACTCTTAAGAAATGAGAGGAGGTACTATGTGTCCATAGATATTACCTCTCACTTCCTCTCATCTCTTCTCAACCTTGGAGGAAATCAAGTAGACATTTTGATTCTTCTGCATAATATTTTTAAGGAAACATCTTTAGAAGATGATGTCAAAATTCTTGCATTGGTTGATGAAGTATTGGGGTTGGGCATTGGCATCCCTTTTTATAGATGTAGCAGAAAAGTGTTAGTAAAAAGGCATACAGAGAATTGTATAGAAGCATCCCTTCCTTCTCGACATGAATGAAGGCCAATTGACTCACCATCAGAAGTGAGTGCGGCTTAGGAGGGGTTTTTTGCGGAAGTGATTGTTGTTAAACAATGTCAGCGACACCAAATTCAAATGGTTCCACGAGATCAACAACATTATCATCTCCAAGAGATTCCTTGTGGAGGGGCTTGAAGACCTTTTTAATTGAAGGCTTCAAGCCCTCAGCTTACTAATGCTCCTTATTCCCTAGTTCCTTGTTCCTTGTTTCCTATTTCCTTGACCCTTGCCCTTTGGGTAAAAAAACTTTTTGAAGATTTTTTTTTGAATAAAAATGATAAGTAGTTACTTTAGATTGGGCCATTCCCTTGAATGTAAATTATGAAATAGTAAAATTGCACTAATTTAATCAATTGTTTTGAATATCTATGGTATGAATATATACATTGTATAATCTAAAATGTAATCAATGAAAACAATAGTTTTTAGCTTGTCAAATCATTATTCATGTTAGTCTATGACTCTATTTTTGGCTTCTCAATGCATTGTTCAAATGTTAGTCTGTGACTTTGTTATAAAAAACTAACAGTTACAAATTTAGAAACAAAAAAAGGTTTCAACAATCCCTTTATGGTTTCAAATTTGATTAATGAATTATAGTAAAACATTATTCAATTGAAAATTATCTAATGTGTTGGTGTTTTTCAACTATTAAGCAAAAAAATACTTAATATGAGATAATAAAGAATACAATAACCCAAGGATTGGCTAATTCCTATAAACAGTTACTTTTTCTCAAAATCTACAGCCAACTTCAACAAAATCATAAGAGATTTTCTACTCTTTAGGCTCTGCAAAACCAAGGCAGGTGCACCTAAGGGATGAATGATTTTTTCAAACTAATTTTACATACATATTTTATTCATTTCATGACATTTCACAACAACACACATCCCCTACAACATATTTGGTCAAATTTCTTCTTAGATTTACAAATAATTCTGGACAATAGTAGCTCACTACAACATAGGAATTAAATGGAAACAAGTGTCAACTAGCATTGACATTCTTCAAACAATAAAGTAAAATTGATTTCAAATTTAAGCTTGATGCTTGTTCATGATATTTCCATCTATAGACTGAATAAATAGATCAATGTCTTATCCATTGGGATTCATATTCTATTCACTTTCTAGATCTAATTGACTACATTACAATCAATCCTATCAACAATTCTCACTAAAAATAATTCTTATAGACATCCTTCCTATTACCATGGAAACCCTATCAACCTCACTAAAGCATTTACTTAATTCATTCAATTAAAAGCAATAGTGAATTGACATACAACTTGACTTAATTGCATTCAATTGAACAAGCTTTGCTCATACAACTTCAAAATGACCAGGTAATAGAAAAGGAGACATGATTCAACAAGAATAGATATGGGGATAGTTCATCTTTGTATTAATTTCCTTTGAAAATTGTATACAATTGGGACAAAACTTAGAGTGACTCAAGATAAAACCTCAAGATCTTGTAAGAACAATGTATTTTTAGATATTTGTAGGCAAAGACATCATAAAGTTTTCATCAAGAAACTGGACCAAACAAACTTAGTAAAGACTAAAATTATGTAATAATTTGGACCCTTTCTCTAGCCCTAGAATCTCACTTATATAGGGTGAGATGCAACAAGCTTCAGGCATAGAGAACTGACAGTTGTCCTTTAAAAAAAGGATTAAAAAAAGAATATTTACATTCGTTATTGCCATAAAGGACAAATTTTTGTGCAACAGAAAAAAAAACTTTACATCATAATATTCTCTTTTGGTGGGCCTATTTTCAGTTACATTTTCAAATGCTATAAATTCCATGATTGGATCTTTCTTATTCTGAATCCTTAGAATATTTAGTCATTAGGTTTTTCAATGATGTGTCTAGCTCTGATCTCCGTAAGGTCACTTCAACTCGAGGCTCTGCACTTTCATCATCATGAACTATTAAAACAACAGTTATTTCTGAATCCTTGATTGCCACATCAATAGTTGGGACCATGGTGCTTTCCACTTTGGCTAGTTGTTCTTCTTTTTCTTCTTGTGCATGCACTAATGTGTCATCTGTTTGATCTTCGTTAGGGTCCACATCCTCTCCCTCTATTTCCATTTAATTTGAATGGACAAAATCATCCATCAACTTGTTGAAGATTATATCATTAAGCCAATCAAAGCTCAAGATTTCTCATTGCATTTTAACCACCCAATCCCCTAATTCATTTATTTCAACAAATTTCTTTCTGAGGTGATCATAAAATAGTTACACTTTAACAAATTCTTCATTTTTCCTTGCCCATAGCACATGTCCTTCTTCATTACTAACTTCATTTATTCTTTTGCACAATAAATCATTTAATTCTTTCCACACTCTTTTTTTCTCTTTTATTGTATCAATCTTTTTGAGTGCCCGAGGAAAGAGATCAAATTTCTCACTAAAAATTTTGAGAAACAAATTATTATTCTTTTTTGCACTGCCGCCCTCTTATTTTCAAAATTAGATAGATTACTAGTTATATCAAAAGTTTTTTCTATCTATTCACAAGATAAGTCAATAACTAAAATGCATAAATGGGTGATATCTTTATCTCTTCAATTGCTTTTACTTATTATAGGTTTCAAAACCTCCTCAACATTTTTAATTTCTCTCCATATATCCAATATGTTCACCAATTTCTTGGAGTGCTAGCTAATCAATCTTATCTACCAAATATAAGATTGCTTTTCTAAGTTTTTTTGTATACTAATAAGTTAATTCATCTTGCAAGGTCCTCAACTTATCCTTTTCTTCCTCCAACTCCTCAGCAGTATAAAATTCTAGCCTTTGTGGAGTATTAGGGATCTCAATAAAGGGAGTGGATCTAGAAGATTCCACTAATGGGTGAGGATAAGTGATTTGTGGCCTAGTGGATGGTCCTGTCACTTTATTCTCTAATTCAATCCTTCTTTGAACTTCTTTATTGTATGCAGCCAAAAGTTTCTCATATCTATCCTACAATTCCAACCTTGCCTTTTCATCTTTTTTAGTAGTGGCTAAAGTAAAGTGGGTTGTTCTAACACCCAGATATGTAGCTTCTACATTACTAGTTTCTTCTACTCTCTTCATAATCAAGTTGCCTATTAATCTAGTATCATCAAGCTATGAAGAGCCAGTCCTAGATCCTTTCCTCAATGACCAAATAAAAAATGCAGCCTGGTCCTCACTAAATTTGGCACCTTTTATTTCTTTCTTCTCTTGATCCTCTAAACACATCTTGTCTACAACAGAATTAAAAACTAAAGCATCTATTATATCCTAATTGGATAGCAATAAAACACCGAATGCCTTTACCATTTGTCTCCCCTCTTGAAGGGTCATGCTTTAGAATTCTTGCATCATTTCTTCCTTTACCTAATTTTTCACATCTGCATCCTCCATTCTTGGATGCTCTACTTTCAAATTATTACACCTTTCCTCAAACTTTCCAATGTTTTCTCTCTAGGAAAATTAGTAGAAGGCTCTAGTTTTAACAAAATTGTCATCAGATATGAACTCATGGCTAGCCTGTTCAATTATATGATCTAGCTCCTCTCCTCTGTAATCTGCCACTATTAACTCTAAGCTTGGCATTGGAGGCTCCTATAGATTTCCCTCTTCTAATTCAGCCTATGTAATGAATATTCCCTCTTGGGGCCCTAATTGTTCCATCTGCTCCTTGGTGAGTTGTTCATCTCCTATCTGTAATGGGGACTATATAGGTAAATATTCCTCAATGGGAGGTGTTTATTCCCTTATTATTTTCTTCCTCTTGGGTGAGGGATCATTAGGTCTTTCTTTTAGGACAACACTGGCTAATCCTACTATCTATTTTCCTTTATCAGCAATGGCCCTTTTATTCTAAATCAGATTATAGCTAGGTCTCTTCTCGACAACCAACTCCCCTATTCCTACTGTAGGAGTAAATGCCAATCTCCCCATGACCTTTCTGGCCTTTTCTAGAAAAGAATTAATAAAAACTTGTTTCTTTTCATTCATGGTCTCCATGATTGTAGGAAAAGTAATCATGAGTTTATTTATTCTATCTACCTCTATTTTTGCACCATCTGGAGGCTTGTAATCTTTATCAAAACAATGAATAAATTTTAGAACTCTAGAGAAAACCCTCTATTTTTCTTTCTTAATCTCCTACTCTTGCAAAGAGAACTCATTCCTTATTATATCCTTAGGGAAATAACATTCATTCTTTTTGGAACCAACTTTAGCCATTAATCTAAAGATATCAAAAAATCCCTCATAATCATAGAAATGGGGATGAGATGCAACCATCTTGTACTGATCCAAGAATTTATGCAAAAACAACCATCCACCTTTTGTAATTATGAAATGTTGGGCTACAGTACAAGTGGGGAAAATTGAGCCTCTGTTTCTTCTAACCAAATATGTTTCCTCCAATCCTCCTAGCTACCACAATATCTCAATTATCCCTACTTTAAAAGGCACTTGGTAGGGCAGTACATGGGGAGTCCCTTGGAAACCATAAACCCTAAAGACTATTTAAATAGGGTATGATATGATATCAGCCCAATTATGTGACACTTTTAAATCAGATGGATTATCCATTGGTCTGATAAAATTCATTAATACCCTAGGGATTCTGGGATTGTCCCTTAATAAGAGGCTTCTCAATTTAGAGGCAAAATATTGATCAAACCTAACAAAATTGGCTTTTTTTGCATCCCTAGTCATATCTGTACTCAATAACTAGACTGGTAGAGCCTCTCCTTCATGTTCTCCATTCAAAACCATCTCCTTCCCAAAATATGTTACTCCCTTAAACAAAAAAAATATGCATCAACAATGAGTGGTGGCCAAAAGTCTTTCTACCTTACTTTTGGCAATTCCAACTAGCCCTATATGGATTTCTTCTGGTATATAGGATGAAAAATCAAAAATAATATCCACACTAGAAGAAGGAATTTGAGCCATCATATACATAATCTTAACCGGCATAAACCTCTACTCATCCTTGCCCAAAACTCTACATAAAGTCATATATATTTATAGGGCTCTAGAAGTGAAAAATTCCTTCTTAAAAGGCTCCTTTGTAGATGATATAACCAATGGTAGATTCCCAAGTGAGGCCAAATGTTCCCTCAATGCACCTTGCCTGACCTTATCCTTCTTTGATAAGTATTCCTTTTCTAGTCCTAGTAGGTCAATGGGTATATGGTAATCTAAAAAGGGTTCCAAACCAAAGATCTTTCAAATTTCTTCAGCACTTATACTCATTAGGGGCTCCCCATCTAATCTTAGAATTAATTTGGCTACAGGGTCAGTTTTGGGCAATGGCCACAAGTAGGTCAAACATCCATGAATACACCAAGGACCACTAGTTTTCCAAAATCAAAGTTCCAAATGTTTCCATGGGGAGCAAACAAATTTCTCTCTGAAAACCATTTCTTAAAAAGAAAAAGTCCTAACTTTAAAGGTGTTTTAATTAGTAGAGAATGGTTAAATTATGATATGTTTTAAAGATATTTTGTTCTTTAAAAATTGATTCAAACACTTTGGAAAATAAAAAATTTTGACTTCGTAAAATAATTTTATACTTTTATCTTCTATATTTTTTTAATCTAGCTAATTTAGATCAAACTTGTAGATCGGGAGAAATAGTACTCATACATATAAGTTTGCTAGAATTTTTTACTAAATTTATATTTAAAAAAAGGCTATTAATTTAATCAATTTTCTTATAAATATCTAGGTTGCTTAAGAAATGAAATTGATAATATTAGATGACTTAAATATATATGTGACTTTTAGCTATCTTGAAATTAGATATCACTCGGCTTATTTTAAAAAAGGATTAATTAAACATTTTAAGTATGCCAGTGTTATTATTCTCTCCCATAATGACAATTGGGAAGAACACAAAGTAGAGCTCTAAGATTTTTAAAAATTTCATGAGAAAGAGATTTTCTAGGATATTTGCAATACCACATTACACAATTTTGACCAAATATTTTTGAATCAATTCTCTAATATATTGATAGTATATCTCAATATATTTAATTCCACTACTAAATATTAGATTCTTTATCATTTGTATATAACACTTGTTGTCATGGTACAATAAGGTAGGTCCATTTTATGTTTGGTGTATGTATCTTAGGAGTCTTCTCAACCATATTGTTTTAAAAGTCATTCATGTTGAAGATTTGTATTCAATCTTTTCTATAACAAGTGATATTATTGGTGGTTTCTTGGACCTCTAAGAGAATACTAGATGAAAAAAGGCTAAAAGGATAGCTATATATAGGCTTCTAATAATCTATTGAAGCTTCCCAATTATAATTTATATAGCCAACCAAAGTGATATCCGCTAAATGTTAAAATTTTAGACCAACTCAATGCACCTTAAATATATTTGACAAATCTTTGAATTACAATCCAATGTGTTTCCTTAGGGTCTAGCCTAAACCAAAAGAAACAAATAGCACACATATAAGTCACATTAAAACGCACAAACAACTACAATTAACAAAAAAAACTAATACTTCTCTTTGGTATCAACCAAAAATTAAGATTTCAAAGATTTTAGGATAAGCATGTACTTGCAATCAAATGTAATGAAGAAAAGATTAAATGCACTTGCAAATTCATAAAGAAATAATTGCAATCGAATGTAGGTACATATTTATCCTAGAATCTTTGAGTTCTCATTTTTTGGTACATATTTGAGGGAAGTCACTATTTCTTTTTCTGATTGTAGTTGTTTGTGGATCTTAGAGTGAATGATCTTTATTTTACCTAGTCATTAGCAATAATATCACAAGTCAACTTAACAAGCCAAGAAATATTCTTTTTTTTTTTTAGCATCACAACTAGAGGTTAGATTCCATTTAAAGTGGAATAAGATATGTGACTTTGAAATTACTAAAAGAGAAGCTATTATATTAAAAGATGATTTGTTATTGTCTAGGTTGTTTGGGAAAATAATTCTCCAAAAAATTCAAATGAATAATTTATGAATGGTCATTAAAAATATACTTTACAAAGGAAAAATACTTTCCTTGTACTACCAAATGTTCTAATATTATAGTTCTAAGCCAATAAGACTTTTCAACCAATTTTTCACATAATTTGGAATCGAGATATCATATAATATTGAAATATATAACTTGCATTAGGGTCAGTGCAAGAAGTTGGGTCTCACTTTTGGCCAAAAAATGGAAGTGTTTTTCCTATTTTTGAAATATTTTGTCAATTGATGCCAAAATTTGAGCCATTTGAGATTAAATATAAAAAGGCTTCACAAATAAAAATTGTAGTGCCTAGAATCTTCTTTTTGAATATGTAATTTATTTGTATACCCATATGATAGATTTTTTTTTGGTATGGATCTTTAAAAATCACTTTTTCAAAATGCCTGTTTCAGGACCATACCACGCTCATGTACGGACACCATAATTTGACACAAATGAATGAATTTTTATGAATCCTTTTAAATAGAGTTACCTGACACACCAAAGATTGATGAGAATATTTTTCTTGAATTTTTTAATGAATATTTTTTTAATTAATTTTTAATTGGCTATAAAAGAAAATTTTAAAACCTCTCATGTACGAACACCATAATTTGATCAAAATTTCACGTTTTTCAAATTTTCTTTTTTTAACTTCAAAAGAATTAAATGTAGATTGATGACATATAAATTAATTTAAGAAAAAATATATAATAAAAAAGTTATTAAAGTTTTAGTGAACATTGCTATTTTACATTTAGGTACCACCTTTGATTAAAAAATTAAAAAAAATAGTAAATAAAATCATAACTCTATAAAATTTATATTTTTAAAATCAGGACAGTGAGAGCTATAATGGGTTTTTTTTTCGTAAAACAAATTGATCGGGAAGACCCTCTAAAAATTATGGCAAGGCATGAATTTGTCAGTTCAATGCCTTAGCCAAATCTTGAGAGGCCAAGGCATAGGCTTGGTCTTACCAAGCCTGTCCCAAACAAAAATCTGAGGCAGAAAAAAAAATCCCACCTCATGTTGTAAGAAATGAGCACCCGTTATTTGAATTTCAAAAAATGGGTACCCATTTTGAAAAGCTAAAAGCGGCATGTAAAATCTGCCAAAAACTTAAAATTTTGAATTTTTAAGAAACGGGTACCCGTTTTTTACTTTTAAAAAATGGGTACCCGATTTTTACTTTTAAAAAATGGGTACCCGATTTTTTAAAAATGGGTACCTATTTTTTATTTTTTAAAAACAGGTGCCCGTTTCTTAAAAATTTAAATTTTTAATTTTTTGAGAAATAGGTACCCGTTTTTTGAAAATAAAAAATAGGTACCTGATTTTTTAAAATAACGGGTGCCCATTTTTTAAATTTAGGGTCAGGCACCCGAGCCAAAAACAGGTGCCCGTTTTTTAAAATCAGGTGCCTATTTCTAAGAGGTCTCATTTCGCAGATTTGACTTCCACGAAATTGCGACCCAACTTTGTGCATTCACCCATTATGAGAAAGATTTTTATAGTACATATGATGATGAAAATTATCCTTTTCATACAGAAATGACTAATACAACAACCTTTTTCACTTTAGTGGATGGAATTGAAAGAAAATCCTTGGGTGATGTAGTTCATGTAATAAACAAAATAAAGATAACAATGCATCTTTTTTAGGATTGTTGGTAAATATATTGTTCTTTTGATTTAACTCTTAAATGCCCAAATTTGTGTACAATATTTGGTTACAATAGTTGGAAAGTTGCTTCTATAAAGACTAACCTTCCTCTGAATTCCTAGGTACAACTCCCTATTACATATTAATTTTCAATGAATTATGTTTGTCTCTAAACCTAAAATGAGGTATGTTCTTAACTCGAGAACAGGAGACGTAAACCAAGCTAGGTCTAAATAGGAACTAACTTAGGTAAGAAATAGTATTTTAAGATTGATTAAGTCTATGAATTCACACATCTTATGAATCCACAAAGCTTAACAATTTAGTAATGCATAAGTTAACTAATACTAAATTGATATCAACGGAAAACCAACTACAGAGAAAGAAATACTAACATGAAGGAAAACACAAAAGGGATTTCTCTTGAACCTATGATAACAATACTATCATCTTGAGTTCGTTACCTTAAAACAAGGGAGTGAAGATCTATTCATTCCTTGGTTTAATTTAGATAAAAGAGAAAAAATAAAATTAACACAAAATAGAATGGAACAGACAATAATTGACACAAAATACCATTCAATTGTCTCTGCAACATCCAATATTTCACACCAAAAAATAGATGACCTTTTATTGATCTTTCATTCTAATACATATAGGATCTTGAGATGACCATTACAAAGGAATTTAAATTGGTTCATTTCTTTAGAAATGACAAATGGAAAGAAACCAATCTATCCATTACAATCATTACATCAAAATATGAAAGGGTAGAATACAAATCACTTTGTCTTCTTTCCCTTTTCTGATTTTTCCCTATAGGCGTTGGTGACAATGATGATTGAAATCAATTCCTCATGCCTATGTACATGTACATTAGAATATCTTAAGAGCCATTTATAATGCTCTCTAGCCAAATATTTGACAACACTTAAATGATCTTGTATTTCCTCCATGGCCATGTGTACACACCTGCCAAGTTTTTGGAGCTTAGAAACTTTGTTCTGGTGACTAGAAGATATCCTTGTCAAACTATCTATGAAGTTGGAGAAATTTGTCTACATGATAGTTACTCCAATGATTCCCTTCCCTTGCACACTAGTTTGTGAGTCTGTATGTAGACCTCTTAGGAGTTCATAGTCTCTATCCTGATCCTTCTTCACTTTAGCTTCTATTTCCTTAAGCCCTTCTTCTACTGCCATGATCATCTCAGATTTGAATTGCATACTCTGGAGCCATTCAAATAAAGGCTCATCTCCTTTAGGCAAGATCTTTGCTTCCAAAGCCTCCTTAGCTTTCATATGAATAATCATCTTTAGGAAAGAAACATAATCTTCAATCTTATCTTTCTCTATGGCTAGAGTGGCTCTATTTTATGAAATGTTGTCCTTCTCTATTTCTAGCCTCAGTATGGCATTGCCAATCTATTCTATGGTGAGTCCCTCCAACTTGAGTTTCCCACTCCACTCTCTACCAATTTTCCTAAAGTGTTTATCTTCTTGGAGCTAAGAGATGAGTGCTCAAGGACATCAGCAGTAGTAGGATTACTAGTGATAGACATTCCAAAGATGCTCTCCAACGGGGTGACCAATTGCCTGATGAAGTTGTTCGGTTCTTGGATTTTTGCCTTCATTATGACTTTTGATAGTTTAAGACTTTCAAGTTGTCCCTCTATCACCTCATTTGTTGACTTCCACAAGCCAAACTTAGTGTCATGTCTAGCCTCCTCAAGATCTATTGAATGTAGGGAAAAATCATCTGCAAACATATCTCTGATTCTTCCTTCTTTAGTGGGCTTTACAATTTCCATGGTCAGATACCTTATTTTAGGATCTTGTCCAAGGATGGACAAGGTCTTTTTCTTTTTGACCTTGCTCAGTACCAATCCAGATTGGATATCCAAAGATAAAGTATCTTTGTTAGGAGCTCCTTCATCTCTCCTCTTTCTTTTTCTATCTAGGGTGTCCTCTAGCCATGAATCTGTGCCAGTCACCTTGGAGGCAGTTCCAAGAGAGTCTATGCTAAATATCTTCTCTTGACTAGGGTGATTTTGTCATAGCCAAAGAGAAAGGATTCTTTGGGGCCTATGAAATGAGCTTTGAAGAATTCTAGCCTTTCTCTACCTCTGAGGTCTTCTTTGTTTCCTTGTCAAATTCATTCAACTCACTCTCACTGCTCCCACCATCTCTGAGATCTACTACTTGTACTTGGGGACTACTTAGAAGGAGAAGTACAGTGTTTATAGATGGGATTGGACTACTATGAGGTGAGAGGGCAAGAGTGATTGCACCATATTTTAATTCCTTTTCCTTCTTCTTCTTAGCTTCTGATGGAGTTCCAATCACTAAGAGGGAGTCATCCTGACAAGTCTTAGCTAAAGGAATATTTTTGTTGGGAGGTTGATCACCTCCACTTGATGGTTGTGTTGGCCCTTGAGTAATGGCCAAGGTTGCACCTGATGTGCCACCTTGACAGGAGGAAGCTACTACAACTACTAGAGAAGCTTGAGCGGATGTACTTTTGGCTCGACTCCTAGCTGTGGTCCATTTGACCCATTTTCTAGTCCTTTTGATCATCTGAGCCATCATTATGTCTAGATGTTCCCTTGAATCCTCATAATGTTCTAAGCTTATCAGAGTGCCTCTTAGCTTGGTTAGGTAAGTGTTACTATACATGTTATGACTATAATATTCTACTCCTACATCAATATTAACTTTATACATTTTTACCTGATCGATGGTCAATCTAGTGAAAGCATGATCATGACTCTCAAACTCATCCTTACAATCAGCCCAATAGTCCTCAATGGTGGTGATGTGCTTGATAACACTTCCAATCTACAAAACCTCCCTTGCATACCCATTTAGATCAAACATAGGCCTTAAGACTTCATACATTTCTAACTTATACTTCATTTCAAACACCCTCAACATGTTCTTGGCATCAAAACGGGTTTCACAACTGAAGGCTCCCACCTTTATGGGAAACTCATACTCTTTCTTCTTCAAACTCCCACTCAACATGTTCACTTGAGTAGCTTGTTGTACAATCTCAATCAACACTATCATATCTCTAGGATATCTTAGAAGCTTCAAGGGGAAACCATCAAAAGTTGCAAGATGCAAATAAGAAAAGGATGAGAACTGGATGAAATAACTCCCAAATTGGCTAATGGATGCCATGGCTTCAAGACTGAATCTCCTTTCTAGACATCCCTAAAGCTCCCTACAAATTCTCATAGTGAATGCATCATTAACTTTCACATACTCTGCATAACTATTTTCCAATTGTAAGCATGGGTAAAACTCAAAAGACTTCACATCATCAGGAAAATTTTCCACTCTTGGGAGGCCTGGCCATAGTTTCAAAGAATCCAACATATAAATGAGCAAAGTGGACAAATAGAATGTATTGTATAACTTTGCAGCATAGAGAGAATTGGACAAAATCTCAATTACCTCATCAACCTAATCAATATTCTGGGTGTCAGAGCAGATGACTTGCACTAAAAAGAAATATTGCTCAACAAAATTCAAAACTTCTACCTCATCTTTCAATCTGTGTAAGAGGACCAATATATCAATAATCTTAGGTTTGAGATTAGTCCCAAATAGGGTCTTAGGGACCTTACTCTTAGTGCTCTATGGCTTCTAGAACCATGTCTACATGATTTCCTTCCTCCAGATCATCTTCTTTGTGGAGAACTTAGAAACAACTCCTCCAAAGGTCAATTTTGAGAATTCTTCACATTTCAGTACTCGAAGGAAATTCACCACAGTTTTCCTATCGATTGAAAACAGTACCATGTCATCTAGTAGTACAATTTTCCTTGTGTCTAGGTTGTAATGATTTATACACTCATAGATTAACTCTAAGGCATAGGCTACAATTGGAAAACTAGTTGCGTCGACTAACCTACACCCTCGGAGCTTCTTAGTGATGGGATGGATCTACTCTGACTTCACTCTCTTTTGGAAATCCTCCATGTCATAAAAGTGAAGGGTTGTATCTGTGAATTTTTGCAACTGAAATTTGATTCTGTTCAAACTGTCAAAACCCACAAACTTGGTGGCCATGGTTTTGAGAATGAGTTTTGAATCAAGAAAGTGAGAAGAATAGCTAATGTAATAGATACTAGCTTTTTGAAAAAGGTTAAGCACATTAACAGAATAATAGTTAAAAGAAAGAGCAGTAGTTTGTTCAACTATTCATGGTTCCATATATATGGGAGCCTCGATTCATCTGATGATCTTTAGAATTCATGCCATATGAATGAAATGAAGGAGAGATCTATTGGAATAGTAAATTCAGAGGTTTAATGGATATCTAAGGGTCTTTTCACTATTTTGTTGGCTCAACAATAACTTTCTATCTCTCGATAACTTACTTTCCCATTTTCCTTTAAGTTTTGAGAAGTTATAATGGAGTACTCCATCGAAAAATATCTACCTAGTTGAATTTTGCTCAATAGCTCTTTCTCATGATGGTTAGATTCTTTCTATTATCATTCTGAGACATTTGTGTACAAATGGCACGTCCAATCTGATTACCAATCTTGATTTTCTCTAAAATTTGGGAAATTGTCTTCATGAGGTGAAAACTCGCTGAGGAGAAGACAATTTGTGTTTTTTTGCCAACTCTTCCTTTTTAATTGACTTTTAGACCATTTTCCTTTTTTGGGTTCGAAAATGTATAAGTGAGGTGTGAAAATTCTGTAGGGGCCCACTTATTGTTTCTTTTCATTCAGAACTGCCTTTTGCTGAAAACCAACTTCATGGGTTAAAAACCTACCGAGGAGAAGTTCATTCTGAATTTTCTGATGGTAATGATTATGAAAGCTATAATGAATCCCAAAACATTTTTTGGAGTAATAATCACAAAGGAAATATGGATTTTCCATTTGGTATTTCTCTATTTTCGTGCTTTTGATCCATATGTATCAATTGGTGCCGTTTGTGGGAAATTGTCTTCATGGGTTAGAAACCCATCAAGGAGAAGAAAAATTCTAGATCTCTGCAAGCTTTTGTTTCTATGGAGAAAGTGATAGGCCAAAAGTAGATATAACTTGTAAATGATCATTATATGAGCAACATGAATCTCCATTAGATTAGGCACTAACCTATCCGTATGATCACTTTGACAAAATTGGGGAACCACTTGGCTATGAAATGTGGAGATGGGGAAAAAGAGAAATCTAATGGAGACTCATTCCACCTAAGAGGGCTTAGACCTAGACTCAAAAACAACTAGGAACTCACTAAAACACAAGTAATCACTTTTACTTAGTCGGTTAGAGGATGAAAAGTGGGGCAACAAGGACCAAAACCTTTCTCAACATGTGTGACTAAGAAACCAATTATCTCTCTTGAAGAAGTATTTGTTGGAAAGAGTGACCCATTTGCCCTATATGTTTTCATTGATGGAAACAACTCATATTTACTCTTGACCATGATTAAAGATAAGACACCCTACTAGAGTTTTTTTACACTCATACTTAATTGAGTATTGGAATTAGTATACAAGCCAATTAACGAATGATTGATCAAACAAATTTTGATAATGTAAAGCATGAAATTAGAGAAAAAGAACTTAGTAGACATAGGATGATGTCTAATCCAATAATCATAGATCTATATTTTTACATAAGCACGATACATTAACTATTGAATATGGCATTAACAATAGTTTTTGAAGTATAGAAAAATTCAAAATAATCTATCAATATAAATAGAATTTATCAATATTAAGTTTTGCGTAAATGGAAAATTCTGATAGAGATGACATCAAAGATGATTTATCTTGATTAACACAATATGTTTTAATAATTTTACCATACCAAAGTAATTAATTATGCACATGTTCACTTTCAAGATGACATAGTTATATTTTTTAGTTATGAATTGATATATGAGATCAAATTTTGATTGTGATGGAGATATATGTGAATAGTGTGAAGTATAATTGGTGAACATGACGTGAAAACATATATCTAGTGATTAGAGCCTATGTTTCTTATCAAAGATCCATTGGACCTATATAAGCATTGTTCATGATATTATTTAGCTTTGTATAAGCTTGTAAGTCCATTTTAATTATGTAATTGGCTTTATGCCCTTATGTATGTGAATTTTATAATTGAGTAGTGAGCTCTAAGTATTAGACATGAATGCAAGTGCATTCCACTTTTGTGCTTATAGGAAGCTTTTAAAATGGAACTTCTTCTTCTTTTTTATGAAACTTTATATTTATAATAACAATAATAGGTTTAAAACTAGCTCTCGGAGAAAAGAACTAGAGAAGAAAAAAATTGGGCATTGCCTAATACAAAAAGGTTGTAGAAGAAGAAAGACTACATCTAGAGAGAGTATCTATCAACACTAATGATTTTTTTCATTATGAATCCCAAATCTAGAACATTGTGATCACAAAAGAGCCCAAAGCTCATATAGAGACAATTATTGATCCAATCATTACTTGGTGTTAGAGAAAATACCAAGAGCCAAGCCAAAAATTGATATAAAAGGTTCCACCATTGATCTTTGTCCAAAATTCCAATTCAGATCATGATATTAGTAAAACACCATCTGATGCAAGTGCAAGCCAGGACCCTAAACTACATATAATATCTCAAAACAAGTAGTGAGATCCATAAAAGTAAAACATGTGAAATTGTAGAGGAGCCATGATTTCCTATCAAATAATATTTGAGAAGGGTTGAATAGGATTCTAAGCATATTCTTTTGTCATAATATTAACAAAGTTGAGAAAATCAAGGAGATTAAGTGGGGAAAGTAAAGAGTTCATATAAACCCCATCAGTACCAAAATTAGCCAAACAATCAGCTAATAGGTTACCTTCTCTATAAGTATGCATAATGTAACATTTAGAGATTGAATCAAGAAGAGAGAAAACTTGATGCAATATATATTGTATGGACCATGTATACATATGACATTTAATACATGCATTAATAATAATGGATGAATTCCATTCAATATGTAACTTAGATATAGATGGTGATTTTGCAAGTTCCAAACCAAAAAGCAAGGCCAGGGCCTCAACTTTGTTATTGCTAGTGTAAATTATTATTATTTTCACTTTACTTAAGTTTACTTAGGATAAATGCATTTATTTATTAGTTTTCATCTAGGAGTTAGCATACTTTTACGTATTGACTTGTTGACAACATAGGATTTTGTTTCCACCTAATCATACTTATCCTCTTGTCTGTGTGGAGCCTAATCCACCTTTTGTGGATGTATGTTGAGTTTTCATGCTTATCTCCTAGCACTTTCTAGCTCATTCTAGAAGCTTCCTAAAGGCCTTTATAAACAGGCTCTCCTAGTGTATTTGCATATCATATTATACAATGGTTTCATTTTTCATTGTTGCAATATAATTTCTCTCACTTTGTTGAGTTTCTCCAAGCTCTACGTTTCCTTCTTCAGTTTCTCTTCAGTAGGTTATTTGCATGTAGGTGATCTTGGTGAGCTGTGAAGTTGGCTTTTATCAACTTCTACATGGTATCAGAGCTAGATCTATTGTAGCTTATTCAGTATTTGGATAAAAAGGAGAAAGAGGGTTTGACATAATAGATCTGACATTTTTTGGGCTTTTTTCTTTATTTTTTTGAGGTGCGACAGCGGTGATTTAGAAAAAATAACTATAGAGGTGATTTTCAAATAATGATATCTCCCTCATACAGACTCATTTTTTCAAGCAATTTTTTTTGGTTTGGGGTAGAATTTCATGATCTACACATTGGTGCAAGAAGTTTGACATATCTATTCCTGAATTTTTCTACAACTTAAAAATCTCATTTTTTGCACCTTCAAAGGATTCATTCAGGCTCATATGGACACATATTTCAATGCTTTTTTTTTTAAAGTGCTTGATTTATTGTCTACTTTCTAGATCTGGAATCAGTTTGGAGTAATATTGAGCTCCTATTTTTGGTGTTGAAGTAGAGGCTTGTATTTCCTCCTTCTTTGCATCTGATAACTAGGTTATTTTCTCAATTTTTCTACTTTCCATAGTTGTTTCTTTGGTATTTGAGGGATATCTTTATACGCTATTGGGGGGATCATTTTATTTTTTGTAATTTACTTAAAAATAGACCCTTCTACTTTCATCTTCTTCTCTCAATGTTGGATCCTTTTGTGACTCGGCTCATGCCACACAAATATCACACCTGAAAAGCACAAATGACTAGGCTTCTCATGTCACAAGGCTTATGGTCATGTCTGGATGAGAACCAACTTGTTCTGCAATGCCCTTTTGAGGTTCTTTAGCATAGAAACAAAATGGATGAAGCCATGGGATTGATTGCACTAAACATCTTAGATATTCTATTATTTCACTTGGATGGTTTGACCACTCCACAGGCTATTTAGACCAAGTTCTACAACTTGTTTGGCATAGTAATGAGTTTCGAGCATTACAACTTGATGCAGAGTTGACTTCTTTGTCACCAGCTAGCTCCCCACCATTGAGGACTTCTTGATGAAGTTCAAATCTCGGCGTATAGTTTTTTAGGGATGTGGGAAAAATAAAACAAATGATGAGTGTATCTTTTTTATGCTGCCAAAGTTACAAGGATAGTATTAGATCTTCTCTTCCACTTTCTACTCCACTATGGATGTATTGGGTACTAGATATCAGATGCCTTCTTTTGAGATATTATGTGATAGGTTAACTCATGAGTAGTCCAAGATCACTCAGATGGATTCACTTATAGTTTCACAGTCATGGGCATTTCTTGCCAAGGATACACATGAGCAAAAGTCAAAGTAGATATCAAATTCCTCTTCTCGACACTCTACTAGTCCATCATCTTCTTATAAAAAGAAGGAGAAAAAGAAGATTGAGATTCCTGCCTATTCCTATTGTCAAAAGGGACCTCATGATGAGTCACGTTGTTTTTAGAAGATATTTGATGGTTATGAGAAACAAATTGCAAATTTGCAAGCTCTTCTTTAGAAGAGCACTATTTCCTCTCCATGCTCTTCTACCTCGTAAGGGTCTGCCTTTTAGTCTTCTTCCACATCTACACTAGATTTTGGATAGGCTCATGTATTACAAGAATCCATTGCATCCCCTTCCCAAGTCCCTTGGATATTGGATTCTAGTGCTCCTCACCATATGACATTTTCTCAAGGCATCTTCTCTACTCTTGAGGTTTCTCCCATACCTCATATTCTCATGGGGAATAACACTACCCTACTAGTCTATGGGAAAGGTTCAATTGGCATTCAGGATGGCACCTTCAATGATGTATTGTATGCTCCATCTCTATCTACAAACCTTCTCTTGATTCCTAAAATTACATGTAGTGGATCAGGGAAGATAGTTGAGTTCACTATAGATTTAATCTTCATTCAAGATAGTGCAATAGGAGGCCTTATTTCTATAGGGATAATTGATCATACCGCCTATCTCTACACCTTCTCACACTTTGGTCCACCATCTTCATTGTCAGAACACAACTCTTCTCTTTTTCTAGAGCATCATGTGTTGTAGTCAGGATACTTGAACATTTGTATTGTTCCTAAGATCACTACTTTGACTCCCACACCACATCCAGTTGAGGTCTTTTCTCTTCAATAAGATTCTTCTTCAAATCTACCTAACCCTCTAGCTCTATTCATCGAGCCTCCAGGTGCACTTGTTGAGGATCTTACAAAGGACATTCATCTCCTCTTTCATGATAGTGTCAGCACACCTGCACAAGGGATTCCTTTTCAGGATCTTCATGTTTTCTCCTTTCAGCATCAATTGGGCCTTCCAGTTTCACCTCTCCTTCAAGGGTTTCCTTTTTTTGTGCCTTTGTTTCTTCCACATTGGAGTTTCATTGGTTTGATCATTTCTATAAGGGCTCCATCATTCTTGGGGGGCTTTGGTGTCTCTTATCATGGGGGGCTGGTTGTACTTATGGTTTTGAGAGAGTCTCTTGAGCCATTATTGGTCTATGCTTCAGATTACGGATGTTATCCTCAAGGGTTTCTTGTTGAGGCCTTCCTTCCTTGTCATACTTATCCTCTTGTCTATGTGGAGGATAATCCAACTTTTTTGGATGTATGTTGAGCTGTCATGCTTATCTCCTAGCACTTTCTAGCTCATTCTAGAAGCTTCCTAGAGGCCTTTACAAATAGGCTCTCCTAGTGTATTTGCATATCATATTGTACAACAATTTCATTTTTCATTGTTGCAATATAATTTCTCTCACTTTGTTGAGTTTCTGCAAGCTCTTCCTTTCCTTCTTAGGTTTCTCTTCAATAGGTTATTTGCATGCAAGTGATTTTGGTGAGTTGTGAAGTTGGCTTTCTCAACTTCTACAGTTATTAGTACCCAAAGGGAGAGGAGATGAGTTTTCTATAGTGACCTCTAAAGTCTCTAATGACTATGCCATAGCTAGAGCTACCTGGATCCCCCCCACAGGCCCCATCAAAGTTGATTTTTTAATAGCCCTCACTTGGGGGTATCCACTTGGTTAGTGCTCAGATAAGAGGAATGTCGGATGGACACAATGGAGTAGGAAGATTACAAAAAAGTAAACCCTTCCACCATTGAATAACATAGCCATCCCAAGGAGAAAAAAATGTTCACCCTTTTATTTAGTTACTATAGCTTTCACAAGCTTAACAATTGATCTCTCTAATCCTTCTAGAAATTGAGGGATTGGAGATGACAGTTGTCTAAAATGGAACTTATTATAGTATTGAATTATTTTTTGGTGTCATTCTCACTAGGATTACTCCTTAATTTGGTTTTCCTTGATAAAAAAACCATGGTGTGATAATATTCATCTATTAGATCTTATTTGGTTTAGTTTCTATTTCTTTAAGTTTTGACTTGTGGTTTTGTATTAAGAAAGTTAAAGAATATTGCTAGATTTATTCATCCCCCCTCTCAGTGCTTCATCATCCTAAGAATTAGTGTCAATGCTTGGTTAATTAGAATAAGTTTAATAGCTTAAGGAGGATCCTGATTGAAGTACCCAATAGTAATTAGACTCATCTATTGAGAGCTCTTGACCATTTTGACAAATTAAATGCTAACAATATTGAATTAAATAAAAAGTTGAGAGAATCTAAGAAATTCATTGATAATCTAAAGATCAGCTAAGTTAATCCAGAGATAATCTAGGAAAGATATTGTTGACCAGTTATCATGAAAAGTAAATTATTCAAATGATGGAGAATCTTAGGACTACATGGAAGTTATGTTGGAAAGAGATAAAATGAAACATGTGATGCAAGTAATGAAAATCAAGATGATTGGAAAAATCAAATCTAAGCGAACATTTTATTAATCCCTATAAGCTAAAGCTAAAGAATTTCATAAGCTAAATAATGAGATTGGAAAATTGGAAATTTTCATTAAAGGTTCTCAAAAACTAAGGGAAAATTTGGGAAAGAGTGAATGTGATACCAAGGAGAGATTTGTATTGGATTAGAGAGAGATTCAAGATAAGTTTTGAATTAGCATTACAAAGCTTGATGAATAAATTACAAGTCAAAGAGCATATGTCGAAAGACATGGTTTTGTATATGAATAAGGAGAATGTTCTTAAATTGTAAGAGAAAGGATAGATAAGAGTGGGAAGCATAAGGAAATTACTCTAAAGAAAACAAGTGGACAAAGATTCAACTGGATTTGTTTCACAAAAAAAAAAAAAAGCTTGGTGCTACATAAATTCAAAGACTACACAGTTTTCTAGATATTATTTCACATATTGGTAGCATGGACGTAGATCTTGTTATCTTTAACACATTAGTTAATTATCTATAGGTATTTTTCTTTCTATTTAATGACTTGGTTACATGATACATAACCAACACTGAGTTTTCTATTCCTATTTATATATTATGCATGTATGCTTTCAGAATTGAAATAAAATTATTTTATTAAGCTTTTAGGGACGGCTTGGCCTCATTCCGTGTTACTTTTTTTAATGTTTTTATGATGGTTAATCTTTGATCATGCGTGTTCAATATGAATAGTTTTTTATACAGACATTAATATTGTTAGTTTATTTAGTTCTCTTGTTCTTGTTGGTTACTGGTATGAGACTATTGACTATAATGGTTTGATAGCAGATTGGAAAACTCCTGTAGATATTTATTTTTTATGTTAATGGATGGCTAATGTGCTATTTTTTTACCATGGTTAGTGAATTGTCTATTAGCTAATAGTACTTCCTTCACTATGATTATTTCTACTAGATCAATCATCCATTTTTCACTACTATTAATATAGAAAATAATTTTTAAAAAATCTCTACAAACAAAAATAAATCTATTATTTATAATATTTAATTTTTTTTAATAATGTAACCTCATTATTTAACTATTAAAATAAAAATACCATAAAAGAATAAAATAAGATTCCAAAACAACCATGTCACCCTTTTCACGTAACTTTTTGAATTTACAACATTTCCTCTAGATGATATCAATGAGCGCTCAAGACATTGATGTGACTTGGTTTAATCTAAGCCTTCCATTAATTATTTTTAGACAAGTTTAATCTAAATAAATATTATGTACCATATATTTTTAATATATTGCCATGTTTGAAACTGGCCAATTAAAATGTTTGGCAGCCAAAATTACTTAATAATGGTCTATGCACCACACTAAGGATTTGATTTGCTACTTTTTTAATAGTAAGCAATGTTTTGTTAGTTGGGGCTGCTATTAAATTTTCTCTTTAATGATATCACTTCTAGTCTTTCACACATTGCTTTCAACTTTTAGTGAAAGTTTGGCTAACCTTGCTTTCAATCATTTTTTTTAAGACACGTTTTCGATAGTACTATTATAGATGACGTAAGTTGTATTGAAAATTGGCTGATGGCTTTGATTTTCTCTAGTGTTATGGACTCTACAAGATGCCTTTTATATTTCGTGCATGTTGATTATATGGATTTGATTTCAATTTTATTTTATTTTGTGAAATTAAAATGTAGTTTTTAGATCAATTATATAGAATAAATTAGTTGATAAAATTATTAAAGGTGTTTTAATTAGTAGAGAATGGTTATTATGATATGTTTTAAAGATCTTTTGTTCTTTAAAAATGATTCAAACACTTTGGAAAATTAAAAAAATTGACTTAGTAAAATAATTTTATATTTTTATCTTCTATTTTTTAAATTTTTTTAAGTTAATTTAGATAAAACTTGTAGATCAGGAGAAATATTCTATTTTTCTATATGTCCATCATTAAAATGAATTGTTTGATCTCATGACAATAGTAGAAGAGTTCTACATCCAACTCATAAATTTCGCAGAGAGATGTTTTCTAGTCTTGTTTCCTCATTTTAATGTAGGAGTGTAGATGGATAGATTCACATTTTTGTCAATCTTTCAAAGGGGTATATTTGTACCTTTGCTACATAGGTGCAATGATTACGATGGTAGAAGGTATCCCTTATTCTTTGAAATCAACTTTGTATTTTTCTTTTAATTTTTCTTCCTCTTTGACTTTCTTTTAATATTTCCTATTTTCTTCTCTTCCTTATTTTCTTCTCACTCTTCTCCTTCTTTATCTCTTCCTTGTCACCTTTTTGTTTGCTTCTATTGTCATTTCTTCTCTTCCTCTTCCTCCTCCTTCAACTCCTCCTCAACGATTTCTTCTCCTCCTCATCATCCTACTCTCCCACCTTTTCCTTATGCTTATGTTTCTTGTCCTTGTTCTTATTTATATCTTCCTTCTCCTCCACTACCACCACCACCATCTTCTTCATCTTCATCTTCTTCTTCTTTCTTCATCTTTTGTTGCTCATTTCTCCTTCTACTCTTCCTTCCCCCCTTCCTCTTTGTTCTCCTTCTCCTTGTTCTTCCTTTTGCTTCTTATTCTACCCCCTCCTATTTCTCTTTCTCCCGCCTCTCGTCCTCCTCTTGCCTAATTCTTTCTTCTTCTTTCTACCTCTTTTGCTTCATTTGCTACCATTAACTATAGCCTAATCTAATAATTATTTATATCTAGTTACAACAATAGACAAAATAGGCTAAACAAGATCTTTTGATAGTATATTTTTACTATGCCAAATAAATAGTTTTTGAAAAAGCACAATTAATTTAAAGAAATCTTAATATCTAAAATTTAAAAAAATTCTAAAATACAAAACAAAAATAAATAATAAAAGTAGGAGAAACAAATTTCACAAGCACCAAAGTTGCAACACCCCAGGTTTTAAAGTCCAAATCCATTATCCATTTAAAATAGACAAGTATTTAGAGGCTAATAAAAAGAGACGGGGTGACTAAGCACAATGAGATTCAACTATTAATATTATTGATTTAGCAATACAAATACCTTAATTCTTTTCTTATTTAAGATTATTTTCCATATTTTGTTTTGGTCACCACTACAATTTTCAGTCCACCAATTTCGCCTGACATCACCCCTGATAGTGTGCCTTCTTGGGCTCTCCTTTGTCCAAAAAAATTTAGAATTCTAACAAAATTTACCACTGCCCATCGAAAAATTTATCGTTTCCAAGTAAACAATTTCACCTAGTGTGAAGAGGGTAAGTCGCAAGTCAGTAACCCTGTGGTATGAGCAGCTTGGTGGTATACATAACTGGTGGTGGGCATGGTCGAGAGTAGTAGAGTGGTAGTACCCATAGTTATCTAGGAAAATTCAAAACTCCATATATTTAGCGTCCACCATTTTCATGTTTCTTGACTTTAATGCTTAGAACGTTGAACATATAGCCTATCAGCTAGATAATTGTTTTTAAATTAAGTCAACACATCTTATCACATCAATTATAAAGTTCTTACTTTTGGAGATAGTGGGTTGTGAAGCTTTTGCTCATTATTGTATTATAGATATCAATGAATATTTGAAAATATTTTTTAAAAATTGTATCACTTTTGTACATTCTTATTTAAATTATTCTCTTTTTTTATTGTCACAAAGATATCCATTTTGTAACAATAATAAATATATTCTATAAAAAATAACACATCTCATCACATCAGCTTTAAAGTCTCTATCCTTCTAGTATGTTCTTCTTGGAGAATGCATTTGTAGAAAGTTTTTCTATTTATCTAATTATCTTATGAACATTATTTACATTTAAAGATATTTTAGATTTTGTATTATCTTTTCTAAACTTAAAGTTATGGTATGTATCCCCTTCTTTTTGAATATAGATAAGTATAAACATTTTAATTACAATATATATCTTTTCAAAATGTCAAAAATATGTACTCATAAATTGAATATCTCAAAATAATTTTTTTATTCTATACATAAAGTTGCATACAAAATAAACTATCCATGGTAATACTTCTACTAGGCATCCAAAGTATAGATATTTTACAAATTGACAATGCAAAAAACATGGTTAAGTTTTTCCATGTAAGACAATTATGTACCATTGTGAATTGATAGTTCCCCAATTTAGTCATTGCTTCCAACTAACTCAATTGCTTATACATTGCAAAATCGATAGTCAATGTCTATTTAGTGACAATCCTTTTAGTATAAGACATGACTATGTGTATTATCTTCATTTCTTGTTACTGTTAGAGAACATATTGATGTAATTATTATAAACATAGGATGAAATATTATGTTATATTTCTTGAAATACATCTAAGTCCTATCAAAATTATAGATCTTTTCAAAGTTGACAATACAAAATTGTGGTTAACTTTATTTATATAATTGATATGGTTTCAAAGATGTACATTTGTATAATTGATATTTTGGATTTATTTTATTAAATAGTAATTTTGTGATTTTTTATGTTAGGATTTAGGGTTATCCATGTAGAATTAGGGTAGAGTAATAAACATTATGATTGGGGCACAAAATATAAGATTTAGGATTACAACTACTATTTCAAGGCTTATCATTTAAGATTAGGCATTGAGAATTTAGAATTATGGTTTAGGTTTAGATTTAGGATAGATGGAAGATAATTTAAGATTATAGTTTAGCACTTAGAATTAGTGTTTGAAAATTAGGATTATAATTAGGGTTTATATTTTAGGATCATGTGCTAGGTTTAAGGATTACAATTTTTAATTATGGTTAGGATTAAGATTACTTTTCATTATGGTTACTACTATGGTTGCATAGCTAGGGATCAAGTGTTAAGTTTAAGATTTGAAGTTACAATTAGAATTAGGGTTTAACATTTAGGATTAAGTTTATCTTTTAAGAAATGGGTTAGGATACTTGTATTAGGGTTTCAAATTAATGATTAGGGTTAGGTTTCTCATTTTTAATTATATAATGGTTAAAATTTTAATTAGTGTTAGGGTTAGGCTTAGAATTATGGTGAGAGTGAGATTTTACATCAAGGTTAATATTATGTATAGGGTTAGTGTGTAGTTTTATAAAAAAAAAAGATGTGGTCATTAAATTATTGAGAATCTTGTTGTAAAACTTATCTAACTAAATAATGGAATGATAAATGGATATGATGACACATAATTTGGAGTAGGGGATTTAAAATTACATTTGAGTTGGAAGGGAAACATTATTTATTGAAAATCAAAAATAGAATTTAAGAGTCTACATTTATGTCATAATTAGGGCTAAGGTTGTGTTAAGGATTTGGTTACATGATTGTTTAGGATTAGAGTTTTAGTTAATGTTAGGATTAAAGAGTTGGGCTTATGATTAGAGTTACATGATTCTAGAGTTTAGAGCTAAAATTATGGTTTTAAGGTAATGGAGCACATTAAATACTTAGTTTTATGTTTAGGGTTTAGATTAAATTATTGTATAGTTATGGTTAGGTTGAGGTTAGACTTAGGAATATAGTTAGTTTTACTTTTTTTGTTATATGGTTTACAAACTAATTTATAATTAATTACCATTTAGTTGAAATAAATCTAAAACATCAATGTAATTACATGTTTAAACAATCTAATTTACATTTATCTAATCATCCTTCACTGTAACTTTTATTAAATACATTGAAACATCTAAAATAATAATTTTTAAATGAACATCTACAAAATTAAAATTAAAATGAATAGATACAAAACTATTTAAATTAATAGATACAATAATGTAAATATAAAACTATTAACAATGGAAATTTACAATGTTACATTTTAAAAACTATTAAACGTGAAAAAAAGTAATAAATTGATGGAATAATATAGCGTAAAACTAAAAATAGTGAAATAAAATACTAGAAAACAAAGTAAAATACACTGAAAAACAATAGTTGAGGTCAGTATAAATCCAAAAATGGGCTCCTATTTCTAAGCTTAAATCGAGCTCCTATTTATGATGCCAATGAAAATGAATGAAAACCCCAGAAAAATGGGTTTTATGGTTTTTAGAAATCGGGTACCCAATTTTAAAATTGTGCTTCAAGTACCTATACCCAATTTTTTAATAGAAATCAGGCACCCAAACCATAACTAGTACCCAATTTGTTAAAATCAGGTACCCATTTATGAAGAGGTCTCATTCAGCAGAATTGTGACCCAACTTTGTGCATTCACCCATATCTCATTATGTGTCAAGACATGAGATATAAAAAACATTAAATAATACCACGAGGAAAACATCTTAAGAACATGTTTTTAAAAAAATATTGTTCTTCTTTGTTAGAAATAAATTTTACTATGTTGATCACATCCATACATTGTTTAGTGCAAGTCATGCAGTTTCCTCTTTGGCCCTTCTCATACAGGTTGTGTTTGAGATTCCTCTAAGTTGTCTAATTAATACTACTTCTTCTCAACCATTTCTATAAATAAGAAGCCAAACATCATGATTATTTCTCCATGTAGAAAGCCATGGATTCAACATACATTTTGTGTGCAGCATTAACTTATTAAGGACTTGACATGACAGAAGATGGACCATTGCCAAATGTTTTCAAGTGGTCTTTTGGTGGTGGTCCACCTATTTTCATGTCAGGTCCTCAATAAACTGATGTTGCACACAAAATGTATATTAAATCCATGGCTTCCTGCATGGAGAAATAATCACGATGTTGGGCTTCTTATCTATAGTAATATAAAAAGGAAATGGAAATGCAACACTATCGATGAAATGCTTGAAAATAAATAATATCAATTAGACAACTTTGAAGAATGTCATACACAATCTCCATGAGAGGGGATAAAGAGGAAACTACATGACCTATGCTAAATAGTGTATGTGTGTGATCAACATTTAGTAAAATGTATTTCTAACAAAGAAGATAATTTTAAAAAAAAATATTTTAGTAGGTCATTACAATTATGACAACTTGGTCTAACAGAACACCATTGGACCAACACAATCGTTGCTGCATATATGTCACACGTGTGACAGATAAGTCCAAGGATAGCCATCATGCCCACGACATGGTTGTCACATGCCATCACACTTGTGATAGAAATTCTAATGGATGACTGTCAACCTCATAGTGTGGGTGTCACTATTGTGATGACATAGTAAAACTATAAGATGTCATAATTGTGTTGTCATAGTGAAACTATAAGATGTCAAAATTATGAAGGTGGCCTATCAAAATTATGACAATGTCACGATGGCCTCTTGGCCTTTCCTTTTGCCAAATTGTGATGGATTTTTGTGTCACGATTGCAACAGAGGAGCCATGCCATCACAAGTTGTGATGCCAAAAGTCTGACACCCATTCGATGGGAGCCAATTCTTGGTACTATCACTTGGGAAACGGTCGACCATCACAATTGCAATAGTCTATCATCATAATTTGGGTTCAAATATAGTAGTGGAAATATCAACCTCTAAGTCTTATAGATTCATTTCTTGATGCACCTATTGCTCCACATTCTGTGAATCTTCACCACATGAGCCTACATTTGTACCAGTAACTGTACTTGTGCTTTATTTCCCTTGACTAGTCCTTGGAGCTTTTGCTAGCTTCTCACTCTAATCATCTACTGGTAAATCTCTAGACCTTCTAAATGCCTAGTCCTCCGTGAACTTAATCAGGTTTGACAATAATTATTTTGGTCCCTGGAAAAAAATCCTATATGTCTTTAAGGTTTCATTATACCCAAAAAAGCACCCCCTCTCTATAGTCTAATCTAACTTGGTACATGTATCACCTGGAATATGAAAATATGCCAAACTCCCTAATATTATGAAGTGACCAACATATGGGTTCTTTCCTATGAAAGCTTCCTCTGGTGTCATATTCCCTAGCACCTTGTGTGGAACCCTATTCTAAATGTAAATTTTTGTACTACATGCCTCTACTCATAAATAGCAGTGTGTGTCCTGGTCATGTAGCATAGCTCTTTCCACCTTTGATATAGAATGGTTATTGCTCTCAACAACTCCATTCTTGTGTACATTGTAAGGAACAATCCACTCTCTCTTGATTCCTTTCCTAGTACAAAACTCTTCAAAGTTATTTCATTTGTACTTGCCTCCATTGTTTAACCAAAGAACCTTTATCTTCCTTCCTAACAATTTCTCTACAAAATCCTTGAACTCTTGGAATCAACTAAAAACCTCATCCTTGGTCTTCAAGAAGTATATCTAGGCCTTCTTGCAAAAATCATAAATAAAAGTAACAGAGTACTCATATCCTCTAAGAGACTTTGTCAAAATAGGTCCGTATACATCTGAATGTACTAGATCAAGAACACCCTTAGATCTAGTATCACTCCTTAGAAAAGATTCTTTCACAAACTTCCCCAACATGCATCCCTTACATACATCATCATGCTTTGTGCTCACCTCTGGAACACCTGTAACCATCTTACAAAGAAATTTGAGTGCTCCATGATGAATATGGCCCATCCTCCTATGCCATAGATCTCCAAGATCTATAGGATTATTGTTTCTCATGAGTTCCTTAGGAGTTTCAAAATACAACCTATAAAGGCAACTACTCCTAACTCCAATAGTTATGGGTGACTTCCAATCCTTGTGCTTAATCAACACATGTGTCCCTCTAAAGAGCACATTATACCCCCTATCTTGAAGAATAGATAAAAAAATCAAATTTATACCTAAGTCTGGCACCATGCAACACATCATGAAGTGGAATTATCTTTCCATTCTCCTTCTAAAACTAAATAGTCCCTTTCCCAACTGGGTTGAGTTTGGACAAGTTTCCCATAGAGATTTGGATATTGGTGTTCTCCTCTCTATAACTAGAGAAGTAATCTCTAACTCCTATCATATGAAACAATGCCTCACTATCTATATACCAAACACACTATGAGGTTGATATAATGATACAAGCTATGAGTGTAAACTCATCTTCCATTCTACTGGAAAGTTCTTCTCCACTTGCTAAAGTTTCCACATTCTTCTTTTCCTTCTTCCTTTCTGGGAAATCACTAACATAGTGACCATACATGTGACAACCAAAGCACTTGACCTTAGAAAGGTCCTTCTTCTTCTTCTCACTTTGTGAATTCAATCCTTTTCTAGACACATTATTTTATTTCATTTTCCTCACTAGGGCAACGTTTTCCTATTTCGTCTCACTTTTCTAAGTCTTGTTGGCCCCATTGACAAGATTTAGTCTAAACTCCTCTTGAGTGAAATTAGTCCATAATCTATCCCAACTCAGTAAGTTGTCTCATCCACTAACAACTTGAACAAAGACACTCCACTACTTAGTAAACCCATTTATGGCTATTCTCACTAGCTCGTTGTCACTAGGGATATCTCCAACAACTTCTAACTCATCCTTGACAAGTTTAAGCCTACTGAGGTAACTTGTGATGTCTTCTCCCTAGTTCATTCAGGTATTCTTCAACTTCTCTCTGATAATCATCTTCCTATTGGTGGTAGCATTCTGGTACAGATTCATAATGGCATCCCACATCTTCATCGTTGTATCTAGCTCTAAGATATGTGGAACATTATGATCCTTGACACCATCAATGATTATCCTCCTCACCTTGGCATCATCCTTCTTATGTGTTTCAATTTGTTTTGTATATGTAGGTAGAGCTACAATAGTGGTAACATAATCCTTGATATCATTCTCTTCCAACAATAAAGAAAGTTTGGCCTTCCAAACACCAAAATTTGAGCCACCATCCAATCTATCCTGATATCTCAAACCAGTTGAATTCATATCAAGGGATTAAAGCAATAATTAATCTAAAGAGATCAATCTAGGTTTTATAAAACCTCAATTTCTTTTCTAGGGAAAAACTTTTCTACCCTCAACACCATCTGATACAATGTTAAAATTTCTATTGCAGTTACTGATTATTAATCTCCTATCTTAAACAATTATTAAACTACTAGAAAATAATTCATGGCTAATATAAAAAAAACACATCTACAACTTCACTTCTAAAAATATGGAAAGAAATTATAAGCAAGACAAAGAACACAATATTTTTGGACAAATCATCCGTAGAAAAACCCCTAAGGGAAAACTAGTTCTATAGATGAGGAATTATATTATACTTAAGAAAATAAAGAGATACAAAAGCTCCTTGCCTCTTACTAGTAGAACTCCAAAAACCTTCCAATTTCTCTTGCTAATATTCCTCCGTTGCTATCCCCAATGCTATCATATGCCCTTGCTAACACTACAAATGTTTCTACAACTTTTCTTCTCCAAATTCCCCCTAACCCCCTTTTGTACTACTCCTATTGGAAAACCAATGGCCAAGATTGATTCTCAATTGACAGTTGAGATTAAAAAAACCTTAACAACCCTAACCAAGTTGGTTCTAGTTTCTTCTAAAAGTAGTCAATTAATTAACAAATATTTGTCTGAACTCTAACTATCTAATTAGTAAAATAATTACTTGCTAATTAATCACATATGGATGAACAATTGTCAAGGCTAACCAAAACCAATAGTCTTGTATAGTAAAAACAAAAGTGATAGTTGTAATTTTGATTTTGAATAGTGGTGGATAAATATTCATATGTATTGTCCCCCATATGGTGCCAATTTTGACTATTTTCATTTGTTGAATTGAGAAGGTTACAAAATAATGACATGAGTAAAACATTAGTCTTCTAACATAGAGATGTAGAAGATGTCAATGTAAAATATAAATAAATAAACATGGTATAATACTGAAATCCAACCATAAATAGTTAAGGAAAGAAAAGATTAAAAATTGAACTTAAGCCCCTAAATTCTTTTTCAACATGTGCTTTTATGATGAAGCTACTTTTACTCAATGAGTATCTCAAAATTATTTTCAAAAAGCATAAGTAAAACAAGTAATGAAGTAGAAAATGAGATGGATTATTTTTTACATATAAGATGATACATGACAATATGGAATGATATACTAATGGATAACTCTTGATTGAAATGAATTTCTTTAATATTGTGTCAAACCATGTTTTGAACAAAAATTTGCATGTACAAAGCGTGAGTACATCCTTTAACATTCTTATTGAGAATATGACCTAAAAGAAGACATATCACTTAGGTTGTTTATCAACCATAAGAATTTTCATGGAGTAAGCTTGAGAAACATATTTAAAATTTTCCACTTGCCTCTCATCAAAATTCTAATACTTTAAGCTTAAAATGACTCATGAAATAGTATATCATAGCTTGTTTTATAAGTTAAATAATTAAAATAATTCCCTATATTGATAAATCAAGTTTCTAATTGACTTGAGAAAGTGAATTAAGAACATATGATATTATTATTTAACCCAAAAATGTAATGCATTTGCTAAATATGTAGATTATAAAGAAATGAATGATGATACACTACTTTATTAATTTTTTTCAAACTCATAATCTCAGTTGCTTATGTGTTTGCAAGTGTGCTTTACTTTTTCTAAAGTATTGAACTACCATTTTTTAAAAGTCAATTGTCTCTTAGATAATCTCTACATGCTAGAATTGTAAAGGTCAATAACTAATTTAATAAATAATGTTACATTATATCACTATAAAACTAACTTTTCTAGTTTTTAAATATGACTAAAAATTTATCCTTATAAATAAAAAAGTATGGAAAGAAGAAGAGAATGGTTAATATTTATTAAAAAAATCACAATTAAGTTCATATTGAGGACCCATAATCTAGCTATCTGCAAGCCTAATATCCAACAAATAAAATATAAGACACTTTTTCAAGTAAGCTCAAAATAGTGTACAATGAAAATAATTATAACTAGCACTTGCACCTTTGATGGTGCAAGGGGTTATGCCAATAGTCTTATGTAATTTTGAGTATTTGCTTGAGTATGTTTTTTATGTAATATGTTTGATTCAGTTGTGTCATTTTGATTTTTTTCTCACACTCAGAATACAAACACTTTGTCTAAAGAGCTAGATATAGGCAGTGCTCCTCTTTTTTTGCATATAATTGTATATGCATTGCCTTTCATTTTTGAGTTCCATCTACTATTCTTACTCTGGATCTAGTTATAAAAGTGAGTTGTTGTCTTTCAATTCCACCAATATTAACCATTTATTTCTAATCCTCCTCTTTTTTAGCATATAATTGTATATGCACTTCTTTTCATTTTTGAGTTCCATCTACTATTCTTACTCTGGATCTAGTTATAAAAGTGAGTTGTTGTCTTTCAATTCCACCAATATTAACCGTTTCTCTCTATAGTGTGATTCCCTAGTATTTTTGTATTGTGATAGCCCATGACATAATAAGTGGCAATTGTCTTTGGCTTCCTAATGTGATTTGCACCATTGAAAAACATTAGGGAAAAAATGCAATGGTGAGTAAGATGCAAAAACTAAATAGGAAAAAAACACATTTTAAGGACCTATACAAATTGTCTTTCTCACTATTAGACAAGTAGTTCAACCATGTATTCTACTATGATATTCCTCAAAACTGAAAAATTAAGTAACATTTGATTTAGGTGAGATTCCTTTATATTTTGTATTGTCAAATTTGGGTAATTTTGCATTTTGTATAGTTGTTGGTCATTGTCTCTCTATTTTACCAATGCCAATTGTTGTTCCATTAACCTCTCTATTTCCACCACTTTGACACCATGATCTTAATGTCATGGTAAAACTATGCTTTTTGTCCAAAATTTATTTCGAGCCTTTAAGAAACCTTAACGATGACTTTGATGGTAACATTTACTTATGAGTAAGCAACATGATGTTTTCACTTTATTCATTATAGGTGCAAAGTATATGAGGTTCAATTATTATTTTTTTTAGCATATTTTATTTTATTCATTCATATAAGATGATGGGATACACTTGGTAGCATTTCTTTTTTTAATGTGAAAGTGATAGAATTTGATATTTATGCATATCTTGGGATTTTGAACAAGATGGTCAGATTGGGAGGTCCAAGATATGTTGTTCATCTTTGTCATGTTATTTCTCATGGTGGTAAGGTTTAAATTTGATGTATGTGCATTTTTGTATTTATGTTTGTGACTGTAAAATAAGGTCCTACTTTTATGAATAGTTGTTTATATCTTTTTAATTGAAAATATGAGAGTATATATTCATTAAAAAAGGGGATATATGATTAATATTTATTTACAATTTCTATTTAGAATATTAGTGAAGGTAAAGTTAGAAATTAGTCATTTATAAATTATTTTGTAATATTTTGTATTTGTAATAGTTGTCTTATTATAAATGAGTTTTATCTTAGTTTCTTTGTCATTATCTTTAATCATGTTCTATTTTGTCATATATTTGTTAGGAATAAGGTGTCTCAACCTTGTATAATTCCTATTCTTATTATTATTTGTTTTGTAAATTTATTTTTGCAAATAATATGTAAATGTGAATGTACATGTCTAGTTGGCATGTTGATCACTTACATGTGTCGGCATCTTGAAGTGTGTGAAGGAGATTATGGCTGAAATGGTTATGATGGTTTCCTATGAGGTGTAAGAGCTATTTAAGGAATGAGCTATGACAGGTGTAAGAGCATCTTTTGACATGGGGCCTCTTTGGGCACCCAAGAATGAGTGGTTGGTGTGTGTAAGAGAATATGCCAAAAATAGGTTGGTATGATGGATTCCCTTACACTTCTCTTGTGACCACTATTTTTCGCAGATTCTATGACAAGCTATCATTGCCTATTCAAGGGATGGACATCCTTTTCTTGGTATTGCATGTACATGTGGCGTTGTGCATGGTTCTTGGTGGTTGAGCCATGAAAAATTCCCAACTCTTTTGTGGGCATTTTTTTGGGTCTTAAGATGTTCATAAAAGTAGTATTGCATGTTGAAAATACAAGAGAGAGGAAGAGGAGAGTGTGCAGGTACTGAGGTGCTGCTAGAGTCTTCTATTGTTGCTGTTAAACTTGCATTGTAAGTGTATTGTAACCTTGTGTTGAAGATAATACATTGTGTAGGTTCTGAAGGGGTGGGGTTGTTTTACCGAAAGGTTTTTCCCCACCGAAAAATCTTTGTGTTATGTGTTTCTTTCTCTATCTATTTTTTGTATGCATGGTTGGCTACAATATTGTTGTTTATATGATATCAATTTTGCAAGTGTAAAAATTTTTTAAAGGATTTGCACCATACTTTCCTTAAGAGATTAGTGTAGGAAGTTGTTTCCACACCTGAGTCTCCTTACAAGTGGTATCAAAGCTTGATCAACTTTTGATCCTAGTTGTTAGATAGGGTTTTTTTTTTTGAGCTAATGTCAAGTTGAGTGGGATTCTTGTGAAAAGCATCCTAAATCTTATTTTCAAATTGAGATGGCGAGTTCATCATATGGAAGAATGGAGGTGGAGAAATTTAATGGCACTAATTTTGAGTTGTGGAAACTCAAGATGGAAGACATGTTGGAAGATCGTGACCTATGGGAAGTGACTTCAAATGCTACGAGACCAGCAACTATAGCTCAAGCAGATTGGGATATCAAAGATCATAAAGCTAAGGGTCTCATAAGACTCTGTTTAACTGATGCAGTCCTTCTGAATGTTCTAGTTTAGAAAAATGCATATAGTTTGTGGGAAAGACTTGGGGCCATGTATCAAGCCAAATCTTTGGTGAACAAGTTGTTCCTGAGAAAGAAGTTGTACTCTTTACGAATGGAGGAAGGTGGATCCTTAACAGATCATTTAAATGCATTTAATCTACTAGCTGCACAATTGACATCAGCTAGTGTCAAGTTAGAGGAGGAGGATTGTTGCTACACACTTTTGTGTTCTTTACCGAATTCATGGGACCATCTTGTGATGGCTCTCAAAAGCACGTTAGTCACTTTCAAAATGGATGATGTGGTTTCTTCGTTGCTATCAGAGGAGATGCAGAGAAAGGCTTCCATTTTGGAAAAAGATGCCCTTGCTATTCGTGGGAGATCCATAGAAAGAGGGAAGAAAAATGAAAATAAGTCTAACAATAAGGGTAGATCCAAATCCCATGGAAAGTCAAAGACTTCCAATAAGTCCAAGGCAAAATGTTGGAACTATGATAAACCTGGGCACTTCTCTAAAGATTGCAAAGAGCCGAAGAAGAAGAAGAAAGGTTCAGATTCAGCTTTAGAAAGATCTCAAGAAGATTGTGATGCATTCATCATAGCTTTGGCAGCCCATGCATTTGATGATGTGTGGTTGGTTGACTCAGGTGCATCTTTTCACATGACCTCTCATTGAAACTGGTTCTAAAAATATGAAGAGTTCAATGGTGGAAAGGTGTACTTGGGTGATGATTCTCTCCTAAAGATAGTTGGACGTGGAAGGGTCACTATCAAATTTCTTGATGGACGAGTAAAGGGAATCAATGGAGTTATGCACATTCCAAGTTTGGAATGAAACCTATTATCTGTAAGTATGTTGAATGATGTAGGTGTGCAAGTTTTTTTTTCGAAAGAAGGATGCAAAATTATGAGAGGATCGATAGTGCTTGCAAGGGGTACTAAGAGAGGTACCTTATTTCAGCTAGATGCATGTATTCCTCTATGTAATAGTTCTTCATCCTCACCATCTGAATGAGCAATGAAGAATACTATGGTTATTGGTTCTAATGGCATTGCAAACACTTTGGAAGGTAAGCTTCTTGCAGAAAAGACAATGTTATGGCATTTGAGGTTTGGTCACATTGGTGAAAAGGGTCTCAGAACCCTAAAAAATAAAAATCTCGTTGAGAGATTAAATGATTAAAATCTTGAGTTTGACTTTTGTGAACACTGTGTCTATGGTAAACAAAATCATGTTCAATTTTACTCTAGTTCTCACAAATCTTTTCATGTTTTGGATCTTATTCATTCTGATGTATTTGGTCCTATAAAAGTTCCTTCAATCTCCAAGTCTATATTTTTTGCATCTTTCATAGATGAGTATAGTAGAAGGACATGGATTTATTTCCTTAAAAGTAAGACACAAGTCTTTAGTCGATTCAAGGAATTTAAAGCCCTTGTAGAGAATCAGACTAGTAAAAAGATTAAGTGTGTGATAACTAACAATGGTGGTGAGTATTGCTCAGCAAAGTTTGAATAGTTCTGTAAAGAATAAGGTATTGAGAGGCATAAGACAACTCCTTATACCCCATAGCAAAATGGAGTTTCAGAGAGAATGAATAGGACACTGATGGAGAAGGCTAGGAATATGCTTAGTGGAGCTGGTTTAGAACAAAGGTCTTGGGCCAAAGCTATGGCCACTACTTGCTATCTGGTTAACAGATCTCTTCCATCAGCCCTTGTTGGTAAGACACCCATGGAGGTGTGGTCTGGTAAGAAGCCTTCAATTAGACATCTTCGTGTTTTTGGTTGTGAAGCTTATGCACATGTTCCAAAAGAGAAAAGATCTAAGTTGGAAAACAAAGTTGTTAAATGTATTTTCATCAAGTACAATGTTGGTGTGAAAGGATACAAGCTTTAGGATCCTATGACTAGTAAGGTGTTGTATAGCAGAAATGTTATTTTTAGAGAGCTAACATCTTATCCTATTGTGCTGCAACCAGATGAAAAAGAAAAGGAAAAAGATGTTGTTCAGTTACCTCCTACCCCTGAGAAGACTGAATAGAGAGACCATGTTGGGTCTAATGATGAGGAGAGCTTTACCAACTCTTATAGTTCTGAAGAAGAGGAAGAACAACCTCAACCGTAGCCCTTGAGGAGATTCACAAGAGAAAGAAAGAAACCAAAAAGGTTTGGTTATTCTATGTTAGATTCCAGTTGTGCTTTTGCTTTGATTACTAACACTGATGAGCCTAGATCTGTGAAAGAGGCTTTGGGCATGGAAGATGTAGGTTCTTTGATTGAGGCTATGACTGATGAGATGGCTTCATTAGAGAAAAACAAAACTTGGGACCTTGTACCTTTGCCTAAAGGGAGAAAATCTATCGGCCATAAATGGGTGTTCAAGAAGAAATTCTATGTAGATGGCAGTGTTGAAAGGTACAAAGCTAGATTGGTTGCAAAGGGGTATTCACAGGTAGAGGGAATAGATTATGGTGAAATATTCTCTCCTGTTGTAAAGTTGACATCCATTAGATTTCTATTATCTCTTGCTACATCATATGATTTAGAGATAGAACAGATGGATATGAAGACAACTTTCCTTCATGGTGATTTGGAGGAAGAGATTTATATGTCATAGCCTGAGCACTACATTGTTAAAGGTAAAGAATCCTTAGTTTGCAGATTAAAGAAATCTCTATATGGTTTGAAGCAATCTCCTAGGATGTGGTACCTTAAGTTTGATGACTTCTTGTTGTCAATTAGATTTGTAAGATCGAAATCAAATCATTGTGTTTATTTCAGAGTTGAAAATGATCACCTTCTTATTGTTGCATTATATGTTGATGATATGTTGTTGTTTGGGAAGGGTAAGGGTATGATTTCTAATTTTAAATCTCAGTTGTCAGCACAATTTGAGATGAAAGATCTTGGGGCAGCTAGGTACATCTTGGGTATGGAAATCAGTAGAGACGGGTCTAACAGAAAACTTTGGTTGAGTCAGAGTAAGTATGTGAAGTCTATGTTGGACAGGCTCAACATGGCAGACTGTAGACCTTTGTGTGTTCCTGTTTCTGTGGGAATAAAGTTATCTGTAGATGATTGTAAAAAATCTCCTAGTGAGGTGGAGGAAATGAGTAGAGTACCTTATGCTAGTGCAGTTGGTAGTCTTATGTATGCTATGGTCTATACTAGACCAGAAATTGCCCAAGCAATGGGAGTCCTGAGTCTATTTATGGCTAATCCTAGACGAGTACATTGGGATGCAGTTAAGCGAGTATTTAGATATTTGAGGGGTACATCAGATTAATCCATATGTTATCATGGTAACTCTTCTAGATCTTTGCATTCAGTTTATATTCATGGGTTTGTGGATTCAGATTGGGCAGGTGATATTGACCACAGGAGATCCACCAGTGCTTATGTGTTCACTATGTTTGGTGGTGCCATCAATTGGATGAGCAAGCGACAACCTATGGTTGCTTTGTCCACTACAGAAGCTGAGTACATGGCTACTACTCATGCTTGTAAGGAAGCCATTTGGCTTAAGAGATTGTGTTTTGATTTTGGTGTTGATGCAGAACATATTACTATTTGGTGTGACAGTTAGAGCGCTATTTTCCTTGCGAAGAATCCAACTTTCCATGCCAGAATGAAGCACATTGATGTACAGTTTCACTTTGTGAGAGATATGGTGGAAGATGGAAAGGTAAATTTGGAGAAGGTAGATACTATGAAGAATGTTGTAGATGCATTAATGAAACCAGTGGGCATTAAGAAGTTCAGATGGTGTTTGGAGTCTATGAGCCTTTTGGCCTATAGCGGTTAATTCCTGTTATGTTCCTATTGCTCTTACAAGGTGTTCGACAAGTGGGAGAATGTTAGGAATAAGGTGTCTCGACCTTGTATAATTCCTATTCTTATTCTTATTTTTTTTGTAAATGTATTTTTGCAAATAATATGTAAATGTGAGTGTACATGTTTAGTTGACATGTTGATCACTTACATGTGTTGGCATCTTGAAGTTTGTGAAGGAGATTATGGCTAAAATGGTTATGATGGATTCCTATAAAATGGTTATGATGGATTCTTATGATGTGTAAGAGCTATTTAAGGAATGAGCTATGACAGGTGTAAGAGCATCTTATGACATGGGGCCTATTTGGGCACCCAAGAATGAGTGGTTGGTAAGAGAATATGCCAAAAATAGGTTGGTATGATGGATTCCCTTACACTTCTCTTGTGACTGCTATTTTTGGCAAATTCTATGACAAGCTGTAATTGCCTATTCAAGGGATGGATGCCCTTTTCTTGGTATTCCATGTACATGTGGCATTGTGCATGGTTCTTGGTGGTTGAGCCATGAAAAATGCCCAACTCTTTTGTGGGCATTTTTTTGGGTCTTAAGATGTTCATAAAAGTAGTATTGCATGTTGAAAATGCAAGATAGAGGAAGAGGAGAGTGTGCAAGTACTGAGGTGCTACTGGAGTCTTCCATTGTTGTTGTTAAACTTGCATTGCAAGTGTATTGTAACCTTGTGTTGAAGATAATACATTGTGTAGGTTTTGAAGGGGTGGGGTTGTTTTACCAAAAGGTTTTCCCCCACCAAAAAATCTTTGTGTTATGTGTTTCTTTCTCTATCTATTTTCTGTATGCATGGTTGGCTGCAATATTGTTGTTTATATGATATCAAATTTGCAAGTGTAAAAAATTTTAAAATTATTTGCACCATACTTTCCTTAAGAGATTAGTGTAGGAAGCTATTTTCGCACCTGAGTTTCCTTACAATCTTGTGCACTCATTTTTATTAGTCAATAGGCTATTATACTGCAAAGTTTTGTCAAGAAATGCGATGTCTCCTATTGTAAAAAATCCAACCTAAACAAATGCAAAGATGGTGCCAAAAAATTTACAAAAAACATTTGGACAGTGGATACATCAAAGAAAAATGAGGTAGCTAGGTATTTTTCCTTCCATGTACAACACTTTACAAATGAGTTTCAAATAAATGCAATAATCAAACAATGAAAAAAAAACTCAACACTATCTAAAATTAAACTACCTTTGGAAGGTTTCTTGGCCTTTGTGAACCATACAAAATATGATATCCTTTGCAAATCATAGAGGAAGAATTCTCATTCTTATAAGTAAGTCAAGGGTTAGAAGGATTGGGCTCCAACCCATACGATAGTTGGATTTTAGTTTTATCTGTTCTAGTGTAAATTGAGGCAAAAATTCTATTATAATAATGTTCTATGCAAATGAATGCTCTACATTGGCACTTGCAAAGAAAAAATCTACAAGGAATATTCTAACAATAAAGTATATACAAAAACTATTATATATTACAATTTAATAGGTATTATATGATATAGATTTTAATGATGTCCATGAGGCTAAAGTAGCCTATGGGACCCACACAATCACCCTCCCCCCAAGGTAGTTCAAACCTCTTATTTGAATTACATACAAGCGACCGTTTTCTTCTTTAGACTTTTATTTCATTTTCGGTACAATTAAAACTCTAAATTAGATAGCTTTTTTAAAATAAATAATATACATAAAATTATATTTTAAGACTTTATGGTTAACGCCACGGTGTGAATTATTAGATGTTTTCTTTAGTATCATTCATTCAAATTTAAATTATTATTTTTTTCTAATTTTATGAATGAATTCTAACATGATATAATTATTATTATATACATTATGATAAAAAATTACTAATCTATTGTAAATTTAAATAATATAAACATATATCTTAATTCTGCAGAAATAATTAAAAGATAATTTTTACTTCAAGAATTCCATTAGGTTCAACTATCATTAGGCATGAGTTAAGATAGGTCTTTAAAAAGTCACAATTAGAACCCAATTTCTTCTACCATTAAATTAAGGTTAAGACCAGAGTAAATCAAGATTATGATTTAACAATGGTTATATTTATATTATTTTTCTTAAATAAGAGATAAGTTTTAAAAATTATATATTAAAATAATTGTACTAAAATAATAAATCATAAAACTATTGATTTAAAAAATAATAATTAATTAGCAGTAAATTTTGGTTATTATGTGTTTAATTTCTTTGTTTACCTTAGGTCTCTCTATACCATTTGGTATTCTTTGATTAGGTATAATGCTAGTTGCAAGAGACATCTCCATCATTGATTGTGAGGTTGAAGCATTTGATACATTTTCATCTTTCTTACTATCACATTCTGCATCTAGAGGAGTTGGACTTCTGATAATAGCATGTTCTTTTTTAATAACCTTAAGGTCCATTATTATAATCCACCTACATATTTCAATATAAAAGCTTCTGTAAGTTGCAAATGTGTAAGCACAAGAGTAAGATATTTTTAAAAGTTGGATACAATTCTCCACTTACTGTATTTTGTTTGTTTTGGAGGAGCAATATTCTACTAAGTTACAATTGTTCCATTTTTTATGTCTTTAGATAATACATATTTGTTATATTTCTTTGGTAGTGTTACATGATGTTTGTGAATTTTGTCAGATATGTATAACCTATACTTCAGGGTATCTTCACAATCCATTCCAATTTTATCTATTGAGAGTATTTGTACTACTAGTGCTAGAGTTGTGTTGCCATTGTACAATAGTTTCATAGTATCTACTATTAGTGGTTCCATTATGATGATCGAATGTCATGGACTAGTCTTTAGGAAGATAGCATTGAAAACACATTATATTTTATACAAATGCAAGTCATCTTGAAGAGAATGATTGAAAATTTTTAACAAGTTATTCTTCAATTCTACATCTTACTATGAATTCTTATTAATGATCTAACAATATTTCACATGACAAATGGTACTCTTAGATAACATATGGTTGAAATTTACTATAAATAACACAAATTGTAACTTTGTGTAATTAATGTTTTTAGTATTTTTCAAAGCTTTAGTCAATCTAAGATTGGAAAAGAGTTGTATAGTGTGTAAATAGATTATCAAACCATGACCATTGTAAAAGTTGACCAATATAATAACTAGTTTTAACATAGGGACACTATTGTTCACACTTTTCGCTATGATTGTTATTGCATGCATGAGAGAGATGATAATGAAATTTCTTCAAATATGCCTATGATTTTGTTCAATTGAAAATTCAAGAAAAAACCTAAACCTAATGTATCTTCACCAAATCACAAAGGTGAGTTTGAAATGAGAGTGAAGACACAATTTCACATGGACAAATGGTATGGTTTATAGTATTTGAAAGTTCAACATGGGAAGCATAATGTTTATGGATGAAATTGATTTATATTTTTTGATAAAAAATTATCTTATCTTTAAAGGTAAAAAGAGCATTTCCATAATTTTGTATGAGAAATTTACTCTTGGAAATATTATTTGTCAAAGTATAAGCTTACATTTTTAGTTTAAAAGGAACCCTAACCCTATTATCGTGGGTAAGTTTATTGGTCTTTCAAAAAATAAAGTTAGAGGTAAGTATTATTTTAAATTTTATTTTAAGGTAAGTGGTTCCTTTAAAATGCATTTATTTCATTATTAAAGTATAAATTAATTATTAATGTGCTTTCTTAACATGATTAACATTAGTTCTTGTAATAACAATTCAACATAGGGACATTATGTGTAGTTGAGAAATTTTATATCCTAGCACAAGTGTAGACTTGTATATAAGATTATGTGATTAACATGATGTCTTTAAAATGTGGAGTAAAACTATATAAGATCATGTGATTAACATGTTGTCTGTACAATGTGGAGTAAAACTATATAAGATCATGCAATTAACATGATGTCTATAGAATGTGGAGTAAAACGATGGACACATTCACAATACAGTAAAGTTAACACTTAGAGTAACACTTGGAGGAACAAGAATACAATGATTATGGTTTTCATTCTTTATTCAAGGAGATGGGGAATGATCTACTTTGATAGTCTATCTCATCTACTCCATAGATTTTTGCATAGTATGCCTCTTTAGCATGAGGATAAAATAGATTCATTACAGTGGTAGCCAAGTGACATATGTCCTTTGCATCTTGGAATAGTAACAACTCATGTTCTTCCAGGTGTTCAAAATTCTCACTCTCCTGTCTTAATTTCTTTATGATATTTTTACAACTTTCTATGATTTTGGTGCTAAGATCCTCCGTAGTTGTTTTGATAAACAAAGGAGATTCAATTGGTGCAGAGCCAGTTGAGCTTTGTGGTGATGCAGCAGGGTTGGTGAATGCAGATAGATTATTAGATGTGGATCCCAAAATGGTGGCCACATCATTACTATCCTAATTGAGTGCCATGTTTTTTTCTTGACATAGAAATCCATAGTGAATATTAATTCTAATAGAAATCTCATGAATTGCTTGATGTTCACTATTTCTAATAAAAGTATAGTCTAACTAAAACATATTCTTAAACACTAACCCTAATATCATTTGTTGAATCATAAGCACAATTCTATCCCTAATTGGATAATAATTTTAATCCTAACCCCTAATATCATTTACAAACCTTGCACTCATCGTAGGGGAAACCCTAAATCTAATTAAAGTGTTATCAAGTGAAACATAAGTTGGAGTGAAACATAAGTATAAATCTTAATATTCTATGTATTACAAAATTAAATGAAGAGGAAATGTGAAAAACAATTGATTATTTCACCAACCATGATGCAAATCTCCAATCATATTTAATAATACAAATTTTTTCATATAAATTAATCTTTTCCTAAGGAAGCAAGAATATATTTCTATGCTAAAACAAAAATCTTTGAAACTCTATTGAAGTCAAAATACAGATACTTCATTTTAAAATTGAAGAGTAGTATTTTTGGTTTTTAATTTTTTTTAAAAGAAACGTTTTAATATTTTGATTAAATTCAATTTAAAGGAAAATTGAAAAAGGCTTAAAAAAAGAAACCAAGCAACCTTTAACACATCAATGCCATTCCATCTACATAAAATGAAATCTCTGACAGTTGGAATGGTTTCTATGAAGCTCCAACTATAAATGGTGTAAAGTGTTCCTAGAGTTATATCTACTCAAACATAGGTTATGACCATGGAATTCACATAAATACCAAGAGTGTTCCAAATGGCGAGCCCATTAAAATTAGATGTTGTAGAGACGTTGTTAGCAATGTTGATTGGTTAAGTCTATGTTATATTCCACTTGTGATTGCTCTAAGGTGCTCCCAAAGTTATATCTAATTAAGCATAGACTATAACTCTAACTTTTGCAGATATACCAAGGGTGTTGTAGATAATGAATCAATTAACAATAAGTTCTATGAAATTGTTATACAATGGTAACAAAAATTTGGCGCAATAGTACAAGTATTCTCAATCAAAAAAATTGGAGATGATCTTGAAGATACTTTGCAATATAGGTTATACATATCTGATGGCATTCACACACATTGTGCAACACTACCGAAGAAATATAACAAATATATGTTGTCTGAGGATATCAAAGTTGGAACAATTGTGTGTTTGTAGAATATAGCTATTCAAAATTAACCTAAATGTGGTGAGTGAATAATTGTACCCTATCTTTTACAAAAGCTATTTTATTGTGTTCCCAACTCTTTGACTTACAAACTCTTACATCTAAATATGTAGGTGGATCATAATAATGGATCTAGAGATTGTTCACACAGAACATGTGACTATTGGGAGTCCAACTGCTTTAGATGCAAATGATGGTGATAAGAAAGTTGTATGCATGGTAGTCGCTACATCATCAAAATAAAAAATAGGAGGGGCCCCTTGCAACTACAACCATGCACAAGCCCTACAATACCAGAAACTAAACATTTGAAGCATTAGTATGAGGAAAATGTCACCAACCTCCACACAGCCTCAAGACAACTCAATCCTGCATTGTTGCCAACTACACAAATGAAAATTAGTGATATTAAACAACATGGATTGACATCATCTCAACAATTCCAATGCATTTTGAAGGCAACACTAATATTTCTCATGAAAGAGAAATTTTGTTACTCAGCTTGTCCTAGAATAGTTAGCAATAACCAGTGCAAGAAGGGACTAGATAAAGAAAATGATATGGGGTGGTATTGCAAAAATGTGAACAAGGTGTCACTTAATGCAATTAGAGGTACATAGCTCAGCTAAAATTACAGGACCACACAAGTGAAATATTGGCTTCTATATAATTTCTTCAATAAATATAGATCTTTTTTGAAATATGAGAAACAAATGTATTAGATCTTATGTTCTAACTTTGATCTTTAAATTGTTATTTCTTTATTACTAATCTACAAATACATTAAAAAATGACATCGAAAAAACTAAAAAAATAAAAAATATAAATCCATCTAATCTATCCACTCTTGTCTATGCTTTATGGAAAGGACAATTAGATTGTTTTCCTTCATTATCTTTACTTGAATTTAAGGAGTAATGGTTTCTATTTTGGTAAGTTTAATTATTTTTCTCATTACATATCTTGTTAAAATATATAATATTAATTAAATTATATATTAGCTTTATAATATTACACCAATTAATTATATATAACTCTTTTTCTTAAGAGAAAGAAAATTCTTAATAGAATTTTTGTATCAAAACTTAAAATCTAAAATTTATTAGCATTATCTAACAAAATCATGTACAAGATATGTAAGCCAAATGTTGATCCATTTTAGTGTCAATTAAATTTAAATGTGCACAAACTTCTCCACTTCCAAAAAAAATTACAATCAACCTATAAGTTTATAATTTTCAAAAACAATTGAGAATATTTCATATTTAAATATTTGAAGTGAAACATTAATTTCATTTCATTTAAATTATACATATATTAATATTTTATTTTTATTTTTCTAATTAAATTGATCACTTTATAGAAAAATATTTAATATATCTTTTAAAAAATTAAAATTAAAATTTATTTGTATTTATTATTTTTACATAATTATTATAACAAATACTAATGTAGATATATCTTGCAAAGATTCAAGTAAGAATTTTTTTTAAGAATAATTTATTTAGTTATTTTTAATCCATCAAAAAATAAGTTATTTAATCTTGATTGTTAAATAATTTATTATTTTATTTTATAACTATTTAATAAAAATACTTTGAATAGATATATTCACCTCTATGTGCTAAGTATTATTTTTTATAGAATTTAGAGAATATTTTATATTTATATATTTGAAGTGGAAAATTAATTTAATTCAATTTAAATTATACATATATTAGTAACTTTTTATCTTTCTAATTAAATTGATAAATTTATAGAAAAATATTTAATTTTTTTTTAAGAAATTAGAATTAAAATTAATTTGTATATATGATTTTTATATAATTATTATAGTAAATATTAATGTAGATATATCTGGCAAAGATTCCATTTAACACTTTTTTTTAGAATGATTTTTTAAGTTTTTTTTAATGCATCAAAGATGAGTTATTTAATTTTGATTGTTAAATAATATATTATTTTATTTTATAATTGTTTAATAACAATAAGATATGCTTAAGATAAGAATTTTTTTTTTAGATGAATTACATGTTTATATTTTTATAATTATAATGAAAATATTCATAATCATAATTTTAATGTTCTCTCATTTAACCTCACAAAACCTTTCAAAATTGAATGAAATTTATTACACATTGACTCATATCTTATGTATTTAATAAATTATTTCACAATTATATTAAAATTATTTTTAATTCAATTTTATTTATAACTATATGTCCTACGAGTAAAAAGAAATAATTTTAATTTATTATTCAATCTATAATTGTTTAAATAACATTTTAAGAAATTTATTTTATTTTATACTTTCAAAAATTTAAAATTATATATATGATGATGATGATGATGAAGAATAGACCTTCTCCATTAATTAATTAAAATATTAAAGATACAAATACATAATTTATATTTATATTATAATTTTGATTATATAGAATATAATAATATTTTTTTAAATACAAGACCAAATATATTTATTAAAAATTATTATTAAATTGAATTAATACAATAAAATATTTTTTATGACTACTAGATAAAAGACTTTTTTATTATTATAGTAAAATAATCTTTAGGAAATTATATATCTACAAATATAAAAATAAATTTTTTTTTTAATCTTTTAGCCTCTTTCTTGTCAATAATTATAAGGGTCGGTAGAAGTAGAAGGCTGGCAGGGCACCATGTTTCTTGTAGAATCACCTCATATGGCAAACCAAGGATTATCATTTGGCAACCCAACCATGAATCCAATAGCAATGGAAAAAGGGTTTTCAGAAGTAGAACCTGATAAAGAAAACATGAAGAAGTCTTCCAATGTGAAAAGCCAAGTATCAATTGCCTCCATTTAAATTGAATTGTCCAGATTTGGATCTTTCAATGGGAAAATAGAAGTTAATGACCTAAAGGGAAGATTGGGAGAGATTTTAAAGCTCTCTACAAACACAGAATTCTCAAATCCATATAATCAAAGTTTCATTGCGAATGAAAACAAAAGCCCATAGAATCATTTTTTATGCTCAGAATCATATCATGGTATCAATGGTCCTGAAAAACAACTTTCTGAGATAGATGAGAAAGAGAACATGTTCGCGGTACAAAGTAAATTTGTCAGAAATGCCAGTGAAACAAGATTAAGAGAGTTCAATGTTGGAATATTAAATGCAAGAGGCCATTTTCCCTTGGAGCCAAATGACCACCTACCTCTCTGAAGGCTTCCAAAATGATCAAAAGAATTTATTGCATGGTAGGTGAGATTTTGAAATCAGGAAAGAGGGGGAAATGTGTATAACATAGAGGAATGCTTTTTCATTCATTATGTGATTTAGTAGATCAAAAGTTTAGCAAAGAGTTGCATAGCAGAGGAAGAAGAAAGAAGTTGATCAGCAGATTAGTTGTTGCAGAGACAAAAGGGAGTTTGTGTTGTGTTTCTAGTTGTACATGTTTCCTCTATTCATTCTATAAGTTCTATATTGTTGGTTTTGTCCAGTTGAAGTAGTGATTGCTCTAGGCACCATTGTATGCAGCTATTAGAGCTACAAGTTAAAGTTCATTGAAGTTTGAAGTATTGAAGTTGTTTAAATTTTTAGGGTTATTTTAGGGTTTTTTGGTTGAAGCTTAATGCTCCAATATTTTGTAATGTTTTTAATCTCAGTTGAATAGAAAGCAACCAGGCATACTTGAATCCATTGATTCTTCTTCTATTCATTGCATTTGACAAGTTTTTTTGAAATCTTCATACTTTGCCTCTCTAGTTAAAATGGAAAAAATATTAAGTATATGAAATAGAACACTAGGTATCCTCTTCTATTGTGTATCACTTTCTAATGATTTCCAAGTATTACATTTGAGTGTTGAGCTTACTTGGCTTCCTCTTGTGTCGAGCTAACTCAGCACCTACTGCCTATCACTTAGCACCTACAAGTGCCAAGCAAACTGTCGCTCAGCTCCTTAAGGTGCTAAGCAAAACTGGCACTCGACACCTTCATGTGTCGAACATATTTTTAGGTTTAGGTTTGTTAGTTTTTAATTGAATTTTATATTTCTCACATGGTATCAAAGCTTTGAGGCCCCACATCCACAGTGAGTTGGGGCATTTATTTTCTTGGGATATTTGACATGGCAGTAGATACAAGAAAGATATGGCAGCAGCCACCATCCTTTAATGGACAAAATTATGATACATGGTCAAAGAAGATGAAAACCGTAATGGTTGCAAATGATTTGTAGAAGTTTGTAGTTAATGGATTCAATGATGTGACATACCCAACTCAGTATGTTGCCCTCACAAATGCACAAAAGACTCATTTGAAAGAGTCAAGGAGAAAAGATGCAAAGGCGTTAAGTCTTATTGAAGCAGCAATAACAGAGGGGTGAACCCACAATAGTGGGTTACACTTTTTCGGAGGAAGAAATTCCTCCAAACAAGCGCGGGTCTGAAAAATTACCCGTATAGTTTCGATAGAAGCTCCTTTTCAAAGTTTCGATCGAAACTAATTACTTTCGATATAAAGTAATTGTCGATCGAAACTAACCGAGTTTCATATTTTCAATCGAAACTTAAGTAAAGTTTCGATCGAAACTTGGAACGTGGGTTTCCTCGCAGTTTAAAGTTTCGATCAAAACTTTACTTAAGTTTCGATCGAAACTATGAAACCCGCTAGCATAAATAGCGGCACAGTCGGATTCTCTCCTCATTATTTCAATCGAAAGTTGGAGAGAAACTGGCATCCGCTTTATCGACCGTCTGAAAAAGGTATGAAACATTTGTTTTTTCCTTTTTTCTACTGTTTTAGTTAAAATTTATATATTTTTTCGTATATTTTATTGTTTTTTATATATGTTTCTTTGTATATTTTATTTTACTATTCATGCTTAAGCCTCTAATGTTATTATGAATCTCTAAATGCACAAATAAGATTTTTTTAAAGATAATTTTCATCTATATTAGATCTAAGTATATAATATTGTCTTTTAATTTAAAATTTATTTAAAAATTTATTATTTTAGATGTTTTGAAATGTATTTAATTTATGTATTTATTACAATGTTGAATGATTAGATTAGATGTAAATTTATTGTTTAAGTTACATGTAATTTTACAAATAAATATAATTTTGACTTAGAACCATATAACCTTGACCTAGAACCATATAACCTTGACCTAAAACCATATAACCTCAACCTAAATTCATTATTTAAACTATAATCATGACCTAACCATATAGTTATGTACAATAAAACCCTAAACATATATAAGTAAGTACTTAATCACATAACAACTTGCCAAGGGATCCAAACAAAAAACTTCTAATACTATTTAAAATAATTTTACTTAAATTGTATTCTACTTTGTTTCATGGATCGAAAATGGATGATGTAAACTATTTTATAAATGTATATTCTTTCAGCCTTTCATACCCTGTGACATGTACAGTGGATGATTGTGCATTCCGAATTAATTTGCCAAGTGGCATTCGGAACAAATGTATATAAATTATTTAAATGGATTGAACTGAAGTCTAGTTAATATTATTTCATGTGGATGTGTTATTTATTTTACTTTTAGTACTTATAATTATTTAAAAATGAAATGTAAATGTTCTCATTAAGGAATTTGCAATCTCTTATGTTTTCTATAATTGTAAATTATTGTATGTATGTTATTGTTTGCTTAGTAAAACTTTTGATTAGTTCTTTGGATCCCTTGGCTAGGCCTCATTTAGAATTAACTATAATGTCAGTTTGTAAATTGAATTTAAAAATAATCTAAGTATATAATTAACTACATTATAATTCAATCACATGTCTTAACTTGGGTCTAGATCCTAAATTAAATACATATATAAGAATGTTAGAGATTAATTTGCATCTAGGTAAGAATATAACATACATATACATACATACTTGAAACATATATAACTTAGAATGTGTATGACCTAAAGAATACATGTTATAACCTTTAATTAATAAAAGTTAATTATAAGAACATAACTTGATTAAATAATATACAAGTTACATAAAAATGTACATCATATAATCTAATGTTCATGTAAAGATTAAATATATTTAACTTAAATTTTAAGTCTTAAGTTCCTTAATGCTAAACAGTAGCCCTAAATTATACTAAACCTGGTCATAATCCTAACTACAAAACCCTTTAATCATAAATTATAACCCCTAATCTTAGATGCACACTTGAAACCATAAAACTTTTCTAAATCTCAATTTGAACCATAGAGGTCTAAATGATAAACCCCAACATTAAATAGTAAATCATATTAATACTTGATCCTAACTTTAATTATATAAATTTATTTAAACTATGTGTTAAAACCATAATCAAAATTTTTATTGCTAATACAAATCCTAACCCTTAGAATCATACTTCTAGTTCAACATGATGTAAACCCATACCCTAACCCTCTAACCATACTTCTAGCAATGATCATGTACAAACCTATAAGCTATAATTGAATAAATGTTAAACCATGACCCTAAATTATACTAAACCCTAGAATCAAGATGTATGTACACTAAGATCCTAAAATTTGTTAAATTTAAATGCTAAACTCTAATTTTAAAAGCTAGCTAGATATAAACTAATTTAAGTACTAAACCATTATTCTAACCCTAATCATAAATTATAATGGTAAGTTCCCTTATACTAGATGATAAGCCCCAACCCTTATCCTAAATTATAAGCCCTAATCATAATCCTAGATCCATAAATTTAAACCCTGATGTACAAACCATAACCCTAAAAATAATACTAATACCAATGTCAACCCATATCCTAACCCTATAAATAGTACTAATAGAAATGTAAACCCAATGTACCCTAACCCTAGAATCATAACTATAACCCTAAATCCTAAATGCTAACTTGCCTACTTTACTAACCCTAATTGATCTAGACTATAATTTCTACTCAAGTACTTGGAACCTCCGACCACATGATCCTAACCCTTTAATCGTGGTCTCAATCCTAAATCATAGCCCTAACCATAATTCTAACTCTAACCAGGTAAACCTAAAACTAAAATTTAATTATCCAAACCCTAACCCTAACCTCAAGATCTTAAAATTTAATTTCTAAACCCTTATATTATAAATGATAATTTACGAGCTAAATCATAAGATTATATATATATATAATCCATGCATATCATATCAAAAGAATCATATAGAAATGTCATTTATGACATGTCCATCATATCAAAATATCAAAAAATGAGTGATATCATAATTTAGCATTATATCTTAATATTTAACACTAAAATAAACTAACCCCTGGGTCTTGACCTTAAACCAAATTGAATATATCAAACTAGATTGAAAGGTAACCCTGGCCCTTAACTAATTAATATTATGCTTATAAACCAAATTGAATTAAACCATGATCATAAACAGGTAATTATATAACCCAAGTTAATAGTAGAAACCTTGAATTTAACCTTAAATCCTTTCCCCAACCATTAAAAAAATTGAACCGTTACCCTAAGATTGAATTGAAACGTTAATTCAATTTATTAACTCTTGTCCTAATTGAAACCTAAGCATGTAAACCTAATCAAATAGTACAAACCAAATTGAACCCTAATCCTAAAACTAATTAAACATTGATATCAAGGTCTCAAAATGATACATCAATATTATATATATGTACACAAATAGATCTATATATGCAAATAGATCTGACAAGTTTATGTGCACACATATGTCTAAAACCTTTGAACATTCAATCTAACTTAGATAGATATATAACTTGCAGACATGTAGTTCTTAAAAGGTCCCTGAGTTACAAACATTATATATATAACAACATATGTGTTTTAAAATTTAGTTTTCTTTTAAGGTATATGTTCATTTAAGTTTTAGGACTTTTATATATATGTAGACATGTATGTGCATGTTTAATTTTATTAAAACAATTTAGATACAAGTTTTTTAATTTTGTCAAATTGTACATACATATATGTTAATATAAATTTCAAGTTTATTAAATGTCATACATTTTAATTTTAATTTTTAGGTTTACACATTATACACGCACCTACATACATTGACATGGCTGATCAACAACCTTCTATCCCCCCCGAGCAGCCTGTCCCCCTCAAGCAGCCTATACCCGAGCCCGAGCAGCCTATCCTGGGCCCTAAGCAGCAGCCTATACCCGGGCCCGAGCAGCCTATCCCAAGCCCTGAGCAGTAGCCTGTCTCCCCTGAGCAGCATCATGTCCCCCCGTGATCAGTTACCTATCCCACCTCAAGAGCTCTATGATCGCACTAACCAGGAGATTCATAGACTCCAGGAATCCCTGACTAGTGGCACATGCTCTAGTGTTTATAGTGGTACATGCCAAACTATCTTACGCAGCCTGACATTTATTCAAGATGAGATTCATGAGACTGCCCCATATTTTGCACATACTATACAGGCTGTCCTTGACAGTAAGAGACGAGAGGTCTCCTCTGGTCTTTCACTCCAGGAGGTGCAGGGCTTGGTGCCCAAATATGTCCTGAAGAGGGAATGTTTCCCTCATTATCTTTCACAAAAGTATGTGAAGGGGTATTCTCCCCTTAAGTGTACAGATCCACAGATGGCTGCATTGATATACCCACACTTCCTTGCTGCCCATGGTCATTATCCAAATAACGACCAAATTCCACTCTATTTTTCCCGACAGCTTTATGCAGAGGTTCACTTACGCAGGGCGGTGAACTACACAAATTTACCAAGACATTTAGGACAGGGCCATGGTAGATTGGCTAATAGGCAGCCAGGTCATCCCCCACTGGCACATAGATCAATTTTCAAAGAGAGGGCACCTGCTATTTCCCCTGTGTTAGGTCCATAAGCTGATGAGGCCATGCGTACCACTCAGTTACGTGGGGTCCTTCAGGGAGTTGGAGAGATTGCAGCAGCTGTCAGATCTATTTTGAGTGATGAGGTTGTTCAGTATTTGATGTCTCGTTGGCATTCTAGATCATCATCCTATGCTTCATCTTCAGGAGACTTGTACAGTGCAGCAGGCATCCCTTCAGTGGCTAGCTTAGAGGGTCTCACTAGAGTGTTGGCACGAGATACTATGATTGGTTTGGCTAAGGATTTATTAGATACATATAGATTTGTATCAGAGCATCTTGGCATACCCATTTCAGATGTTCGAGCTTGTGTCCATGGTAGTACTAGGACACATCCTCATCCATATTCCTCTCATTGATCAGGTAGTGGTCATGGTGGTAGTGCACATGATGATCCATCTATTGACCACTCTTTTTCTCCACAGAGACATATACATACCACAAACCCTTCAGCTAGTGTTACAGTGCAGGCTCAGAGTTCAAATGTGGGCCTTGATGATGTTGATTTGAGCTTGTCGACCACAGGGTGGATGGACTTGTTGACACGTGATGATTCTACTTCTATGCCATCTCATGTACATAGTCCACTTGGCTCGTCATTATTAGGACATGTGCCAGTCACTAGCCATGGGGCCCGTGTAGATGCAGAGATTGAGCTTGATGCGACGCAACAAAATCTAGATGCATTAGTGGACACGATCGATGCTAGGTAGTCTGAGTATTATCAGATGCCACCATCTACATAGGTAAAAAAAAGTTCAAGTTCATGTTAAAATTTCAATCATTTCAAACTAATTTAATTTAGACATGTGCATGTGTGCACATGTACATGTATATCATGCACGTAGATTCAAATGTAATCATGTAGAGAAATTTTAATTTGATGTGTTGCCCGTGCACGTGTACAATGTAGGTGGACGTGCCTATTTTTACTCCAGCTTTGATGCGAGATCATGTACGTCGTCGAGACTCATTGGATGATGTCAGTAGTGGACAGGTAATGTTTATTTATGTTTTGATTAAATACATGTACATTTATTTTAATATCACTTTCTCTTGATTAAATGTATGTATGTATTGATATCACTTTCTCTTGAATTTATATATAGGGGTCAGCACATCCTAGTGAGCACCTTGATACTAGTCAGTCTTCAAAGCGTGTTGTGAGGAGGCGTGGTGATGATATTCCTACACGTGATGATCTATAGTTTTTTTTATCTAGATGATTTGTTGTAGACTTTCATCTAGAGAGACATTCATATATGTTAGATAGACACTTTATATACACACATGATGTATGTTATATTTATATTTGATTTGATATAGATGTACCTGGATTTACATGTCTACATGTGTGCACACTATATTTATATTTGATATTATCTTCTGATAGATCTCTAGATAGATACATGTTTTTGTTATTTGTTCTCGAGATGATTGATACATGTTGCATTATGTTGTGGAATCTAATGTACATACTAGATCTAGATCTAGTATATTATAAATTGTTTCTATCTAAGATATGTAAGTAATTTATTTAGATATGTACGTGCATGTTTAATATATTGATTAAATTTAGATATATATATATATATATATAGTTCATGTAATTTAAATGTTTGGTAATATATTGAACATGTATTAAATGTTAAAGTATCAGGTAATTAGTTGTACATAATTCCTAACTCGAGTAAATCTATAGAACTCATCCCTTTTATTTGTACACATATCCTAGAATTTTATCCCCTTAAGCCCAATGTTGTAAAATTCAAGTCCAACTTAAAACATGTACATGTTCAAAATTTAGTTTAAACAAATTTCAATTTGAACTTGAAAGCTCACATGTCAAGTAATTAGTTAAATCGAAAGCTCACATGTCCTAAAATTGAAAGCACATGTCCTAATTAGTTAAATTGAAAGTGTACATGTGTTCTAAAATTAACAAGTTAAATGAAATAGAAAGTTCAATATAATTTAGAAAGTTAAATGAATTCTTGCATTGAGTTAAAAATGAAAGAGTAAACGTTCAATTTAGAAAATTAGTTATTGGAGACCAAATTTCAAATTGTTCAACACAATTTGAAATAGTTTGAACCAAATTTCAAATTGTTCTTGAGTTACATTTCAAATTTTAATCATAGTGAAATTTTAATTCAAGTGCACACATGTATCCTAGGATTTTATCCCCTTAAGCCCAATGTTCTAATTCAAGTCCAACTTAAAACATGTACATGTTCAAAATTTAGTTAAACAAATCACAATTTGAACTTGAAAGCTCACATGTCCTAAAATTGAAAGCTCACATGTCAGGTAATTAGTTAAATTGAAAGCTCACATGTCCTGAAATTGAAAGCACATGTCCTAATTAGTTAAATTGAAAGCGTACATGTGTCCAAAAATTGACAAGTTAAGTGAAATAGAAAGTTCAATATAATTAATTTTACAAACTCCTAATTTCATCCTCTTAAGACAAGTGGTGTTCGAATTTCTTTCCCTCAAGATGCACATGTCAGGTAATTAGTGTACACACATGTACATATAAGTTCATAATTTCTATAATTAGTTACTTTAGAAAATTCAAAATGAAAGAGTAAAAGTTCAATTTAGAAAATTAGTTATTCCACGAAATTTCAAATTGATCAAATGATTGTTCAACCAAATTTCAAATTGTTCTTGAGTTACATTTCAAATTAGGAGTTGTTTCTACCTCATATCAAGTGGATCAACTCGTTCTTGGATAACATTTAATATTTTCTCATGATCATCAATATGGAGCCTCCACTTACGTATTCCAGGTCCTTTGACTGGATGAAGAGTTAGACCAATGGCAATAACATGGTTACTATATTGATATATCTTATTGTTAGGTTGATAATCGGTGAAATGAATCCCACTTTTAAGTACTTTTATTTGCTTCAAATATGTTCCTTGTACAACAACAGAACCTGCACATGTACACATTTAAAAAATACATCAATCTTGAATTTAAGTCAAAGAATTTGAATTCATTAAAAATATAGATACTTGACATACATATATACATAATTCAACTATATACTAACCTGTGGGAAAAACAATTTCATCACTTATTTCAGTCTTTGTTAGCTTCTCTCTTTCCATGGTGCAACGTAATAAATAATAGCTAGCACCTTCTACATTTTCTGATTCTGCTATGACTGCAAAAACATTTCCTACACAAACTTATATATGTCAAAATTCTGGATACACGTCATTTACATAAGTACATATATATAATAAAAATTAGCCAAAATTATGAAAAATGTATACATGTACATGATCCAGGTATATATATAGTTCATACATACCAACTTTGATCAATCCTGAAATATGGTTATAATCACTAGAAATCAATGGAATATCATCATAGTTTTCGTCCTCAAACTCATTCGTATTAATAACATCTAGTGGCACCAAAGTCCATTCACCCACATATCCACGTTCTTGATTAATGCAACCACCATAGTCTTCATCAATACAATTAGGACAAAAACATGAGTATTCTCTTGTATACAATGACCACACATTACTATTTGCACTCATGACTGAATGCAAAGATCATGCCTTGTCTACCCTCTTGCATGCATGCATTGATCTTCTATCAACACCTGAATGTGTACACAAGGTCCATAATTTAGTTAGAGATCATCTAAGGTAACATATTAAATATAAATTTAAGATTCAATTTAAAAATATGAACAAATTAATTTATATATACCTGATACCTCCCAAAACACTCTAAATGGTATGACTCGATCCGCTTCTGATGATGTGTTATCTAGATTTGTTGGCACCGAAAAATGTGTTTTGCACCACTCAACCAAATCATGAGCATTATTAATGTGATATCCTTTATAGTCCATTTGATACTTTCTTAAAGCACGTTTGATACAAGCTCCTGCACCATCATGCTCACCCTTTCCATGTCCACTCTCAAAAAAACTCCAAATGTGTGGTATATTAAGGTATCGATGATATCTACATAATGCATAAAATGGTCTACCTGATTTAAATTGTGTTGCACATCCATCTGACCATACCAAATGTTTTTCTATTTTAATGTTTTTGTTTTTCAAATATTCAAAAAAAGTCTTAAAACAATGTTCCACAAAATGTGTGTCATGTTCTTTGTCATCACTAATATAAAAGTGATACTCTTTTTTAATGACTCGTGCTTGATTTTTACTTTCCACACCATCCAGATCAATTTGTGCATGTCGATAAGACACTTGAACCATAATAGTAACCTACTCTGTATAGTAGTATTCTGCTTGAAGTTGTTTTTGAGATATGAAAGAGTAATTCTCTGCAAAGTCAACAACAGATAGAATTTTTCCAAGTGGGAAAGTTTCTCTTAGTGTTTGAAATTGTTCTGCTTGCCACTTAGCAAAAAATGGATGGCGTATATATGGTTGAATCAATTTACAAAAATTTGACATAAATTCTCCAGCCGATATCTCATCCTCTACATATTCTAACCTTGTTGATTCTTTTCCAGCTTTTGTTTCTGACTTTATGTACTTATATCTCTTACATTTTACCATCCTTGTCGTATTAGTATCTTCTTCTCTTGAAGGAAATTTATTCAAGTTACCACATTTTTCACAAGTTCCTCTTATGCAATCTATTTCACGGACACAATCATTTGGTTTGTCACATAAGATTGATGTTATGAATTGACTCGGTCGTTTAGGAAAAGTATTTTGAGAAGTTTCACCACTTTCTTCTATCATCTTTCGAAACCCTTCATAGTACAAATCAAATTTAACATGATATCGACAACAACATGTTTCAAAAGATTTATTTATCTTCACAAAATAGGGCTTCAATCTTTCAAACATTGTTTGTCCAATCTTTATGTTAGGATTTAAATTACAAAATGAGAGATACAATTCATGTTGAGTGACATCCAACCAATGTTTTGCGTGTTGAATATATTCCTTGGTCCCAATCCTTTGCTTGATGATATCTCTTCTATTTGGTGAAGGACGAGTATTATCAAACCAAAATTGAATAACTAAGTTCTTAACTATTTCCCCAATCATGTTAGATCGAGGAGCTCTACACATTAGTGCCCAATTGCCTTCTAATGTACTATCATTCAAATTGTTTCTCCTTTTTAGATAATGTAGTACTGTCTTCTGACTATACCCGAAATAAGATGATAATGAAGAGATCTATCTATTTTGGGATGTTTTCTTATTTAAAATAGATGTTAGTATCACTCTTCATGCAATGGATTTATCTGCAGATCTAGTTTTTTTCCCAATGGAATGTAACCCTTCCTTAACACTTTCAACAATATCTTTTTCTAGTTTAGAAGTCCTCATCTTTTTTATACTTGTATCTATACCCAATAGTCTTAGTGGCTCTTTTAATTCATCTTTGAGAAGTGAAATTGATAATAGTTGAGTTTTCTCCACTGTTGATAGATTCTCAAATTGTGCAATTATGTCTTTAGACTTTTTATTCAATTTCCTCTTTGTAGTATGTGTAGGTTGATTAGAATATTCTCTCAATGTTTCCACATCCATTTCAATTAAATGATCTATGTTTCTATGATTAATTTTTCTCTTCAATCTTTGAGCTAAATTAACATTCTCATTTGTTGTTTGATCTCGGGTTGCACAAGAAAAAATGAAACAAAGTCTTAAGATACAATCTAGATTTAGGGGACATATATGTATACATATATACATGTTTAACTCAAGAGTGAAATATTATGTACTTGATTAAATTATCTAACCTTCAAATGGTCCTTCTTCAATATCCATTGCTTCATCTTCAATTTCCTCATGTCCAACAATTTCATCATCTACTAGAATTGCATGTGCACGATATAAAAAATAAAATCAAGTAAGTTTATAAGGGGAAATATCGCTCACTAAATTTAAAAATTAAAGATATAAAGTTTGATAGAGACCTAGAATTCTAGAAAGATCTATATTATATACTTGCAAGAGATGCACATGTACTTGTTTGAACTTGGGATGAACCTTCTCCAATGTTGATAGGTTGTCCTGGTTGACTACGTCCTAAATAAATTCATTTATTTAATTTTAATCATAATCTAATAAACCTTAATGGACTATAAATTATTAACATAATTGAATAAACAAGGTAATTCCCATGCTAAATAAATTCATAATTTAAATTTATTCATAATGTAATATTCACCCTAAGGACTAATATGGACATAATTGGATAAACCCTAATGGCCTAAATATGAACATAATTTCAAATAAACTCTTAATATTAAGTTAATCTAGTAATGCTAATTTAAGATAAATATGATATTCCTAATTGGATTTAAACCCTAATCCTAACTAAATAAACTAATTAAATAGATTGGAAAAAAGATTGTGCATGTGTACCTGATCTAAGATAGTATCTTGCTAGCATTTTTTGACAATTTTCATCTTCTTGTTCCTTAGTTCTTCTTCGTGCATATTTACGTGCTCTTTTATCTTTATTGCCCATGTCATAAATTCTTCCTCCAAAATTTGAAAATAGGTTGAAGTTTGTCAAATATTTCTTTCTACCCAATTCAAAAGCCAATAACTTGATTTCACATAAATTCAAATTGTAAAAAATGAAACTCATATTTATATATAATTTTTTTTTTAAAAAAAACCTCTTTATTAGCCGACTAGACAAAAATCCTAAGGAGCCGACTAGAAAAACACACCTATGGTCTGCTTCTTTGGTGTTGAGAGCAGATGGAGCAAGTAGTTCACAAAATACTTCAAGAGGAGGTAAGAAAAACTACAACTCAAATAAGAGTAATGTAGAATTCTACCACTGTCATCAATATGGGCATTATGCAAGTGAATGCTAGAAGAAGCAAAATGATTAGTCAGGACAAGCAAATGTGGCTGATGTGAACATGGGAGGTGGAAACAATGCCACTGCCTTCATCATGTGTAATGTTGATAAAGAAGGAAGCCCTGAGGTTTGGTACCTCGACAGTCGATGTAGCAACCGGATGAGTGGTAATGAAACCTTGTTGTCATTCATTGGCAAGAGTTTCGAATTTGAGATTAAAATGGGTAACAATGGAACCCTACCAATTGTAGGCAAAGGATCTATTATGGTCCACACCAAGCAAGGTGAGAAGAAGGAAATAAAAAATGTGTATTTTTCCACTGGTATGAAGCACAATTTGATGAGCATTGGTCAGGTCATTTAAAATGGATACAAAGTACCGATGGAGAATGACACGTAGTTCAAGAAAAGGGTGGGAGCAAGAACTTACTTGCAGTAGTTCAAATGACAAAGAACAAAATGTTTCCCTTGAGGATAGAGACATGTTTGTCATCTCAAGTTGATGTTGTACCTCACACACAATCAGCTCTAAGGAGTGTGATTGAAGACCCCTCACGTCTATGGCACCTTAGGTATGGTCATCTAAGCTATGCTCATTTAAATTTTTTGTCAAATAAAAGAATGGTAGAAGGTTTGCCATGTATAGGAAATTCATGTGACAAGTGTGAGGCTTGTATTTTGGGTAAGCAACATAGGCTTCCCTTTAATTTTGGAAATGCTAGGAGGGCTAGATATCCATTAGAGTTAGTGTATACTGACCTAGTTAGTCCTATACAAGTTACTTCCATTAGGGGGAGTACTTATTTCATGACATTTATTGATGATTTCAATTGTAGGACATGGGTCTATTTCTTAAAGAATAAATATGAAACATTTGATGAATTTGTAGAATTTAAAGCCCAAGCTGAAAGAGAATGTGAACATTATATCAAGGTCCTAAGATCAGATAGAGGAGGGGAGTATACCTCCAATTCTTTTGTAATTTTTTGCAGGAAATATGGCATAAAGAAAAAGCTCATAGCCAGCTATACACCACAACAAAATGGAGTAGCTAAAAGAAAGAACATGACCATTGTTGAAATGGCAAGGAGCATGATGAAAGAGAAAGGTCTCCCAACTAAATTTTGGGGAGAGGCTATGGCAACAGTATTTTACCTAATTAATAGGTGTCCTACAAAGGCAGTTCATGATAGAATTCCAATTGAAGCATGGTCATGAGGAAGATGGATAGTTGAACACCTAAGGGTGTTTGGATGTGTTGCATATGCACATGTTCCTAAAGAGAAAAGGAAAAAATTGGATGAGAAAGGAGTGAAGTGCATCTTCATAGGGTATAGTTCAGGATCAAAGGCATACAGATTATATGACCCATTGAACAACAAGATGATTCTCTCAAAAAATGTGGAATTTCTTGAAAATCAGTCATGGTATGGACTGACTGATGAATCACTAAGCACCTCAAGTAAAGTGCCAATTATGAATGAAGGAGATGCTAATGAATAGCAAGAAGAAGGAGTAGATAGAAGAAAAGGCAAACAACCTCAGTCATTGTCGAGCTCCTCTGGGCATGATTGAGTGTCAATGCCAAGTAACAGTGTAGACTGAGCTGGTCGGCAAAGTAGCAGCAGTGAAGATTCTATTCCCACACTCTTCTCCCTATTACCAAGAAAGACCAAGAGTCTTAGGGAGATATAACAAGATGAAAGGTATGAAGATTATGATGAGAGTGTTAATTTTGCATTATTTTCTCATAGTAATCCAATATATTTTGAAGAAGCTATTAAGGAGAAGAAATGGTGTAAGGCCATGGATGAGAAAATAGATGCTATAGAAAGAAATGAGACATGGGAGCTAACTAAATTGCCTCCCAAGAAACAAGTGATTGGAGTGAAATGGGTCTACAAGACCAAATACAATGTTGAAGGCAAGATTGATAGGCATAAGGCAAGGCTGGTAGTCAAGGGCTACAAATAGCAGCATGGCAGAGATTATGATGAGACCTATGCCCTAGTTGTAAGAATGGAAACCGTGCATGCTATCATAGCAATTACAGCTCAACACAAATGGAAGGTATATCAAATGGATGTGAAGTCTGCCTTCCTAAATAGTGTATTGAAGGAAGAAGTATATGTGGAGCAACCACTTGGTTATGAAGTTGCAAGTGAAGAACACAAAGTATATAGATTAAAGAGAGCTCTTTATGGGCTCAAGCAAGCTCCAAGGGCATGGTACAGTAGGATTTACTCATATTTTATGAGCAATGGCTTTAGCAAAAGAAATGGTGAGCCAACTCTCTACATCAAGGCTGCCAATGGAAATGTGTTGGTTGTTGTCTTGTATGTAGATGATTTGATTTTTACTGATAATTACAAGGCTCTATTTGGTGAGTTCAAAGAGACCATGAAAAATGAATTTGAGATGACAGACCTTGGTCTCTTGAAGTACTTTCTAGGCATAGAAGTAAACCAAATGCATAATGGCATCTTCATCTCTCAAGAAAAATATGTAGGGTAGATCTTGGAGAGGTTCAAGATGCAAAACAATAAGGTAGCCCCCACATCAATTGCAGTGGGTCTAAAGTTGAGCAAGGAAGACTCTAGCAAGAGAGTGGATCTAACACTATACAAGAGTATGGTTGGAAGTCTGATGTATTTGACTGCAACTTGGCCTGACATAATGCATGCAGTAAGTTTGATTTCCAAATTTATGGAAACACCAAAGGATTCCCATTGGCAAGTAGGAAAAAGGATCCTAAGGTATGTGAAAGGTACCAAGGGATTTGAGATTTTGTATACTGCAACAAATAATTTCAAGTTGGTGGGTTATACTAATAGTAATTGGGCTGGAAGTATAGATGATAGGAAGAGCACTTCTAGATACGTATTTTATATGAGATTGGGTGCAATTTCATGGGCATCCAAGAAGCAACCTATTATTGCTCAATCTATAGCAGAGGCTGAATACATAGTAGCAAATGCAGCAGCATGCCAAGCTATTTGGTTAAGGAGGATCTTGATAGATTTGAATGAAAGGCAAGAGGATGGAACCACAATTTATTGTGACAACATCTCTTCAATTGCATTGTCCAAGAATCCAGTCTTCCATGGGAGAAGCACGCACATAGATATTAGATATCACTTCATCAGAGAGTTGGTGGAGAATGGGTATATCAAGATAGAATTTTGTAGGTTTGAGCAGCAGCTAGTAGACATTTTTACAAAGCCATTAGGCATTGGAACTTTTGTACACCTAAGAGAGAGTCTTGGTGTAGTTGATTTGGATCAGCAGTGATCCTTTTTTGTTTGACTCGGGATAAAAGGGGAGTGTTGGATTATTAAATGCAAGAGGTTGTTTTCCCCTAGAGCCAAATGACCACCTATCTCTCTAACAACTTGCAAAATGAACAAAAGATTTTATTGTGTGGTAGGTGAGATTTTGAAATCAGGAAAGATGGGGAAATGTGTATGAAAAATAGGAATGTTTTTTCATTCATTATGTGATTCAACAGATTAGAAGTTTAGCAGAGAGTTGCAGAGCAGAGGAAGAAGAAAGAAGTTGATCAGTAGATCAGTCAGTGTAGAGACAAAAGGGAGTTTGTCTTGTGTTTCCAGTTGCACATGTTTCCTCTGTTCATTTTGTAAGTTTGCTATTGTTGGTTTTGTCTTGGTGAAGCAGTGATTGCTCTAGGCACCATTGTATGCAGCCATTAGAGCTACAAGTTTAAAGTTCATTGAAGTTTGAAGTATTGAATTTGTTTAAAGTTTTAGGGTTATTTTAGGTTTTTTTGGTTGAAGCCAAATGCTCCCAGATTTTGTAATGTGTTTAATCTAAGTTGAATAGAAAACAAGCAAGCATACTTGAATCCATTGATTCTTCTTCTATTCATTGCATTTGACAAGTTTGTTTGAAAACTTTATACTTTTCCTCTCTATTTAAAATGGCAAAAATATTAAGTATATGAAATAGAACACTTGGCATCCTCTTCTGTCGTGTATCATTTTCTAGTGATTGTCAAGTATTGCCTTTGAGTGCCGAGCTTACTTGGCTTCCTCTTGTGCTAAGCTAACTCGGCACCTACTACCTATCACTCGGCACCGTCAAGTGCCGAGCAAACTGCCACTCGGCTCCTTAAGGTGCCAAGCAAAACTAGCACTCGACACCTTCATGTCCTAAGCAAATTTTCAGGTTTAGGTTTGTGAGTTTTTAATTGAATTTTATATTTCTCACATTCAGATCTTTAATCTCAAATATTTTTGAGGATTATCAATCTCTTGGAAAATCCAATCTAGAAAGAAAAAAATATAGCAAAGATAGCATAAAATTACAAGTTTCTCCTCCAAGGCATTCAAATTTTTCATTCTCCACAAGAAGCTCAATCAACATCTGGCACGTCCATGTGAATCGAAACATCTACAACACTTGTTATCTTATTATATTTCCATCCCTGCAAAGTAGGTGGCTGCAATGACTCCCTTTTTTTAGCGTCTGACAATGCTAATAAATCAAAAAAATTTGACTAAAGTCCCATAAGGAGAAAACCTATTGGCTTACATATTAAAAATCCTAACCATAATAATGTGAACCCAAATAATTTGACAAATCAAAAGAAACATAAAGAATGCATATATAGAAAATTCACTACAATGCATTTTTCCTAATCACTTCCTCACACTTCAATTCAACAATAATATATACAATGATCAAATTTAGTATACTGGGAAAAGAAAATCCTATCTGAAGTGAATTTTCACATTTATCCTACTTGCAAGAGAAGAAAGTAAATTAATGACTACATAACCATATTGTGATATCATCCTCACTCTAAAAGACCCTTCTAAAAACCCTACGTACATCTAATAGGCCTACATATTTTCTCTTTTGTTTTGAAAAGCTAAATTTGTTAGAAATAAATTTTACCTCACTACTACTATTTGTAACTAGTAGTCTTTCTATGACAATGGAAAATAACCTTTGCAATGACATCCCTATGGTTTATGACTGAAACTTGCAATATTTTGTAAAAGAATTAAATTGTCTGCCATCAATATGAATAAGAAAGAGAACAACTACTATATTCAAATATTTTATTAAGCACCCTAAAATATTAGAGCACTTAAATTTGAAAATTATCATCCACCTAATTGAAGAGGTATAGTTTACCTAATCATCATGTGTAGATTCAATAAAATGTCATCTTGATAAGCCAACAAGTTTTTATATTTATTATATGTTTGAATATTAACATTACCAAATGTAATAAATTATAAATAAAATATTCATTTTAAATTATATATTAAAATAATAAAATAATAAAGCTATGCTTTGATCACTTACCAACTCTCTTGTAATAACTAGTGGGTTGGAATTACGAAAGACGTGTTCATCCTCCCCAACCTTTTGATATGGCCAATGCATTGAAAAATATAATGTCATTTTGCATGTTCTACAACTGTTGGAGGATTGGAGTACTTAGTGGAGCCCATATCCAACTTACACTGGTGGTTTAGGATTTTTTTCAGTAAAAAGATGGAAAATAAATAGGAGCTATATAAAAATATGCCAGAAAGGGACAAATTTCAGCTTGAAAGAAGGACATGAAGTCCATAATCCATGTCCTATTTTTATTGTTTTCAATAGCCATTAATTCTAATCGTACTAGTTCTTGCACAATTTAGTCTCCAATGCTTTGAGATACCCTGAAATGTGAAAGAAGAATAGGGAAATGAATATAAAATTTATAGGTGCATTAGGAATAACCTAGATTTGAAATAATTTAGCATTACTTGTGGATTTCAGGTTTGCAAATGATATTAAGCTTTGGCAGATATGGGGTTAAATGAGTAGTATCCATATGGGCTTATAGTCACTCTGGCTGGAAATATGGTCAAGGGATTAATTTAGAAAACATTTTGGATCTACCTACAAACATACTTTTGGACAATTATTTTGGCCCAAATTTGTAGAAATTGGATTGCTTGAGTAGGTTTGAGCATGTGACTAGTTTCTACCACTAATTGATATATTCATCTTATTCCAAAAGTAAGGATTACATGGAAAATGAAGCCAAGCAGTTGTATCCCCTTCTTTCTCTTTATACCTTTTTTGCTAGTGATTATTATTTGTAGGATGATTATATTTACGAATAACACTTTTATAACCTATGAAGATAGAAGTACATTCATTATTATAGTCATATAAGGATTCTTTTTAACACTTGTAATGCCCTACTAGGAAACCCAAAAGAAATTAACCTATTATGTCACTAAGTGTAAGAATTTGCGTAAGGGCTAAATTCACCCAGGAACTAAGAACTCAAACACAAGCACACAATAGACCAAAGAGAGAGAAAGTATGATCATAATGACAATGTATTCAATATGCCATGATTAAGAGTACACTAGGAGTGCCTGTATATAAAGGCCTCTCAGGAAGCACCTAGAATGTCTCTAAAAATAACTAGAAGATAAGACAACTAAGCACCTTATCCAACATTATAGATGAATGGATAAGAATGAAAAAAGTGTCATATGTGTGTAGAAGATTTCTATGTTGTAGACAACATGTGCTTAAAAGAGGTGTGGACCCTTGTGATGTCATCATGACAACTCAAAAAAGTGCACAAACTCCTAAGTGTCTCACAAATAAAATAATATATACTAATAAACTAATGCATTAACCTAAGTAAACTTAAGTGTAATAAGTAAATATTTATTTACACCAACACCCCCCCCCCTTAAGTGCAACTAAGGGGAATTCCCTTAAGCTTACAAAGCTAGGATGAAGATACAAAATGGGTCCTGGCTTCTAGGCCATGTTAGGTACCCATGTACATAATGAAGATGCAAACTCTCATAAAGTTGGGAAAGAGGGAAAACCTCATGGAAAAAACCTCCCCCAAAAAGAGAGATAAATAAGGATGCAATTAATGGATGGAGTAATCAAGACCCCCCCATTACGACATACATCTAGTATATACATAAGAGAAAGATGAGAGAAGGAAGAGAGACAGAATAGGCTCCCCCCCCCCCCCAAAAAAAAGAAGAATGCCTACAAGTGAAAGTCACTCCGATGAAGAAGCTAGTCCAAGAATGCAGAATAGTGTTCCTCCCCTTGGGAAGAGACAAAGGAAAAGGTACAATCCTGAAGATGTGTATTGGCCCTGAAACTTGCTCAAGTATCCCTGTACTGATGTTGATGCTCACCCCTTCCAACTGTGCTAAAAAGAATGAATGCCAATCAGGCAAGGATGTATGTTGAACCTGTTCCACTGAACCATCTATCTCCTCAACTAAAAAAGAGACCTCTAGTAATTTCTATTCATAAGGATCTACAATCACGCCAACTTGTGAAGATTGATCATGTAGAGAATGGACATGAAGGTAAGAGTGAGACCTTACAACAATAGTAGAAGGATCACTTTCATCAATGAGAAGATATAAGTCCTCAAATCTGTCTCCCAAGTCAACTAAAGCTAGAGCTAGAAGACAAGATGTACCATGTTGTGTTGGACCTTTCACTATGGTAATATAAGCATGTGGATAGGACTAATGTGACCTCTCACTACAACTTTCGATAGAACCCCATGTGTCTGAACTTGTTGAAGCACTATCCCTGGTGTCACTATCAATTTCCACTATGTATGATGTGTGGAGAGGAGTAGAGGATAAGCTCGGTGAACTTTCCTCAAAGTGAACATCCTTCTCCACAAAGATCTCATGAGTCTCTGGATCCATTAGTCTATAAGCCTTCACATTGTCTTCATAATCGATGAAAGTACAAGGCCTAGGTGTTAGTGCCTTGCAACTCCTCGAAGATAGGTTTGCCCATGCTAAAAAATCGAAGACTCTAAGGTGACTCACAACTAGTTTTCTGTCGCACCATGCTCAAAAGAAGTCTTTCCATCTAAGGCTAGATGAGGAGACCTATTAAGTATGTGAATAGCACTGCTAATGGCTTCAACTTCAATTGTAGGATCGAGAGACTTGGCCTTAATCATGCAACTTTCTATGGTCTTGAGAGTCCTAATCCTCAAAGTTGAAACATCTATCTTGTGTGGACTAAATGCTGGTGAGTTCTGAAGATCAATCCCCTCAATTCTACAAAAGTTCTTAAGTCTTCTGTCTACATATATGTTCTTATTGCCCACTCTTAGTACTTTTATGGCTTTCCTTGACTTGTGTTTAACATGAGTCTTGAAATCTTGAAGGTTATGAACCAATTCATTCTTATGATGAAGGAAGAAGATCCAAGTGAATCTTGAAAAGTCATCAACAAATGTAAGTATGTAGTGGCCTTGGCTAACTGAAGTCACTGCAAAGGGTCCTACTAATACCATGTGAACTAGCTGAAGAACAACTGGAGCTTGAGAAGACTTTCCTTTATCATACTTCTTCTTAAGATTTATATCCATTGAACAAGATGAACATTCTCCCTTAGAAAAGCTGATATTAGGTAGACCTTTGACCATATGTTTAGAGAAAAGTTGTTGAAGAGAGCAGAAGTCAAGGTGACCAAACTGCTCATGCCATAAGTTGATGTTTGAAGTAGAGTGAATTAACAAGGCTTGAGAAGGAATCTTAGGCACAAAGTGGGAGAAGGAATAAGGAATCTTATCATCATTGACTTTCCCCACTACAACCAATGAATCATCTCTTAGACTTTGCACCATCACTGAATCTAGAAGGAACTCAACCTTATGAATATCTCCTAGGTGAGTGATTTGGTAAATTGATAGGATATTGGAGCTAAGATTTGGAATGTAGAGAAAATCTTTGAATTCACCATTTTCCATTTCCACATGTCCTTTCCCTTCAACTTCCATCTTAGTATCATCTCCCACAAAGATGTGTGGTACCTTTGACTGCTTCAATGAACAAAAGTCTTCCTTTGAAGAACCCATGTGGTAAGAAGCACCTAAGTCAAGTATCCATTTTGAAAAACTTGTGTTTTCCATAAGTTCTTGACCTTTACCCTTTGAAGAAGTTGGAGTTGAATCCGTGGAATTACCTGGTACTTGAATCTTGTTCTTCTTGAGTAGATTTTTTAACTCATCGATTCTTTTTGTCTTTCAATGATGCTTTTCATGACTTGTCTATTTGCAATATGCGCAAAAGAGTTTTTCCTTCTTTTCATTACTTCCCTTATTGTTTGAAGAAGAATTTCCTTGTTGAGAGGAGGATCAATGTGTCTTAGATTGTGTTTTCTGCTTCCATTGCTTCTTCTTCTTGTTGCTTTTCCTGCCTTGACTTGATTTGTGATCATCACTAGCCATTAAGGCTTTGGTCTTTGATGACTTGAGAAGTCCAAAATCCACCAAATGAGATTTTTCAAAAATAAAAATCTTTGCAAATGCATCAAAGGAAGGCTTATGGTAAGAAGATCCCATGGTCAACCTATGAGTATTAAAACTCAAAAAAAAGTTGGTGTATTCAGAAGGTAGCCTCTTAAGGATGTGATGAATCAACCTATCATCTTTCATGGGATTTCCACAATCTTTAAGAAGTGACCTATACTCATTGAATTTGATGATGTAATCTTGAATTGTGTCATGATTCTTAAGATCCAAGAGAAGTAGATCATCCTCAATCTAAAATCTCTTTTCTTCATCCACCTTACCATACAACTATTCTAGTTTATCCCAAGCTTCTTTAGAGTCTAAAAAATATTTAATGTGAAAGAGAAGATCCCCTTGTACAAAACTCCTGATAAAACCTAAAGCCTATTAGTCTTGATTTTGCCAATCAATGAGTTCTTTAGTATTAGTAGGTTTGGTAATTGTACCATCTACATAAAGACTAAATCCTTTTTCCATTAATCTAATCCATGCAATATCTTTCCATGTAGAATAGTTGCGTGAAGTTAGAGGAGGAAATTTAAAAACCATGATGCAAAAATAAAAAGAGCACAATAGAGAGACACAAAAAACACAATACACACCCCCACTTTTCACTCAATCAAAAGACCCCCCCAAAAAAGATGCTTTGGCACTTTATCAGTAGTGCATTTACAATGGGCCACTTGTCAAAATGAACAAAGTGGACTTTTTGATTTTTCTTTTACAACTACCTTATGAGGCTGAAATCTGTCACTTAAGAATTGTAGCTCAGATTTACAACAATTATGAAAAAGAATCAAAGCTTTACAATGTTGAAAAAGGCCTGATTCTGAAAGTGAGAAATTGATCCACACAACCCTAGAATTTGACTTTAGATCTGGAAGGTAGACAAAAAAATATGCACTTTCAAAAAAAATATAACTTGAAAAAGTGACCAGATGTGCCTGTACGGAGCTTCTAAAGTTGCAAAATGCAGGATTATGTAGGTACAATCACCAAAAAATGAAATTTTTGCAAAATCTTTGCACCAAAACTAGAAAACAACACACTGCTAGAAAATTTAGGAAATTCTACACAATTTCAAAAAAAAATGCACCTAAATCAAAGTTTGGATGTCCAAGTTATGGGCTCGTGAAATCAGGCTGCCAAACTAAAATGCAATCTAGAGAGGGATCCGGAGCAAGAAATGTGATTCTAAATTTGACGGTCAAATGGGCATCACTACAATTGTAAAGCACCAAGAAATGATTGTCAAATAGACATTAATTTTAATATAGTGTTCTGCTGACGTCAACAAAAAATGGGCTTTTGAATGACGTGGTAGGTTGAGTCAATGTTCGTGCTATACATAAAAGTACACATGGCAAAAACCATACTGCTGACATGACAAGAAAGGACCAACTATCCACGTGGCTGATGTGGCAATGCTAGGTGATTTAGCCCAATTAGAAGGTGAGCCAGTAGGGTGGTGACGTGTGTCCTACATTAGAGGGCCTGCAGATGTGTTAGGGTCTATACACATGTCTGTACATGCACGTGCAGTTGCTATCGAATCATGGTGCTGATGTGGTAGTAGTCATGGGTAGGAAGATTTAAATCCCTGCCAAAAAATTGGAATGTGCATGCAATGTGCTATCACCATGATGGAATGTGTGTTGGCACAACTGGAGAGAAAGTTTACAGTTGCCGTTGGGATTTAATAATCCCACATTCACCAAGAGTTGGGTAACAAAAGAGTTTAAAGGGTTAGACCTGCGATAACAAAGGCCCACTGCTAGTTTGTAGCTTAGGCACCCGTAAATGTGTGCAAATATTAGAAATTATGTTCCTACATGCTCATTTCTTGTGTGAGGGATATCGCCAGTATTTGTTGCTAGTGGTCAAAAAATTTTGTGCACACTTGAAAAATGTACAGTGCCACTATAAGTAAAAGATAATTTCTCCTGCGGCCAAATAAAAGAACCCTCCAAATAGTAGATTCGAGGTGTCACTACCCAAGTCTACTAAAAAAAATTTCTCTGTCAGAAATTAAATCTAAATAATTCTAACAAAAATTATAGAGAAATAAATGCAGATCTGAAATAAATCACTTAAATCTGCAAAAACTGATTATACTTGAACTACAAATCGGGGCCTTCGAGTTTTGATTTGCAAAAAAATATTTTGCCTCACAGTCGACTTTAGGCCAAGGTAGCCAAGTTTATAGTTGATTTTCACTAATTCAACATTTTGAACACAATGGCGAGGTCAGATCTAGCTCTAGACACTCCCAATTTTTGTAGCACTCTAGATTATGGCTAAGGTGCTAAAGCAAGCATGGTCTTGAATGGCTATGTGATGAGAAAGTATCCAAGTAGCTCTAATACCATGTAAGAATTTGCCTAAGGGAAAAATTCACCCAGGAACTAAGAACTCAAACACAAGCACATAGTAGACCAAAGAGAGAGAGAGAGAGAGAGAGAGAGAGAGAGAGAAAGAGAGAGAGAGAGAGAGAGAGTATGATCAGAATAACAATGTATTCAATATGCCATGATTAAGAGTACACTAGGAGTGCCTGTATATAAAGGCCTCTCAAGAAGCACCTAGAATGTCTCTAGAAACAACTAGAAGATAAGACAACTAAGCACCTTATCCAACATTCTAGATGAATGGATAAGAATGACAAAGTGTCATATGTGTGTAGAAGATTCTTGTGTTGTAGACAACATGTGCTTAAAAGAGGTGCAGACCCCTGTGATGTCATCATGACAACTCACAAGAGTGCACAAACTCCTAAGTGTCTCACAAATAAAATAATTCAAAATAATAAACTAATGCATTAACCTAAGTAAACTTAAGTAAATGTAATAAGCAAATACTTATTTATACCAACACTAAGTTTGCTATACTTTTTTTTTTAAAACAAGAGATAACATTGCAGAAGAAATAACTCACATACTTCTAAAGCTTGATACTTTAACTATTACATCTCTTAAGGGTTCCATGATGTTGAATTACATTCATAAGTTTAATTAAGATTAAGTCTGATAAATAAAAAATTCCACATCATAGGATAACCATAAGTACAAATCAAATGAAATAATATTCATGTACATAAGATGCCACATGGCATAACCAGAATGCATAATCATCCTCTATACAAGTCACAGCGTATGAAATTCCAAAAGAATATACATTATCATAAAGTACAACATCTCATAAGATCATCAATAAAAGTACAACAAATAAGCATAGAACAAAATTACAAGATCAAAAGAATGGAACAGCTACACAAGTACATCAAACAATGACATCTAGCTGTCAAATCCTAATGGTATAAGAAACACTACCACCTGACTTCGTGGAATCTAAATGGCCCACTCCCACCATGTTGATGAGATAATCTCAAGTTTCGTATAGATAAAAATCCAAGAGCCATAGCCAAAATCTAGGTCAAGGAAATTTTGATAGAAATTGATCTCAAAGGTACCATGTACACACATAACATCTAATTCTAGAGGCAAAAAAGACACATAGGAAATCTACTATGTAAGTTTGCAAGTGTCATTGCATGAGCCAACTTCAAGGAACTTACCCTAGCAGCCTCTCTAGACTTTAGCCCCCTAGTGACTCTATAAGGCATCAATATCCTTTCTAACAGACAAGGCATACTAATAAGGCAAGGTTGCAACCAAGAATCCTCTCTAGTCTCATCCTAGATTGTACAAGCACTTGAGGCATGGATGAGGTAATCCACTGACTCTTGTTAATTCATTTTTAACCCATTTAATGAAACATTATCGCTTATTAATACAACCTACAATGGGTTACCCAAGTAGCCTCTTTAGAACTATAGTCTCCATTGCAAGCCACTCCCCAACATACATAAAAATAACCTACTCTAAGCTCATAATTAAAAATCTCACAAAGTCGCAAAGACCACATCAGTCTTATAGAAGCAACTAGAAATCACAATATATATATTGATCAATACCTCAAAGCTCAAATTATAATAATCACAACATTCATACAACATCATAAAACAAGAACTCCTAAGCCTCTGGTAAACATCCTAACTAGTCAAAGTATTAGGCTTAACCCAAACACCCTCATGAAACATAGAATCTCAATTAGTAGTTAAAACAAGTGTAGTTACATAGTTCATTTGGTTTGTCAAAATAATATCATAAAGATCGATTCACAATATGGGTTCAAATTTTTGTTTTCAAATGTCAAATTTGATAAAGTTTTTCGAGTTCACAAGTATTTCAACTGACCCAACAATCCATTAAAATCACCTTAGTACATAATACCATTTTCATGTAAAATGAAATACTTTTTTAAAAATAACCAGAATATTATTAAAAATTTCTCTTAATTAAATTTTGAAATCACAATTATTAATATATATATATATATATATATATATATAGATATATATATAGATATATATATATTGTTATTATATATATATATATATATATATATAAAAATAAATATATAAAAATAATAACCATATAACAAAAAATAAAATTAATCATTATTAAGATTTAATAATAATTACTAAATTATTAATAGTTATTATTATTAAATTATTAATAATAAAAACTACTAATTAATTAATTAATTAATATTAATTGATGTAAATTATAATATAAATATTTTAAAAAAAAACAAAACTACAAACCTCAAAATGGGGTGTGGCCTATGTTGTGTTGCCTTGGCAGTGGTATATTATCCTTTGACAATCGCACGTTGCCCTAACAACGTACCTGTCCTTAAGGATAGGGATAGTCATTGTCAATGACAACTGGGGGTGGGGGATGGGGTCCCCCCCCCCCCAAATATATATATAAATTATATAGAAACACTTCATTATATATATATATATATATATATATATATATATATATATATATATATATATATATATATATATATATATATATATATATATATATATATATATATATATATATATATATATATATATATATATATATATATATATATATATATATATATATATATTTCAATCTCTTGCAAGTTTCAACCTAGAGGATGAATTTTTCTAGTAGACCTCCCTTTTTTAAAATAAAGACAACAATGATTTCTTAAATCAAATTATCAAATCTCAAACAAACCCTAGCTATGTTTTGCTTCAAAACAACAATTTGTAACATGAGGGTTTCAATTTAGATTTTTGTTCACTGACATTTCAATAACGAAGAACAACGTTTTCAATATAAAAAAAATTTCCAAAACAAGAACCATAACCAGGCACAAAGAAGACAGAGCTAATTCAAAGGAATTTACTATGAAAATCTCAATAGAATTCCTACCTCAATCTGATGCTAAGCCCAACGAATGCTTGAAGAATGCAAAAGTTGCCATCTCTTGAAAATCTTTCTAAAATTTTCTCCTCCAAACCCTGTGTGTGGAGAAATGAGCTCTAATTTCATAATAAAGAAATTTGTCCTTTAGGGTTTCGGTTTCACAAACATGCAAAAGCCTTTTCTTTTATTATTTTGATTTCTTGATTCCATATGAATTTTTTTTTTGCATTTTAATTATAAAAAAAAATTTAAATTATTCTCACTTGCTTTTATTAAATAATAAGACATAATAAGAAAGTATATTTATTAATTCAACTAATAATATTTAGAGTTCATTATTAAAATGAGACTTTTAAATTAATTAATATTAAATTAAATAAATATAATCATGCCAAATTTGGACTTTTAATTAAATATTTAAATTTATTTCTTCTATTTAATTAATTAAATATAATTTTAAAAAATTATTATTTTTTTGTTAAACTAAATCATTTAATAATATCTTTATTTGATTTAATTATAACTAAAAAATCACAACAGATCCACATACCTAAATAAGAAAACTCATCTTAAAGACAAATTACTAATTCAAGCTCAAGGGTCAAAATCATGAATTCACATCACTTGACAAATTTGAAAAGGTAAATAACTCATATACTTTTTATGTATTTTAGGACAATTGGCTCAAGTTTAGGATTTGCACTCAAGAACGATCTCCCCTCTTTACCATAGTTACTATGATAGGACACACTCATCCTAGAAATTCAGGGAATTTGATGCCCGGTACTTGAAATCTACATAAAATTTGAACATATACATATGTATATAAATCTAAACTAAATAGGAAATGGTGGGGAGTGGTACATCATGTAGATCCTAACTAGAAGGAGATCACTACAACTCCCTCCTTCAACCACATCAAAAATGTCAAACATAAAGTAAAACATGCATGTACACCATATACATGCAAGTATGGGGTAAGTAATCATGAAAAATGTATATAAATCATCCATCTAACTATCATCATGAAACAACTGAAATCACTCTATGATCATACAAAACATCATCATCAAAAGAATAACCATGAACACATGAAATGACTAATTATCAAGTAGCTCATCAAATATATAATCTAAGTATGAAATAACATCAATCAAATCAGGTAACCAAGTACCTCTAAACCATAACACATAACCATAAAAGCTAGCCTAAAATAATTTGGCACTATAACATGAAAAGTAAACTAGGAGTAGGCACTACAAAACTTCAAGGTCCAATCTACCCACATATTATGTAAAGAGTTTTGTTACCAGAGGTAGTAAATTTGGTCTCTAGGGCTCAGTGTTTGTTACTTTGCATTTCCATAGTTGTTATGGATGTTTAATCTCATGCCTATGTTCACTTGCTTCTTG